>CM073578.1:27385073-28638005 GCA_037074715.1 Magnolia kwangsiensis | reverse complement strand
GGACAGTTTTGGATATAACACATTAAGGTGAGGCCCACGTGAACATGGCTCACCCATAAAAATCTGACATTTGGGTTGCCCATCATCTTTAATGTAGGGCCCACATGGCTTGGATGGCTGTAGGGTCTGATGGATGGTTTAAATGCCACAAAATAAAGAAAGAAAGTGGAGAGAGAGAGAGAGAGAGAGAGAGAGAGAGAGAGAGAGAGAGAGAGAGAGAGAGAGAGAGAGAGAGAGAAATCCTAGTGATGGAGGGACCCCGGTATTATTGGCCCTCCCTTGCATGATCTACAACATCCATTAAATGGGTCCCATTTTATATGGGCCTATCGATCAAAATCAATGGTGGAGATCCTCTCTCCACTGAAATGAACGGTCTAAATGACCATGTTATGCAAGGAAAGTAAACATCATGGTGGGGTCCATGGAGAAAGGCCCCATCATGGATAAATCTTGGAATCAAAGTAAGCCATTGGCCACATCAAGGGTCCAAAGTGAAATCCATACCATCGGTTGGTAGGCCTCACTTGCCCCATCATCAAAATTAAAAATCTACACCTATAGAAGCACCCACCGTCCGATCTTCTTGGTCCGTTGGAAAGCCGACCTCCTTGTGCTTCACTTTGATGGAGGGAGATGAAGGATCAAGGGCTAGGATGCACTACACCAAAATCGTCTCTCTGGTATGGTGGGGAGCTTGGTTCAGAAACGGCTCTAAGCCGTTCCTGCTTTGAAACGGTAATGAACTGTACTCAACTAATTTCTGTTATACGCTGTTGTTTTCATTGTTTCGTTGGTGTGTCCTAATTGAGTGTTTGATATTCGTATTTATTATTATTATGATTTATTATTTTATTTTGAAACAGATGGACGGAATGGATTCTATTAGTAACCTCTGAGTGGACCCCACATGGCCCAAGAGCCACATTACTATCAATTACCGCAGACTACCGAATATTTTTCTTCATTTCCTAAACCCAAAACGCCCTAAATCCTTCATTTCCTTATGCCATCGTCGTCTGCGTCTCCATCTCCCTTTCCCTCTCAATCCCCCTCTCCCAATCTCCCTCGATCTCCCTCTGTCGATCTCCCTCGCCCAATCTCCCTCCCTCGATCTTCCTCTCCCGATCTCAACCCTCTCTCTCGATCTCCCTCTCCCGATCTCAACCCTCTCTCGTGATCTCAACCCTCTCTCTCGATCTCCCTCTTACTCTCCCTTCCTCTCCCTCGATCTCCCTCTCCCTCGATCTCCCTCTATTTCGATCTCCCTCTCCTGATCTCAACCCCTTGCGCGCTCTCCTCGTCATATCGTTCAGTTTTTAGAATCTCTCTCTCTCTCTCTCTCTTTGAAATTGGGGTTTTTTTTTCCTAATTTGGGATATTATATGAAATGCTCTGGCTGATTGTTCGTTGTTTGTACAGTACCGTCTGAGTTATGGAGTTTGTGAGAGTGGGGCCCACGGATCTATTATCCGAACTGTTGATATGGCAGGACCCACAATTGATGGGCCATCCACCGGATTTGAAAGCTTAATTGCTTGATTGAACATGAACCGTTGCTGTTCTCTCTCTCTCTCTCTCTACCGATTGAAGTGTGGAGTTCTTCTAATCTAGGGGGATCTGGCAGTGGGGCCCATGGTATTAGCTGTTTGGATTGCTGAACCTTGGGGCTTGTTTACACTCCAAAGTCACTGTACATCCATCAGTCGAGCATTATAGAATTTCATCCTTTTATTTATTTATTAATTATTAATAATATTATTATTATTATTAGAAGGGAGGTGATATTTACACCCCTTGTTTTGATAAGATACACCTTTTTTCTGTGTAGATAAATTTCATGCCAGTCATTAGGATATGCTTCTCTTTTATGCGAATGCCAGTGGCCATTATGGCCGCTGTTACTATTATGGAATACCTTGAGAACTTCTGCCAATGTACCATCTAAAGGGGCAACCCCAAATTGCTGTGAGAAATGTGAAGATGATTATGATGATGGTACTGTTCGGGTTTTGTATTTTATTACTGAGTTTTGATTGGTCTCAGTTTCTTATTGAAACTGTGGTGTTAAATTTAATGGTTGCCTATTGTATATCCTGTTGTATTGATACACACAAGTCGTTAGTTCTGAAAATTATCGATGCTTAGAGGGTTATAGTTCATAGTTTCTTAGTTTAGAGGTTGTTTGAGGAACTCCATTCTCATAATATACAGCAGTCAAGTCAGAGTAGGAACAAGTAGGATTAGTTGGATGGTCTTTCCATTGAAGATTTTGAATTATGTCTTAGGTTTGCTTGAAATTCACGGGGTAGGATGAGAGTAAAATTTGCACTCTTCTTTTTAGGAACAAGCAGTGCAACCTTATCCATACATCATCTGTTTGTTGTCCATCATGCATATTCTGAAGATATAATGTGTATTATATGCTCTGCCATCAGATAATATCCAATGCACCTTATCCATACACCAGTATATATAGCCAGCAAAGTATTTTGTCTACTATATATATATATATATATATATAACGCACATTTTTTGCCCATGCAATTAATTTTAAGTTCGTTGTGACCTTTGAAATTCTACAGGACATTAAGGGCCCACTTGGATACCACCAAATAAGTTACTTTTTTCTACTTATGGCAGTAGCTAAGTTAACTTATTTGAGATAAGTTTGGTTTATGTCAATCATAAGTAGCTTTTTTTATAATTTAAAATTACTTAATCACTTCAGTTTGATAAGTAGAAATCAGGGTAAGCTACTTGAGGCATAAGTAGCTTATCTTAAGTAACTTACTATCCAAATGGCCCCTAAATGAGATTTTTTTATCTTTCTTTTCAATATAGATCAATGGCATTTGCAAATCAATGTGTTTATGAACAAACAAATGACTTGGATTTAGTGAAATTCTATAGGACATTAAATATAGATTTTATTTTTTCTTTTTTCTTTTCAATATAGATCAATGGTGTTCACAAATCAGCGTGCTTATTAACAGATGGCTTGGATTTTACCTGCTCCCACCTGTCTTTGTGTTTTCTTGTGTAGGCCCATTTTATCCATTCCTATATTGGTCCCAGCTATCTTTGGGTTTGCTTGTGTAGGCTGATTCCTCCAACCCTCCCTACCTCATGGTTAAGTTTCCCAAGTTAGTAAAGTTGGTCCCTATGGAGCAGCAATCCAAACAATGATATGGGCCCCCATTGCAATGGTCCATGCCATGCCATCTTGGACATCATTTGCATTCATGGATTGAGATCCCTTGCTCACATTACTGGGTTGCAATTTCTGTGAAGTTCATCTTTATCCTAAGAAGCATGCTGCAAAAATCTCTACCCCTAGTTACCACCAAACCAAGTGGACCTCGTGCATCTCCAACAAGAAACAATCAAATAATAAAGCAATAGACTGCATGAGGTTTAATGTCTAATTGATCATTTTCCACAACAACAACAACAACAAAAAAAAAAAAAGAAAAGGAAAAAAGATCCAATGGATCTCTTCACTACAGTATGCTCATCTAAAAACTGTGGCTATGCATAATTCGATCACATTCATAAAAAAAAAGAACTTTATGCCGAAAATTCCTAACAAAAATCATAGCCAAACTTCAATTTAGTGTGAGCATTCCATACCTATGCTAAATGTCAGATGTAGGTTTGTATGATTGAACCAGCAGTTCTATTAGAGGTTAAAAAAATCATTTGTTTGTTGCCCATCATGCATATTTTGAAGATCCCAAAAAGCAACATCGCCTTAGGAAAATGAAAGAAACAACCAAGGTTGATGAAAGTAATCAACTTTTATGATTCTTTTACTTGATCTCTAATAATCTCTCTTTTTAGATTCTAAATGGCCAAACCAGTACGGTTGGCTTTTTGGTTCAGAAATGGCTTTAAGCCGTATCTGATTTGAAACGGTAGTGAACCGTACTTGAATAGTTGTTGTTGTACGTTGTTGCTTTCACTTTTTTGTTGGTGTGTCTCGATTGATTGTTGTATATTCTTATTTCTTATTATTATAGTTTATTGTATTATTTTGAAACAGATGGAAGAATGGATTCTATTAGAACTCTCTATGTGGACCCCACATGGCCCGACAGTCACATTTATATAAATATGCCACAAACTACTGAATTATTTTCATCGCCAAAACGCCTTAATCCCTCCAAAACGCCCAAAACGCCAAAACGCGATCTCCCGGTCCCTCTCTTTCGATCTCCCTCTCCCGATCTCAACCCTCTCTCTCGATCTCCCTCTCCCCATCTCCATCTCTTTCGATCTCCCTCTCCTGATCTCCCTCTCCCGATCTCCCTCTCTTTCAATCTCCCTCTCCCCATCTCCCTCTCCCTCTCTCAATCTCCCTCTTTCGATCTCAACCCTCTCTCCCGATCTCCCTCTCCCGATCTCAACCCTCTCTCTCGATCTCCCTCTCACTCTCCCTCCCTCTCTCGATCTCCCTCTCCCTGCAACATCCGCCATCCCATGATAGTCCCCAACACATGGGGTATCTAACATTGTAGAAGCAGCAACAACAGCTCCATATCCATCGTCCACAGTTGAATGGGGAAGACTGAAGGGAGGGAGTGAGTGAAGTAGCAACAGTGTGCAGACAGGTACACCCAACCCCTTCTTACAGCATTTGTTGCAATATTGATAAATCCCCTATTTCCCTGCTTTAGAAAACCATGAAGGTTCTAGTTTACCATATTATCTCTTTTCGGGAAGTCTGTTTCCCCATTTGCATTTTCAAATCCCGGTTCCTCGATTGACATGACACTACCATATTATCTCTTTTATTTCTTCTTCTCAGGTATGAAACTTCAAGTTCTTGTTCTGTTATTTATTTATTATTTTAAATTTCTATAGTTTGCTGACATATCATGTTGTCCAACCACCGGATCTTCATAGGTGCCTTTCCTGTTCATTATAGTCCTCCAAATGGTTTCCATTTTGAAGTCAATGATGAATCTTCACCTATACAAGTACCTACTTCTTATGACAGTTCTCATGTACTCATCTGGATTTTGTTGTAACTGTATCTCGTCATTGCTATCATGGAATAATTGTAGGATGATCCTCGTCTATATGACTACAATGTTGAACAATGCATAAATGATTTCATTGTCTACCACTGGTTTTTATATAACTATTAACTTGTAGGCAGTTATCTGTTTGGATGGTGATGGTTGCAAGTTAAGAAGTGGACTGGTGAAAATTGAGGAAGGTTTAACTCTTGACATGTTAATTGCTTATGATTCATGTGATCTTTAGTGAGTACATTTCTTTGACAAAGCTTCCTAGAAACCAAACTAATGATAATTGCCAACTCTTAAACTCACTGACACGTACTCTTAACAGCAAGATGACTCTCATGCACCATCTCTGCAAGGTAACACCTTTCATCCAAAGTGATGCTTTTTCTTCCACTAGGCTATTAGGCAGCAGTCTTTAAAATATAATGCGAACAATTAGTATTTCATTTCAGTTTCAACTGGTATATGCTTATTAGACGTTGTGAACAAAAGCAGAGTTCGTCATCATTGTTCTTCTATACTATGATTAGTGTTTTATATGTGTGTATATGTGTGTGTGTGTGTATATATATATATATATATATATATATATATATATATATATATTAGGGTGCGGCTACATGCAGAAAGAAAGAGAGTCAGGTTTCAATAGTATGCAACAATGCCCACTTTTTCCTATGTTGTGGCCCACTCGAGCTTTAGATCTGCCTTATTTTTTGGGCTGACACTGTAACATAAACCGGATGTAATGCAGTCGTCATAGTGGGGCTCACAGTGTCTTTGTTGCACGGCCCCCTCATACCATGCTCATGTGTGGGCTACACACAGAAGAAGAGAAGTGGGAAAGGGCTACTCTCATCAATGAATTGAAAGGACAGGCTATATATATATATATATATATATATATATGATCCCCATCAAATGGATATATAGCTATGCCTTCGAAGGCATGGTCCTGTTTTGGCTTAATGTAGACAATTGCTGTATTTCTTTTCTGTTTATTTGCTGGAGACATAGAATGGTTAGAATCTTTAGATTTTGTGAAATTTTTATGCAAACATCAAATGGATATAGAGCCATGCCTTCACAGGCTCGGTTGGATAGGAAATGTATCTTTGATCTTTGAAGCTCACACCAGTTTTCATTTGTGTAAATGTATCAAACAGAGAGACTTGTTTTGTGCCAGTGATGAATGTCTCTGTACAAGACCCATGTCAGTAGGTGAATTGTAGCATCTAAGAAGGCTTCACTCTTCCTTTTTATTTTTTTTAATTTTTGTAAATGCATGGTTTGCTTCTCTATATTTAGAGTGTTATTTTATAGTTAACAACACTACCAACTTGTTTCCCTGGCATTGATGCTGTTAATCTTTCAATAGCAATGAAAATGTTGATCCAGAATATATTTCCACTTCACTTTCTTGGCTCGCTTTTTTGAAATTCGATCCAACTGTTAGATGATATCGAAGAATTATAAGAAAATCAAGTTTGGTTGCTGGAAAAATTGGATGCAATTTTCGATGACATCGAAAGCAGTTCAATGGCATCGAAGAGTTACGCAGAATTTACACGGAGTGCGTAAATTTGAGGTGGTTCTGCAATCGTACGTGAACTAGGCGATAAATATGGGTTTCTTAGGAACTTTTTGAGATATCTAGGGTTTTAAGGAGTAGAACAAAGGGTTGAGCCATCATCCAAGAGTTTCTTCTTCCTTTCTTCCTAGTTTTTAATGTTTTCTTTGACGATTTTAGATCCAATCATTTCTATGGTTGGCTAAATCACTTAGCTAGCACTAAGGGGTGAAGCTTGTAGTATGATTGAGATATTTTTCTAGTTTAATTCTTGTTCTTGTTAAACTTCTTTTATTCTAATTTGATTTTTAAGGAATACTTTCAGTTTTTAATGGTTTCTTGTAACTTAAATACACTTTCAGTTTGATTTTTAAGGTAGTTATTCTATTTCCTTGGGCATTCAATGGACCAAAAAAGTGATGATGAGTTTCCATTAATTGGAAAATACACAGAATAAGATGTTTGGAATTCCTTTTGATACGCTTTGATTGGAATTCCTTTCTGTTCTTGGATTTGCAGCTCGTGATTTCCATTTTATCCTCTCAGGGATAAAGAGGGCTTCCGAGTCTTACAAGACAGGAGAGATAAGTACAGACATTGTCCTGAATGTGTCCAATCTAATGAAGGATACTCACATTTGCATGGTATTAGACGATGACTTCTCCGAGGTAAATGTTGTCACCAATTGCTTATGTTTTAAAGATATTGTGGCAAATATACTCAACAGTTGATCTCAATTTTCATAAGCTACCAAATTAATTGACTTGGAATTCAGCTAGAACGACTCAGTTTAGTTGATTCCGAGTATGAAATCAAATTGCATTTCTGTAGAATTTCTTATGCGTTGGTTGACTGGCCAATTTCTTCATCATGTTGTGGGTTTTTAAGCCTGCTATCAGTATATGTGTGCAGATTGTTATTGATCTTTTGTACTTGATGACATTAGGTTATAGAATCTATCTGTGATAAATCACTAGAACTAGTACACATCAATGTCCATGCCAGCACCATCTCTTAGAATTGTTCTTTGTTGCATGTTTGTGGTCGCAGGAAGAATGTGAGGATCTATGTTACAGAATGAAAGAAGGCCATCTTAAGAGAATGGAAGACAACTGTTTCTGCTCACACAACTGCCGAGATCGTAAGTACTATCATCAAGGCTTCCTGGCTCATCTAGATCAGTATTAGAAAAAGTTCCTAACATGGATGCCTCCCGTCATACATTTATTAAACTAATTGTATTTACATTTATCATTAGCTCTAATATTAATCTAGTGGAAGAAAAGAGCTATTCAACGGGTGAGAAATTGCTATTTTGATGCAGGGAGCAGATAAAAGATCTTAAACCACTGAAACAGGGCATGCCCAATAAAGTTGAAAGAGCGCCCTCCTTCTTTGTATCCTTTATAGCTATAAACTATTTTATTTCAAGTTGAATGGCTTCTTTGATATCTATTTTATCTAGCGATTGAGAATCCATCGAAGGTTTTTTCATTTACCCTTAAGTGCATTTTACAAGTCCCACTGCCGCAGGTTTGCAATCCCGAAGAGTGGGCTATACTCCTTCCTATAGCTTTAATTTTAGAAGCAACGAATGAGCTAAGAAAAGAAGGGAGGTTCGTCTGATATGTTCTAGTTTTGCATATGGTCATTCCTCATAGCTTCCACACTTCATCAACTGAAGATATTTCCACCATGTTGTTAAACAGTTCTACTTTAAGCTTGAGGAAAAGATTCATGCAAAGGAAGTGGAGAAAATGCCAAATCTAAGGTGGTACCATTTTAATTCTAATCTACAAGCTGAGCAGTGATTAACAATTTGGTTGTTTTTTCTTTATTGGATTGAATGATTTTGATTGTTTCAAGTCTGTATATGATGTCAAAGCTGGGAAGATTCTGAACTCGTTTCATGTATTTGAGGGTGTCCATGTGCATGGAATTTATTGTATCTTTCTTGATTTAAGAAACTGTGGGCCATCTGCAACAACTGCAATAAAGGTCACTATGTTTGGAGAAAGGAGAGTTAAACTATTTAGCTTACAAGTTGAAATTACATCTAATTATCAAAGTTCAGTGAAAGCATGTGTCAGCTTGATGCTAATCCATATTTTCTCTAAATTTAATCATTGGGTCATGGAAGTTTGCTTCTTGAAGGTACCAATAGTCGTTCTCTGTTCTTTTCTTTCTTTTCTTTTTTTTTTTTTTTTTTTTTTTTTTTTTTTTTTTTTAAATGTGTGATCTCTCTTTAACCAGTTTCAATGTTATTTGCTGGCCTATTAGTAGCAGGCCTATATGCCTTGTGAGCATGAGGATGATAGTTATCTTACAGTAGGACTTAGCGACAACGCTGTCCATCTATGGGACATTTCTAGATCCAATATGGTTGCTAAAGTAAAATGTTCAGAAGTAAGTTGTTCCTTCTTTCTGATTGGATTTTGGAGGGATCAGGTTTTGGTAGTTAAAAGGCAAGAATGCAATTTCTATGAAATTTACATTTTAAAATGATGCTAGATTAGCTAGTCAGACCAATCTCGTGCTTTTGAGTTAACTGCCATTCTGGAGTTGCATGATCAATGTAATCCCTTTTTTTTTCACTATTTTACATAGATAAGAATAAACATACATAAAATGTCTCATTTGGATTGTGATTTTGTGTGTTTTTATTTTATTTTATTTTATTCAATACCTAGCAAGTATTTGATCCATAGTCATATCATGGTCATCTGCGTTGATTATCACATTTTGTCATGAATGCTGCCATTTCTTTACAATTAAGATCTATGTTGTAATTTCCCTATCTTTTTGTAGGGTCAGATTTCTTTGTAAAAGTTTCAGAGTGGAAACTGCAACAGAAGCAACAAAGAGAGCAACAAGAAATAGTTGAATTAACAATGGGAAACAATGAGCTTGGCAAAGATTCAGAATCTCTGACTTGTGAGTCTATCACTGCTTTCCACTGTCCCATTATTTTATCTTTAATGTCTATCAAGCATTACCATAAGCTACTTCGCCCTGGTTAATAATGCTACCTATCTGCCTATATGAACTGTTGCAGAGCCAATAATGGGATGGTAGCAACTTGCAACTGGAGACTTTGGTATCAATTTGTATTAGATCCAATTTTTAACACTAATTCACAATTGTGTCAAGTTGAATGCCTGAATTCTAGCTTATAATGGGGTGGTTGAATCATTTCTTTCATAAGCCATAAAAATTCCTTCTTTCCCTAAAAAGTGGAATAAAAAGTTATTGGCCCCACACTGATAATTCCATAAGAACTTGCGTAAACTTGAAATATTTTTTTTTTCTTGGAGAAAAGAACTCATATATGGGTCGGTCCATAAGAATCCAATATAAAATGGTGCATGTCTGACATATGGACTCGAGCCATTGCTCAAACATCACTTCATGGTTCTCCAGTTACTCCTAATTGCCTTCATTGTCATTTCACATATTGTAAACACAATGGATCTTCTTGAAATGGATGATCAACAATTATATAACATGGGATGAACATGTAGAGAGATAAACATCAATGGGGGATAGAGAACCCATTATCTTAGCATTACCTTTGATAGGCCAATGACAACTGATGTGTTTCAGTTGTATGATAACTAAACCAAAATTGATTATTATTGCCAATACAATCTATTTTCTATGAGATAGCATGATCAATCCCAACGGATGGTTCGCCACACAAAAAAGGATATGCCTATCCAAGAGCGATTGTAAGTCTTGGGCTGAACTATCTATTGGTGTGATATTTGTAAGTTATGATGTTTCTTATAACTTGAAAATTTTCTTTTCATCTTCTTTCAGTTCATTCAGAGACTTGGAACCCAATGTGGTCTGTGGAAAGGTAAGGTGAAACTAAGTTTCAGTTATGTTGCTGGAATGTTGTTTGTTTGAATTTTGGTAATTGGTTTAACTGCTTTCACATTTTGACATGTTTAAGTTGCATATGTGCAACTACAAGTTTCGTATGCTCCTCAGAACCTTTGCTTGCTATCAGAATGGACTTCCACAATTATTATTATTATTATTATTTATTTTGGTTTCTCCCTAACAATGACCATGATATCGCTATTTTTGCTATTCAAAATATGTATGTTTGTTTTTATTTTTTGGGCAAAGTAATGATGACAATGTCCCTTTTTTCATTTAGAATTACCGATTGACCACCATGCATGCGATGGTGTGTTGCCTATGGTTCTTTTATTTTGAACAAAAAGCTTCTGTCTATTATTGCAGTCTCCTCAATTTCAGCTTTGCATGTATCAGCTAACTTAGTCACCCTTATCATCTTTGCACAGCTATACTACAAGCGAGCTAGACATACATTCGGATAAAACTCCTAAAGAGCGCGCTCTTCTTGTAGAATCTAGAAGGGAGTTCTGCTTTCCATATTCTATTTTACATCTTAGGGAGAGCCTTCTTAAGGTTTCTTTTTTTCTTTAGTAAAAACCTCCGAAGGATGTATTCTGGTTAATTTGCTTAATTTGCTTTTGTGGAATTCTTTTGCTATGTTTTTATTATTTCGAAATACAAATGCTCTCTCTCTCTCTCTCTCTCTCTCACACACACACACACACACACACACACACACACACACACACATATTTGCATTTTTGGATATTAACATGCATTGATGTTTTTCTAGATTTTTTCCTACTCAGCAATCCTATCCAATTGTACAAGTAACGGTGGGCATGGCATTGTTCTTCTTGATTTGTAGATGAGGGGTTATGGGCATAAATCATCTTTTATTGAAAGTAATTCTCTTTCATGGTAAGGGACCTTTCTTGTTTCAAAGTTTGTCTAATGATGTTCATAATGTTTGCTTATTTCATGACTTTAGAAATGCCTTGGATAGATTAGCTTATGTTTTTCTTTGGATTAATCTTTATTTTGATGGAATGTAATAAATTTCTATTAATTTATTTCCCTAGACCCTAAATTTCGTGTTTATCAAGGTTTGAAATTGTTCTTAAAATTCCATCCTAAAATTTGACCGTTGGCAACATTAATAAGCATTTAAAGCCATTTCTAAAATTTTGTGCTCAAAATGTGACCGTTGGCACTAGAACGGTTTAAAACCGTTCCTAAAATTCGGTACCCAAAACGGTTTTGAACCGTTCCTGATTTTCTACGACGCCTCATTTAGGAATGGTATTAAACCATTCCTGAAGCATTTAGGAACGGTTTAAAACCGTTCCTAAATGACAATTTTGGTGTAGTGATGGAAGATTTTTGGGATGGAAAGTGGGCCACACTATTCACTTCTCTTTTTCTCTCCTTGGAAAAATTGTGGACGTGTGAGGCTTATGGTTTGCTTGGGATTTTGATTTTGAGAAAGAGAGAGAGATGTGATGGGTGATGTGGTGGTTGGGTGGAGTGATGGAAGTGATGTGAAAGTTGACTTTAGGTTACTTGTGTAAGAAAAAGGTATGGGTTGATGTACTTGAGTTGATGTATGATGTGTACTTGATTGATGGGATTGATTGATTGATGGGACATCTCGTAGAGATTCCCTCGTAATCCGTAACGTGCGGTGTTTCTTCGAATTGAACACGAGCCTATATCTTCTACCCTGGGTATCGGGTCGGTGCGCGAGTCGCGGCGTTAGAACCGCGGCAACAGCGCGGTCGCTAAGGTATAGGTTTTGGGTTGAGTCGACTCTAATATGCGGGACTCGGCTTAGGTTCACGCGTAAACATCGAATACAGGTCGAGGATTGCCGAATTTCGATCGGAAGGACCGCGGAGACCAACGGAACGGTACGGCCAAGACATGGGTCTTACAAATCCACTCCCAGTCAAATTCCATCAAAGAATGGGACATGATTCATGGTCGCGGGAAAATATGCTTCTAGGCTAAACTTGAAATTGGAAGCGGCTTGCGGGCTAAGTTACTCAGTGGGGCCCAATGTGGATGTATGTGTTTTATCTACTCTGTACATCCTTTTTATCAGCTTGTTATAAGATATGAACTCAAAATTGAAGGATATCCTCAACTCAAGTGAACCACACCATAGGAAATAATGTGAATTAAATGCCCACCGTTGAAAGCTTTTGAAAGCCACTCAAGTTTTGGATTAATCTGATATTTATGCTTTCCTTTCATCATGTCCCTATGACATTATGGATATTTTTTATGAAAAATAAACATCACTATGGGCCGTAAGAAGGTTTCAATGGCAGACATCATTCTTACCACTGTTTCTTATAATGTGGTCTACTTGAACTTTTGATATTCTTAGACTTTGGGCTCAAGCTTTAAAATCATCCGATAGAACTGATGAATGATGTGGATGAAAAATATAAATCACAACCCTAAAGAATTTACTTACTATACTTAAGGGGTAGTGAGTTACTTTGTTCATAATCCGCTTCCCTTGAGATTGGATTGACTTTTTCTTTTCTTTTCTTTTAGTTTTTACCTGCCCCCACTACCAAAAAACTGGGCAAAGGCTACGGATAAAAGCCGTAGCCATAGACTTATGGCTACAGTTTTAGTCCGTAGCATGACCGTAGTCATAGGTGTCGTAACAATAGGTCTTGAACTTATGGCTATGGATTTAATCTGTAGCTATAGATCACAATATCTATAGATATAATCCGTAGGAATTATATCTGTAGCGAAAACTACAAATAGCTACGGATATTATTTGCAGCTAAAAGTCCGTAGCAATTTGCCAAATTTAATAATGGCTTACAGCTGTTAGATTACCAGCTACGGTCAATATCCATAGCTATTTCGTACATTAAAAAAATATATATATAAAATCATTTGTTCATTCAATTATCACCTACATAATCATTCATTCATTCCATTACAATTAATTACAATCAATCATTCATTCCATTACAATCAATTACAATCATTCATTCATTCAATTACAATCAATTATAATCCTTCATTCATTCAATTACAATTACAATAAATTACAATCCTTCATTCAATCAATTACAATTACAATCAATTATAATCCTTCATTCAATCAATTACAATTATAATTACAATAATGCTGAAAATACAAATCTTTGGCTTCATTAGAGAAATTTGCTCGACTTCACCCTGAAATTTGAATGATAAAGAATTGAAAGAGAAGATATATTTTGATGGTATGATATTTCGTTCACATGTAAATAGGCATTTTTCAACCATCAGCCCATCACCTACCTGAAGAATAAAAAATCGATTGTTGTCCAAGTCCAATCCTTTTCCTTTTAATTTCTTAGTGACCTCTATAAAATTACTTCCACGGTCATTTATGTAGTACTTTAAAGAGTTGTCTTGAAATGCAATTCTAGTAATGACAAAGTCACTTCCTGCAATAACTTTGTATATTTCATCATCCTACAAATAGTCATGGCATTCATAAATCGGAATGACCACTGGGGGAAAGAAAGACAAAGTGAAAGAAGTGCATCATATATAACCATTTTTTTCCTTAATGAATTAATAAAAACTCAAAGAGAGGAATGAAATTGACACAAAAGGAATGGTCTCACTATATGATTTGTAGGGCCAAAATAAACTTCTAGACGATTTCAACAAAGAGAACCATTGGTAGCCACAAGTTTCCACTTTCCAAGTGGAACAGATACCGACCACGATTATCTATGACATGAAAAATGTGCAAGTAAAGTTGACCATCATGAAAAGAAAATCTCCATTTGCTTGTCAATTACAAGTATGACATGCTAGTGATTAGTGGCAATGCCTCGATTTCTAAATAATTTCTAGGGTATACAATGCATCACTTTGTATAGAGAAAAGATCACCATCAGAAAAGAATCTAATAATGTTCAGAAGTAGCAGGTTCACCGCCTACTAGAAATGTGCACCTTCTTTGTAGAGCCCACCTGAGGAAGGGAAAGAGGTTTGCTAAGCTCACCATGTGTAAGTGAGCTAATGCACACACTACCACATGCCGGCATGGCAGACAAGTGTAATATCCAAGCCATCCATCAGAAGGATAAACTGTAGATTTCGTATCCCAAGAATCAGGTCAGTCCTCTAGTCAGGCCACAATCAACTAAATGAATCTATAGCTATGAAAGACCTGTTTAAAGTTTTCTAACACATCCACATATTTCTAATATCATAGCTATGAAAGACTTGTCTGAAGTTTTCAACTGAAGGTTTAGGTTTAGGTTAAGGTTTAGGTTTAGGTTATGGGTTTTGGGATTTGAGAATAGGTTTAGGTTATAAGTATAGGTTTAGGTTAATCTTGTAGGTTACAGGTTTAAGTTATAAGTTTATGTTGATGTTGTAGGTTATATGTTTAGGTTGTAGGTTTAGGTTTAGGTTTAGGTTTAGGGATTTGAGAATACATTTACGTTTTAGGTTTAGGTTTAGGTTCTACGTTTAGTTTAAGGTTACAGGTTTAGGTTTAGGCTATAGGTTTAGGTTTAGGTTATAGGTTTAGGTTTATGTTATAGGTTATAGCTTTTGGGAATTGAGAATAGGTTAAGCTTTAGGTTTAGGAAATCAGGTTCGGGTTCGGGATCTGGTTTAGGTTTGGGTTTTCAAGTTTAGGTTTAAGTTTAGGTTAGGGAGTTGAGATTAGGATTATGTGTAGGTTTAGGTTTAGGGATTTGAGAATACATTTAGGTTTTAGGTTTATGTTTAGATTTTAGGTTTTAGGTTTAGGTTATAGGTTTAGGTATAAGTTTTAGGTTTAGTTTAAGGTTAGGTTATAGGTTATAAGTTTAGGTTATTGTTAAGGGTCAAATAGTGCATATTAGACCCCAAATATTGTCCGAATTTACGAGCATAATAGTGTTTAACGGCTGATTTAATCGTGTTGATGTTGCAGGTTGATTTTACAAGCTTGGATCGAAATAGGATACTAAATGCATGGATTTAATGCTCTTATGACACTAAGGCAAGGGAAAGACTTCAGGGAACCAAGATCGACGGATTTACACGGTCAAAAATCTGAGAAAATCAAGAAACTGAAGCTCAAGTGGCCCGAAATGGGTCCAAAATGCAAGATCACAGGGTTCCCGCCATCCGATTGTCCTGAAACTTCATATATGGGATGAGGGCCATAAATTAACCGTACACATAAAATTTCAGCCATTGGATCACTATGGAAGTGCCTCAACCGACAGATCAGCCCATAAACCGTTGATTCTAGGCCCACCTGATATCTGGAATTGCCTCAACTTTGGTATTAATGGATTAAATAATGTGAGAAGATGAATGACTAGATCAGATTTCAGAAACACAGCATCGTGGACCCCACATATATAGAATGTGCATAGTGCATATATGCACTAGCCGTGCACGGCAAGCGTCAGAGACGGTTTGACCGTCTCTGACCAAAAGAAAGAAAAAAATAATAATAATAAATTTACGTATCCGGCCGCTGGCCGTTTTGCAGATGGTTGTGGGCCCCACCCATGATATGTATGGATGATCCAAGCCGTCCACCGTGTAGACAGCTGCGAGCACTACAAAATCATGTTTACACTTTTCATCCACGCAAGCACATGTGTGAGATACAGGGGCCACAAAAGGGCTGCCCTGTAGCGTTCAAATCTGATCTTTTAGTTATATCTTCTCTGGGCCACGTCAATGGACGTTCAAAACCACCCATTCTTAACTGAAATTTCATCCTGAATTCAATGGACGGGGTGGATTTTCCAGAAAATGCTTCTGTTGGGCCCACCGATCACAACAGAGAAATGGTGCGAAAGGTTTCGCACATCCGCGAAAACTGACTTTTCCAAGCGGTTTTGGCCCACCATCTTTGATCATATGGCAGATCTGAACCGTCTATCATGTAGATAACCCAAGAAAGTACTAAGGGATGGTGTTTCTTTGGAATTTGAGCGAGAAAAGTGGCGTGTTTCGAGGCACCGAACTTGGCTGTGAAAATTGCACTCCGTGTCCTGCTACAACTCTGTCACTGACTCCAGCCTTCCACCAACTATAAAAGGAGGTTTTGGACATGGAGAGCATTCATCCAGGTCTTGAAAGGAGATCAGGAGGTGGAGAGCTTGAGGCTTGGGCTGGAAACGAGGGCAGAGGAAGTAGAGTAATTTTATTATTTTTATTTTTTTCCTTCTTCATATTTTCTTTTAACATGTCCAGCTTCATCATGTCTGTGATGGGCTGAACCACTTAGCTAGGGCTAAAGGTGAAGCTTGTGGTGAGATGGGAGATTTTATTTTATGTCTTTAATTTAATTTTAATTCTTGAATTGACGTTGATTTTAGTTGATTATTAATGGCATATTTTGTTTAGTCTTTAATGGTCTGTTGTAACTAAAATTACAATGGGTCTGCAATGGCTTGGAGCATGTCCTTTTCCCCTTTATGTTTATGACGTCAGGAAGCCCCGTTGTTCACCATAGTCTCCTGGGCATGGTCGGATGATGGTACCCTTCCTAACTTGCATACATGTGATTGGGTGGTAATTAGTTTAATTCTGTTGTTTGTCATAGTCTTTGGGCATGGTTTGGTGATGGAATCCATTCTAATTCATCTTCCTTTCATCTCTTTGAAAACTAGATCAATGGCAGTTCAGTAAATTTCATGATTTATGAAACAGGCATAAGATCTCCCTGATCTCTACAAGTGGATCCTCTGAATCCCTAGTTCCTTACCTCTGATTTCTCCTATAAGTTTTAGATTAATAGTTTACAATTATTCCTCAATTTATAATTCAATTCATATTTCATCTCATTCTAGTTCTATTTCCAGTTAATTTTAGATAACGTACAAGTTTCAGTCCCTTGGGATTCAACCTCGGTCTTACCGAGTTTATTACTACATCACAACCCTGCACTTGGGGAGTGAACAGTTATATGTTATGGGTTATAGGTTTTGATTTAGGTTAAGGTTATAGGTTTAGGTTTAAGTTTAGGTTATAGGTTTAGATTAAGGTTTAGGTTTAGGTTATAGGTTATATGTTATATGTTATAGCTTTTGGGAATTGAGAATAGGTTAAGGTTTAGGTTTAGAAAATTGCGTTCGGGTTTGGGATCGGGTTTAGGTTTGGGTTTTCAAGTTTAGGTTTAGGTTTAGGTTAGGGAGTTGAGATTAGGATTAGGTGTAGGTTTAAGTTTAGGAATTTGAGAATACATTTAGGTTTTAGGTTTAGGTTTAGGTTTTAGGTTTTAGGTTTAGGTTTAGGTTTTAGGTTTAGGTTAAGGTTAGGTTATAGGTTATAGGTTATAGGTTAAGGTTTAGGTTATAGGTTTTGGTTTAGGTTAAGGTTATAGGTTTAGGTTTAGTTTTAGGTTATAGGTTTAGGTTAAGGTTTAGGTTATAGGTTATATGTTATAGGTTATAGCTTTTGGGAATTGAGAATAGGTTAAGGTTTAGGTTTAAGAAATTGGGTTCAGGTTCGGGATCGGGTTTAGGTTTGGGTTTTCAAGTCTAGGTTTAGGTTTAGGTTTAGGTTAGGGAGTTGAGGTTAGGATTAGGTGTAGGTTTAGGTTTAGGGATTTGAGAATACATTTAGGTTTTAGGTTTAGGTTTAGGTTTTAAGTTATAGGTTTATGTTTTGGTTTAGGAAATCGGGTTTGGGTTCGGGATTAGGTTTAGGTTTGGATTTTCAAGTTTAGGTTTAGGTTTAGGTTAGGGAGTTGAGATTAGGATTAGTTGTAGGTTTAAGTTTAGAGATTTGAGAATACATTTAGGTTTTAGGTTTAGGTTTAGGTTTTAGGTTTTAGGTTTAGGTTTAGGTTTAGGAAATCGGGTTCGGGTTCAAGATCGAGTTTAGATTTGGGTTTTCAAGTTTAGGTTTAGGTTTAGGTTAGGGAGTTGAGATTAGGATTAGGTGTGAGTTTAGGTTTAGGGATTTGAGAATACATTTAGGTTTAGGCTTAAGTTTAGGTTTTAAGTTATAGGTTTAGGTTTAGGTTTTAGGTTTAGGTTAAGGTTAGGTTATAGGTTATAAGTTTAGGTTATAGGTTATAGGTTAAGGTTTAGCTTATAGGTTTTGGTTATAGGTTTTGGTTTAGGTTAAGGTTATAGGTTTTGGTTTAGGTTATAAGTTATAGCTTTTGGGAATTGAGAATAGGTTAAGGTTTAGGATCAGAAAATTGGGTTCGGGATCGGGTTTAGGTTTGGGTTTAGGTAAGGGAGTTGAGATTAGGATAAGGTGTAGGTTTAGGTTTAGGGATTTGAGAATACATTTAGGTTTTAGGTTTTAGGTTAAGGTTTAGGTTATAGGTTATAGGTTTAGGTTTAGATTTTGGAAATTGGGCTCGGATTCGGGATCAGATTTAGGTTTGGGTTTTCAAGTTTAGGTTTAGGTTAGGGAGTTGAGATTAGGAATAGGTGTAGGTTTAGGTTTAGGGATCTGAGAATATATTTAGGTTTAGGTTTTAGGTTATAGGTTTAGGTTTAGATTTAAGAAATCAAGTTCGGGTTCAGGATCGGGTTTAGGTTTGTGTTTTCAAGTTTAGGTTTAGGTTTAGGTTAGGGACTTGTGATTAGGATTAGGTGTATGTTTAGGTTTAGGGATTTGAGAATACATTTAGGTTTTAGGTTTAGGTTTAGGTTAAGGTTAGGTTATAGGTTATAAGTTTAGGTTATAGGTTATAGGTTAAGGTTTAGGTTATAGGTTTTGGTTTAGGCTAAGGTTATAAGTTTAAGTTAAGGTTTTGGTTTAGGTTATATGTTATATGTTATAGGTTATAGCTTTTGGGAATTCAGAATAGGTTAAGGTTTAGGTCTAGGAAATCGAGTCGGGTTCAGGATCGGGTTTAGGTTTAGGTTTTCAAGTTTAGGTTTGGGTTTAGGTTAGGGAGTTGAGATTAGGATTAGGTGTAGGTTTAGATTTAAGGATTTGAGAATTCATTTAGGTTTTAGGTTAAGGTTTAGTTATAGGTTTATGTTTAGGTTTAGAAAATTGGGTTCGGGTTCGGGATCGGGTTTAGGTTTGGGTTTACAGGTTTAGGTTTAGGTTTAGGTTAGGTAGTTGAGATTAGGATTAGATGTAGGTTTAGGTTTAGGGATTTGAGAATACATTTAGGTTTTAGGTTTTAAGTTTAGGTTTAGGTTATAAGTAGTTGAGATAAAAATTTTAGCCACATATAAAAAATATTGAACCTAGTATTATCTACTATATACTAGTAACATACAACTAATATTGGGGCACCATACCATAAGCTATAAGAATTTCATGTCCCCCTAATCCAGGTATCCTTCATTGCTAACACACACACACATATATTATAAGTTGTTTATTTTCATTTACATTTACAAATACAATACCATTCACATTTGCAACAAATAAATGTAATTATAATCACATAATGTATTGTTTGATGAACTACACATGTACATTCTTGACAAGAGACGTACCGGATGCTTGAATTTGAAATATGCACCTCCGATCCTCCCACATGCAACATCCACCTCAAAGAATGCGCATAAATGTCATGCTTAAGTAATCAATATAGTAATATATAAGTAAAACCATAAAATCAGAGATACTCACTTCATTTTTAGCATCTCCTCCATAGTTAATGATCTCATTCTAATGCCTTTCTCTTTCCTTCTTTACCTGGGCTTGGGATCGACATTGCAAGGAGTTGCATTGGAGGAGTTAAAAAAGGGCTTAGGCTCCATTTGGTTTTTATTTTTATTTTTACAAAAAAATATTTACATAAATACTAATGTAATGACCAAATGGAGCCTAAGACTATCAATACGTTCAAATATAGAGTACAAAATTCATTCAATATATTTTATTTTATTTATAAGAAAAACAAGTGCCAAATTAGTTCAAAATGCCATAATGAAAATTAATTTAATTCATGCATAATGAAAATGTAAATAATTACTACTCATTTACAGTCAACTACACTTGGAACCAATCAAACAATTTTTCATGGTTAGCATGGTTTGTTTCACCACAATTTTTAAGGGTGCAAACCACATCATAATCAATAGACCTCCCTACAAATGGAAGCACCAAATTAGGTTGACTTTAATCCCGCAATGCAAACGACTATAGACATGTTGAAAAAATCTGCTCATTTGTAATGATTTACTAAGGAATGCCATGCCAAGATTTTTTAGATTACATGGTTCCTTTGTTTCCTTCAGAATTCAAACAACCATAAACAATTTGTCCTGGGCTTCGAATAGTTCCTGCATGACTATAAATAGAAGTAACCACCTCCAATGGGCTAAATTGGAGAAGAAAACTAGATATTTTCATAATGAGGGAACCTGATTTTTGATAGATATTTTCATAATCAGTGAGGGAACCTAAAGTAAACCAATCTTGTAGCAGGTTATTCATCCCTTCACTGGGACATTTCCATTCTGAAATTTAATGCAAATTGAACTGAATTCCACACAATCACAATGTAGGTTAAACGAATCTCACACATCCACAAGCATCTTTCCTCTATTTTGATCAGATTTTATTGGATTATCATATGAAACACACATGGACAACATGTAAAACAACCCAAAGAGAAAACTTTGATACTCTGGCAGAGGGCAGTAGATGATCCATGTGCTAATTTAGATCCATCATGAATAATAATCATTCTTATTTGGGTACCTGATCATTGGATAGGAGGGACAGTATTTGATGGTTAGAAATGAAAAACACCTGAAACACTATAGTAGATGAAAAAGAGTTAGAAATGCTCAACACATGCAATGTGCATGTGTATCAAGCATGCACTACCAGAGTATCAATTAAACAAACAAAATAGAAAATGAAACATCCCATCATCTATGATTAACTAAATACCAGATAGAAATTAGCTAACAAAATGAATCAGATGGGAGTCCTATGTAAGGGACATGTTCATCCCATGAGGCACACAACTTATCAGCCAATGGGGTAGACGTCTTAGTCCCAATACTACATACACCCAACTACTCGTCTATAGAATAACCCACGATGTAAAAAAAGTAAACAAGCACATACACAAATGTTATTGTGTATATGACAACAGAACCAAAAACACACCTTAAAAAAAATTAAAATTAAAAATCACAAAACGAAGGATTCTCATGACCTTAGGAAGTATTTAATGGCGGGCGTTCAAATACCACAGTTTCCTATGGTGTGGTCCACTTGAGATTTGACCCTAAAATGAGCTGGAAAAAATGAATGGCCCGCATACACATATTATGGTGGAGCCTACAAAGCATTTTTAGATTTTAAAGACAGAGAGAGGGGAATGCGGATTGAAAGATTGAAAGAATGCATAGGGATTGAAGGATTCAAGGTGACATGATCAGTTTCCATTCATAGGGAATCATAGAGATTGAAGGATTGAGCATCGAAATACAACATATTTCAGAAAGAGAGAGAGAGAGAGAGAGAGAGAGAGAGAGAGAGAGAGAGAGAGAGAGAGAGAAACTAACTCATCTTCTTCTTCTCCTCCTTCTCCTTCTTCTTCTCCTTCTTGCGGAGAAAGGGGGTTTTGAAAATAGAGAGATGGGAATGCGACCAAGAGACAGGGAGAGAGGGTTAGGGAGAGTGGGAGATCAAGAGAGGGCTAGGGAAAGAGAGAGGTTGAGTGTGAGAGAGAGAGATGGTTTTCATTTGCTGCGTGTGGGAGAAAATGGCGGACGGACGGGTCTTGGTTTTTAGGAGCGTGGTTTTGGTTTTGGAGGGGTGCATGATGGATGACCCCTTTGGGACGTTGTGTTTTAGGATCGTAGGGCCCACTATGATGCATTTTATATATCCACTCCATCCATTAATTTTAAATTATTATTTTAAGTTTTGATACAAAAAATGAGTCAGATCAAATCATTAAGGAGACCACACAACATATTAAGAGTAGAAATTTAATTTTTATTATTTCTTATGGTGTGGTCCACTTACACATTTAATCTACATAATTTTTGAGCTCATCCATTGAAATTATACATCAAAATTGATGGACAGCTTAGATCAAACACATATATTCCAATGGACCCCATGGAACCCCTTAAGCACCAGCTATGTTTAATAAGGTTTAGGTGAGGAGGTACGCTTTAGCTACAGATCAATTAAGCTTTAGTTACAGATTAAATCCGTAATAAAATTGCTATAGATTTAATCCGTGGCTAAAAGATTTCAAAGTCTGTGGCCTTTGCTCGATTTTTTGGTAGTGCCCGCATGCCATACTAAAGTATGTCTTGCAAAGAATTACCTCGCGCTTGGCCATGAATTGGTTGCGACTGTTTGATCCGAGCCGTTAAAGGTGGTCCTTTCAATGAATTGGGCATGGGCAAAATGGTGTCGATTCTTAACACACTGAATTCATATACCAAAGAGTTTTCACCAACCTAGATTGCATTGTGTGCCTTGTGGGGAGTGGATTAGGTGCGGCCTACCTCACCCAATAGGTGCTGCCATTATTGTGGGGCCTACCTTGATGTATGTATTTCATATCCACACCGTCTATCTATTTTTGCATATCATTTTAAGGCATGAGCCCAAAAATGAAGTAGATCTGATTCCTAAGTGACAAATAAACACTATGGAAGCCTTCCAATGGGCTCTAGAAAGTTTCTAACACTAGGGCGTTCAATCACCACTGTTTCTTATAGTATGTTCCACTTGAGAATCAGATGTTCAATCACCACTGTTTCCTAAAGTATGGTCCACTAGAGAATTAGATCTTCTTTAATTTTTGGGCTCATGCCCTAAAATGAGCTGAAAAGAAAAGAAAAGAAAAGAATGGATGGCATGGATATAGAATACATATATCAAGGTGGGCCCCATGGTATAGGGCTAACCTAATTTGTTTCTTGTAGTCATGTGTTGATGTAGCAAAGTTTTATTGCTCCACCATGATATGTGTTATATCCAGACTGTTTACAAAATCATTCTAAGGCATGAGACCAAAAATAAAGCAGATTGAAAGCTCACGTGCACCCCATCACACATAAAGAAAAGGAAAATGACCACCTATCATTGAAACTTTTTTTTTCCTAGCCATGGAAGTTTTCGATCAAGTAGATATTTGTGCTTTCCCACTGCTTTCATGGTGTGGTCCACTTGACATTTGCATCAGGTTTATTTTTGTGTAAAATGATTTGGAAAAATGGAGGACAATGTGCAAATAACACATGCACCGTGGTAAGGCTACAAAACTTTGGCACGTCAACACACTATTGAACTGCACCATGCAATCCATGTCCTTCTCTACATGGTTTTTAGTCCAAATAGCCTTGTACTATGGTGTGGTTATGGTAGAAATCTGTCCTATCCGACCTAAAGTTTATCTAGCCTTGAAACCACTTTTCATTTTTATAGAAAACAAAAGTGCCTCTTTGTGACATCTTCCCCTTGTACGACGAGCTCATTTTGAAAAGATAAAGGTCATTTAAAAAAGGAACATGGGCCTCGAAAAAAATTAAAATTTAATCCATCCCTTGGCCGATCTGATCCGTTCATTTTAATGGGACAATCGTGACACTATATGAAGATTTTTTCAGTTTTCTATTTTAATTTCTCTGTGACCCACAACTACACTAATGTTATACGTTAATTTTAAATTGTTGCCTTCGGTGTGGTTAATCTGTGATGAGTTTTACTCTTAAACTCAGGCCGATATTATGAAATTAAAATCCCTTATATGTGGAAGGGATGGATTTGCTTCAAGACATCTCCAGTGGACCCCACATAAGATGTGGACACGTTTAAAACATGGTGCCCTTGTCTCATTCTTCCTCCATTCATTTTTTTATGAGAGGAGAGGAGGGCGTGAAAGGGAGGATGGTGTTTTTTTTTCTTCCTTCTTTATTCCTTATTTTTCTTTCATTTCTTCATTCCTCCTTGTTTCCTTTATAGTTTTTTTTCATTTTTCATTTTTTTTAAAAAAAAATTTAATATCAATCATGGGAGATGGTTAAAGAGAGGAGGGTGTGGCGGTTTTTTTATAGTTGTTTATTTATTTATTTCTGGTATGAATTGTGGGAGTTTGTGAAAGGGAGGGAGTGTGGAAGAATGCTGTAATGAATTAATTTTGTAATGGAATATTGTTATAATGAATGAATTTTATAATGCAAGAATGTTATAATTGAAGAATGTTATAATGAATGATGTGATAAATGTTGTAATGGATGAAAATTATAATGAATAAATTTTTATAATAGAAGAATGTTGAGATGGAAGTATATTGTAATGGATGAATGTTGTATGGTGGATCACCAACATTTAGCGTATATCGATATTCAATGTAGATCACTGATATTCACAGTGAATTGTCGATATTTAATGTGAATTGATGATATTTATTATGGATCATTGATATTTTCACTATGGATCGCCGATATTGACAGTAGACCACTAATATTAATAGTGGACTAATGATATTAATAGTCAACTACTGATATTCATTGTGTACTACTAATATTAATAATGGACTACTGATATTTTCACTACGAATCGTCAATACCACGAAATCGACCATAACTCCCTCGTTACATGTCCGATTCAAGTGATCTTATGCTTGTTGAAAGGGTAATGTGGTGAAATTTCAATGACTTAGAATCATCACATTTTGATACTATTTATTGTCCAAAAGTAGTCCTAAAGTTCATCATCAACCGTGGAATGTAGATATTCATTATGGGTCGCCAATCTCATGAAAACGCCACACCTCCCTCGTTACATGTCTGATTTATGTGATCTTATGCTCATTGAAAAGGTAATTTGATGAAATTTTAAATGACTTTAAAATCATCTCATTTGTATATCATTTTATTGCTCAAAATTGTACCCAAAGTTCATCATTCATTGTGGGCCACTAATCCAACAAAAAGTGCATAACTCCCTCATTGCATCTTCAATTTGAGTGATCTTATACTCATTGTAAAGATAATTTGATATAAATTTAAATTTATATATAATTATCTCATTTGTATATCATTTGATTGTCCAAAAGTGGGTCCAAAATTCATCATTTATTATAGATCATAGATGAAATTTGGGCCCACTTTTGGAGAATCAAATGGTGTTTAAATGAGATAATTCTAAAGTTATTTAAAATTGCATCTTATTACATTTCCAACAAGCATAAGATTAACCAAATATAAAATGTAACGAGGGAGTTATGACCCTTTTTGTGGGATTATCGACTCATAGTGAATATCTGTAATTCATGGTGAACAATAAACTTTGAGCCCATATTTAGGTAATTCGATAGTGTGAAAATGAGATTATTGTAAATCTATTTAAAATTTCAACAAATTACCATTTTAGAAATTATAAGATCACCTAAATCTAGCATATAATGAGGGAATTATGGCCGTTTTCATTAGATTGATAACCCATAGTGAATATCTGTGGTCTTCAGTCAATGACAAACTTTGGGCCAAATTTTGCATAATAAAATGGTATCCAAATGAGATTATAAGATCACCTAAATCTAGCATATAATGAGGGAATTATGGCCGTTTTCATTAGATTGATAACCCATAGTGAGTATCTGTGGTCTTCAGTCAATGACAAACTCTGGGCCAAATTTTGCATAATAAAATGGTATCCAAATGAGATTATTTCAAAGGCATTTCGAATTTCATTAAATTAAATTTTCAATAATTATAAGATCACCTAAATCAAACATGTAATGAGGTAGTTTTGGTTATTTTCATCGAATTGGTGGCTCATAATGAATAATAACAGTCCCAGTGAATGAAGAAATTTGGGCCTACTTTTGGACAATCAAATGATACCTAAATGAAATAATCCAAACTTATTTGAAAGTTCATTAAATTATCTTTCCAACAACCAAAAGATCACCCAAATCGGACATGTAACGGGGGAGTTATGACCGTTTTCATCAGATCGGTAGCCCACAGTGAAGTATCAATTATGGGCCCCTTTTGGGTAATAAAATGGTATCTAAATGAAATTATCCAAAGACATTTAATATTTCACCAATTTATTTTTCCAACGAGCATAAGATCACTTAAGTTGCACATGTAACGAGGGAGTTATGTCCCTTTTCATCGAATCGGTTGCCCACATTGAATATTAATGATATACAGTAAAGTATAAACATTGGGCCCACTTTTGGGCAATTAAATTGTGTCTAAATGAGATTATTAAAAGTTATTTGAAGTTCATCAAGTTATCTTTCCAATGAGTATAAGATCACTCAAATCAGACATATAATGAGGGAGTTATGGTCATTTTCATCGAATTTGTAACATGATGAGTATCAACGATTCACAATGAAAATATTGACGATCCAAAGTGAATATCGGCGATCTACATTGAATATCGATGATCTATAGTGAATATCAATGATCTACATGAATATCTGAGATATATAGTGAAAAGATGGGCAATTCATAGTGAATATGAACGATCCACAATAAATATCGATGATCCACCATACATCATACTTTCATTATAAAAATTCATCTATTACAACAATCAATTATTACAACATTTATCCATTCCAGCATTCATCACATTCGTTCATTACAACATTCGTCCATTGTAAAATTCATCAATTACAATATTATTTCATTATAAAATTTATCAATTACAACATCATTCAATTATAACATTCTTCCACACCCTGCTCCCTTTCACATACTCCTACCATTCATACCAAAAAAAAAAAAAATCTAAAAAATAACTATAAAGGAAACCAAGAAAAGAAGAAGGAAGAAATAAGGGAACACACACAAAAAAAAAAAAAAAAACCCATCCTCCCTTTCACACCCTCCTCTCCTCCTATGAAAAAAAAAAATTCAAGAAAGAAGGAAACCATCAAATGGCCCTTATGCTAAAGGGCCATACATTTTAAACACATTCACATCTTATGTAGGTGCATTGGGTTGTCGTGAAGCAAATCTAACACATCGACATGTAAAGGGTTTTCATTTCATGTCATCATTTTAAGTTCGAGGGCAAAACTTATCACAAGTAGACCACACCGAAGGCAACGATTCAAAATTAACGGACAACATTAATGTAGTTATAGGCTACAAAATCTTCAAACCAAAAAATAAGAAAAACCCTTATGTAGATTCACAACTATCTGATTAAAATGAACAAATCAGATCGGCCAAGAGGTGGACCAAATCCTTATTTTTAGTGGGGTTCACATCCCTTTTTCAAAAAACCTTTTTCCTTACTAGACAAATGCCCACCGTGCAAGTGACAACTGTTGCAAATGAGCATTTTCGTCCTCTTAAAAATAAAAAAGTAATTTCGAGGTTGGATAAGCTTAAGTTTATAAAAGATGGACTCCTACCATGAACATGCCACAAAACGAATCTATTTGGTAAACTTGCAAGCCCTGGTATGGTAGAAGAACATCAAGTATGGCCGAGCCATCCCTCCATGTACACGTGGCTGGTGTTGATCAGTCTAAGCACGCAGCACATTTCATCAAGAAAAGGAGAAAATTGTGATATCATCAATTGAAGTGCAGTTAATTATTGGTGGGCCCATCGGACATGTGCACTGCATCACATTTCAACCTATTTACATCAGCGATGTGACATGGTTGTGGTTACAAAAAAAATCTCCTCTAACGCTAATCTCCATGGGTCCATCATGATGTCCACGTTATGTTTACCTTCTCCATCAGTAGATTGGCTGGCTCAATTTAAATATATTTCAAACTCAAGTAAGCCATATCACAATAAACAATGGTAATTGGTTGTCCACCATTGAAACATTCCTTGGACTATAAAAATTCTTGAATCAGGTTTATATTTGTATTTTCCCTTCATACATGAATAGGCTTGATGGCTCTAGGAAGGTTTCAACGTTGATGATTCTATCCCATTGTTTCCTATGTTGTGCCTACTTGAGTTTTAAATCTTTTTTATATTTGGGCTTATACCCTAAAATGAGCTAGTGAAATAGATGAGCCAAGTGAATGCAACTATGGCGTTATGTTGTGGAATGATGGTATTTGGGGCCCTTACTCTTGCCCGGGTGGTAGACTCTCAGGAGTTTCAACTCCCGGTCAAGGGTTCGAGTACCTATAGGTGGTGAAATTCCACCAGCGTGAGTGTGTGTGTGCGTGTGTAAAAAAATAAAATAAAAATAAAAATAAAAATAAAAAAATCTATGGCGTTATGTTATGGTTAAGGGTTAATCCTATTATCCTTGGTCATAGGCAAATGACATTCTCATGTCAGAACTACATGGAGAGAAAAAAGTTAGAATGAAAGGTACTTTTGTCTTTCCTATTCTCTTATACTAGTAAATCATGTGTGATGAACATGGAATGTCTTCTGAACAACAGACGGAAAAAGTAGATAGTACATTGACATACCAATACTACAAATGGAGCCATGATTCACTCATCCATCCCACTCATATGATAGTCCCTGTCTAAAACTCTTCGGGTTAATATTAGTTAATTTGTTTTTAGTGTTGGGAAACATACCTTTTACTACAAATCAATGGAATTAACAATAAAAATAATAATAAACGATAATATTTTCAATACAAGCGAGCCAATCATCAAATAAGTAGAAAGCAAGAGACATATTTTACATGGAAAATCTTTAATGTGAAGAAAAAAAATCAAGGGACCTATTATGAAAAAATCCACTATAATAAAAATATTGAAAAATACAAGTCTTCTCTAATTCCAGCTAAATGATTCTAAGAACCAAGAGATTCAATATCTCTCTTTGATACATAAAATAAATCACCTATAGGTAAATTACAAGTAACAATGAAATAAATGAATTTTTTGACCAATTAAGGATTGTCTAAAAGCCTCTAACATAATCATTGGAAAAGATAATAGAAGAAATAAGCGTTGTGGATGGAGTCTCACAAATTTGAAAACTGAGATTTCAATGGTAGAATGTTCTTTATCCTCTTCTTCAACAAAACCCCACTCTCTCTCTCTCTCTCTCTCTCTCTCTCTCTCTCTCTCTCTCTCTCTCTCTCTCTCTCTCTCTCTCTCTCTCTCTCTCTCTCTCTCTCTCTCTCTCCTTCCTTTCTCCTCTTTTTCCTCTCTCAAAATGTTGCAAGAACTTTCTTTAGACTAAAAAGTCATTTTTCTCTCCTTTTACTTTGCTTTAAAAAAATAGATAAAAGATGAAAATGCCTCCCCACTAGGGCCTCCCATGTGTGGCTCTTTAGGCTCAGGCGCATGTGTCCCACCTTAACATGAGAAGGGAGCCTTGAAAGTACTCATTCTATCAAAAACGTTTTTTTTTTTTCCGCACACACTCACACTCACACGCACCCACCCACCCACACACACACCCCACATGGGCAGTTGCACCCAAGACTTCAGTGCTTTAGAGTTCTACCACTAAGCCATGCATTGAGATAATGGATTGTGACACATGTGGGAGCTTAATGTGGATGGTGGCAATGCACATGGACACACGTGTCACATGTTAGGTGCTTATAAGCACCCCACTTGGCCACGGAATGACTGATCCAAACCAACAAAAGAAATCTACCTTTTACAAATGCCTTCTTGTTGTTTAACTATAAGTCTTGTTTGTAAGAATTTTATAACGTGGACCTTATTGACCAATGGTCTAGATTTCCCTAATGGTTGGATAATGTGATCGAGCATACCAGTGGACCCCACAAAGTTATGGTTCATCTAAAATCGTGTAAGGGGCGGTGCACTACAACTATGACACATGGACCATGTTCTAGTTAGACTAGGATTGTCAAATTTGTGTGGAGCCTAGGGGAGAGGAGTTTCAATGGGTTCCAAATTCCTCAGCCATCTAAACCATATAAGCAGGGTTGGGTCCCCAAAGCCTATACACATTGAAGCCTTCCATTCCCATCCAGGTGCTTCTCTAAAGGGTGTAAGGTGCAAAAGTCTACGGCATCAAACCTACCACAATGGCATCCCAATCAGGTATGAAATTTTGATTTCTCGTTCCCCATCTTTGTTGCACTGAACAGCCCTTTTAATTATGTAAGTTTTATTTAACACTTGGTATCAAAGACTACTATGTATGGTAGATATTCTTGGGAAAAAAAAATCAATTTAAGAAGTTTCTCCTTAGGCCAGATCTGAAGCATCCATTTGTGGATATATAAGAGGCTCAGATCAAAGCCTTTGTTTGCATCTGTTGGGGTTCTACTTGCATCTGTTGGGGTTCTACGACGCATCTAGCAGTTTTGGTGTAGCCACTTCATTCACTCATATAGATTTTCATAAGCCCTAATCGCTCCATCGAGTATATTGCATTCACATTTTAGCCCGTGACTTCAACATCAGATTTCGAGGACATTTATTGTTTGTTCTTATCATCAGCTGGATTTTAGACATTACAGGGAAAACCCTCCATGCCTGTCAGAAGTACTTTTTGTTATGACATTCGTCCTTATGCTGATGCTGATGATGTAAATTTGAGAGACTCATCTCATCTATGGGTGTTGATCAATAAATTGGATTTACATGATTGACATTGCTTAGTTTCATGTTCAGGAAAGTCAATTACGTGTCATAACTACCACCCATAGTAGGGTTGATGATGATGTAACAGATTCTTCCCAGGATTGATTGGTTGGGTCCATTTTCATAATGGGCAGTTCAATTCTAAGCCCTAATCAATTGAACTTGTAATAAATTTTTCCTGAGATCTAGTTCTATTCATCAATAAAGTAAATAAGTATGCCAATATTTTGTAATATTTTATAATCAATTACAACTCCAACTCAAACACATCATGTTCCTACCTTAATTGGGTCTAAATATGTTTGATGGAAAGAGTCTATAAAATAGTTTTGGGGCACATGGAGCTGGATCTTGCCTTGGAAAAATTCGAACCTCCAAAATCATATGAAAATGCTATTGAGTCATAGGTTAATCGTTATGAGGCATGGTACATATCCAACAATATGTGTCACAAAAAAATGAAGCATTCGATTTTTGAAACAATGAGGGGTGTCATGCCTAATGTGGATAAGGCCAAAGTTTTCTTGACCGATATGTAAAATCGATTTAAGAAATTGGATAAGGCTGAAGTGGATTTTTTACTAAACAAATTAACTTGTTCGTCCTATGACATAAAAGTAAACATTTGTTAATAAAGTATGAGATCGTAAGGAATCCTCAGGTTCTCCAGCTGACAATCAACTTGGGAATGGATCAAGTAATAAGCATGCTAAAAAGATTAATTACTTCTTCTACAAGAATCCAGGCCATCAAAAGGACTCTGTAAAGTACAAGTAGTGGCTCGTAAGGAAGGGTAATAATTCTATCCCATTCTATGTTGAATCTAATCTAGCTAATTTGTCGATAAATTCTCTGTGGATAGATTCAGGAACAATGATTCACATATGTAATTCTATGTAGGACTTGCTACAGAGTCGAGCACTAATTGATGCAGAATGCTCAGTATACATAGGCAATGGTGTTAAAGCTGACTTGAAGGTAATCAGAGTATGCGGGCTTATATTAAAGTTTGGTCATTTATTAAATCTAGTAGATCATTTTGTGTGATCATTATGTGTGCATTCTATATAGCATAATTTGGTTTCCGTTTATCATTTGAAAAAACTAGTTTATTTTTTAAATTAGAGAAAACAAAGTTAAATATTTTCTTTGATTTGATTATTGTCGATACCAAGTCTATGGTGAACAATCTAAAACAATTAGACTTAAATGCTTCACATGTTTATAATGTAAATATCCTGCATGAAAATAAAGTAGGATCTAAGCGAATACTAGACTATGAAAATTCCTTTATATTGTAACATAGGCGATCAGGTCACTTCTCTCATGGGAGATTGAAAAGGCTAGTGCAGGAATGAATTCTTTATTCTCTAGACTTCTATGATTATAAAACATGTGTTGATTGTATTAAGGGTAAAAGGATCAGAACCAAAAAGAAAGGTGAAAGTAGGAGTATAGGATTCTTAGAAGTGATATATAAGGACATTTATAGTCCATTCCCTACAACATCTTGGAGTGGACACAAATATTTTATCACCTTTATAGATTAGTATTCTCATTTTGGGGTGCATTTATCTTATAAATAAAAAATGAGATGTCCTGAATGCTTTTAAAATATATAAATTTAAGTTGAAAATAAACTCGATAGGAAGATTAAAGTCACTAAGTATGACTGAGGTAGTGAATACTATGACAAATATGTCGAATTAGGTCACAACTCAGAACTATTCGCTAGATACCTACAAGATTGTGTCATTTTCGCCCAATACACCATCCCTAGGACTTTAAAGCAGAATGGTATAGCTAAAAGGCATAATCACACCCTATGGATATGATATGTAATATGATAAGCATTTTCACATTGTCAGAATCTATGGGGTGATGAGATCAAAACTATAGTTTATATCCTTAACAGGGTCCCTAACAAGGCTGTAAGAAAATTTTCTTTTGAGTTATAGACTGGGAGAAAACTAAGCCTTTGATATCTTCAAATTTGGTGATTTCCCACTGATGCTAAAGTGTATAACCTGCACAAAAGAAAACTCGATTCTAGAACAATAAGTTGTTTCTTTATTGGATACCCAAAAATATTAAAAGGACATTGATTTTATCGTCCTTCGTACTTTATTAGGATTATTTAGATTGAGAATGTTAAATTCATTGAGGATAATAAAATAGTGGGAACACGAATATTAGGAACTTTTATATGAGGAAGAGTGAGTTGTGACTCCCATCACGACCACTTTGGGCCACGTGGGGACAAATCCTACAGTTAAGCCTGTAATCACTACAGATAACCACGATGAACCTCATATACAACCCATTGAGGAAGGAAATCAAAATCACTCTCAAGAGGGTGAGGCATCAAGAAGATTTGAAAAAGAGAGGAGGTCTACGATTCAAAAAGAATACATTATATACCTGAAGGAGCATGAGTTTGACATAGGGATGAAAAATGATCTTAAATCTTTTACACAAGACAAACAAAGTACTAACTCCTCTCGATGGATTGATGCTATAAATGATGAGTTGAAATCCATGAAGGATAACAAAATATGAGATCTTATTGAGTTACCCCAATAAATAAAGTCGATTAATTGTAAATGAGTATTTAAAACCAACATGATTCCAAGCATAATGTGAAAAAATATAAAGCCATACTTATTGCTAATGATTTTAACTAACGTAAAAACATTGATTGTAAGGAGATCTTTTCACCAGTATCTAAGAAAGACTTATGCGAGATTATAATGACTCTTGTGGCTCATATGAATTTGGAGCTACATCAGATGGATGTAAAGACTTTGTTTCTCAATGGAGATCTAGATGATAATGTATACATATTGTAACTTGAAGGTTTTGTAACTGATGATTCTTACAACTGATAACTCAAAACATATGACTTGTAAACTCAAGAAATCCATCTATGTGTTGAAACATGAATAATGACAATGATACCTAAAGTATCATAAAGTAATATCCTCACATGGCTTTATAGAAAACACTATAAATGAGTGCATTTACGTCAAGATCAGTGGGTGAAAATTCGTCAAATTATTTTTGTATGTTGATGACAATTTGTTGGTTAGCAATGACATAAAGATGATGAGCGATACCAACAAATTCCTATCTTAAAGGTTTAAGATGAATGATCTTTGTAATGCCTCCTTTGCATCGGCATTAAGATATGTCAAGACAGATCACATGGACTGCTTAGCTTGTCTCAGAGGTCCTATATTAATGGAGTACTCGAAAGGTATAATATACAAAATTGTGCTCTTGAACAATCACCCATTATAAATGGTGATAATATGGCGAGTTCTAGTATCTTAAAAATGATTTGAAAAATAATTGTATTAAGGATTATCTATACACATTAGTAGTAGCGAGCATCATGTATGCTCAAGTTTGTACCCAACTAAATATTACTTTTGTAGTTGGAATGCTAGGAAAGTATCTCTCTAATTCAGGAATGTATCATTGGATTGCTGCAAAGAAGGTGTTACACTATTTGTAAAGGACCAAGGACTTCGAACTCACATACAGAAAGTTTGACCATTTGGAGTTAGTCGGATACTCAGATGTAGATTATGTTGGTTGTGTTGATATGAAGAAGTCCATCTCAGGGTACATCTTTGTGACGATTGGTGGAGTATTATCTTAGAAGAGCATGAAACAGTCAACGACTACCTCATCCACCATGAAAGCTAAGTTTATTGCTTATCATGAAGTATCAAATCATGCGTTATGTTACAACATTTCTTTTCGAGCTCATGGGTATTTGAGCACATTCCGAAAGTATTAAGAATATTTTGTGATAACTCGGTTGCAGTTTCCTTCTCAAGCAATAAGAAACATTCATCAAGATCGAAACATATCGACATCAAGTACCTTGTTGTGAATGAAAGAGTTTAGAATCATTTAATGTCTATGGAGTTCATTGGCACTAAGCAGATGATTGTAAATTTTCTCATTAAAGGAATCCATATCATGCCATTTGTATGTAACATCCATGGGAGTTGTTGATCCCACATATATATTTTGTTATTAGGAGTTGAGCGTGCTTTATTTTCATAAACATTAAAGAGATCTCATTTATAAAGTTTTAATGATTTTAGTATAAAGATAATTTTTATTTCTCTTCATGTGTGTGCAATTTATGATGAATAAGTGGAATTAAAGACATGTTTCACTGGAGACATGTCAAAAATCCTAGACCTCTTAAGGATAGACACATATGATCACACTACATGTGTAATCCTTATACCATAGTTCATATTTCATAATTTCATGCCCCAAACTCAGAAACCTGACTCACAAAATTCTCGATCGCCGAATCCGGTGCCGACAGCCTCCGTAACACCTCATTCTCGGCTCCCAGCGCCCTACGCCAGTTTTCGATCCTACGATCGTACAAGGAGGATTTTTAATATGAATTTATCTCATAAGAAGAGTAACCATAAGTATACCCAAATCACAAAACAACATCATCACTACATATCCACTAATATAATCATTTGAGTACAATGCTGAAAGGGAAAAATATATGCATATAATAAAATTTTCACAAGGCTCGGCTGCACGCTCCTGCTCCTGCTCAATTACGACCACCTGCATGCATCTATCGTGCATAAGCTTATAGAAAGTTTAGAGGGTGGTGTAAGTGTGTGAGCAGTATATGCATGCTCAGAATGTAATATCAGAGTAAACGAAAATACTGGTAAGTCCACGTACCATACAATATCAGAGTAATCAGAAATACTTACAAGTCCATAAAAATATCATCAACCTTATCCAGGATATGCAATGAAAATACATAACAAGCTAATGTCAAATACTGAGAAAGTAATGTAGGTCAATTATGCAATGTGGAGATATAATGAGTCAAATATCAGATACCAATGATGCAATACCATGTGCAATTTTGAAGAGCTACGAATACTATCAGCCTTATCTAAGTCACAAGAATGCAGAAACATAGTAACCCAAAATTTCATATGCTGAGGATGTAATACAATATGCAATATATGGTGCGAATGAAATGATCAAGCTACAGTGTGAAGTCGGGATGATAGTACGTGATATCACAAGCTATGGGGCCTATCACAAAGGACTTCTATCCAAACTAGTTCTATACCTAAATTTAGATAGATAGACTCAATGTGATAATCTCCTGATCTCAGATTAGTCGCGCACCCCAACCGAAATCCTGGCCATTACGAAAGTACACATAACAATTAGTTACGCACCACCAGCCCGAGTGGATAGTGAATGAATGACTGAGTATAATGTTGAGTATATAACTCCTACCCAATCAGTCTACAAATCAGTACTGTATATCTATGGGATCATCACCGGGGTTTAGTACACTCCAAGCTGGCTACTGCCCCAGCCGACCGCGTAGCTCAATTAGTGGAAAAGACCTCACTAACTGCCTTCCAGTAATATACTAATACCTACTTGGCTCGTTGAAAGTGGACCCATTTGGGAGCTGGTCAAACTCAGCCTAGCTTACAATCGTCTCACTGGGGCGGATAAGGCCACACTCCCTCCCGACCGACCACGACACAGTGAGAGACATGGCCTACTGGTATTCGGTACTCGGGCCCTCATGTATCCACTCGGTCTAAATGTTGGGATGTCTCCTGGCCTCGAAGATTTAGGGACATTCACCCACGGACATCCAAAGTGCCCAGATGATCGAACTAAATATTTTTGGTGTCTTGTCTGGCCATCCACGACATGCCTGTAGAGGTCACAGCCCTGATATCGTTAAGGCATATAGTAATATAATCACACAATGCAAGATGCATGAGTCATGTAGTCCAATCATACATAAATCCTATGCATATCGTGCACTCGTGTGGGATAACTCCACCTATTAGGGAGTCCCATAAACCATCTGTACTATGACATATACATTGGTTAATTACATCTCATAATAAACATGCAGATAATGCGTATGGGCATGTATCATGATGCTATGTTGTCTCATACTCATAATCGGTATCAATAACTGGCATCAACAATCGACCTCGATAATGTGAACATTTAACCAACATTGCCCCCAAGGAATGACTCACATAGAGCCTAACATTGACCTCACATAAGGGCCTAATATACAACACCATGGGTCTTACTCAAGAGCTTAATACACATCACGATGAGCATCTCTCATGGGCCTAATATACATCACAATGGGGTCCATCACCTGACCCTCAAATGCACCACAATAGGCCTGATCATATAGGTCTCATATACATCACATTAGGCCTTAAACAAGGGCTGAATACACATCACAATGGGCATCAAATACGGACTGCATATACATCACATTAGGCCTCGACAATCGGCTACGATATCCGGTCTCGACAATCAGAATCATCCTCGATAATTATTCTTGACAATCAGAATTGGCCTCGATAATTGGCCTATACAATCGGATTCAACCTTAATAATCAGAATCGACCTCAACAATCAGCCTCAGCAATCAGAATCGACCTCGACAATCGAAATTAGCTTAGACAATCAAAATTGATCTCGATAATTGGAATCGACCTTAATAATCGGCCTCGATAATCAGAATTGACCTTGATAATCAAGATCGGACTCAACAATCGGAATCAGCCTCGACAATTAAAATTGACCTCGATAATTGGAATCAACCTCGATAATCAGGATCGGTCTCAATAATTGGAATTGGCCTCGACGATTAAAATTGGCCTCGACAATTAAAATCGGCCTCGACAATCAAAATTGGCTTTCTATAATCGGAGTCAACCTCGATAATTGGAATTGACCTCGGCAATTGGCCTAACAAAGGGTCTAAGGGAAGGTCACAATGAGGACATTTAACCATTATTGCCCATCAATGTGGACATTTAACCAACATTGCTCCCAATGAGTGGCCTACGTAGAGCCAAACATATAGTGGGCCCATAGCCTCACGCAAGGGCCTAATATACATCGCAATGGGCCTCATACAAGGGCTATATGCACATCACTATGGGCCATATCACGTGGGCCTCAAATACATCACAATGACCCTCACTCGTGGGCCTTATATACATAACCGGTGGGCCTTGCACATGGGCCTCAGATACATAACATGTGGGCCCTACACATGGGTCTTATACACATCAAGTGGGCTACATCAATGGGCTGCACTAATGGACCTCATACACATTAAATGGGCTACATTAATGGCCGAATTATTAGGCCTCATACACATCAAGTGGGCTACATCAATGGGCCGCATTAATGGGCCTCATACACATCAAGTGGGATACATCAATGGGTCTCAAATACATCACAATGGGTCACATCATATGGGCGAAAATATTTCACAACCATTATAAAAAAATCGAGCAAAGGCTAAGGACTTCGAAAGTTTTTGTCTATGGATATAAACCGTAGCTATATTACTACAGTTTTAATCCATAGCTAAAAGCTACAACCTCTTCCACATCTTAACTAGAGACTGACGCTCTGTAGGGGCTCTATAGGGTTCACTACAGAGTGTATGTTTTATCTAAGCAGTCCATCCATTTTGATACTTCTTTTCAGGCATGCATGTAAAAAAGATAGTAGATCGAAGGCTCAAGTTAACCACATCATAGGAAATAGTAGAGATTAAGCGTCTACCATTGATTTGTGGTGTGGTCCACTTGGGATTTCGATCTACCTCATTTTTTAGATGATTCCATAAAAATAGATCTCAAAATGAATGGACGGTGTGGATAGACCACATACATCACAATGGGGCCTACGAAGCGCCTAATAGGACCATTTTTTTTCGCTCCGTCTCGTGCCCGAAAAAAATCCCCCCATGCCCCAAAAGATTTCGTGCCCAAATAAAAAAAAACCCTACCCTTTTCCCCCACTCTCTTACGCCTCTCTCTAACCCTACCCTTTTCCCCCACTCTCTCTCTCTCTCTCTCTCTCTCTTGCATTGAATCCTTCGTCTTCCAGTAACCCATGTCCTACATCCCACATTCCACATCCCTTAGCTTCTCTCATCTTCCCGCAATTGCAAACCTCTTCAAAGCACTAGATTCTCTCTATCTCTCTCCCTGAGAACTTCCATTGATTTGGGCTTCTTTTTTTTTACTCATTGACCTTAAAACGATTTGGGTTTTTCTTTTTGATCTGAAACCATATCTGTTATTTTTTTATTCTTCTAATTTTTTGTTTTATTTTTGTAATTAAAAAAAAATTATCTGTGTATTTGTTATCTCTAAGAATTTCCTTTGATTTGGTTTTTTCTTTTCAATCCTGAAATCACATCTGCCTATTTTTTTCTTATTTTTTAGGTTTTATAATTCTTTGAAATCTCTCTCTCTCTCTCTCTCTCTCTCTCTCTCTCTCTCTCTCTCTCTCTCTCTCTTGTTGGGTATTTGTGGGAAGTAGTGGGCCTTTTTACCCTATAAAAATTGAAATCCATGATCAAATGCACTTCATGGATCCATCTTCAACTCAATCTAATCCCTTTATTGAAGAAGATGAATTGGGTACATTCCATCTCTCTCTCTCTCTCTCTCTCTCTCTCTCTCTCTCTCTCTCTCCATATATATATATATATATATATATTGATTTTTATTTATGATTTTATTTTATTTCTGGTTGTGGATATTTTGATCTGATTGATGAAGTTAAGTGTTTCTTGGAATTTCAGTACATGTGAGAGAATTCCTGATTTGATTTTTTTTTTAATGTTAAAAATACAAGCAATTTCAGGCTACATATTGCAGAGGAGTGAAATGATTATGGGATAAGAGTTATTTAATACTCTATGTGGTGATTGTGGGTTTTCTTTAGTTTAAACATTTTCTATTTTACTATCTAGAAAAATTTTTTGCCCATCATTACTCTTATTATATGTGATCACAAAAATCTTATTTTTATTGTCAATCTGTCACTTGTGTAGAACATCCAAAAATTAGCAGAGTCCACTAACAGGTGTTTCCTATCTAAGTAAATAGGTCAACCTGATTTTTACAGCAAGTGATATTTGGTGGGGTCCATCTTTTTATAAGTGGGACGTTAGCAAACATGACAGGTTGGTGGGAATGAGGGGACTGTGTGAATCATTTCTCCTATTCATTATGAAGGGAAAAAAAATCATTCACTAAGTTAGGAATTGTGTATGGGATAGATCCAGGGATTTGCGCTTCTCATTTACAGTTTCTCAAATTTTGTAGCTTTAAATGTTCTAATCATGCGTTTTCTTACACCATTGGAAAAAAAAAAAATCATGTGTTTGCATACAAGGCAAGGGTGATTTATAGCTTGTGGACATGCTCTTGCTTCTTCTCATTTAGGCACACATACACACATCCATCCATATATATATATATATATATATATATATATATATATATATATATATATATATATATATATATATATATATATATATATATATATGGATGGATGGATATAGAAAATGAATGTAATTTGAGAGCGAGTGATATGTATCGATTTTTAAGAGGCAAAACTAGGTTTTTAAGATGATTTTATTTGTTTCTTTTTTTTTTTTTATGTTTACGTTTGTTGATTATTTTTCCATGAATTTGGTACTTCAATAAGTAAAAAATACAAGATATACTTGAATAATTGCACAAAGTCGTCAGCTGATGGAAACTGGTGCAAATGGAAGGAATGCAACTATACATTTTAACATGACAGTCAGTTAACTTAGGAGGTCACAAACAGAAGCCATTAGTTAATTAAATTTTCTGAATTTTGCAAATTTTAGAAAATATATGAGTAGGTTTTTACTAGTTTTGATATTTCTCTTATCATTTGATTATTTATTTAGTCTTTTGAAAGATAGCTTTTTCTCTTGCTATTTAATTGGATAGTTCCATCTTTTTTCAAAGCATAAACTATCAGATTGATTTTCTTTTATCCTTACTGTAGGTATAAACTGTCAATTTGAAATTACTGCATGGAGTGTTTTTTTTTTTTTTTTTTTGAAATAGAGTATACATTGGAGTAAATTGTAGTGATAAATAATCCATCATTTTTTGTTGTTGTTGTTGGGTAGTTGCAATAGATAGAAAGAATGGAAGCAAGATGATGGCCTTCCAACAACTATCCTCGTGAGAGAGAGAGGGAGTAAAAATTCCTTGATTACAATGGATAGCATAAAGGTAGAGTTTAAATTCCAATTTTTGATACTCATTCAAATTTGTTGTAATGCTCAAGTTGTTTATATTCTCAAACTTAATCCACACCGTCCTTTCACTGAGGTCAATGCTAGAATGATTTCTTCATCAATCGATAATTTGTTTCAAGATCAGAGGCTTCTTTGTGTTAAACCACATCTGGAATTTGTTATAGACTAATATTCGTTCCATTCACAACAAGCCAAATATGCGTTATGTTGAAATTCTTGGAAGGTTTTTTTGAGGAAGTTAGATTATGTTGAATCTATAGTCCGTGCATGTGCTCGTAAGTCTTATATCTCTGTTTCCTTTCTAGCCAGATTATGTTTATTTATTTATTTATTTATTTATTATTTTTTTTGTCTTTGTGCCAAACAGTTCACTGTTCAGATGCATAAGCCAATCAAATTATCATTGGCTTATGGATCTAGTGTATGCATGTCACATGTGTAGCAATGACATGGGACATGGTAACTCCCATGCCTCCAATGGCACTGAATCTGGTCCCTTTCTAGTTAAATAAGTGTGAATTTCACACAATTTTTCTTGGTGTACTCCATCTTGACTCATGTGTTTATTGTCTCATTTGAATTTTCTGTTATCTGTAGAGTTTCTCAGCGCTAGTGGATCCAATTGAAAGTGGTAAAAGCAATGTCATAGATGCAATGCTCTTTGTATTTGGGAAACGAGATAAGCAGGTAAGCTCCATTTATATGTGGGAATCTAATCAGGGTCATAGATGCAATGCTCTTTATATTGATTTGTTGAAAAACTTTCATTTTGTACCCTTCATAGCTGTAGAATCTGACTTTGAATTACACTACATTCATATGCTTTATATTTCAAATTTCATATAAAGAATATGAATCAGTTTATCTATTCACTCAATAAACAATCACAGTTCTTTTCCACACCAAGGAGAAGTGTTAACTTTCAGATACTAAAACAAGCCTCACAAAATGAAGCCAAACACATGACTTGTACTTGAGCCACACATTAGGTGGACCCCACTGTTGAAATGAACTATCCAAGAAATCAAGTTGATTCAGTCATCATTTGGACCACATGCATATGTTGAATGCAGCTCATTGACAATCTTTAGACCAAATCATCTACACGGTTGGACCACCTGCTATGGGCTCGTATGTGCTATAGATGGTCTAGGTTGGCACATGTAGCTCTTTAGAAGTCCTTGCCCTTCTTTGCAGCCCAAACAGTATAGCCAGGCAAGGCAGAAACCACAACTGATGTTAAAACCCCCTGATTGTAAGGCCCGTATCCTAGTTTGTACTATTCCATCAACTCCTGCGATCCTTCCTGTTAAATTTCGGCAACCTGTGACCTATAATCAATGTTTACGTATGACCCCAAGTCGTATCCCGTAGATTTGAGTGGGCTTGATCCAAGACTTATACCATTGTGACTGCACTGTCACCGCAGTTCCAACGCCACGTCTTGCATACCGATCCGATACCCTGGCAGGGAGATGTGGGCTGACGTTTATTTCGAAGAAAATGCTGCACGTTGTAAAACTAAAGAGAATCTCTAGAACATGTCACCTCAATCAATCCATCAATCCCATCAAGGGTCAAGTACATGTCAAGTACACATCACCTCACACCCATCCCTAAGCAACCCCATAAGTCAAAAAGCTCTTACACAACCCATACCCTTCTTACAACATCCACCCCTAAAGTCAACAATCTCTTACACACCCATCACTCACCACATCCATCACTCCATCACCCATCCCTCTCTCTCTCCTTATAACCTCTCTCTCTCTCTCTCTCTCTCTCTCTCTCTCTCTCTCTCTCTCTCTCTCTCTCTCATTTCTCAAGCTCATTTCCAAGCAAACAAAGAGATCACACGTCCAAGCTCTTCCATGTGAGAAAAATATGTTTTGTGTGGCCCACTTCCTCTTCCAAAAACCTTCATCCAAGCCATTCATTTCTCATCTTCCATCATCAAAGTGAGACACAAGGAGATCGGCTTTCCAACGGACCAAGAAGATCGAACGGTGGGTGTTTTGCTTCTAGATTTTGATTGTGTTCTTTTGATGATTTGAGGGACCACTTGGGGTGGGACCCATCTTGATGTATCCATTGTATCATGGAGGAGCTCATAGTGGTGGAGCTCCTCCTATCATCACCGTTTATCTCTCTCTCTCTCTCTCTCTCTCTCTCTCTCTATTTCATTTTCTTTTATGAGATCATGATATGGTTATGTGGCCCACTTGAATGGATCCCACCATGAGGCAAGTATTCTATCCAAATCATCTACAAGTGGGGCCCACTTTGTGTGTGTTGTACCCACACCATCCTCCATGAGGTGGCCCACCTAAGCAGGGCCCACCTCTAATATAATTGTTACGTGCAACGTCTAGCGTTCAGGGATGCTGGACGTGGTTTGGAAAACACAAATATCAGCTTGTTTCCAAGCTTATGGGTGGCCCACTCATGTAGGCCCCACCTTGATGTATGTATGCAATCCACACCGTCCATTCCCTTCCCAAGATCATTTTATGCGTTGAGCCGAAAAATGAAGCTGATCTGAATTTCTGGTGGGCCGTGTCAGAGGAAACAGTGGTGGTAACCGTTAAAATACACACTACTGTTTCTGTATGCCAAAAGAAATTGAATATTGGGCTTGATGGGTCTGTCTTGAGATATGAGGAGTAATGGCTGGGCTGGATTCAGCTGATACGGGCCCCGCATATGAAAAACCCCAGGATTTCTATTTTTTTTAAAAAAAACACAACAGCAACATTGTTGTTGTTGCAGTCAGAGGCGCAGACAGCGCCTGCTGCTGGTGGGCAGACAAGCAGGAACCCACGGATCCAGCTGTGGGCCCCACCATGATGTAATTTTCCATCTAACCTGTTCATTAGGTGGGTCCCTTCCTGAAGAGGGCCCACTCCAAATTTCAGCCACATCCAAGACTCAGGTGGCCCACATCATGGGAAATAGTGGGATTGAATGTATACCATTGAAACCCATTTTGGGGTATTACAGAAGTTTCGGGTCAATATGAAATTTGCTTTTCCTATGCATCCAGGTCTGCATGATCTTGTGGACAGATTGGATTGTAAATAAATGTTATGGTGGGCCCCACGTGGGACCCACAATGATATATGTGCTCTATTCTCACCATCCAGGCGGACGATGGAGTCCACAGTGATGCATGCCGTCCAACCATTTTTCAAGCTGTTGGACGGCTGGCGGGACCCACCATGATGCATGTGTTGCATCCAGTTCGTCCACCCATTTTGAAAGCTCATTTTATAACATGAGCTAAAGAATGAGTCAGATCCTTAGTTCATGTGGACCCCACCATGATGCATGTGTTGCATCCAAACCGTCTATCCATTTTAAAATCTCATCTTATTGCTTGAGCTAAGGTAATGAGTTAGATTCAAAGTTTAAGTGGACCCCACCATTTTAAGTAGTGGACAATGCGTCCACCGTTCAAAAATTTCTAAGGGCCCAAAATACTTTCCTGTTAAGTTGATATTGTTTCCACTTCATCTATCAATATGTAATTTATGAAAAGGTTGGATGGGAAACATATTTCATGTTGGGCCTTAGGAATTTAATGGTGGAAATCATTACCACCACTTATGCATGGGATTAGGCCCATTTTGATATATTCTAAGGTCCATTATGATGTACTAGGGCCCATGGGTTAAGGCCCATTGTGATGTATTTGGAGCCCATGGGTTAAGGCTCATTGTGATGAATTAGGGCCCATGGGTTAAGGCCCATTGTGATGTACAAAGGCCCATTATTAAGGCCCACCTAGTATGTGTGTGAGGCTCATCTTGATTTATTTGGGGTCGTTGTTGAGGCCCACCTTGATATGAATGTAAGGCTCATGTGATTAGGCCCGTTTTGATATATTCTAAGGCCCATGGGTTATGGCCCATTGCAATGTACATAAGGCCCATTGGTGCGGCCCATTGATGTGGCCCACTTGATGAATATAGGGCCCATGTGATATAGCCCATTTAATGTATTTAAGGCCCAACAGGATGTACCTACGGTCCCTTGTAATGTGTGATTCCTCCATGGTTTGTGTAATGATGTTTATGGCGGACCGTGCTTTGGGAGCAATGTTGGTTAATGTCCACATTGATGTGCAATGATGGTTAGATGGCCTCATTGTAACCTTCCTGTAGGCTTTGTTAGGCCCATTCACACCATTCTTTAATTGGGTTAACCCAAATAAGTGGGCCCCATTCGCCATAGATGGATGAATCCATGCCATCAGATTTGATATAACCACGGTCGTGGGCTGATCATTATATTATGGTTGATCAGCTGTTCATCCATGGACCCCGCCTTGTTTATATGCGGACTGTCGGTGCCGATTATCGGTACCAATTATCAAGGCCAATTCTGATTCTCGTGGCCGAGTATCGAGGCTGATTTCAATTGTTGAGGCCGATTTCGATTGCCAAGGCCGATTATCGAGACCTATATGATGTATATGCAACCCGTAGTTGAGGCCCATTATGATGTATTTGGGGCCTATAGGCAAGGCCCATTATGATGTATACTGGTCCATGATGTATGGCCTATTTAATGTATTCGAGACCCATTTGCAGGGCCCACATTTCATGTATTTGAGGCCCATGAGCAGGGCACACCTATTGTGTATATGTGGCCCTTGAGTAATGCCCAATGTGTCATATATTAGGCTTTTGTTTGAGGCCGTGGGCCCATTATATGTTTAATTGTATGTGGGTCATTCCTTGGGGGCAATGTTGATTAAATGTCTGCATTGTCGAGGTAGATTGTCAATGCCTGTTATTGATACCGATTATGAGTATGTGACAACATAGCATCATAATGCATGCCCATATGCATCATCTACATGTTTGTTATAAGATGTGATTGACCATTGCATATACCATAAGGTAAGTTGTTTATGGAGCTCCCTGATAGGCAAAGTTGCCCCACATGAGAGCATGGCATGCACAGGATTGATCCATGATTGGACTGTGTGACTCATGCATCTCGCATTTGTGTGACATGACCATCATACGCCCTAGTGATATTAGGGTCGTAGCCTCCATAGGTATTTCGTGGATGGCCAGATGGGACACTAGAAATTGGTTGGAGCATCGGGCTACCATAGATGGCCCTGAGTAAAAATTTCTAAACCCTCTTGGTTTCAGAGGTTGCTCCAACGTCTAGACCGAGTGGATGCATGAGCGCATGAGGGCCGTATATCATTAGGCCACGTCTCCCATTGTGTCATGGTCGGTTGGAAGGGGATACTACCTTACCTGCCTGAGAGAAGGGGGTAATGCTAGGCTGAGTCTAACTAGCTTGAGGAATGGGTCCGCTATCGATGAGCCGGGCCCGATATTGACAGATAGATAGTGAGGTCTCTTCCACTCACCTTGTTGTGCATGATGGGGCGGCAATCTTATTTTGAGTGTAATAGATCTCGGTGATTTCCTCAGAGAGCAACCGTACTGATATATGGACTTATTGGACAGAAATTGCATATTCATTCATTCATTATCCACTCAGGCTGGTGGTACGTAATTATTTGTTAAGTGTATCTTCGCATGGCTAGAATTTCAGTTGGGTGCGCGACTAATCTGAGATCAGGAGTTTACCACATTGAGTCTGACTATCCAAATTTAGGTATGGGACTGGTTTGGATAGAAGTCCCTTGTGATGGACCCCGTAGCCTGCGATACTACATACTATCATCCAGATCCCACACTCCAGCTTAGTCATTTCATTCACATCGCATATTGCATCCGCATTCATATAGCATTTTGGGTCATTATGTTTTTTTATACTTATACGGTGTAGACGGGCTCAGTAGGATTTACATATTACATTGTACCCTCGGCATCTCATATTTGGCTCTCTGTGATTCCTCATTTACATAACAGATTTATCTTGCGTACCCTGATATCGTATGATTCATGATCTTGTCATTATTTCCACTTACCTTGATATCGTATGATTCATGATCTTGTCATTATTTCCACTTACCTTGATATTGTATGATTCATGATCTTGTCATTATTTTTGCTTATTTCGATGATGTATGATTTATGAGATTTACGGTATTCTTGGCACTTATCTTGTGCACACACTTTCACCACCCTGTAAGCTTTCTATAAGCTTATGCACGATAGATGCGTGCAGGTGGCGTTAGGTTACTACAACGTTGAGCTTGGAGTGTGCAGCTATCTTCTGGAGCTTTGATTTCGATATATGTATTTTCCTTTCAGCATTGTATTCAAATGTTTATATTAGTGGATATGTGATGATGATGTTGCCCTTATGATTTTGGTATACTTGTGGTTATGCTTCTTATGAGACAAATGTATGTTGAAAAATCCTCCTTATAGAATCCTAGGATCGAAATTTGGCGTATGGACGCTGGGAGCCGAGAATGGGGTACTACAGAGGTTGTTAGCACCGAGTTTGGAGATCGGGATTCCTGTAAATCTGACTTTCAGGTTTGGGACGTGACAGAAGTTGGTATCTGAGCATAACTTGGGAATACCTGAGGATAACATCACATATCTGCTGATAGCTACACTACATTGTATGATTGTTGAGAACTTAGAATGGTTAGACTCCTGAGTTTGAATAACTTAGAAACTTCCTGATATAGCTTCCTATTATGTGTGCATTCGAGAGTGCCCAAAGATGATACGCCCTTGTTCCTTCCTCTAGGACATGGTACCCAAGAGAGTTACCCGAGCGACTTCCGTTTCTTGGCTTGAGATTCCTGTTCCCCCACCTGAGACTTCTGCACCCCCATTCGAGTCTAGCGCGGCACCGATTGTGTCTGTAAGTGCGGACCTGCTACAATAGATGTTACAAGCAATGACCGCCATTCTTCAGAGAGGAGACCAGAAGAGGAAGGCCCCCACCGGTAGCTCCCAGCTGCAGCGATGTTGACGACCACAGAGGCATAGGAACTGTCCGTCCTTCTGAGCATTTGCTTCACCTAAACGTCAGTCTTCAAGCATGTGCTTCAGATGTGATGAGGCGGGGCACCGCTTCTGGGAATGCCACCACCCTCGGTAGCCCCTGCCACCCAGACCGTTCTCTGGTGCTTTCTTTGGGTGCGATGGGATAGGGCATTGTAAGAGCGAGTGTCCCCATCCTCAGCAGCAGCAGCAGGGACGACAGTATGTGCCGTCGGGACCCCATCAGCGACAGCAGTAGTAGCAGGATCCTCAGACATCAGGAGTCGTCGTCAATGATTCGTGTGACTTGGCCCCTACACTATCTTCCTAGATTGTTCATGAATGAGGCGTCTTGGGAGTTAGAGCTTGAGATTAGTGGGCGTTATCTCTATCTCTTAGACATTTGATTATATTGGTATGTTGTGTTCAGATTATATATATATAGTGGTGTAGTTTTCCTCCCTTGGTAAGCATTGTATTGGTTATGTTGTGAATTAAATTTTAAGGATAAAATTTTTAGTAGGTTGGGAGAGCTGTAAGGCCCATATCCTAGTCCGTAAAGTTCCATCAACTCTCGCGATCCTTCCCGTTAAATTATGGCAACCTGTGACCTATAATCAACATTTACGCATGACCCTAAGTCATATCCCATAGATTTGAGTTGGCTTGATCCAAGACTTATACCATTGTGACCGCACTGTCACCGCGGTTCCAACGCCGCGTCTTTCATACAGATCCGATACCCTGGAAGGGAGATGTAAGCCGGCGTTTATTTCGAAAAAAATGCCGCGCATTGCAAAACCCAAGAGAATCTCTACAATATGTCACCTCAATCAATCCATCAATCCCATCAAGGGTCAAGTACATGTCAAGTATACATCACCTCACACCCATACCCAAGCAACCCCATAACTCAAAAAGCTCTCACACAACCCATACCCTTCTTACACCATCCACCCCTAAACTCAACAATCTCTTACACACCCATCACTCACCACATCCATCACTCCATCACTCATCCCTCTCTTTCTGCTTACAACCCTCTCTCTCTCTCTCTCTCTCTCTCTCTCTCTCTCTCTCTCTCTCATTTCTCAAGCTCATTTTTAAGCAAACAAAGAGATCACACGTCCAAGCTCTTCCATGTGAGAAAAGTGTGCTCCTCTCCTAAAAACCTTCATCCAAGCCATTCATTTCTCATCTTCCACCATCAAAGTGAGACACAAGAAGATCGGCTTTCCAACGGACCAAGGAGATCGAACGGTGGGTGTTTTACTTCTACATTTTGATTGTGTTATTTTGATGATTTGAGGGCCCACTTGTGGTGAGACCCATCTTGATGTATCTATTGTATCATGGAGGAGCTAATAGTGGCGGAGCTCTTCCCATCATCACTGTTTATCTCTCTCTCTCTATTTCATTTTCTTTTATGAGATCATGATATGGTTGTGTGGCCCACTTGAATGGATCCCACCATGAGGCATGTATTCTATCCAAATCATCTACAAGTGGGGTCCACTTTGTGTGTGTTGTACCCACACCATCCTCCATGAGGTGGCCGACCTAAGCAAGGCCCACCTCGAATGTAATTATTATGTGCAACGTCCAGCGTCCAGGGATGCTGGACGTGGTTTGGAAAACACAAATATCAGCTTGTTTCCATGCTTATGGGTGGCCCACTCATGTAGGCCCCACCTTGATGTATGTATTCAATCCACGCCATCCATTCCCTTCCCAAGATCATTTTAGGCGTTGAGCCAAAAAATGAAGTTGATCCAAATTTCTAGTGGGTCATGTCAGAGGAAACAGTGGTGGTAACCATTAAAATACACCCTACTATTTCTGTATGCCAAAAGAAATCAAATATTGGGCTTGATGGGTCTGTCTTGAGATATGAGGAGCAATGGCTGGGTTGTATTCAGCTGATACAGGCCTCACATATGAAAAACCCCAGGATTTCTATTTTTCAAAAAAAAAAAAAAAAACACGACAGCAGCATTACTGTTGTTGCAGTCAGAGGCGCAGGCAGCGCCTGCTGCTGGTGGGCGGACAAGTAGGAACCCACGGCTCCAGCCGTGGGCCCCACCATGATGTAATTTTTCATCTAACTCGTTCATTAGGTGGGCCCCTTCCTGAAGAGGACCCCCTCCAAATTTCAGCCACATCTAAGACTCAGGTGGCCCACATCATGGGAAACAGTAGGATTGAACGTATACCATTGAAACCCATTTTGGGGTATTACAGAAGTTTCGGGTCAAAATGAAATTTTCTTTTCCTATGCGTCCATGTCTATGTGACCTTGTGGACAGATTGGATTGTAAATAAATGTTATGGTGGGCCCCACGTGGGACCCACAATGATATATGTACTCTATTCCCACCGTCCAGGTGAATGGTGGAGTCCACAGTGATGTATGTGTTTTATCATGCCATCCAGCCATTTTTCAGGCAACTGGACGGCTGGTGGGACCCACCATGATGCATGTGTTGCATCCAGTCCGGCCACCCATTTTGAAAGCTCATTTTATAACATGAGTTAAAGTATGAGTCAGATCCTTAGCTCATGTGGACCCCACCGTGATGCATGTGTTGCATCCAAACCGTCTATCCATTTTAAAAGCTCATCTTATTGTATGAGCTAAGGTAATGAGTCAAATTCAAAGTTCAAGTGGACCTCACCATTTTAAGTAGTGGACAATGATGTCCACCGTTCAAAAATTTTTAAGGGCCCAAAATACTTTCCCGTTAAGTTGATATTGTTTCCACTTCATCTATCAATATGTAATTTATGAAAAGGTTGGATGGAAAACATATTTCATGTTGGGCCTTAGGAATTTAATGGTGGAAATCATTACCACCACTTATGCATGGGATTAGGCCCATTTTGATATATTCCAAGGTCCATTATGATGTACTAGGGCCCATGGGTTAAGGCCCATTGTGATGTATTTAGAGCCCATGGGTTAAGGGCCATTATGATGAATTAGGGCCAATGGGTTGAGGCCCATTGTGATGTATAAAGGCCCATTATTGAGGCCCACCTGGTATCTATGTGAGGCTCATCTTGATTTATTTGGGGTCGTTGTTAAGGCCCACCTTGATATGAATGTAAGGCTCATGTGATTAGGCCCGTTTTGATATATTCTAAGGCCCATGGGTTATGGCCCATTGCAATGTACATAAGGCCCATTGGTGCGGCCCATTGATGTGGCCCACTTGATGAATATAGGGCCCATGTGATATGGCCCATTTGATGTATTTAAGGCCCAACGAGATGTACCTAAGGTCCCTTGTAATGTGTGATTCCTCCATGGTTTGTGTAAGGATGTTTATGGCGGGTCGTGCCTTGGGAGCAATGTTGGTTAGATGTCCACATTGATGTACAATGATGGTTAGATGTCCTCATTGTAACCTTCTCGTAGGCTTTGTTAGGCCCATTCACACCATTCCTTAAGTGGGTTAACTCAAATAAGTGGGCCCCATTCGCCATAGATGGATGACTCCGTGCCATCAGATTTGATATAACCGTGGTCGTGGGCTAATCTTTATATTATGGTTGATCAGCTGTTCATCTATGGACCCTGCCTTGTTTATATGCGGACTGTCGGTGCCGATTATCGATGCTGATTATCGGTACCGATTATTAAGGCCAATTCCGATTGTCGTGGCCAAGTATCGAGGCTGATTTCGATTGTTGAGGACGATTTCGATTGCCAAGGCCGATTATCGAGACCTATATGATGTATATGCGACCCGTAGTTGAGGCCCATTGTGATGTATTTGGGTCGTATAGGTATGGCCCATTATGATGTATATTAGGCCCATGATGCATGGCCTATTTGATGTATTCGAGACCCATGTGCAATGCCTACATGTCATGTATTTAAGGCCCATGAACAGGGCCCACCTATTATGTATATGTGGCCCTTGAGTAATGCCCAATGTGTCATATATTAGGCTTTTGTGTGAGGCCGTGGGCTCATTATATGTTTGATTCTATGTGGGTCATTCCTTGGGGGCAATGTTGGTTAAATATCCACATTGTCGAGGTTGATTGTCGATGCCGGTTATTAATACCGATTATTAGTATGTGATAGAAAAACATCATAATACAAGCCCATACGCATCATCTGCATATTTATTATAAGATGTGATTAACCATTGCATATGCCATAAGGCAAGTTGTCCATGGGCCTCCCTGATAGGCAGAGTTGCCCCACATGATAGCATAACATGTGTAGGATTGATGCATGATTGGACTTTGTTACTCATGCATCTCGCATTTGTGTGACATGACCACCGTACGCCCTAGCGACATCAGGGTCATAGCCTCCACAAGTATTTCATGGATGGCTAGATGGGACACCGAAAATCGATTCGAGCATTAAGCTGCTATAGATGGCCCTGGGTGAAAATCCCTACACCCTTTTAGTTTTAGAGGTTGCTCTAATATCTAGACCAAGTGGATGCATGAGTGCATGAGGGCCGTATACTATTAGGCGCGTCTCCCACTGTGTCGTGGTCGGTTGGAAGGGGGTACGACCTTACCTGCCCGAGAAGAGGGGGCAATGCGAGGTTGAGTCTGACCAGCTAGAGGAATGGGTCCGCTATCGAGGAGCCAGGCTGATATTGGCAGATAGATAGTGAGGTCTCTTCCACTCACCTTGTTGCGTGCGATGAGGCAGCAATCTGGTTTTGAGTGTAATAGACCCTGGTGATTTCTCTAGAGAGAAACTGTACTGATATGTGGACTTATTAAGCAGAAATTGTATATTCATTCCTTCACTATCTACTCGGGCTGGTGGTGTGTAATTATTTGTTACGTATATCTTCGCATGGCCAGGATTTCGGTTGGGCGCGCGACTAACCTGAGACCAGGAGTTTACCACATTGATTCTGACTATCTAAATTTAGGTATGAGACTGGTTTGGATAGAAGTCTCTTGTGATGGACCCCGTAGCCTGTGATACTACGTACTATCATCCAGACCCCACACTCCAACTTGGTCATTTCATTCGCATCGCATATTGCATCCGCATTCATATAGCATTTTGGGTCATTATGTTTTCTATACTTATACGACATAGACGAGCTCAGCAGGATTTACATATTGCATTGTACCCTTGGCATCTCATATTTGGCTCTCTGTAATTCCTCATTTACATAGCTGATTTGTATTGCGTACCCTGATATCGTATGATTCATGATCTTGTCATTATTTCCACTTACCTTGATATCATATGATTCATGATCTTGTCATTATTTTCACTTACCTTGATATCGTATGATTCATGATCTTGTCATTATTTTCGCTTATTCCGATGATGTATGATTTATGAGCTTTATGGTATTCTTGGCACTTATCTTGTGCACACACTTTTACCACCCTGTAAGCTTTCTATAAGCTTATGCATGTGCAGGTGGCGTTAGGTTGCTACAGCGTTGAGCTTGGAGTGTGCAGCTATCTTCTAGAGCTTTGATTTCGATATATGTATTTCCCTTTCAGCATTGTATTCAAATGTTTATATTAGTAGATATATGATGATGATGTTATCCTTATGATTTGGGTATACTTGTGGTTATGCTTCTTATGAGACAAATGTATGTTGGAAAATCCTCCTTGTAGAATCCCAAGATTGGAATTTTGTGTATGGACACTAGGAGCTAAGAATGGGGTACTACGGAGGCTATTGGCACTGAGTTCGGAGATCGAGATTCCTGTGAATTCAATTTTTGGGTTTGGGGTGTGACACTGATCGAGCTACTTTAGCCAACCAACCCCGCTATGCCGGGTTGCACTGCCTGGATTTGTGAAAAGCCCCCTGATCGACGGTCATTTCCTTGTTTTATTTTCATTTTTACTATAAATAGTAAGTTTTAATTTGATTATAGCTCTTCATCCATTGGGCTTTAGGAGTTGTGTCCAACATGAAAAGTGCTTAGGATAATTAGGAGAATGGTTTGGTGAAGCAAAATAGGACACTTACTATATTTTGCCGAAAACCTTGTGCACTAGTAGACATCACGACCATCTATAAATAATAAGTTTACTATTTATAGTAAGTCGCGAATTCTAGGAGTTTTAGTTGTAGTTTGCTTCTAATTTCTTTCCTATTGTTTGGTACCCTTATTTAAAGGGTTGTGAACTCTATTTTATTCATTCATTAATTAATTTCAAATTTATTAGAAAGTCTTTCTATTTTCTGCTTTCTTTCCTCATGGATTCGAGAAGTCTCTGTGAGAAGTCTAGAGAAATTCCATGGATTCAGAATAATTATCCTCTTGAGGAAGATGATGCTCGACCTCACGTCCTTCCCTGCATCAGTTTGGTATTAGAGTGAGGTTTCTCCTCAGATCGATGGCTTCTAACAATGGGTCGGGCAACAATTCCATGGGCGGTGTTTAAGGGAATTTACCTTTAACGACGACAGCTTTCAAAGTAGCATAACAAGAGAATCGCCAAGCCATGCAAGGGCTACAGGCTTCCTTGGACCGCATAGCGAATATCTTGGTAGAAATCCTAAGACAACTCCGTGTTCCTGGTGGTAATCCTCCACCGCCGATTGCTAAAACTCACAATCACCCTGATCCCAGGATAGTACTGGCAGTGCATCCACGGGTCATTCCTGAGGAAGGGGGCTCCGGTGAGGAGGAAATTGGTGACATAATCTTCTAACACCCCAGACAAGGTGGCGATCGAGTAGATCGAACAGATCGAGAATTCAAGATGCAAGTTGATATTCCAAACTTTAATGGCCAACTACACATTGAGGATTTTGGCGATTGACTTTCTGAAGTTGAGCGATTTTTAGACTATATGGACATCCCTGAAGCAAAGAAGGCCAAGCTCGTGGCCTACAAGTTGAAAGGAGGAGCTTCAGCTTGGTGGGAACAACTGCAACTTGCACGAACCAGACCGATGAAAGCACTAATCCGCACATGGCAGCGGATGAAGCAATTACTACATTCCTGATTCCTCCCTAGTGATTCCGATCAGGTGTTATTCCAACAATACCAAAATTGTCGACAGGGTAATCAGCCAATGAGAGAATACGCAGAAGAATTTTACCGCTTAACAGCACATAATGATTTAGTAGAGACTAAATCGCAGCAAGTCGCCCGATTCAATGATGGACTACGTATGACGATCCAGGATTGGGTCTAAATGCAGCCCATCTGGACGATGAATGATGAGATCAAGTTGGCTACTTGAGCAAAAGCACAACTTGAACGTCCTACCACACGGTCATATTCTATCACAAGGATCACTGCGGCGGGTCCACCCCAGGGAGCTCCACAGTTTAAGGGGGAGGAACCCGTAGGAGCACGCACTCAACCTCCTACGTCTAAGAGCCGAGATCAGGGAAGCGAATAAGCTAGACACCAAAGGGGCGTATCAACTGTTGCTGATCCAAGTAGAATCCCGAACCCCAATGCTCGACCCCGGCCTGACAACTACTATCGTTGTGGCTAACCGGGCCACCTATCAAATACTTATCCCCAGCGAAAGGTGACAAACCTCACTATCAATGATGGTAGTGCTGATAATGTCGATGAAGATCCAGATGTTGAAGAACAGGAGCATACCATTGAGGACAAGGTAGATAAATCAAGTTGGGTTCAGCAAGATCACGGTGAGTCACTCATCGTGAGGTGACTATTATATGCTCCAAGAAAAGAAGTGCATCCACAGAGGCATAACATTTCTGCACTAGGTGTACGGTGAATCGAAAAGTTTGTGACGTGATTATTGACAGTAACAGTAGTGAGAACATCATCTCTAAAGTCATGGTGGAGAAATTATAATTAAAAACAGAGCGTTATCCCTCTCCATATACAATCGGCTGGATGAAGAAGATCAGCGAAATAAAGGTAACTAAATAGTGCACCATATCCTTTTCAATTGGTAAACATTATAAGGATGAAGTAGTATGCGATGTGGTTGACATGGAAGCAAGTCACATACTACTCGGTTGACCCTGACAATCTGACCGTGACTATGAAGCCACTCATAAAGGGCGAGATAACATATATATCTTCGTCAAGAACGGCTGGAAGACCATATTAGCCCCTATGAATCCAGAGGGACCACCTAAAACTTCTAAAGTAGAGAGTCATTTTCTACGGGACTTCGTGGAAGAATCCAAAGAAACAGGATACGCTTATGCAATAATTGTAAAAGGAAAAGAACTCGAGCCTACCATTATCCTTGAAAGACTAAGGTCATTGCTACATGAATTCAAAAAAATCTGGCCCGATGACCTTTCTGATGGGTTACCCCCCATGTGGGATATCCAACACCATATTAACTTTGTCCCCGCGTCCAGTCTACCGAATCGGCCTCATTATTTAATGAGTCCGAATGAGTGCGAGATTCTTCAAGGGCAAGTGGAGGAGTAGATCCGTAAGGGTCTTATTCAAGAAAGCATAAGTCCATGTGTCGTACCAACTCTATTAACTCCAAAGAAAGATGGGAGTTGGCACATGTGTGTCGACAACCGAGCCATCAATAAAATCACCCTAAAATACAGGTATCCTATACCACGATTGGAAGATATGTTGGACATGCTAAAGGGTGCCAAAATACTATCTAAATTGGATCTAAGAAGCGGCTACCATCAGATTCGAATACGGCCGGATAATGAGTGCAAAATGGCCTTTAAGACTAAGGAAGGATTGTACGAATAGATGGTCATCCCTTCGGTATTTTTAATACGCCTAGCATATTCATGAGATTGATGAACCACGTTCTGAAACCTTTCATTGGGCTGTTTGTTGTGGTTTATTTCGATGATATTTTGATATATAGTAAAGACGAAATTATCCATATGAAACACCTTAAGAAGGTCCTTTAGGTGCTTACTGAAAATAAAATGTATCTCAATTTAAAGAAGTGAAGCTTTATAACTAATAGCCTATTATTTCTAGGTTTTATTGTAACATCTACGAGCATTCGGGTGGATGAGGAAAAGGTGAAGGAAATCAGAGAATGACTAATTTTCACAAATATTCACAAAGTGTGAAGTTTTCATGGACTAAAAATATTCTATCGTTGGTTCGTGAGAAATTTTGGTATTATTATGTCATGAATCACAGATTGCATGAAGAAGAGGAAGTTTCAGTGGACTGACGAAGCCGACAGGAGCTTTGCTAAAATCAAGCACAGATTATCCACGACCCTGGTTCTTGTACTTTCCAACTTCGACAAACTATTTGAAGTCGAATGTGATGCCTCATATGTCGGAATTGGAAGAGTTTTGTTTCAAGAAGGTTGGCTGGTAGCCTTCTACTGTAACGCCCTGAAAATCGACGTTCAAGCATAACTCAGCTTCCAAGTTCCAAAACATCACTTATGTAACATTTTCAATGATGGATGAATGTTGGCTGTATTAGTGCATAAAACATGAAGTAGATTAAGGCAAATCAGCAAAACATAATTCAGGAACAGTTGTAATACGCAAGCAGAAGACTAAAAGAAATACATAAACCAGTATAAGTCTCCAAGATATGTATGCTCTATCATGTCATAATTACAAGTATTGTTTCAAAATACAAATATTAAAATGTGATAGACCACTACAAACATAACCCTGAATCCTCGTCAATCAGGACATGGCTCACGTGAACCCGCCTGAATACTGCATATAGGAGAATGCCTCCTCATCATCCTCATACTCCTGGTCTGCCTCGTGGGTTGCATTATCATCTGCAACTAAGAAAGAGTCTAGTTGGTGTTTAAACACCATCTCAGAATGTGGGAGTGAGTGATCAACTCAGTGAAGCTATATAGCAAAGGTTGACATGTTATCAATTCAGTCAAGCAGTAATGATAAAGCAGTACAATCAATCATGTCCTAGATACTCTTGTTAATGCAAGAATGATATGAGGTAATGATGTATGCCCTCGCCTACACTCTCTCTTGCGACAACATCTAACGACCGCGGCATGAATCACTACCACTGTGCTCTACGTCAACGCCAACGGCACATACAGTGCGATGTTATGATCATGATTATCAAGTTCTTATTAGTCCTTTTTATACAGCAGGATTAGGAAGCTAAGGTACCTCCCTTATATCATTTTCCAAACAATGATCCATTCTAGGGTCATCAGTCCTAGTAAATCTCATATGATGTTACGGCTCTAGGTTGCTGCAAAGGGCTTTTCACCAATCAATGCATGCCTAGTTATACCTTAGTTACTATAATAAGGCTCTTCGCTTCAATGCAGCGACAAGGTATGCTCGAGGTCACTACAAAGGGCTCGTCACCAATCAATGTAGGCCGACAACGCGAATACAGTGTCCCATATCACCGTATTCAGCTCACGAGTTCGAGTTGCTCACTGGTCACTATGGGGAGGCTCGTCACCCCAGCATAGGCCGATAGCTCGACCACGGTGTCCCATACCACCATGTCCAGCTCATGAGTCTTAGGGGATCATGGTACCAAGGTTAACGGGATCTCACTGGTAAGTTTGGTACCCTAAATTAAAGCAGTAGCGTCCAAACATGGTGAATATACATCAGTCAATCGGGTTAATTGATGAGCTCGACTAGGATGAGTGCACGTTGAGTTAATCGATATGAAATGCATAAGCACTCTGTGTGGCCTAACCACTGCCGACATCCCAAGTATGGTTCGGATTTATCGAATGCATCCTGCGTGGCGAAAACAACCTCAGCCACTAGTTTGAGAACTATTACCGATTACATGAACTGTGATATAGTCTTAATAGCGTGCAACCATAACAAATAAGCATATGAGATAATCCGAGTAGTAATGAATATTTAAGTCAAATCCTACATTCATGTGAGCATGTTATAGCATATAACTTAAACATGAATACACAATACATGAAGGAAATCATACACACAGTTAAACATGAGTACATAGGTTATACAGTTCATGGAGGGAATCATACACACAGTTAAGGTAGTTAGGATTTATATCTCAACTCCCTTATAAATCACACTTTACTAACTACTAACTCATTCAGACATTTTTACTGACACTTAGACTACACTTTCCAACATATATCACGTATGTTGGTTATCTTATGTATTAGGGAAAATCCTTTTGTCAAGGAGTTATCGCATACATATCAATCATGTACCTATAACAGTTAATGATGACAACCACAAAATCAAACTTCAAATGTACACAAACATTTCAACAAATAGATGAATTTCCCTATAGACTATATAGTTCATATATATACATAAAATGAAACAGATATTGCATTTGGCATGTGAAATAGCATCCATGTCAGTAATAAACCATTAACCAACATTGAAAGCCTTTAAAACTATAACCTATATGTATATAGTCTGCACCTTAAACTGAAAAATGTGTAACAGATATGATTTAGACGTTAAGTCTTCGTCAATGGCGGTTTAGCAACCTAAAACACAAATTTGGTTAGCTATAACATCACTTAAACTATTGGAAACCCTAGAATAGGTTAGGGTTAGGATTTCTTACCTATGTATGATATTAGAATCGCTGAAATAATGATCCGGTAGTGTTGGATAAGCACGTGGAGAGGCAGGGTAGAATCCCTGGGAGAATCTCCAACTCACTCTCTCTCTTTCTCTCTCTCTTTCTCTCTTTTTCTTCTCTTTCTTAGCTAGGGTTTTGAAATTCATATGAAATATGTGAGAGAGGATTTAAGACCCTTATATAGGCCCAGAACTGACGGAAACAGTCACAAGATCATGGTATACTTAGGTTATAACCAAATCGGGCTTTTTTCGATCAAACAGAGCATTTTTAGAGGTCCCTTTGCTGAATGCGGTCGGACTTAAGCTCCCTGATATTGGATCTTGATCAAGCTAAGTTTTTAGTCTGATTGGATTTACAGATCGACCCTGGCAGACCAGTTTCAGTTCAACGGTCATCGACATTCGATCAGGGCCACAAGCACATTGGAATGTGTAGGACATTTCTCCTGATCTGAGGGTAAATTTGGGTCAGATTCTGACGGTCTGAATGTTTATAATTGGCCCGCAAGTGACACAACTCAGATTACTTAAATTCATATTTAATTTCTAAAAATATTCACTTTTCTCACACACTTCACTCCAGACTCAAGAAAATAGTCCCAGGACGTCATCTGGACTTAATTTTCGAGGTGATTTTCAAGTCCAACCAGGCAGTCATATTTGTCTAAGTTCATCGTTATCGGACTTTCGATGTGCAGTCCAAGTCCGATACGGAGTTTCTAAAGGCTCCTGAGATCAATTGGGTTTAGAGATTGATCCTAGATTTTAGAGTAATGTATCATTAACGATTCTACAAGTTTTAGGTCTTGCAGAACGTATTTAAAGTGATTGGTGCTAATTTCATAGGTAATCTATTTTAGCACTAATTAATCTCATGGATCTGAGGGCAGTTCTTTCTGACCTCAGCTTCAGTCCCCCAAGTAGCCTCTTCTTTATTGTGATGTGTCCACAGTACCTTCACAAGTGGGATGACCTTGCTGCACAACACCTGCTCCTTCCGATCCAGGATACGCTTCAGTCGCAGTACATATGTGGCGTCCTTGCTCAACTGCACCTGCTCCCAACGAATAATGTGCAAAGGATCAGGTACATACTCCTTCAACATGGACACATGGAATACGTTATGCATGCCTACGAGTGGTGTGGGCAATGCAAGGCGATATGCTATTGTCCCCACTCGGTCAAGTATCTGAAATAGGCCAATGAATCTCGGCGTGAGCTTCCCTTTCTTACCAAACTGAAGGACTCCCTTCATGGGGGAAACCCTATGTAATACATGGTCCCCAACCGCAAACTCAAGTGATCACCGTCTTGTATCGGCTTGTATCGGCGTAACTCTTCTGTCTGCTTTGTGCTGATAGAAGTCGATGCCTAATAATGTCAATCTTCTCTGAGGTCTTCTGAACTAATTCTAGGCTAATCAGAGTCTTCTCGCCACTTCTAAGAAGTAATGCGGAGCTCTACATGGGCGACCATACAGTGCCTCATAGGGAGTCATGCCGATACTCGCCTGAAAGCTGTTGTTATATGCAAACTCTGCATAAGGAAGATAGTCATCCCCACTGTCCTTGAAATCTAACACACAAGCTCACAACATATCTTCTAGCACCTGATTCACACATTCCGTCTGCCCGACTGTCTGTGTATGGAACACAGTGCTGAACTTTAATTTCACACCCATCGCTTCCTAGATACGAGTCTAGAAGATTGATGTGAATCGCGTGTCTCGATCCGACACGATCTCTAGGGTAACCTCATGCAGACGTACAATCTCCTTGATGTATAACCTAGCCAACTCATTTGCAGAGTTCGTAACTCTAATTAGTAGGAAATGAGCCAATTTCGTCAATCGGTTAATGATTACCCAAATAGAGTCATGTCCCTTCCTCGTCTTTGGTAACCCTGATACGAAATCCATAGAGATGAAATCTCACTTCCATTCGGCTATGGGCATGGGCTGAAGTAGTCCAGGAGGTCGGCGATGCTCTACTTTGACCTGCTGGCACGTGAGACAACAGGACACAAACTCTGTAATGTGAACCTTCATGTTATCCCACCAATATAATCTTTTCATATCTTGATACATCTTCGTGCTACCAGGATGCATCGCAAGCTTCAAACTGTGGGCTGACTCGAGAACCGCTCATCTCAAGTCATGATCGTCTGGGATGCATAGGCAGCCACGATAATGTAAGCCCCCATCTGAACCAACACTTTACTCAGAGTCCTCATCTATACCAACCCGCTCTCTCATTTTTATCAATAGCTCATCATCTGCTTAAGCTGCAACAATCCTATCATCAATGAGGGGTTGTACTCAAATGTGTGTGATAACCTCATACGGCTCCTCCACTGTGAGTTTCTGCTCAAAGTCTCGCACAAACTCCATTATGTCCCATTATGCTATTATCAGCGGAGCTGCAAACTTTATAGTCTTCTTGCAGCTCAACGCGTCTGCCACAAGGTTTACCTTGCCCGGATGGTGGGAGACCTCGAACTTAAAGTCCTTCAAGGTTTCCATCCATTGACGTTGCCTCATATTCAAGTCTCGCTGAGAGAATATGTATTTAAGGCTCTTATGGATGCAAAAGAGCTCGAACTCCTCTCCGTAGAGGTAATGTCTCTAGAGCTTTAGTGCGAAGATGACGGCTGCCAACTCTAGGTCATGTGTAGGGTAATTCTCCTCGTGTTTCATCAACTTTCTCAAGGCATAAGTAATTATCCTATCTTTCTGCATAAGGACACAACCCAGACCAACACGAGATGTGTCAGTGTATATAGTATGCTTAACCCCTTGCTTTGGCAATACTAGCACAGGGGCGGACGTCAACTTGTCCTTCAGCTCCTGAAAAGTTACTTCAACCTTCTCATTCCAGGCTAATTTCAAATCTTTCCGTGTCAACTGAGACAACGGTCTGGCAATCTTGGAGAAGTCTCGAATGTATCGACGGTCGTACCCTGCCAGACTAAGAAAACTCCTTACCTCGGTAACTGAGCCGAGCTACTTCTAATCTTGAATCGCAGCTACTTTAGCAAGGTCAACTGCTATCCCTTCCTTGGACACCACATGTCCTAGGAACTTGACTTCCTCCTTTCAGAAGTCACACTTCTTGTACTGCGCAAAAAGCTAATTTTTCCTGAGCGTATCCAAGACCGCTCTTAAGTGCTCCTCATGCTCTTCCCGACTCGTGAAGTATATCAAAATGTCATCAATAAATACGATGACGAATTGGTACAGAAACAGCTGGAATGTCCTGTTCATTAGGTCCATGAACACGGTCGGTGTGTTCGTAAGGCCGAACGACATCATAAGGAACTTGTAATGGCCAAAGCTGGTCCTGAATGCTGTCTTCTGCATGTCCTTATCCCTGACGTGCAACTGATGATAACCTGACTGTAGATCGATCTTTGAGAAGTATCGTGCCCCCTTCAATTGATCAAACAGATCATCTATCCTGGGCAAAGGATACTTGTTCTTCACTGTCACTTGGGTCAACCTACGATAATCAATACACAACCGCAATGAACCATCTTTCTTCTTCACAAATAAGACTGGTGCTCCCTTAGGAGACACACTAGGCCGTATAAAATCTGCATCCAACAGATCATCGATTTGTTTCATTAGCTCCTCCATCTCACATGGAGGCATGCGATATGTGGGCAATGAGATAGGTGTCTTGCCAGGCGTCAGATCAATAGTAAAAGTAATCTTGCACTACAGAGATAATCCAGGTATCTTATTGAACACATCCTCGAAATCTCGAACTACAGGCGTAACTCCAAGTGTTGGGCCTTCCACATTCTTCAACAAGGACATGTAACAACGTAAACGACAGGGCATACTATCCTGAACTGGAAAAGCAAAGGCCGTGCCCTCGGATCCATAGGCTGTCACCACCCTATTCTCGCAGTCGATCTCCGCTCGCATCTCCGTGAATCAGTCCATACCGAGAATAACATCATAATTCCATGCTGGGGCAACGATTAGGTCGACGCGAACTATCCTACCTCCTAAGTCTACCAAGCAATCCTTACACATCTTGATAATGTCTGAAAAAGTTCCTATGGCTGCAAGGATTCTCACCCCCTTTGTAGGAATAGTTTCCAACCCCAGATGCTTGACTGTAGCGCAGGATACTATAGAGGTAGTGGAGTCAGTGTCCACGAATAAAAAGACCGGTATACATTGAATGTGTGCCGTGACTTCAAAAGTTGGCGGTACCATAATTGCTACCTCAGATGCCTCAGCTGTAAGCGCATGAACTCGAGCTTGTTGTGGGCGGTTCAGTGGTGGTACCATATGCTGTTATGGCGGCCTGAAGCGAGGAGCAGATGGCCGAAAGGATGAATGCGTTGGTGCAGTCCTCAGAGGTGGTGCTGATATGGCCAAAGGGAACTGGCGGTTGATCCTCTTGGGCAGCGAGAATCCACTGTCCCTCATCCTAGTGAAACAAGTCATCTCAGTGTGGCCCAGTCTCTTGCAGTAGTTACAGTACACGTCTGGGCATCCCAAGTGAGTTGGTGGAGCCACAAGCCTCGGCGAAGAATCTGCCCGTGGCCTCTTGCAGAGAAATGGTCTGCTCGGAAGATCAGGTCGCTGCCGGGGAGCCATAGGTGCTCGCATACGGGACAACCTATCCCCATCCTACTCAGCTCTCAGGGATATGCCCACCAACTCGACATAAGTAGATATACTAGCGCAGCACATCTTCGACCGGATCTCAGGTCTTAGCACCTTAGAAAAGCGCCGCATCCGCATCGGCTGATCACCCAATAATAATGGATCATACCTGCCCAGCTCCGTGAACCGGTTCTCATATTCTGTCACCAACATCCCTCCCTGACGGAGGTGAAGGAACTCACTCTCCTTCTCGTGTCGGTAGGTGACAGGAAAATACTTCTCATGGTAGGGAGCCTCAAATGTCTCCCACGTCCATACAAATCCTTTCACAACAATGTGGAGAATACTATCCCACCACAAACTAGCCTCCTTCTCAAACATGAAGGTGGCAAGCTCGACCTACTCTGCCTCAGAACAGTGTAGTGGCCTCAGCATCTTAGAGATGCAGTCAATCCAGTACTCGACCTCCTCGAGTCTATGAGTACCCGCGAAAGTGGGAGGCCATAAGTGCTGAAATTGCTCAAATGTGCCGCTGACACTAGCGTTCCCAGCTGAGTGCATAGGTGAGGTAAGTGGAGCCGCCCCCATAGTCTAAGCAAAGATACCAACCATGGAGGTCAAAAATTGTTGCTACTGCTGCTGCTGCTGCATCAACAGCATCATTTGCTCTAGCTTATCATGAGGCAGAGCAGACTGAGATGCATGTGGCGTCGACGTAGATGCACGGTTCGGCTCAGGAATCAAAGGAGTGATAGGTGGTACCACTGATGGTGTGACAGGCGTGGGCCCAGCTGAGGGGCCAGTAGCCGGTTGAGAATCTAACATAAAATTAGAATGAGATGGGCCCGAATGGGGGTCCGTATGGCTATTACTTAGGGGAGAGGCCCTATCAAGTGACTCGCCCAAAGAGAGATAAGCCGAAGTCCTCATGCCCTTAGGTGGCATACCCTACATTTAATAGAGGGTGCAACCTGTGAGATTTAGCATACACACAATCCACCCACACAGCATTCACAGCTCAACTCAAGGAAACATCATGCATTTCATTTAACAAAATTGTCACAATACACAAGGTGCAACATTACATGGATCGCGACAAAGAATGCATGTGAGCTAATACAACCAAGACTCCAAACCTCAAAACATACTACCAACTACCACATTACTAAGCCCAGGTTATATAATGCAAAAAGGAAGAAACATAAAAGCTGAAAGGATGACTACGGGTATGTCTAGTCGTCGAAATCTGGCGATGATGGAGGTGCACTCTTGTCCTGTACACAACATAGAATGGCCTTCAAAGTGCGAGACACCTTCTTGAATTTCTGTTTCATGAAGGCCTCAGTCTCCTCAACTTTGGTGCTAACCTGCGAGATTTCCTGTTGCAGGGTAGCTTGGCCCTCTTCTAGCTGAGCCAAGAGGGCTTCTCTGGCAGCTCGATCACTGTCGTGCTCTCGCGCAGCAGCGGGAGGAGAGCCCTCATCAGTGTCCTGGGCCTCTTCTTCCTCTATCCCATTACCACTTCTATCTTCACTTTCTTCCTCTAAATCAATACTTTCCTCCCCTTTACTCTCAAACTCTTCCCCATACTCGTCGAGTCGGGCTTGTCGTTACCGAGGGCCGATCCCCATGTTATTAAGTGTAGTCTCATTATGAACTTGATCAGCGCAAAATCATCCATGTTAAGCCTATAGCTAGCCTCTCGGGCAATCTTATATATCAGCTGGCCAAATGGGAGTGAGACATCGTTCCTGACAGAGCACACTGTATGGATTATCTGTAGTAGGGCGACGTGGGCAGGCACAACTTATCCCCATGTCCAACCCTATACAAGAATTCTACCATCAGATGAGTGCATTCAGTACAGTTACCCCACCGTGGATACACATTGTACGTGAAAATGTAGTGAGGCAAACGGAAATTATCTGTCAAACTCGTCGATGGGAGGAAATTGTCTCTCGTCCAGGGAGCCAGTCGACCACACAGGTATCACGTACAGTGATCTCTTTCCCGCATAAACTTAAAGAAATTTTCGTTGACATGTACCTCACCACGTGGAATCCCCATAATCCGGGCCACCACATCCACATTGATCAAGTGCTCCTGCCTCCCTACGGCAACTGTGAACTGGAGAGGCTCTAGCGATGCATCATGGATATGGGTGTAGAAAGCACGAAGCATATTCTCACAAGCATGCGACTTGCCTTCGAACATGGGACCCCACCCAAAATCCACCAAGAGGTCCATAATCGGGTGTAGCCTGAACAGCTTCTCATCCACGTGAGCTTCAAGTACAACCCTGCGGCCACCAAACTGACTGTATTCGAAGCCTATCGGTAATGCTCTCTCGAGTGGGATTTGGGGATCTAGGTCCCGCTTCGACCTATGCTCTTGGGCGGCGCTAGTGCTAGCTTCGGCGCCTGCTCTCCTCTTTAGATGGGTTGGGCGACTAGGCCCGACTCCATCCGAGGGTACTCTCCACTTTCCCATGAGAGAAAGTATCAAGGAGAGTAAGAAAATGGCCGTCACGAACTCAAAGAGGACCATTAGAGTGGAAGAACAAGGGGAAACAAGATGGATTGGTAGATTTGGAAATAGATGAGACACAACTCTAGCTTTTTGTGTATTCAAAGAGATAAATGAAGGGAAAGGAAGGTGAGGCTTAGTAAAAATGGTGGAGAGGCACAAGTCTAGAAGAAAAATGAGAAAATGGGAGATGAGGGAAGGATTTGAGAGGAGAAAATAAACTTTTAGAGAAAAGGGGAAGCTTGGGAGTGTGTAAGGGGCGGGGGGGGAATAGGGCAAATAAGAGCTTTATGGGCATCCCCACATGATTCGGTAGGCCCCACACGTGTCTAGGGCTGGGCCCGACGACAACTCGTGTTGGCCCGATAGGCCTGGCCGAACCCGACCGTGGTCGATGGCGGTGGGCGCGGTGGCGCCGCGGTAGGGCGGTGGCCACCCACCTCCCGGGGTGCCGTTGGTATACAAGGTCCACTGTGGGTCCCCCTGAATTGCACCGATCTAGCCCCGACTCCGTTTCGAGTTGTTTCGGGTCATTCCGAGTCATTTGCTAATGTACATTCACATTTATCAATTTTTAAACGGTCGGGATGGGATAAAACATGGTCTAAACCCATCGATTGACGGTATAAGGATGATCCGGGGTCATCTCAAGTGATCACGGATGTGCACCGACCTGATCTTAGTGATCGTTTTCGATAACTTTCGCCAATTGGCGAAACTGGGAAACCTAACTTGTGTCTGGATCTTTCTTTCTCCCTCCTACGTCAAATTTGCATCAGCATACGTTGTGTGACAATAACACAAGTCTATTTTAATCCAAATCATACTCTGATACCAACTTGTAATGCCCTGAAAATCGGGGGTCGAGCATAACTCAGCTCCCGAGTTCCAAAACATCACTTATACAATATTTTCAATGATGGATGAATGTTGGCTGTATTAGTGCATAAAACATGAAGTAGATTAAGTCAAATCAGCAAAACATAATCCAGGGACAGTTGTAATACACAAGCGGAAGACTAAAAGAAATTTATAAACTAGTATAAGTCCCCAAGATATGTATGCTTTGCCAAGTCATAATTACAAGTATTGTTTCAAAATACAAATATCAAAATGTGATAGACCACTACAAACATAACCCTGAATCTTCGTTAAACAGAACATGGCTCACGTAAACCCACCTAAATACTGCATGTAGGAGAACGCCTCCCCATCATCCTCATACTCCTGCTCTGCCTCGTGGGTCGCATCATCATATACAACTAAGACAGAGTCTGGTTGGTGTTCAAACACCATCCCAGAACGTGGGAGTGAGTGATCAACTCAGTGGAGCTATATAGCAAAGGTTAACATGTTATCAATTCAGTCAAGTTGTAATGATAAAGCAGTACAATCAATCATGTCCTAGATACTCTTGTTAATGTAAGAATGATATGAGGTAATGATGCATGCCCAAACCTGCACTCCCTTTTGCAACAACATCTAACGATCACTGCATGAATCACTACCACTGTGCTCTACACGAACGCCAATGGCACATACAGTGCGATGTTATGAGCATGATTACAAAGTTCATACTAGGCCTTTTTATACAGCAGGATTGGGAAGCTAAGGTACCTCCCTTGAATCATTTCCCAAACAATGATCCATTCTAGAGTCGTCAGTCCTAGTAAATCTCATAAGATGTTACGGCTTTAGGTCGTTGCAAAGGGCTCGTCACCAATCAATGCATGCCTAGTTATACCCTAGTTACTACAATAAGGATCGTCGCCTCAATATAGTGTCAAGGTATGCTCGAGGTCACTATAAAGGGCTCTTCACCAATCAATGTAGGCCGACAACACCAATACAGTGTCCCATACCACCGTATTTGGCTCATGAGTTCGGGTTGCTCACTGGTCACTACGGGGAGAATCATTGCCCCAGCGTATGCTGATAGCTCGACCACGGTGTCTCATACCACCATGTCCGGCTCATGAGTCTTAGGGGATCGTGGTACCAAGGTTAACAGGATCTCACTGATAAGTTTGGTACCCTAGATTTAAGCAGTAGCGTCCAAACATGGTGAAAATAAATCGATCAATTGGGTTAATTGATGAGCTCGACTAGGATGAGCGCACGTTGAGTTAATCGACATGAAATGCATAAGTACTCCGTGTGGCCCAACCACTGCCGACATCCCAAGTATGGCTCGGATTCATCGAACGTATCCTGCGTGGCAAAAGCAACCTTAGCCACCAGTTTGAGAACTATTACCGATTACCTGGACTGTGATATAGTCCCAATAGTGTGCAACCATAACAAATAAGCATATGAGATAATCCGAGTAGTAATGAATATTTAAGTCAAATCCTAGAATCATGTGAGCATGTTATGGCATATAACTTAAACATGAATACACAATACATGGAGGAAATTATACACACAGTTAAACATGAGTATATAGGTTATACAGTTCATGGAAGGAATCATACACACAGTTAAGGTAGTTGGGATTCATATCTCAACTCCCTTATAAATCACACTTTACTAACTACTAACTCATTCAGACATTTTTACAAACACTTAGACTACACTTTCCAATATACATCACGTATGTTGGTTATATTATGTATTAGGGCAAATCCTTTTGCCAAGGAGTTGTTGCATACATATCAATCATGTACCTACGACAGCTAATCATGGCAACCACAAAATTAGATTTCAAATGTACACAAACATTTCAACAAATACATGAATTTCCCTATAGACTACATAGTTCATATATATACATAAAACGAAACAGATATTGCATTTGGCATGTGAAATAGCATCCATGTCAGTAATAAACCATTAATCGACATTGAAAGCCTTAAAAACCACAACCTATACGTATATAGTCCGCATCTTAAACCGAAAAATGCGTAACAGATATGATTTATACATTAAGTCTTCGTCAATGGCAGTTTAGCAACCTAAAACATGAATTTGGTTAGCTATAACATCACTTAAGCTATTGGAAACCCTAGAACAGGTTAGGGTTAGGATTTCTTACCTATGTATGGTATTAGAATCGCTAGAATAGTGATCCGGTAGCATTGGATAAGCACGTGGAGAGGCAGGGTAGAATCCCTAGGAGAATCTCCAACTCACTCTCTCTCTTTCTCTCTCTTTTTCTTCTCTTTCTTAGCTAGGGTTTTAAAATTCGTATGGAATATGTGAGAGAGGGTTTAAGACCCTTATATAGGCCCAAAACTGACGGAAACAGTCCCAAGACCATGGTATACTTAAGTTATAATTAAATCAGGCTTATTTCGATCTAACGGAGCATTTCTAGAGGTCCCTTTGCTGAATGCGATCAGACTTAAGCTTCCTGATATTGGATCTTTATCAAGCTAAGTTTTCAGTCCGATCGGATTTACAGATCGACCATGGCGAACCAGTTTCGGTTCAACAGTCACCGACACTCAATTAGGGCCACAAGCACATTGGTATGTGTGAGACATTTCTCCTGATCCGAGGATAAATTTGGGTCAGATTCTGACGGTCTGAATGCTTACAATTGGCCTGTAAGCGACACAACTCAGATTTCTTAAATTCATATTTAATTTCTAAAAATATTCACTTTTCTCACACACTTTGCTCCGGACTCAAGAAAATAGTCACAAGACATCATTTGAACTTAATTTTCGAGGTGATTATTAAGTATAACTAGGTGGTCATATTTGTTTAAGTTCATCGCTATCAGAGTTTTGATGTACAGTCCAGGTCCGATACGGAGTTTCTGAATGCTCATGAGAGTAACTGGGTTTAGAGATTGATCTTAGATTTTAGGGTAATGTAGGGTTAACAATTCTATAAGTTTTAGGTCTTGCAGAATGTATTTAAAGTGATTGGTGCTAATTTTACAGGTAATCTAGTTTAGCACTAATTAATCTCGTTAGATTTCTAAAGGATTTAGTCCTATGTGATTTTTGCTTGAGGTAGTACTCGGGTCTTTGTATGAATTTTTCCAAGACGTTACATCTACAGTGAGAAACTTAGTGATGTATGCAAGAAGTGGTCTACGTATGAGATCGAGTTATACGTGGCACTGTGACACTGACAACATTATTTGATTCAAAGGGAATTCATACTTTACACGGACTATCAAGCTCTCAAATTTATTAATAGTCAAGCTAACATTAAACATGTACATGCTAGATGGATCTCATTTTTACAGAAATTCATGTTCGTGCTAAAACATAAATCAGGATAATAAAACAAGGTAGCCGATGCGCTGAGTCACTGTGTGACTTTTCTAGTCACTATGAGTAATGAAGTTGTCGGGTTCAAGCACCTTAAAGACATATATGCCAACAAAGAAGACTTCAAGGAAGCATGGGTTAGATGCCAAGAAGGTCACTCCGGTGACTTACATATGCAAGATGGGTTTCTTTTCAAAGAAAATCGATTGTGCATCCACAACAGTTTTCTAAGGAAATAGATAATCCAAGAATTACATGGAGGTGGCCTTAGTGGATACCTTGGGTGAGACAAGCTACGAGCTCTTGTGAAAGAACGGTATTACTGGCCGCAATTAGTACATTATGTGGGAAAGGCAGTCTAACGTTGTTATATTTGTCAGACCTCCAAGGGGTAATCTCATAATACGGGTCTCTATACCCTGTTGCCCATGCCTAATGGCCCTTAGGAGAATTTATCTATGGAATTCGTGCTTGATCTTCCAAAAACACAGCGCAGCATGGATTCGGTGTTCATGGTAGTAGATCATTTCTCCAAGATGGCGCACCTTATTCTATACAAGAAGACTCTTAATGCAACACACGTGGCGAATCTATTCTTCAAAGAAATTATGCGGCTACATAGGGTTCCCAAGACTATTACTTCTGACCGTGACACAAAGTTCATAAGCCACTTTTGGTGGACTTTATGGACTCGATTCGATACACGACTTCAGTTCAGCAGCGCCTACCACCCACAAACTGACTGTCAAACTAAGGTTGTAAATCGCACGTTGGGAAACCTCCTTCAATGTATTTCAGGAGAAAAATCGAAGTAGTGAGATTTGGCCTTATCTCAAGCGGAGTTTGCATTCAACAATATGGTGAACCGCTCGACAGGAAAATCTTCATTCTAGGTTATTTACGAATGAGTACCTCGCCACACACTAGACTTGGTCCCTCTGCCCAAGCTCCCAGGCATGAGCATTGTAGTAGAACATATGGCAGATGGGATCATGGGTATTCATGCCGAGATGCAGACCAAGCTACATGCCTCGAATGAAAAGTACAAGAAGCAAGTGGATAAGCATCCGCGACAAAAGGTGTTCGAGGTGGGTGACCAGGTAATGGTCCATCTGTGAAAAGAAAGATTTCCAATGAAAATGTACAATAAGTTGAAGAATAAAAGGATCGGACCGGTACTAATCATCCGAAAGATCAATGACAAAGCTTATGTTGTTGATCTTCCAGATGACATGGCGATCTCATGGACTTTCAACATCGCGGACCTGACCGAGTATCATGAACCAGAGCAGGAGGAGAACTCGAGGATGAGTTCTTTTCAAGTGGAGGGGACTGATGTAGAGCAGGTCACGGACAGTTTCATGGCCAAGATGGATCAGAAAAGGCACGATCCACGACAGAAGTGATCCGAACCATCAGACCTTAGATCAGGTGTATCTAGCAATCCGGAATGAGTTATCTGATGTAAAATATATGATTTTGGGGTAGAACGAGCTATTTTAGCCAACCAACCCCACTATGCCAGGTTGAATAGCCTGAATTTATGAAAAACTCCCTGATCGATGGTCATTTCCCTATTTTATTTTCTTTTTTACTATAAATAGTAAGTTTTAGTTTGACTATAGTTCTTCATCCATTGGGCTTTAGGAGTTATGTCCAACATGAAAAGTTCTTAGGATAATTAGGAGAACGGTTTGGTGAAGCCAAATAGGACACTTACTATTTTTGGCCAAAAACCTTGCGCACTAGTAGACATCATGACCGTCTATAAATAGTAAGTTTACTATTTATAGTAAGTCGCGGATTCTAGGATTTTTAGTTGTAGTTTGCTTCTGATTTCTTTCCTATTGCTTAGTACCCTTATTTAAAGGTTTGTGAACTCATTTTTATTCATTCATTAATCAATTTTGAATTTATTAGGAATTCTTTCTATTTTCTGCTTTCTTTCCTCGTGGATTCGAGAAGTCTCTGTGAGGAGTCCAGAGAAGTTTCGTGGATTTGGAATAATTATCCTCTTGAGGAAGACGGTACTCGACCTCATGTCCTTCCCTGCATCATGCATCCATATGGATGGGACAAGAGGTTGGATGAAACAAATGTTTACCTAAGCATGTAAGCTCCATTCATATGCTTTATATGAAATTTGAAATATTTCTGGATTACTAGTTTTTCCTATTATTTATTCATGTTCTTATTTTTCTATTTTTGCAGATCAATTGATTTTCTTTAAAAATGGCGAAGGGAAAGTGATATGTATCCTTGTCGTGGTGGCGGTATGTTCACTCATTAGCGTTATCTTTTGTGTTACATCTCTGAAGTTAATATAAGGTGTCTCAAATTGATTGTGAAATTCACATGCTAAATCAAATGATCAAGTTTCAAAATTGATTTGGCTAGATTGTTCGGTTAATACTCAAGTGTTCAACTGCAACTGAATATTCTGTATTGAGATATCGTTGATACGTGTCACATGTATCGATGATATTCAGGAATATTTGTAAATGTACAGTGCAATATTTTGAGATATATCAATGTATGGCTGCAACACTGAGTATGTCTAATATCCCCTTAAAAAAAAGAAGCAATTGTCTGTATTGGACAATGCTTTTTTATCTTCATTGATATATAGAGGATGTGGTCCTCTTTGGGAGTTTGTTAGTTAGTTTTCTTCTATCGTACTTCCATGAGTGACCCATTACTGGCAAATTTTTCTCTAAGTTTTCTTCACATTGAGCCCACCTAATGCACATGTCAGACTTCCCATGCAAGTGGTAGGCCAGTGGTGTGGCCTTGTATGTGGTGCATGTGGGCTTAACAAGCTGCTTTATTAGTTACTTCTTTTTTCTTTTCTTTAAAAGTTGCCAATTACAGGCTCTTTCATCTCTCTTCATATTTTCAGTTTTACCACTCTTGATTCCCTTTCCATTTTTAAATTTTCATCACTTGATTAATGCTATGGTATTTGATTCTTATAATAAGGTATGTATGAATCATCTGCAGGTGTTTTTGAACTTGTTGTACTTCTATGGAATGTGTGGTGTAGTGAATGATTGCTTGCTTCAACGGTACTTTAGCAATGTATGAATGCTGTTTAGAGCATTAATTTAGTTTACACCAGGGGAATTTATGTTTTCCTTGCATTTAGTTTTCATCCTTCTTCAATTGACTGATTCTTTGTTTTTATGTTGCAGAGTCCTCTAGTGGTGTTTCGCCCTCGAATATAATTACACAAGATGCACAGGAGAAGTTATCGGTATATCTGTCGGATGTGTAGGTGGACTATGGATACTCGCATCCATTTTCTACCTATGGTGGATGAAGGAATCACTTGGTCATATGCGAGTGCATATAGACTCACCACGATTTGTACTTTCAGCATTATTGTAATTGTAATTGAATTGAATGAATGAAGGATTGTAATTAATTCATTATTGAATGAATGATTGTAATTGATTCATTATTGAATGAATGATTGTAATTGATTCATTATTGAATGAATGATTGTAATTGACTGAATGATTGTAATTGAATGAATGAATGATTATGTAGGTGGTAATTGAAAGAATGAATGATTATAATTTCTTTTAAATGTAGGCAATAGCTACGGATATTAACCATAGCTGGTAATCTTACAACCGTAGCTATTATTAAATTTTGCATATTGCTACCGATGTAGCACCACTTTTAGCTACAAATACCATCTGTAGCTGTAGGTACTTTTGGCTACAGAAATGATTGTTACGGATTATATCTGTAGCTATTTTAATCTATGGCTATAGATTAATTCCATAGCCATAGCTTTTAGATCTATTATTACGGCACCTACGACTACGGTCGTGCTTTGGACTAAAATTGTAACCATAGGTCTTTAGCTATAGATTTTATCTATAGCCTTTACCTTGTTTTCTAGTAGTGAACAGGTCACAACATATGGGCCGAAAATATATCACAACGGGCCATGACATATGGGCTGAAAATACATCACAATGGGCCTCATCATATGGGCCTTGTATACATCACATTGGGCTTCACTCATGGGCCCAATATACATCACAATAGGTCTCTCCATCTGGGTTGCAATTTCATCATAATGGACCCTATCTCGTGGGCCTCACATACATCACGTCGAGGCACATAGTAGGTGGGCTTGCACCTCCCAAATGGGCCCACCAGGGGAACCACATGGATGTATGGAACATACATCAAGGTGGACCACACCATAATGTCTATTTTACATTCAATCTATTCACAAGGTCATAGAGACCTGGATAAAGAGGAAAACAAATTTCATACTTATCCAGGACATCTGTATTCTCGAAAGGGGTTTCAATGGTAGGCGTTTATTCCCCACTGTTTTCACGATGTGGTCCACCTAATCAATGACTGAACACATCACGGTGTGGCCCACCGTGATGTATTTGAGATCCAAGCTATACATAAGTTAACATAGAGATAGTGTAAGGCTCGTATCTTAGCCCATACTGTTTCGTATGCCTTCACGGTCCTCCCAGTCGAATTCTAGCAACCCGCGATCTATTATCAGTAATTACGCGTGATCTTGAGTCGTGTCCCATATACTAGAATCGAATTGACTCGAGACTTGTATCATTGTGACCGCGTTGCCACCACAGTTCCAACGCTACGTCTCGCACCCCAAGGCGATTCCTGGGCCAAGAGATGTGGGCCCGCATTCTGTTTGAAGAAAATGCCACGCGTTGCAATCTTGAGAGAATCCATCACATCAATCAAAGTACACATCACACTCCATCACTCACCCATCCCCAAGTACAACCACCCCTCCCCTAAAGTCAACTCTTTCTTACATAAGTACACATCACACCATCACACCCATATCTCTCTCTCTTACACCTCTCTCTCTCATCCCTCTCATTCTCCAAGAAAGCATCCCACATCCAAGCAAGCTTCCATGGGAGAGCTTGTGTGGACCACCTTCCTACCACCCAATCCAACCCTTAGATTATCATCTCAACTGTCAAAATTGTCCCCTTGGAGCTCTAGATTGGATAGGCGGAAGAAGGAGTTGATCTAGAGGTGGGTGCTTCTCTCTCTCTTTCATTTTTGTGTGATGTGTGGCCTACTCGGATGGACCCCACTTTGATGTATGTCTTATCTAACCATCCAAACCATGTGGGCCCTAGCTAAATGAGAATGGAAAGAACACTAATATTAGATTGATTTAGTGGGCCACGTCCACGTGAGCCGTGGTCCCCACACATCGGACCCACCTTGATGACATGAATACCCACGCCGCCCGTCGTTGTGGAGAGTGAACTGACAGTGAGGTACAAAAAAAATATATGGCCATTTGATTTTTAAAGATTTTTGGGTATGCCACTCATACAGGTCCCACCTCGATGTATGGGACTGATCCATGCTATCCATCCTACTTCTCTGCTCATTTTAGGCGTTGAGCCGAAAAATGAAGTCAATCTGATTATCTAGTTAACCATGGTATAGGAAATAGTGATTCTTACCGTTAAAATATAATTTAAAGTCTTCTATACGCCAAAATACCTTCAATACTGGGCTCATTTGGTCTGTCTTGAGCCACGGGATCCAACGGCTAGGTCGGATTCCCTTGACGTGGGCCCACATTAGAAAAACCCTTTTTCTAAAAAAAAACAAAAAAATATATATATGCAGCCTCACCTACTGCTGCTGACACGTGCATCAGGCGTTGCTGTGCTGTCGCTACCAGGCAGCCCCACTGTGATGCACGTGTTGGCCAAACATGGGTACCAGCTATGGCCCCTACCATGATATGTATCGACATTAGCACCGCGGATTTGGGTGGGCCCCCTTAGGGAAGTGGGCCACCCCCAAAATCATCCATATACAGACTCAGGTGGCCCATGTTGCCAGGAAACAGTGTAATTAAACATCTGCCATTAAACCCTTTTTGGGTAATAAAAGTTTTGGATCTACATGAAATTTATTTTTGCCCCTTGATTCAAGTCTTTGTGACTTTATGAACGGATCGGATGGAGAATAAACGTTATGGCCCCACATGGGACCCACGTGTGAAAAGGATGGTTCGTGTATGGAAACACCAGCTAATATAGCTGTTGTGTTGACATCCCAAGTACAGTGGGTCTACGCATGAGGAATATGTTATATCCCACCGTCTATTCATTTCCTGTGGGTCCCACACATGTAGAGCCATCTGATATATATGCTTCATCCAGGCGGTTTAACATGGCAATGTTTGGCCATATCCACTCTATCTATCTATCCAGGGACGTGGGACCCATATACTATGGGCAGATTGATTAGTGTACCTCACTTCAACTATGTAGCTGTTGTGCCGCATTAGCAAGTTTCGTGGGTCCCATTTGTTGCATGTTATCTCCAAGCCATCCACCTGTTTTACCATGTGGCCACACTATGATGAATTTATTTCATCCACACTATCCAAATGTTTGGACAGTGCTGAAAAATATTTGGACAGTGCTAATGAGCTGAATTATGTTTGGACAGTGCTGATTTACATAGGAAGTGTTTGAATGGTACTGAATTACCTGGGCAATGTTTAGCAGTGCTAACCATCATTTGTGGCCATGTGCCCCATAGAATGATAGTGTACAGTGATACACATGTCACCCCTACAACTATTGAAATGATTTTTGATATGGAGCAAGCCTATTTGAAGCTCATTTGGTGTGGCCCATCCATGAAGCCCACATGATGTACGTTTGGCCCATGAGCGGGCTCACCTGCCTTGTATATGAGGTCCATATGATGGGCCCACCTGCTTGAATCTTAGGCCTATCGATAAGGCCCATTGTGATATGTATTAGGCCCATGATGTGTTATATTCGCACTGTCTGTCCATTCGATGGACGTATGGTCTGCCTTGATATATATGATTTCATCCATGTCATCTAGGGACAGGGGACCACCATGATGTATGTCATATCCACACTATCCGTGGGATGTGTGACCCACCTGATGTATGCATTCTATAACTATGCAGACCATCTAGTGAGGCCCATTTGCTGCATGTGCAGGGCCCACCTATTATGCATTGGTGTGGCCCATTGAGAGGCCCATTGTGATATAAGTTAGGCCCATTGGTGCGGCCCATTGTGATATATGTTAGGACCATTGGTATGGCCATTGATGCGGCTCAATTGATGTATATTGAGGCTCATGGGTCGTAGCCCAATGTGATGTATACTTGAGACCTAGATGTGAGGCCTATTGTGATGTAATTGTGACCCATATGATGAGGCCGATTTGATATATTTGGAGCCCACTTGATAATGCCTGATATGATGTATTTTGAGCCCACATGATGTATTGTAACACCCTGAAAATCGGGGGTCGTGTATAAACTCAACTCCCGAGTTCCAGACCGTCACTTATGCAACAAAAATGGTTATGATTCAATGTTGTCTGATTTTAAGCATTCACATGAGTAAAAGTATACCAAAACTGCAATTCATACTTCAGATCCAGTGATAAAAGCAAGCGGAAGACTAAACAATATATATATCACTGTATGGAAAAACAAAGTAATCTCAACTGTCTCCAAAGTATGACTACATCTCTGAGTCTCATATACATGTAAATAGACAAAAGAATAAGTTCAAAATAGTCCCACTGAAGTCCCCCTCGATCCAGGTCACCTACGGGAAGCCGTCGTGATACTGCATATACGAGAACTCATCCTGGTCCTCGTCAATCTCCGGCTCCACCTCCTGGATCTCGTCGTCACCTGCAACTACAACAGGGTCTGGTGGGTGTTGCAAACACCATCCCGTAACGTGGGAATGAGTGATCAACTCAGTGGAATCATAGAGCAAAGATTAGCATGTTCACAATTCAATCACGCGATAATAGTAAAGCAGTAAATCAGACAATCCTAATACTGTTGTTTAATGCAAGATGATATGACGTGATGTATGCCCTCACCGACGATCACCCTCATGCGGCAACATCTTACGACCGCGGCATGCCACACTCCCTAGAGTGCTCCACATCTTCCAGGCACATGCAATGCTATGGTGATATGATTACCAAGTTGTTATTAGTCCATTCAAACAGCAGGATTGGGAAACTAAGGTACTTCCCTTGTATCAATCCCAACACGGATCCTGTCTAGGGTCGTCACTCCTAGTAATCTCATACGATGTACATTTCGTAGGTCACTGCAAGGGCTGCCAGGGCTGTTGCTCGCACTCGTTGCACCGCTCCCCCATTACCTTATCAATACAGGCCTGCTGTACTCTACTGCACGGAAGGGTCGTCGCCTCCCGTGAACTCAGAATACGCTCGCGGTCACTACAAAGGGCTCGTCGCCTGATCAGTGTAGGCCGACAGCTAGAATATAGTGTCCCATACCACCATAATCTGCTCACGAGTCAAGGTGCTCACTGGTCACTACGGGGAGGTTTGTGGCCCCAGCGTAGGCCGACAGCTCGACCACGGTGTCCCATACCACCATGCCCGGCTCATGAGTCTTCGTGGATCAAGGTACCACGGTTAATAGGGTTTACAATGGTAAGTTCAGTGCCCTAGGTTCAAACAGTTATGATACATACAAGGTGAACAAACATCGGCCAGTCGGGTTACTTGACGGGCTCGACTAGCGCGTTCGCATCTCGAATTGAACGACATGAAGTGCGTAAAACACTTCGCGTGGCCTAACCACTGCCGCCAACTCTCAACACGAATCACATTCATCGACGCGTCGTTCGTGGCTATGACCAGTCAGCCACGAATTCGCTCGGTTACCGACTGCCTGGACTAAGTCAAGTCCCACACATCCATGGAATTACATTAACACTATACAAAGGTATTGGAATTGAAATACATCATGTGAGCATGTTAGCACATGTTATAACATCCAACTTAAGCAAATCTTCAAGGCATACTTTCCAAGCATATTCAACTTAAGCAAATCCTCAAGGCATACTTTCTATGCATGTAATGCGATCATGCATAAGGTCAACATGTAGGAAATCATTTAGGTCAGCATATTAATCATGAAATCAATCACAAACTACTACATAACATCATTCAATACAATACATACTAATACAAGCATTTATACAAACACATACACTACACACTTAAGTCCACATATAGTATGTCGACCCAAAGTGCGCAACTTGGCGAATCTCTTCGCCAAACTGATTATGCAAGCATTCCTAACTCACTAATTCGGCGACAATCCATGTCAATCACGTCAGCAAAATATGCATGTAGACCGTACTTCCTACAAATGACTAAAATGCCCTAAATCTCATATTCTTCGTTAATTTGCGAAACAGGAAATGGAGAGCATGTTGTACATGTCAAACGGCGATGCCGTCGATAATCTACTATTAAACGACATTGAAAGCGTTGTAAACCGTCAATCAAAGCGTCTAAAATCCTCACCTAATCTCTTACGGTCGCGAGAATTTGAACGGAGCGTGTACGCTTCGTCTACGGCAGTAGGAGAACCTGATTTGTGGATTTAGTTAGCTAACATATTCAGAATCTACATAAACCCTAAATCAGCAAGTTTTTGGGGTTTTTCTATACCTGAAAAAGTGGAAAAATCACCAGCCAGGTGATTGGAATGAAGTGTTGAAGCAGCAACCGTTGGTGGCTCGGAAGCGGAAAAAATCTCCTCTTCCCTTTCTCTCAAACTCTCTCTCTCTTATGCTAGGGTTTGTGAAATTCGTATGCAAGGAAGGAATGAGGGTTTCAACCCCTTTTATAAGCTTGGAAACGCCGAAAATAGGCTCCGGGACGAAGTTTACTTATTGCCTATCCATTTCGGGGCTGTTTCGGTCCAAAAACTGATTTCTGGTGGTCCCCTGGTCGATTGCGATCAGACTTAAGCTCATGGGTACCAGATGTACCTCGTATTAAGTTTTCAGTCTGGCAGGGTTCGCAGATCGCACGTGGCGGACCAGTTTCAGTTCAGCGGTCACCGCACATAGATCAGGACTGAAAGTTCCGTGATAATAAATAGATATTTTTCCTGATCCGAGGGTGTAATCTGGATGAATTCTGACAGTCAGAACGCTTAATACTGACGCGTCAAGTCGTGTGCCAGATCTAAATTTGAAATTCCCAATTCGTCCCTATTTGCGGTCGCTTCAGTCCGGGTTCAACGAAATACTCTGTGATTATCGGTTTGACTTGATCTTTGAGATGATTGTCAAGTCCAGCTGGGCGGTTCTAACGGTCTAAGATAGGAGGTATCAGACCTTCGACGCGCGGTCTAAATCCAATACAAAAGTTCAATATGGTCCAGAGGACAAACCTGCTTAGAGTTGGATCCAAGGTTATAGAGTATTGTAGAGTTGTCTGTTCTACTCGATTTGGGTCTTGTAGAACGTATTTAAAGTGATCAGGGACTATTTCCCAGCTACTCTAGCGTTGCGCTAGCTAACTTACGTTTAGTTTCCATGGAAATTATTTATACGCGATTTCGGGTCAAATCGGTACTCGATTCCAAGTACGGATTTTTCACGGGCGTTACAATCTACCCCCCTTAACAAATAATTTCGTCCTCGAAATTTGTGCCTGTCGTACTCCTCGAGAAGGTGTGGGTAGTTCTTTCTGATCTCGGCTTCTGTCTCCCAAGTAGCCTCCTCCTCAGAGTGATGCGTCCATAGTACCTTCACAAGGGGAATCACCTTGCTACGCAGTACCTGCTCCTTCCGGTCTAAGATGCGTGTCGGTCGCAGGATATAAGTAACATCCTCTCCTAACTGCACCTGCTCCCATCTGATGATATGGGAAGGATCAGCAACGTACTTCTTCAGCATAGAAACATGAAATACGTTGTGGACGCTCGCGAGGGGCGTGGGTAAAGCCAATCGGTAAGCCACTGCTCCCACACGATCGAGGATCTGAAATGGACCAATGAATCGCGGTGCCAGCTTCCCCTTCTTCCCGAACCGAAGGACTCCCTTCATAGGGGAAACTCGCAAAAACACATGATCCCCGACTGTGAACTCTAGTGGTCTCCGTCTCGTATCGGCGTAGCTCTTCTGTCTGCTCTGCGCTGTAAGAAGCCGACGTCGAATAATATCAATCTTCTCTGACGTCGCCTGCACCAACTCTGGGCCAATCAAGCTGCGCTCACCGACCTCTAACCAGCAATGCGGTGCGCGACAAGGTCGCCCATACAGCGCCTCATAAGGTGCCATGCCGATACTCGTCTGGAAGCTATTGTTGTACGCAAACTCCGCATATGCAAGACAGTTATCCCAACTGTCCTTGAAGTCCAATGCGCAAGCCCGCAACATGTCCTCCAGGATCTGGTTCACTCGCTCCGTCTGTCCGTCCGTCTGTGGGTGGAAGGCAGTACTGAACTTCAACTTCACACCCATAGCCTCCTGAATGCGAGTCCAGAAAATAGAAGTGAACCGCGTGTCTCTGTCCGACACGATCTCCAACGGAACTCCATGCAGACGCACAATCTCTCGGATATACAATCTAGCCAGCTCGTCTGCAGAGTTCGTAACTCTGATCGGTAGGAAGTGCGCCGACTTCGTCAATCGGTCGACGATCACCCAAATGGAATCATGCCCCTTCCTCGTCCTCGGCAACCCAGAAATGAAGTCCATGGAAATGAAATCCCATTTCCACTCTGCAATCGGCATAGGCTGCAAAAGTCCAGGTGGTCGGTGATGCTCTGCCTTCACCTGCTGACAAGTGAGACAACGGGACACGAACTCAGCAATGTGGGTCTTCATACCTTCCCACCAGTACGTCCTCTTCACGTCACGATACATCTTCGTGCTGCCAGGATGCATCGCGAGTCTAGTAGAATGCGCAGCCTCGAGAATCTCTCGTCTCAAGTCAGGGACATCTGGGACGCATAGGCGGCCACGGTAACGTAAGCCTCCATCCATACCAACTCGCCAGTCGGCGTCTGCATCATCACTGGCCTGCTCTCAAAGCTCAGTAAGATGCGCGTCGTCCCTCTGCGCCTCGATGACACGGTCATCGATCTGGGATCGCACCTGTACATGTGCGATGAACTCAAATGGCTCCTCTACGGTGAGTTTCTGCTCAAAGTCTCGCAAAAACTCCACCATATCCCACTCGGCAACCATCAGCGGAGCCGCAAACTCTATCGCCTTCTTGCGGCTCAACGCATCAGCCACAAGGTTCACCTTCCCAGGATGGTAAGAGACTTCAAACTTGAAGTCCTTCAGCGTCTCCATCCATCGCCGCTGCCTCATATTCAAGTCTCGCAGCGTGAATATGTACTTGAGGCTCTTGTGGTCGCAAAAGAGCTCGAACTCCTCTCCGTAGAGGTAATGTCTCCAGAGTCTCAGTGCGAATATAACGGCTGCCAACTCCAGGTCGTGTGTAGGGTAATTCTCCTCGTGCTTCCTTAATTGTCTCGAGGCATACGAAATTACCCTGTCCCTCTGCATAAGGACACAACCCAAACCAACGCTAGACGCGTCAGTGTATATAGTGTATCTAACCCCCTGCTCTGGCAATACTAGCACAGGGGCGGACGTAAGTCTGTCCTTCAGCTCCTGAAAAGCTGACTCCGCCTTATCATTCCAGGCGAACTTCACGTCCTTCCGTGTCAACTGAGATAAGGGTCTCGCGATCTTCGAGAAGTCCTGAATGAAGCGCCGATAGTAACCAGCGAGACCCAAGAAACTCCTCACCTCAGTGACAGAACTAGGCTGCTCCCAGTCCTGCACCGCAGCTACCTTAGACAGGTCAACTGCCATGCCATCCTTGGACACCACGTGTCCCAGAAACTTCACCTCCTGCTTCCAGAAGTCGCACTTCTTGTACTGTACGAACAACTGATGTCGTCTGAGCATATCCAGGACCAAACGCAAATGCTCCTCATGCTCCTCTCGACTCCTAGAGTATACCAAAATGTCGTCGATGAAGACAACGACGAATCGATAGAGGAAAGTCCGAAAAACCCGGTTCATCAGATCCATGAACACGGCCGGTGCGTTCGTGAGACCGAACGACATCACGAGGAACTCGTAGTGACCAAAACTGGTCCTGAATGCTGTCTTCTGCACGTCCTCATCTCTGACGCGCAGCTGATGATATCCTGACTGAAGATCAATCTTCGAGAAGTACTGCGCTCCTCTCAACTGATCAAACAAGTCATCGATCCTGGGTAAAGGGTACTTGTTCTTCACTGTGAGCTGGTTCAACCTACGATAATCAATACACAATCGCAGCGAACCGTCCTTCTTCTTCACGAACAAGACCGGTGCTCCCCAAGGAGATACGCTAGGCCGTATAAAGCCAAGCTCTAGCAGACCATCAATCTGCGTCCGCAACTCCTCCATCTCACAAGGCGCCATGCGATACGTCGGCAGTGAGACGGGTGTAGAACCAGGAATCAGATCGATAGTGAAATCGATCTCACGTCGGGGCGGCAAACCAGGGATCTTCCTGAACAGATCCCCGAACTCAGACACAACTGGCGTCTGCTCAAGTACCTGGGCACCAGCGTCGCGCAATAGAGTGGCGTAGCTAAGAATGCGGAAAGGAAGATTTACCCGCACTGAAAATGTGAAAGGCGTGCCCTCAGGCTCGTACACCGTCACCACACGAGCCTCGCAGTCAATCTCGGCTCTCGCTGCAGTCAACCAGTCCATGCCAAGAATGACGTCGAGATATACGAGCGAGGGATCGACGACCAGATCAAGAGTCATCGTCCTGCCTCCCAGATCGACTAAACAACCCTCACACATCTGGGTGACATCCGAATAATCTCCATGAGCTGCAAGGACTCGCACGCTATCCATAGTGATAGTCTGCAACCCAAGACGTCTGACTACGGCACGCGATATCAAAGAAATCATGGAACCAGTGTCCACCATGATAAGAACGGGAGTACCTCCGATATGGCCCGTGACCTCGAAGGCTGAGTGCTAGAAAGTCGGCGTCATAGCTGCCTCAGCGGTCAGTGCATGAACTCGTGCCTGCTGTGGCCGGTTCGGCCGCTGTGTCAAGGGCCGTGGGGGCTGTCGAATCTGCGATACTGTGGGTCTGAAAGAGGGATGCGCAGGAGCTGACCGTATAGGCGGTGCTGATATCGCCTGTGGACGTACACGATCAATCTTCTGCGGCGGCGAGAACCCACTGTCCCGCATCCTGGAGAAGCAACTCTGCGATAAATGGCCCGTCCTCCCACAATACGTGCATGATAAATCAGGACGCCGAAACGGTCGTACAGGCGCCGTGGTCCTGGTAGGAGGATCAATGCGAGGCCTCTTGCCCGCGAAGGGCCTATCTGGCAACTCCGGTCGCGGCCTGGAAGTAGTCGGGCCTCGAGATCGCGCCAGTCGATCCACGTCCTGCTCTGCCCGCATGGACATATGAACCAACTCCGCATAGGAAGAGAAACTGACGCAGCACATCTTCGACCGAATATCCGGTCGCAAGCCCTCCAAAAAGCGCCGTATGCGCATCTGCTCATCAGCCAGAATCGTCGGGACGTACCTGCCCAACTCTGTGAACCGATGCTCATACTCGGTAACCGTCATCGCTGCCTGCCTGAGACGGAGAAACTCATTCTCCCTCTCGTGCCTGTAGGTCTGGGGATAATACTTCTCATGGAAGCGGAACTCGAATGCTGCCCACGTCCATACGAAATCTGCGGCAACAGTCCGCAATATACTATCCCACCACATACTGGCCTCTCTCTCAAATAGGAAGGTAGCCAGCTCTACCTGCTCTGCCTCGGTACAGTGTAACATGCGTAGAATCTTCGACACTCGGTCGAACCAGAACTCTGCCTCCTCAGGCCTGTGAGAACCCGAAAAAGTAGGAGGCCGCAAGCGCTGAAATCGCTCCAGAAGGCCCCGTGTGTCGGCAGGATTTCCCGCAGGGAAAGCAGGCTGCGCAGGATGTGCTAGGCCCTCATCCTGGGCGTAAGTATAGGCATCCTCAGCTGGATGCGCAGGTGGTACAGGTGGAGTAGAGGTAGTCGCACCCCCACCCTGGGCTAAAGTCCCAACTATAGTGGTCAATAGCTGCTGCTGCTGTAGCATCATAGTCATCATCTGCTCGAATCTATCAGGGGGTGGAGCAGGCTGTGGCGGATGAGGTGCGGAAGTAGATGCGCGCTGTGGCTCTCGAACTGATGGTGTAAAGGGCGGTGGTCCATCTGTAGGACCAACAGCAGGCTGAGATGATCGAACAGTCTCAGGAATCGGGCCCACAGCAGGGTCCGGACGAGTGCCAGACTGAGAAGGAGTCTGATCCATCTGCTCAGACAATGAAAGTCGAACCGCGCTCCTCGTAGTCTTAGGTGGCATTCCCTATATTCAAAATAGGGCGCAACCTTGTCAATCTCAATTGCACAAATACACCACAATCATTCACTTAAAGAGTCAAAGGCATTCCATGCATTTCAATTAATCAAAATTGTCACAATACAAGGGATATATCCTTACAAGCATCATGACTAGAATGACATGGAAATTAAGACAGTTAAGCAACAGCAACATAAGCAAAGCACTAGCCCTAATAGGCTTTACACACATAAAACAGGAAATAGCTAACTACTAATAATCAACATCAAAGATCGCATCGCTAGTCGGAATCTGGTGACGGAGGAGGAGCACCCTTATCCTGTAAACAACACAGGATTGCCTTCAAGGTGCGAGTCACCTTGCCAAATTTCTTCTTCGTAACGGCCTTGGCATCAGCGACCTCTGCTCGAAGTTCTTGGACTTCCCTTCGCAAAGCGGTCTGACTCTCCTCCATCCGAGCAATGCGATCGTCAATAGTAGTCTGCGCAGAAGGAGGAGGGCTCTCATCAGTATCCTGAGCCTCCTCCTCTGCTTCTTCCTGAACCTCTTCCTGCACCTCTGCTCTAGGTTCTTCTTCGCTTTGATCTTCCTCTTCATCAAAGTCGTCCCCACTATCCCTTTCGAGTTGATTTTCACGGTATTGCGACCCAATCTTCATCTTAACCATTGTCGACTCATCGATGGTGTGAATCGATACCGGCAATTTGGGTCCAAGTCTATAGGCAAACTCAAGCGCAATTTTGCAAATGAGTCGGCCAAAGGGAAGGGATTCGGATGTCCTCCTCGACCTGGCTATGAGAACTATCTGCCGTAAGATGAAAGTGGCCATACATACGTTCTCTCCCTGGGCCACCAGAAATAAGAAATCGACCATAAGACGTGTACATTCAATGCGGTTCGTCGACCTAGGATAAACATTGAACGTGCAGATATGATGCAGCAGACGCAAATCCTCAGACATGTACGTCGCCTTGAGGCTATTATTAGGCTGCCATGGAACCAACTTACCGCACAGAAACCTGGTGCGGCGATCTCGTTTACGTCTAGTCCTCAAATTCTTCTCACTTGGATGTACATCACCTAGAGGCACGTTGAGAAGTCGCGCAACCAACCGGACGTCGATCGTAGCCATCCGATCTCTACCAAAAGGGATTTTGAACTGTAAGGGCTCCAAGGTAGGACTCTGGATGTTAGCATAGAAGGCACGAACAGTGCTCACATTAGCACAAGCGCGAGCTTCAAAGATCGGCCCCCAGTGCGCAGCTTCAATGCGTTCGAACAACAGATATTCGCCGAACAATCGCCCATCTACGTCCGCCTCAAATAACACTCTACGATCAGTGTATTCACCATGAGGCATCTCTGATAGGATGGTTCGTCCAAGATGTGCATGGGGATCCAAATCCCGCTTTGTACGGCACTCCAGGACTGCAGCTGGACCTGCGGCGGCGCTTGAACTTGCGGCACCACCCCGCGGTCTTCTCGATCGAGCAAGGCGGCTCGGCCCAGCCTCGTCTGTCGCAGTTTTCCTCTTACCCATCAAAGACAGGATGGATGAGAGTGACAAAAGACCCAAAATGGCTTCCACGAAAGCTATGGAAAACGCCGAAAATGCGGAGAAATGGCTGCCCAATCTGACAAAAGGAAATCTAGGCGTCGTAGAGGGATGCTTCAAGCTTCCCAAGGCTGTACTTTCAGGGAAAAATACAAACAAAAAGATGGGATGGAGCACCTCACGATTTCAGCACTATTTGGGGGATTTTGGAGCTCCAAATGGGGAAATCTTCAAGGAAAGGGGCTGCCAACACCCAATAACTGATGGGTGGTGGTCGGTTTTGGCCAAGGAGGGGTTTAAGAGTGGTTTGGGTCGCCGAGGTTTGGAATGGAGTGCTGAAAATCGAATCTAGGGTATGCAAGGGGGCTGTTTGTGAAGGAGAGGTGGGTTTTAGGGGTTTTCGTGGGATGAGAGGTAGCTAGGGGTGATGTGGAGGGCATTTAAGTGGGTGCGCCCGAAGGGCAGCACCAACGGAGGTCGCCGGCCGGCGATGGCATCGCCGGTCAACTCGAAAGTTGACCGGTGGGACCCCATGGGTCTGGTCTCCCATGGTCCCAGGGCCCCAAAAAATCAGGTCCCACCCCTTGGTTCATAGCATTTTGGTCTCTATGAGCCCAAACATGTGTTCGGGGCTTTCCGGGTCCACATCGCAATCTCGAATACCAAACTATATGATGCAACATATGAATTTGGGGTAGAAGGAGCCAGTACATCTTTCTAGCTCCTTAGTTGCTAAAGAAAGTGAAGTTAGAATGACCTTATAGCCATTTTGCATAAAATTTTACTATTCACTGTAAAATTTGGTGAATGTGCTAATTTGTGTTATTTTCATATTATTTTTGATGCCTAATATGAAATGGATAAGAAATAACTGAAGGTTGAAGTGTTTAGAGAAGGAATTTTGAAGATTTTTGGTGAAACGGGGTTTTTAAGCCCTGGCGATTGATTACTGGAGTCGTGGTCATCCCACGGCCCAAAGATTCACTTTTGCGGTTCAAAACCGCCCATAGGACGTCTCCACCCGACTTCCTACAGCTTAGAAGTGATTCGGGTCGCTTTACGCGACCCGAGATACGTTACAGACTCGATCTTGCGATCGATCCTTATAGACTTCGCCTATCGGCGAATCTGTGATCCTAGAAGTGTTTCTAGACCCTTCTCGCACCCACCTAAGTCAAAGGAAGCGACAGCGTACAGTCGCAAGACCATAACCCAGGCCCAGTATACTCTCATTCATGCTCTGATACCAACTTGTAACACCCTGAAAATCGGGGGTCGTGTATAAACTCAACTCCCGAGTTCCAGACCGTCACTTATGCAACAAAAATGGTTATGATTCAATGTTGTCTGATTTTAAGCATTCACATGAGTAAAAGTATACCAAAACTGCAATTCATACTTCAGATCCAGTGATAAAAGCAAGCGGAAGACTAAACAATATATATATCACTGTATGGAAAAACAAAGTAATCTCAACTGTCTCCAAAGTATGACTACATCTCTGAGTCTCATATACATGTAAATAGACAAAAGAATAAGTTCAAAATAGTCCCACTGAAGTCCCCCTCGATCCAGGTCACCTACGGGAAGCCGTCGTGATACTGCATATACGAGAACTCATCCTGGTCCTCGTCAATCTCCGGCTCCACCTCCTGGATCTCGTCGTCACCTGCAACTACAACAGGGTCTGGTGGGTGTTGCAAACACCATCCCGTAACGTGGGAATGAGTGATCAACTCAGTGGAATCATAGAGCAAAGATTAGCATGTTCACAATTCAATCACGCGATAATAGTAAAGCAGTAAATCAGACAATCCTAATACTGTTGTTTAATGCAAGATGATATGACGTGATGTATGCCCTCACCGACGATCACCCTCATGCGGCAACATCTTACGACCGCGGCATGCCACACTCCCTAGAGTGCTCCACATCTTCCAGGCACATGCAATGCTATGGTGATATGATTACCAAGTTGTTATTAGTCCATTCAAACAGCAGGATTGGGAAACTAAGGTACTTCCCTTGTATCAATCCCAACACGGATCCTGTCTAGGGTCGTCACTCCTAGTAATCTCATACGATGTACATTTCGTAGGTCACTGCAAGGGCTGCCAGGGCTGTTGCTCGCACTCGTTGCACCGCTCCCCCATTACCTTATCAATACAGGCCTGCTGTACTCTACTGCACGGAAGGGTCGTCGCCTCCCGTGAACTCAGAATACGCTCGCGGTCACTACAAAGGGCTCGTCGCCTGATCAGTGTAGGCCGACAGCTAGAATATAGTGTCCCATACCACCATAATCTGCTCACGAGTCAAGGTGCTCACTGGTCACTACGGGGAGGTTTGTGGCCCCAGCGTAGGCCGACAGCTCGACCACGGTGTCCCATACCACCATGCCCGGCTCATGAGTCTTCGTGGATCAAGGTACCACGGTTAATAGGGTTTACAATGGTAAGTTCAGTGCCCTAGGTTCAAACAGTTATGATACATACAAGGTGAACAAACATCGGCCAGTCGGGTTACTTGACGGGCTCGACTAGCGCGTTCGCATCTCGAATTGAACGACATGAAGTGCGTAAAACACTTCGCGTGGCCTAACCACTGCCGCCAACTCTCAACACGAATCACATTCATCGACGCGTCGTTCGTGGCTATGACCAGTCAGCCACGAATTCGCTCGGTTACCGACTGCCTGGACTAAGTCAAGTCCCACACATCCATGGAATTACATTAACACTATACAAAGGTATTGGAATTGAAATACATCATGTGAGCATGTTAGCACATGTTATAACATCCAACTTAAGCAAATCTTCAAGGCATACTTTCCAAGCATATTCAACTTAAGCAAATCCTCAAGGCATACTTTCTATGCATGTAATGCGATCATGCATAAGGTCAACATGTAGGAAATCATTTAGGTCAGCATATTAATCATGAAATCAATCACAAACTACTACATAACATCATTCAATACAATACATACTAATACAAGCATTTATACAAACACATACACTACACACTTAAGTCCACATATAGTATGTCGACCCAAAGTGCGTAACTTGGCGAATCTCTTCGCCAAACTGATTATGCAAGCATTCCTAACTCACTAATTCGGCGACAATCCATGTCAATCACGTCAGCAAAATATGCATGTAGACCGTACTTCCTACAAATGACTAAAATGCCCTAAATCTCATATTCTTCGTTAATTTGCGAAACAGGAAATGGAGAGCATGTTGTACATGTCAAACGGCGATGCCGTCGATAATCTACTATTAAACGACATTGAAAGCGTTGTAAACCGTCAATCAAAGCGTCTAAAATCCTCACCTAATCTCTTACGGTCGCGAGAATTTGAACGGAGCGTGTACGCTTCGTCTACGGCAGTAGGAGAACCTGATTTGTGGATTTAGTTAGCTAACATATTCAGAATCTACATAAACCCTAAATCAGCAAGTTTTTGGGGTTTTTCTATACCTGAAAAAGTGGAAAAATCACCAGCCAGGTGATTGGAATGAAGTGTTGAAGCAGCAACCGTTGGTGGCTCGGAAGCGGAAAAAATCTCCTCTTCCCTTTCTCTCAAACTCTCTCTCTCTTATGCTAGGGTTTGTGAAATTCGTATGCAAGGAAGGAATGAGGGTTTCAACCCCTTTTATAAGCTTGGAAACGCCGAAAATAGGCTCCGGGACGAAGTTTACTTATTGCCTATCCATTTCGGGGCTGTTTCGGTCCAAAAACTGATTTCTGGTGGTCCCCTGGTCGATTGCGATCAGACTTAAGCTCATGGGTACCAGATGTACCTCGTATTAAGTTTTCAGTCTAGCAGGGTTCGCAGATCGCACGTGGCGGACCAGTTTCAGTTCAGCGGTCACCGCACATAGATCAGGACTGAAAGTTCCGTGATAATAAATAGATATTTTTCCTGATCCGAGGGTGTAATCTGGATGAATTCTGACGGTCAGAACGCTTAATACTGACGCGTCAAGTCGTGTGCCAGATCTAAATTTAAAATTCCCAATTCGTCCCTATTTGCGGTCGCTTCAGTCCGGGTTCAACGAAATACTCTGTGATTATCGGTTTGACTTGATCTTTGAGATGATTGTCAAGTCCAGCTGGGCGGTTCTAACGGTCTAAGATAGGAGGTATCAGACCTTCGACGCGCGGTCTAAATCCAATACAAAAGTTCAATATGGTCCAGAGGACAAACCTGCTTAGAGTTGGATCCAAGGTTATAGAGTATTGTAGAGTTGTCTGTTCTACTCGATTTGGGTCTTGTAGAACGTATTTAAAGTGATCAGGGACTATTTCCCAGCTACTCTAGCGTTGCGCTAGCTAACTTACGTTTAGTTTCCATGGAAATTATTTATACGCGATTTCGGGTCAAATCGGTACTCGATTCCAAGTACGGATTTTTCACGGGCGTTACATGTATATATTTTGTATCCAGGCCACCCGTCCAGGGCTAGGCACTGGTCAGATATAATGATAGTATTATATTATTATTATTATTATTATATATTATATATTATATATTATATATTATAATACATATATACATGTATATGTTGTGGGACCCACGTGGGGACCACAGTTATGTATTTGTTTCATCCACACCGTCCATATGATCTGGACGGTGCTAGACATGCTTGGACGTGCCGAATAGTGTTTGGACGATGTTGTGGACCCCACCTCGATGTATGTTTCGTATCCACACCATCTAGAGTGTTTGGATGGTGTTGGGCAATGTCTAGAAGGTATTGATTCACATGGGAAAAATTTGGACAATGCTAATTACCATTAGTGAGTCATGTACCCCCATAGAGTGATTGTGTACAGTGATGCACATGTTGCACCTACAACTATTGAAATGAATTTAGATGTAATCCTAGCTCTCATCGTGATCTACAAACCCTCCACCTTCCTGGGAGACCCATATCATAGTGGGACCCACCGTGATATATATGTTGTATATTCACATCGTCCATTCATGTGACCCCCACGTGATGTACGTATTTAAGGCTCAGATGGCGAGGCCCATTAAGATGTGTTTATGGCCCATTTGGTAAGGCCCACTGAGATGTATTTTCGGCCCATGGGTCGAGGCCCATTGTGACGTATTTTCTACCCGTATGTCGTGGCCCATTGTGATATGTTTCTAGCCAGTTATCGAGGCCTAACCTGATGTGTATAAGGACCATTAGTGCAACTCATTGATGCAGCCCACTTGTTGGATATTAGGCTCATTGGTGCAACCCAATGATGCGACCCACCGTGATGTGTAGGACCACATGCTGCATGTGTAAGGCCAACCTGTGATGACTATATGAGGCCACTTATTGGATATTCGGGCCCACCTTATGTTTAACTCTATGTGGACTACTACTTGGGAATAGTGTTGGTTGAATGTCCAAATTTTTGGGTAATGATGGTTAAATGCCAGCATGGTGACCTTCCCTTAAGCCTAGTTAGGCCCATTCTCATCGATACCGATTGTATATGCCGATTCGTCGAGGCCGATTCCGATTACCGAGGCCGATTTCGAGTGTCGAATCCGATTGTTAAGGCTAATTTTGATTGCCAAGGCCTATTGTTGAGACCTATATGATGTATATGTAACATATAGTTGAGGCCCATTGAGATGTGTATTCAGCCTGTGTAATATATATGCTGCCCGTGTTTAAGACCTAATGTGATGAGTAGGAGGTCTATGTGATGGGCCCATTGTGATATACTTGAGGTCCATGGGAAAAGCCCATTATGATGTATTTGTGGCCTATGGGCAAGGCCCATTGTGATATGTAATAGGCCTATAGCAGGGTCCACCTGCTGTGTATATGTGGCCTTGAGCAAAGCCTATTGTGTTGTATATTAGGTCTTTCTGTGGGGCCGTGGGTCCATTATATGTTTAGCTCTATGTAGGCCATTCCCTGGGGGCAATGTTGGTTAAATGTCCATATTGTCGAGGCCGATCGTGGATACCGATTATGAGTATGTGATAGCATAGTATCATGATACATGCCCATATGCATCGTCTGCATGTTTGTTATGTGATTGACCATTGCATATGTCATTAGGCAGAACGGTATGAGACTCCCTGGTAGGCGGAGGTTATCTCATATGAGCGCAGAACATGTGCAGGATTGATGTATGACTGGATTGTATGATTCATACATCTTGCGTTGTGTTGTGATTATTGTACGCCCTAACGACATCAAGGACGTAGCCTCCACAGGCATGTCATGGATAGCTAGACGGGACACCAGAAATTTATTCTAGCATTGGGCTGCTATAGATGGCCTTGGGTGAAAATTCTTAAACCCTCTTGGTACCAGAAGACATCCCAATGTTGAGACCGAGTGGATACATGAGCTCCCAAGTGTCAAATACCAGAAGGCTGCGTCTTTCACTGTGTCATGGTCGATTGGGAGGGGGTGTGGCCTTACCCTCTCGAGGGTAGGAGATATAGCTAGGCTGAGTTTGACCAGCTCATGAATGGGTTCACTATCGACGTACCGGATAGGTATTGATAGACTATTGACCAGGTGGATAGTGAGGTTTCTTACGCTCACTTGGACTATGTTGTTGGGAGAGGGACAATGCCATTTAGAGTGTACTAAACGTCAGTGATGATCCCAGTGAGGAAACGTACTGATATGTGGACTTATTGAGTAGGAGTTGTATGCTCATTCATTTATTAACTATCCACTCGAGCTGGTGGTGCGTAACTAATTGTTGTGTACCTTCGTTATGGCAAGGATTTCGGTTAGGCGCGCGACTAACCTAAGATCAGGAGTTTACCACGTTAAGTCTGACTATCCAAATTTAGGTATGGGACTGGTTTGGATAGAAGTCCCTTATGGTGGACCCCGTAGCCTGTGATACTATGTACTATCATCCCGACTTCACATTTTGGGTTGCTATGTTTCTGCACTTATATGGCCTAGATAGACTTAATAGAATTCGTATATTGCATTGCATCCTTGGCATCAGATATTTGGCTTTTTATGACTCATTATTATATAGTTGTTCTATATTGCGTATTCTGATATTGATTGACTTATGGACTTGTCCATACTTCCGCTTACTCTCTTATCGTATGATTTATGATCTTATCAGTATCTTTGTTTACTCTGATAATACCTGCTCTTGTCAGCATTTCTGCTTACTCTGATAATTCATGATCTTGTCAATATTTCTGCTTATTTCGATAATATACGATTTATGGATTACCAGTAATTTCGGTATCGTATGATGATGGCATTGTATTGAATACTTGACACTTACTTTGTGCACACACTTACACCACCCTCTAAGCTTTCTATAAGCTTATGCATGATAGATGCGTGCAGGTGATGTTAGGTTGCAACAGTGTTGAGCTTGGAGCGTGCAGCGGTCTTCTAGAGCTTGATTTTTTATTTATGTATTTCCCTTTCAGCATTGTACTCAAATGATTATATTAGTGGATATGTGATGATGATGTTGCCTTTGTGAATTGGGTAATCTTTTGGTTATGCTTATTATGAGTTAAATGTATCTTGAAAAAAAAATCTTCCTTATAGGATCCCAAATCGGAATCTGGCGTATGAATGCTAGGAGTCGAGAATGGAGTACTACGAAGGCTGTCAGCACCGAGTTTGACAATCGAGATTCCTGTGAATCCGATTTCTGGGTTTGGGGTGTGACAGATAGATGGAGTGAAAATGTGGCCCTTAGAAGTTTTAACGGTGGATGTCACTATCCCCCACTATTTCTCGAAATGGTTGGATGGTATGGATACAACACATGCATCATGGTGGGTCCCATGCATGGACAGCATGGTGGAACAAGTGAGACCCACAGAACTTGTTGCCGTCAGTACAACAGCTATATAGCTGGTGTGAGATAACCCCAGCCAATTTGCTTCCTAAGGTGGGTCCACACGTGTGGCCCACCAATTCAGTAGAATGGACGGACGGTGTGGATATCTACATACACATGGTGGGTGCCACAACAGATGGGCCCACTATAGCTGACGTAAATACAACAGCTAAAAAGCTGCATAAGATGCAGCGTCAACTGCTGCTGACAGTACAGGTGGGTCCCACGTAAGGCCCACCACCATATAGCCTGTGATATATGGGTATATATAATATTATATTATATTTTATATTTGACCTTTTTATTTTTTTTATTTTTTTATTGTTGTTAGCTGTTTAGTACAACCCACTGTCAGTTCAAACTTCACTTGTATAAGCACGTCCAGCGTCCTTGGACTTTAGACGGTATAGATATGCATGTGGGTCCCACGTGTGAGGCCCACGGCTGGTGAGTCCCACGTATACGTGGCCCACTAAATTAATGACTAATCTAACATTTATGTTTTCCCAACACCATTAAGGTAGGGTCCACATGGTACCATCCAACACATCCATCAGGTGGATCTCACACACACCAACTGCTGGATGGTGTGGATGCAATATATCATCAAGGTAGATCATCAAAAAAGGGAGAAGAAAGAGGGGAAAGATAGAGAAAAAGAAGACGGATGGAGGAGGGACCTCGCCACTATGGGCCCTTGTAGATGATCAAATGGGTCTCACCACAAGTGGGCCCTCAAATCATCAAATTTAAGTAAAAGAAACAATCTAATCCTAGAAAACACCCACTTAAAAATCTTCTTGGACTTCTTCTCCCACCGATTCGTCCTAGAGCTCCATGGAATGTATTTCAATGGTCGAGATGAAACTTAGATGGTGGAGATGAGATGTAGGAAGGTGGGCCACACCTAGCTTCTTTGGGGAGCTTGGACGTTACTCTCATGGAATTTTCTTGGAATGAAATGAGAAATGAGAGAGAGAGAGAGAGAGAGAGAGAGAGAGAGAGAGAGAGAGAGAAGATATAAGGGAGATGGGATGGAAGGAATGGGCTCTCTTGACTTGTTGGTAAGAAAGGGAAAGGTAAGCATGGGTTGCTTTGACTTTGGGTAAGGAGAGGTAAGGGTAAGTGATGGCTTGTGATGGGATGTACTTAACTTATGATTGATGTGATTGATAGGACATGTCGTAGAGATTCTCTCAAAATTCGCAACGCGCGGTGTTTTCCTCAAACTATACGTGGGCCCATATTTCCTAGCCTGGGTATCGCCCATAGTCTATGCCATGAAGACTGGTAATATCTATGATCATGCTTAGTCTCACTTCGTAAAAAAATTAAATATTGTGATGGCTACCGCGATCCTATACTAGTAGTCTTAATGGACCAGATTGTATAAGCGATGTCCGTATTATCCAACAATTGTATTGGTTAACTATTTGGATGCTTTCTACAAAATTAAAACATGTTTTAAAAATATTTTTAAAATTAATTCTTGACATTGGTCAATTTAGCCCAAATGAAAATTTTTAAGAATTCTATAAGGTGGGCCTAATTGATCAATGGTTTTGATTTCCCTACAGGTTGGATAATGTGATTAGGCATACCAATAGACCTCATAAAGTTATGATTAATCTAAAATTATGTAAGGGGTGGTGTACTACAACTGTAACACATACACTGTAAGACTCGTATCCTAGACTGTACCGTTCCGTAGGCTTCCATGGTCCTCCGGTCGAATTCCGGTAACCTGTGACCTGTAATCGGCATTTGCGCGCAACCTTGAGTCATATCCCGTATTCCAGAGTCAGCTCAACCTGAGACTTATATCCTTGCGACCGCACCGTCACCGCGATTCTGATGCCGCATCTCGCACGTCGATACGATACCCAAGCCAGGAGATGTGGGTCCACATTCATTTCAAGGAAAACGCCGCACATTTACAAAACCCAAGAGAACATTTCAAATTAATCTCATCAATCAAATACACATTACACCTCAAGTCAAGTACAAACAACCCATACCCTACCCTTACCTCTCTCTTACATAAGTACCCTAAAGTTAACTCTCTCTTCATCTATCACTCATCCCTCTTATCACCTCTCTCTCCATCCATCACCCATCCCTCTTATCACCTCTCTCTCCATCCATCACCCATCCCTCTTATCACCTCTCTCTCTCTCTCTCTCTCTCTCTCTCTCTCTTCACTCCCAAGCAACCCCACCATGAGAGAAAACGTTCAAGCTCGCTCTCCATGAGAAAGAGCTAGGTATAGCCCACCTTCCTACCACTCAATCCCACCCTCCAAAGATCATGTCAACCATTGAAATTCATCCCTTGGAGCTCTAGAATGCATCGGTTGAAAGAGGAGTCCAAGATCTAACAGTGGACGTTCATTGCATATTAAATTGTTAATTTTATATATTTGAGGGCCCACATATGGTGGGACCCACCTTAATGTATGCATTGTATGGGGAGGCCCCATAGTTGCGGGGTCCCTTCACTTCTCATGTCTCTTTCTCTCTCTTTGTGTGTCGGTGTGTGGCACACTTGAACCACGCTGCACAGCTGTGAGGACCCACCTCAAAGTATAACTTCATCCAAGCCGTCCATTTGCCTGGCCCAGCATCCAGCAGTTACAGTTGCTATATGTGATGTCAGCAAGCTGTGGTCCCACCGTGAGCTATGTGATATATCCATACTGTCTGTCCACTTTCCTTGGACATGGGGCCCACCTCACACACGTAACACGTGTGAAGGTGGGGCCACCTTATGCATGTATTCTGCATCCCACACCATCTAGTACTCTGGATGGTGGGACCCTCCCAACCATGATGTATGTATTTTATATATACCGTCCACCCATTTTTCATATGGTGTGGGGCCTACGCCACACGTGTGGCACGTGTGGGTGTGGGACCCACCTTGATGTATGTATCATGTCTCCACATTGTACGTTCTAAACAGTGCTGTGAGGGACGCACCGTGATGTATGTGGGTATATCCCAACTGTCCATCTATCTTCTGTGCAGTGATGTGCGAGACCCACCTGGATGTACATATTCTATATCTGCACCGTCCATCTGGACGGTGCAGTGCAATGGAACACACTTTGATGTATGTATTTTATCTATGCACTGTCCATTTGGATGGTGTATGTAAGGCCCATCTTGAGGTATATGTTTTATATCTACACCAGGCCATGGGGTCGTATGATGTATGCATTTTGTCCTTACTGACCATCAGCGATGGAGCCCACCAAGATATATGCATTGTAAATCCTAGCTGCCCATCTGATGGGGCCCATATGGATTGTGCAGGTCCACCTTAATGTATATGTTGTACTTGACTGCCCACCTATCTTGGTTGAACCATGGGCCGCCTCATAAGGCCCATTTTGTGGTGCATCAAACCCACTTTGATGTATGTATTGCAGACACCTTGTCCACCTATTTTTTTTGAACCATGGGGTTGATCTGTAAGGCCCACCTTGATGTGTATATTGACCTTGCTACCCATTTATTTTCTGGGCTGCCCCATCAAGCCCACTATGATATATGTGATGCACTCACTATCCATCCCTTGTGTTTAGCCCATGGGTCCTTGTGTGTGACCCAATATGAGGTATATGAGGCCCATATGGCGACGCCCAATGTGATGTATTTGGGCCTTTGTGTGAGGCCCATTGTGGTGTATATTGGGCTCTTATGTGAGGCCCATTATATCGTATGTAAGGCCCTTGTGTGAGACCATAGACCCTCTATATGTTAGGCTCTATATGGGTCATTCCTAGGGAGCAATGTCAATTAAATGTCTACATTTATGGGCAATGATGGTTAAATGTCCACATTGTGACCTTCCCTTAGGTCAGGTTAGGCCCATTCTTATCCTTCTCTAGTGGGTTGACCCAAATCGTTGGGCCCCATTGCTATTGCATGATCAACCTATTCTTTTGGGCTAACTCAAATTGTTGGGCCCTCATTGGTTGCTTGTAGGATTGTAGGTAGGCCACCTAGGCCCAACCTCGAGTTGAGGATAGTTCATCCCCGCTATAGACGAAGGGATCTGTGTTATCGGAATTAACATATCTACAGTTGAGGACTGACCCTCCATAATGGCCCACTTGATGTATATGAGGCCCATTGGTATGGCCCGTAGATGCACCCACTTAACGTATATGAGGCCCATTGGCGCGGCCCGTTGATGCAGTCCACTTGATGTATATGAGGTCCATTTGCTGAGGTCCACTATGATGTAATTGTGGCCCAATATGAGGCCTGATCTGATGTATTTGAGGCCTATGAGTAAGGCACAATGTGATGTATATATAGCCCATGTAATGCGGTATAAGACCCTTGTGTAAGGCCCATTAAGATTATATGTGGCCCATTGTATTGTGTATGAGGCCCTTGTGTGAGGCCATGGGCCCATTATTCATTTGGTCCTATGAGGGTCACTCCTTGAGAGTGATGTTGGTTAAATGTCCACATTGATGGGCAATGATGATTAAATGTCCACATTGTGACCTTTCCTTAGGCTCTTTGTTAGGCCGACTACCGAGGCCGATTATCGATGCTGATCATCGATACTGATTATGAGTATGTGACAGAATAACATCATGATACATGCCCATATGCATCATCTGCATGTTTGTTATAAGATGTGGTTGACCATTGCATATGCCATTGGGCAGATTGTTATGAGACTCCCTGATAGGTGAAGATTGTCTCACATGAGCGCATGGTATGCGCAGGATTGATGCATAACTGGATTGTATGACTCATCCATCTTACATTATGTATTGTGATTATTGGACAGGACACCAAAAATGTTTGGTTCTAGCATATAGGCACCACAAATGTCCATGGGTAAAAATTCATAAACCTTCGTGGCCAGGAGACGCTCCAATGTCTAGACCGAGTGGATATACATGAGCGCATGAGGGCCGCATACCAGTAGGTCATGTCTCCCACTGTATCGTGGTCGGTTAAAAAGAAGTGTGACCTTACTTGCCTGAGTGAGGGAGCAATATCTAGGTTGAGTTTGACCAGCTTGAGGAATGGGTTCGCTATCGATGAGCCGGACCCGATATTGACAGGTGGATAGTAAGGTCCCTTCCACTTACTCAGTTGTGCACTTTGATATGGGCGGCAAGCTTGCGTATAATGTACTAGACCCTGATGATGATCCCAGAGATGCACGGTACTGATATATGGACTTATACTCAGCATTTTTCTCATACATTCATTCATTCACTATCCACTCGAGCTGATAGTGCGTAACTAATTGTTATGTACCTTCGCAATGGCTAGGATTTCGGTTGGGGTACACGACCAACCTGAGGTCAGGAGTTTACCACATTGAGTCTATCTATCCAAATTTACGTATAGGACTGGTTTGGATAGAAGTTCCTTGTGATGGACCCCGTAGCCTGTGATATTATGTACTATCATCTCGACTTCACACTCCAGTTTGGTCATTTCATTTGCACTGTATATTGCATTACATCCGTGGCATATGGTATTCTGAGATGCTACATTTCTACATTTATATGGCCTAGATAAGGTTGACAGTATTCATATACTTGTCAGGATTTGTATATTGCATTGCATTATCAGTATATGATATTTGACTTACTATGTCTTCGCATTGCACAGTTGATCTACATTGCTTCCTTAGTATATGATATTGACTTATTATGTTTTTACATCGCATAGCCTAGATAAGGCTGATGATGTTTATGGACTTACCAGAATGTTTCCGCATTACTCTGATATTATACGATTTATGGATTGCCAGTATTTCCAATAACTCTATTATTTATATGCTTGGCACGTGCATCATACACATTACGCCACCCTTTAAGCTTTTTATAGGCTTATGCATGATAGATGCGTGCAAGTGGCATTAGGTCGCAGCAGCGTTAATCTTTAAAGTGTATAACTGTCTTTTTAAGCTTTAATTTTCGACATATGTATATTTCTCTTTCAGCACTATATTCAACTATTTATATTAGTAGATATGTGATGATAATGTTGTCTTTGTGATTTGGATAAACTTGTAGTTATGCTTATTATGAGTTAAATGTACATTGAAAAATCTTTCTAGTAGAATCCTAGGATCGGAATCTGGCGTATGGATGCTGGGACCCGAGAATGGGGTACTACGGAGGCTATCGACACCGGATTCGGCGATCAAAAATTTTGTGAGCCCAATTTCCGAGTTTATGGCGTGATGTACATAATGTTCTAGTTGGATTAGGATGGTCAAATTCATGTGGAGCCTAAGGGAGAGGAGTTTAGATGGGTTTCAAGTTCCTCAACCCGCTAAACTATGTAAGCAAGGTTGAATCTCCAAGCCTACATATGTTGAAGCATTTTGTTCCCATCTCGGTGCTTCTCTGAAGGGTGTAAGGTAAATAATAATAATAAATAAATAAATAACTATAGCATCAAGTCTACAATGATAACGTCTGAATCAAGTATGTATTTTATATTTCTCATTCCCCATCTCCAATATACTGAACTATCCTTTTAATTATACAAGTTTTAATTTAAATTGTTAGGTTGTTGCAGCATTTTCCACTTGTTCATTTGCAAGCTATTGAGTAAACTATAATGAAAATATAAGCTAGCCCATCCATAAGCTAGCCCACCCTATGGATGAAAATTGTTAGATTGGTGCGATCCTTTGATTGATCAGCCATTCAAGTACAGATCTAGACAGACAGGAAAGGAGAAAAGGTTGTTGGCCAAACCGATCGTGATGGCCCATCCATAAGCTAGCCCACCCTATGAATAACCCCAATCATCAAATGTTGGCCATTTCATTTTGCATGCTCTCCTTCTTAGTAAAGCATGGAGGAATTAATGTGACTTTCTTATAATCCTAAGTTTTGTGGGGTCCACAATGATGTCTGTGTTATATCCCTTTCCATGCATCGGTTGCACCAGCTAACGCTAGGTTGGCCCCCTGTCCGGCATGTTAGCCGTTGAACAGTGAGGATCAAAGGTCATGATCGAGGCTCTCTGATGCCATGATAGATTTTAGGTTAGTCGGTGGACAATACTGTTTTTATTTCATTAATCTGACACTGTTATTATGCTCAACCCCTGAAACCTTCTTAGGGTCCATAGAAACTTTGGATACAATGAGGATTGAATCCCACCACTGAAAACTTGTTGGGTCCAGAAACTTTTGATTAGGCTGATATTTGTATCTTTCAGGGACCCCCTTATGAACAGTTTGGATGGCATATAAATACTATAGTGGGTCCTAAGAAGGTTTTCAAAGTGGGCATTTCCATCCGGTTTTTTCTTGTGGTGTGGCCCAATTCAGCTTTAGATGTGCTGTATTGTTGGGCTTACGTCCTAAAACGATTCGGTGGAATCAATGGATGGCATGGATGTCACGCTTACATCATATTGGGCCCCACAGCATCATGTACTGTTTGTAATCTCAAATATTTCATGCACATGGGGACGTGTTTAAGTGATCCACTTGCTTAGGATTGCCAAAACGCTAGTCTACCTACTCGAATAGGCCGCTTTGCAACATGCTTTTGGTAGCCATCTTCGTTAATAACGTATTCTTCAATCAAATCTCTATATGTCAGCATCCAAGGGAACTTGTTTCTCAATTCTCAATCAGTTCCCACACGGGCATGCATGCTACTAATATCACGAACAACTTTATGTGCATGAAATACATCCTATTAATTAATTGTGCCGCCCATTACTAGCCTGGAAACTAAAATTATGTAGATCTTAGATTGTTTATGCTTTATCTGGCTACATTATATCCAACAATGCAGATGATACTATGTTGCAACAAAATATGGAAAGAAAATTTCTTCAACTACTCTAACATCCGAACTAGATCAGAATCCATAAAATCATTAGTAGTCCAAAAAGGATAATCCCAACTGGTTATAGCTACGATATGTGTCGTGTATATATCTTGTCCACGTGGTGAAGCCAACTAACCACCATGGTGTCCTCGTAATTGAAGTTGGATGTCAACTGAAATACAATCGCATGCACCGAATAATAACTTGATGCACCTTGATATTTCACATGATCCCTACGATCGAAAATATTTGAGTGGAGTAATGACTATGCTAATTTAGCCTGACATCCCAACACATGGTATCGTAAGATAAAATCTTGTCCACATAATAGGTATAGAACATAAGCACAATCAATGGCCAATTTACGATGATCAACCAACATATGCCGTCGGAAGAAGTAGCTACAAAGACCTCTGCATATAACTGTTCCAGAATTTTACAAGAAAAATCAAAGAGTTTTGGGGCCTCACCAATCTCACACATGAAATCAACACCACCTATCTTTTATTATTATTAATTTTTTAATCTCATCTCAATATTTGACCGCTTGTCTATGCTATTATATTGGACTGACTTTAGTATATAAGTACTGTAATTCCATCTGTTTACACTAATATATGGGATTGATTTAGACTAAGAGTAGTGTAATTCATCATTTCCATGTATACTAAATGCTGAATCACAAGGAATACCTTTTTCTTTTCTTTCCAGCGGTGTAATTACCTTTGTATATACTCAAGATGTTAGATAAAAATAAAACTTAGAAATAGGGCCTAGCCATTTACATAATAAATGTTAGATAGTTGAGGAATACTTTAGTAAGTTTTTATTTTTATTTCAAATAATGAAATTGAATTTTTTTTTGACTCTTACATTGTGCAAATCAGTTCAATAATTTAGATGATTTGGATACCTGCTCATAGGTGCCACGTACGAGGAGGATGAGTGTCCCCATTTTCAAAAGTCTATTTTATATCATAAGAGTCTACCCCTAGTGAGAATCGTTGCCGTACACATGGCCTGGGTATTGGATCCTAGCATGATCTGGGTCCCTTGGATGGGCTAAGGGACAAGAAAATGCATTGATTAAATGGCCAATCAAAACCAATGCCATCAATGGTGTTATGCCTGTTCAGGGGCAGATTCATCCACGCCAATTTCCTACAATTATTGCAGGGAGCCCTAGCAAGAAAATCTTTTTGGGCCACCATGATATGTGTGACATATACCGTCCATTGTTTTTGCCAGCTGCTCAGATTAGAACGTAACAAAAAAACAAGTCCTATCAAACACTCAAGTGGGCCACACCTTTGAATTTAATGGTTAGAAGGATGAGTGTAATATTCAATATTTGGTCACATGGTCTAAAATGAGCTAAAATACAGATGGACAGGGTGGATTTCTCACAAACATCACGGTGGCCCACCTAACCTCCCAGTACAGGACTTCATTTTGCAGGAAATCCGACCTCCCCACCAAGGTGGGTGGATCCCTGTGGGGCCCACCATGATGTGTGTAAATGCCGTCCATCAGTTTTGATAGCCACAGAGCATTCATCATGGTGAGGCCACAAAGTATTGTCCAGTAGTGACTGACTACTAGTAGCGTACGTTAGTAGGCAATTCACGTTTGATGTAAAGTACATGCATCCTGGTGGGCAGCATATACACATACATCATGGTGGGCCCCACAGTTGGATCCATCTGCCTCAATGGATCCGGTGGATTCGAGCAGTGCCATAAAAATACATAGGACTGAAGTGGATTGCTTAGTGAGCTTATTACCAGGAATATCTTTTGTCGCCTGATATGACGGGATTTGAATGAGCCGTAGCTGTAGAAATGACTACGAGCCATTATCAAATCCCATCTCATTGTGTCGCCAGCGATATCTCCGGTTATACGTCTCAGTTACGGGGCAACAGCCTTCTAGGCGGGACTTGAGGTTTTATTGACTTAAAAATATAAAAAACATAAAAAACATTAAAAAACCCTGACAACGTGTCCCACATGTCATGCTAAATTATGTCCTACAGGAACTACCACGCTCTTAGCTGTAAATTGGTTGCAACAATTTGATCGCAGCCATTAAAGAGATGGTCCTTCCTATGAGTTGAAAAAAAAAAAAAAAAAAACCTGACAACGTGTCCCACAAGCCATGCTAAATTATGTCCTACAGGAACTACCACGCTCTTGGCTGTAAATTGGCTGCAACGATTTGATCGCAGCCGTTAAAGAGATGGTCCTTCCTATGAGTTGGAAATAGGAAAAATGATATTGTTGCACTTATTTTCATTCCCATATATTGTGTATGGGTGTGTGAGAATTGATAAAGTGGCTCAATCCTAACCTATCAACTTTAACCCCAAGTGCCAATATAAGTAGGTATGTCTATCATGCATATATATGACCAAAATCTAAGGAGATCAATCACCTACTCAGCCATTTACAAAATTTTCTAATGATCATGAGATAACTGGAGGGTAGGATTCTTCCTCCGAAGATGGGCTATACTTTGCCTTCCACAAGAAAGGAGTTTTCAGAATGCCTGTGCAATCGAACAAAAAGAAAAACTCACAATCAATCAACAAGATCGATAGTAAAAATGTTTTTCGTGAAAGTATAGATTTAGATTACAACTAAAAACAATGGCTAAGAATTACCACCATTGAATTATCACTACTCTTAGGAAAAGCTCGGATAAATGATACATTTGTTTTGATTCGATTGTGTGTTGGATTTATAGATTATCTTTTGCTCCGTGGATTTCTCCTTCTATTTCCATATGCTTCTTTCATTATTCTAACGGTTACAGTAGTTGAAAGGCCTCTCTCTATATCATTCTCTTGTTGCATTTTCCTTTTTGTGATTATTCTTCTTTTGTCAGCCAGATTTTATGTCTCTCAGTCACCTATCATATCTTGGACTGTTCGACCATGTTTTTCTCTCTGCTTGTTAAATTTTAGATAACTTGGCTGCGTTAGTTCATCAACCATCCAATGACACATAGCACTGTATTTATGACAGTTATAGTTCTGTAAAAAGCACTCCAAGTATCTTGAATATATTTTCACCCATCTCCCATCTCTCGTACAGTGCCACATGTCACCTTCCTAAATAGGGTATAATATTGCCCCCCCCCCCCCCCCCCCCCCCCCCCCCCCCCCCGTCGCTTCACCTTTAGGAAAAAGTGATAGGTACATTGTGTCGTTGCCCAATGCAATTAATACAATCATTCGTTGGTGAGTCAATCTTATATAATGAAAGAAAGTATGGGCTCACTAAATAACACTTGTCGAATTCAACCCCTTTTATGTGTCATGCTTGAGTTTTTTTTTCAAAGCTCTCACGTGCTTGAATTATTTTCTCACTTGCTCCCCCGATCATTAATGTCGATGCGTTGTCAATGCTTTAGCGTCAAGATCAAATACCTTGCATATTATACTCTATAGAGGTGAACAATGTGATGGGAGGTGAACAATGTGATGAGAGGTGAGTTGAACTCATAGGAGATTCTCCTTGATGAACACTCTAGAGGTTAATAGACACTAGGATTTGTCAATAGAATTAGTGTCTAAACTCTAGAGAAGATTTGGAATCATGATATTCTTATGAATGAACTTGAAATGCTTGTTAGATTGAAGAATTACTAAAAAGAGAATATGAATCTCATTGGGCGAGAGCTTGGGATGTAATAGGGTCTCTAAAATGACAAAATTCATAAATTATCCAAAGATCTGAATACAATATATATAACAAAAAGGCTCCAATAGATCTATAATGGATAGGCTCGATCAGTCAAGCCTAGTCCTCGATCGATTGAGTTATGCTGAAAATGATCCGATGAACTTGCTGGACTGTTTTAGGCATGTTCAATCGATCGATCTCGATTGTCAAGAGGAATCGAGCCTCAGGTGCTTGAACTAAATCATATTATGGTTAGTTGTTTGCTAGACATTTTTTGCCATGTTTGACCAGTCGAGCTCTTGAGCACACCATTGAATTTGCTAGTTTGGGCAGTATGATTTCTAGTATCTTGGGACCTCTATAGCGTATCTTACTATGTTTCAATTACAACTCCAAGGCTAAGGGATGATCAATAAAAGGTTTACCTATTAGGGTTAAGATCGTATAAAGGTTTAGTTTGTTTTGGGTTAAGTTTAAGGTCACCAAGGTACCTTGTTTACCTATTTTTTACTTCTTAATATTCCACGTCCTCTTGTGTATTCGGTCTTTAACTTCTAAGGGCTCAACCAACTATATGACATATGGACTTATATGATTGACAAATAAAGTACACTAATCAGTGCGCTAACATTAGGGGTGCACATGGAACCGGTAGAACCGGTAAATTATATCAGAACCAACCAAATTACATGGTTTGGTTCAGTTCCGAAGTGCATTGATTCTAAAAATCAAAGAACCGATTAGTTTGGTTCGATTCTCAGTTTGGGGTTATGTAGAAACGAACTGAACTGTAGAACTAAACTTGGAACTGAACCAGATCATCCCAAGCAATAAATATTTTAAAAAATTAAACATAAAAATAAAAAATAAAAAAACCCTAATCTCTTCACGCCGCCCAGCATACGCAACTGGCAGTCCTTCTTAGGACTCGCCGAATTTTACAGACGATTCATGAAGGACTTTAGTCACCTCTCTCGTTGTTTATGTAATTTGCTTCAAAATGATGTACCATATGAGTTGACTGAGCAATGCTAAGAAGCTTTTACTAAACTCAAGGGCATGCTAACTACTGCACCTATCATGAGCCACCCATTTAGAACATGCCTTTGAGATCATGTGTGATGCATCCTCCTATGCTATTAGGGCAATGTTAGGCTAGAGAAAAGAGAAGAAGCCCTACATTATTTATTATGCAAGTATAACTCTAAACTCTGCCCAGATGAACTACTCTACTATGAAGAAAGAACTCTTGGCTATTGTATTCACTCTGGACAAATTTAGGTCATATTTGATCGGATCCAAGATCATCATCTACATTGATTATGCGGCGCTAAAGTTCCTTCCTTCTAAGAATGACGCTAAGTCTCACTTGATAAGATGGATCCTCCTAATCTAGGAATTTGACTTAGAAATACGAGATAAAAAGGAAGTAGAAAATGTAGTGGTTGACCATCTCTCGAGACTTGATCTCCCCGACCCCCTTGAGATGACACTCATAAACGACATATTCCCTGATGAACAATTGTTCAAACTTTTCCAACCACCTTAGTATGCTTATATTGCTAATTATCTTGCCGCAGGTTTCATGTCAATACATTGGATTACGTAAGATTTTAAAAAAAAATTCTTTACCAAGGCATATAAATTCTTCTGGGACGATCCATATTTGTTCAAATATTTCCCAAACCAAATTCTGTGGAGATGTGTACCAGAAAATGAACACTAAAGTGTCATCTCCTTTTATCACTCTCAGGCCTATGGTGGTCACTTTTCTGCTTAAAAGACCACGTCCAAAATTCTGCAATACGGCCTTTACTTGCCCACTTTGTTCAAGGACACTCATGAGTTCTGCAAATCTTGTAAGTGTTGTCAAAAATTGAGAGCATTTTTTCATCGAAATATAATGCCGTTGAATCTCATTCTGATGATTAAAGCATTTAAGTACTAGGGCATCGATTTCATGGGGCCATTGCCTTAATCATTTGGAAATTTATACATTTTTCTAGTAGTAGACTATGTCACTAATTGGGTCGAAATGATCCCATGCTAGAACAATGACCATCAAATGGTCATTCGATTCTTAAAAAAAATATTATTTCCTAGTTTAGAACGCCTCGGGCCATCATTGGTGATGGAGGTTCACACTTCTGTATTAATCTTTTCCCAGTTTGGAAAGCCTTGAGCCATCGAACGGTCATTCAATTCTTGGAAGAAATATGACATCTCTCATAAGGTGAACACTCCATACCACCCACGGACAAGTGGGCAAGCTGATATTTTCAATAGGGAGATTAAACATATTCTGGAGAAAATGGTTAACCATGATCGCAAGGATTGGTTAATCCGTTTGACTGATGCTTTAAAGCATACCGTACAGCTTTTAAGACCCCCATTGGAATGTCTCGCTTTAAACTCGTCTATGAAAAGGCTTGCCACTTACCTATAGAGTTGGAACATAGAGCTTACTAGGCTATCAAAAATCTAAACTTCAACTTAAACAACATTGGCTCACTGCACAAACTTCAGTTGAATGAACTCGAGGAAATTCGAAATGATGCATACGAGAACTCAAAAATTTACAAGGACATGATGAAGGTATTTCATGACGGGAAAATCCTTCGAAAATCATTCTTAACTGGTCAAAAAGCCCTCCTGTATAATTCTCGATTACACTTTTTTTCGAGTAAACTCAGATCTCGTTGGAACGGCCCTTTCACTGTTACTAATGTTTATCCTCATGGGGCTGTCGAAATAAAAGACTCAATAAATGACAATGTTTTCAAAGTAAATACACATTATTTAAAGCCATTTGTTAAAAATTTTGATTCAAAGGACATGTTCATACCTCTGACTGATACTGTATACCAAGATTAATATCCTAGTCTGATGGAAGTGTAGTTAAGTTTATTGCTTTCATAAGATTTAGGACTAGGATTGTTTTCTTTCAATTGTTTAGTAATTGTGTTAATCCAACTTCACACTGAGAATTTTAAAAGAGTAATAATTTGTCTTCTTTAGATACTACCTTTCCTTCACTTATCCATTATTTTTGTTGTCTCACTTGTATTTCATGCTTATATCTTATACATTGAGGACGATATAAATTTTAGGTTGGGGTTGTGTATTAGGTAAACTAATCAGTATTTTCTTAGTTTCTGAGCAAAAATTTTAAAAATTTTCAATTTTTCATATTTAAAACATATTTGGAAAGCAATAGTTTGTGTAATTAAGAATGTCTTGAATAGGATAATAAGATGAAGATTGAATTTTGAATTGTTAGAGTTTGATCAACTGAGTAGTCTATCACTTAAAGTTCTTACACTAAATTGATTAAGAGGAAGTTTGAATATTATGTTGATCTAAAGTATAAGACATATTCAATTTGTTTTCTGAGAATTGTACTAGGATTTCTTATTGTTAGCATGTGAATCATTGATAGATGTTGAGAATTGAGTGTGGAGAATTTTATCCACTTTAAAAGATGAAGAAATTAAAAAATAGTGATATTGACAAAAAGGTTATGAAAAGACTGAAAAAGATTGAATAAAAAGAGACCGTCGATATAAAATTAAAAAATAAAAAATAAAAAAAAGGAAATGGAGATAAGTTCGAAATCAACACTTGATTATTCAATAAATCTTGAGGTGATGAGCATGGCTAACATTATGAAATAATAGTATTTCTATGGAAAATAAGTTGGAATTCACTGAGCACGTTGGAAAAACTTGATATATGAATTTATGCTCTTGACTATAAACAAAAAACCTATTTGATTGATTGCTCACTTGATTCGACTCTAGTTTTTTAAATTTTCACTCTCACTTCTTGGAATTATACACATTCATACTCATCTGGACAAAAGATTGTCTTCTGAAGAAAGTTTTGAACTTTGAGAATAGAAGATTATTTCACACATGTTTTGATCGAGTCTAGCAAAATACTGGTTGTGGAGTGTGTTGAGTGTCAAATATTACATATTCTTTTCTATTTATATCTTGGTTTTATGAACATGATAATGCTCAAAAGTATAATTTATACATGTTTGTGTTAAAAGGTGAATTTAAGAGCTTAGATTGAAAAGAATACTTAAAGCATGGATTTAATGCTTAAGAATCATCAAGGCAAAGGAGGAATCTTAGGAGACCAATAACGAAAAGTTCACATGCCAAGGATCAAAGGAAACCAAGTATAAAAGCTAAAGAAATGACTTAAAAGATCGAAAATTTTGTAGTAGAAAACAGACAAGTTTGGTCTGACCGAAATTGCACAAAACAGTCCAGCAACCAAAGATGAAATTTGGAAGCTAATTCAGTTTGACCGATAGATAATTCGGTCCAACCGAAACCCATTTTGGTCTGACCGAATAGAGGATTCGATGCGACCAAAAGTTCATAAAAGGCTTCAGCGAAGAACGATGAATTTTAGACTTAATTCAATTCGACTAAAGATTAATTCAGTCTGACTGACAACTTAAGTTCGGTCCAACCGAACCCATCTTGGTCCGACCGAAATCAGGCAATTGCTGAAACAAAATCCTTTCCAAATTCAGACTCGACTTCAGTCTGACCGAAGGTAACTTCGATCCGACTAATGCGTAACATAGCTGGGTAAATTAAGATGCTTCCGTGATCGGATTGCAGAAATTCCAAGTCAGTGCATAAGGTGGAGCTTCAAAAGTATACATAGGAGTCTGTAGGACGTTCCTAGGTATCTTCTAGGGTTTAAGGAGTGGAACCAAAGGGTGGAGAGCCGTCGCCAAGAGTTTTTTTTCTTCTTTCTAAATTGATTTTCATGTTTTGTTTAAGAGTTCTTAGTTCAATCATGTCTATGGTTATTTAAAAATCTTGACTAAGACTAAGAAGTGAAGCTTGTGACGTGATTGGGATGTTTACTTTTCTTTGATTCATGTTTATGTTGAACTTTATTGATTTTTATTTGATTTTAATGAATATTTTCATTTTTCATTGTTTTATTGTGACTCAAATTACAGTAGACACTGCGATAGATTTGAGTATGTTCTTTTCTTATTTGATATTATAGGATTGGTAAATCCTATTATTTGCCATCGTCTCCTGGGCTTTTTTGGGTGATGGAATCCCTTACGAATCTTCACAATTCTCCTCCATTGAGACTTGATCAATGAGAAGTTCAGAGATTTGACCATCTCTTTCTCCAACTTGATAAGATAGAACTCTAATTCCAATTGAATCTCTTGAACCAAGTAAGGTAGCATCTTAATAGGTACAAGTGGATCCTTGAAACCCTTGTTTCAACCTTTAAATTCACAAGTTTCAATCTACAATATTCATAATTGCTCCTTTTTTTATTCCAGATTTCTAATTTAGATCTTCTTCTAGCTATAGTTCTAATTATTTTCAGAAACATATAAGAATAGTCCCTGTGGATTCGACCTCAGTCTCACCAAGATTATTACTACATCGCAACCCTGCACTTAGGGTTGTGAATATGAACCTAGCAAAAATGCATATGGGTGAGTTCTCACGTGCCCACACAATTTGGTTAACATTCACATGGGCATTTTCATCAAATATATGAGCATCCATAAGTAATAACATGTATTGTAATCAAAATTGAAACGTAGACATGTTAGAATGCAACAAGTCATCTACAATAAGACATTATTAACTAAGAGCCTCAAGGGTTCATAAAAGACAACCTAAGAATAATGGTGCGCACCTTTGCAATGATTTGCTCGACTTAGTGCCTCTAGAGTTAGGGTTTTAGGGGAAAAAAATCAATCCCTAATCAAATCAAAGAAAACTTTGGTAACATTCATAAAATCTAACATCATATAGTTTAACCGAGAGGTAGGAAGCATTTATTACCTCCAATCACATGTAAGGGTGAATTCGATAGAGAAAAAAAGTAATACCTTAGGTTTCGTTGAATGAATTCTGGTGCAAGCAAACACCAATGACCCCACTCTCACTCTCTCTTTTCATATCTTTCTATTTCTCTCCCCCTTTCTCCATTCCTTTCTCTATTTCATTCTCTATTTCATGCCAACTTTTAAGGAAAATTCATATGGGGAGAGGGAGTGAAATGGAATGGTATTTATAATGTCAGATGGTGCATAAATGGCCCCAATGGTCTTTTATTCATTATACTAACCCTAAAAAGGATTGTCTACAACCCATGGGACCCACTGGGAGGTGTATGTGTCTATCTAAGCCATGAGACAAGTGTTACAATAGACGATCTATGTTTGGACGCATCTATCTGATGATTAGACGTGGCGATTAATCGGAAAGGCCTTAACTATGATCGACGGTCACGAGGGTCGATAACTATATAGATGTGAATGAGGTAATAATCTTGATCAGTTCCCTAAATTTGATTATCATCTAACGATCCAAAAGCCACAAATTTAGCAAAGACCGGATACAGACAATTAACTTAAGTTCCTAATTAATTTTAGAAATATTCACACATCTTATACACTATCTTTGCGAGTTCAAGTTAAGTGATTTAAGACACAATCTTAACTCGATGTCCTACAATGGACGTCAAGCCCACTAAGATAAACATCTTTCTACACTATCGGGTTTAGTGGCCCACTAACGAGCGATTTAGAACTTGTTCAGATAATCAAGGCATTTTTGAAATGAATTGAGTAGCGAGATTTCTTAGGTGAGATGATTAGAGTTTGGATTAGATAAGTTCATAGTGTGGCCTATTCGCAACTAGTAAAAATAGTGATCCGATCATAATTACCATAAACTATTTTTCTTAGGTTAAAAGAGTAACTATGTCAGTTTGGATTGTCAATTAAGATCTGACTCTTAGTTTTCTTGGCTTTAGGTAGGTCTTTATTTATTTACAACTGTCTTGATTAGTCAATTATAGGTTGACTAGATTTGGGGCCCTAAATATATAAAGCATAGGGCTAAACTCGAGGTTTAAGTGATTGGGCGAACTTGTTAGCTTCCTACGACTAATTAATAGGATTTACATGGTTCTTTATTGGTAACACCTATGTATAGGCTAACATTGAGTATTAAGGGTCAGTAAGTGACAACATAAACTAATTATAGCAATAAGATTTTAAAATTTTTTTAAATCCAAATATAAAAAATTTGGGATATTACGGTGACTCAAATTCACGTATGTTTTTATGTAAGACTATATCGCCACCAACACAGGTGAGTATATGTGTAAGTCCTTATGTAGGCCTCCATTGGGAGTATACGTGTGTTAAGTCTTTGTGTAATCCTCCGGTGGGAGTGTACGTTAGTAAGATCTTGTGTAGGCATCTGGCAAGAGTGTACACTTACAGAGGTTAGGGGTGAATTTATTGAAAAATCCTAAGATAATGAAATTTCAGTATACTTAAGAAGAGTGCGTCCACTAAGAGTAGAATAGGCAAGTAGTCGAACCACTATATATGTTTATATTTGTTATTATCATTTGAGTACATTTTTATTCATGTTTATGAGTTTGATTGATTGAATTATTTGAATGCTTAAATCGATTGAACGCTAGGCAAATAATTAATCACACAGACACAAGATTATTATCTCCTTATAGACTGGTTACTTATTGTTGCACCCTTTGTACTCTATATGATTAGATCCACTTTGGCTTGGAAGCCCAAGTGTTAATTTCCTTATTAGTTTAAATTAATAAATTAATTTAATTAGACAATTAGTTTTCAATTAGAAAATTTTAAGTGGTCTTATTCACCCCCCTATAAGACTTAGACGTAAGTCTAAGTTCCATCAAGCTTCCACACGTGCCATGGTAAACCATCAATGCAATTTAAATTTTTATCAAAGAAGGTGGCTCTTTAAGGATTTAACCGTTTAGAGTAAGATTTAGAAAAGTGAGTTTTAGAATCATGTTTAATAATAGAGGGTGTTGTGACATAGAGGGTATATCTTCTGACCTTATGCATATAAGTAAATTTTTAAAAAAATCGAAAGAAACCTGTTATCACATTTACAAGAGTTATGGTTAAGCTGCCTCCTCATGTCTGAACGTTTTAAAAATCAAAGGAAATAATATGGCAGCAAAATGGGATGAGTTTAAGGACTTTAAAGTAAATTATGAAAAATCTCATAGTATTGGAGACCTTAGATCTATGCTAACATTAATGGTCACCAATACATCTACTCTCCCTATGACTAGTGACATGGGAGAAGTATTTGACCATAACATCTCAAATAAAGAAGAAAAGAAATCCTCCTCCAATAGTGATAAAGGATATATTGATTTGCAAGATGCCTACAACTAACTTTTTAAGAAATGTATGCAAATTGTAAGGAAGTTGGAATTAGTTAAGGTAGAAATAAACCAATTGGCTAACCAATTAGAAAAAGCAAAATTTTTTAAAAAAAATCTCTTACACAAGAAAAAGAAAATCTTGAGTCTAATCTCAATAAGATTTTAGGGTGATTATCAGGTCTTGAATTGAAACTTAATATAGCGAAATTGAAAATCAAGACCTGAAATTTCTAGTTTTCCAACTTGAATCCTATCTTGTTGATGCTAAGGTTGTCCGAGAATAAGATTAACTGAGAACATCTTTAGGAAAATCTTAGCGGTATAAGAGAGGTCTTAAAAACAATAGAAATACTCATGTTATAACCTCTATCCCCGTGGTGATCTAAAAGAACTCATTGGCCTCTAGTAGTAGACTTAGAGCCTCTCCCGTGTGCTATGCGTGTGGGGATGTCAACCATATGAAGTTTGAATGTTTAACATCTAAAAATCGGCAAGCCACCTCGATTCCGAACCATATAGGGTAAATTTTTTGTGATTGAGAAATCAGTACACTTGGAGAAGAGTCGTCTAGAAGATCACCCAAGAAGAAGAAGTTTCTAACCTCTCCAAAAATGAGCAACCATATGAGGGAGTTGATGATACAAGTTATCCTTTTAAACGAGAGAACTAAGAAAATAATTAATTAGGGCATTAATCATTAGGATAGGAAACAGAGAAGAAAACTCTTTACTGAACATAGATCTCTAAGTAGAGACGCACCTAGGAGAATAGAATCTAGGAAAAGAATCCTATCTCCCGAATTAAATCCGGGTCTTAGGAAATTCACACTCATGTGGGTGGTGAAGTGGGACAGGTGATTCATAGAGATTTATGTCGGCTTAATAGGTAAATCTAAGTATTTCAGCCTCATTTCTTGAGTCTTATAGGTAAACCTGAGGATTCTAGCCTCGTTAAATGAGCTAATAGATAAATCAGAGGATTTTTCCTCATAATCTTTTTTATACTTTTAGTTTTAAAGTTGCTTGATTTTGCTATCATATGTTTATTATTAGACTAGCATTTGTCATTGTTGCTTAATATGTATATCTTTTAAATAATCATTTTATGCATGCTTCATGTTTTTAATGTTTATGTGCATCACTAATACATTACCTAGTCAGTTTATTCTTATAGGTAAATATATGATTTATAGAGCTTTCCATTTCATGTGCATATTGGTATCTCCATGAAATTATCTCTGTCATTTACTGATAAAAAATTGGGAGAACAAGTCCCACCAAAGCAAGTGTAATATGTTTTGTAGATTCCCTTTTTTGCAAGGATATGATGGAATTAGGGGGGAGCAATGCAAGAGTTTACATGTCTTGTTTATAATCAAGTTGTAAATCTTTATAATAGATATATAATATTTTTAGCTATTTTGATTTGTCATTGGTTGAACCATGACAATGTCTAGGTTAGGTTTTTGTCACGTACTTGATAAATGGGGAGATTGTTGGTATACTTCTTTGTCAAACACGTGGGTCTATGTGTCAGTGAGTCGAATGAGCCCTTGCAAGATGAATATCAAAGACACTAATGGTATAAAGCATTTTATACCCAAAACAACCTAACCTCTAGATAATCCTAATCTTAATAAGTAAACCTTCATTTGATCATCCCATAGCCCTAGGAACCTTAATTAATCATGATAAGATAAGCTAAAGAGATGAAAAACTGCTACAAATTAAACTTTCTCAAAACAACAATTGTCGAGTGGATTTCGATCCAGCCGACAATCCATCGATGAGACTTGATAAAATTGAAGACCATCTTGATTCCATAGAAGAAACATTGCAGCAAATAAACAAATTATTTATGAATTTTCTCAATTGAATCAAAGGATAGTTCGATCATATCGAAGGATCTTCGATCCTATAAGGCGATTTTGATCATATCAACAAAGTTGTTAACTAGTTTTGTAGTCGTTGCAACATGACTTTTTGCACAATTGACATTCAGTTCTTGAGTAAAAGGATGGATTTTGTTTGGAAGTAGAGCCTAGGTAATTCCCCACTCAATCTACCTCTCCTATACTCCAAAGCAAGGAGATTCATGTCATCCTTCTTGTGATTAACCACTCTAATGAGCATTCCAAGCTCCATTATGAAAGTGTTCATATTCTCTCTCTTATTCTAGATATTAGATACAAACCTATATATAAGTAAATCATTGCCTAAAGATCCTCTAAAATACCTATCTAGGTCAATCTATACTAGGAACCAATTAACATCATTAGTTGTAGGAGATTCATCCCAACTCCTATTGTCTTAGTCACCTCATTGGAACACCAAATGTGATGCAATTGATCATAGAAGTTGAAGCATCAACATCAATGATTGAGGGAGAAAATGAGAAGTTGATTCAAGCATGAGAGAGCATTGAAGAAGCATATCAAGAAGACATATAAATGTGGCTCAATCCAATAAGTTAATAATTGTAGAGTCCATACATGCATTCCTTGTGTTGGATTGAGTATAGAGTTTGTGACTCAAACTCGCGTAAGTTCTTGTGTAGGATTGTATCACCACCAACACGGGTGAGTACATGTGTAAGTCATTATGTAGGCCTTCAACTGGGGTATACATGTGTTAAAATCTCATGTAAGCCTCCAACGGGAGTGTGGGTTTGTAAGAACTTGTATATACCTCCGACAGGAGTATACACTTATAAAGGTTAGGGGTGAACTTAATGAAAATTCCTAAGATATTGAAATTTTAGTATAGTCAAGGAGAGTGCGTCCGCTGGGAGTGAAGTAAGTAAGTAGCTGAACCATTATATATGCTTGTGTTTGTGATTGTCATTTAAGCACATTTATATTCATGTTATAAGTTTGATTGATTGAATTATATGAATGCTTAAATGGATTGAATGTTAGGCATTTAATTGATTACACACGCACATACGAAATCATTATCTCCTTATAGACTGGTTGCTTATTGTGGAACCTTTTATAGTTTATGTTATTGGACCCACTTTGGTTTGAAAGCTCAAGTGTTAATTGTCTTGTTATTTTAATTGATAAATTGATTTAATTATGCAATTAGTTTTTAATTGGAAAATGTTTAAGTGGTCTTATTCACAATCCTCATAGAACTTAGCTGTAATTCTAAGCTCTACTAACTTTTCGCACGGGCCATGATATAGATAGTCCATGCAATTTCAGCTAACTTGTTGCATTATTTTCCACTTGTTTGTTTGCAAGCCATCGAATAAACTGTAACAAAAATATGATCGATGCGATCCTTTGATCCATCATGAGCCATCCAATTATAAGCATAAATTAGATAGAGTGGCCCGTCCATAAGCTAGCTAACCATATCAAAAACCCTAATCATCAAGTATTGGTAGTATTATATTGCATGATATCCTTCTTGGTAAAGCATGGAGGAATCTTAGAAACGTAGCTTTCTTATAACCTTAAGTTTTGTGAGATTTATAATAATATTTGTTATATTCCCTTCATGCATTTGATGTGCCACCTCATGTTAGGTTCACCCCCTATTGAATGATGAGGATCAAAGGCTATGATTAAAGGTCTAATGCCACGATAGATTTTAGGTTATTACGTGGAGAGTTATGTTTTTGTTTCAAAGTTTTCATTGTTTATACTCCACCTTAACCCTTCATTTCATGAGGTCCATAGAAACTTTGGAAGTAGTGAGGATTGATCCCCACCATTGGAACCTTCCTGGGTCCAAACACTTTGGATCCGGATGATATTTGTATTTTTTCATTCATCCTAATGGGGATTCCCTTATCAGCAGGTTGGAGGGCATATAAATACCACAGTGGGTCCTAAGAAGGTTTAGGAAGGGAACAGGTTAGCTGCTACCATAGTAATAGATTAGTGGGTGTTACTCTTATTGTGCAGTGCCGACCACGATGAATGTGTTTCATATCCATACCACCCATCCATTTTCTCAACTCATTTAAGGATGTTATCTAAATGTTAACCAGATCCAAACCTCGGGTGGACCACACCACTAAGTATGAATTATCATTAAAAGCTTTTTGCAGGCCACACAAGTTTTGGATCAAGCTAATTTCTGAATTTTAATTTCATCCAGTTTTGGTTGGAACTTATAAACAGGTTGGATGGCAAATAAACATTACGGATCTGTTTACAGTGGCCTTGGGAAGCTTTTAATGTTGACGGATCAATCATCACTGTTTCTTATGGTGCGGTCCACCTGAGATTTATATATGCATAATTTTTGGGACCTTATCCTAAAATAGGTTGTAAAAATGGATAGACGGAGTGGATATACAACATATGATCAAGGTGGGCCCTACAGTAAGGGTAAACCCACTGAGCTGTTAATCTTGTAACACCAAATCATTTCCATCCCCTTGTTTCTTGTGGTGTGGCTCACTTCACTTTTAAATGTGCTTTCTTGTTGGGCTTACGTTCTAAAATGGCTAAATGAAACCAATGTATGGAGTAGATGTCACACTGACATCTTGGTGGGCCCCACATAGCACCATGTAGTGTTTGCAATCTCAAGTATTTCGTGCACACATTAGGACGTGTTTCACTACGCCAAAATCGCTGTTTTGCGACGGACCAAATCCCTCGTAAAACCAAATAAACGACGGACGGTCCGTCGCTGTTTACTGGGTCGTTTTTGGTTTTCCGACGGATAAAATCTGTCGTTTAATCTGCAACGGATAAGGTCCGTCGCTTTATAGAGATGGATAAAATCCATCGCAAGAAATAAAAATCTGTCGGTAATATTCAAAAAATAGTCGTCACTAAAAACATTAGCGACGGATAAAGTCCGTCGCTAATATGAGTAAGCGACGGACCTCAAATCCGTTGTTATTTTCAATGTTCAGAAATTAGCGACGGATTTGGTCCGTCGCTAAAATATCTGTAAATAAAAAAAATAAAGAAATTATTATTATTTTTTTTTTAAATAAAAGAGGAAATGACCCAAGTGGCCCACTCCAAAAATTGACTTTTAACCATCCTAACTAACCACTTTCCCCCCTAAACTAGGACCCATACAAAAGAAATTACTCGGAACTTCAACTATTGGCTATGCCTTGCCTTGAATTGGCTACTTGGTATCTTCTCTTGTTCAACCTTCTTTTGAGTCATTCCTGCATATATTACAAACAACCAGATTCAATCCAAGAAAAGACTAGTTTAGTCAACCCTTCATATATTACAAATAACCAGCTCAAATCCATGAAAAGTGAATAGTTTAATCAACTGAAATCAATTAACAAAATAAAAGATTAGAATTTGGGTGCTTAGGTATTGCCCTTACTTGTCCTAAGTGCGGCACAGGACAGAGCTCTGAAGGGACCGTAATCATCATATACTTATTTATAGCATGTATAGTTGTACATGTACATGTTGGTCACAGCACTATATTTTAATAACGGGGAGGATTCTAATGCATTGAATAATGGATACCTGTTTCTTCTGTAATTCGTTGATCTCCTCTTGAAGTTTTGTAACTTCAGCCTCCAATTCCATAGTATAAGCCTAGCAGAAAAATTAACTTAGATAAAACACAAGCATGCATACCAGGATATGAAATATTGTAAACTCTAAGGTGGTTAGATAAAAAAAAAAAAAAAAAAAATTAATCAATGCAGCATCAAGTGTGCTTTGGTCTCCATATCCCCATGGTAGCCGACAACGATGCAATATTATGGATGTCTAAGAGATTCTCTTGCTCTTAAATTACGGATGTCATTGTATCAAACACATCATATGCACTCAGGTTTCAAGCCATTCATGCACAATACTAGAGCATCTGTTGTGTCATCCCCTACAACAATAACATCACCATAACAAATTTGTAAAGAAAGAAAAACCAGACAGTCAGAACACCACTTCTCATGTCATGAAAGGCATGCCACAAAACAGAAATAACAGGAAAATGAACACTTCCAAAGAAAAAATGAGGCAATTCAACATGGAATTGACAAGGCAGGTAATAGATGAAATACCCCAAGCCTGTGAACTACCTAATCAACTACCCGCAGCCAAAAACTAGCTCATGTCAATCAACAACTCTACATACATCATTTTTTGAATAGGCATCCATATAAAAATCAAATCGTAATCGACATCGATGTCATCCATATTCCAAAGAAGAATATGAAGCTCGTTGATATTGACATGCTTGTTTTTGGGGGGCATGCTAGAATCTTCATCTTACCATTGCTGTTGAACACAAGTGTTGGTAAGGTTTTCAGATGTACTACTAAAAAGCTTGGGCTTTAAAACATAAGTCAGCCTGCCTGGCTGGATATACAAGAATGTAGATGCAACAAAGAATTCATAAACAAAGGAAATATGCTCGCCAGCTGCATTAGTAACAATCCAAACATAGTTGCTCAGATATTTCTATAATTTAACCAAACAGTGCATATAAAGCTCTGGAAAACAAGCCATTGTTTAACAGCAAACCAAACTCAGATGGTTTTGAAAGCCTTAGTTTTGACACGGTCAGACATGAACAAAACCACCTACAGAAGGGTGAATGAATATACATTATCTCAAAAACCTCACCTGCATCTGTAAGACAGCCCTGTGAATCTTGTAAAATGCAACACAATCCTAACTTCTAATTCATGGATGCTTGTTTGTGGAAAAGGACTATAAAATCAGTTGATGCATTTAAGTTCCTATCCATTTGGTTGAAGTGTTCTTCTGCCAGCATTCTATGAAAGTGGATATGGTCTACTGCAAATCCTAATCTGTCAATCAATGTCCTACAAAAGACGGACAAAAATACATAAATTTTCTATGAAAATAATAGCATAAATGTTGGATGACAAAGAATTCCTATTTAGATTACAGGGATGGCAGACAAAATTCTGCAAAGACAGTTGATATACAATAAGATGGCAAACTGAAAGTGGGTAGTAAATAGCCAATCTCTCAGACAACCAAATTCACTGAGTTTATGCAATCCTAGGAAGATTTAAAGAATATCAAGGAGCACCCAATGGTTACAGTGTCACTGAAACAACCAAATCAATATGAATGCTGCAACTTCCATAGAAAAAGAGAGCAAAGAAAATTGATGCTGTACATTTAAAATCGACTATTTAATAGTTAAAGTAATTAACTGGAAAATAGTTGGTAATATTTAAAACATCGATATATATATATATATATATGATACAAAATGTCTAACAATAGACAGCTTAAATTGCATTATTTCCTAGCTGAAGACTCTGCTCCTTGTAACAAAGGTGGAAAGTTCAAATCATCCTGTCCTCCTTTTACTATGAACAGTTTTTCCCAGCAACTCGGCTCAAAATCTCTCCGAGTCGCATTTGTGAGTGATAAAGCTATGGTGTAGGTTAGTGCTATTATTTGTTCAATAACACAACTAAGACTGTGAACAGAAATATTACACTAAAAAATAATGAAACAGTCCAAACTCACATTTCCTCTCCATGGACAAGTGACTTTGAGGCCTGAGTCGAGCTTCTTTGCAAACGCTTCACCAGCATTATCAACTTCAATTAAAAGAAATGACAAGAGAGGAAAAGATAGCAAGTTGGTGAAGATTATATCAAGAATGCTGCTCCAAAACAGGAAGGAGAAGAGAGCATGAGACTAGCATGCATTTGTTGCCACATGGTAGCTAAAAATTTTTAAAGTAGAAAGAATGTCGTAGTAGAGATTTTAAGAACTTTGAAACATGATTTGTGAACATAGAGGAGAATCCAACTGACCTTAAGTATGAAAAATAAAAAATAATCCACAAAAGATGCTAGAATACAGATAAAAAGACTTTAAAAATAGAACTTTAGAGGTAGCAAATAGGATTAAAGCAGTTAAAGACATTGGAATTTGACCTTCAAACTGTGTCCAAGACACCAACAAAGTAAAACTGAGTTGTCTTTCTTCTTGTGACGCAGGCTTTTATGAAGAGACCGTACTTCTTCATCAGAAAAGTTTCAAGTAAAAAGACTGAAGACTATGCTGTTAGTGGAAACCACTTCTGTATTATTTTCAAGATTTTGAACTGCATTTGAAACCCCAACCTGATTCAAATGAAGATGATCTGATGTATTGTAGAAGGGATTTAAAATTGATGTTTTACAGGAATGAGATAACTTTAGGGCAAATGGCATGCCTATGAATATCTGACAATTTTTTACTTCAGGGCAAATGGCATGCCTGTGAATATCTGACAATTTCTTTCCAGTGCAGCAAGTGCATTATGCCTTCAGACTCATGAATGATGAACCAAGACATCTTAACAGCACAGAATCCAGCTATTCAATGAAAATAAACTATACAGACGGAAGGAATTATTCACATCTTTACAGTGATGAATTAAGACACATCTTCATATCATCCATCTATTATCCCACCCAACGAAGTTGTATGCTTTGCAAGCAGGCATAAAGCAATGACAACAAGCTTACTGTCCAGATTTTTGAACATCAGTCCTATTATAATGCAACTACAAAATTGTTTCTTCAGGAAGCATCTCTGACCTCTTCACTTTGTTCTGTGACAATTGGAAACAAAAGCTTCGGTCAAAGGCTCAACAGACTAAGCAATCCCCGAAGGAGATGGCTGGATAAATTAAAGAATCTGCAGGAATACACATCAATAGCTACTAAAGCCTAGTCACCACAAGGTATCATAAGATGGAGTTAATGGTTGCAACATCGCTATGAGAAACAAAGGCAACTTATTTGTAATTTAGAGAACAAGAAAAGGAAATCCAGCTAACCAGATTTCACCCAATAATTGAAAATGGATGACAGAAACTACTAATACAGTTGAATAAATACAGAGTCTGAAATGACGGCTACATGTTTTGCCAATTTTGCATCCTGGCAACTCCACTGCCACATCGGTTCTTCTTTGATTTATTTCAACTCATCTTTGAAAATTACAAAATAAAAATAAAAAATAAAGTCAAATAAGCAACGCAAATTGACAAACTGGTTATGTAAAGAGCTAGGAATGAGGCTTAAATACGACAGTCTAGACAAATATAAAACTAGCATAATAGAAAAGAATTCATAGTGTTTATAGTGAACTAGTCTTGTTTCCTCCTAAAAACAGAATCTTTAGCTGTGTCAAGAGATTAGCAATGGAGCTGGCAATTCACCCTCCAGATTATCAGTAGTTGCACCTATAGTTTTTAGACAGGTGCAGTTGGTAAGTGAATTGAGGAAGCTCGGGTCATCACCTTCTTTGCTTCCAAGCTGATTTTTCTTGATATTGAAATGGTAGAGACCCGAAAGACTTCCTAGATTCAAAGGTACATGTCCACTAAAACTGTTGGAGCTAAAATCAACTAATTCGAGACTTGAAGCATTGGACAATGAAATTGGCAGCCTTTCAATGAATTGGTTTATAACTACAAAAATCTGTTGCAGGTGTGGAAACACAAGGCCTAGGTTGGGGGGAATGCTTCCATGTATTTAAACCAAATCCCTCTCCGTTCCAAAATCATGATTTTGGCGTAGTGACATGAATCAAAATGCTTACTGCAACACAATAAAAACCAGTGTATAAGTGCATCAGCCATGTAGAAATGTGCCCTGATCGAAGAAGAATCAATAGCTCGAGCTCTGTTAAGTTGATAAGACCAACTTCTATCTATGATTCCACAATGCTCTAAAATGGAATTTGATTTATTTGTGCAAAATCTCTATAATGTACAATATTACCATAAATTTAGTCAAGTCCGTGACTTAGGCCTATGAGGATGAACTTCCTGTGACAACTTGGCGCCCATGAGAATGAACTTCCTGTGACAACATGGCACCATGTCAAAAGAATAGCAGCACACTAAAACCCTTATCCTATATTTTGAAAACAAAATCCAAACATATTCACATTACATCCATAATTTGAAGCATATACATGTATTAAAACTAGTCATGTATAAAACAGGATAAGAATTAAGTTCCTAGCACCCTTACATGCACATACAAAAGCAATTTCTTCCGCTTTGAATATATTCACATTACATCCAAAATTTGATTCACTAAATACAAATCAAACACTATGGAAGCCGTTTGTTATGTCGAAGTATTAAACAATTAGATAACATGATACCATATCAATATATTGGGTCAAAAGAAAGAAAAAAAAAAAGAAGCAAAAATAAAAATAAAAATAAAAATACACATCAATTCAAAAGCATCGTCCATATATCTCACCTCATCTGGCTTCACAACATCAACCGGCATCATGTGAAAAAGCGCCTTTTTAAAAAAAAATTTTACACACTCACACCACACGCACACACCCCACACACGCACACTATGGGATTTCACCACCACAAGTACTCAAACCCTTGACTCGGTGTTGAAACTCCAAGGAGTCTACCACCCAGGTAAGAGTAAGGACCCACCAAATTGCCTCACCAAATTCCCCATTCTTAGCATAGCCTGAGATCATGGCCATCCATGCTACCACCTCTCTCAACCATCTAATCAAATAGGCACCTTGCACAACCATATTTAAGTGGTAAAATATGGGAAGCTGTTTTTTCAAAGGGAAATTGAATCTACTATATGCCTTTAGTATGAATATGGACAACATGGACATAATTCTAGTAGCTGAACAAGCCCTGCGTTTCTTCTCTGTCCAAGATGGAAGGATGGTCACATAATGCAAAACTTGAGAGAAAGGGAATGAGAAAATCAAGATAACTCAAAGATAATTGTGCATGCTAGCATTTCAATTGAAGAGTTACAAGTTACTCTCGAAAGAAGGTAATTGGCTGAAATAAATAACTTTTTCTTAAAAGATACTTATTTAAGTTTGATATCCAAACAAATGGGGGCATCTAACACTTAATTGGCATTCTCTTCATCTTTTTCTTTTTTTTTTGTAAATCAAGTGGCTCCCTGATGAGTGATCCACCTGATTTCTGGACCAGGTCATATACGCAGTCAATCATACCTTACAGTTAGCTTAGATGTCCCACATGTGCTAGGTGCAGCCACAAGTAGTGATGTTTGTGGACCATTATGAGTCACAAGTGCTTCTAATTCTATAATGTAACCTTGGCAATTCAATCTATTAATCTGAACCTTCTAGTTGCATCTGCCCCTAATTCGAAGGTTGTCATACAAAGTTCACCTTGATTAGACCATGGTAGCCATCCAATCTATAGCTTATGGTTTGATGGTGGAGATTTTTTTGAAGAGTTTGTTCAGTCAACCACAAATTTCAGATGTAAACACATTTCAGCAAGCACTTATGTGCTGACATCCAACCAAAGGCCCAAAACTATATATCAGTAAAGAAATCATAGTTATCTATGGATACAAACAAAAACAAGAAGCATGACAGTTTTAGAGATCATAATAGAACATTAGAGATCATAACAGATCATCACCCAGCTTAACTTGAGTTAGAAAACTGAAAATGTCAGTATATAGTTTAAATGCATCTGCAGTCAAGACAATGCTGACTGGCCAATCCATTTTGTAACCCAAAGTGATAAAATCAAAGGCATGGACACCTACAATGATAACATAATAAAAGCTCAATTACAATGAGAGAAACACAAAGGACAATCAGTCAATAACCATACAACGCATTAAACTTATGCTTAAACTATCAAAAATGTGCTAGGAAATGTATCTCCAAGGTGCAAGGACCTTTTGTATATAGCAGATAGATTATAGATGAAACTTTGATTGCCCATAAGTGCATCAATTCCCAGTACATGGAAGGCAAAAAGGGAAACAAATGAAAGTACAGCAGCCGCCATTGGCCTTTTTTCTTTAAAAGGATAGATATAAATCCCATGGTGGCTTTTGCTAATTTTATGAATCAATCTAAACGTGATTTTAAATAAATCCTAGGATTTACCTCTTCAAAATTTACATTCCAACATGGCATACCATATCCAATAAACCATGGGATTTATAGACAAACTCCGACACCATGTCATCATTGCAAAAAATCAATTTCATAATCCTAAAATCAGATTGGTTGATAATAAGAACCCTTTGCACATATGTAACTCAAATTAAATCACCTGAATCGTCAAACTCCGCTCTATATAATTCATAATCCTAAAATCAGATTGGTTGATAATGAGAACCTTTGACTGTGGACATTTTCTTGTTGAATTAGAGCAATTGATAATTTTTTTTTTCATTTCAAATGTCCTTTAGCTGTCTCTCAGTCTACTAGTTAGGACATCAATCTAGTGTAATATTTGATCAAGGATCCATATAAAGTGGACCCCAGAATTTTAATGGTTTGATTTGACTTCCATTTGTAGCATATGCATTATTTTTTATTACATGTCTATGAACACTATCAGCATATGAAAATTCTGATTTGTAAAAAAATTCTAAGTTAATTTCAAGTCCCTAAATGACCTTCTTGAGAGGGTGAAATGACCCAAATACATTTCATCTGCTAGAGCTTCTTCTTCTTCTTTTTTATCCCACACTTAAAATTTATTAAAGAAAAACAAAAACAAAAAAACAAAAAAACAAAAAACGAACAAACAAACAGCGGCAAACATGATTTCCTCGAATTTCCTTGAATTCATTTGGGCCAGTGATTTAGGGCTGTTGCTGTGTATGGTATTATGTGGATATATGACTCGTCCAAGTCAACTCGGACTTGGTAGAGTCCAATCCAGTTTGGCACTGCTAGTCAGTATTGAGAACAGCAACAATATCATCAAAAGCAAATTGTTTGGCCTTTTTTCAATGTGAAGCATGAATTATTATTGTATTATCTTTCTTAACAGGGTCTTTGGTTGCACCAAATATCATCAAAAGCATCCTTAACCTATTGAAGGATCATGATTTCATCTTCCTGTGTGAGAGATTTTAGATGCATTGGCCATGGACAGTCGGCCAAACAATATTAATGGCTTGGATCACTGAACCATGGGTTAGCACAATCGTGCAAACTGAAAGCCTGCCATATGAAGCTTCTTTGTTCTAGACTTCTTTATTTTGAATCTCTCTCAATTCAAGCCAATTCAATCTGAGCTTTCAGGTTTCAATAGCAACAATTGTTTATTTTCAGGTGCACTGTGTTTAGTTATTTTATCGGATCCGAAGTTATTTGGTTCAATGACAATCTATAATAGAATCATGGTTACCCAGATTATTAGTGATTGGAGCAGAACAGATGAAAGAAACAAAACACATCCCACAGTCAATGAGCTTATGATTCTCTGAAACACATAAGAAAAACCCACATCATGTATTATTCGTATATCCACATACTACTACATACAACACATGAGAAAAACCCACATCATGCATTATTCATATATCCACATAATACCATACACAGCACATATAACTAGTAGCATTTTTATTAGAGAGATAACAATGTGATTTAGGGCCCAGGGTGTTATTTGTGGAACTTGACTTTGGGCTAGTGATTTAGGGCTGTTTGGATGCACCACCTCAACAATGTGAAGTAATGCACCCTAAAATCCCCAAATCCCTAAAATCCACAAATTGCTAAATCCCCAAATCGCTAAATCTCCAAATCCCTAAATCGGTTTTGAGATTGGGAGAGATTGGGAGAGATTGAGAGAGAGATACTCACGGTTGTTAATGCTAGCCTCCAACTGAGCTTCAGAGAGAGAGAGAGAGAGAGAGAGAGAGAGAGAGAGAGAGAGAGAGAGAGAGAGAGAGAGAGAGAGAGAGAGAGAGAGGGCGTGCGTGGGTAGGGCATTCGGTGACGCACGGTAGGCTGGATAGATCAGAGAGAGGAAGAGAGAGATAGAGAGTGAGGAGGGAGAGGGTGCGAGAGAGAGAGAGAGAGTGCGAGAGACAGAGAGAGATGAGGGAGACGGTGTGTGAGACAGAGGAAGGAGGGTACGAGAGAGAGGAAGGAGATTAGGGCGTCTAGAGAGACGCCCTCTCTAGTACCGAAATCGAATTGCGTATTGAGTTTCAGTACGCTCTTATCGTACACTGTACATTCAATTGGGCCCACCTTGAATGTATGTGGTCTATCTAAACCATCCATCCATTTTTCCATCTAATTTAAGGGGTTGAAACAAAAATTGAAGCATATCCAAGGATCAAGTTGATCATACCATAGAAAATAGTGGGGATAAAGTTTTCCTCCGTTGAAACTTTTCTAGGTCCCACGGTGATGTTTATTTATCATCCAACCTGTTCATGAGATCATAAAGACATGGATAAAGGGAAAATGCAAATATAAGCTTGATCCAAATTTGTTGTGGCCCCCAAGATTTTTTTAACGGTAGACATTTAAATTCAAATGTTTCCTGTGGTGTGGTCCATTTGAACATTATATGTGCTTCAGTTTTGGGATCAACCACTAAAATTATCTGGTAAAATGGATGAACGGAGTGCATCAGATACACAAATCATGGTGGACCTCACATAGTTTACTCAGTACGGCTAAGCATAGTGAGTGACGGGAATGGATTGGCTACTCCCCCTGACACTAGCCCCGTGGCTGGTGGTCGGTAATCTGTGGGCCCCACCATGATGTATGAATTTCATCCATTCCGTTCATCCAATTTTAAAGATGATTTCAGGGATTTAATCCAAAAACGAGAGGGATATAAATCTCAAGTTGACCACCCCATAAGAAAACAGTAGTGATTGGATATCCATCATTTAAATCCTACTAAGGCCCACTGTACTGTTTATTTGACATCCAATCTATTGATTAAGTCATAAAGACCCAGATGAAGGGAAAAAATAAATATCAGCTTGATCCAATACTTTTATGGGCCCCAAAAATTTTTAATGGTTGACGTTCATTCAACACTGTTTCCTATAATGTGGTCCACTTGAGATTGGGATATATCTCATTTTTTATGTAATATCATATAATGATCTAGAAAAATAGATGGACGGCATTGATGAAACACATACATCATGGTGGGGCCCACAGAGCACCGACCACCAGCCATTCGCTGGTGGCAGGGGGAGTAGCCAATCCGTTTCTGTGAGTGACGCACTACGCAATCCGCTTCGCCACTCTAAGTTACGTCACCAATTTCTGTGGGCCCCACTATGATGTATTTGTTATATCCACACTGTCCATCCATTTTGAGATATCATTTTAAGTCTTGAGCCAAAGAATGGGGCAGATAAAAATATGTAGTGGACCCCACCACAGAAAATTGCGGGGAGAGTGATTCCCATCGTTGAAACTATCCTAAAGCCAATCCTAATGTTTATTTGAAATCCAACCTACTAAAAAGTTTTTTAAAAAAATACATAAATTAAGAAACGCACAAATAACAGCTTGATCTAAAACTTTGTGGCCAATAGAAGTTTTTAATGGTTAGCGTCACTCCCTTGACACCGACCACAGGGTGGTTGGTGCTCTATGGGCCCCACCATTATGTATGTATTTCATCCATTACGTTCATCCATTTTTAAAGATCATTTTAGACATTTATTATAAAAATGAGAAGTATTAAATCTCAGGTGGACCACACCACATGAGAACAATAGTGATTGGATATCCATCATTAAAATCCTCCTAAGGGCCACTGTACTGTTTACTTGACATCCAATCTGTTTTTTAGGTCATACAGGCCTAGATGAAGGGGAAAAACAAAAATCATCTCGATCCAAAACTTTTATGGCCCCCGAGATGTTTTTAACGGTTGATGCTCATTCAACACTGTTTCTTGTAATGTGGTCCATTTCAGATTGGGATATACCTCTTTTTTTGTCTCATGCCTTGAAATGATCTTTAAAAATAGATGGACGGCATGGATTAAACACATACATCATGGTGGGGCCCACAGGGCACCAACCACCAGTCACTGACAAGTGTTAAGGGAAGTAGCCAATCTGTTTCCCTTATTTGTAGTGTGGTCTATTTAATCTTTGGATATGATTCATTTTTTAGATAATTCTCTAAAATAATCTCGAAAAATGGATGAACAGTGTGGATTGATCCCAAATTTTCGATAAATCTAATACTCAAGTGGACCATGCCACATGAAACAATGTGGAATAATGATTTCCTTCGTTGATACCTTCCTTAGGCCCACAATAATGTTTATTGGTCATCCAACCTGTTCATAATATCAAAAAGATACGAATGAACAGAAAACACAAACATCAGCTTAATCCAAAACTTCTATGGCCTCTAAGAATTTTTCAATGGTAGAGGTTTAATCACACTATTTCCTATGGTGTGGTCCACTTGAGATTTGGATATGCTTCCTTTTTGTTTTTTACACCCCAAATCATCTGTTAACATGGATGAACGGAGTGGATAAAATAAATAAATAATGGTAGACCCCACAGAGCTTACTCAGGGTAATTAGTAAATCACCTAAATGGAGTGGAGAATGGTTTCCTTTCATAATCATATATTGGGCTTGCCTGAATGTGATTCACATATCCAACCCACTCATTATGTGTGTCCCACCTGGATGAAGGGTCAGACCAAGTTTAACCACATCCAAAACTCATGTAGGCCTCACCAAGTGCTTATAATTTTTAGGATGTCTTCACATGGTTTTAGATGGTTTGGCCCACCTAAGTTTCGTGTATGGATGATTTTTAAGATATCTCATAATCTAAAGGGGACACATCAAATGCACGGTGTTGATGTTCAACACACATCATGATAAGGCCCACAACATTTACTAATATTAATTCTTAAGTTCTTGCGAGGTCAATAAGTTGGGTCACAATTTTGACCAAGATATTTGGCTCATTTTATAATTTGGTCCATTCACTGTATTTTATGGATCAATACCCTCAATTTCACTATTTACTCGCCCCGGTCAAATTACATTTTATTTTTTCACAGATAAATTTCAATTTCCATTTAAAAATAACATTTTTTTTTTCAAAATGTATATTTTTTTAGGCTTAAGTTTTCTTTGAAATTTTTTAACAAAATATCATTTTAATTATAAAATATTTCAAAAAAATTAAAATACAAATTCTAAATTTTTATTTTCAAAATCTCAAAAATTTTCCTAACCTTTTAATTTTTTTCTCAAAAATTCCAAAATGTCGATTTTTTCTTCAAAAGCATCATTTTGTTTTCAACTTTTCAACTTTTATTTTTTTTATAAAAAGGATATATTTTTTTCAAAATCTTAGTGTTTTTATAAATAACTTTTTCTTTTAATTTCAAATTTTTAACATTTTCAATTATTTTTTAAAATCACAAAATTTTTCAACTTCTTTATTTTTCATTTCAAAATGTTTGTTTTTTGTTAAAGTATCGATTCTTTAATATTGTTTAATTTTAAATTTTAAAATTTTCAATTCTTTCTAACTTCTCCATTAAAAGAAAAAAAAGCATTTATTTTATTTTTCAAAATACAAACTCTCATTTTCTTTTTGCAAAATATTTTCATTTTTTAACATCGTCAAAATTTTCACATTTTTTGAAATCTTTTTAATTTTCTTTTTCAGGATATTATTTTTTTACTCGAAATAAAATTCCTTTTTTTTTTTCAAAAATACATCGCAATTTCATGATTTTTTCACAGATAAATTTCAATTTCCATTTAAAAATTATATTTTTTTTCAAAATGTATATTTTTTTACTGTTAAATTTTCTTTGAAAACTTTTAACAAAATTTCATTTTTATTATAAAATATTTCAAAAAATAAATTAAAATACAAATTTTGAATTTTTATTTTCAAAATATCTTAAATTTTCAAAATTTTTAATTTGTTTCCCAAAAATTCCAAAATGCCGATTTTTTTTCTTCAAAAGTATCATGTTGTTTTCAACTTTTCAATTTTTTAAAAAATTATATATATATATATATATATATATATATATATATATATATATATATATATATATATATATATATATATATATATATATAAATATTTCAAAATCTTAGTGTTTTTATAAATAACTTTTTCTTTTAATTTCAAATTTTGAACATTTTCAATTATTTTTTAAAATCACAAAATTTTTTTACTTATTTATTTTTCGTTTCAAAATGTTTGTTTTTTGATAAAGTATTGATTTTTTAATATTGCTTTATTTTAAAAAATTTTGATTCTTTTTCACTTCTCCATTTTTTTAAAAGCATTTTATTTGAACTAGTCAATTTTTATTGAACTTCACAAATTTTATTTTTTTTTTCAAATTTCAAACTCTCATTTTCCTTTTTAAAATATTTTCATTTTTCAACATTGTGAAAATTTTCACATTTTTAAAAATATTTTTAGGATATTATTTTTTCTCAAAATCAAATGCTTTTTTTTTTTTTCAAATTTATCAACTTCATTAAATATTCTTTTTCGTTCCCACAAAATAATTTTTTATTAAATCATGATTTTTATTTTTTTCAAAATTTTTATTTTTATTTCAACTAATTTTTTTTCTCAAACATTGTTAAATTATTTAAACTTCTCAATATACTTTTTCATGTGATATTACAAATCATTTAAATATTAGTTTTAAATTAAAAAATACAAATAAAAATTCCACTCATTTCATATAAAAACAAAATAAATTTTCTTTTTGCATTCAATCAATTGTTAAAAAATAATCTTAGATAAAAATATGTACAATTAAACCACTGAAATTCTATTAAAAAATAATTATTAGACTACAAAAAAACTTAATTTTCCACTATATTCTAAATAAATGAAAGAAAGTGATATTGAGGCAAATCCTTTTACGACGGACCTTATCCGTCGCAAAAGTAACTGAAAAGCCCGCCATTTCGCATTTTGGGCGGGAATTTGTACATTTTCCGTCGCCAAGTGACACTTTGCGACGAATATCGTCCGTCGCATAGTTACGACGGACGAAAATCCGTCGTAAATACGTCGGAAATCACAGTTTAGCGACGGATTTCGGTCCGTCGCTAAATTCCACGACGTTCCGACCGGATATTGAAGACGGGGGCTCAGCGACGGAGTTTTTCCATTAGCGACGGAGTTTTTCCATTAGCGACGAATTAAATTCGTCGTTAAACTAAGAGATATTTGCGACGGACAATGTTCGTCGCAAAAATGCGTCGCAAATTGACCGTTTTGACGTAGTGTTCAAGTGATCCACTTAGCTATAGGATGGCCAAAACGCTAGCCACAGGGTTATGACCTAATCCAGCGAGGTTGGAATCCACCACATAATTGAATAGTCATACTAATTAATAGCATGTGGTCCAATCAAATCTCATCGCGGAATAAGCTGGGCTATTGTGAGACAGGATAAAACTCCCACCGTTGAAAACTTATTCCGAGCTGTAGAAGTTTTGGATAAAGCTGATATTTTTATTTTGCCTTCATCTAAGTCCATGTGACCTTTTGAACAGGTTGGATGGCAAATATGTATTACCGAGAGCCTTAGGAAAGTTTTAACAGTGGAAGTCATTATCATTTCTGGTTTTTTGGTAATGTGGTCCACTTGGGCATTAGATCCGCGTCATTTTTAGGATGATTGCTTAAAATGACATGAAAAAATGGATGGACGGTGTTGATATACCCTTAAGTCATGGTAGGCCCCTCAGAGCCCTAGATTGTTTCGAGCTCATGACTGGCGGGAGTAGTACATAACGTATGCACCCCACGAAGGCATGCTCGAGAACAACTTTACGTGCATGAAATCTACCCCATTTATCATAAGCTGTGTTGGCCGTGATTAGCGTTGATACCAATATCAGGTGGATCTTAGACTAAGGTGGACCACACTACAATGAACGGTTTACAATCATGCCTAAAACCTCTAAAATCAGGTGTATGGCCCACATAAAGCGCACCCAAAACACTCTACGACGTTGCTATATTTCAATCCTTTTAAGACTGGACCATCTCCTATTTAAATATGGATCGTTTCTTTAACTTATTGGTGGAAAGGCTACGATCTTTAAATAAGGTGGCTCTTATGTTCTGTGTATCCATCTCATCAGATCAACGGTTTGGATCACTTATCCATGGACCTGATCGTATGGAATCATGACATTATAATCCTCTATCTTTTTTCATAGGATGCAATAAATCCACTTGAAATAAAAAGCGGCATGAAAAGGCGAGATCTTGCACACACATGTTGCATATTGACGCGTGTTCCTGCTTGTGGATGATCACGGACACACACGTGGAATTTACAAACCTATCTGCATACGTGATTGTGAAAATATTCACCTGATGAGCCCTACGGTGGAAGCGCTCTTGCCCAAAAATCAGCCTAATCCGCTCATCATGGGGTTACGCACATGTGGGTTGAATGTGGGCCGTTGAACATTGCTCCCTCAACTATTTATGCCATCATGGTTTTTTTGGATTTTTCTTTCACCCATGATAATTGAATTTATATTTCTCAATAAAACAAAAATAAGCCAGAGATTTAAAAACTTAAAGCTAAAAGTACTAATTTTATTTTACATGAAACTCAATGCAAATTAACAAATAAATAATTATATAAATAAATGAATAAAAGATAAATACACGTAATTGCTTGTATAGACAATTAATCAAGATAAATTTGTCAATAGGATATGACCGATGTTTTATCAATAAGATGTGATCGATAATTTAGTCTTTCAAGTAAGAATTTGGTTAACCAGGATTCAACGACAATGGGTCATAGATATTTAAATTACTCTTAAATGTACTACAGCAACGGCGTTAGACAAAAGCAATTTGAAATTAAACTAAACTTCACACATTTTGCATCGTGCCTAGATAAAAGTGGATGAATAAAAAACTAAGATAAATGCAGCATCGCATTGTGTAGATTGATTGTATTTTGGGTAGGTGTTGAGCTATTCAACCGTGTACTCTTTTTATAATTTCGATAGATGACAGGATCCTTGTTGGTTTAAGATTTTTACCAGTCAAGGCGCTAAACTATTATCTGATCATCCTAGCCCCATAGATCAAAAATCATTTCCAGCTGCTTTGCTTCTTAAATGGATTGTCTTCCATTTCGAAAGGCGATCTTGCCAAGCATATGTGAAATTATTAAAAGATCCATGCATGCTTGAGCGAGTCTCATCTTGCAAATATACGTCATTTTTCTATTGACAAGTGACAAGCCATAGAAGGACATGAATGAATGATATCTTGATGCATGATTAGAATTTTATCGATCATTAAACGAACAATGTCCACATGTACTATCATCACTTTAACTACAAAAGTGGGAACAAAACAAATAATTGCTTCTTTTCAACATGGGCTGTCGATGGCTATCTCTTAGCCATCCATTTCTTTTATGAGGTTCGCTAATTCTACACGTGTTTGGGATATTGTTACAGATCTTAAACTACACGAAGCGGATGTGCCACAATGCTGCACGTGTGTAAGATTTAAGCTTTCCATAACCGATCAGATGATGGGCCTAAATCATTAGGCATTCGTGGATGTGTATAAGTGCGTGCGGCTCTAGCAAATCTCCACATTCTACTCCGCGGAAGGCCAGACTTCTACGGTAGTTTAGCACCATTTAAATATGCATGGCAGTGCCTCTTCAACCGTAGAAATGGAATGGATAAGGAAATTGCCACCGTTCAAATTTCTTTCCTTTTCGAAAATATGAAAATAAGCATCTGATTCCTGTTGAAACGTGAACAGCTTGCTATATTAGTCTTAGCCATCCATTTGATAGCCATCACTTGAATGGACACGATTGCTTGATCAGTTCGATTATAGAGAGATGCTGCATCGGCAACATGTTCAAGAATTTGGATGGTCTCGATATCTGCACATGAGTACCACGTGTGAGGAGGATGAGTGTCCCACTGGTGTTAATTGCTGCCGTACATATGGCCCGTACTGGAACCCTAGCAAGATGTGGGTCCCTTGGATTGGCTAAGGGACAAGAAAATGCATTGATTAAATGGCCAACAAAACCAATGCCATCACTGGTGTTTTGCCTGTTTATGGGCAAATGCTTTCACACAAAATTCTTACAAATATTGCAAGGAACACTAACAAGAAATTCTCTGTAGGGCCCACCGTGATATGTGAGTGTGACGTATATATATTGTCCATCATTTTCACCGACAAAACCAAAAATCAAGTCCCATCAAACACTAAAGTGGCTTTCTTTTCTTGTAGTGGATGTGTCTAACAATGTAGATGGTCCTTATCTCTAAACGAGTACCTCGTGTGAAGAGGATTTTTTATTTTTTGTTTTTTGTTTTTTCTTCTGGTTAGGTGGTTAGCACACTTCACTGTCAGTTCACACTCATTGTTAGCCAGCCCCACTAGAGATCGATATGAAGACCTCCATGTTGAAACGACGTATCTTTCACTTAGTGTGAGGAGGATGATTCACCAACATTTTCAAAATGTTGTCAAAATATCACAGTAGTCTACCATCCCTCCCGCCGGGATGGCGATTACCTGGTGGTCTGACTATGTGAGGGCCACCACCATCATGTATGTATTTTATTCACACCATCCTTCAAATTTGCCGGCTTACTTGAGAGTATAATCCAAAAAATATGCAGACCCAAAGCTCGAGTGGACCACACCATAGCAAAGGGTCAGAATAATAAGGCCGGTGGTTGAAACACTCTTAGGGCTCACCGTAATGTTTATTTGCCATCCAATCTATTTATAAGGTCATGTGAAACTAGATAAAGGAAAAACACAAATATTAATATGATTCAAAACTTAAATCCTGACAATATCTTATTGTATGGCCCATAACATTACTGAGCTAACTGGTGTCAAAGCTCTGTGAGCTGACCTGATGTATGTGTTTTATCCACAGGATCCATCCATTGCCCCAGCTAATTTAAGGGTGCGAGGAAAAAGGGTAAGTCAAAGCTTAAGTGAAGCACACTACAGGAAACATTGGGATAAAACGCTTTTTCTTGTAAATTTCTTAGGCTACTAAAGTTTTTCAAAAAGTTGATATTTGTGATTTCCTTCATCTGATTCTATGTGACCTTATGAACAGGTTGGGTGACAAATAAACTTCACTATGGGCCCTAAGGTTTCAACAATGGACATCATTTTCCATGTTGTTTTACGTGGTGTGATGATATATTTGAGTTTTGGATTTGGCCCATGTTGGGCTCGTTTCCTAAAATGAGCTGTCAAAATGAATGAACGATGTGGCTGTCAAAATGAATGGACATTGTAGATAAAATATATACATCATGGTGGGGCCATAGAGCTTTGACAGCAGCTGGCTGGCTGATGTTGGGTCTCAGCCAAACCATGTCAATTAGCTACTGACAGTTTCACTAGCTATGTCCATACTGAAGTGATGTCATTAAGTTTTGTGGATCCCACAATGTTGTGTGTGTTGTATCCATGCCATCCATTTAGGGCTCCTAAAATGAGCCAAAAAATGAAGCCTAAAATATCTCAAGTGAACCCATGACATAAACACTGGGGACAATAATGATCATTGTTGTAACATTCTTAAGCCCACCATAATGTTTATTTGAGATCTAACCTGATCATGAGTTCACACAGACATGGAGAAAGGGAAATAACAAATATCAGCTTTGTCGACAGCTTTTGTGGCTCTTAAAGAAGTTTTTAATGGTATATGTTCAATCCCCATTATTTTCTATGGTGGGTTTTCTTGACCTTTATATCTACTTCATTTTTTGTCTCATGCCCTAAAATGGTCTCTACAAATGGATGGACGATATATCTAATTTGTGGAATCTGTTATTAGAAGCTTGTGCAGACTTCCTACCCAATCGCCATGGAAAAATTATTATTGCACACGCCCTACATTCATGTGAAATATCTAAGTGGAATCCGGATCCTCGACTAGCCACAAGCAGAAATCCTGCATCCCTCCAATGTGATTGGTCCATGTCATTACTAACGTTGCCACCACTACTGCATTAAATGCAGTGTATGATGATGTGGTCCAATTAGATCAGAAGCAGAGGATCCAAATTCATCTAATTTAATTATGTCACAACCACACTCACATTGATACCAGTCCATTCTTCGAAAACTTTACCATCCTTAGCTTTGATTGCGTCCTGCCACGCTCGTCTCCAACTCAAAATGGACAGAGGCTTTGGGTGGCCACCATGATGTATGGATTTTATCCACACCGTTAGTCCATTTTTCAGTATCATTTTAGGATGTGTACCCAAAATTTAGGTAGATCCAAGACACAGGTGGACCACATAATGGAGATTAAACTCTTACCATCCAATACTTCTTGGGAGCCACAAAAGTTTTGGATCAACACGAAATATGCGTTTTCCCTTCATACATGTCCATGTGACTTTATGAAGAGGTTGGATTGAAAATAAACATCACAATGGGCCCCAAGTAGAGTTTCAACGGTGAGTATCATTATCACAGTTGCTTATGTGGTGTGGTCCACTTGAGCCTTGGACAGGGTAGATAAAACCTATACATCATGTTGGCCACTAGAGCTGGGCAGGGGGTGACTCGACTAAGTCAGATCCGACTCGACCTGAATCAAATGATAGAATCAGGTTCGGATCGAGTAGTCCTATCCCTATTTGAAACTTGACTTAAAACCCGACTCGGTCTAGTTATCGGGTACTATATATATATATATATATAACTTTATACCTAGCCTAACCCTACCAGCAGCCGCCTGCCACACCCAACCAAATTCGAGAATCCTACACAGCATAGCCACCCGTAAGGCCACCCTCTATTAGTGAACTCCTCTCTCTCTCTCTCTCTCTCTCTCTCTCTCTCTCTCTCTCTCTCTCTCTCTCTCTCCTCAACCTATCCGCATAACAGCACCTATCCTGCCAGAGGCCACCAGTCCTAGGCTTCGAGCTCCTCCTCCTCCTCTCTCTATCTCCTCCACTCAACTAGCTCGATTTCAAGTATTATTTCTTTTTTATTATTTTAATTAGATAAATCATCAAATGGAGTGGCTTGGGCCGACTGTGGTGCGTCCGGGCTGACTCGAGAGCGGCCTAGTCTAGCTGCGGTGCGTCTGGGCTTGTTCGTGTCAAGTATGGTGTGCCTAGCCTAGCTCGAGTGTGGTGAGGCAGGGCTCACTTTGGCCTGACTCACTTGCAGTGTGGGTGAACTTGCTATGGTGCGTCCCACTCAGCTCAGGTGCAGCCAGGCTAACCCTAAACCTAAAACCCAACCATAACCTTAACCCTAACCATAAACATAAAACCTAACCCTAACCCTAAGCCCTAACCTTAAACCTAAACCTTAACCCTAAACCTATAACCTAACCCTAAGCCTAAACCCTAAATTCAAACCCTAAACCCTAATCCTAAATCCTAAACCCTAAGCCCAAAACCCTAAATCTAAACCCTAAACCCTAAGACTTAAGCAGCTAAACCTAATCTCTAAATCTTAAATCCTAAATTGTTAATGTGTTTTATTTATTTAAATTAAACAATCAATGGTTAATTTTTTGAAATTATGGTTTACCTTATTATTGTACATTATATAGTTAGCTTAATATGTATGAATTACATTGCTTTTTTTCTTAGCTTATTATTGTGCATTATATTTATATATTCAGCTTAATATGTATGGATTACATTATTTTTTTCTTCGCTTATTATTGTGACTTGTCAGTTAGATAATTAGTTGTCCATTTGAGGATTTTTATATGGCTAAAAATAGACATAGTATGTTTTTGGTGGCATAAAAATCGCTCAAATTGTCTCATTTTGGACAGTTCAAGGTTAGATACATAATATACTTTTATATAACGTATTTAAATGTTCATACCTGATATGCCCTTCATCTCCCCATTTCTCTCCGGATATGTTTCTTCTTTTTCATTTCTCATGTCAAATATTTTCACATTACTTAGATATTTGACATCAGAATGTAATAGAAAATCAACTTATCTAGAGAAACATGGGAAGATGCTGCATGATTTTTAGTGTGGGTGCTTAAATAGGAATATGAAATTATTACAATCTATCCAATCTTAGATGGGTGACTAATTTAAAGTTTAATATAAATTTTTAAGGCATTAGAGTACTAATGCGAATTTGATTTATTATCTTTCAATTATTAGATGACTAGTGAGAAAATTTTCAATACCAACGGTGGTTTGTCAATTACATCGCCGATGATCTTAGAAGATAAAGGATTAGGTCTAAAAGATGAAGAGGTTCTCATTGATATCAGAACCTCACAGTCACATATTACAATAAAAGCGAAAAAAAGATCAGTGGTGAAGATACGATGTAAGTACTGTAATTCTCGATATGTTAAATAAGTAGATGAGTCAACTACAATTCTGAAGAAACACATTTCAAAGTATTATAAAAAAGTGAGAAGTCAGACATTAGGGTAACAGACACATTCATTTACCCAATCGTTAGTGGGTCTATCAAAAGGTACATTGTCCATCTATAAGTATAATAGAAACCATGTGAATGAGTTGACGACTAGATTTATTATTTTCAATGAAAAACCATTTTAAATGGTAAAGAGTCCTTTTGTCGAATTAGCCAAAATTCTTAACCCCAGATACGAGAACGTCTCCCGTACAACAATAAAAAAAAGTATGCATGAAGATGTATACACGCGAAAAGCTCAAGTTGAAAGGATAGATGGAATTGATTTTCTGAATCTGCCTTACATCAAATTTATGGATGGCATCCAATCAACGAAAGGAGTATATGTCACTAACTGCCTACTACGTTGATGCCGAATGGAGGCTCTGCAAAATAGTTATGTAACGCCCTGAAAATCGGGGGTCGTACATACACTCGACTCCTGAGTTCCCGGGGGTTACTTATTACCAGTTTTCATTAATATGCGCTTAAATCAAGTTTAAATGCGCAGCCTGAAATTTTCTAGAACATGAAGCACAACCATACAAGCCCACTAAAATGAAAGAGTTTCAATATATATATATATATATATATACATACATGTCCAAAAGAATAAAGGGATCGCACGTGGCGATACCCCAAAAAAATCACAAAAAAATATAGCATGTTAAAAAAGAATAGAACCGAGCCCACTGCTCAGCGATCCAATCCTACCATCAAGCTAATGAAAAGTCGTCCATCAACTGAAAATAAGATAGCTCGTCCTCCTCATCGTAGCTCACTTTATCAGGCTCCTCTTGCCCTGCTTCACCTACATCTAAGCACAGGTCTAGTTGGTGTTTTAAAACACCGTCCCAGAGTGGGAGTGAGTGATCAACTCAGTGGGTGTTATTAATCTTAAGTTACAACAGACATCAATTATATTATAAATTTAATGAAACGCAGCCAATCATCAACACCTAGCACTCTCATTAAAATGCATGCATGCGGAATGAAATGATGTATGCCCTTGCCACAACGCTCCCTCGATCGACTTCATCTAACGATTGCGTATGTCAACACTCCCTCAGAGTGACCTCGACTTCCGAGTCGCCACCCTAACTAATATGATGCAATACGATCGTGTTAGCCGAGTTATTAGTTAAGTCCATTCATCCAGAAGGTTGGGAAATCTGATTCGCCTCACATATCAATGCCCTAAGCTAGTTGCGAGGCCAAGACCCCACAGTCCGTGATCTCATCGGGTTCCTCATCCTCGACTTCAAGTACATGAGGAGTGCCGAGAGAAAAGGATCGCTCGCGGTCACTACGGGAAGGCGTGACACCCCAACATAGGCTGACAGCTCAGACACAGTGTCTCATTCCACCATGCCCGGCTCACGAGGCTGTGGACCAGTTTCAAGTGGATTATTGGTGGGCTACAATGGTTGCAGGGTGGTTCAAGTTCCATACATATGTGAACAATCAGGGTTAGCAATCAGGGTTAACAATCAAGGTTGGTCAGACTAAACCGCAAGAGTAAGGCGAGTGTGAGACGAGTGACATTGGGCACAAGAGACCCTTGTAGTCGAATTACAGCCACTCGAATACACTCGCCCAAATCCATAGGTTTAGCCTCGAGGCGGTCCTACCAATGGGACCACCTTCGCTCTCCTCATGTCCTAGACAATCCAAGGGTACGAATAATGATTCCTAGCATGTCGACTACCAATGTATCACTAGAATAAACATCATCATGTTCTCATAATTATCGATATACAATTCATATTTTCATAGTAAGCAGGGTTAATCATATCAAGATACAAGTGCATGTGAGTGTGTGTGTGTGTGTGTGTGTGTGTGTGAGGAAGTTAAATACTTCCTCCATCTTAAGAAATCACATGCATAAGAGTAATGAAACCATACATACTATGAAGCAACAAGACATGGGAAAAAAATTAACAAGGCATGAGCATATAATTATCCATACACAAAATCATGTAAGTAACAAGAACAACGTCATGAGAGTCAAACACACCATTCCATATAATTTTTACAAACACGCGATTTATAGGGATTCTCTAGGTTCTCCAAAGATGTCATCCAAGCAATCAAAATTATTAAACTCATAATAGAATTGGTGTTAGGACACCTAAGAGCAATAGTCTGCACCTATGGGTCGTTGGAGACTCAAAAATCGACCTAGGAATGAGGGCTTCGGATCGGACGACCGGAATCCCTAAAGCAAGCTCTTGCATGTGAGAAATCCAAGCTAAACCATTCTCAAATACATGGGTTTCAAAAAAAATGGTGAAGGATCTTACCTAAATGCTCCATGGAATGATTATTGTGGTGGTGGTGTAGGATTTTCTTTTGAGAAAGGAGTAGGGAGTTGCAATACTTGATCTCCTCGGCCCCACCATGATCTAGGGTCCACCTTGGATCTCTTCTACACTCTCTCTTTCTTCTCTCCTCTTTGCTCCTTTTCTCTCTTTCTCCCTTGGTAGTTGTGGCAAAAGGGAGAGTTGTTAGAGAGGTAGAGATGGGTTGTTGGAGAATGGAGAAAATATGGAGGGAGCTTGATTGTTGGAGATTGTAGGAAGTCATGAGGGGGATTTGTTGTTGGAGAATGGAAGAGGATATGAGGGGGATGGATTTATTGTTGTTAGAGAATGGTAGGAGATGTGAGACAAGGGTTAGGGTTTATTTCTTAGAGTTGGGCCCTTTGTCCCCCAAGTTTCCTTAAATTCCCAAAATAGCCTACTAGGACTCACTATTGGTGTCGGGGTGACCCTAACACCCTCTAAGCCTTCAAAATTGGTGTGAAGGTGTCTCATGACCTGATGAGGGGTCATGCAAAGTTTAGAGACAAACGGATCAACGAAGGTGGGGTTTGATCATACGGTTTCGATCTTCAAATGGCCCTGTGGGGACCGTTCCAGTTGTTGGAACAGTTTTGGTGGCCCTCTAGCCATGAAACTTATATGGTAGGTGGTTCATGGCCCAATGAAGGGTCATGTAAAATTTAGAAACGATCGGATATGAGGTTGGGTCGTACGAGTCCGATTTGTGATCAACGGTTGTCATGCCATGATCGGGTCCCAGATTTTGTGGATGGGTGTAGGACACTATATTAGACCTTTACCATAAATTTCAAAGAAATTCAATGGCTGAAAAGCTCGGAGTCTCAGTTTTATTTACCAGTGCCAGATTTTAACTCTGGCCTTGGGTGAGTTGACATGGGCTATTGAAACGGCTTGAATAATTAACTTCTAGGTGTCTAATGATTCTGTGGTTCGTGGCGGACCATAAGCCCAATGAGATTTATGGTTTCCAAAAGTTTTATAATTTTTCGACCTTCCTACGTCGCGGTATGGCCCATACGGGCTGATGCTAAGTGCATCCGATCATTTGACTTGATGGCCTGCACACGGTCTGATCGTGACCAGACTGGACCACTTGTGTATAAGCTAACGTTAAGTGCTAATGGTCAGTAAGTGATAATATACGTTAATAAAAAAATTAAGGATTTTTAAAAATCCAAAATAGTGAAAATTCAGGATGTTACAAATTATAACCTTCGTTATCTTGCACCTCCTCATACTGGATTGATGATTTCAAACTGCATCTACAAATATCTTGTGGAGTGGGGCATTGAAAAGAAAAACTCCTCAATAACTTTAAACAATGACTCTACAAATGATAGCGTGATAACGAATTTGCAAAACCAGTTTAGGGCCACCGATGACTTGCATTTTGGTGAAAAAATATTTCATGTTAGGTCTTGTACTCACATCCTAAACTTGATTTTATAAGATGACCTTAAAATAATTGAACCAGCGATTGAGAATATAAGAGAGAGTGTAAAGTACATCCGGGGGTCACCTTCACGATTATATACATGAAATGAGATCGTAAAACGGTTAAATTTATCATCTCAAAGAAAGATGAAGCTGGATATCATGACACGTTCGAATTCAAGTTTTGAAATATTAGATTCAGTGAAAGCTTTCAAAGATGCATTCTCTTACTTGCGGAGCGTGATAGTGCGTATCTTTGGTTATCTTCTGATGATGATTGGTTAAGAGTTGAATCAGTTTGCAAGTTCCTTTTTTTTTACTACACAACAAAGAAATTTTCAGGAAGCAAGTATCCAACAACAAATGTATTTCTATTAGAACTTTAGATGGTAAAAAATGTTTTGTAAAGAAGTTTAGTGGACCAGACTTTTATAATTAATGACCATGGGTATGCAGTTAAAGTTTAATAAGTATTGGTCTGAGTGCAGTATAGTTGCAGTCGTTCTTAATCCTCGATATAAGATGTTCATGGCTATATTCATCTTTAATAAGTTGTACGGTGAGAAGAGTGTCACTGAGGTAAATAACATTCATGATGTAGTTGATGATTTGTACAATTTCTATTTACAAACTTTGGGCATTGCAAGAGACAATACTGCAGCCGCAGGCCTAAGTACTCATGAAGTGGATTATAGTTCTAGTATTGATGAACAACGAAACATAATTAATGATTTTATGTTTCCTGCCACAGGTTCAGACTCAAACGCAAACATCCCAATCAAAACTTAACCATTATCTCAAGGAGCCACTTGTAAATTACAAAAGTGAATAATTTGATGTTTTAGATTAGTGGAAGTCAAGATCTCGTGATTCTCAATACCCCGTACTCTCGTTAATGGCACGAGACATATTATCAATTTCAATTTCAACTGTGGCGTCAGAATCTGCTTTAAGTATGGGGAGTAGGGTCATGAATAAGTATCGAAGTTCATTTACACCGGAATTACTTGAAGCGCTCATTTGTGTACATGATTGGTTGCGTTCAATCTAGGGAAAATGGAACTCTGTTGATGAGGAATTCGAGGAAGATGAGAGTGACAAGCAAGATGAGACAATACCTGTAAAAATTACATGAAAGAGGCTGCAGGATAAGATGTTGCCTTCTATTTCTCTTGCATTTGCTTACAAATTACAACCGGATTTAGACAGTTATTTTTTTTGGACTTAATTTGTAATATTTGATGGGTGGATGGATATTTTATTCTTTTTTATACTTTTAAATTAGTTAATGTCGATCAAATCTCATATAATTGGCTGTTTGCGTTTATTTATCTTCATTGCTTAATTATTTACGTTGCCTTAACCTAACCAAATATTTTTCTTTCAAAGTAAACACTAATAGATATGCCATCAGAAGATGATCCATCGACATATATTTAGGATTATGGAACTCAAGTCTACTCCCAGGATGGAAAGATAAAGTTACATTGCAAGTTGTATGAAAAATAATTTGTAAACAAAACAAATCGGTTGAAATTACATTTGGCTTACTGGGAATGAGATGTTGCACCATGTAGCAAAGCTCCTCAGGATGTCCAGAATTTCTTTCAAGTCATTCTCGACTCAAATACAAAGACTTTCTCCACCCCTTCTCCTACAACTACAACCATTACAACTAACTACAGAAGATATAAAAGTAGGCGTATTATAATTGAAGAAGGGTTAAGCAGAGTAACTGCATCCATAGTTAGTAGAGAAGAATAAGAGAGACTTTTACAGAAACAAGAAGATCAAGATTATAAAGAGGCCGTAAAAGAAAGCTTGAAAATGGCAACTAGGATCAGACAACAACATCAATCCACTTCGAGACAACATGATGCCGAAGCAGGTATGAATAAATCATCAAAGTTTCTTAAAAGTCTCTTAGCATTCTATAGGTGGTTAGGAATTTCGTACAAATCGAATCATAAAAAGCAGCTGAAAAAACTTGTTGAATCTATGAGGAAGATGGAAAGGAATCTCTACCATCTGATTAGCAGAGGTAAACGACCATCTTTTCGACACCTCTAGCTCGGAGTCAGCCTAGAGTTCTCCCACAGTTGAAGCCATAAAAAGAAAACCAAAGAATGATTCAAGTGACAAAAGTAGATGATGGGGTTACTATTATGGATAAGGTTACTCAGGTTACACGCCACAATGGCATTCATCATACTGAGAATATTGAATAATTGAAAGTTTTATTGGTTTATATGTGGACATTGTTTATTTACTTTTGATTTTTAACAGTGTTTATATACTTTGTTCGTCTTCTGTACATGATTTATTTACTTTGGATGAAATGAATATATAAAAATCACCATGATTTAGCGTTTAAGTAGACCACACTACACTAACCTAGCAGTATTGGGAGCAATTGCACATTTTTTCCAATGGTGTGGCACATATGAGTTTTTAATCGGGGTTATCTTATGTATAAATGGTCCAAGCAATAGTTCTCGTGTAACACCCCATACCTCTAGTACACAGGTGTTACCTCTTAAACCTATGAATATGAAAACCAAGATCGAGTAACTAGACAACTTAGACTTGACATGCGCAGGATGAGACTTCCAATCAATGTTGAAGCCATCCATCAGAGACCTGGGAACAAATTTGCACCCCACGACAGGCAAGAAAGTAACTTTGATTAATCATCTTAAATTAAAACAATCCTTAAGTCAACTAATAGTAAGGAAACAAAGTGACGCCCTAGTAATCGACCTTTAAGGGCTAGTGGATAATGAACCAGGTAACTACGGCATCTCAAACTCACATTTGGCTGTTGAAACTAAGTACCAAGTCAATCCGGCAATTGGATCAACGGTATTGATCGTAGAGAGGCCTAAGAAGTGTGATCCAACCCACCCGGAGCCTCGGTTTAGCCCTAAACTAGGCTAGGGCCCCTACATGGGACTCATGAGAAGGATGGACGCCGAAGATTCATCTCAAACATCACAAGTGAACCCTACACGGTGTGCGAGTGCACCTAGTGTGCTTGTGCACGACGTGCACTGGACACATGGGCTCGGTCAAACGGCCTTTGACCGAGCCAAACTGTAGAAAGGGGGGTTTCTCCTGCCATCATAAAGTTTAAACTGTTGATCAATCACCTCCAAAGTGGCCCACCATAGGCACTTTTTAAATGATCCAAACCGTTCATTTGACTCGTGGGACCTGTCTAACGATAACTGTATAGGCTTTTAAGCCCATGCATAGAAATGAAGTTTCTGAGATAGAACTGATCAAAAACGTATGGAGGGCTTGGATCTTGGATGATGGGCCAACAGGGGCACCTCACGGGCAGTCAGGGATCGGATTGGCCATGCAATCCCATCCATCCATTCGGATGTTGAAGGGCGCACTCTCCCATTGCCAAAAATAGTCGAACAAGGCTGCACCAAGAAAAGGAGAAAAGGAGTTTTCCCCTTAAGGAAATATTTGCTAGCGTATCAACTGTCCCCTGGGCCACGTGTAGCCACCCCAACCCCTCACTTCAGGATGAAACGAGATAGAGAAGAAAAACATCTCGTCTCACGAGAAAATAGCAAGAAATGGAAAATCTCGTGAGATAATCCGAAACTAACGTTTGGGGTCCAAAAGTGGGTCCCACGTTGATCAAAGGTCCCATCTGGTCTGCTCAAGCAGACCAGATCATGTTGAAATATGTGGAGTAGTGATCTACCATTAAAGGATAAATCATCTTTCCCCACAACCCACCATAATCTGATCACGAGATGAGTCCCACCAGGCTTAAAATTTTACTTTTTTGATAGATTAGAGCGTCAGCAACCCATCTCTAGGATCGGATTGGCCCCATGAATGGCTGCCCTTCAATCATAACCGTTGCATGGGCCATTTTTCTTCCAACCGTTGATGACCTTTCCCTCTCTCTTATAAAAGGGGCACTATTGCCTTGGGATCCACACAGTGAGAGAGAAAGGAGAGAGAGAGAGAGAGAGAGAGAGAGAGAGAGAGAGAGAGAGAGAGAGAGAGAGAGAGACCAATGAGTGAGTCTATAGCCACTCAGATCGACTCAACCCGTCTCCAGCTCGACTTGGTCGAGTTTGGTTGTTGTCCCACCGAGTCCAAGACTAGGAACCTGTCAGGTATAAGCCCTACACCTACTTAGTCATTTCCCTTCAATCCTTACTATCATGTTAATGTAGGAGTGGACGTTCACAGGGCCCCTCGTTATAGCTGCTACTGAGTCAAGCTAACTCAAATTACGTTGGAACTGGCCAGGTAACAAGCTACCTCTTCTCGTTTTTCTTTCACCTATTGACACACCAACATGAGAGGCATGATGTGAGCTGAAGCCAGCCTCCATCGGGCCATGTAGTCAAGCTGAAATCAGGCCAAACAACGGCCGTATTTTAGGCTGAAATCAGACCAAACAATGGCCATGTTTCAAGCAGATATCAAGACAAACAATGGCGACATTTTGAGTCGAAACCAAGCCAAACAATGGTTGTGTTTTGGACCAAAACAGAGGCTAGGAAATAGCTCAGTTCCAGACCGAAACCAGGCCAAGAAATGCCTGCGTTTTTGGGCCGGAACCATGGTAGAAATCAAACCTCTGGTGGGCTGTAAATGGGTTATGTTAGGGATTGAAAAAAACCCTCAAACAAGGCTTAGATATGAACTAAAAACAGGCCTTAAACTGGGCTTTGTAATAAGCTGAAATTGGGTTTTGGATTGGGTCGGAACCAGGCCTTCATCAGGCCTTAGTTCAAGTAAGAAACGACCAGTTAACGGACCGTGCAAGGGACCCAATACAGGGCTTCCAAATGGGCCAGAGCAGCACCCTTACATGAGCCACGAGTTGGGCTGAAACCAACCCAAATCTGGACTGAGAATAGCCACTAAACCTAGGCTAAAAACCAGCCTAGGACTAGTTCGAATGTAGTCCCTAGCTGGGTTGTGGAACCTGCCTCACTTGTTGGGTCTCAATCGCAAGTAACGGGCCAAAACCAGCCCACATCGTGGATTGAAATTGGCCTAGAAGCGAAGGCTGAGAACACCGTCAAACAGGTCCGGATTGGACCCTCATCAGACCACCGAACGACCAGTTCAGGCCCTGCTCGTGGCAAGTGGGCCACACCCCAGATCACAGTGGGCTGCACCATATAAACAGGTGGGTCGCATGTATAAGTCAAGTGGGATGCACCATATAAACAGGTGGGCCACACGTAAAGATCAGGTGGGCAACATTCCATGAAGCAATGGGCCACCCTCTATTGAAAATAGCCCCACTTTGGGCTTGTATAGGGCCCAACAATACAGGCCTTAGCTTAGGCCAAACTCCAAGCCCAGTCTGGCCACTTTGATGGGGCAAGAATTGGTGGCCTTGGTCCCCTTAATGCAAATCGAAACAATCTTAATTATAGGCCTTTCAAACCCCTCCAACCTTCTATATGCGTAAAACTTTAGAACTTGTTATCTAATGCAAACAAATTCTCTAGGAAACTACTTGAGTAACTTGGGCCCACTAACTACACGTGGAAATTCGGATCAAGGGACATACTATAACTTTTCTGGTGATGATTTTCTTCCCCTTGAGCTTTCCATCTCTAAACTGGATTAGGGATAGTCTTTTATAATATCTTTTGATGATATTGTAGAAGAGAGTGATCATTCGATATGCTTTCCTGTATACATGCTTTATAATCTATTGGACTGTTTGTTAGTTACGATTTGCATACCTTAGGGGCGACTAAATCATTAGTTTACTTGTACGTAGGACTGATTGTATAAATTGTTGCTTCATCATATGCCTTAGAAATTATTAACCCACCTGATTAGTTTACTTAGAATTTAGTAGGATTCCCGATTTGTTGATTTAATTAAATGCCCTAGAACTATTCGGAATACTTGATTAACATGCATTGAATTTATTATAGTACTCAATCAGTTTACTTGGACACATGTTTTAAGAATTAATTGATTAATTACTCAAATGTGTGAATCACTTTATATATATATATATATATATATATATATATATATATATATATATATATAGGGAAAAGGTACTATGCACTCGACCTCACGATAAGCTCCCATGAGGTCGAGCTGTGTGGACCCTACTGTAATGCATGTCGGCCATCAACACCGTGCATTTGATGGGTCCCCTTTAAATTATGGGATATCTCAAAAATCAGCCGTATACGGAACTCAGGTGGGCCATACCATATAAAATCATGTGAAGACACTGTTAAAACATATAAAAGCACTTGGTGGGGGCCCACCTGAGTTTTGAATGCTGCTGAAACTTGGTCTAAACCCTCATCCAAGTGGGACACACATAAAGGATGGGCTAGATTTGCAAACCACATCTCGGTGGGCCCAAAAAATGATTATGAATGTTTTAATGGTACACAACCCCTCTCCACTTCTGTATGTGGTGTGGCCCACACAAGTCATGGATTGACTTGATTTTTGAGACCTAAGCCCACGATGGAATGGTGCATCTGACTAATGGGGTAGATGTTCAAAACGCATCACGGTGGGGTCCACACAGCTCGACCTCATGGGATGGACCCGTGAGGTCTAGCACATAGTACCTTTTCCCATATATATATATATATATATATATATATATATATATATATATATATATATATATATTACACACACACACACCCACACACTCACGCTACTGGAATTTCACCACTCATGGGTACTCGAACCCTTGACCGGGAGTTGAAACTCCTGAGAATCTACCACCGGAGCAAGAGTAAGGACCCATGTGTGAATCACTTAATTGGCTTCTTCGAGATACATGTTTAGAAACTGATAGGTTATGAATACATGACACTTGCATTATATGTATACTTGAGTATTAAATCATGCCTGAATGTCCATATGATTGAAGTGATTGCAAGTAACATATTATCTAAAATCTCTCTAAGGGAACCATTGTTTAAAGAGAGTCCATACATGGTGTGAAATGGAACGGATTATGGAAAGGTTAGACCCTCAACATGGAGGTTATGGTCAGTGGTAGTTGACTCATGGGATTTACCATCTATGGTGTGATTTCACCTACCAGACTATAGAATGACCCTTGCAAACACTTGTTATTACCGATATTTATTCATGATTGAATCATACATACCGTTTCACTTTAACCACCATATTTAATGTTTTCAACATTTCATTCCTAATCGGCATATGATGGTAATCCCCATACATGGAAAGTTAATTGGCCATGTGTTGATGGGTTCTACACACACCCTAAAGCGGTAGACTTATGAGCCGGGGATAGTGGTCATGGGACACTATGCCCGAGCCGTCAGGCTACACTGGTGACGAGCTCCTGTAGTGACCTTGAGTTTATTTAAACTGGCTGATTGTAACTGAACTAATAATAGTTTGGTTAATCATGCATATATGACACAGACCAGCGTCTATCGCTAAAGTACGTGATGTGATTGGCAGTCATTTTGCAGTATATAATGTACGCATGTGATGTGCTTCACAAATGACCAGTCTTTATTCAACTGGATGAGTATTCTCAGGTCGATGATTGCAAGTGTGACGAGCCCAATGTTTGCACGGATGAGCATTCCCGAAGCGATGATTATATTCACGCATTTATGCACATAATAAGACTGCATTTATTATGTTTTGTTGCCTAAATATTTTATGTTATTTTCCTCTCTAAGGCAGCGGTGTGTAATCTTGAGGGGAGATCACACTCAGATAGCCACTCATTCATCATTGTTCAACCGTACAGAGGATATAGGTGTAGGGATGGAAGACTACGCAACATACTTCAGGACTACTGAAGCTGGAGCTACTGTGAAGTTGTTCAAGGAGGAGCCGCACCAGGAGGCAGCTGCGTACTTTGGATTAAATCAATAGACTGTTTGCTTATTATCATTTTAGTACATTTTGATATTTGATGTTTTGTATATGGGCTCCAGCTAAGTGGCCCAAGATATTGTTATTGCTTGAGTTACATTTATACTACGCTTGGTTCCGTTAATCACATTTTGATTTGATTTGATTATCTTTTTTATTATCATCTAACACCCGGACTTTCAGGAAACGAGTTGTATACTTGGCTCTCAAAAATTGGGGCGTTACATCTTCTCAAACGGACAATGTGAATTTTACTTATACAATTTGGGTGGAATGAGGGTCTTTTGTGTGCTTGGGAAAATAAGCTCCGTTTGTAGAACCTATATGAAATCAGCTTTGTCTATCATGTGAGAGCCCATATGTTAGCTGTAAATACAACTGATCATCTTGATAAAAATATCATACGAGTCATACTAATGAAAAAAAAAAAAAGCTATAAATTTGATCATAAAAACTCTACTTTTGAACAGCGTGGCCCATCTAAGTGTTTGATGAGGTTGATTTTTATATTTTTGCATTTATTCTTCTAAGAGATACCTTATGAATGAGTTTGATGAAAGTTGGCCCTACATATAAATCTTTGGTTGGTATTTATTTCCATTTTTTTCCTGTGGTATAGCCTACTTGAGTCATAAACCTAGCTGATTTTTATAATCTAGTTCAATGACCCGATCTGACTCGGTGCCAACTCAATCCGACTTAGTATTTCTAACCGGATCGAACTCGGTTCGGATCAGCCTAGCTCGAATTTAGACTCAAATCAAGTCAGACATGCTACACTGGGTACCAAGTCAAATCAAGTCCAGGTCTTTTTCAAAATTGAACCGAGTCAAGTTAACCTTAAATCAGTCCAACTCAACTCAGTCAAGTTAACCCTAACTCAGTCCAACTCGACTCCACGCGCCACTCTTTCCTTATGGGCGTGTTTGATTTTGGAAATTCCAAGGGAAATACCCATAAATGGTAATAAATATTTTCCTCCTGAATTGCTGCACGCTTCCCTATAGTTGATTGGACGGCTTACTTTTTTCAATATAAAAATGGCAAATATTAAGAAATATTTGTGGGTCTCACCCTGATGCATATCATATATCTACACCATTCACCCATTATGTCATATGGATTTATGATATAAGCCAAAAAATGAGGCATATCCAAAGCTCAAGTGGACCACGCCATAGAAAAATGTGTATTAAATACTTACCGTTAACAACTTCCTGAGGCCATTGTTTCTTTTGATTTGGGCCAGTTGAGTGTTAGATTTGACTCATTTTTCTTCCAATATTCTAAAATATTGTAATAAAATAAATGAACGGAACAGATATATCCTATACATCAAGATCTTATCTTAAAATAACCACTACTACTTTTGAATCGGTTTTCAATAAATGTTATTCATACGAATATTCAAACAGGTGAAGCGGTAATAATCACCCATTCTCAGTGTATGTACCGTTTCCCGGTGAAACAGTGAAAATAAAGTAGGCCCTGTATGCGATAAACATGGTCTACAGTAACTTGATTTGATCCGGCAGATGATGATAATGTTGAATAAGTCCTAATTATTTACCCCTTAAAAAAAGTCGTTGACTGAGACACAACCCTTCTACAGGCCTGACATGGTACGGCAATGTCATAATCACGTTTATTTGAAAACGGATTGGATCCTCCGCCACCTGGTGGTCGGTGCCCCGTGGGCCCTACCATGATGCATCTGTTTCTCCTGCTCGGTGGTAAAAATGGAAATGGGTTGGCTACTCCTCGACACCAGCAAATGGCTGGTGGTCAATTTTTTGTGGGGCTCAACATGATGTATGTTTTTTATCTATACGGTTCATCTATTCTTAAGGATCATTTTACGGTATGAGATCAAAAATGAGATATATCTCAATCTCAATTGGACCACATTACAGGAAAAAGTGTTGAATGAGTGTCGATCATTAAAAACATTTTAGAGGTTATAAGAGTTTTGGATCAAGTTGATTTTTGTTTTTCCCTTTTAGATTGGCCATTATGATCTAATCACTAGATTGGATGTCAAATAAACAGTTCAGTGGGCCTTAGGAGGATTTTAATTTTGGATATCCAATCACTATTGTTTTCATGTGGTGTGGCCCACTTGAGATTTATATATCTCTAATTTTTTGGCTCAATTTCCAAAAAATTCTTTAAAAATGGATGAAACAAATACATCATGGTGAGACCCACATAGCACTGACCACTAGCCCCGGGGCTAGTGTCAGGGGGAGTAGCCAATCCTTCTCTGGCAAAAATAGGAGGGATGTAAATCAAAGGGCCTCTTTGGCCAGTTGCATTGGCAAGGATTAGGTGGGATGGGGTTCAAAAAACAAAATTATTACCTATGGCAGGGATTGTCCATATTACCATGAGATAAGCTTAATTCTCAGCTTTATTTGTAATACAATAGTACATTCAAAGGATATACGTACCATCATTTGAAATTATTGGGAATAACATATATGTGTTATATTTAAACTGTTCATTTGTTTTGTAACTTTGGGCCTAAAAATGAGGTAGATCCAAAACTTATGTGGCCCCAAAGAAGTTTTCAATGGTAAGTATTCAATTCCCATTACTTTCTATGGTGGAGATCACTTGAGCTTTAGATATACTTGATTTTTTGGCCCATGCTCTAAAATGATCTCGAAAAATGAGTGGACGGTGTGGATATACACCACACATCATGGTGGGACCTACACAACTTGCTAATATTAAGTGAAATTGGCACAAAATTCAATGCGATTCCATCTAACCTACTTCCAAGATTTTCTACTCTTCCCAAGCATGGAGTGAAATTGGGATAGGACCAGATGCAATTCCATCTCACCTAAGCCCATCTAATCTAGCCGGCCAAAGAAGGCCTAAGGCGGACGAAAAACAATATTGACTGGATATCACCATTAAAATCCACCTAAGGGCTACTGTACTGTTTATTTGACATCTCATATGCAAAGACCGCGGAAAAAACAAAGTTCAAGTTGATCCAAATCTTTTATGGCACTCCAAAAGTTTTTAATAGTCGACATTCATTCAACACTATTTCTGTAATGTGGTTCACTTGAGATGGGGATATATCTCATTTTTAGTCTTATACCATAGGATGGTCTACAAAAATAGATGTACGGCATGGATGAGACATACATTATGGTGGGCCCACAGAGCACCGACCATCAGCAACTGGCGGGTGGCGGGGGGCGTAGCCAATCCGTTTCCCGTTTATATAGCCTCACCGTATCGTCTCCCACCATCATTTGGGCTCTTTACACATTCACGTGCTGTTAGGCAGCCAAGAAGCCGGTGATGTTGGTGCTTAGCATAGCCCATCATCTAATGCACATGACTCTCTTGACTTATTGCTCACTAAACTCACAATCACCATCTTTCAGAGGGGAACATGACTCTCTTGACTTATTGCTCACCTGTTAAACTCACAATCACCATCTATCAGAGGGGGGCATGGATTTCTCTTGCAAGAACTTTCTACAGCAGGAATGATGTCCATCATAATGTTAGTAAGAAATCCACTCAGTTTATTCATTTTTCTTTTTCTGTATCATATCTTGACATAAGGAAAAAAAATTAAAATAGAAGGAAATTCCAAAAGTCAAGTGGCCCCATTATAGGAAAAGGTGGATAGGAAAATGCCTAATGTTAAAACCTTATTAGGTTTACAGTAATATTTATATGCCATTCATGTAAATCATATTTCTTTATAAAAAGTTTTAATTTGGAAGCATAGCAATATGTTAAAAATTTTAAGAATCCTTTGGATCCTTTCCTATTTATCAAGTTATCTTGATATTATAATCGGATGAACCAAAAACAAAAATATTACCCTAATCTAAAACTCCTATACCCCTATTAATATTTCAACTGTAGATGTTTAATCCTAACCATTTGCAGCTCACTTGAGTTTGGAATCTGTCTTTTTTTTTTTTTTCATTAATAAGATATGGTAAAACTAAGGTAGGGGTGAATTTCTCGCTAACATCATGATGGCTCTCACCTAGATCTCCTTCCTTTGGAAGGTTATGGCAGGATATCCCGTCCTTAAATTCACATTAACTAACCATTTTATAAGCTCGTTTTAAAGCATGATCCAAAAAATGAAGATGACTCAAATTTTAGGTCAACCACATCACGAGAAACAATCGTGATTGAATCCCCACCATTAAAAACTTTTTAGATTTTATTAAAATATTTTGGAACGTTTATTTGACATTCAACCTGTTCATAAGGTCACAAAAAACTTGGATGAAGAGACCACACTAATATCATCTTTATTCAAAGCTTTAGTGGCCTTCAAGAAGTTTTTACCACCGTTTCCTGTATTGTGGTCCATTTGGAATTTGAAACTGCTTCATTTTTTGATTCATGTCCTAAAATAAGCCTTCAATACGTATGGACGGTGTGGACGCTCCACAGTAGAGTCCCACCAACCCCGGTGGATCCGGGGTCTGTCTTGATCCGCTCCCGTCCAGGGTCGTGCATGTGTACGGCCGTGGCTTGTGAGCGTGACCCTCTGATGACCCGAGTCTAACGTATATGTTTTTCCGCTCATTACATCTATTCTGCGCTCATTTTGTGGACGTGGATCGGCTAGTCACAGCTTCGGCAGCTATTCGGCTACTGAAATGACGTCGCAAAGTTCTATCGTCCAATCACGAAATATGTGTTGTATCTATACCGTCTATCCATTTGCAGAGATACTTTTAGAGCATGAGGCAGAAAATAAAGCAGATACAAGGATGAAGAAGACCCTGGGGATTGAACATCTACCATTAAAAGCTTTTTTAATAGTCACATTAGTTTTCTATCAAGCTGGTTTTTATTATTGTCCTTCATTTATGTCTGTGTGAACTCATGATGAGTTTGGACCTCAAATAAATATCATGATGGGCTTAGGAAGGTTTCAAAAATATTCATCATTGTCCCCACTGTTTATGTAAGGTGTCCACTTGAGATGTTTTATGCTTCATATTTTTTTGTCTATTTTTAAGAGCCTTAAATGGATGGTGTAGATACAACACATACAACATGGTGGGACCCACATAACTTAGTGACATCACTTCAGTATGGGCATAGCTAGTGAAGCCATAGTAGCCATTTGACATGGTTAATTTGGCTGGCACCGGACATCAGCCGGCTAGCTTGTGTCAAAGCTCTATAGCCCACCATGATTTATATGTTTTATGGATGCCCTCAACTCATTTTAACATATCATTTTACAGCATGAGCCTAACAGGAGCCACATGAAAACCCAAATATACCACATCACATAAGACAATAGGGAAAATGATGTCCACATTTGAAACCTTAGGGCCCATGGTGAAGTTTATTTTTCATCCAACCTGATCACATGGCCTCACACACCCGGATAAAAGGAGGACACAAATATCAACTTTATCAAAAACTTTTGCAGCCCAAAAATTTTTCAAGTATAAGCACTCTATCCTTGAAATGGTTGGCACAATAGATAGATCGTGTGGATAAAACACATACATCAGGTCGGCTCACGTAGCTCTGACACATTTTAACCTAGTGATGTTAGGGGGCCATACAACAAGAATACGTGGGATTTAAGATTCTGATCAAACTAATATTTGTGTTTTTACTTCATCCAGGCCTATGTGGCCTTATGAAGAAATTCGATGGCAAATAAACATCATGGTGAGCCCTAAGAGTGTTGGACTTATTATTCCCACTCTTTGCTATGGTATGGTCCACTTGAGCTTTGGGTCTGCCATTTTTTGGATCATGCTCTAAAGTGAGCTGGCAAATTCCAAGGAAGGCATGGATAAAACGCATACATCATGGTGGTGGGACATCTGTGATAGTTTGACAACATTTTGAAAATGATTGTGAATCATCCTCGTCACATGCCGAAACCATTTGGAGATATTGGGACCATTCAAGTTGTTAAATACATTGTGTTTTGATCACGTCTAAAATTACACTCATCAAACTTTTAGCCACCAAATTTAAAAGTGTGGCCCACTTTAATGTTTGATGGGACTTGATTTTTGGTTTTGTCGGTAAAAATGATGGACGGTATACGCCACACTCACATTTCACGGTGGGCCCTACAGAAAATTTCTTGTTAGTGTTCCATGCAATAATTGTACGAAATTTGGTGGATGCATTTGCCCCTAAACAGGTAAAACACCCGTGATGACATTGGTTTTAATTGGCCATTTAATCAATGCATTTTCTTGTTCTTTAGCCCATCCAAGGGACCCACATCTAGCTAGGGTTCCAGTACGGGGCATATGTACGGCAAGGATTAGCACTAGAGGTAGACTCTTATCATAGTTATAGCCTTTTCAAGTTGGGGACACTCATCCCCCTCACAAGTGGTACTCATGTGCAGATATCCAGACCATCCAAATTGTTGAACATGCTGCGGATGGAGCATCTCTTTAAAATCGAACTGATCAAGCAGTCCTGTTCAATCAATCAATGGTTAACAAATGGAGGACTAAAAGTAAAATACCAAGCAGTCCACGTTTGAATAGGAATCAGATGGTTATTTTCATATTCTCAAAAAAAGAAAGAAATTTGGACGGTGGCAATTTCCTTATCTATTCCATTTCTAGGGTCGAAGAGCCACCACCATATTTAAATGGTGCTACACTACTGTAGAAGTCTGGCCTTCCACGTGACGAGTAGAATTTGGACGTTTGCTAGAGCCGCACGATCATATAGAATGCCACAAGTGCCGAATGGAGCATGTCTACCGCATATAAAGCGTGTATCAGATGATGCCCATGATTTAGGCCCGTCATCGGATCAGTATATCTCAACTAATGATGGAAAGCTTAAATATAATAAATATCAATATATTCAAATTAAAATTAAGATTTACTGTCCTGATGCCCAGGACATGAAATTCAGATATGATGTGCAAGAATTCAGGCTTAAGATCATTTTAGTTTAAAAATAATTACACAAATTTCATATTTCATATGAAAGTCCAAATATTCAATTAAGGAAAATCTATCCGGGTTCAGGCCAACATAAGCTAGGGATGGAACAATGAAAATTATAAGTCAAATAGAATTCAGCCACACATGCATAGTAATCATCTCCTAATCAAAGGAATTCCTCAATTTCAATTCGAGGAACCCTAGGATGAGAAAAAATTTTAAAAAAAGAAAACAAATTATGGATAATGTAAATTAGGACTAGGGTTATGAAAGTATGTAAGAAAAAGAAAGAGAAGGAAATCCTGAACCTCGAATAGATCTCACATGAGGGCAGCGGAGCAGGGTACCGGCACACGTGCGCAGTAGGGGGCCGCACGTGTGGAGGAAGCCCTAATCCCAAAAGGGATTTCTGGACCTTGGTTGGCTAGGGGAATTTCTAAACCCTCCAAAGTTTATGGCAATCCGATGTACGATTGAGGCGCGGTGCTCTACCGAAGTTTTAGCCCTCCTATAGGGATAGATTATATAAATTGGTTGTAGAAAGACAAACAACTGCAAAACAAGTTGATTTAAGGCGAAAATGATTGAAGGATAGATGAAATAAGATGGAAGGGCAGATTGAGGTAAACGTGGCTGTAACGTCCTGAAAAAATCCATACAAAGACCCGAGTACTGCCTCAGGCAGAAATCACTAAGGACTAAATCCTTTAGAAATTAAACGAGAATTAACTAGTGCTAAACTAGATTACCTGTGAAATTAGCACCAATCACTTTAAATACGATCTGCAAGACTCAAAACTTGTATAATTATTAACGCTACATTACCCTAAAATATATGATCAATCTCTAAACCCAGTTGCTCTCGGGAGCATTTAGAAACTCCGTATCGGACCTAAACCGTAAGTCGAAAGTTCGATAGCGATGGACTTAGATGAATACGACCATATTGTTGGACTTGACGACCACCTCAGAAATCAAGTCCAGATGGTATCCCGCGACGATTTGCTTGACTCTGGAGCAAAGTGTGTGAGAAACGTGAATGTTTTTAGAAATTAAATACGAATTTAAGTAATCTGAGTCGTGTCGCTTGCAGGCCGATTATAAGTATTCAGACCGTTAGAATCTGACCCAAATACACCCTCGGATCAAGAGAAATGTCCCACATACGCCAATATATTTGTAGCCTTGATCGAGTGTCAGTGACCGTTGAACTGAAACTGGTCCGCCACGGTTGATTTATAAACCCGATCGGACTGAAAACTTACCTTGACCAAGATCCAATATTAGAAAGCTTAAGTCCGACCGCATTCAGCAAAGGGACCTCCAGAAATGCTTTGTTAGATCGGAATAGACCCGATTTGGTTATAACTTAAGTATACCTTGGCCCTGGGGCTGTTTCCATCAGTTCTGGGCCTATATAAGGACCTTAAACCCTCTCTCATTCACTCCATACGAATTTTCGAAAAACCCTAGGAGAGAGAAGAGAGTAAAAAGAGAGAAAGTGAGAGAGAAGTTGGTGAAGGTTCTTGGGATTCTACCCTACCTCTCCATGTGCTTATCCATCGCTACCAAATCGCTATTCCGGCGATTCTAATACCAATATTTGATAAGAAATCCTAACCCTAATCCGTTCTAGGGCTTCAAATAGTCTAAGTGATGATGTAGCTAACCTACTTCATGCTCTAGGTTGCTAATTCGCCGTTGATGAAGACTAAATGTCTAAATCAAATCCGTTACGCGTTCACTGGCATAAGGTGCAGACTATATACATATAGGTTATGGTTTTCAAGGCTTTCAATGTCGGTTAATAGTTTATTACTGACATGGATGCTATTTCACATGCCAAATGCGATATCTGTTTCGTTTTACGTATACATATGAACTATGTGGTCTATAGGGAAATTCATGTATTTATTGAAATGTTTGTGTACATTTGGAATTTAACTTTTTGATTTCCATGATTAACTGTTGTAGGTACATGATTGTTATGTATGCGACAACTCCTTGGTAAAAGGATTTGCCCTAATACGTAATATAACCAACATATGTGATGTATATTGAAAAGTGTAGTCTAAGTGTTTGTAAAAACGTCTAAATGAGTTAGTAGTTAGTAAAGTGTGATTTATAAGGGAGTTGAGATATGAATCCCAACTACCTTAATTGTTTGTATGATTTCCTCCATGTACTATATAACCCGTTGATTCATATGTAATTGTGTTTATGATTTTCTCCATGTACTGTATATTCATGATTAAGTTATATTTCATAACTTGCTCACACGATTGTAGAATTTGACTTGAGTATTTATTACTGCTTTCTTATCTCATATGCTTAGCTGTTGTGATTGCACGCAGTTGGGGCTATTTCATAGTCCAAGTAATCGGTAATAGACCTTGTTTTGGTGGTTGAGGTTGTTTTCGCCACGCCGGATATGTTCGATGAACCTGAGCCATACTTGAGATGTCGGCAGTGGTTAGGGCACACGAAGTGCTTATGCACTTCATGTCGATCAACTCAACGTGCGCTCGTGTAACACCCTGAAAATCGGGGTTCGTGTATAAACTCAACTCCCGAGTTCCAGACCGTCACTTATGCAACAAAAATGATTATGATTCAATGTTGTCTGATTTAAAGCATTCACATGAGTAAAAGTATACCAAAACTGCAATTCATACTCCAGATCCAGTGATAAAAGCAAGCAGAAGACTAAACAATATATATATCACTGTAAGGAAAAACAAAGTAGATCTCATCTGTCTCTAAAGTATGAATACATCTCTGAGTCTCATATACATATACATAAACAAAATCAAATGTTCAAAATAGTCCCACTGAAGTCCCATTAACCCAGGTCGCCTACGCAAAGCCATCATGATACTGCATGTACGAGAACTCGTCCTGGTCCTCGTCGAAGTCTAGCTCTGCCTCCTGGATCTCAGCATCACCTGCATCTACAACAGGGTCTGGTGGGTGTTGCAAACATCATCCCGTAACGTGGGAGTGAGTGATCAACTCAGTGGAATCATAGAGCAAAGATTAGCATGTTCACAAATCAATCATACGATAATAGTAAAGCAGTAAATCAGACAATCCTAATACTGTTGTTAATGCAAGATGACATGACGTGATGTATGCCCTCACCGACGATATCCCTCATACAGCAACATCTTACGACCGCGGCATGCCACACTCCCTAGAGTGCTCCACATCTTCCAGGCACATGCAATGTTATGGTGATATGATTTCCGAGTTGTTATTAGTCCATTCAAACAGCAGGATTGGAAAACTAAGGTACTTCCCTTGTATCAATCCCAACACAGATCCTGTCTAGGGTCGTCACTCCTAGTAATCTCATACGATGTATATTTTGTAGGTCGCTGCAAGGGCTGTTGCTCGCACTCATTGCACCGCTCCCCCATCACCTTATCAATATAGGCCTATTGTACTCTACTGCTACTGAAGGGTCGTCACCTCCCGTAGACTCAAAATACGCTCGCGGTCACTACAAAGGACTCGTCGCCTGATCAGTGTAGGCCGACAGCTAGAATATAGTGTCCCATACCACCATAATCTGCTCACGAGACTAGGTGCTCACTGGTCACTACGGGGAGGTTTGTGGCCCCAGCGTAGGCCGACAGCTCGACCACGGTGTCCCATACCACCATGCCCGGCTCATGAGTCTTCGTGGATCAAGGTACCATGGTTAACGGGGTTTACAATGGTAAGTTCAGTACCCTAGGTTCAAGCAATTATGACTCATACAGGGTGAACATACATCGGCCAGTCGGGTTACTTGACGGGCTCGACTAGCGCGATCGCATCTCAAGTCGAACGACATGAAGTGTGTAAAACACTTCGCGTGGCCTAACCACTGCCGCCAACTCCAAACACGACTCGCTTTCATCGACGCGTCGTTCGTGGCAAAGACCAGCCAGCCACGAATTCGCTCGGTTACCGACTGCCTGGACTAAGTCTAGTCCCAAACAATTATGGAATCACATCAGCAATTTATGTAGGAGTATTGGAATTGAAATACAATCGTGTGAGCATGTTAACACATGTTATAACATACAACTTAAGTAAATCTTCAAGCACATATATTTCATGCATGTAATGAAATCATGCATATAGTCAACATGTAGGAAATCATTTAGGTCAGCATATTAATTGAGAAATCAATCTCAAACTATTTCATAATATCATTTAATTCAATACATACTAATACAAGCATTTATACAAACACATACACTATACACTTAAGTCTACATATAGTATGTCGACCCGAAGTGCGCAATTAGGCGAATCTCTTCGCCAAACTAATTATGCACGTATTCTTAACTTCCTAATGCGACAAAAAACCATGTCAATCACATCAGCAAAATATGAATGTAATCTGTACTTCCTACAAATGACTAAAATGCCCTAAATCTCATATTCTTCGTTGATTTACGAAACAGGAAACGGATAGCATGTTGTACATGTCAAACGGAGATGCCGTCGATAATCTACTATTAAACGACATTGAAAGCATTGGAAACCGTCAATCAAAGCGTCTAAAATCCTCTCCTAGTCTCTTATGGATGCGTAAATTTGAACGGAGCGTATACGCTTCGTCTACGGCGATAAGAGAACCTGTTTTACAAGATCTATTGGTTAAAAAGCTATGGATCTTAGTGAACCTTAAATCAGTAACTTCTAGGGTTGTTTCATACCTGAAAACGTGAAAGAATCACCGGCTTGGTGATCAGGAGGTGTTGCTTAGGCACTAGCAACAGGTGGCACGAAGACGGGAAAAATTCCTTCTACACTCTCTCTCGAACTCTCACCTTTTCTCCTTCCAAATCTAGGGTTTCTCTCAAATTCGGATGGGAGAGAGGAGTGAGGGTTTCAACCCCTTTTATAAGCCCAAAAATGCTGAAAATAGGCTCCGGTACAAAGTTCACTTAGTGCATATCCAATTCGGGGCTGTTTCGGTCCAAAAGATGCTTCCTGGTGGTCCCCTGACCGAATACGAACGGACTTAAGCTCATGCGTACCAGATCTAGCGCGTATTAAGTTTTCAGTCCGGCAGGGTTCGCAGATTGCACGTGGCGGACCAGTTTCAGTTCAGCGGTCACCGCACGTAGATCAGGGCTGAAAGTCACATGATATAAAATAGAAATTTTTCCTGATCCGAGGGTGTAATCTGGCTGAATTCTGACGGTCAGAACGCTTAATACTGACGCGTCAAGTCGTGTGCCAGATTTGAATTTGAAATTCCAATTCTGTCCCTATTCGCACTCTCTTCGGTCCGGGCTCAACGAAATAGCCTGTGATTATCGGTTTGACTTGATTTTCGAAATGATTGTCAAGTCCAGCTAGGCGGTTCTAACGGTCTAAGATAGGAGGTATCGGACTTTCGACGCGCGGTGTAGATCCAATACAAAGATTCAAAGTGGTCCAGAGAACAAACCTGCTTAGAGTTTGGTTCGAGGTTATAGAGTATTATAGAGTCGTTTGTTCTACTCGATTTGGATCCTGTAGAACGTATTTAAAGTGATCAGGGACTATTTCCCAGCTACTCCAACGTTGCGCTAGCTAACTTAGTCATATTTTCTAAAAGAATTAATTCTACGCAATTTCGGGTCGAGTTGGTACTCGAGCCCAAGTATGAATTTTTCACGGGTGTTACAATCTACCCCCCTTAACAAATAATTTTGTCCTCGAAATTTGTACCTTTTCGTACTCCTCGAGAAGTTGTGGGTAGTTCTTTCTGATGTCGGCTTCTGTCTCCCAGGTAGCCTCCTCCTCAGAGTGATGCGTCCACAATACCTTCACAAGGGGAATTACCTTGCTACGCAGTACCTACTCCTTCCTGTCTAGGATACGTGTCAGTTGCAAGATATAAGTAACATCCTCTTCTAACTGCACCTGCTCCCATCTGATGATATGGGAAGGATCAGAAACGTACTTCTTCAGCATAGAAACATGAAATACGTTGTGAACGCTCGCAAGAGGCGTGGGTAAAGCCAATCGGTAAGCCACTACTCCCACACGATCGAGGATCTGGAATGAACCAATGAATCGCGGTGCCAGCTTCCCCTTCTTCCCGAACCGAAGGACTCCCTTCATAGGGAAAACTCGTAAAAACACATGATCCCCAACTGTGAACTCTAGTGGCCTCCGTCTCGTATCGGCATAACTCTTCTATCTGCTCTGCGCTGTGAGAAGCCGACGTCGAATAATATCAATCTTTTTTGACGTCGCCTGCACTAACTCTGGGCCAATCAAGCTGCGCTCACCGACCTCTGCCCAGCAATGCGGTGCGCGACAAGGTCGCCCATACAGCGCCTCGTAAGGTGTCATACCGATACTCGTCTGAAAGCTGTTGTTGTACGCAAACTCTGCATAAGCAAGACAATCATCCCAACTGTCCTTGAAGTCCAATGCGCAAGCTCGCAACATGTCCTCTAAGGTACCAAACTCACCAGTGAAATCCTGTTAACCTTGGTACCTCGATCCGCTAAGACTCATGAGCCGAACATGGTGGTATGAGACACCCTGCTCGAGCTATCAACCTACGCTGGGGCGATGAGCCTCCCTGTAGTGACCAGTGAGTAACCCAGACTCATGAGCCGAATATGGTGGTATGAGACACTGTATTCGTGTTGTCGGCCTATTCTGATTGGTGATGAGCCCTTTGTAGAGACCTCGAGCATACCCTGAAACTGCATTGAGGCGAGGAGCCTTATTGTAGCAACTAGAGTATAACTAGGCCTGTATTGATTAGTGACGAGCCCTTTACAGTGACTTAGAACTATAACATCGTATGAGATTTACTAGGACTGACGACCCTAGAATGGATTATTGTTTAGGAAATGATATAAGGGAGGTACCATAACTTCCCAATCCTGCTGTATGAAAATGACTAATAAGAACTTGGTATCCATGTTCATGCACCGCATTGCATGTGTCATTTGGCGTTGGGAAGAGCACTTAGGAAGTGACTGACATGCTCAACCGTAAGATGAAGATCTCAAAGGGAGTGCAGGTGAGGGCATGCATCATTACTACATCTCATTTGTACATTAAGCAGAGTACTCAGGACTTGCTTGTTGTATTGCTTTATCATTACTGCTTGACTGAATTAGTAACATGTTAACCTTTGCTGTATAGCTCCACTGAGTTGATCAATCACTCCCATGTTCTGGGACGGTGTTAAACACCAACCAGACTTTGTCTTAGTTGCAGATGATGATGCGACACACGAGGAAGAGCCGGAGTATGAGGATGATGAGGAGGCATTCTCCTACATGCAGTATTCAGGCAGGTTCATGTGAGTCGTGTCCTGATTTACGGGGATTCAGGGTTATATTTGTAGTGGGCTATTACATTATTTTTGACATTTTTTATTTTAAAACAATACTTGTAACTATTGATGTGACAATACTTACATACTCTAGGGACTTATACTGGTTTATTTATTCGTTTCAGTCTTCCGCTTGCGTATTACAAATGTCCCTGGATTATGTTATGCTGATTTAGCTTAATCTAATTCATGTTTCATGTAATAATACAGACAACATTCATCCATCATTAAAAATGTTGTATAAGTGATGTTTTGGAACTCGGGAGGTGAGTTATGCTCGACCCCCGATTTTCAGGACGTTACAGTGGCTTTACACCATGGTAGTTAACCCTTCAAAGGAAGGGGGCTTTGCACCTACTTTAATCTCAGCCATTCGAAAAGGGAGGGCTTCGTATCCACTTTAATTTTTCCACAACTGAGAAACTCAAACAGCAGAAAAACCACGAAGAAATTTTTATTCAACTTCAATGAATCAAAAAAACTACAAGGGGTACTTATTTATAGGAAAAATCCTATATCCCTAAACTCGTGTCATGTGTGTAACCTATTACTTAGCGATGAAGTAAACTAAAATAAAAATCAAACAAAGAAATGTAAAGCGTTCATGATGTTCTAAATAATAACAATAAGTGAAACCTAAAATATGAAATCAATCCGACTAGTGGGCCACGATCATAAGATCTCATGATGAGCTTTTCTTAACTATCGGGCTCACTCTTTTAATCAAAACTCTGTCTTCTAACTAGGAGGCCCTCCCTGATGTCGACATCAAGCCAGATAGACGGTGGGGCCCTCCTTCATACGTACGTGTGCAGAGGGTGACGTGCATGCGCGTGTGCGCGTAACGTCCCCATCAATTCTCCCCACCTGCGAAGATTTCACCACCAACTAAATAAAACTCCTGAACCGCTCCAGGATGTCAGGATCAAGTCTCTAAAGCTCCTCCTCAATGAGTCACGTGCTGTCTAAAGCTAGGTGTGACTTTTATTTAACCAGGTACTTCTGAAACCTACCATCCGACGTTGAAACTATCTGATAGTCAAGGATATCATCTATTTCCTCTCTGGGTATGTGAATGCTAGGTATGAGATGTAAAGACTGGGAAGAAAGGTCAGGAAGAGTAGGTATGGGAGGTAGAGGCTGGAAAAATGGGCCGGGAGGGGTAGGTATGGGACATAAAGGCTGAAAAAATGGGTTGGGAATGATAGGTGTGGGAGGTAGAGGCTGGAAATATGGGCTGGGTGGGTAGGTATGAGACGTAAAGGCTAGAAAAATGGGTTGGAAAGGGTAGGTATGAGAGGTAAAGGTTGGTAAGATGGGTCGGGAGGGGGTCATGGATCAAGAGATAAATCTGAAAAATCAGGATGGGTCGGCGATGGGGTGGATAAAGTATCAGTGGTCCCCTGAAAAGTAACTATATCCTCCACATTAAATGTGGAACTAATTCTCATGAAAGGTGAAAGATTTACCTCATACACATTGAGACCATTTCGTTTTATAATTTTGAAGGGTCCAGCGCTACGCACATATAACTTACAAACGACCTCCGGAGGATACTACCCGGGCCTGATGCGAACCATCGCAGAGTCCCCAATATTAAATTCTTTGAAACGTTCATGCTGGTCTACAAAAAATTTATAATGTTCATTACTAGTAGTGATCTTTTGACTGATTTCTTGATGTCATGAATGAACGTGATGCACAAAAGACTCTACAGGCTCTGACGACATATAACACAGTAACATAGGGACGATATCAATAGGTTTCTCAGGTTTATAACCAGTAACGACTTCATAAGGATGGAGACCTGTGGACATATCGACAGAACTATTAAATACAAACTCGGCTGTAGGTATTACGGTGTCCCATATTCTGGTGTACTCTATATACCTCCTGGCCGCCTGCCTGAGATTGAACATCTACCCCAATGATAGGGTTTGCCCAGGCTGAGGCTTTTAGTTAGGTAATGCGCACATTAAATTGATCAAAACGTTGGTCTATATGTTATTCCAAGTACTTACCCACATACTCAATCTGTTGGGATAGTTTGTTTAGTGACTCTAGCAGTTACTCCATGTTTAGTAGGGTGTAAGCCAAAACCATGACCCGTACGTGTAGGTATACACTTGTTAACTCCACCTAAGGACTTTCTGTGATGACTATATGCAACTAAATAAGACTAAATGATCCTATGAGACTCTATATGAGGGAAACTATGAAGTGCTACTAAAATCCAGCAACATAGTTGTCAAAATAAGAGAATAATAGAAAGTTACAACAATGTGAATTGATAACTTCTTGCTAACAGAGATTTCAACAACTAATATCAGGGACTACAGTCTTCTAACAGCTATATGTGATGAACTGGATGCATGAAGGACTCAAACAAACTAAACCCTAAATATGTGACATATTCCGCTATAAGAACCCTGAGCTTTGATACCAAATTTGATGTAGGACATGAAATTCAGATATTATGTGCAAAAATTCAGGCTTAATATTATGTTAGTTCAGAAATAATTACACAAATTCCATGTCCCACATGAAAGTCCAAACATTTAATTAAGGGGAATCTATTCGAGTCCAGGCCTATACAGGCTAGGGCTGAAATAATAAAAATTATAAGTCAAACAATACTCAAAGGGAAATAGAATTCAGCCACACATGCATAGTAATCAGCCTCTAATCTAAGAGATTCCCCAATTTCACTTCGAGAAACCCTAGGATAAGAGAAAAATAAATAAATTATGGATAATACAAACTAGGACTAGGGTTATGAAAGTAGGTAAGAAAAAGGAAAAGAGAAGGAAATCCTCAGCGGGGCAGGCTATCAGCGCACATGCGCAGTAGGAGGACCGCACGTGTGGAGGAGGCCTGAATCCCAAAAGGGACTTCTTGGCCTTGGTCGGACAGTTGGGGGGAGGGGGTCTCCAAACCCTCCAAATTTGATATCGATCCGATGTATGGTTAAGGCGCGATGATCTGTCGAAGTTTCATCTCTCCTACAGGGCCAGATTCTGGAAACTAGCTATAAAAAGACAAACAGCTGCAAAAAAAGTGGATTTGAGATAAAGATGATCGAATGATGGATGAAGTAAAATGGAGGGGTGGACTGGGATAAGCGAGGCTTCGCATCACGGTAGTTAACCCTTCAAAAATGGAGGGCTTCGTACTTACTTTAATCTCAGCCCTTCGAAAAGGGAGGGCTTCGCACCCACTTTAATTTTTTCACAACTAAGAAACTCAAAGAGTAGAAAAATTACGCAGAAATTTTTATTCAACTTCAATGAATCAAAAGAACTACAAGGGGTGCCTATTTATAGGAAAAATTCTATACCCCTAAACTCGTGCCATGTGCGCAACCTATTACTTGGCGATGAAGTAAAATAAAATAAAAATTAAACAAAGAAATCTAAAGTGTTCATGATGTTCTAAATAATAAAAATAAAAAAATTTTAAAATATGAAATCAATCCGACTATTGGGCCACGATTATGAGATCCCATGATGAGCTTTTCTTGACTATCGGGACCACTCTTTGAATCAAAACTTCATCTTCTAACTAGGAGGCCCTCCCTAGACGTCATCATCAAGCCAGATCGACGGTGGGGCCCTCCTTCTTCATACATATGTATGTAGGGGGCGGCGTGCGTGGGCGTGTGCTCGTGATGTCCCCATCATATCCTCATACAAAGAAATATTACTAATCATATTATAAACCCTAAACAAATCAAATGACCTCTAAATAAATCAAATGATCCAATCTTAATTTGTTAGGACATTAAAAAATTCATCAAGCCTAATAACCAACTCCAAAAGAAACTAATGAATATGATTATATAATTACAAATCCCGATGGATCAGTCGAAATTGCTTTCATAGAAAATAGTAAACCCATCCAAAAACCTTTTGAACCCTCATCATCGAGAGTAGAATTTCAAGTCAATGTAATAATCCAAAATGAATTTATAATTGATATAAAAAAAATTATTGAGCTAGCATTTAAAATCACATCCTTTAAAAATATGGTTCTTTGCAAAATTTAATGATCAAGAAATAATAAATCTCAAAACCCAATGGTTTAAAGTTATGAAAACTTATCAGCGGAATATTTTCTTCTTTGATTGATTTTCTTCCTTCTTTCCTAGAGAATAATCTTATAGCATTTTAATGATGCATAAAAAGATTTAAGAATGCGAGATTACTAGAGGTGACGAAACATCTTAACTTCCCACCCCATTCAGATTAATTAAATATGTGAAAACCACTGTTAGTCCTATAAAGGATGTAACACAGTTCAAATAAGTGTAGTCAGCCACTCAAAATGACTTAGCACATATTATTGAAAAAAAATAATTATACTAATATTTCTGTACATCATATAGGTAAACAAATAGAATATAAAAATGAATAATTTCAAACAACTCAAGACTCTCACTCACGCAACCTTCTTCATCAAATAAAAATAAAAAACTCTCAATGTTCATTCTAAAATATACCCCAAAAATAATGTTTCGACCCCCTAAGTCTACAAATATCTTTAGAATTTATGGAAGAATTAACAAAGAGAATAAAAAAATAAAACTTTAACTAAAAATATAACTCAAATAAATAATCCATCAATTGTCTGACCCAGACTTTGAAAAATTGATTTCTAACATTTAAAATCTGAAGATACTAATCAAAACCCAAAGCTAAACAAATTAATTTTTGCACAATTAAAAAATTATAATTACAAAAGACCAACTCCAGTCAATCTCCAATTTTAAGAAAATAGAGATCTTCTAAGAATCTATTATGAATGAAATCAAATATATGCGTGGAATCTTGATGAACTTTATGAATATAAAATAATTCAAATATGTAATCATATGTTAGTATACCAATTTTCATGTACAATGCAAATGCACAGTAATGAAGTAATAGCTTGTGTTATCGTTGTTCGATTCACTAACCAACTTCTCAATTGGTGGCATGATTTCCTTTCTCAGGCCCAAAAGGAAGGAATCATGATCACTGTAAAATCAAATTCCTTTTAGAGAACATATTCTACATGAAAGAGGACACCAAATAGGAGACTAAGTTTTAATCGTGGTTTTAACAATCCTTCAAAACATTGTGGGGAAAATAGATGATATATCAGAAAAGAATGAGGAACAAATAATGAATTTAAAATGTAAAACCCTAAGAAATTTTATATGGTACAAAGATGTATTCCTATCCAAGCTATATCGGATCACTTCTTGTGACGATACATTTTGGAAAGAAAAATTTATATCTGGTCAGCCATTGCTATTTGTAGAAAAGGTAAAAAATTATCTGCAATATCAAAATAATGAGAACTTATATTATAATAGATATACTTATGGTGAATTAATTCAAATAATAAATCATATATGATTAAATCTTTGCACATATATGAAATTAAAAGCTCAATTAAAAAAGAACATCGAAGTAATAAATATAAGTTAGGAGATTTTTGTTACCAATTTGGACAGGATATTTTTCAAAAATAAAAAAACATCATTGTTCTTTTCCAAATAAAAGTAAATATTATAAACATGAAAAACTACTCAAAACGAACAAACATACAAGAGTATCAAAATCAAAATCCCTTTATAAGATAAAAAATTAGACAAAAATAAAAATAAAATGTTTTAAATATGGAAAACCTAGCCACTTTACAAACTAATACTTTGCAAAAAATACAAAAAGAAAAGTTACTGAAGTTTAGAATGACGAAGAACAAAACATTTGTAATTTTTATTGTCACACTTCAATGATCGAAGAAGAAGAAGATTCATCGTTCTCCTCCTTCTCTGTTGACAATTACAGCATATGAGAAATTAATTCTAGAAATGATTGATCAAATTCCTAATTAAGAACAATAAAATAAATATTTAAAATATTTATTGGAACAAGCTCAACACTCAAATAATATACAAAATAAAAATATTTTTAAAACACAAAAATAATATAGTTTACAAGATGCACTAATAAAAAAATCAAATGTTTCGATAAAGCAAAAATCCTCCCTCTTTAGCCGACCTTCAACGGAAAATTAATGAATTAAAAGAAGAATTAAAAAAAATAAAAATTCAAGTCAAACTCCTTCAATCACAAATAAAAGTCCTTGATGAAGAAGTCGACAAATTCTTAGAAAGTATAACAAGTTATAAATATAAAAAATGGTTTGTTGCCCTGACAATAAAAACCTCTCATTTATACAAAGAAATAATTGGTTTAATTAATTCAGGTGCTGGCATTAATTGTATAAGAGAAGGGTTAATTCCTACTTCATTATGCGAAAAACAAATACTTGAATATCAACGGCTAATGGTTAAAGTTTAAGAATTTAATATAAACTTCCTATTATTTGTTAGGGGGACTACGAAGATGAATCTAGAAGAGTAATTGTAAGACCCGTATCTTAGTCCATACCGTTCCGTAGACTTCTGCGGTCTTAACGGTCGAATTCTGTCAACCTTCGACCCTTAATCGATATTTGCGCGCGACCCTTATTCGTACGCCTCCAACCCGAGTCGACTCAAGCCAAGACCCTTACCATAGCGACCGCACCATCACTGCGGTTTCGATGCTACGACTTGCGCGTCGAGACGAAACCCTGGTCAGGAGATGTGGCCAACGTTCGGTGTGAGAAAAACACCGCGCATTACGAAACCCAAGAGAATCTCTATGAGGTGTCACATCAATCCCATCAATCAATCAAATCTTATCACATTACATGTCAAATACATGTCAAGTATACATCACCTTTCACACATACCCAAGCAACCACAAAAGTCAAAAAGGTCTTACAAGCCCATGCCTTTCTTACACAAAAGGCCACCAAAGTCAAAAAGTGTCTTACACACCCATCACCACCACATCCATCACCCATCACTCTCTCTCTTTACTATTCTCTTTCTCATTTTTTTCAAACCATTCCCAAGAAATCAAAACCCCATACGTATGAGAATTCTCCAAGCCTTCCAAGCTCCAAGTGTGGCCCACCTTTCCATCCTAAGATCTTCCATCCTAGCCATCCATTCCTCATCTCCTCCATTGGAATCAAAGATAAGGTGCTAAGGAACCCATATGAGCAAGAAGATCGAACAACGGGTGCTAGATAATAGTAGTTTTTCATGTATTTAAGATGGGCCAAGTGAGGCCAACCGATCAATGGTTTATATCTCACTTGGGACCATAAGATGTGGCCAATGGCTCACTAGGATCATCATGATCATTCAATGATGGGGCTATTCTCCATGGACCTCATCATGATGTTTATTTTCTTGCATTACAAAGGTCATCTAGGCTGTCCATATTGGTGGGGAGAGGATCTCCACCGTTGATTTTTGATTTTTGATTTTTGATGAATCCATGTGTAGAGGGATCCATTGATGTATGATTTCATATAAGAGAGGGCTCATAGTGGTAGAGCCCTCCATCACAAGCGTGTCCCACTCTCTATCTCTCTCTCTCTCTCTCTCTCTCTCTCTCTTCTTTTTTTATATATATTTTTTTGTTTGATGATTTGGCCATGTGGCCCACTTGAATGGACCCCACCATGAAGTATTTACTTTATCCAAGCTATCCTCAAGTGGGGCCCACCTTAAATGTATTGTACCTGCATTATCCTCCATGAGGTGGCCCACCATAAGCAGGGCCCACCTCCAATGTATTTATGTGAAACTTCCAGCGTCCAGGGATGCTGGACGTGGGTTGGATAAAACACAAATACTAGCTTGATTCCAAGCCTTTGGGGTGGTCCACTCTCATAGGCCCCACCTTGATGAGTGTATTCAATCCATGCCGTCCATTCCTTTCTCCAACTCATTTTAGGCGTTGAGCCAGAAAATGAGATTGATCGGAGCATCTGGTGGGCCATAACTTAGTAAATATGATCTCCACCATCTAAAGTTTCCTAGATTTTTCCTATATGCTGAACAATGTCCAATATTGGACTCGTTGGGCTTGTTTTGAGTCAGGGAAGCTAGTGGACGGGGTGGATTTATATGATGCGGGCCGCACGTCTGAAAAACCATAAAAACATAGATTTTTTTTTAAAAAATAACATATACATGGGGCAGCGCCTGCTGCCCCTGACACACCACAGCAGCAACGTGCTGCGTCATTTGGGCGGACGGGCCAGGGGCCACGGCCCTGTATGTGGGCCTCACTATGATGTATATTTTTCATCCATGCCGTTCATGAGGTGGGCCACCCTCAGTAGTGGGCCCCCTCTAAATTTTAACCCCATCCATGGCTTGGGTGGCCCACACTATAGGAAATAGTGGGATTGAACCTCTACCATTGAACTCTCTTTTATGGGCCACAAAAGTTTTAGATCAAAATGAAATTTATTTATTTTTCCTCATCCAGGTCCGTGCGACCTTATCATCGGCTGGGATGGAAAATAAACATTATGGTGGGCCACATACGTGGGACCCACAGTGATGCATATATTTTTCCCACACCATCCACGGCTGTGGACGGTGGAACCCACATGTATAAATGGGTTTAATTCACACCATCCGCCTGGACGGTGGAGTCCCTAAGACGTGTTTTAATTGACACTGTCCAATGACAGTGGGGCCCACCATGTTGCACGTATTGCATCTAGTCTGTCTATTCATTTTGGAAGTTCATTTCTTGGCATGAGCCATAGAATGAGCCAGATCCATTGTCCAAGTGGACCCCACCTCGGCATGATTTGAGGCCCATTTTAATGTATTTTTTTGATAATTCATTGGGCCCACTTTAATGTGGATGTAAGGCCCATGTCATGGGGTCATTCGACGTATTTACGGTCCATGGTTAAGACCCACTTTGATACATATGTAAGGCCCATGGGTCGAGGCCCATTTAATGTATTTTAAGGCCTATGGGATTAGGCCATTTTAATGTATTTTAAGACCCATTTTTGTGCATTTAAGGCCTATGGGATTAGGCCATTTTAATGTATTTTAAGGCCCATTTTTGTGCATTTAAGGCCTATGAGATTAGACCCATTTGTTACATATAAGATCCATGAGATTAGACCCATTTGATGTTTAAGGGGCCCATGGGTTAAGGCCCATTTGATGTACATATGGGGCCCAATTGGTGTGGCTCATTTGTTACATATAAGATTCATGAGATTAGGCCCAGTTGATGCAATCTAAGGCCCATGGGTTATGGCCCATTGCAATGTACTTAAGGCCCATCGGTGTGGCCCATTGTTGTGGCGCACTTAATGAATGTAAGGCCCATAGGATGTGGTCCATTTGATATATTTAAGGCCCAATGGGATGTACCTAAGGTCCATTACAATGTGTGATCCCAACAAGGATTATGTAATGATGTTCACTACGATCGTGCCTTGGGAGCAATGTTGGTTTGACGTCCACATTGCGAGTATAATGTTGGTTGGATGTCCACATTACGACTCTCCCTAGGGCCCATTGATAGGCAGTACTTGTTGTGTGTCGACCGTCTAGACCACCTGCATTGTAAGGATATTTCATTACTTTATTACATGTTTAGTATAGTTCCATGACTCATGATCATACGCATCATATATATGCTTGATATGAGAGGTGACTGATTATAGCATATGCCTTCGGGCAGGTTGTTTATGGGCTCCGGATCAGGCGGTGTTGTCCTACATGAGCACACGTTACGTGTAAGGATTTACTGCATAATTGGATAGTGTGATTCATGCATTTCATATTATGTGATATGGTTACTGTACGCCCTAGCGACATAGGGGCCGTAGCCTCCACAGACGCATCGTGGTTGACAGGATTGGATACCAAAAATCTTATTCTACATGGGATGTTATAGATATCCCCGGGTGAAAGTTCCTAAACCCTTATGGTACCAAGAGGTTGCTCCAATGTCTAGACCGAGTGGGTAGATGAGCGTTGAGTACCGATTACCAGATGACGGTGCTCTCCACTGTGTCGCGGTCGGTTGGAAGAGAGTGCGGCCTTACCCACCCGAGAGTAGGGGGCAAAGCTAGGTTGAGTTTGACCAGCTCGAGGAATGGGTCCGCTATCAACGAGCTGAGCCCGATATCGGCAGGTGGATAGTGAGGTCTCTTCCACTTACCTTATTGCGCATGATGGGGCGGCGATCTAGTTTAGAGTGTACTAGACCCCGGTGATATCCCAGATTTGAGTTATATTGATATGTGGACTTAGATGAGGATTATATGCTTGACTTGCATCTTGCATCGCATGAGCCTTGGTACGGCTCATGATATTTATGGATCCATCTGCATATTTCGTATTACTCTGATATTGCATGATCATATTAATACCTTGCGCACACACTTTCACTACCCTCTAAGCTTTATATAAGCTTATGCACAACCGTTGCGTGCAGGTGACGTTGGATCGTATCAGCGTTGAGGCTTGAGAGCGTGGCAGATTACTTTGGAGCTTTTGACCTATCATCATTGTATTTCCCTTTATACTTGTTGTACTTGTAAATTTTTTTATCATAGTGAAAATGTAATGGAGTTTTTGGTTGTTGTTTGTGGGTTATGCCTTTAGTTATACTTATTACGAATCTAACTGACATTGAAAATCCTCCTCGTAGCATCCCAGGATCGTAACCTGGCGAATGGGCGCTGGGAGCCGAGAATGGGGTTCTACGGAGGCTGTCGGCACCAGATTCTGCGATCGAGAATTTTGTGAGCCCGATTTCTGAGTTTGGGGCGTGATAGAAGTTGGTATTAGAGCATAACTTAGGAATAACCGAGAACAACATTACATGTTTGCTATGAGTGTAGAATGACTAAGTCCCGAAGTTCGGATAGCTTCGTGATCTTCCGTTACAGACCTTTAACGTGCGTGCCTTCGAGAGTTTTCAAGTTGACCTTCACTCTTTCCTGTCGGACATGCTGCCCAGGAGAGTTACCCGATCGACTCCCGCACCACCACCTGAGGATCCCACTCCACCACCTGCGGCTCCCGCACTACCACCTACGTTGCCCGTTCCACCACCAGAGATTCCTACTGCCCATCCTGAGTATGCTGCTCCTCCACTAGAGACCGGTGTGGACCCGACCGTATTCGTGAGTGCCTCTCAGTTGCAGCAGATGTTATAGGCTGTGACGACTGCACTTCAGGGATAGGGCAGGCAGCCAGTTGTTTCACCAGCCTAAGCAGAGCGGGAGAGCACGAGTACCCTCCTTCGTGAGTTTCGACGGCTTGATCCCCCACGTTTTCAGGGTGAGCCAGACCCGACGATAGCTGAGAGATGGCACGCCGATTTGGAGAAGATATTTGAGACGATGGTACGTACGACTGAGCTGCGAGTTCGAATAGCCGTATTTCTTCTCCATGGTGAGGCTGAGCACTGGTGGGCATCAGTTTTTCGAGCAGCAGGCGCCAACTTTGTATGGACATGGAAGGATTTTATGGATCGGTTTGACTGACAATACTTCCCTGATCACATCCGACGATAGAGAGCGTTGGAGTTCGAGGCCCTGGTGCAGGGTGATATGACAGTGGCCCAGTACGTGGCTCGCTTTGTAGCGTTGTCCAGATTTACACCATATCTAGTTGATAACGAGGAGCGGAGAGCCCGTCGATTCGAGGACGGCTTGCGTTACGGCCTTCGCGGCCGTGTTATTGGGCATGAGCTCCTGACTTTTGAGGAGGTGGTATGGAAGGCCCAAATTTTTAAGGCTGAGTGGGCCGGTTCTCAGTCTGATCGCTGTCAGAGTAGAGACCGAAAGAGGCAGGCTCCTTCCAGTGACTCTTAGCAGCGTCGACCACACCAGCAGAGGCGCACAGGTCGCCCAGCCTTCTGAGTACCAGCAGCACCTCCAGTACAACCTCTGAGGCAGTTTTTGATACTTATTTTAGGTGCGGTGCGACGGGACACCGTTCATGGGAGTCTCCCAGCCCCCAGCAGCAGCAGAGAGGTCCACAACAGCAGAGAGGTCCACAACAGCCTCCACCACAGCCGCAGCAGAGACCTCCACAGTAGTAGCGACAACAGCCCCCACCACTGAGGCCACCTCAGCAGTAGCTTCAGCATCAGCCTCAGAGGCCGCAGCAACAGAGGCAGCAGTTTCAACCCCCTAAGCGACCCCAACAGCAGTAGTAACACGCTCAAAGGGGATAGGCACCTCCCCAGTCGGCTCAGGCTAGGTTCTATGCGCTCAGTAGGACCCGCAGTCTTCTGGAGGAGTCGTTGAGGGTATACTTCTAGTCTCTGCATGCATTGCACGTGTATTATTCGATTCTGGTGCATCGTATTCTTTTGTGGCCGAGAGCTTCTACGGATCGACTGGCTTACCGTTGGAGTCTTCTTGTGAGAGTCTATCAGTATCGACTCCCTGGGGAGGACTGCAGTGTTGGGCCGATTTTGTTCGTCTTACCCAGTTCTAGTTGGGGATACATTTTTACCTGTCGATCTGTTTGCATTGCCGATGTCTGAGTTCGATGTCATCGTGGGCATGGATTGGCTCACCGAGTACTATGCCATATTGGACTGCACCACAAGGACAGTCACGTTTTGTATACCTGGTGTGCCGCAATTTTAGTTCGTTGCAGAGCCCAGAGGAGAGCGGTTGTCTTGTTTGATGTCCTGCGCCATTGAGGAGCCTGTTGCCGCTTGTATCGACCATTTGTCCATAGTATGCGATTTTCCCGATGTGTTTCAGGAGATTCCGGGATTACCGCCTCGTCGACTCACCGAGTTTCAAATTGATCTTGTGCCCGGTACCGCACATATTTCGAAGGCCCCGTATCGTATGACACCTTTAGAGTTGTGAAAGCTGCAGAAGCAGTTGGACGAGTTGCGCGAGTTAGGTTTTATCCATCTGAGCAGTTCACCGTGGGGAGCGTCGGTACTCTTCGTGAAGAAGAAGGATGGCTCGTTGAGGTTCTGCTAAACTACCGCGAGCTCAACAAAGTCATGATCAAGAACAAGTACCCGCTCCCGAAGATTGATGATTTTTTTGATTAGCTACAGGGTGTAGAGTTCTTTTCAAAGATCGACCTGCGTTTTGGTTATCATCAGATTCGGGTCCGAGAGGAGGACATTCCGAAGACAGCATTCATGACGCGTTACGGTCATTTTGAGTTTCAGGTCATGTCTTTCGGACTGACCAATGCACTCACGGTCTTCATACAGCTGATGAATGAGGTCTTCCACCCTTATCTCGATCAGTTTGTTGTACTCTTCATCGACGATATTCTGATCTATTTGAGGACCCGTGAGGAGCATGAGCAGCATTTGGAGATCACTTTGCAGACCCTCCGCGCACACTAGCTGTATGTGAAGCTGGATAAGTGCGAGTTCTGGCAGGAGGACGTGAAGTTCCTCGGTCACGTGGTAATGAGGGAGGGCATCGTAGTGGACCCCTCGAAGTTAAGGCAGTGCGTCAGTGGGGCCAACACATGATTGCGACAGAGATCCATAGTTTTCTTGGTTTGTCAGGCTATTATTGGCGTTTCATTGAGGGCTTCTCTCGTATTGCTGCCCCGCTGACCAGGTTGACTCAGAAGGGCGCAGAGTTTATTTGGAGTGACGCCTGCGAGCTAGCATTTATGGAGTTGAAGGACCGCCTGATGTCTGCTCCTGTCCTCACTCTGGGAGTGATGGATTTATTGTATTTACTGATGCCTTGCATATTGGTTTGGGTGCTGTCCTAATGCAGCAAGTGAGACCAGTGGCCTTCGCGTCTCGTCAGCTCAAGGTCCATGAGCTGAACTATCCTACGTATGATTTGGAGCTGGCTGCAGTTGTCTTCGCACTGAAGGTGTGGAGGCACTATCTTTTGGGGGTCAGGTTCGAGCTCTTCTCCGATCACAAGATCTTGAAGTACCTCTTCTTGCAGTCTGAGTTGAATATGAGGTAGAGGCAGAGGTGTTGGATGGAGCTCCTGAAAGACTATGATTTCGATCTCCAGTACCACCCGGATAAGGCGAACCTGGTGACAGATGTTCTCAGCCGTCAGCCACGAGGCCTAGTGGCGCATATGATGATTCAGGAGTGGCAGATGCTTGAGGATATCGCAGCGTATGATTTTGAGTTTGGCCTGCAGTCTTCCATCATACTGTTATCGAGCCTGTCGATTTAACCCTCTCTTGTCGCTAGGGTGATCGAGGCTCAGCAGGCTGATGAGTCGTTGCAGAGTTATATGGCTGAGGCTACATCTGAGAGTTAGGTAGATTGGCAGATTGGTACAGACGGTGGACTTCAGAGGCCGATTATGTGTCCCGGATATTCCAAAGTTGTACAGAGAGCTTATGACCGAGGCACATCGATCGCGATTTTTTATCCACCCTAGCTCGACGAAGATGTATCGTGATATGAGGCGACAGTATTTTTGGGCGGGGATGAAGCACCAGATCACCAGTTTTGTGACCGAGTGTGACACGTGCCAGCGTGTCAAGGCCGATCATCAGAGACCCCCTGGTCTATTGCAGTCGTTGAGCGTCTCGATGTGGAAGTGGGAGCACATGTCGACTGATTTCATTATTAGCTTGTCAAGGACTCAACGCGGTCATGACGCCATTTGGGTTGTTGTGGATCGTCTGACGAAGTCTACACATTTTCTTACGATGCGTGTGACTTGGTCTATGGACCGGCTTGCGAGGTTATTTATCGAGGAGATTGTGAGACTGCATGACGTTCTAGTGTCGATCTTTTCTGACAGAGATTCGAGGTTCACGTCTCAGTTTTGGGGGAGCTTCTAGCGAGCGATGGGGACTGATTTGCAGCTCAGCACCGCGTACCATCCGCAGACTAATGGCCAGACCGAGAGGGTCAACCAGATCCTCGAGGATATGCTTCGGACTTGCGCGATTGATTTCGGAGGTAGCTGGGATGAGCTTCTACGATTGGCTGAGTTCACATACAATAACAGCTATCAGGCGACCATCGGCATGGCTCCTTTTGAGGCACTATATGACAGACCATGTAGATCACCGAGTTGCTAGACCGAGGTTGGAGAGCGTCGTCTCCTAGGTACCGAGCTTGTACAGGAGACGTCAGAGGCTATTTATATCATCAGGAAGAGGATGCGCATAGCTCAGAGCCGACAGAAGAGTTTTGCTGATTGTCGGCGTCATCCCTTGGAGTTTTGCTGATGTATCTCAAGGTCTCGCGCATGAAGGGCGTAGTTCGATTCAGTGCGAAGGGAAAGCTTGCCTCGAGATTCATAAGACCTTTTGAGATCACTGGGCGCGTTGGCGCCGTGGCCTATCGGCTTGCCTTGTCATCTCAGTTGTCTGGCGTCCACAACATTTTTTATGTCTCTATGTTGACGAAGTGTGGGTCAGACAGTTTCCGTTATTAATTAGCAGCCGCTGGAGGTTCGTGAGGACGCTTCTTACATCGAGCAACCAGTTCGTATCCTTGATCGGAAGGAGCATGTCCTCAGAACTAAGGTCATTCCGTTGGTGAAGGTTCAGTGGGGTTACCATTCTGTAGAGGAGGCTTCTTGGGATCGTGAGGCCTAGATTTGAGACCGTTATCCCCATCTCTTTGATGGTTGATCATGTGAAGTATTTTGTATGCTATCTTTGGTTTTATATAATGGTGTTATGTTTCTTATTCCTCGCGAGTTATGCCTAGTTGCGATGATTGTAAAAAATTTTAAGGATAAAATTTTTATTAGGAGGGGAGAGCTGTAAGACTCGTATCTTAGTACGTACCGTTCCGTAGACTTCCGCGGTCTTACCAGTCGAATTTCGGCAACCTTCGACCCTTAATCGATATTTGCACGTGACCCTGATTCGTACGCCACTAACCCGAGTCGACTCAACCTAAGACCCTTACCATAGCGACCGTGCCATCGCTGCGGTTCCGATGCCGCGACTTGCGCGCTGAGGCTATACCATGGTCAGGAGATGTGCGCCAACGTTCGGTGCGAGAAAAACACTGCGCGTTATGAAACCCAAGAGAATCTCTACGAGGTGTCACATCAATCCCATCAATCAATCAAATCTTATCAATCACATGTCAACTACATGTCAAGTACACATCACCTTTCACCCATACCCAAGCAACCACAAAAGTCAAAAAGGTCTTACAAGCCCATGCCTTTCTTACACAAAAGGCCACCAAAGTAAAAAAGTGTGGATCCCTCTGCACATTTCATATGTTGGACGTGGGTTGGATAAAACACAAATACTAGATTGATTCCAAGCCTTTGGGGTGGTCCACTCTCATAGGCCCCACCTTGATGCGTGTATTCAATCCATGCCGTCCATTCCTTTCACTAACTCATTTTAAGCATTGAGCCAAAAAATGAGATTGATCGGAGCATCTGGTGGGTCATAACTTAGTAAATGTGATCTCCACCATCCAAAGTTTTCTAAATTTTTTCTATATGCTGAAAAATGTCCACTATTGGACTCGTTGGGCTTGTTTTGAACCAGGGAAGCTAGTGGATGGGGTGGATTTATATGATGTGGGCCGCACATCTGAAAAATCATAAAAACATAGATTTTTTTTTTAAAAATAACATATACATGGGGCAGCGCCTGCTGCCCCTGACACACCACAGAAGCAACGTGCTATGTCATTTGGGCGGACGGGCCAGGGGCCAGAGCCCTGTATGTGGGCTCCACTTTGATGTATATTTTTCATCCACGCCGTTCATGAGGTGGGCCACCCTCAGTAGTGGGCCCTCTCTAAAGTTCAACCCCATCCATTGCTTGGGTGGCCCACACTATAGGAAATAGTGGGATTGAACCTCTACCATTGAACTCTCTTTTTTGGGCCACAGAAGTTTTGGATCAAAATGAAATTTATTTTTTTTCCCTCATCCAGGTCCGTGCGACCTTATCATCGGCTGAGATAGAAAATAAACATTATGGTGGGCCACATACGTGGGACCCATAGTGATGCATATATTCTTCCCAGTCGTGGACGGTGGAACCCACAAGTATAAATTGGTTTAATTCACACCATCCGCCTGGACGGTGGAGTCCCTGGCACATGTTTTAATTGACACTGTCCAATGACAGTGGGGCCCACCATGTTGCACGTATTGCATCTAGTCTTTTTATTCATTTTGGAAGTTCATTTCTTGGCATGAGCCATAGAATGAGCCAGATCCATTGTCCAAGTTGACCCCACCTTAGCATGATTTGAGGCCCATTTTAATGTATTTTTTTGGTAATTCATTGGGCCCACTTTGATGTGGATGTAAGGCCCATGTCATGGGGTCATTCGACGTATTTACGGCCCATGGTTGAGACCCAGTTTGATACATATGTAAGGCCCATGGGTCGAGGCCCATTTAATGTATTTTAAGGCCTATGGGATTAGGCCATTTTAATGTATTTTACAGCCCATTTTTGTGCATTTAAGGCCTATGGGATTAGACCCATTTGTTACATATAAGATCCATGAGATTGGACCCATTTGATGTTTAAGGGGCCCATGGGTTAAGGCCCATTTGATGTACATATGGGGCCCAATTGGTGTGGCCCATTTGTTACATATAAGATCCATGAGATTAAGCCCATTTGATACAATCTAAGGCCCACGGGTTATGACCCATTGCAATGCACTTAAGGCCCATTGGTGCTACCCATTGTTGTGCCTACTTAATGAATGTAAGGCCCATAGGATGTGGTCCATTTATATATTTAAGGCCCAATGGAATGTACTTAAGGTTCATTACAATGTGTGATCCCAACACGGATTATGTAATGATGTTCACTACGATCGTGCCTTAGGAGCAATGTTGGTTTGACGTCCACATTACGAGTATAATGTTGGTTGGATCTCTACATTACGACTCTCCCTAGGGCCCATTGATAGGCAGTACTTATTGTGTGTTGGCCGCCTAGGCCACCTGCGTTATAAGGATATTTCATTACTTTATTACATGTTTAGTATAGTTCCATGACTCATGATCATACGCATCATATATATGCTTGATATGAGAGGTGACTGATTATAGCATATGCCTTCGGGCAGGTTGTTTATGGGCTCTCGATCAGGCGGTGTTGCCCTACATGAGCGCACGTTACGTGCAAGGATTTACTGCATGATTGGATAGTGTCATTCATGCATTTCGCATTGTGTGATATGTTACTGTACGCCCTAGCGACATCGGGGCCGTAGCCTCCACAGACGCATCGTAATTGGCAGGAATGAATACGAAAAATCTTGTTCTACATGGGGTGCTATAGATATCCCCAGGTGAAAGTCCCTAAACCCTTATGGTACTAAGAGGTTGCTCCAACATTTAGACCGAGTGGGTAGATGAGCATTGAGTGCCGATTACCAGATGGCTATGATCTCCACTGTATTACGGTCGGTTGGAAGGGGGTGCGGCCTTACCCGCCCGAGAGTAGGAGGCAAAGCTAGGCTGAGTTTAACTAGCTCTAGGAATGGGTCCGCTATCGACTAGCCGAGCCCGATATCGGCAGGCGGATAGTGAGGTCTCTCCCACTTACCTTATTGCGTGTGATGGGGCGACGATCTGGTTTAGAGTGTACTAGACCCTGGTGATATCCCAGATTTGAGTTGTATTGATATGTGGACTTAGATGAGGATTGTATGCTTAACTTGCATCTTGCATCGCATAAGCCTTGGTACGGCTCATGATATTTATGGATCCATCTTCATATTCCGCATTACTCTGATATTACATGATCATATTACTACCTTGGTTCACACTTTCACCACCCTCTAAGCTTTCTATAAGCTTATACACGACCGTTGCGTGTAGGTGACGTTGGATTGTAGCAGCACTGAGGCTTGAGCACGTGGTAGATTACTTTGGAGCTTTTAACCTATCATCATTGTATTTCCCTTTATGCTCATTGTACTTGTAAAGTTTTTTATTATAGTGAAAATGTAATGGAGTTTTTGGTTGTTGTTTGTGGGTTATGCCTTTGGTTATGCTTATTACGAATTAAACTAACATTGAAAATCCTCCTTGTAGCATCCCAGGATCGGAACCTGGCGAATGGGCGTTGGGAGCCGAGAATGGAGTTCTAAGAAGGCTGTCGGCACCAGATTTGGCGATCGAAAATTTTGTGAGCCTGGTTTTCGAGTTTGGGTCGTGACAGTAATCCAATCGTACAAACCAAGCACCAAGAGAACACAATGATTTTAATGTGGAAAAACCCTTGTAGAGAAAAAAAATAACTGCACAAAGAGACAAATGAACACTATGAAAACAAAAATTACAAAGATAAAGAGCTTACTCGATTCGAACAACCTCAAATCTCACCCTTATTACACTCTTTGAGCCCCTTGGACGAATTTGAATATCCTAGGAATCTCTCCCAATCCTGTTTATACCCATATATATAGCCTTGGGAAGAATCCTAAATGGAAAAGAAAACTATAACTTAATTTAAGACATCAAATACAACAATATACACCATGTCTTCAATCATCAATCATGTAGCTTCTTGTCCTCTTCTCTTATCTCTGCCTTGCATCATATTTCCATCAGCGCTTCTCATGCATACTCCGTCTTCCTTTTATGCCATCGCCAAGCCTAGAGAAGTCGCACATAACTTAAAGTTCTCTATAGGAACCACCTTGATGAGCATTGTCCATCAAATTCACATTGGTGTAAATCTTCTCCAGAGTTATTCCTCCTTCCTCAAGCACATGTCGGATAAAATGGTGAGGAACATCAATGTGTTTAGTACGTGAATGATAAACAGTGCTTTTAGCCAAATTGATAGCACTCTCATTATCACGATTAACCAGCACGGCCTCTTGTTGAAGTCCCAATTGATTTATCATACTATTCAATCAAACACCTTCCTTAAATGCTTCTGTCACTGCCATATACTCTTCTTCTATTGTCGAAAGAGCCACCATAGACTGAAGCTTCGACATTCAACTAATAGCTCCACCCGCTAACACAAATGAGTATCCTGAAGTTAATTTTTTAAAATCTATACTGCCTATGTAATCTGAATCCACATACCCTACCAACTTTGCCATTTTCTTCTCAAAAGTTAAAACGTCCAAAGTTTAACATATATCTTCTTACAACACCAACTGCCCGTGAAATATCCGGTCTCTCGTATACCATGTCATACATTAAACTTTCCATAACATTAGAATAAGACACACGAGACATACAATATTTTTTTCTCATTTGATTTAGGACATTGTTCTAAGGAAAGCTTGAAGTGAGTCACATGGGGAACGCTCACCGGCTTTGCCTTGTCCATCCCAAACTTAATCAACATCTTCTTAAGGTGTTCTGCTTGTGATAACTAAAGATTTCTCCACTTCCTGTCTCTGTGAATATTTATGTCGAGAACCATCTTTGTAGTCCCCAGATCTTTTATCTCGAATGTCCCAGATAACTGAGTCTACAGTACATCAATATCAGACATGTCATGACTGACAATCAACATATCATCAACATATAATACTAGGATGATGAACATGTCATCACTCAGTGTCTTGTAATAAACACAATGATCGTATTCACTCCTAATAAATTTCTGACTCAGCATAAAGAGTCAATTTTTTTATACCACTGCCTGGGAAACTGTTTCAAGCCACACAACAACCTCATTAACCTGCAAAGCTTGTTCCCTGAGCCATTAACTTTGTATCTTTCTGGTTATTTCATATAGACCTGATTTTCCAATTTCTCATGAAGGAATACAATCTTCACGTCCATCTGTTATAGCTCGAGATCGTATTGGGCAACCAGTGCCAATACGAATATGATAGACACTTATTTTATAATCGACGCGAATATCTTTGTGAAGTTAGTGTTTTCTCTCTAAGCGTAACTCTTCGCTATCAACCTTGCTTTGTATCTATCATGTTTCTTCTTAAAGATGCACTTGCATCCAATCGCTTTTTGGCCCACTATAAGCTCCACTAGCTCCCATGTGTTGTTCTTGTATAAAGAGTCTATCTCATCATCTATTACGGTCTTTCACTTTTCTACATCAGGCTCATCAAGAGATTCTTGAAGAGTAGATGGGTCCCCCTCATCTATAATGAGGGCATATGCAATATTAGAGTCATCCATATGTCTTGCCGATAGCCTGCGATCTCGCAGTGGATTTATCCTACGTGGCTGCTTCACCTCTTCATATACCTATGTTTATGCATCTTTCTTAGCCTGAGTATAACCTGTGTCAATTTCAATGTCCACGACCAACCTTTTCAGTTCTTGTTGCTCCTCTTGATCATTCTTGTGGAATAGGGAACCTTTGTCGAATCTGACGTCCCTACTAATAATGATTTTCCGTGTAACTCAATCATACAACATGTATCCCTTCACATTATCACCATAGCTGATAAAGATATACTTTTTGCCTCTATAGTCTAGCTTATCTCTCTAAACTGACGATACATAAGAGTAAGTTTCACAACAAAAAATACACAAATTTGAGGAATTCACATTATGACCACTCCATACTTCCTTTTAAATTTTACATTCAATAGCTATAGAATAAGACTAGTTCACCAAATAGCAGGCTGTGTTAACGGCCTTAGTTCATAAGTCCTTGCCTAACCCAACATTATTAATCATGCATCAGACTCTCTCCAAGAGAGTCTGATTCATTCGCTCAGCCACACCATTTTGCTGGGGTGTGTGACACATTGTATTATACCTAATGATCCATTTATCAATACTACATTGATTAAATTCACCTAAAGTAAATTCATCGCCATTATTTATCGTTAATACCTTTACCTTTCATACAGACTGCTCTTCCAATATGACCTTCCATTATTTGAAATTGGTGAAAACCTCAGATTTATACTTCATGAAATAAATCCAAACTTTTCAAGAGTAGTTATTAATGAATGTGGCAAATCATGATGACCCTCCAACGAAAACCACGAGTGATGACCCCCATACATCAGAATGCACATAGTCAGGCACACCCTTACATATATATTTTTCATATTTAAAAGATAACCTAGATTATACACACACACACACACACACACACACACACAATGCTTGCATATATTTAACTCAAGACTTTTAAAACTAGGAATTAAACTACAATCAGAAAGTACCTTTATGCTCCACTCTCTCATGTGGCCCAGACGTGCATGTCAAATATGTGCATATGTGGAATCCACTACTGCTTTTGCAGCTCCACCTGTTGAAGTGCTCCCGATCAACAAGATGCATGCCTGATCTTCTTCATCAACTGTTATCTCCATATCTTGCAATTTGTAGATTATTTTATTAAAATTGCTAACGTGGGCTTCAAGATCTCCTCCCTTCGCCATCTTAAAGTTGAATAGCTACAACTTCAATTATAGGCAATTTTTAAGGGACTTCTTAGCATACATGTCCTCTAACTTCGCCTACAAACTTATCTCAGTTTTCTCCGTTAAGACATTATAGAGAACCTCATCTGTTAAGCACAATTGGATTGAGAATTTCACTTTCTTATTTAGTTTTTCCCATACATGTCCTAGACCGTACCGTTTCTTAGACTCCGCAGTCTTACCGGTCGAATTTCGGTAACCTTCGACCCTTAACCGATATTTACGCGTGACCCTGATTCATATTTCGTCAACCTGTATCGACTCAACCCAAGACCATTACCATAGCGACCGCGCCATCGCTGCAGTTCCGATGCCGCGACTTGCGCGCCGAGGCGATATCTTGGTCAGGAGATGTGGGCCAACGTTCGGTACGAGAAAAATGCCGCGCATTGTGAAACCAAAGAGAATCTTTATGAGGTGTCACATCAATCCCATCAATCAATCAATCTCATCACATCACATGTCAAGTACATGTCAAGTACACATCACCTTTTACCCATACCCAAGCAACCACAAAAGTCTAAAAGTTTCTTACAAAGCCCATGCTTTTCTTACACAAAAGGGCACTAAAGTCAACAAAGCCTTACACACCCATCTCTCTCCCATCCATCACTCCATCACCCATCACTCTCTCTCCCTTTACAACTCTTTCTCTCTTTCTCATTTTTAAAGATATCTCCAAGCAAAGAACCCCATACGTATGAGCCTTTCCCTCTCTTCCAAAAACTCCAAGTGTGGCCCACCTCTCCATCTCAAGATCTCTCATCCTAGCCATCCATTTCTCATCTCCTCCATTGAAATCTAAGCTAAGGAGCTAAGGAACCTATAGGAGCAAGAAGATCCAAGTGTGGCACACCCTTAGTTAAGGTGGGCCCCACGTGGAGCCCACAGTGATGTATTGTTTTGCTTCCACCGTCCGCTGGACGGTGGAGCCCACCTAATGCATGTGTTTTATTCATGCCACCCCCACACGATGGATGATAAATAAATATTATAGTGGGCCTTCCCCTGGCCCACACGCTGGAAGACAAATAAATATTACAGTGGGCCTTCCCCTGGACCACACGCTGGATGACAAATAAATATTGCTGTGGGCTTAGGCCCATGCGACCACATGAGCAGTTTGGATGAAAATAAAAATCATGTTGGGCCTCAGTTTGGATGGAAAATAAACATTATGTTAGGTCCATGGGATTGGACCCATTTGATGTGTTCCAAGGCCCATGGGATTAGGCCCATTTAATGTAATTTAAGGCCCATGGGATTGGACCCATTTAACGTGTTCCAAGGCCCATGGGATTAGGCCCACTTAATGTAATTTAAGGCCCATGGGATTGGACCCATTTGATGTGTTCTAAGGCCCATGGGATTAGGCCCATTTAATGTAATTTAAGGCCCTTGGGAGTGGACCCATTTGATGTATTCCAATGTCCATGGGATTGGACCCATTTGATGTATTTTAAAGCCCATGGGAGTAGGCCCATTTGATATGTATAAGGCACATGGGTCGAGAACCATTGATGCATTCTAAGGCCCACGGGTTATGACCCATTGCAATGCACTTAAGGCCCGCCCACTTAATGAATATAAGGCCCATAGGATGTGGCACATTTGATATATTTAAGGCCCAATGAGAATTTACCTAAGGTCCATTGTAATGTGTGACCCCAACACGAATTATGTAATAATCGCGCCCTGGGAGCAATGATGGTTTAACGTCCACATTGCAAGTGTAATGTTGGTTAAACGTCCGCATTATGACTCTCCCTAAGGCCCATTGATAGGCCCGTACTTGTTGTGTATAGGCCCATTATGACTCTCCCTAAGTAAGAATGGTTCATGACTTATTTACATGTTTAGTATAGTTTCATGACTCATGATCATACGCATCATATGTATGCTTGATATGAGAATTGACTGATCATAGCATATGCCTTCAGACAGATTATTTATGGGACCCCAATTAGGCGGTGTTGCTGTAACATCCCGAAAATCGGAGGGTCGAGCAAAAACCCAACTCCCGAGTTCCAGCATGTTATTTATGCAACATAGATATGTATGATTGAATGTTGTCGGTGATAATGTATTAAACATGAGTGAGATTAAGCCAGAACAGCATATCATACTCCAGAGACAGTTAAATTAACCAGCGGAAGTCTGTAATAGTAGGTATAACATATATAAACTGTTGTATGTCTCAAGAGTGTGAACATGTTACCAGGTTATATACATACATGTATACTCTAAAAGTAGACAAAACGAATATACATGAGTGCACTAAAGTATAAAATGACAAATGTCAAAGTATCTAATCAACCTCCCTGTAATCCCGTCGATTAGAACACGTATAAAGGAGGGATCCTCCTCATCATCATCAAGTCCGGCTCCGCCTCACAGGCCGCGCCATCATCTGCAATCACAAAAGGTCTGGTGGGTGTTGCAAACACCATCCCGTAACGTGGGAGTGAGTAGCTAACTCAGTGGAATAATAGAGCAAAGATTAACATGTTATCAAATCAATCATGCGATAATAGTAAAGCAGTAATTCAAACATTCCTAATACTGTTGTTAATGCAATTATGACATGACGTGATGTATGCCCTCACCGACGATCACCCTCATGCGGCAACATCTTACGACCGCGGCATGCCACACTCCCTAGAGTGCTCCACATCTTCCAGGCACATGCAATGCTATGGTGATATGAATTCCAAGTTGTTATTAGTCCATTCAAACAGCAAGATTGGGAAACTAAGGTACTTCCCTTATATCAATCCCAACACAGATCCTGTCTAGGGTCGTCACTCCTAGTAATCTCATACGATGTATATTTCGTAGGTCGCTGCAAGGGCTGCCAGGGCTGTTGCACGCACTCGTTGCTCCGCTCCCCCATCACCTTATCAATACAGGCCTACTGTACTCTACTGCTACTGAAGGGTCGTCGCCTCCCGTAGACTCAGAATACGCTCGCGGTCACTACAAAGGGCTCGTCGCCTGATCAGTGTAGGCCGACAGCTAGAATATAGTGTCCCATACCACCATAATCTGCTCACGAGTCTAGGTGCTCACTGGTCACTACGGGGAGGTTTGTGGCCCCAGCGTAGGCCGACAGCTCGACCATGGTGTCCCATACCACCATGCCCGGCTCATGAGTCTTCGTGGATCAAGGTACCATGGTTAACAGGGTTTACAATGGTAAGTTCAGTACCCTAGGTTCAAGCAGTTATGACACATACAAGGTGAACATACATCGGCCAGTCGGGTTACTTGACGGGCTCGACTAGCGCGATCGTATCTCAAGTCGAACGACATGAAGTGCGTAAAACACTTCGCGTGGCCTAACCACTGCCGCCAACTCTAAATACGAATCCCGTTCATCGACGCGTCGTTCGTGGCTATGACCAGTCAGCCACGAATTCGCTCGGTTACCGACTGCCTGGACTAAGTATAGTCCCAAACAATCATGAAATTATGTCAGCATTCATGTAAGAGTGATGGAAATGAAATACAACCATGTGAGCATGTTAACACCTGTTATAACGTACAACTTAAGTAAATCATCCTATACATGTCTTTCACACATATAATGAAATTATGCATATCGCCAACATATAGAAAATCCTCTCCATTAGCCTATTAATTGAGAATTCAATCTCAACTAAACCATAATGAAAACATCAAGTACATGTTATAGCATACCACTTAAGTGCAACATCAAACATATGCATTTCATACATATAATGAAATCGTACATACGGCTAACATGTAGGAAATCATTTACATCAGCATATTAATTGAGAAATCAATCTCAAATTAATTCATAACACCATTTAATTCAATACATACTAATACGAGCATTTATACAAACACTTACACTACACACTTAAGTCTACTTATAGTATGTCGACCCGAAGTGCGCATTTAGGCGAATCTCTTCGCCAAACTAATTATGCACGCATTCCTAACATTCTAATGCGACAATAAACCATGTCAATCACATCAGCAAAATGTGCATGAAAACAGTACTTCCTACAAATGACTAAAATACCCTAAATCTCATATTCTTCGTTAATTTACGAAACAAGAAACGGAAAGCATTTTGTACATGTCAAACGGCGTTGCCGTCAAGAATCTATTATTAAACGACATTGAAAGCTTTGGAAACAGTCAATCAAAGCGTCTAATATCCGCACCTTTTCCCTTTTAGGGATGAGAATTCGAACGGAGCGTATACGCTTCGTCTACGGCGAATAGAGAACCTGATTTACGAGATTTATCAACTAACAAGCTATGGAACTAAAGAAGCATCAAATCAGCAACTTTCTAGGGTTCTTTCTTACCTAGAAAAGCGGAGAAATCACCGGCAACGTGATTGAGTTGCGTTGCTTAGGCACTTGCAACAGGTAGCACAAGCGGCAAGGAATTCTCCTCCAATCTCTCTTACAAACTCTCACCTTTTCTCTCTCCCAATCTAGGGATTTTTGCAAATTCGGATGGGAGAGAGGAGTGAGGATTTCAACCCCTTTTATAAGCCTAAACATGCCCAAAATAGGCTCCAAGTCAAGGTATACTTAAAGTATATCCAAATCGGGGCTGTTTCGGTCCAAAAGAGTATTTCTGGAGGTCCCCTGGCCAAATGCGGTCGGACTTAAGCTCATGCATACTGGATCTAGCACACATCCAGTTTTCAGACCGGTTGGGTTCCCAGATCGCACGTGGCGGTCCAGTTTCAGTTTAACGGTCATTGCACCAAGATCAGGCCTATAAGTCTCGTGATATATAATAGATATTTTTCCTGATCCAAGGGTGTAATTTGGCTGTATTCTGACGGTCAGAACGCTTAATACTGATGCGTTAAATTGTGTGCCAGATTTGAATTTCAAGTTCCAATTCTAACCCTATTCTCACTCTCTTCGGTCCGGGCTCAATGAAATAGCCTGTGATTATCGGTTTGACTTGATTTTTGGAATGAGTGTCAAGTCCAGCTAGACGGTTCTAACGGTCTAAGATAGGAGGTATCGGACTTTCGACGTGCGGTCTAGATCCAATACAAAGATTCAAAGTGGTCCAGAGAACAAACCTGCTTAGAGTTTGGTCCGAGGTTTTAGAGCATTATAGCACCATTGGTTCCACTCGCTTTGGGCCTTGTAGAACGTATTTAAAGCAATCAGGGACTGTTTCCCAGCCGCTCCAACGTTGCGCTAGCTAACTTATGCTTAGTTTCTAAAGAAATTTATCCTAAGTGGTTTCTTTGGCTATGGAATTGGGTTCTGAACGATTTTTCAGGTGTTTTAATTGACCCACTACCTAAGGACGTCAAATCCCAGGTTAGCCAAAATCCGGGGTGTTACAGTTGCCCTACATGAGTGCACGATATGCACAGGATTTGCTGCATGATTGGACAGTGTGATTCATGCATTTCGCATTGTGTGATATGGTTACTGTACACCCTAACGACATCAGGGCCATAACCTCTACAGACGTATCGTGGTTGGCAGGATTGGATACCAAAATTTTTATTCTACATGGGGTGCTATAGATATCTTTGGGTGAAAGTCCCTAAACCCTTATGGTACTACGAGATTTCTCCAATGTCTAGACCGAGCGGATAGATAAGCGTTGAGTGCCGAATACCAGATGGTTACGCTCTCCACTGTGTCGTGGTCGGTTGGAAGGGGGTGCGGCCTTACCCACCCGAGTGTAGGAGGCAATGCTAGGCTGAGTCTGAATAGCTCGAGGAATGGGTCCGCTATTGACTAGTCGAGCCCGATATTGGCAGACGGATAGTGAGGTCTCTTCCACTTACCTTATTGCACGTGATGAGGCGACGATCTGGTTTAGAGTGTACTAGACCCCGGTGATATCTCAGATTTGAGCTGTATTGATTTGTGGACTTATATGAGGATTGTATGCTTGACTTGCACCTTGCATTGCATAGCCTTAGTATGGCCTACATCATTCATGCTTTGCATCGCATAGCCTTGGTAGGCTAACGGTATTCATGGATCCATCTGCATATTCCATATTACTCTGATATTGCATTACTATCTTGCGCACACACTTTTACCACCTTCTAAGCTTTCTATAAGCTTATGCACGACCGTTACGTGCAGGTGACGTTGGGGCGCAGCAGCGCTGAGGCAGGAGCGCTTTGCAGATCACTTTGGAGATTTTGTTCATTATCGTCGTATTTTCCTTTATGCTCATTGTACCTATAAAGTTTTTGATCATAGCGGAAATGTAATGGAGTTCTTGGTTGTTGTTTGTGGGTTATGCCTTTGGTTATGCTTATCACGATTCAAACTGATTTTGAAAATCCTCCTCGTAGCATCCCAGGATCGAAACTTGGCGAATGGGAACTAAGAGCCGAAAATGGAGTTTTACGGAGGCTGTCGGCTCCAGATTCGATGATCGGAAATTTTGTGAACCCGGTTTCCGAGTTTGGGGCGTGACACCCAATCTTAGCATTATTCCATGACCGTGTAAAACAGTCGTTATCATTGAATTCAACAAATGTATGCCTCCCTTAATGGAATTCACAATGAAATGTTTCACTCAACATGTTTTTCCATATATTATTTGCTATGAATACCAAATTAGACCATGGATTCCAATTTCAATTCTGAAGAGAGAGTCATCAACAAAGTAACTCTCCTCCCCTACTTCAAAATGAACCTAAGAATACTTTCCTTCTCAAAATAATTCTTGTAAAGTAGTGGGATAGGTTCAACATCTCTGCATGCCTAAAGAACATTACTCCACCACAATCACCAATTCAATTCGCAGCTCTCACCAATATCTCTACCCCGAAGAAATCATTCAAAGAAGCAGTTATTATAGAGCTCAATACTCAACAACAATTATCCCTAATTAAGGAGATCAAGAATATACATGATGAAATTTCCCCACTTAAAGATCGAGCCCTGATTCAAGTGAGATCCTCTCACCATGTAGAATCTGATTCTGATTTAACTTAGGCACCTTCTGCTCACAACCCCAAGTGTAGGATTGCGATGTAGTAATAATCTCAGTGAGACCGAGGTCGAATCCATAGGGACTAAACCTTGTACGTAATCTAAAAGTAACTAGAACTAGAGCTAGACAAAGATGTAATCTAAATCAAAAAAATTTAAGAGAATAATGGTGAAATATTAAAGTAAAACTTGTAACATTCAAAGGTGGAAAACTAGGGTTTCCATGGATCCACTTGTAGAGATTAAGGAGATCTATGCTTGATCCATAAACACAACTGGGATCAGAGTTCCATCTTCATCCAGTTGGAAGATATATCATTAAAAATTAAATCTGAACTTCCTTTGATCTAGTTTTCAAGAGATAAGAGGTATGTGAATTAGAATTGATTCCATCACAAAACCATGCCCATGAGACAGCAGATAACAGAATTTAACTAATCCACAACCAATTTGAAAGAGTTATGAATGTAATGAAAGATTCTATCATCCAACCATGTCCATGAGACGATGGTGAACAATAGGGCTTCCTAACTTCACAATCATAATAATGAAAAGAAAATATTCATAGCTATCGCAGATCCATTGTAATTTAAGTCACAATAAACCATTAAAAACTATGAATATTCCTTATAGTCAAACCAAAATCAATGATAGTTCAACGTAACATGAATCAAAGCTATAAACAATGCCCCACCACACTACAAGCTTCACCTCTTAGCCTTAGCTAAGAGGTTTAGCCGATCATAGACATGATTAAGCTAAAAATCCCTAAAAATCATCAAAGGAAAAAACTGAAGAATGAAGAAAAACTCCCTAGTCATCCACTCTCTCTCTCTCCTCTTGTGTGTCCACATCCACCTTTGATCTGATGGATCTTCTCACGTCAGATGATCTCTTTATATAGGCTGGGAGGTCAGCTGGGGTCTGTTCCTGCAAAAGCTTTACGCAAACGCACCTTTGTTTTTCGCATTAACAAAATGTAAAACATCTTGCGTTTGGAGTGATTTTTAGGGAAGAACCTATCTACACTGTTCATTCTGTCCTCGTAGGAAGGGTCAAGACCCCCTTCTCCATCTTTTGGACGATCTGGATCATCAATCTGACCGTGATCAAGGTCACACAACCGGCCCATAGCGGCCAGTTTTCTCGGACGCAGGGCCTGCGTAAATCATTGCCCTATGATGATCGGTGGGCCCTTGATCAACTCTGGCAAGGAAATCCACTCCATCCATTGAATTCCTCTCAACATTTTGGTCAGGAATGGACTATTTTGGATGGGTTTCGGTGTGGACCACAGAATCTTTTACTCTATCGTCCATCCTGCATTTGAACGGTTGGGAACCCATTCTCGTTGCCTTTTGAAATTTCATCACCTAGGTCTTAGTAAGATGAACCATAGTGTTCTAATGGACGATCCAGATTAATCATCTGAGCCACAATGGTGGCTCATAGTGATCGTCCGTAAACCGTTTGACGTCCATTCGCAATTGATGATGAGATTTTCCAATTTTTGAAAATCAGTCAGGGCAGCGCATGCTGACCGACTTGGTTTGTTCGGTGCACAGCGAGTGTGCGTGTGTTGTGCACACGCACACCACTCAAAGTGGGGTCCATAGTGATATTTATGAGAAATCCACTCCATTCATCCATTTTTTTCATCTTATTTAAGGGGTTGAGACCAAAATTGAAGCATATCTAGAGATCAGGTGGGCCCTAGATCAGTGATTTATGGGTTGATCTGTCCGTTGGGCCACTTCCACAAAGATCCAAGGGTGAATTTCGACGTGTGCAGTTAATTTAGAGTCCTCAGGCCAGATACACAGTTTCGAGCCAAACGGATGGTTGGAACCCTATGATCTTGCATTCAAGACGATTTTTAAGCCTCTTTATCGTTAATCACTGGATTTTCTCGGATCTTTGACGTCTGAATTCTTCAATCTTGGTCCCCTAAGATCCGTCCCTTGCCTTGGTAATTTGTGAGCCTCAAATCCCTGTCTTTTGTATCCTTTTTCAGTCCACGCTCCTAAAATCACCTTGCAACACAAACATTATTAAAATAGGACGTTAAGCATTGTCATGTTCATAAAACCATGCGATAACTGGGGTGTAAGAAGCAATATTTGACCCTCAACACCTTCACAGGAAAACATGTTTTGACTCAACTCAATACAATGAAGCCTTAAAGCCAATAAGCTGCCAAACACTGGCAATGAAGCCTTAGAGTAGACAAACCGCTAAGAACCAACAACGAAGCCTTGGAGCCGACAAGGCCGCCAAGGACCAAATTTACACATCAAGCCCTGATTCAAGTGAGATTCTCCCACCATAGAGAATCTAATTTTGATTGATTAACTCAAGCACCTTTATAGGTAGACATGTTTTCACTCGACTCAACACAATGAAGCCTTGGAGCCGACAAGCTGCCAAGCACTAACAATGAAGCCTTAGAGCCGACAAACCGCCAAGTACCAACGATGAAGACCTGGAGCTAACAAGCCCGCCAAGGACGGAATTTACACATCAGAGTTACTATAGAAAAAGTCACTATTAATGTAACTATAGCAGATGACAATAAAAGCCTCTGTTGAAGATTTATTCAAGATAAATTTTCAGACTTCAACTTACATCGAATCCGATAAAAGTCTTTATTGAAGATTTGTTCGTGATAAGCTTCCAGACTTCAACTTATTTCAAATCCATCTTAATAATTTTTGGGTCGAAATGACTTCATCTATTAATATGTATATAATTCGGTTGTAAGGCAGAACTTAAATAACAAGTTTACCTATAATCCTAGTAAGGGAGTTTAATAGATCTGAGTGATTTCTTTAAGAGTGTTTTCTTTCTTTGAGTGTGTTAATTTCTTCTTTAGATCCTAGCTTCTTGGTATCAGAGCCAAAGCCTTCCACAGGAAGGAAATCTAGGTGGGGGCCACTATGATGTTAGTGAGAAATTCACCCCTGCAATCATTTTTCTATATCATATTAATGAGACAAAAAATGAGGCAGATTCCAATCTCAAGTGAGATGCAAATGGTAAGGATTGAACATCCACTGTTGAAATATTCGTAAGGCTACAGAAGTTTTGAATCAGAATAATATTTGTAGTTTTGGTTCATCCAGTCCTGATATCATGATAAATCAATAAACAGAGAGGGTTGTTGTTAAAACAGATGTCTTAAATTTGGTCTGAGATCCTCAACTAGTCGAGAGAGTGCCTCGACTAGTCGAAGGTCCCTTCAACCGGTCAAAGACCTCCTTCGACTAGTCAAAGGTTACGCAGACGATACGCGGTTTGAACGCAGACTGCGTAAATTTGATGCAATTTCTATGGAAGTGTGTAAGTGAAGTTTCTCCATCTATAAATAAGAGTCCCTAGGGCCATTCTCAGGTATTCTAAGGCTTTCTAAAGGTATTTCAATGGTTTCTAAAAGGGTTCTAGGGTTATCTAAGGGTGTAGCAAGGGTGAGATTCAAGATTTGTTGAATCGAATCCATATATCTATGTGATTCCGCAGAAAAAATCCCAACAAGTGGTATCCGAGTTATCGTTGGGGTACAGATCTGAATTAGCATGATTAACAATAATGGGAAGTATTAGATATGATATTGAGAAGTACTTAGGCAAAAATAACTTTGAGTTATAGAAGATCAAGATGATCAATTCCTTAACCAAGTAAGGTGAGGATGGTGCCCTTGAGGCGAAAATATCTTCCATGACTAATGATGAATAGAATACCCTTGATAAGAAGGCCTTATCCTCAATTCGTTTATGTCTCATGAATGAGGTTCTCTATCGTATTTTAAGGAAGAAAACTATGACTAGTTTATAAGCGAAGTTAGAGGATATTTACACGAAATTTTTTTTCTAAAAATCACCTACACTTGAAGCGGCAGTGGTATAACTTCAATATGGCAGAGGGTGGAGATCTGGAGGCCTACATCAACAACTTTAATAAATTAGTTTACAAATTGCTGGATATGGAGAAAATGATCAAAGATTAGGAGCAAGCATGTATGTTGTTGAATTCTCTTCCGGCATCATATGAATCATTTAAGGACACAATGTGCACCATAAATAAAACTCTGAGTGTTAACGCCATTATCTTAGCCCTTCAAGGGAATACCATGAGAAAGCTAAACAACGACATGGGGACATCGTTTGATGCACTTATTATAAGAGGTGAAAATTTTAAGCGAAATACAAGATCTTCAAGACCTAAATCCAAATCAAAGGGCAAGGGCAAAGGAAAACTTAAGTGCTGGAACTGTGGAATGTCTGAACACATGAAGAACGATTGTACCAATCCTAAAGCGAAGAAAGAAAATTCAGCGACTTCTTCCAAGGAGGCCAATGTTATCACATCTGATGAGAAGACAACTGTTGGTGATGTATTGTCTATGTCCATGAACAGACACTTACACGACAATCATGCAGATGAGTGCATCCTAAACACAGGAGTGTCATATCCCAAGACTCTTCATTGAAGTTGGTTCACCAATTATAAGGAATGCGATGGTGGACTGATTTTTATGGGCAATGACAATGCTTGTAATGTTATAGCTATTGGTACGGTGAACATCAAGATGTTTGATAGGATGGAGCTACCTTGACTAATGTTAAGCACGTTTCTGATATGAAAAAAAGTTTGATTTCTCTCGGCACACTCAAGGCTATAAGGTGCAAGTTCACTGGTATTGATGATATCCTTAAAGTAACAAAAGGGCCACTCGTGGTTATGAAAGCGCAAAGGCACGAAAACTTTTACAGGTTGATCGGAAGTACTTCAGATGGTGGAGTAGCAACAGTTGTTGCAGATTCCACGTCTGCACGCACGTGGCATGCATGTTTGGGCTACATGAGCGAGCGGGGCATGAAGGTACTTTCTGATCAATGTTTGATTTCAGCTTTTAAAAATTTTGATTTAAATATATGCAAGCATTATATATATGGTAAACAGTCTAAACTATTATTTAAATCTGGAAAACACGCATGTAAAGGAGTGCTTAATTATGTGCAATCTTATATATGGGGGCCATCGCTAGAGGTTTCCAATGGGGGGTCGTCATGGTTTGTTTCATTTAATGATGACTACTCTAGAAAGTTTAGGTTTACTTTATGAAACGTAAATCTGAAGTTTTTACTATATTTAAACAATGGAAGACAATGGTGGAAAAACAGTTAGGGTGAAAAATAAAGGTTTTAAGGACTGACAATGGTGGAGAATTCACTTCCACTAAGTTTAATGAATATTGTAAGGATGAAGGGATCATTAGGCATAACACAATGCGCTACACGCCCAAACAAAACGGTGTGGATAAACGAATGGATCGAATTGTCTTGGAGAGAGCCTGATGCATGTTAAGTAATGCAACATTAGGCAAGGACCTATGGACAGAGGTCGTTAACACGGCCTGCTATTTGGTAAACCGGTCTCCTTCTAATTAATTGAATGTAAGGTCGTAGAAGAAGTATGAAGTGGTCATAAGATCGACTGCTCAGATATACCCATATTTGGTTGTGAAGCTTACTCTTATGTACCGTCAGTTGAGAGAGATAAGCTAGACCATAGAGCTAAAAAATATATTTTTGTTAGTTATGGTATTAGTGTGAAATGTTACATGTTATTCGATATGGTCATACGCAAGGTCATCATTAACCGTGACATCAAATTCAATGAAAACTCTCTATTCCACAAGAATGATCAGGAAGAGCAAAAGGAACCTAAAATGTTAATTGTAGACGTCTATATTGACACTGATGATACTAAGGCAAAGACAGATGCGCAGACAGAGGTATATGATCAGGTGGAGTAACCACTTGTGAGAAGAAACCCACCGCGTGATCGAAGGTTATCGACAAGATATAGGGACGATACTAATATTACATATGCACTTGTTACAGATGAGGAGGACCCGTTTACTATTCAAGAGGTTCTCAATAAGCCTGATGTAGAAAAGTGGAAGGCAACTATGAACGATAAGATAGACTCGTTGTACAAAAATCACACTTAAGAGCTAGTGAAGCTTCTAATGGACCGAAAAGAGATCTAATGCAAGTGGTTATTCAAAAAAACAAGATAGATACAAAGCTAGATTGGTAACAAAGGGTTATGCTCAGAGAGAATGAATCGACTTCACAGAGATATTCACGTCAGTGGTTAAGCAGGTGTCTATCAGATTCGTATTGGCACTGGTTGCCCAATACGATCTCAAGCTGGAATAAATGGATGCCAAGATCGCATTCCTACACATGGAGTTGGAAGAGTAAATATACATGAAGCAACCAGAGGGCTATGAAATTAAAGGGGCAAAGAAAAAGTTTGCAGGTTAATGAGGTCGTTGTACAACTTAAAATAGTCGTCTAGGCAATGGTATAAAAAATTTAATTCTTTCATGATGAGTTAGAAATTTACTCGGAGTGAATACGATCACTGTGTCTATTACAAGATACCGAGTGATTGAAAATTAATCATCCTAGTATTATATGTTAATGACATGTTGTTTGCCAGTCATGATATGTATGAAATCGACGTACTGAAGACTCAGTTATCAGGGACATTTGAGACGAAAGATCCAGGGGCTGCAAAGAGGTTTCTCGGTATAAATATTCATAGAACAGAAAGAGAAGTAGGCTTTAGTTATCGCAGATAAAATACCTTGAAAAAGTATTGATCAAATATGGGATGAACCAGGAAAAACCAATGAGCGTTCTCCACGCGGCTCACTTTAAGTTTTTTTTAGAACAATGTCCTAAATCAAATGAAGAAATGTAGGTTGTCTCATGTACCTTATTCGAATGCAGTTGACAGTTTAATGTATGTCATGGTCTGTACGAGATTAGATATTTCACAGACAGTCGGTGTTGTGAGCATATACATGTCAAACCTCGGCAAGCAGCATTGGGAAGTAGTGAAATGGCTACTTTGATACATTCGAGATATAAAAGACTACGTCTTAACTTTTAAGAAGATAAGGGTAAAGTTGGTAGGATATGTGGATTCAGACTACGTAGGTAGTGTGGATTCCAGAAAGTCTACTTCAAGATACTTGTTTGTACTAGCGGGTGGAGCAATTAGTTAGATGTCAAAGCTTCAGTCCGTGGTGGCTCTTTCCATGACCGAAGTAGAATATATGGCAGTGACGAAAATGTTTAAGGAAGGTGTTTTGTTAAAAGGTATGATAAATCAGTTGAGACTTCAACAAGAGGCCGTGCCGGTTAACTGTGATAACGAGAGTGCTATCAATTTGGCTAAAAATTTTGTTTATCACTCACGTCCTAAATACATTGATTTTCATCACCATTTTATCCGACGGGTGCTTAAGGAAGAAGGCGTAATACTGGAGAAGATTCACACTAGCGTGAATCCAATAAACATGCTCACCAAGGTTGTTCCTATGGAGAAGTTCAAGTTCTATGTAACTTCTTTGGGCTTAGCCATAGTGTAAAAGAAGGACAGTGTGCACGAGAAGCATTAATTGAAGCTATGATGCTACGTAGAAATAAGAGAATAGGTCAAGAAGTTACACGATTAAAGATTGTAAACATGGTGAAAATTGTTGTTAAAATAGATGTCTTAAACTTAGTTTGAGATCCTCGACTAGTCGAGGGACTGCCTCGACGTCGAAGGTCCCTTCGATTGTTTAAAGCCCTCCTTCGACTAGTCGAGGGTTATACAGACGATGCGCGGTTTATGCGTGGACTGCGTAAATTTAAGGCGGTTTCTAGAGAGGTGTGTAAGTGGGCTGGGTTTCTCCATATATAAATATGAGTCCCTAGGGTCATTCTCAGGTATTATAAGACTTTCTAAAAGTATTTCAAAGGTTTCTAAAAGGGTTCTAGGGTTATCTAAGGGTTTAGCAAGAGTGAGATTCAAGCTTATTTGAATCAGATCCATATTCATGTGATTCCGCCGACTAAATCCCAACAAATGTTTTGAAGAATTCTTTAAATTTTTTGCGTATTGTTATGCTTCCAAATTAATTAACTTTTTTTATATATAGATATATACAATTTATCTGAAATGCATATAAATATCACTATGAATGCAATAAGGTTTTAACTACGGTCATTTTCCCACCTACCTTTTCGTATAATGTGGTCCATTTTTTTCCCATTCCTAATATGATAAAAAAAATAAAATGAACTGAGTAGATACTAACATTACGATGGACCTCATCTAGATTTTATTTGTAGGAAGTTCTTGCCAGAGAAATCCACGTCCCCCCTCTTAAAGATCGTGACTTTAACAGGTGGACAATAAGTCAAGAGAGTCATGTTCGTAGGATCGGCTAGGCTAAGCACCGACTTCATCGGCTTCCTAACAACTTGTGTACGTGTAGACCCCAAATAAGGGTGGGAAATAACACAGTAAGGCGAGATAAAACGTGATTGTGACATTTTTCGTACCACGTAAGATGTGCACAAGGGTGCTGTCCCAATCGAGGACTTTTATTTGCTTATTTATAACTTTTTAATCTTAAGGGGTAAATTATTAAAAATTATTTAATCATAATCCTCATCAATCAGATCAATTAAAGTTACTGTACTAATAAATAGGAATGCAGATTGAATCCTACTCACGCTCATCTCTATCTCTGAATAGGCATGAGCTCCAAGTGGCTACCGTGATGTATGGATTTTATCCACACCATTCATTTATTTCTCCATGGAAATTTATGGAATCCAATCAAAAGTTATGTAGATCCAAGGCTCAAGTGGATCACGCCATAGAAGCGGCGGTGATAATGTTACTCAACATTGGAACTTTTCCTAAGCCTACCGTGATGTTTATTTTTAATCCAACTTATTAATAGAGTCACATACACCTTAATGAAGGGAAAACACATATATCATGGGTGCGTTCGAAATATCAGCCCTTGGTCTTAAAAGTTATTTTCCACCCACCATTCATATATAAATAATTCATTCTAATTTACGAGATACAGTTTTATTTGTGTTTTGATAGTTCTAATCACTTCTTGGTCCATATTGGCCTTAAAGTTGTTCACAGTCCACTATACATCACAATATCATAATATCTGGATAAACATACAAGGTTTTAAAATATTCTTCAAATCTACCGTATAACCATGCTTCCAAATTGAAACCTTTTATATGGATATATACTTTATATATAGAAGAGATCTAAACACTGGGCCTATATATATGAAAGGAAAGAATTCGCTGCGTAATCAGAAATGCATGGATGGCATATAATCATCAATGTAAAGTCAGAACTATTTTAACTATATTCATTTTCCTACTTACTTTTTTCACAATGCAGCTCATTTGATTTTTGAATTTGCATATTTTTTCACCCGACCCTAATGTGATACAGAAAAACCAATGAACCGGGTAAATTTCTCACTACTAAACTCACGGTGGACCTCATTAAGATTCCAGCGATAAGAAGTTATTGCAAGAGGTATCCAGCAGGGGGACGTCACGTCAAAAGAGTAATGGTTATCACATGGGATGGGCCATGATCATTGGCTTTTTGACTGCCCAACGGTTGGTCCAGGTGTAAAGACACCAAAAAATGGTGGGAGACAACACAATTAAACGTGATTATGACATTTACCGTACTACGTCGGACATAGGACGAACGGTGTCTCAATCAAAGACTTTTATTTATTTATTTTTATCTTAAACATAAATGATTAAAAATTATTCTATGAGAATGTTTTATCAGCCAAATCAATTAAAGTTACTGTACTAATAAATTGGAACGCGGATTGCATCCTACTGAGTGGCCACCATGATTTATAAGTTTTATCCACACCGTCCATCCATTTCTCCCTGGGATTTTATGTTTTAAAGTATCAAAAGTTATGCTGATCAAGGCTCAAGTGGATGACACCACGGAAGCTGCAGTGATGATGATATTCACCGTTGAAACTTTCTCAGGGTTCACCGTAATGTTTATTTTCAATCTAACCTATTTGTAAAGTCACGTAGACCTGGATGAAGGGAAAACGCATGTATCATGTAAATCCAAAACTTCGGTAGCCCCCGAGAAGTTTTGGATGGTAAGAGTTTAATCTCCATTGTGTGGTCCACCTGTGTTTTGGATCTACCTAAGTTTTGATCCTTCATCCTGAAATGATACTGAGAAATGGATGAACGGTCTGGATAAAACTCATACATCAGTGGCCACACGAAGCCCCTGTCCATTTTGAGTTGGTTTCCCGGAGACATGCGGGGTACGCAATCCGTTTTCAAAGCTAATAGGTTAGATTGGAAACAAGCGGGGTACGCAGCCTATTTTTCCATATCATTTTATGATATGAGATAAAAATTGAGCTATATGAAAACCTTAAGTGGAACACATTAAAAAAAAAAAAAAGTGTTGAATGAGTGTTGAACATTAAAAACCTTTTGGCCTCCATTAAAGTTTTGGAGCAATCGGATTTTTGCTTTTTCCATTCATCTGACCTATATGACTTAATCAACATGTTGGATTTCAAATAAATAGTAAATTGGGCCTTAGGAGGATTTTAATTGTGAATATCTAATCACTATTGTTTTCCTGTAGTGTGATTTATCTGAAATTTATATCCTCTCATCTTTGGGATCAAGTCTTGAAATAATCTTTGAAAATGGATGAATGAAATGGATTAAATACATACATCATGGTGGGGCCCACATAGGACTGACCACCAGCCACGGGGCTGGTGGCAGAGGGAGTAGCCAATCCGTTTCCGTTCAAAGGATATCAAAGCTACGTGGTTCCAAAATGATGTATTTATTATATCCAGATATACAATTTACCCATTTGACAAGATCATTTTACTTCTTGATCTTAAATATAAGTCATACATAAGGTTCAAGTGAACCACACCACAAATAGCCATGAGGCGACAGTGATTCTCACTATTGAAACATTACAGAGCTCGTTGTAATGTTTATTTTCCCTTCTATTGGTTTATAACATCATACAGACCTACACGAGGAGGAAAAACAAGTATCATATTAATCCAAATCTTCCTTGATGTGTGAAAGGGTTTCAAAGGTAGTGCAGTTCACTTGATCGTTGGATATATCTTATTTTTCAACTCAAGCCTTATGAAGAGCTTACCAAATGGATAGACGGTCTAAATAATACACATATCTCATTATGCGACCCACTAACTTGGTGACATCAACACATCAGCCAAGTCAGTGGTGTGTGGTACACTGGCCAATCCCCTCCCGTGGTGTTTACGAAGAATGGAATGGATTCACCGTGAGGATAGATGTGACATAAATTAGATGAATCTAGATCATCTTGGCCCACATCATTCAATATTGCACTTAATGCAGCAGCGCTTACTACGTCTGTAATGACGGGGACTAATCATAATGGAGGGAAGCAGAATTTTAATGCTTGTGACCCGTAGAGGATCAAATTAGATATTTCTTGAATGATTATTATGTATGGCATGTATAATAATAATAACAATTTCCCGGGCGATTGGGTAAGGACTACCTAATAAATAAATATAGAATTTACACTTCAATATCTTGAAAAGAAAAAAAAAGATTTCAATAAAATCTAACTGATTAACATAGAATTTATATTTTGAAATCATTATTAAAAAATAAAATCAATTAGTAACCTCATTAATTCAAGTAATGAGCTCATAAATATAAGTAATAATCATTAGAGTACCCTAAGTTACATCTTTTAACAACTGCTTTTGTAAACTGCTTAAAGAAAGGAGTGAGTGGCTCATGTGGGCTATGATGTTTATGTGAAATCCACCCTGTATCTCCTTTTAGGTCTAGGCCCTAAAACTTAGTTTTATTCCCGATTCAGGTGAAACACGTATAGATTGAAAATAGAATATAAAGCAAGGCTCACCATATTACGTGAGATCCACTCAAACTATTAATTAGATGTGTGAAGAGGATAAATTACTGCCATTTTAAAACTGTTGTCAGAATATTATAGTAGTTTGCTTAACTTCTTACTTGGACATATATTATTCGGTGACCTGATCGTTGGTGACAATATCTTTTTATTTGTCTGCTCCTTTTAAAGCAAGATCCAAAAAAACACGATGAATACAAAGGTTAGGTGGGTGAAGATACTGATGCCCATTGTTGAAACTTTTTTAGGGCTGAAGGTGGTGTTTGCTTGCCATCCAACCTGCTTATAAGGTTACATTTTTTAAGGCTCAAGGTGGTGTTTGCTTGCCATCCAACCTGCTTATAAGGTTATATAAATTTAGATGAAAGGAAAGCATAAATATTAGTTTGATCGAAAACTCATGTTTTCTCCTCCAATATTTTAACTATAGGTATCCAATCCTCACTATTTCTTATTGTGTGGTTCACTTGAACTTAAGATCATCAATATTTTTTAGCTTATGCTATAAAATGAGCTGACAAAATAGATGAACGACATGAATAACATGCATGCATCATGGTGGACCCCACAGAGTGGGGTCACTAGGGATATCCATCGACCTTATCATAAGGAATTTCACATTCCTCACTCCAATTGCAGCCGTACGCATTCATGAACTCTCTATGAGGTGGACAACAAGACAAGATAGTCGATGAGCCATGGCAAACAACACCATTATTGGCATCTTTGACTGGCTGAGTAATGAAGTGAGGAAGCAATTAACTACGATTGGCTCCCACTAAGCATCTTGAGAAATTCTATGAGGTCCATCATGTTTTATATTTTCTATCCACTTCATCTATCCATTTTACTTGGTAATTTTAAGGCTTGAGCCAAAAAATGAAGCACATAGAAAGCTCAGGTAGCCTACAAAATGGAAACATTACGAATTGAATATCTACCGTTGAAAAATTCTTGCAGGCCATAGAATTTTGGATCAAGATGATATTTGTGTTTTCCATTTATGTTTGTGTAATCTTATGAACGGTTTGGATGACAAATAAGCATAACTTTAGACCCTAACAAGATTTCAATCATGGAAATCTTTATTCCCACTCTTTCTTATAATATGGTTCACTCAAAAGTGTTGAATATGCTTCAATTTTAGGGCGTGTTAGGTCAGATCGATCCCATGGGATTAGGAGGGATGGAATAGAATTTAAGGTAATGATGGTGGTGTCAGTGTTTGTCCCCTGATCCCTTGGGTTTGGGATAGCCCATGGGATACATAGCAGGGTTTGGACTGCCACGAATGGATGGTTTTGCATCTCCACTACTTCTCGTGGTGTGCCCCACTCATTGATGGATATCGGCCTCAAAATAGGTTTATGGTTAAATGTAGGTTGGTGAAAATGATGGAGGGAGTAGAAATCTCATTAATATCTCGGTGGGCCCCACATAGCGATGAAAACATGCATCCCTGGATTAGCAAGATCTGGACAGGGTTTACGAGGGCGCAGTGAATGAAATACATCCCTGCCATCCCAAATAGACGACGGGATGGGATGACACAGAATAACCCTCCTAATCCCACCTAATTCCATCCCTCTTGACTGTCTAAACACGCCTTAGGGCCGAGCAATAACATGAGCCGAAAAAAATGATGGACAACTTGGATAAACTACATACATTTACGTTGGGCTTAAATGAGTTCACTTACAGCATAAATGCCTACCCAATAACTCAGTACGCAATTCAATTTGTTGAAGGGAGATATGCCATTGCCATACCAGGTAAGAAATGCGTGGCATGCAGTGTGCCAATCAAGGCTTTCTATTTTCTTTTATATTACTAGTGGTAAATGATTTAAAAAGGTGTACAATCAAGATGTCTCATCAGTCAATTCAATTTAAGTAGCGGCAACAAATATAGACCATTAACAGACAAAGTTGAGGATGGTAAGGTAACTGATGAATAGATTGGATCCAATGTGATTGTAGTTGGGAGACCAACTGTAGATTTCACGTAAATAACTTACTAAATGTTACACAGGTGTGACGTTTGAAACAGTAATATCTCGTGACGATTTGATAGGAAGTCCCCATGCATGAACAGCATAGAAAGTTTAAAGAAATTTTACCAAAAAATATATATATATATTTAATTAATATAGAATTTACAACAAAAATTTTAAGAGAATTTTAGAAAATTCCACGTAGTTAATATGGAATTTATATGAAATCTTTAAAAGAGGCATTGGGTAACCTACCTTATTAATCAAAGTAATTATTATCATAGTACCTTTGGTTAAAACTTTAAAGGGCTACCAGGAGATTGTGTGAGGAAAGGAGTGGGAGGTTCGGGTGAACCCCAGTGTGATGTTTATGTGAAATCCACCCTTACCATCAAATGTGGAAGTCCCTGTTATGCCTAGGACCCAAAACCCAGCTCTAATTATAATTTAGGTGGAACACACAATTGAAAACAATATACAGGGCAACGATCACCCTCCAAATTGTTTCCCCTTAGTGTGGCCTACCGGAATCACAGATTGTATAGTCTATGACTAAAATTTAGTATGATATCTAATTGTTGAAGTGGGTCTCATATTATCATCATGGTGGGCCCTATAAAAACCAAGGGGGGATGTCGTTTGGTGTGTCCCCACCTAAATCACATGTTGACAAGATTTGTTAGCCCTAGACCTAACATAGGATTATACATCTAATGGTAGGAGTGGATCTCAAGTACACATCATAGTGGGCCCTATTAAAATAATAATAATAATAATATCAAAGGCAGCTCCCTCTCCCAACTGTTATATTTCCTCGGAATGCTCACTTGTGAGTTTTTGACAAGTCCATCATGATGTGCATGCGAGATCCACTCTAAACATTAAATGTGTAATCCCATATTAGGCCCAAAGCCATAAGATCAAGTTGACCTGTGATTCATGTGGGCCATGCCAAAGAAAATAGTTGGGAGAGAGATGTCTGGTTTTTACATGGCCCACCATGATGACTATATGAAATTAACACAAACATTATATGCCTCACCAAAATTTACGCATAGGGCCCAAAAATTAGGCCAACTTGTGATTAAGGTGGGCTACATCAAAGGAAACAATTTGAAGGATGAGAGATTCCCTGTACATCACTACCAATCATGCGTACCACCTGAATCATAGGTAGCATTGAGTTTTGGGCCTTGGGCCTCACAGAGCTAGCGCACCTAGTGGTCAAAGTGGATTTCACATAAATATTATGGAGGAGCCCACCCAAGCCACCTGCTCCTTTCCTCGCATAAATGACCATATCATCCGTTAAGAAATCTAGTGAAAGGTACTCAAATGATGATTACTTAAATTAATGATCGTAGACTCCCCACCTTAGGTAAAGCGGACCGTTAGTTGTTCATCAGTTCACATCCACCTGGCACTGTAACTCTTGCCTCAAGATTTCTCGAAAGATTTTTGATAGATCCTGAATGTAAAATTTTCACCAAGTATCCGTTGGTCATTCATTAGCCGATGGTTTTCAAGTGTATATAAATAGGCATCCACCCCCTACTCAGTTAGAGTTAGAAATGGCAAAAGAAATACTCTAAATTTTATTTTATTTTTTCTTAGCTTCCACTCCCTGACAGTAAGGAGATTTTGTCGCCTAGGCTCCCCCCCCCCCCAAAAAAAAAATTAATAATAATAAATAAATAAATAAATAAAAATAATCATACATACGCTTAGGTTCTACCTTAGATAATGTCACGCCCCAAACCCGAAAATCGGATTCACATGAATTCCGATCGCCAAATCCGGTGCCGACAGCCTCCGTAGTGCCCCATTCTTGGCTCCTGACAATCATATGCCAGATTCTGATCCTACGATCGTACAAGGAGGATTTTTAAAATGATTTTTTTTAATGGAGTATAACCACGAGTATAACCAAGTCACGAAACAACATCACCGCATATTCAATATATCAAAAACTTTAAGTACAATAAAAAGGGAAATACAAGGTGATCAAAAACTCCAAAATAGTCAGATACGCACTCCTTCTTCAACGCTGCTGTTGTCCAATGCTACCTGCACGCAACGGTCGTCATAAGCTTACAAAAGCTTAGAGGGTGGTGTAAGTGTGTGCGCAAGGCAAACGTCAAGTATACAATATCAGAGTAATGCGGAAGTATACAGTAAGTTCATAAATACTATCAGCTGTACTAAAGCTATATGATGTAAGGCATGAATGTTATCGGCCATACCAAGGCCATGCGATGCGCGGCCTATGTAGCCAAATGTCATATGCGAGATACAAAGCAAGCATGCCAGTACTCATCAAGTACACATATCAATACAGTTCTTCTCTGGATATCATCGGGGTCTAATACACTTCGCATTGACTGCCTCCTCCCTAGCTGCACAGTCAAGTAAACAGAATATACCTCACTAGCCGCCTGACCAGTAGTCTGTCAATACCTACCCAGCTCGTTGATAGCGGACTCATTTGTGAGCTGCTCAAACTCAGCCTAGCTTATAGTCCCCTCACTCAGGTGGATAAGGGGACACCCCCTTCCAGCCTACCATGACACAATGAGAGACGTAGCCTACTGGTATTCGGCACTCGGGCGCTCATGTATCCACTCGGTCTAAACGTTGGAGCATCTTCTGGTACTAAAAAGGTTCTGAAACTTTCACCAAAGGACATCCTAAGTGCCCACAGTGCTAGAACCAAATATTTTCGGTATCCGATACATCCATCCACGATGTACTTGTGGAGCCACGGCCCTGATGTCGTTAGGACGTGCAGTGATCAAGTCACACATATGCGAGATGCATGAGTCACACCGTCAAATCATGCAGTAATCCAGTACGTACTGCGCGATCATGTGGAGCAATTTGTCTCATAATGAGTCCCGTAAATGGTCTGCCTAATGGCGTATGTTATGATCAGTCACTACTCATATCAAGCATACATATGATGCGTATGGGCATGAGTCATGGGATTATACTAAGCATATTATAAAGTATGGACTACTCTTACGATGCAGATGAGCCTAGACGGCCTATACACAACTAGTATGGGCTTACCAATGGGCCTAAGGAGAGATACAATGCGGACATTTAACCAACATTGTACTTACATCATTGCTCCTAAGGCACGACCCGTCATAAAAACATCATTCACAAACCATGGAGGAATCACACATTGCAATGGACTTAGGTAACTCCCATTGGGCCTTAAATACATCAAATGGGTCATATCATATGGGCCTTCTGGTTATCAAGCAAGTGGGCCGCATTAATGGGCCTGATGTACATTGCAATGGGCTATAACCTGCAGGCCTTAGATTACATCATAATGGGCCTTAGCCCACGGCCTTGGAATATATCACAATGGGCCTAATCCCATGAGCCTTATATATGTTAAATGGGCCTAATCCCATGGGCCTTATATATGTCGAATGGGCCTAATCCCATGGGCATTATATATGTCAAATGGGGTTGATCCCATGGGCCTTATATATGCTAAATGGGCTTAATTCCATGGGCATTATATATGTCAATTGGGCCTAATCCCATAGGCCTTATACGTACACCAAGGTAGGCCTCAATGAATGACCACAATTAAATCAATATGTGCCCTATACACATACCAAGGTGGGCCCACTTGAACCATAGATCTGACTCATTTTTAGCTCAAACCAAAAAATGAATTTACAAAATAAATGGACCGTTTGGATACAACACATGCATCATGGTGGACCCCACAGTCTAAGGTCTGGACTATGCGGTAAATATACATCATAAGTGGGTCCCACAAACCGTGCTGAAGTCAAGGGCAGTAGGACCCACCGTGTAACGCCCTGAAAATCGGAGGTCGTGTAGAAACCCAATTCCTGAGTTTCAGACCATCACTTATGCAACAAATATGCTTATGATTCAATGTTGTCTGAGTTAGTGCATTAACATGAGTGAGATTATACCAAAATTTACAATTCATACTCCAGATCCAGTGATAAAACGCAAGCGGAAGACTGGAAGATATATATCACTATTTGTAAAACAAAACAATCTCGATCTGTCTTCAAAGTATGAATACATCACTGAGTCACATATACATATATCAAACCAAAATTAAATTATCGTATGATAGTCCAACTAGAAAAATCCCGCCGATCCAGGCCACCTATGCAAAGCCGTTAGAGAACTGCATGTACGAGAACTCGTCTTGGTCCTCGTAGTAGTCTGGCTCCAGCTCCTGAATCGCCTCACAACCTGCATCTAAGATAGAGTCTGGTAGGCGTTGCAAGCACCGTCCCGTAACGTGAGAGTGAGTAATCAACTCAGTGGAATCATAGAGCAAAGATTAGCATGTTATCAAATCAATCATGCGATAATAGTAAAACAAACAATCAGACATTCCTAGATACTGTTGTTAATGCAAGTATGAGATGCAGTAATGATGGATGCCCTCTGATGTTTTAATTTAAACCAATCTGATTTAAATAATTTTAACTCGCAAGTATACGAATCAGATGTAGATATGGTATGTATTACGAGATCGTTCCCACGAGGACTGGTTGTCACAATTTGAAATTTAAGAATCTTCTTAACTAATCCAATGAATGGTTTAACAAACTATTAAGTAAACTAGCATAAATCTATGAAAAATAACTACGAGCACTAATGAGAAAAAATCAATCGAGGAGGAGACTAGGACTTTCGAATCCACCCCTAATTATCCTAACCCTTATTTTACCTATCGATTTATCCTAATTCAGATTAATATAAATTTAATAAACAAAGCACATCTTATGTCCTTGGTCGGGCACACAGAATGTATAATCTTTTAAAGCATATGGATCACATCTTTCCATCCATGGTCAGGCATGGAGAGATGTAAATACTGTTTCTTCCTCTATAGGAAACCTGTTCATGGTCAGACACAAGCACCTAGAATAATATTCCAAACAACATCCATATCTAGACTGTGGTCGAGCTCATATAATGGAGAAGTACAGAAATCTCAGGAAAGCACACTAGAAAAAGAAACAAATCAATTAAATCAATATGAATTCAACAAGAAACAAGAGTCAAAAAAATTGGAGGCTTCATCTCAGCCCTAGCTGAGAAGATTAGCTATCCATGAAATTAATTAGGAAAGAAGTAACAAATATGAACAATATGAACGTCTTCCTTCCTCTCTCTCTCTTCTCTCTCCTCTTTCTTCTCTTTCTTCTCTTCCCATCTCTGGATCTTCCTCCCAAGGTCTCTCCTCTGCTCCCCACGTCCAAAACCTCCTTATATAGCTGCTGGAGTGGTGAAAATTGGATTTAAATCGGATTTGGAAAGCTATTGCATGTGTAACACCCTGAAAATCGGGGGTCGTGTATAAACTCAACTCCCGAGTTCCAAACCGTCACTTATGCAACAAAAATGATTATGGTTCAACGTTGTCTAAGTTAAAGCATTCACATGAGTAAAAGTATACCAAAACTGTAATTCATACTGCAGATCCAGTGATAAAAGCAAGCGGAAGACTAAACAATATATATATCACTGTATAAAAAAACAAAGTAGATCTCAACTGTCACTAAAGTATGAATACATTACTGAGTCTCATATACATGTAAATGACAAAAATAAATGTCCAGAAGAGTCCCACTGTGAAGTCCCGTCAACCCAGGTCACCTAAGCAAAGCCATCATGGTACTGCATGTACGAGAACTCATCCTGGTCCTCGTCAAAGTCTGGCTCTGCCTCCTGGATCTCAGCATCACCTGCATTTACAACAGGGTCTGGTGGGTGTTGCAAACACCATCCCGTAACGTGGGAATGAGTAGCTAACTCAGTGGAATAATAGAGCAAAGATTTACATGTTCTCAAATCAATCATACGATAATAGTAAAGCAGTAAATCAGACAATCCTAATACTGTTATTAATGCAATATGACATGACGTGATGTATGCCCTCACCGACGATCTTCCTCATACGGCACCATCTTACGACCGCGGCATGCAATCGTCCCTCAAGTGCTCCACATCTTCCAAGCACATGCAATGTTGTGGTGATACGATTTTCGAGTTATTATTAGTCCATTCAAACAGCAAGATTAGGAAACTAAGGTACATCCCTTGTATCAATCCCAACACAGATCCTGTCTAGGGTCGTCACTCCTAGTAATCTCATATGATGTATATTTTGTAGGTCATTGCAAGGGCTGTCAGGGCTGTTGCTCGCACTCGTTGCACCGCTCCCCCATCACCTTATCAATACAGGCCTACTGTACTCTCACTGGTACGGAAGGGTCGTCGCCTCCCGTAGACTCAGAATACGCTCGAGGTCACTACAAAGGGCTGCCAGGGCTGTTTCTCGCACTCGTTGCACCGCTCCTCCATCACCTTATCAATGTAGGCCGACAGCAAGAATATAGTGTCCCATACCACCATAATCTGCTCACGAGTCATAGGTGCTCAGTGGTCACTACGGGGAGGTTTGTGACCCCAGCGTAGGCCGACAGCTCGACCGCGGTGTCCCATACCACCATGCCCAGCTCATGAGTCTTCGTGGATCAAGGTACCATGGTTAACAGAGTTTATATTGGTAAGTTCAGTACCCTAGGTTCAAGCAGTCATGACTCATGCAGGGTGAACATACATCGGCCAGTCGGGTTACTTGACGGGCTCGACTAGCGTGATTGCATCTCAAGTCGAACGACATGAAGTACGTAAAACACTTCGTGTGGCCTAACCACTGCCACCAACTCCAGAACACGGCTCGCATTCGTCGACGCGTTGTTTGTGGCCAAGAAAAGCTAACCACGAATTCGCTCGGTTACCGACTGCCTGGACTAAGTATAGTCTCAAACAATTATGGAATCACATCAGCAAACCATATGAGAGTATTGGAATTGAAATACAACCATGTGAGCATCTTAACACATGTTATAACATACAACTTAAGTAAATCATCAAGCACATACATTTCTTGCATATAATGAAATCATGCATATAGTCAACATGTAGGAAATCATTTACGTCAGCATATTAATTGAGAAATCCATCAAACTAATTCATAACATCATTTAATTCAATACATACTAATACAAACATTTATACAAACACTTACACTACACACTTAAGTCTACATATAGTATGTGGACCTGAAGTGCGCATTTAGGCGAATCTCTTCGCCAAACTAATTATGCACGCATTCCTAACATTCTAATGCGACAACAAATCATGTCAATCACATCAGAAAAATATGAATGAAATCTGTACTTCCTACAAATGACTAAAATGCCATAAATCTCATATTCTTCGTTGATTTACGAAACAGGAAACGGACAGCATGTTGTACATGTCAAACGGCGTTGCCGTCGATAATCTACTATTAAACTACATTGAAATCTTTGGAAACAGTCAATCAAAGCGTCTAAAATCCGCACCTTATCTCTTATGGATGCGTCGTTTCGAACGGAGCGTATACGCTTCGTCTACAGCAATAAGAGAACCTAATTCACAAGTTACGTCAGCTAACAAGCTGTGAATCCTATTAAACCTCAAATCAGCAACTTTTTAGGGTTATTTCATACCTAAAAAAGTGGAAGAATCACCGGCCAGGTGATTCGGATGTGTTGCTGAAGCACGTGCAACAGATGGCACGAAGGCAGGAAAAATCTATCCTACTCTCTCTCACAAACTCTCACCTTTTCTCTCTCCCAAACTAGGAATTTTTGTAAATTCGGATGGGAGAGAGGAGTGAGGGTTTCAACCCCTTTTATAAGCTTAAAAATGCTGAAAATAGGCTCCGGTACAAGGTTCACTTAGTGCATATCCAAATCGGGACTGTTTCGGTCCAAAATATGCTTTCTGGTGGTCCCCTGGCCGAATGCGATCGGACTTAAGCTCATGCGTACCAGATCTAGTACGTATTAAGTTTTTAGTCCAGCAGGGTTCGCAGATCACGCGTGGCGGACCAGTTTCAGTTCAGCGGTCACCGCACGTAGATCAGGGCTGAAAGTCTCATGATATGAAATAGAAATTTTTCTTGATCCGAGGGTGTAATCTGGCTGAATTCTGACGGTCAGAACGCTCAATATTGACGCGTCAAGTCGTGTGCCAGATTTGAATTTCAAATTTTAAATTTGTCCCTATTCGCACTCTTTTCAGTCCGGGCTCCATGAAATAGCCTGTGTTTATCGGTTGGACTTGATTTTTGAAATGATTGTCAAGTCCAGCTGGGCGGTCCTAACGGTCTAAGATAGGAGGTATCGGACTTTCGACGCGCGGTCTAGATCTAATACAAAATTTCAAAGTGGTCCAGAGAACAAACCTGCTTAGAGTTTGATCCGAGGTTATAGAGTATTGTAGAGTCATTGGTTCTACTCTATTTGGGTCTTGTAAAACGTATTTAAAGTGATCAGGGACTATTTCCCAGCTACTCTAATGTTGCGCTAGCTAACTTACGCTTAATTTTCATAGGAATTAATCCTAAGTGGTTTCTTTGGCTATGGAATTGGGTTCTGAGCGATTTTCCGGGTGTTTTAGTTGACCCACTACCTAAGGACGTCAAATTCCAGATTGGCCAAAATTCGGGGTATTACAATCTACCCCCCTTAAAACATAATTTCGTCCCCGAAATTAGCGAAGGGTAAGAAGTACTTTTTCTAAGGAAGGTTCAAATCCTATTTAATGACCTAACCGTACGCACATCCTAAATCAAATGTTTCGATCCTAGGCCAGTGGGAAAGAAGCCAAGCACTCTTCCGCTGCGCCACTCTGATCGAACGCCAGCGTTGACTAACCTAACTGGATTGGACTCATTACGTTCTACCCCCCTTAAAACTTAGTTTTACTTAAGGTTGAAGAATTTTTGCATCGATCCGTATATCGGAACGAGGTGCAACTTAGGGGCTATCCTTAACCTAAAATGGAAACAACCTTTCTCTACAGGGTTTTCCTTACTAATGATGCGTTATATTGCATTGGTACCTATGATCCTAGAGATGAGCCTAATCTCTATTGTGGTTAAGTTTAGGGGCAGGTATGAGTTGGTAGCAAGATATCGAATTCTCTACTGGCTTTAAGTCCTCGCCATTTCCCAAAGACAAAGCAATAACTTTTGGTTATATGTGGTCGAGCCAACGCGGAAGAAAAGTTGTGTAGTGGGTCTGAGTCGGATACATAGACTTTCTACCTAAAACAGAAATTTATTGTATCAGTTCTTAATCCTAAACGATGCCGATCTTCTGCTTGATCAGAGCATTGGATTTATTGGCAACTACCAGGATTGAGAAGTCAATTCAAACCGCGAATACTTCGCTGATAATTACATTTCCTTTACTCCGCGTTCCCGAATGCAATAAGCCCTTTGGAGAAGGCAATTCTAAGGGACGTGCTAGTACATTCTAAGTTCAATCTGAGGGATTTATAAATATTCCCTGAGAGTAAATGGTTCTTTCCTATGGGCAATAACATAAGTCTATAAGTCATAAAGGGATTTATCGAAGGGATAATGTTCTACTTCAACCAAATCTAACCTACAATTTCTTAGCATATACAGGCCTTACACTACTTAAAGTAATTAGTAGGCTAGTCTGTAACTCAGTAGCTATAATCTAAAGCCTAAGATTATACGTTAAATGGTTCCATACCATTTCTACCACAGGAAATTCTTCTATTGCTTAGGGTCAAGATTGTCTAAGTGGAATTGGATTTCTTATGTCGTCAGACCCTTCAATCTGCGTCCTCAACTCCCCCATCTCACACGGTGCCATGCGATACGTCGGCAGTGAGACGGGCAAGGAACCAGGAACCAGATCGATAGTGAAATCGATCACTCGTAGGGCGGCAAACCAGGGATCTTCCTGAACAGATCCCCAAACTCGCAAACGACTAGCGTATGCTCAAGTATCTGGGCACCAGCGTCTCGCAATAAGGTGACATAACTAAGTATGCAGAAAGGGAGATTTACCTGCACTGGAAACATGAAGGATGTACCCTCTGGCTCGTAGGCTGTCACTATACGAGTCTCGCAGTCAATCTCGGCCCTCGCTGCAGTCAACCAGTCCATGCCAAGAATGACATCGAGATAAACCAGAGCGGGATCGACGACGAGATCTAAAGCCATCGTCTTGCCCCCCAGATCCACTAAACAACCCTCACACATCTGGGTGGCATCTGTAAAGGACCCGTGAGCTGCATAAACTCGCACCCCGTCCATAGTAATGGTCTGTAGCCCAAGACGCCTGACTACAGCACGTGAGATTAAAGAAATTGTGGAACCAGTGTCCACCATCATGAGAATAGGAATACCTCCAATATGGGCAGTGACCTCGAAGGCTGAATGCTGAGAAGTCTGTGTCGCAGCTGCCTCCGCTGTCAAGGCATGTACCAGTGCCTGCTGTGGCCGATTCGGCCGCTGCGCCGTGGGCCGTGAAGGCTACCTGATCTGCGATACCGGAGGTCTGAAGGAAGGGTGCGTAGAAGCCAACCGTATAGGCAGTGCTGATATCGCCTGTGGACGTGTACGGTCGATCTTCTGAGGTGGCGAGAACCCACTGTCCCGCATCCTAGAAAAATAACTCTGCGCCAAGTGGCCCTCTCTCCCACAATATATGCATAGTAAATCAGAGCGCCGCATCAGGGGTATTGGCATGGTAGCCCTAGTAGGAGGGTCGACGCGAGGCCTCTTGCCCGCAAAGGGCCTGTCCTGCATCTCTGGTCGTGGCCTAGGAGCAACAGGGCCACGAGATCGCGTAAGCCGATCCACATCCTGTTCTGCCCGCATGGACATGTGAATCAACTCCGCATAGGAGGGAATGCTCACACAGCACATCTTCGACCGAATATCCGGTCGTAAATCCTCTGAAAAGCGTCGTATGTACATCTGCTCATCAGCCAAAATAGTCGGGACGTATCTGCCCAATTCCGTGAACCGATGCTTATACTCCGTGACTGTCATGGCTCCCTGTCTGAGGAGGAGAAAATCATTCTCCCGGTCATGCCTGTACGTCTGGGGATAATACTTCTCGTGGAAGCGGAACTCAAACGCTGCCCATGTCCATACATAATCCGCGGCAACAGTCCGCAATATGCTGTCCCACCACAAGCTGGCCTCTCTCTCAAACAGGAACATAGCCAACTCTACCTACTCAGTCTCTGTACAATGAAGCATCCGCAATGTCTTCGACACACGGTCGAGCCAATACTCGGCCTCCTCGGGTCTATGAGAACCCGTAAAGGTGGGAGGCCGTAAGCGCTGAAATCACTCTAACAAGCCTCGTGTATCTGCGGCATTCCCCGCAGGGTAAGCAGGTGGTGCAGGATAAGCCATGCCCTCATCCTGGGCATATGCATCAGCATCCTCAGCTGGATGCGCAGGTGGTGCAGGTGGAGTCACACTCCCGCCCTGGACTAGTGTCCCCACAATAGTAGTCAGGAGCTGCTGCTGCTGCAGCATCATAGCCATCATCTGCTCAAATCTGCTAGTAGGTGGAGCAGGCTGTGGCGTGTGCTGCGCCGAAGAAGATGCGAGATACGGCTCTCTGACTAGCGTGTGAACGGCGGTGGTCCAACTGTAGGACTAGCAGTAGGCTGAGACGCGCGCACTGTCTCAGGAATCGGGCCCACAGCAGGGTCCGCATGTACATCAGACTGCGAAGGAGCCTGATCCATAGGCTCACTCAATGAAAGCCGAGCCGTGCTCCGGGTAGTCTTCGGCGGTATTCCCTATATTTAAAATAGGGCGCAACCTTGTTTGTGTCAATAGCACAAATGCACCGCAATCATTCACACAAGAGTCAAAAACATTCCATGCATTTCATTTAATCAAAATTATCACAATACAAGGGATATATCCTTACAAGTATCATGACGAGAAATACATGGGAACTAAGACAGTTAAAATTACAACTGCAACATAAGCAAAGCACTAGCCTTAACAGGCTTACACAACTTAAAGCAGGAAATGACTAACTACTGATAACAACATCAACGATCTCATCGCTAGTCTGAATCAGGTGACGGAGGAGGAGCACCCTTATCCTGTAAGCAGCACAGGATCGCCTTCAAGGTACGAGTCACCTTGCCGAATTTTCTCTTCGTAAAGGCCTTGGCATCCTCTACTTCAGCGCGAAGTTTCTGAACTTTCTTTCGTAAGGTGATCTGGCTCTCCTCAATCCGAGCAATGCGATCATCGCCAGTAGCCTGTGCAGAAGGAGGAGGGCTCTCATCTGTATCCTGAGCCTCCTCTTCTGCCTCTTCCTGGACCTCTTCCTCAACTTCTGTTCCAGGTTCTCCTTCACTTGGGTCCTCTTCATCATCAAAGTCATCCTCGCTATCCTCCTCAAGTTGATTCTCACGGTACTGAGACCCAATCTTCATCTTGACCATAGTCGACTCATCAATGCTATGAATCAAAACTGGCAATTCTGGCCCAAGTCTGTAAGCAAACTCAAGCGCGATCTTGCATATCAGTCGGCCAAAAGGAAGCGATTCGGAAGTTCTTCTTGACTTGGCTATGAGGATTATCTGTCACAAGATGAAAGTGGCCATACATACATTCTCTCCCTGGGCCACCAGATACAAAAAATCAACCATAAGGCGCATACATTCAATGCGATTCGTCGACCTGGGATACACATTGAACGTGAAAATATGGTGCAGCAGGCGCAAATCATCAGACATATACGTCGCCTTGAGGCTATTATTAGGCTGCCATGGAACCAACTTACCGCATAGGAACCTGGTACGGCGATCTCGCTCACGCCTACTCAGATTCTTCTCACTAGGATGAACATCACCAAGAGGTACGTTCAGAAGTCGCGCAATCAGCCGCACATCGATCGTAGCCATCCTATCCCTACCAAAAGGAATTTTGATCTGCAATGGCTCCAAGGTAGGATTCCGGATACTAGCGTAGAAGGCACGAACGGTGCTCACATTAGCACGAGCGTGAGCTTCAAAGATTGGACCCCAATGCGCAGCTTCAATACGCTCAAACAACAAAAATTTGCCAAACAGTCGTCCTTCCACGTCCACCTCAAACAACACTTTGCGATCAGTATATTGGCCGTGAGGCATCTCAGCTAAAATCACTTGCCCAAGATGAGTATGGGGATCCAAATCTCGCTTTGTATGGAACTCTCGGGCTGTAGCTGGACCTGTGACAGCGCTTGAACTTGCGGCACCACCCCGCGGCCTTCTCGATTGAGCAGGGTGACTTGGCCCAGCCTCATCTACTGCAGTTTTCCTTTTACCCATCAAAGATAAGTTGGTGGAGAGTGACAAAAGGCCTAAAATGGCTTCCACGAAAGTCATGAAAAATGGAGAAAATGTGGAGAAGTGGCTATCCAAACTGGAAAAGAGAGATCTAGGCATTGTAGAGGGATGCTTCAAGCTTCCCTAGGATGTATTTTTAAGGAGAAATGAAAATGAAAAAGTGAAATGGAGCACCTCACGATTTCAGCTCGATTTGGAGGTTTTTAAAGCTCCAAAAGATGAAATCTTCAAGAGGGATGACTGCCAACTTCAAAGGAACGATGAAGGGTGGTCGTTTTTGGCCAAGCATGGATCTAGGGGTGGTTTAGAATCACGAATTTTGGAGATAGTTGCTGGAAAATGAAAATGGAGCTATGGGGAGGGCTGTTTGTGAAGGAAGTGCACGATTTAGGAGTTTTCTACCCATGAGCCATACATGGGGGGTGTGAAATACCCAAAATACCCTCACATCTCAAAGTAAACCTCCAACGGACAAGGGTGGTCGGCGATGCATCGCCGACCGATCACCTATTCGGTCGGTGAGACCACATGTTTTTGGTCCCCCATGGTCCAAGGACCCCAAATATATACGGTCCCAACCTTGGTTCATTGTATTTTGACCTATATAGGCCCAAACATGTGTTCAGAGCTTTTCGGGACCAATCCACAATCTCGAATATAAAATCTTATCATGCAGCATATGATTTTGGGGTAGAAGGAGCTAGCACATCCATCTAGACTATTAGTTGCTAAAGAAAGTGAAGTTAGAATGGCCTTATCGCCATTTTTCATGAAATTTTACTATTCACTGTAAATTTTTGTGAAAGTATTATTTTATGTTATTTTCACATTAGGTTTGATGCCTAATATGGAAAGGATAAGAAAGAAATGAAGATTGGAGTGGTGAGAGGAAGAATTTTGAAGATTTTTGGCGAAACGGGATTTTTAAGCCTTGGCGATTGAATACAGGAGTCGTGGTCATCCCACGGCCCAAGGATTCACTTTTACGGGTTTAAAATCGTTCAAATAATGTCTCAACCCGACTTCCTACGACCTAAGAGCTATTCGCGTTGCTTCACGCGACTCGAGATGCGTTACAGACTCGATCGTGCGATCGATTCGAATAAACTTCGCCTATTGGCGAATCTGCGATCCTAGAAATGTTTCTAGACCCTTCTCGCACCCACCTAAGTCAAAAGAAGCGACAGCGTACGTCGCGAGACCATAACCCAGGCCCAGTATACTCTTATTCATGCTCTGATACCAACTTATAACACCCTGAAAATCGGGGGTCATATATAAACTCAACTCCCAAGTTCCAGACCATCACTTATGCAACAAAAATGATTATGATTCAACGTTGTCTGAGTTAAAGCATTCACATGAGTAAAAGTATACCAAAACTGTAATTCATACTGCAGATCCAGTGATAAAAGCAAGCGGAAGACTAAACAATATATATATCACTGTAAAAAAAAAAACAAAGTAGATCTCAACTGTCACTAAAGTATGAATACATCACTGAGTCTCATATACATGTAAATGACAAAAATAAATGTTCAGAAGAGTCCCACTGTGAAGTCCCGTCAACCCAGGTCACCTAAGCAAAGCCATCATGGTACTGCATGTACGAGAAATCATTCTAATCCTCGTCAAAGTCTGGCTCTGCCTCCTGGATCTCAGCATCACCTGCATTTACAACAGGGTCTGGTGGGTGTTGCAAACACCATCCCTTAACGTAAGAATGAGTAGCTAACTCAGTGGAATAATAGAGCAAAGATTTACATGTTCTCAAATTAATCATGCGATAATAGTAAAGCAGTAAATCAGACAATCCTAATACTGTTATTAATGCAATAGGACATGACGTGATGTATGCCCTCACCGATGATCTCCCTCATAAGGCACCATCCTACGACCGCGGCATGCAATCGTTCCTCAAGTGCTCCACATCTTCCAGGCACATGCAATGTTATGGTAATATGATTTCTGAGTTGTTATTAGTCCATTCAAATAGCAGGATTGGGAAACTAAGGTACTTCCCTTGTATCAATCCCAACACAGATCCTGTCTAGGGTCGTCACTCATAGAATCTCATACGATGTATATTTTGTAGGTCACTGCAAGGGCTGTCAGGGCTGTTTCTCGCACTCGTTGCACCGCTTCCCCATCACCTTATCAATACAGGCCTACTGTACTCTCACTGCTACGGAAGGGTCGTCGTCTCCCGTAAACTCAGAATACGCTCGAGGTCACTACAAAGGGCTGCCAGGGCTGTTTCTCGCACTCATTGCACCGCTCCCCCATCACCTTATCAATGTAGGCCGACTACAAGAATATAGTGTCCCATACCACCATAATCTGCTCACGAGTCATAGGTGCTCAGTGGTCACTACGGGGAGGTTTGTGGCCCCAGTGTAGGTCGACAGCTCGACCACGGTGTCCCATACCACCATGCCCGGCTCATGAGTCTTTGTGGATCAAGGTACCATGGTTAACAGGGTTTATAATGGTAAGTTCAGTACCCTAGGTTCAAGCAGTCATGACTCATGAAGGGTCAACATACATCGGCCAGTCAGGTTACTTGACGGGCTCGACTAGCGCGATCGCATCTCAAGTCGAACGACATGAAGTGCATAAAACACTTCGTGTGGCCTAACCACTGCCGCCAACTCCAGAACACGGCTCACTTTCATCGACGCGTCGTTCGTGGCCAAGAAAAGCTAACCACGAATTCGCTCGGTTACCGACTGCCTGGACTAAGCATAGTCCCAAACAATTATGAAATCACATCAGCAAACCATATGAGAGTATTGGAATTGAAATACAACCATGTGAGCATGTTAACACATGTTATAACATACATCTTAAGTAAATCATCAAGCACATACATTTCATGCATATAATGAAATCATGCATATAGTCAACATGTAGGAAATCATTTACGTCAGCATATTAATTGAGAAATCCATCTCAAACTAATTCATAACATCATTTAATTCAATACATACTAATATAAACATTTATACAAACACTTACACTACACACTTAAGTCTACATATAGTATGTGGACCTGAAGTGCGCATTTAGGCGAGTCTCTTCGCCAAACTAATTATGCACGCTTTCCTAACATTCTAATGCGACAACAAATCATGTCAATCACATCAGCAAAATATGAATGAGATCTGTACTTCCTACAAATGACTAAAATGCCCTAAATCTCATATTCTTCGTTGATTTACGAAACAGGAAACGGACAGAATGTTGTACATGTCAAACAGCATTGCCGTCGATAATCTACTATTAAACGACATTGAAAGCTTTGGAAACAGTCAATCAAAGCGTCTAAAATCCGCACCTTATCTCTTATGGATGCGTCGTTTCGAACGGAGCGTATACGCTTCGTCTACAGCGATAAGAGAACCTAATTCACGAGTTACGTCAGCTAACAAGCTATGAATCCTAGTAAACCTCAAATCAGCAACTTCCTAGGGTTATTTCATACCTAAAAAGTGGAGGAATCACCGGCCAGGTGATTCGAATGTGTTGCTGAAGCACGTGCAACAGATGGCACGGAGGCAGGAAAAATCTATCCTACTCTCTCTCACAAACTCTCACCTTTTCTCTCTCCCAAACTAGAGATTTTTACAAATTCGGATGGGAGAGAGGAGTGAGGGTTTCAACCCCTTTTATAAGCTTAAAAACGCAGAAAATAGGCTCCGGTACAAGGTTCACTTAGTGCATATCCAAATCGGGGCTGTTTCGGTCCAAAAGATGCTTTCTGGTGGTCCCTTGGCTGAATGCGATCGGACTTAAGCTCATGCATACCAGATCTAGCACGTATTAAGTTTTCAGTCCGGCAGGGTTCGCAGATCGCGCGTGGCGGACTAGTTTCATTTCAGCGGTCACCGCACGTAGATCAGGGCTGAAAGTCTCATGATATGAAATAGAAATTTTTCCTGATCCGAGGGTGTAATCTGGCTGAATTCTGACGGTCAGAACACTCAATACTGACGCGTCAAGTCGTGTGCCGGATTTGAATTTCAAATTTTAAATTTGTCCCTATTCGCACTCTCTTCAGTTCGGGCTCCATAAAATAGCCTGTGTTTATCGGTTGGACTTGATTTTTGAAATGATTGTCAAGTCCAGCTGGGCGGTCCTAACGGTCTAAGATAGGAGGTATCGGACTTTCGACGCACGGTATAGATCCAATACAAAATTTCAAAGTGGTCCGGAGAACAAACCTGCTTAGAGTTTGATCCGAGGTTATAGAGTATTGTAGAGTCATTAGTTCTACTCGATTTGGGTCTTGTAGAACGTATTTAAAGTGATCAGGGACTATTTCCCAGCTACTCTAACATTGCGCTAGCTAACTTACGCTTAATTTTCATAAAAATTAATCCTAAGTGGTTTCTTTGGCTATGGAATTGGGTTTTAAGCGATTTTTTGGGTGTTTTAGTTGACCCACTGCCTAACGACGTCAAATCCCAGATTGGCCAAAATTCGGGGTATTACAGCATGCCTAGTGAAAGTTTTTTCGCAGCCAAGTTCCGTGCCTCGAAACACGCCACTTTCCTTTCACAAATTTCGAAGAAACACCGTATCTTAGGATGTTTTTGGGTCCTCTACATGATAGACGGTTCAGATCTGCCATATGATCAAAGATGGTGGACCACAACCGCCTGAAAAAATTAGTTTTTACGGATGTGCGAAACCTTTCGCACTCTTTCGCTGTCGTGATCGGTGGGCCCCACAAAGATATTTTCAAGGAAATCCACCCCGTCCATTGCATTCAGAACGAAATTTTAGTCAAGAATGGGTACTTTTGAATGTCCATTGACGTGGCTCAGAGAAGAAATCACTAAAAGATCAGATTTAAACGCTATAGGGCAGCCCTTTTGTGGCCTGTGTATCGTACACGTGTGCGTGTATGGATGCAAAGTAATAACATGGTTTTATAGTTCTCGTGCCCCTCTACATGGTGAACGGCTTGGATCATCCGTACGGTCAAATGGTGGGGCCCACTAGCTTTCGTGAAAACGGACAGCGTCCGTCCGAAACAGGGATGCGGAACCGTCCCTGTGACGTTGGTGGGGCCCATTTGACTGTTGTGTTCATCAATCCATGCCGTCCATTAGCTTATTCACGAAAAATAGATCAGACATGAATAGTTTTGTTTGTCCGTTGATGCAGCCCACTTGATTTTCTTCTCTACCATCTGTTCGTGTTTGAACAGTTAAAAAAAACCGATAACGTGATGTCTTCGAATTTTGTCAGCTAGGCGTGAGTAACATGGGCCTCAGAGAGCCAATGGACGGTCCAGATTGTCGATATGGACAATAGGTGGGGCCCACAACTCAAGCGTTCGATCGGACGGCGTTAACGCTATTGTAAATGCATTTTTCTATTGAAGTCGGTCGGTCAAATTGACTTTAAAAGATGCATCCGGTCCGGTACATGGCTAGTGTACATGTGCTTTATGCACATGTTATACATGGGGGGTCCAGTGTGATGTTTTTACGAAATCTGATCCGACCATCTGATTCGTCTCCTCATTTAAGGCGTTGATACCAAATTCGAAGTAATTCCAGATATCAGGTGGGCCCAGAATCAACGGTTTATAGGCTAATCTGTCAGTTGGAGCACTTTTATAGTGATTCGAGAGATGAAATTTAAAATGTACAGTTAATTTATGGTCCTTATCTCATGTATAAAGTTTCGAACCGATCAGATGGTGGGAACCCTGTGATCTTGCATTCTGGATGGTTTTCTGGCCCGTTTAATGCAAACAGCTTGATTTCCTCAGATTCCTAGCGTGTAATTTCTTCAATCTTAGTCCTTTGGAGTCCGTTCCCTACTCTGGTATCCTCAGAGCATTAAATCCATGCTTTTAATACGCTTTTTCAATCAACGCTCTTTATTTCATCATGCAACAAAACACAATTAAACTATGGCATTAAGCATTATCATGTTGGTAAAATCTGGTAATAATTGGGGTCTAATATGTAATAATTGACCCTCATCACAACCCCCAACCAGCATTTTGCTAGTCCTGAGCAAAACATGCAAAAAATAATTTCAGAAATAAAAGAAAATTCCTGTAAACCTGAGTGACTTGTGAACAAATAGTCGAAATGTGAAAATTTTAAGATTCATGAATGGTAAGTTGATTTTTTTTCCTGGACCAAGCTAACTGTAAACTTCATAATCAAGTTCAAAGTATTAATCCATTAATTAGAACATTCTAAACATTGAGTTCCATGAGTGTATAGTGTAATCTCAGTTTACGATCATTAAGAGATCCAATTGTCAATTTCATGTTAGCATTAGTAATTAACAACGGAATACATGACAACTGAAACCCACACTTGCCTGATGGGTTAACTTTTCATTCAGCCTTGATTTTTTTCATGAACAATGACGCCAAGGAAGGGAATCAAATCCTCACTTATAGGGAGCAAACCTATGATGAAAACTTGTCGCCTAACTTTTTCTAAATGTCAACCATAGGGAATCGAATCTTTACCTATAGGGAGAAAACCTATGGTGAAGATTATGTGACTTACCCTTTCTTGCAATTCTTTTACTGAACATGAAATTTTTTTCAAGCTGATTCCATTCATGCTTAGAGATTACCAAGTAAATCATTTAATGTGTAAGCGAGATGTGTCATTTGAAATCATGACTCAATCAATGTTTATAACTTCTAATCATGGATTAATAACTCAAACTTAACTGTGAAATCTAAGAGACAACTGAATCAAAGAGTCATAAAGTACCAACATTCTGTATCTTGTAATTTTAAAATCACAAGTATCCTTCAAAATCACTTTAAATTCACAAGAAATTTTAGAAAAATTTAAAATTTTATACAATTTTTGCTCAAGACCAAGAAAATACTGATTAGGTTACCTAATCTCCCACCCCCAACTTAAAATCTACATTGTCCTCAATGTAAAAGATGTAGGCATGCAATGCACATAGGATAATGAAAATAAATGAAAAGTGATAGAAAGATAGTACCTGAATGAAGGGATCAAGAGAGATTTTCCAAATATATCAATGTAAAAGCGAGTCAGCACAAGAGAGAAATCAACAAAAGTAAAATAACAAAAATAAAATCACAAAAGAAAATCCTACCTATACCACTTTTGCAGGTGCTCTCGATTGCATTTAGCGTATGCAATAAGCCTTTAAACCCCTAGGTTGCCCCTAGTGGATGAGTTGTAGTCTCGTGAGGGTTTGCAGTAATGTTACCTATAAACATTGAACTAACTATCTAGGAAAAAGAAATAAAAAAAAAAGCTGGGTTGCCTCCCAGGAGCGCTAAGTTTAATGTCTTCAGCTAGACAAGCAATGAAAACAATCATGGACCATCGGCCAGTATCTTGGTAAATTTCTCAGAAGGTTTTTCAATAAGATCATCCAAAAGCCCATTTTGCAGTAGGCTTGGATGTCATAGAACGTTAATAACTAAAGAAATTGAAGGATCTCAGTATAAAGTGTTCTTTTTATCGTCTGAAGTGTCCAAAGTATATATGATTCACCTGTGGCGAAAAAAAATTTCGAAGTTAGTACACTATGATGAATCAGAGACTACATGTAGATGAAATTTAAAAAAATTTGTAGTAGGTGGTGTAGTCTCGACAAACGCCGATGTTTCACTCTGTAGTTCAATTTTTAACTCTTTCTCATTTAATGGTAAACATTCAGGATCTGGGGAAGGAGGTACTTCAGAATACGGGTTCTCTCGATTCAGGACAACTGCCGAGATATTATTTTGCAAGGCATTCACTATTTCTTGTAACAGGGGATCATTTGAATCTACAAAATACGCTAAGCAATCATCTAAAGAGTTAGGACGTTCAGCTGAGCATGATTTATTTTTCACATTGGAGATTGTGATGATCTGCTCAAGGAATCCATCATCTTTGAAAGTGGATGGAAGTACACTCTCTTGCTCCAACCCTGCGCAAACATTTTGATGATCAAGAAACGAAGTATTATTGTGAGGACTCTACTTATTGATACTACTCAAAAGAGGTATTGAATCGTCAAAAGTGTATAACTTAAATGGTGGCCTCAATTGGGTGGTTTCAACTTCAAGCGTCATATCAAGCAGTTCGTTCATTTTTCGAATCATATCATCATCCAATTCAGTGGAGTGGCATAAACATGTGTCACAAGAGTTAGAAGGGTCGCTTGTAATGGGCTCATCTTTCACTTTTAAATCAGACATGTTAGGTGAGAGGAGTGACTCATTTTGACCGACCACTTCGTATACTTCTTGATCATTGACCTGGACCATACTTGAGATTGATTCCGGAGGAATTTGAGTTGAACATTCATGATCATCATCTCAATACATATCATTATCTAATTCCCTATTGTGCGTACTTGGGATAGGATTGCTTTCCTCACATTTTATTCCTGAATTGGGTTGACGTTCGAATAAACTGACCTCTTCCTCATCATTGAAATCCTGAGTGTCATGTAAGGAATGTGTGTTATCATCACTGTATTTGAAAGATACCCATATCTATTCACCATTCCTTTCAACCGTCATCGAGATCGATTCATCTGGAAATTGAACCATATGCTCATTAACATAATTCAACTCTTCATCCCAAATTCCAGAGTGTTTTAAAAGTGAGTGAGGATCACCTTCCTCGCATTGTATTTCTGGATTGGGTTGTGGCTGAGATGAACTATCTTCCATTAGCGCATCATAAGTAGGGAATCCAAAGGAATAATCAACGGGTTGCGGTCGGGATGAATTAGTCTCCAGTAGCTTATCAATGCATGATTCAAGTGCACCTAATAATTTCATCAAGTCATAGGCTGTGTAACTCGGAGATGACTCCTTTTGGATCGTTTCTGGTGGATATTCAGAAGTAGGGAACCCAAGAGAATAACCATTAAAACATGTTGTTGCTTCATTTTTTTCAATTTTAATGTTTCCACTGATTATAGTCATACGGATCATAGGTGGGAGAATCTGATGGTTGATAATAGTCCTCACGCCTATAGTTATGATAATCACGACACTCACGTACTGTTTTATTAATCCGTGCGGTGTAATTATTCTCCCGTATATGATCGAGTAAGGACTTCTTAACTGGTGGATCATTAGATTCCGGTTGGTTCTCGATGATAGTTTCAGAAAAGTTTTGAGACATTAGTGAATTTCTATCATAATCATCATCCCTATATATGTTACTCTTCTCAGCATACTGACATCCCACCCTTTCATATGCATGGTGAAACTCTAACTCTGAATCTAATTCTAAAGGAAAAATCCTACACCAATCTAGAAATAGGAAGAGAGATAATTAGAAAGAAGTTATCAATTTGAAGATCTATGTTAGAATCCTGCAAAAGAAAACAAAACAAGTTAGTTTCTAAAAAACAGAAAATCTAAAATTAAAAATTTTCTAAAGAACAACAAAAAAGAGTTAGTTTTTAAAAAGGAAGGAAATCCTATAATTAGAAAGTTACTAAAAATAAAAATAGAAAGTTAGTTTCTAAAAAAAAAAAGGCTTCTAATATTAGAAATAAAAAGCTAAGTTAGTTTCTAAAAAAGAAAAAATTTCTAAAACTAGAAAATAGAAAGTTACTTGAAAGAAGAATCTAAATCTAAAATTAAAAAATAGAAAATTTCTAAAAAGAAATCCTACACTTAGAAAATTTCTAAAAAATAAAATTCTAATTGTAAAAATAGAAATTAAAAAAAATAGAGAATTTAGAAAGAGATTACCAAAATAGAAGTTCAAATCAGGAACCTACAAAGCAGGAAATATGTTAGTTTCTTAAAAAAAAAAAAAAAAAAAAACTTTAACCTAAAGTTAGTAAAATCCTAAGATTATGAATTATGATAAGAGAGAATCTTAAATCCAATTGGATCGAAATAGTCCCCGGCAATGGTGCCAAAAACTTGATGTTTTAATTTAAACCAAACTAATTTAAATGATTTTAACTTGTAAGTATACGAATCAGATGTAGATATGGTACGTATTACGAGATCGTTCCCATGAGGACTGGTTGTCACAATTTAAAATTTAAGACTCTTCTTAACTAATCCAATTAATGGTTTAACAAACTATTAAGTAAACTAGCATAAATCTATGAAAAATAACTACGAGCAATAATGAGAAAAAATCAATCGAGGAGGAGACTAGGACTTTCGAATCCACCCCTAATTATCCTAACCCTTATTTTACCTGTCAATTTATCCTAATTCAGATTGATATAAATTTAATAAACAAAGCACATCCTATGTCTTTGGTCGGGCACACAGAATATATAATCTTTTAAAGCATATGGATCACATCTTTCCATCCATAGTCAGGCATGGAGAGATGTAAATCCTGTTTCTTCCTCTATAGGAAACCTGTTCATGGTCAGACACAAGCACCTAGAATAATATTCCAAACAACATCCATATCTAGACTGTGGTCGAGCTCATAGAATGGAGAAGTATGAAAATCTCAGGAAAGCACATTAGAAAAAGAAACAAATCAATCAAATTATTATGAATTCAACAAGAAACAAGAGTCAATCAAATTAGGGGCTTCATCTCAGCCCTAGCTGAGAAGATTAGCTATCCATGAAATTAATTAGGAAAGAAGTAATAAATATGAACAATAAGAGGGTATGCTGACACAACACATCTTCGACCGAATATTAGGTCGCATGCCCTCAGAAAAATGTCGTATGCGCATCTGCTCGTCAGCAAGTATCGTAGGGACATATCTGCCCAACTCTGTGAATCGATGCTCGTACTCTGTAACTGACATGCCTCCCTGCCTAAGGCACAGAAACTCGTTCTCCCTCTCGTGTCGGTAGGTCTGCGGATAGTATTTCTCATGGAATTGGAACTCGAATGCTGCCCAAGTCCAGATGTAGCCAACTGCAACCGTACGCAGTATACTATCCCACCATAAGATGGCCTCTCTCTCGAACATGAAAGTGGCCAACTCAACCTGCTCAGACTCCGAGCAGTGCAGCATCCTCAATATCTTCGAGACGCGGTCGAGCCAATACTCGGCCTCCTCGGGTCTGTGAGAACCCGCAAAAGTAGGAGGCCACAAGCACTGGAATCACTCAAGTAGGCCTCAGGTATCAGCAGCATTCCCCGTAGGGTAAGTAGATGGTGCAGGATGAGCCATACCCTCATCCTAAGTCGAAGTCCCAGCTTCCTCAGCTGGATGCACAGATGGCGCAGGTGGAGTCGCACTCTCACCCTGGGCTAAGGTCCCTGCTATAGTAGTCAAAAGCTGCCGATGCTGCTGGTACATCATGGTCATCAACTGCTCAAACCTATCAGGAGGTAGAGCAGGCTGAGGCACATACTGCGTCGAGGAAGACGCACGGTACTGCTCTCTAACTGGCGGTGTGAAAGGTGATGGTCCATCTGTAGGACCTGTAAAAGGCTGAGACTCAGGTGCAGTCTCACGAATCAGGCCCACAGTAGGGTCCATTTGATCATCACTCTGGGGAGGGACCTGATCCATCGCTCACCCAGCGTAAGACGTGCCATGCTCCGAGTAATCTTAGGTGGCATTCCGTATATTCAAAATAGGGTGCAACCCAGTCAGTTTCAGCAATAGCACAAACACACTACACAATCATTCACATAACAAAACGAAGAAACTCCATACATTTCATTTAATCAAAATTTTTCACAATACAAGAGACATATCCTTACATGCATCATGATAAGAAACACATGGAAAACTTAGTCAAAGCTACAACTGTAAAATAAACCAACTACTAAGCCTTCTCAGGCTCACACACAGAAAACACAAAATAACCTACATATGACCGACAACCATCTGAAATCTAATCACTCGTCCGAGTCTAGTGATGGAGGAGGGGCACCCTTATCCTACAGACAACACAGGATAGATTTCAAGGTGCTAGTCACCTTCTTGAACTTGCGCTTCACAAAGCCCCGCAGGTCCGTAATGTCCTATTGCAAGGTAACTTGGCCCTGTCGTAGGGCAGCATGATCCTCCTCCAGGCGAGCTATACGAGTATCCCAAGAAGCCTGACCAGAAGCCTGCCCTGGTACCACAGGAGGGGAGCTCTCATCTGTGCTCTGGGCCTCTGGTTCTTCCTCTTCTTGTTCCTCTTCTTGGATCTCGGCCCCAACTTCTTCTTCACTCTCTTCTTCTTTGCTCTTAGTCTCATCTTCGCTCTCCTCAAGTCGAGCTTGGCGTTGCCGTGGCCCGATCTCCATCTGATTGAGGTTAGCTTCATTGATATGATGAATCGACACCGGCATCTCCCCACCAAGGCCATAACCAAACTCACGTGCAATCTTGCATATGAGTCGGCCATATGGGAGCGACTCAGTCCTCCTCCTCGAGCATACAACCTGCACTATCTTCGCAACATGAACAAAGGCACACACAGATTTTCCCTCTACCCCAATTGATACAGGAAGTCCACCATGAGGCGCGTACACTCACTACGGTTACTCCACTTGGGGTAGACATTAAATGTGAAAATGTGGTGGAGCAAGCGGAAGTCGTCTGTCATATGGGATGCAAGAAGACTCCGATCCGGCTGCCACTCAAGCAGTCGGCCACAAAGGGAATGTGTGCGGCGGTCCCTTTCACGCATACTATTCAGATTCTTAGCGCTCGCATGTACCTCGTCAAGGGGCACATTCAGAAGCCGAGATATCAGCCTGACGTCAATTGTGGCCCACAAATCCACTCCACATAAGACTCGAAACTGAAAGGGTTCCAGCGTAGCCTTGTGAATGTTGGCATAGAAAGGTCAGACCGTGCTTGCATTGGCGCGTTGCCTGACATCAAATAACAGACCCCACTGTGCCTGTTCTAGGAGCTCGAGCAACTGATATTCTCCAAAAAGTCGTCCATCTACCTGTGCTTCAAAAAGGACCCGATGGCCCTCATAAATTCCATGGGGTTGTTCCGCCAACCAAGCCCTTCCAGCAGGAGATCGGGGATCAAGATCCTGCTTCGTCTGAAACTCACGAGCGGCACTTAGACTAGCGGCGGCGCTTGAACTAGCGGCACCACCTCTTGGCTTCCTTAAACGTGAGGGGCGACTAGGTCCAGCTTCATCAGCGGCGGTCTTCCTCTTTCCCGTGAGAGAGAGGATGGTGAAAAGGAAAAAACAGGCTAAAATAGCCTCTATAAAGGCCATGGAAAATGAAGGAAAGGGGGAGATAGGGGTGAGGTTTTTGATTCTCCACGAGTTTGAGACCCAACAGGGGTTGTAAAGGCCCCAAACAACGAGTTTTGAAGAAAAGAAAAGGAAGAGATGGGTTGGGTTGGAGGCTTACACGATTTGAGCTTCAAATGGAGGGTGTAAGAGCTCCAAACGACAAAAATGGAAAGGATAGGGAGGGTGTATAGCTGTAAACGATTTGAGGCAGAAATCGATGATGGGAGTGATTGGAAATGGGATTTGAGAGAGAACTCAGCAACTAGAAGGGAAAGAGAGAGCTTGGGGGTATGGTTTGTGAAGGAGGTAAGGGTTTGGGGTGGTTTTAATGGATGGCCCACATACCAGGGGGCTACCCTAACCCCAAAGGTGATCGGCCCGAAGGCCTGCCCAAATGGGGCCCATTGTACGGCGAGGCCTCACCGACTCGATGAGGTCCTCGCCACTCGCTGTGTTATTTGGCGAGGCCTCACCATTTAGGCGAGGTCCTCTTGCCATGAGGGCCCAAAATTCATGTGGGTCCCACCCTGGATCATTCTAGATCAGCGTGGGTAGGCCCTCGACTCCGTTTCAAACTATTTCAATTCATCTCGGGTGTTAACTGATGTATATTCACATTTGACAATTTTTAACAACTGGGATAGGGTCAATAGAGGTCTAGACCCGACCACACATGAACTAGAAGTGGTCTGGGGTCATTTCATGCGACCACGGATGCACACGGACTCGATCAAAATCATCGATTTGAGTGAACTTCGCCAATTGGAGAAACTGGAGTCCTATGAGTGTTTCTACGTTCTTCTCATACCCACCTAAGTCAAAGGGTGACAGCGTACATTGCGTGCCCATAACCTAGGTCCGGTTTAATCTAAATCATGCTCTGATACCAACTTGTAATGTCCTGAAAATCAAGGGTCGTGTAGAAACCCAACTCTCGAGTTCCAGACCATCACTTATGCAACAAATATGCTTATGATTCAATATTTTCTGAGTTAGTGCATTAACATGAGTGAGATTATACCAAAATTTATAATTTATACTCCAGATCCAGTGATAAAACGTAAGCGAAAGACTGAAAGATATATATATCACTATCTGTAAAACAAAACAATCTCGATCTGTCTCCAAAGTATGAATACATCACTGAGTCACATATACTTATATCAAACCAAAATTAAAATGTCGTATGATAGTCCAACTAGAAAAATCCCACCGATCCAGGCCACCTATGCAAAGCCGTCAAAGAACTGCATGTACGAGAACTCGTCCTGGTCCTCGTAGTAGTCCGGCTCTAGCTCCTGAATCGCCTCACAACCTGCATCTAAGATAGAGTCTAATAGGTGTTGCAAGCACCGTCCCATAACGTAAGAGTGAGTGATCAACTCAGTGGAATCATAGAGCAAAGATTAGCATGCTATCAAATCGATTGTGCGATAATAGTAAAATAAATAATCAGACATTTCTAGATACTGTTGTTAATGCAAGTATGAGATGCAGTAATGATGGATGCCCACACCGACATACTCCCTCATGCGATACCATCTTACGTCCGCAGCATGCTTTCTTCCCTCAGTGCTCCACATCTTCCAGGCACATGTAGTGCGATGTGGATATGATTATCGAGTTGTTATTAGTCCTTTCAAATAGCAGGATTGAGAAACTAAGGTACTTCCCTTATATCAATCCCAACACCTATCCTGTCTAGGGTCGTCACTCCTAGTAGTCTCATACGATGATATATTTCTAGGTCACTGTAAGGGCAGTTGCTTGCACTCGTTGCATCGCTCCCCCATCACCTTATCAATACAGGCCTAATTGTACTCTTGTTGTTACGGAAGGGTCGTCGCCTCACGCAGACTTAGAATACGCTTGAGGTCACTACAAAGGGCTCGTCACCAATCAGAGTAAGCCGACAGCTCGAATGTAGTGTCCCATACCACCACAATCAGCTCACGAGTCTAAGGTACTCACTGGTCACTACAGGGAGGTTGTGGCCCCAGTGTAGGCCGACAGCTCGACCACGGAGTCCCATACCACCATGCCCAGCTCATGAGTCTTAATGGATCAAGGTACCATGGTTAACAGGATTTTCACTGGTAAGTTCAGTACCCTGGGTTCAAGCAGTTATGACCAATACAAGGTGAACATACAATGGTCAGTCGGGCTACTTGACGAGCTCGACTAGTACGAGCGTACCTCAAGCTAAATGACATGAAGTGTATAAAACACCTCGTGTGGCCTAATCACTTCCATCAACCCAAAGCACGACTCGGGTTCGTCGACGCGTCCTTCGTGGAGAATAGAATCCAACCACGATTTCGAATCTGATACTGACTGCCTGGACCAGAGTATAGCCCCACGCACTTGTAATCTACATCAAGGATCATATGAGAGTGACAGAAATGAAGCACAAATAATCCAAACATATTACAACATGTTATACATACAACATAAGCAAATCAACTAAACATGAGCATTTCATATGTATAAAGAAATCAATTCAATATAACAAACATGGAGGAAATCATGTGCATCATCATATTAGTTGAGAATCCAATCTCAAAACTAATCTACAACAACATTTACTCAATACTTACTAATACATACTTTTATACAAACACTTAGTCTACACACATTTGTCTACATAGCGTATGTCGACCCAAAGTGTGCGTTAGGGCGAATCTCTTCGCCAAAAAAATCATACACGCATATCTTGTATAATAACACGACAAATAAACATGGCAATCATTTCAGAAAAATACAGACGTATACAGTATTTCCTACAAATACCTAAAATGCCCTAAATCTCATATTCTCCGTACATAATCGAAATGGAAAACAGACAGCATGTTCTACATGTCAAACAGCGTTCTTGTCGATAATCTACTATTAAACGACATTGAAAGCTTTGAAAATAGTTAACCTAAGCATCTAAAATCCTCACCTTTCACCGTAGAAGCGTATCGAATCGAATAGGAACTCTATGCTTCGACAATGTCGATATGACGACCTAAACCACAAGATAAGTCAGCTACTTCGCTACTTGTATCGATGGAATCCCTAAAACAGGCTGAGGTTAGGGTTTTCTTACCTAGAATGAAGTCAGAATCACCAGAAGAGTGATTAGAATACGGTGCTTAAGTACGTGTAAAAGCAGGATCGAATGACAGGAACTTTCCCTCACAACTCTCACAGAATCTCTCTCTTTTCTCTCTTCTCTTTTCTAGAATTTTTGTAAATTCGTATGGGAGAGATGTGAGAGGGTTTAAGGTCCTTAAATAGGTTAGAAAGTCACCTATTTAGACTTTAAACTAAGGTATACTTGGGTTATAGCCAAATCGGGTCTTTCTCGATCCAAAAGAGCATTTTTGGAGGTCCCCTGACCAAATGCGGTCGGACTTAAGCTCATGGATATTGGATCCTGATCACATTAAGTTTTCAGTTCGATAGTGTTCCCAGATCGCACGTGGCGGACCAGTTTCAGTTCAGCGGTCACTGAGACTCGATCGAGGATTCCAAGTACAATAACCTGAGTGGGAAATGTTCCCTGATTCGAGGGTGTATTTGGGTCAGATTCCAACGGTTTGAATGCTTATACTTAACCCGCAAGCGTCACGTGCCAGATTTATTTAAATCACATTTAATTTCTAAAGAATTCTCCTCTTTCTCAGACTCGCTCCAGGCTCAATGAAATAGCGTCAGGACATCAATTGGGCTTAATTTTCGAAACGATTGTCAAGTCCAACTAAGCGGTCATAACGGTCTGAGATTGTAGGTATCGGACTTTCGACGTGCGGTCTAGATCCAATACAAAGTTTCAAAGAGTTTCTAAGAGCAAACGGGTTTAGAGTTTGATCCTAGGTTTCAGGGTGTTATAGCCTTAACGATTCCATAAGTTTTGAGTCTTGCAGAACATATTTAAAGCGATCAGGGCTAATTTCACAGCTAATCTAATATAACGCTAGTTAACTTACACTTAATTTCTAAAGGAATTAATCCTAAGTGATTTCTGATTGAGGTGGTACTCGGGTCTCTGTACAGATTTTTTTGAGACGTTACACACCATCTCTACAGGGAGTAGGTGGACAACATGTGTATTATAACACATACATTGTGATGGTTCCGCCGTCCGTGGACGGTGAGATTAAAATACTCACATCCTTGGGTCCCACGTGGAGCCCACCATAATGGTTTATTTACCATCTAATCCGTTGATAGGGTCACGTAGACCCAGATGAAGTGGGAACATAAATTTCATATGGTTTCTAAACTCCAGGGACCCAAAAGGGGTTCAAAGGTAGACGTGCCATCACCACTGTTTCATATGATGTGGGCCACATGAGCATTGTATAGGGCTGATTTTTGGGTATCCCACTGTCCCACAGGGGACTCAACAGATGCATGGTGTGGATGTGCAAAACACATCATGGTGGAGCCACGTATGGGACCCACTTCCCTGCCCTCCAGCGTCAAACACAGGACGTCATACGTCCTGGCGTCAGCAGCAGCAGTAGTGCTGCTGCCTAATTTATTCATTTATTTATTTTTTTTTAAAGTGATTTGTCGAAGGTCTTTCCTATATGGGGCCCACATAAGAAAAATCCACCCCTGCCATTGGTCTTTATAGACCATAACAAGTCCATCAAGCCCAATATTGGGCATAATTCCGCATATAAAAAAAATTCTGAGTAGATTTCAATGGTAATGACACTGTTTTCAACACTATGGCCCACCAGATACTCCGATCAATCTCATTTTTCGGCTCAACGCCTAAAATGAGTTGTTAAGTAGGATAGATGGTGTGGATTGAATATATACATCAAGGTGGGGCCTGCATGGGCAACCCACTCTAAGGTTTGAACCAAGCCATTATATTTTGGTTTTCATCTCATGTTCAGCGTCTTTGGACGCTGGATGGCTTGGCCATGACACATGCATTTAAGGTGGGCCTTGGTCAGGTGGGCCACCAAATGCATGGATGATATGGATACAACACAAATATAAAGTGGGCCCGACCTCAAATACATGCTTCATAGTAGGGTCCATTCGGTGGGCCACACAACTATATCATCACAAAGAGAAAGAGAGAGAGAGAGAGAGAGAGAGAGAGAGAGAGAGAGAGAGAGAGAGAGAGAGAGAGAGAGACACGTGTGATGGAGGGACCCCGGCACTATGGGCCCTCCGTTTTGAGCATCCAATTCATACATCTAGTGGGCCCCATTGCATGTGGACCCATCAAATCAAAGATCTACGGTGGAGATCCTTTCTCCACCCAAATAAAATGGTTTAGATGACCTCTTTCAAATTAGTATTAAACATTATGATGGGGTCCATGGAGAATGGCCCCATCATGGAATGATATTGATGATCAAGATGGGCCATCGGCCACATCCTAGGGTCCAAAGTGAGATCCATACCATTGAACGGTAGCCTCACTTGGCCCATCTTAAAAATATGAAAATCTAACATATAAAAGCACCCACCTAGCGATCTCCTTGGTCCGTTGGAAAGCCTATCTCCTTGTGCTTCTCTTTGATGGTGGAAGATGAAAAATAGATGGCTAGGATGAAAGTTTTGGGGATGGAAAGTGGGCCACACAACTCACTTTTCTCTCATGGAGGAGCATGGATGTGGGATGCTCTTGCTTGGCTTGGAAATGTTGAGAAATGAGAGGGAGAGAGAGAGTTGTAAGGAGAGATGTGAGTGATGGGTGATGGAGTGATGAATGTGGTACTTGACATGTAAGGTGGTGTAAGAGAGAGGGTGAAAAAGAGTTGACTTTGGTGGTTGCTTGGGGATGGGGTGAAAGGTGATGTGTACTTGACATGAAGTGATTGATGGATTGATGGGTTGATTGATGGATTGATGGATTGATGGGACATGTTGTAGAGATTCTCTTAGAATTGCAACGCGCGACGTTTTTTCTCCAACTGAACGTGGGTCCACGTCACCTCATCTGGGTATCGGATCGGTACGTGAGTCACGGCGTTGGAACCGCGGCGACAGTATGGTCGCAATGATATAAGTCTCGGATTAAGCCAACTCAAATGTATAGGATATGACTTACGGTCATGCACAAACGTCAATTACAGGTCGTGGATTGCCGGAATTCGACAGGAAGGATTGCGGGAGTTGACGGAATAGTATGGATTAGGATACGGGTCTTACAACTCTCCCTACCTAATAAAAATTTTATCCTCAAAATTTACACTATCATCGCGGCTAAAAATAACTCATAACCACGACAATCCCATTCAGTAAAGCCCAACTTGTCACATTAAGAGTAGAGTCAAGATTATGGAGTCCGATTTTCCCTTTTCTAATTCAAGAAAATAATGTTTGACTTCCCTTTTCTCTTTATCACATCTCAGGCAAACTTAAAACACAGTCTATTTTTGTAACGTCTCGAAAAAATCCGTACAAAAACCTAAGTACCACCTCAGGGAGAATCACCTAAGGATGTATCCTATTGTAATTTAGACAGAAATTAATTAAGTACTAAACTAAATAATCAATAGATTTAGCTCAGGCCACCATTTTCACAAACAGGAAGGCCTAAAACCATTAATACCACTGACTCAACACGATATAAAAACTTAGAAAAAATTCCAAGAGCCTGTCGCTCTCGGGAGTACATTAAAACTCCGTATCGGACCTAGATCGTACGTCGAGGGTCCGATGACCACGAAACTTTAGGATTATGTCCATCCTATCGGGCTTAACAAGCATTGCGGGAATCGAGCCTAGATAGTATTCAGAAAAGCACAACTTAATCGAGTGAAGTGTGTGAGACACACGAATATTTTTAGAAAATGTAATTAAACTTAAGTGAATTGGACCATTCGCTTATGCACGAAATTAAGGATTTCAGACCGTCAGTATTTGACCAAACTTCGCCCATGGGAAAAGAAAATTTCCTTACACATATCAATATACTTGTGGCCCCGATCAAGCAAGTACGATTGTTAATCTAGCACAGGTCCTCCAGGGTCGATCGGCTTGTCCGATCGCACCAAAATCACATCCTAGTATAGATCCATTGTCAGGGCACTTACCCTACAACGTATGTGAGTAGTGGGCCTCCCTATGAACCCTGTTTGTCGGAAACAGCTGCCCAAAGGATATAAACCATGTATATAGTGGCCCTAGGGCCATTTACATCACTACTGAGCCTATAAATAGCCTCACACACACCCTCTCTCTCCCATATACGAGTTTCTCCAAACCCTAGGAGAGAGAAGAGAGAAAAGAAGAGAAAAGAGGAAGGAGAGGAGAAATCTTGGGAGATCGTTGCCATGATTCTCTCCCACGACTCTATGCATCGAATCACCTCCCTGTTACGCTCCACAATCTGTTTCGGCTACGATTTGGGTAAGAAAATATAACCTTAATCTTGTTATAGAGATCCAAATTGATTAATCATTGAACTAGCTAACCTATTTCATTATTTAAGTGTCCAACATTTCATTTTTGGGAATGTAGAATTCGAACTGAGTCTAAACCGAGTATTCCGATGAAAGGTTCGGACTATAAATATTTTAGTTATGGTTTTCAATGCTTTCAATGTCAGCTAATGATTTATGTCTGACTTGATTGCTACCATATAGTTTTAGACATGCCGATTTTGATATATTTTACATGTATGAACTATGTTAAACAAAATATGCATCCCATGTGTTTGTTGAAATGTTTGAATAAACACGTAAACATGATTTGTACTTGCCATGACTACTAATCTAGGATTCATTGTTATCATATGCATGTTGACCTCTCTGTATAAGGAATTGCCAAAATATATGTTATAACTAACCTAGCCTATATATTTGGTGAAGTGTAGTTTAAGTGTTTGATAACTTGTCTGAATGAGAAATTGTTGATGATTTGTATTTATTACGGGTATTAAGATAGGATTCTCAATTATCTTATTCATATGTATAGTTTCCTTTATGTAATCTTATTTGTCTCTACTCGATTTATGGATAAAATGCAAGTCGTAGGTAATATGATCAATGTGTTTGATGAAACGCTCGAATGAGGAATTTATGTGGATTGTTTGTTGAATATTGACATGATTATCACATGTGTCTACCTATTGCATCTGAGTAAGATTGGGTCTACAATGTAGTCCAGGCAATCGGTAACAGTTCATGTACGGGTGACCGAATTAGTGTCTCCACATTGGGTAACTCAACGAATCCAGATTGCACGACGATTATCGACAGTGGTTAGGCCACAAGGGGTGCTTATGCCCTCCATGTCGATTAAGTCAGCGTGTGCTCGTACCAATCGAACTTGCCAAACAAACCAATTGACCTATTATGTGTTTACCATGTATAGACATCACTGCTTGAATCTAAGGTACCACTTACCAATGTAAAGGCCCGTTTTAACCATGGTACCATGATTTGCTAAGACTCATGAGTTAGGCATGGTGGAATAGGATACCGTGGTCGAGCTGTCGGCCTATGCTTGGGTGACGAGCCTCCCCGTAGTGACTAGTTAGCAACCTAGACTCGTGAGCCGGACATGGTAGTATGGGACATCATGTTTGAGCTGTCGGCCTACGCTGAGATGACGAGCTTCCCCATAGTGACCGCGAGCATAAACTTTTGAATTTGCTTATCGATTGCTTTTCATTAGGATTGATGCCCTACAACTTGCTTATCGTATGTACTTAACTAGGATTGATGACCCTAGATGGATCATTCGGTTCGGATTAATGATATAAAGGGAGGTACTTTAGCTTCCCGAACCTCCTGTATGAATAAGCTTTATTAAGTACTCGGCTAACACGACCATGCATCGCATTGCATTAGTTAGACATGCTTTTGGCGAGGTAGTTGCACTTTTTTTTTGAGGGAGTGCTGTCATATGCAAAATAGGTTGTCGAAGTCACTTTTTGAGGGAGCTTTGATACAAGGGCATACTTCATTACTTGCACTTCATTCCTGCATTAACAAGAGTAGTTAGGAAATGATTGTTAAGTTACTTTATCATTACTGCTTGATTGACTTGATAACATGTTAACCTTTGCGTTATAGTACCACTGAGTTGATACTCACTCCTACCCTGGGACGGTGTTTTAAAACATCAAGCAGACTCCGATTTAGATGTAGATGTTGATAAAGTCTACGCAACGGATCAGGACTTTATGGATGAGGAGGAAGAGTTCTCTTACTTTCAGCTCTCAGGCGGGTCTATATAGATCTCGTAAGGACTATAAGAATTTTTGGCTTAGTTGAACACATTTACCTTCTGCATTTTGTTTATTTTGAAACAGTACATGTATAAATTGAGCCCTTTTACATATTCATACTCTGGGGGCTGTAAAACACTTACATACCTACATATATATGCTTTAAACTTCTGCTTGCTTAATTAAATTATCTTTGGAGTATGATGTGTTGTTTTAGTATAATCTCACTCATGTTTAATTCATTCATATGGACGAAATCTGAACATCATCATTCATGTTGCATAATTAATGTACTGGATCTCAGGAGTAGAGCTTTGCTCGACCCTCAAACTTTAGGGTGTTATAATTTTATACATTTCCTTTTCTGTAAATAATATTTATTTTTTTTACCACATTTACTTTTTATTACCTTTATTTCTTATCTTATTTACTTGTTTGAAGCCTTGGTTCTGCGAAGCAAGAACATGACCTTTTAATCTTCTTGCATTTACTTTCCATTGGGAGATGGCCTGTATGAACATATCCCTCCCTCTTTTATTGTTCCCGTATTTATTTATTATTATTATTTTTTGGGTTAGCTTGTTAGTACACCCACTGTCAGTTCACACTTCAATGTTAGCCACACCCACTAGGGAATTGATACCAAGACCTCAGTGTTAAAACGAGGTATCTTTCACTCGGTCTACCACTATTCTTGTATTTACTTTTTATAGCTTTGATTTTTTATTTTTTTCGCCTACTTAGGATCTTTTATCTTTCCTCCTTGTTTATTTCTTATTCTGTTTAACAGTATAACTCTCACATAGGGTTATGTATAGTATGACCATATGACTAACATTACTTACAGATATATGATGTCCCTGAAAATTGCACGACCCTTAAAGTAAAAAATTGCACATGAGTGCAGGTGAGAGAAGGTGCCTAACCCCTGCTCTCGTAATCGAGACTCTTATCCCGATCTCCAAGATCTCAGGCCAATCATAGGAGTCATTCAGGAAGGATTTTCATGAAGGTATTACATGGCCAAGGAAGCCTTGGAAATGTATTATTCTAGTCACCTTGGAAAGATATTGCATGGCCAAGGAAGCCAAGACAAGCTAAACAAACAATATACATAGAGCCGTTGTGACCCTAAAAAGATCAACTGCATACACTAACGAAAAACTCCATCCAATAAAAGACGATCTTTCACCATGTATTGCACATCCAACACTGAGTGCACTTGCATCGAAGGGAGGGCATTCATAATGATGTACCTTATTGAAAATCTTTTTTCGAAAGTGATACTAAAATATAAATTCTATAATATTTAGGCAGTTTTTTTTTTTTTTTTAAATAATTCTTAAATTTTATGGTATCCCTTCATGGATATCACTCCCTCACTCGCTCATGTGCTTTGTTATTAAGAGCTCACGTGGATTTCCTATGTAATCATATCGCTTATGCCTAAAAAAATTAGAATTTTGAATAGGGCTGGTAGAGGTAGGCATCGAGTCGAGTCGGACCGGATTAGGTCCAACTCGACTCGATCTGATTTTTCTAAGAACTTGACCTGAACTCAATCCGATGCGGGACCAAGTCCAGCATGGCTGACTCGATCCGATTTAAATCCTTGCTAGCCTGACCCGAACCGAGTCCGACTCGGTCAGGGAAACCAAGTCGGATCAAGTTGAGTCTATCTGGTTGATTTAGACTAGGTTGAGTCAAGCTGAGCCGAAGACTCTCATGCTAGGAAGGAAATGTGAGGAAAATTGGGAGAGAGAGGGAGAGAGGAGGAAAGAAAGAACGAGAGGAGGGAAATCGGGAGAGAAAGAATGAGATAAAGAAGGAGAGAAAGAAGGACCTCATGCGGCACCTCTCGGGTAGAGATGGGTTAGGGTTCGTTATTCGTGTAAAAGAGGGGTAAAAGTAAAAGTTCAAACAAAAAATTATTTATACTACCTGACTGAATCGGATTGGCTACTGACTCAAACTCGACTCGATGTGCGGTTGGATCTGAGTGGATCTGCTCGATCTGACCTAATCCTATCTTTCGGTTTGGGTCGGATTGGATCCGACTGATTCAAATGAGTCGGATCCGTAAGTTCGGGTTGGATCCTGCCCAGCTCTAAGGGCCGGTCCAATAGCCCGTTGAAATAGTTTGAAATCTAAGCCCGAGCTTACCTATGCTGTGCCGTTGACAACCCTAATTATTATTGCTTGTAAATAATAGTCTGTGTTATAAGTCTTATTTGTGCCACAACTACACTCATGTTTGATCCATCCTGTTCCTCACTAACATTACCATACTTAAATGTGACTATTAATCACCTTTTTGTGTTAATTGATTTGATTGAGAGATAGTATGATTGAATAGAGGTTTAATCATTCACCACTTGTAATAAGAAAATAGAAGGCCATGGTCTCTACAAACCACCGTACCACATGAATAACGTGACTATGTTATCTTGTTGTCCACCTGTGGGACCCACGTTCTGGACGGTTCTTGTATGTGTACGGCCGTGACCCACTTCGTTGTAGGGGTGGATTTCAAATAAATATCCAGTAAAAGGTACAATGATAATATGTAGCCTTTCTCAATTTTTGATGATAGGACAAAAGCCAACCCCTTTTATTAGAGTAATATTTCTCCCGCAATTACACGGTAGCAGATTTCCTGTGATCCGGCACATAAATAGTCGCATGCCTGCAATGCATGGGCCCACATAAATGTCAGTGACAAATCCACTCCGTCCATCTGATTTAAAAGCTCACCATAGAACATGATTCTGGAAATCAGGCAAATCTAAAACTTATGTAGGCAATACCAGAAGAAACAGTGAGAATTGAACGCCTGGGGTGATAGAAGTTTTATATTAGGATGATATTTGTGCCTACTGAGTGGTACTAACCTTACTAACGGTTTGGATGGAACATAAACATCATGGCCATGTCCAAGAAAGTTTGGACAGTGGAGGTTTCTGTTCATGTTGTTTCATTTGGTGTGGCACACCTAATTTTCGGATTTACTTGATCATTAGATTCCTATCTTATCATGGTCTTTTAAAAGTAGATCATGCCCTACCCACCAATCTCTAAGGAATGGGCAAATTTGTGTGGACCACTGTGATGTATTTGTTTATCACGGCCCTATTTCCTCATACCATTTTAAGGTATGAGCCGATAATGAGGGAAGCATGCTAATGGTGCTCTTGCATTTAATGCTTAGTTATTATTCCATGTGCTTTACAGATACCTGAAGGTGGGCCCCTCACAGAGGTGGGTGATGGGGAAATCGGACTGTGTACTGAATTACGCAGTATGCTCTTTATCACACTGAGTAAACTCAATTGGGCCTACCTTGAATGTACGCAGTCTATCCATGCAGTCCATCTATTTTTCCATCTAATTTAAGGGGTTGAGCCCAAAACTGAAGTATACCCAAATATCAAGTGGATCATACCACAGAAAACAGTAGGGATAATGATTTCAATTGTTGAAACCATGCTAGGCCCCATGGTGATGTTTATTTGTTATCCAAACATGTTCATAAGATCATGCAGACATGGATGAAAGGATAAAACAAATATAAGATTGATCCAAAACTTTTGTGCTCCCCAAGAATTTTTCAACGGCAGACATTTAATTCAACTGTTTCCTATGGTGTGGTTTATTTGAACATTTTATATGCTTCCTTTTTGGTCTCAAGCCCTAAAATTATCTGGTAAGATGGATGGACGGAGCGGATAAATACATAAATCATGGTGGACCTTACAGAGTTTAATCAGTATGCTAAGGGCAGTGGGGTACTATGCAATCCGCTTCCGGTGGTTGGACGCATCAACTTCCCCTTTAAAACAGATAGGCAGAGTGAACTGGGGTCCCTTTCAACACAGCTAGGCAGAGTGAATTTGTCACTGACTAATTAATTTGTCATCTATACTACAGGCTATTAATTTAAAATAGCTACACGAAACTACCTATTTAATGTGGAAGTTTACGCAGAAGCTGCCGGTAGCGAGGTGGTTGGGCTGATGACAAGCTCCACATGATGAATATATGTTTTATCCGATCTATACATTTATTCTTTAGGATTACTTCTGATCATGAGCCCAAAATCAGATAAGTCTAAATCTCAAGTAATCCCCACGATAAGAAAATTGGGGCGATTGAAGGTGCGCCATTAAAAACTTTTAAGCGCCCTTTGAACGCCCTTCTGCATGCGAACACATGGTGGAATGATATCATGACTTTCTTTGCCTTTTTTTCTTCTTCTTCTTTTTTTTTTTTTTTTGTCTTTTAGTTTTAGTTTTGATTTGATTTAAATGTAGGATTGATTTGAATATATAAATTTGTTTGACTTAGAGTCACCGTAACCTAAAAGAAGCTTGAAATTTACAGCTGACTAAAAAATAGTAAAATTGCTTAAGGGTCATAAAATCATAATATTTTTCAACTCAAAAGATTCATGTAGTTGGTCTATGACCGTAGTTTCTAATTAAGGGCATTGGTTACGAGAGAGTAAGGGATTATGTGCCTTCTCCTGCCTGCACTAAGAGTGGTTTCTACTTTAAGAGATGTATGACTATCAATGGAATTAAACTACATGAAACTATGTTACTCATGTAGCCATGCTTCGTGTAAACCACGAGAGGGGCCAAGTAGGTGAAAAGGAAAATAGAAGAGATCCTGGCCTTGTTTTGCAAAGTCAAAAAATAATAGGTATGCATGTAGAATAAAATAAATATGTAGTGAAAAGAAGGAAAAAAAAAAATCCTATCCTTCCTTTGCAAAGTCGAGATCCTAGGCAGGCGAGTAGAATATGATAAATATAATAAAAAGAAATGCAGTAATAAGAAAAAGAGACAATTTATACCAAGAAGGGAATGTCTGGAATTGATCGCATTCTGATCTTGATTGATATGTGAGAAATAAAAAGTAAAGTCAAACACCCTTTCGTAAGTCAAAAGGGTAGTCAGACATCCATAATCCTAACTCTACTCTTGAATTGATTGGCTGGCTTCATTTGATGGAGTTTTGAGTAGTTGGCAAAATATAGGCTTTTGTGGTTGATAGGGCTCTCTCTTGGAAATGAATTGGGTTTGTCAAGGTCCTATGCCACCCCTTGCTTAAACACTCTATTCTTAGCCTTCTATCTTTGTTCGTCCCTGGACAGAAGCTTATGGGCAAAAAACGACAACTAGTGGTTGGCCGACGGTTGGCACTTGTTAAGAATTAGCTATGTGGGGTGGACACTCGTCCAAAATTAGCCATGCAAGGTGCCAAGTGGCCGTCGAATGATCATCAACTGTTGGTCTGCTTCGATAGGGGTGTCTACAAATGCCCTATTTTGGTAGAGGTTGTTGGCAGCCGAATGGCAAAGCAAGTGGATACCTCAACCTTTAGGATGGTGCGATTGTGCCTTATCTTGTCATGGTACTTTAATCAAAATTCTCGTTTGGTCGAAGATTTACTCGAATTTCTCCTAAGGTTTAATGAAGATGTTGCGATTTATCGCTGCGCTTTTAACGCCCGTACTGGCCATCAAATCACAACCCCTTCACGTCATGACTAATATGTATGCATTGGAGATGCCGGTGGTTTGGAATTTGAAATGATTAGGGCTCATGTTGTAAGACCCATATCCTAGATCGTACTGTTCCGTAAGCTTCCGCGGTCCTCTTGGTTGAATTCTGGTGACTTGCGATCTATTATCTGCATTTGTACGTGACCCTGAGTTGTATTCCATATTTCAGAGTCGGCTAAACCCGAGACTTGTACCCTAACGACCATGCCGTCGTTGCAGTTTCGACGTCGTGTCTCGCGCGCTGAGGCGATACTCGGGCCAAGAGATGTGGGCCTGCATTCAGTTCGAGAAAAACACCATGCGTTGCAATCTCGAGAGAATCCATCACATCACTCCCATCACTCACACCCATCCCCAAGTCAACTTTCCATCCCTTATGCATCCCTCTCCCCATCACTCCATTACTCACATCTCATCTCTCTCTCTCTCTCATCTCACTCTCATTTTCTCTCAAGCTCCATGAGAGCAACCCACGTCCAAGTAATCTCCATGAGAGAGCTTTGTGTGGCTCACTCCCTACCACTCAATCCAACCCTTCAAAGCCGATCTCAACTGTTAAAATTCACCCCTTAGAGCTCGAGATCGCATTGATGGAATGTAACACCCCTGATTTTTTGCCAACCTGGGATTAGACGTCCTTAGGCAATGGGTCAACCAAAACACCTTGGTAACCGCTCAGAACCCAATTCCATAGCCAAAGAAATCACTTAGGATTAATTCCTTTAGAAATTAAGCATAAGTTAGCTAGCGCTACGTTAGAGTAGCTGTGAAATTATCCCTGATCGCTTTAAATACGTTCTACAAGACCCAAAACTTGTAGAATCAATAACGCTATAATATCCTGAAACCTTGGATCAAACTCTAAACCCGTTTGCTCTCAGGAACCTTTTGAAACTTTGTATTGGATCTATACCGCGCGTCGAAAGTCCGATATTTACTATCTTAGACCGTTATGACCGCTTGGCTGGACTTGACAATCGTTTCGAAAATGAAGGCCAACCGACGTTCAGAGGCTATTTCATTGAGCCTGGAGTGAAGAGAGTGAGAAAAGGGTTAGATTTGAAAATTTTAATTCAAATCTGGCACGTGACTTGATGCATTTTTATTACGCGTTCTGACTGTCAGAATTCAGCCAAATTACACCCTCGGATCAGGAAAAATTTCTCTTTTATATCATGAGACTTGTAGACCTGATATAGGTGCGATAACCGCTGAACTGTAATTAGACCGCCACATGCGATCTGCAAACTCTACCGGACTGAAAACTGGGTGTGAGCAACTTCCAATGACCATGAGCTTAATTCCGACCACGTTTGGCCAGGGGACCTCCCGAAACGCTCTTTTAGATCGAAACAGCTCCGATTTAGTTATACCTCAAGTGAACTTTGTTCTCAAGCCTAATTTAGGAAGGTTTTAGCTTATATAAGGGTTTAAAACCCTCACTTATCTCACCTATCCGAATTTGTTAGAAACCCTAGCTAGAGTGAGAGAGAAAGTGAGAGTTTGTGAGAGAGTGTGGGAGTGATCTTTCTGCCACTTGCTGCAACCACTTCACGTGTTTAAGCAACGCATCCCAATCACTTTGCCGGTGATTTCAACGCATTTCTAGGTAAGTAAAATCCTAAACACTTGCTGATTTAGCATTCCTTCGATTCAAATAGCAAAGTAGCTTATACAACTTGTGTATTAGGTCGCCTGTACGCCGTTGACGAAGCGTATACGCTCCGTTCGAAACGATACACATCTAAAGTGAAAGGTGCGGATTTTAGACGCTTCGATTGGCTGATTTCAACGCTCTCAATGTCGTTTAATAGTAGATTATGGACGGCAATGCCGTTTGACATGTACAACATGCTGTCTGTTTTCCGTTTCGTAAGCGTATGGAAATTATGAGATTTAGGACATTTTAGTCATTTGTAGGAAATACAGTTTACACCCATATTTTGCTGAAATATTTGTCACTATTTGTCGTATTAAGATATTAGGAATGAGTGCATGATTGGTTTGGCGAAGAGATTCGTTCAAATGCGTATTTTGAGTCGACATACACTATGTAGACTAAAGTGTGTAGACTATGTGTTTGTATAAATGTTTGTATTAGTATGTATTGAGTATATGGTGTCGTGAATTAGCTTTGAGATTGAATTCTCAATTTATATGCTGATATATATGATTTCCATCATGTTTGCTATATATATTGATTTCATTATATATGAAATACATGTGTTGGTTGATTTGTTTACTTTGTATGCTATAACATGTTGTCAACATGCTTGAATTGTTGTATTTCATTTTTGTTACTTACATATGATTGCTAATGTTGTGCACAAGTGCTTGGGGCTACACGTTAGTCCAGGCAGTCGGTAACGAAATGAATTTGTGGTTGGCTTCTATGTACCACGAAGGACGCGTCGATGAAAGCGAGTCGTGTGTTGGGTTGGCGGCAGTGGTTAGGCCACACGAAGTGTTTCATGCACTTCATGTCGTTTGACTTGAGATGCACTCGTACTAGTCGAGCCCGTCAAGAAACCCGACTGGCCATTGTATGTTCACCATGTATGAGTCATAACTGCTTGAACCTAAGGTACTGAACTTACCATTGAAAACCCTGTCAACCCCTTGATCCATAAAGACTCATGAGCCAGGCATGGTTGTATGAGACACCGTGGTCGAGCTGTTGGCCTACGCTGGGGCCACAAACCTCCCCGTAGTGACCAGTGAGCAACCTACTCTGAGCAGATTATGGTGGTATGGGACACTATATTCTTGCTGTCGGCCTACATTTATAAGGTGATGGGGGAGTGGAGCAACGAGTGCGAGCAACAGCCCTTGCAGCCCTTTATAGTGACCTTGAGATTATCCTGACACCGCATGGGGGCGACGAGTCTTGATGCAGTCTTAAGGATAATTAGGCCTGTATTGATAAGGTGATGGGGGAGAGGTGCAACGAGCGAGAGCAACAGCCCTGACAGCCCTTGCAGTGACCTACAAATATAACATCGAATGAGATTACTAGGAGTGACGACCCTAGACAGAATCTGTGTTGGGATTGATATAAGCAAAGTAACTTAGTTTCCCAATACTACTGTATGAAAAGGAATAATAAAAACTTGGTAATCATATCCACATCACATTGCATGTGCCTAGAAGATGTGGAGCACTGAGCGGTACGCAAGCATGCCGCGGACGCAGATGGTGCCGCATGAGGGAGAATGTCAGTGAGGGCATCCATCATATCATTTCATGCATACATTTACAACAGTATCTAGGAATGTTTGATTAATTGCTTTACTATTATCGCTTGATTGATTTGAGAACATGCTAATCTTTACTCTATTATTTCACTGAGTTAGCTACTCACTCCCACGTTACGAGATGGTGTTTGCAACACCCACCGGTCCCTATTTTAGTTACAGAGGATGGCGCTGCTTGTGAAGCGGAGCTGGACTTGTATGATGATGAGGAGGATCCCTCCTTTATGCGTGTTCTGATCGACGGGAATACAGGGAGGTTGATTAGATGCCTTGACACTTCTCATTTCTTATTTTTAGAGCACTCATGTATATTCTTTTCTTTCCATTTTTGAAGTATACATGTATGTATTTAACCTGGTAACATGTTCACACTCTGGAGACATACAATAGTTTGATATATTATACATACTATCACAGTCTTCCGCTTGCTAATTTAATTGTCTCTGAAGTATGATATGTTGTTTAGCTTAATCCCAATCTTGTCTAACGCCTGTTTACAGACAACATGCATTTAACATTATCTATGTTGCATAAATAACATTTTCGAACTCAGGAGTTGGGTTTCTACCTGACCCCCGATTTTTGAGATGTTACATGGAAGTAGTCCGAGAATATCAAATGTGGGTGATTTTAGTATTTGATTTTGTGATTTGAACATATGTGGGACCCATCTTGATGTATGTATTATATTGGGAGGGCCCATAGTGGCTTGGTCCCTCCCTTCCTCACCGTCTCTCTCTCTCTCTCTCTCTCTCTCTCTCTCTCTCTCTCTCTCTCTCTCCCTTTGGTGTCGTGTGGCAACCTGATGCATGTGATATATCCACGCCATCCATCACGGTGGGCCCACTTTGATGTGTGTGGTGTGTCCACACCGTCCAACAACTTGGACGATGAGACCCATCGCTACGTATGTGTATTATTCACACCATCCATCTGTTTATGGACGGTGGGCCCTACTAAGATGTATGTGCTTTACTCTAGCCGTCCACCTCCAACCACATGCAGATCCTGGCAGTAGCAGCTGTTGGATGGACGGCAGCAAGTTCTGTGATCCCATCACGATGTATGTGTTAAATCCAAATCGTCTGACCTTTTTGAAAGGGGACATGGGGCCCACCTTGGTGACGTGCTGAGTGCAACACATAGACCCCCATGATGAATGTTTTCCATCCAAACCGTCCATCCTTTTAGCTAGGACAGGCAGGGGCTTTAAGTAGCCACCAAGATGTATGGTTTGATCCAGCCGTTCGTCCATTTCTGGAGACTAGATGGTGGCTTGATTAATAATAAAAAAAGAAATAATAATATAATTATAATACATATACTTATACAGATATATATCTGGTGGGCCCCACATGGGACCCACCCATTTGGGAAGCCGATTAGCTGGAGTACCTCACTCCTGCTATATAGTTACTGTATTGAATCAGCACATTCGGTGGGTCTGATCACATCCACGTGGGATGGTGTGACCCACCATGATACGGTGGGAACCCCAGCGTTTCATCTATACCGTCCGTCTGGACGCGACAGTATTGTAAGCCCCGTATCTTAGACCGTACCATTCTGTAGGATTCTGCGATCTTTCTGATCGAATTCTGGCAACCTTCGACCCTTAACTGGCATTTGTGCACGACCCTGATTCACACGCCGTCAACCTGAGTCGATTCAACCTATGACGTGTACCCTAGCGACTGCGCTGTCGCCGCGGTTCCGATGCCACGACTCGCGCACCGAGGCGATACCCTACTCTGGAGATGTGGGCCAGCGTTCGGTGCGAGGAAAACGCCGAGCGTGTGAATTTCGAGAGAATCTCTATGACTTGTCACATCAATCAATCCCATCATGTCAAGTACACATCACCTTTCACCCATTCGCAAGCAACCCTCCAAAGTCAAAAAGTTTCTTACAAGCCCATACCTTTCTTACACCAAAAACTAGAAAAGTAAAAAAGTCTCTTACACCCATCACTCACCACATCCATCACTCCATCACCCATCACTCTTTCTCTCTCTCTCTCTCTCTCCCTTTACAACTCTCTCTCTCCTTCATTTTCAAATCACTTTCCCAAGTAAGAGAGCTTCACACGTCCAAGCCTCTCCAACTCTCCCAAGCAACAAGTGTGGCCCACCTTTCCTACCCTTTCATCTCCCATCTCAACCATCCAAATTTCCATATATTTCGTTAGAATCAAATCTAGGGAGCAAAGGAATCCAAGGAAGCAAGAAGATTTAACAATGGATGTTTATTAAGCTAGATTTTTTCATGTTTCGATGATGGGCCAAGTGAGGCATACCGATTAATGGTATGGATCTCATTTTGGACCCTAAGTGTGGCCGATGGCCCACCTTGATCCTCATGATCATTCCATGATGGGGCCATTCTCCATGGACCCCATCAAGATGTTTATTTTCTTGCATTAAATAGGTCATCTAGACCGTCCATATTTGTGGGAAAAGGATCTCCACCGTTGATTTTCGATTTCGATAGACCCATGTGTAATGGGACCCACTTGGTGTATGATTGAATGCAAGGGAGGGCCCATAGTGTCGGGGTCCCTCCATCACACGTGTCCCATCTCTCTCTCTCTCTCTCTCTCTCTCTCTCTCTCTCTCTCTCTCTTTCCCTTTTGTATGATGACGTAGTTGTGTGGCCACTTGGATGTACCCCACTTTATATAGGGGTTGTATCCACACCATCTATTATTAGGTGGCCCACCTAAGCAGGGCCCACCTTAAGATTACCATACCCCCCCCCCCCCCCCCCCCCAAAAAAAAAAAAAAAAAAAAAAAAAAAGAGAGTCTAGAGACACTGTCTCTGGACATGAGGGTGAAAACACCATTATTTAGCCTTGGTTTAAGTCCATTTGGGTGGGCCATTCATGTAGGCCCTACCTTGATGTATGTATTCAATCCACACTGTCTATCCTATATACCAACTCATTTTAAGCGTTGAGCCGAAAAAATGAGGTTGATCAGAGCATCTGGTGGGCCATACCTTAGTAAACAGTGATCTCCACTGTTTAAAGTCCCTAAAATTTTTCTACACGCTGAAACAGGCCCAATATTGGGCTTGATGGACTTGCTATGGACTATGTAATCCAATGGCTGGGGTGGATTCACTTGAAGTGGTGTAACATCCCAAAAATCGGGGGTCGAGTAAGAACTCCACTCCCGAGTTCCAGAACATCACTTATGCAACATAAATGTGTATGATTGAATGTTGTCTGTGTTAATGTATTAAACATGAGTGAGATTAAGCCAGAACAGCATATCATACTCCAGAGACAGTTTATAAGCGGAAGACTGTGATAGTATGTATAACATATATAAACTGTTGTATGTCTCCAGAGTGTGAACATGTTACCAGGTTATATACATACATGTATACTTCAAAAGTAAACAAAAAGAATATACATGAGTGCTCTAAAAATATAAAATGACAAGTGTCAAGGTATCTAATCAACCTCTCTATAATCCCGTCAATCAGAACACGCATAAAGGAAGGATCCTCCTCCTCCTCATCAAGTCCATCTCCGCTTCTCAAGCAGCGCCATCATCTGCAACCAAAATACGGACTGGTGGGTGTCCGGAAACACCATCCCGTAACGTGGGAGTGAGTAGCTAACTCAATGGAATAATAGAGCAAAGATTAGCATGTTCTCAAATCAATCATGCGATAATAGTAAAGCAGTAAATCAAACATTCCTAATACTGTTGTTAATGCAATATGAAATGACATGATGGATACCCTCACCGACATTCTCTCTCATACGGCACCATCTGCGTCCGCGGCATGTTTACGTACCGCTCAGTGCTCCACATCTTCCAGGCACATGTAATGTGATGGTGATATGATTATCGAGTTATATTAGTCCATTCATACAGCAGGATTGAGAAACTAAGGTACTTCCCTTATATCAATCCCACCACAGATCCTGTCTAGGGTCGTCACTCCTAGTAATCTCATACGATATATATTTTGTAGGTCGCTGCAACTGTCAGGGCTGTTGCTTACACTCGTTGCACCGCTCCCCCATCACCTTATCAATACAGGCCTACTTGTACTCTTGTCGCTACGGAAGGGTCGTCGCCTCCTGTAGACTCAGAATACGCTCGAGGTCACTACAAAGGGCTGCCAGGGCTGTTGCTCGCACTCGTTGCACCGCTCCCCCATCACCTTATCAATGTAGGCCGACAGCAAGAATATAGTGTCCCATACCACCATAATCTGCTCACGAGTCATAGGTGCTCACTGGTCACTATGGGGAGGTTTGTGGCCCCAGCGTAGGCCGACAACTCGACCACGGTATCCCATACTACCATGCCCGGCTCATGAGTCTTTGTGGATCAAGGTACCATGGTTGACAGGGTTTTCAATGGTAAGTTCAGTACCCTAGGTTCAAGCAGTTATGACACATACATGGTGAACATACAATGGCCAGTCGGGTTACTTGACGGGCTCGACTAGCACGAGCGCATCTCAAGTCGAACGACATGAAGTGTGTAAAACACCTCGTGTGGCCTAACCACTGCCGCCAACTCCAAAACATGACTCGCGTTCATCGACGCGTCGTTCGTGGCAAAGATAAGCCAACCACAAATTGATTCGGTTACCGACTGCCTGGACTAAGTATAGCCCCAATCATTTGTGAATCCACTTCATCAATCATATCAGAGTAATGGAAATGAAATACAACAACATCAGCATGTTAACATATGTTATAACATACAACTTAAGTAAATCATCTAACACATGCATTTCATACATATAATGAAATCATACATATAGCCAACATGAAGGAAATCATTTACATCAGCGTATTATTTGAGAATTCAATCTCAAACTAATTCACAACACCATTCAATTCAATACATACTAATACAAACATTTATACAAACACTTAGACTACACACTTAAGTTTACATATAGTATGTGGACTCAAAGTGCGCATTTAGGCGAATCTCTTCGCCAAACTGATTATGCACGCATTCCTAATATCTTAATGTGACAAGAAGCCATGTCAATCACATCAGCAAAATATGGATGAAAACAGTATTTCCTACAAATGACTAAAATGCCCTAAATCTCATATTTTTTGTCTGCTTACGAAACAGGAAACGGACAGCATGTTGTACATGTCAAACGGCATTGCCGTCGATAATCTACCATTAAACGACATTGAAAGCATTGAAAAAAGTCAATCAAAGGTCTAAAATCGGCACCTTTCGCTTTATATGTGTATCATTTCGAACGGAGCGTATACGCTTCATCTACGGCGAACAGGCAACCTATTTCACAAGTTATATCAACTACTTTGCTATTTGATTTAACGGAATGCTAAATCAGCAAGTGAACAGGGTTTTCCTTACCTAGAAAAGCGTCAGAATCACCGGAAAAGTGATTGGAATACGTCGCTTAAGCACGTACAGCAGCAGCAGCAGGTGGCGGGAAAATTTCTCCCACCTTCTCTCACAATCTCTCACTTTTTCTCTCACACCAGCTAGGGTTTCTAGTAAATTCGGATGGGTGAGAGAAGTGAGGGTTTAAGGCCCTTTTATAACCTAAAAACTTTCCAGATTAGGCTTGAGAACAATGTTTACTTGATGCCTAACCAAATCAGGGTTGTTTCGGTCCAAAAGAGTATTTCTGGAGGTCCCCCGGCCGAACGCGGTTGGACTTAAGCTCATGCATACTGGATCTAGCACACATCAAGTTTTCAGACCAAGAGAGTTCGCAGATCGCACGTGGCGGTCCAATTTCAGTTCAGCGGTCATCTCACCTAGATCAGGTCTACAAGTCTCATGCTATGAAATAGAAATTTTTCCTGATCCGAGGGTGTAATTTGGCTGAATTCTGACGGTCAAAACGCTTAATACTGACGCACCAAGTTGTGTGCCAGATTTGAATTTTAAATTCCAAATCTAACCCTATTCTCACTCTCTTCCCTCCAAGCTCAATGAAATAGCCTCTGAATGTCGGTTGGACTTGATTTTCGAAATGATTGTCAGGTCCAGCTAGGCGGTTATAACGGTCTAAGATTGTAGGTATCGGACTTTCGACGTGCGGTTTAGATCCAATACAAAGTTTCAAAGAGGTCCTGAGAACAAACCGGTTTAGAGTTTGATCCGAGGTTTTAAAGTATTATAACACCATTGATTCTACAAGTTTTGGATCTTGTAGAACGTATTTAAAGCGGTCAGGGACTATTTCACAGCTACTCCAGCGTAGCGCTAGCTAACTTATGTTTAGTTTCTAAAGGAATTAATCCTAAGTGATTTCTTTGGCTATGGAATTGGGTTCTAAGCGATTTCCCAGGTGTTTTAGTTGACCCATTGCCTAAGGACATCTAACCCCAGGTTGGCAAAAATTCAGAGTGTTACAAGTGGGCTCCACATAGGTAAAACCTCAAAAAAATAGAGTTTTCAAAAAATAAAATAAACTAAGGTAGCGGCGTCTACTGTTGTCGCTGATGTCAGGACGCAGTAACATCTTACGTCTGACGCTGGATGGACAGGGGGAGTGGACCCCACCTCAGGTCCCCACCATGATGTATGTTTAGTATCCTTACCATCCAACTGGTGGGCCCTTCCCTGGAGTGGGTCCCCTCCAAATATCGACCATATACAAGACTCAGGTGGCCCACACGGCAGGAAACAGTGGGGGTTTGAACGTCTGCCATTGAAACCCTTTTTGGGTTGCAGAGGTTTTGAATCAATGTGAAATTTATTTTTTCTCTTCATTCGGGTTTGTGTGACCATGTCAATAGGTTGGACGGAAAATAAGCATTATGGTGGGCCCCATGTGGGACCCACAATGATGTATGTGTTTTATTCACCCCGTCCACCATGGACGGTGGAACCCACCATGGTGCATGTGTTTTCATCACACCGTCCAGGGCTGGACGGTGGGACCCAATGATGCATGTGTTCTCTCCATGCTGTCCATTTATATAGGACCCACCATGATGCAGGTGATGCATCCAATCTGTCCATCCATTTTAAAAGCTCATTTCATGTTATGAGCTAAAGAATGAGCCAGATCCATAGTTCGAGTGGACCCCACCTTGGTATGTTATGAGGCCCATCTTGATTTATCTGTGGTAGTCCATTGGGGCCCACTTTGATGTAGATTAAGGTAATGTTATGAGGCTTATTCAATGTATTTGTGACTCGTGGTTGAGGCATACTTTGATATATATAAGGCCCATGTTACAAGGCCCATTTTGATGCATTCTAAGGCCCACGGGTTATGGCCCATTACAATGTACATAAGGCCCATTGGTGCAGCCCATTAATGTGGCCCACTTGATGAATATAAGGCCCATATGATTTGGCCCTTTTGATGTATTGAAGGCCCAATGGGATGTACCTAAGGTCTATTGTAATGTGTGATCCCACATGGTTTATGTAATAATGCTTATGACGGTCGTGCTTTGGGAGCAATGTTGGTTTGACGTCCACATTATAAGATTAATGTTGGTTAAAAGTCCATAATAAAATTCTCCTTATGGCTCATTATTAGGCCCATACTTGTAAGCCGTCTAGGCCCATCTTTGTTATGAACAGCATCCATCACCGTATAACATATTTAGTATAGTTCCATGATTCATGATCATACGCATCATATGTATACTTAAAATGAAAAGTGACTGATCATAGCATATGCCTTCAGGTGGATTGTTTAGGGGCTCCCGGTTAGGCAGTGTTACCCCACATGAGCGCACGATATGCAAAGGATTACCGCATGACTAAATAGTATGAGTCATGCATTTCATATTTTATGACATGGTTATTGTACACCCTAACGACATCAGGGCTGTAGCCTCCACAGGCGCATCGTGGTTGGCGGGATTGGATATCAAAAATCTTATTCTACATGGGGTACTATAGATATCCCTGGGTGAAAGTCCCTAAACTCTTATGGTACCAAAAGGTTACTCCAACGTCTAGACCGAGTAGGTGTATGAGCGCCAAGGGCCGATTATCAGATGACCGCGCTTTCCACTGTGTCGTGGTCGGTTGAAAGGGGGTGCGGCCTTACCTGCCCCAGAGGAGGGGACAAAGCTAGGCTGAGTCGGACCAGCTCTAGGAATGGGTCCGTTATCGACGAGCCGAGCCCAATATTGGCAGGCGAATAATGAGGTCTCTTCCACTTACCTTATTACGTGCGATGGGGTGACAATCTGGTTTGGAGTGTACTAGATCCCAGTGATATCCCAGAGTTTAGCTATATTGATATGTGGACTTAGATGAGGATTTGTATGCTTAAGTTGCACCTCGCATTGCATGGCCTTAGTATGGCCGACATCATTCATACCTTGCATCACATGGCCTTGGTACGGCCAATAGTATTCATGAATCCATCAGCATATTTCGCATTACTCTGATATTACATTACTACCTTGTGCACACACTTTCACTACCCTCTAAGCTTTTCATAAGGTTATGCACGACCGTTGCATGCAGGTGACATTGGGGCGCAACAGCGCTGATGCAGGATCGCTTTGCAGATCCTCTTGAAACTTTTATTCATCATCACTGTATTTTTCTTTATGCTTATTGTACTTATAAAGTTTTTAATTATAATAGAAATGTAATGGAGTTTTTGGTTGTTGTTTGTGGGTTATGCCTTTGGTTATGCTTATCAGGATTCAAACTGATGTTGAAAATCCTCCTCATAGCATCCTAGGATCGGAACCTTGCGAATGGGCGCTGGGAGCCAAGAATGGGGTTCTACGGAGGCTGTCGGTGCCAGATTCAGCGATCAAGAATTTTGTGAGCCCAATTTTTAAGTTTGGGGCGTGACAAAAGTTGGTATCAGAGCATAACTTGGGGATAACCGAGAATAAAATTACATGTCTACTATGAGTTTAGAATGACTAAGTCCCGAAGTTTGGATAGCTTAGCGATCTTCCGTTATAGGCCCTTAACGTACGTGCCTTCGAGAGCTTTTAAGTTGATACGCACCTTCGATCTTTCCTGTAGGACATGCCGCCCAGGAGAGTGACCCGATAGACTCCCGCACCACCACCTGAGACTCCCGCACTACCACCTACAATCCCTGCTCCACCACCAGAGATTCCCACTGCCCAGCCTATGGATGCAGCTCCTCCACTAGAGATTGGTGTGGAGCCGACCATATCCGTGAGTACCTCCCAGTTACAGTATATGTTGCAAGCTGTGACGGCTGCACTTCAGAGACTGGGCAGGCACCCAGTCATTTCACCGACCCAGGTAGAGCAGGAGCGCTCGAGCGCCCTCCTTTGTGAGTTTCGATGACTCAATCCCCCACGTTTCCATGGTGAGGCAGACCGGACGGCAGATGAGAGATGGTGCTCCGATGTGGAGAAGATATTTGATACGATGGGATGCACGACCTAGCGACGAGTTTTATTGGTCATATTTCTTCTACATGGTGAGGCTAAGCAGTGGTGGACATCAGTCTCCCAACCAGTAGGCGCTGATTTTTTGTGGACCTGTGAGGATTTTTTAGATTGGTTTGACCGACGGTACTTTCCTAATCACATCCGACGATAGCGAGCATTGGATTTCGAGGCCTTAGTGCAGGGTGATATAACAGTGGCCCAGTACGCGGCTCGCTTTGTAACGCTGTCCAGATTTGCACAATATCTGGTAGATGACGAGGAGTGGAGAGTCTGTCGATTCGAGGACGGCTTGCGTTACGGTCTTTGAGGCCATGTTATTGGGCATGAGCTCCCGACTTTTGGGGGGGTGGTATGGAAGGCCCAAATTTTTTAGGCTAAGTGGGCCAGTTCTCAATCTGATCGTGGTTAAAGGAGAGATTGGAAGAGGTGGGTTCCTTCCGATAACTCCCAGCAGCGTCGACCATAGTAGCAGAGGCACACAGGTCGCCAAGCCTTCCAAGCACCAGCAGCACCTCCAACACCACCTCTGAGGCAGTTCACCGGTACCTGTTTTGGGTGTGGTGTGACAGGGCACCGTGTATGGGAGTGTCCCCGCCCTGAGCAGTAGCAACAACATAAAGGTCCACAGTAGCCTCCACCACCGCAGCAGCAGAGACCCCCACAGCAGCAGTAAAACCAGCCCCCACCGCCGAGGCCACCTCAGCAGCAGCATCAGCACTAGCCTTTGAGGCCGCAGTAGCAGAGGCAGCACTTTCGACCACCTCAGCGACCCCAGTAGAAGCAACACGCTCAGAGGGGACAGACACCTCCTCAGCCGGCTCAAGCTAGGTTCTACGCGGCTCAGCAGGATTTGTAGTCATCTAGAGGGGTCGTCGAGGGTATGCTTTTAGTCTCTGCATGCATTGCACATGTGTTGTTTGATTCTGCTGCATCACATTCTTTTGTTGCCGAGAGTTTCAGTCGATCGACTGGCTTGCAGCTGGAGTTTGCTCGCGAGGGCCTGTAGTTATCGACTCCCTTGGGAAAGACAGTAGTGTTGGGCCGATTTTTCTCATCTTGCCCCATTCTAGTTGGGGATACCTTTTTGCCTACCGATTTGTTTGGTTTGCGATGTCCGATTTCGATGTCATCCTGGGCATGGATTGACTTGTCGAGTATTACGCCATATTAGACTACTTGGTGAGGACAGTCACATTTTGTATACATAGCGTGCCATAGTTTCAGTTCATTATAGAGCCCACAGGAGAGCTGTTATCTTGTTTGATATCGTGTACCATAGAGGAGCCCATAACGATGAGTATCGACTAGTTTCCCATCGTTTATAATTTTCTTGATGTGTTTCAGGAGATTTCGAGATTACCCCCTCGTCGACTCATCGAGTTTCAGATTGATCTCGTGCCCAGTACCGTGCCTATTTCGAAGGCCCCGTATCGTATGACACCGTTGGAGTTGTGGGAACTGTAGAAGCAGTTGAACGAGTTACTCAAGTTGGGCTTTATCCATCTGAGCAGTTCACCATGGGGAGCGCTGGTACTCTTCGTGAAGAAGAAGGATGGCTTGTTGAGGCTCTGCGTGGACTACCGTGAGCTCAACAAAGTCATGATCAAGAACAAGTACCCGCTCCCGAGGATTGATGATTTATTTGATCAGTTGCAGGGTACGCAGTTCTATTCAAAGATCGACCTGCATTCCGGTTATCATCAGATTTGAGTTTGAGAGGAGGACATTCCGATGACAGCATTCAGGATGCGTTATGGTCATTTTGAGTTCCAGGTCATGTCCTTCGGACTGACCAATGCACCCGCAGTCTTCATACAGCTGATGAACAAGGTCTTCCGCCCATATCTCGATCGGTTTGTTGTAGTCTTCATCGATGACATTCTGATCTATTCGAGGACTCGTGAGGAGCACGAGCAGCACCTGAAAATTACCTTGCAGACCCTCTACGCATACCAGCTGTATGCGAAGTTGGAGAAATGTGAGTTCTGGCAGGAGGAGGTGAAGTTCCTCGGTCATGTGGTGACGAGGGAGGGCGTCGCAGTGGACCCCTCAAAGTTTGAGGCAGTGCTTCAGTGGGGCCAGCCGACGAACTCGTCCAAGATCCGTAGTTTTCTTAGTTTGGCAGACTACTACAGGCGTTTCATTGAGGGCTTCTCTCGTATTACAGCCCCGCTGACCAGGTTGACTAGGAAGGGCGCAGAGTTTATTTGGAGCGACGCTTACGAGCGAGCATTTATGAATTTTAAGGATCGCCACACGTCCACTCCTGTCCTCACTCTTCCCTTTAGGAGTGATGGATTTATTGTATTCACTGATGCCTCACATATTGGTTTGGGTGTTGTCTTGATATAGCATAGGAGACCAATGGCCTTCGCGTCTTATCAACTTAAGGTCCATGAGCTAAATTACCCCATGCATGATTTAGAGCTGGCCGTAATTGTCTTCGCACTGAAAGTGTGGAGGCACTATCTCTATCGGGTCAGATTTGAGCTCTTCTCCGATCACAAGATCTTGAAGTACCTCTTCTCGCAGTTTGAGTTGAACATGAGGCAGAGGTGCTGGATGGAGCTCCTGAAAGACTATGATTTCGATCTTCAGTACCACCCAGATAAGGCGAACGTGGTGGTAGATGCCCTCAGCTGGTAGCCACGTGGCTTGGTGGCGCATATGATGGTCCAAGAGTGGAGGATGCTCGAGGATATCACAACGTATGATTTTGAGTTCGGTCTGCAGTCTTCTATCATGCAATTATCGAGCTTGTCGATTCAACCCTCTCTTATTGCAAGGGTGATCGAGGCTCAATAAGATGATGAGTCGTTATAGAGTTATATGGCTGAGGCTGCATCTGAGAGTTAGGTAGATTGGCAGATTGGTACAGATGATGGACTTTGCTTCAGAGGCCGATTATGTGTCCTGGATATTCCTGAGCTGCGTAGAGATCTTATGATCGAGACACATCGATCGTGATTTTCTATCTACCCTGGCTCGATGAAGATGTACCGTGACATGAGGCGACAGTATTTTTAAGCGGGGATGAAGCGCCAGATCGCCAGTTTTGTGGTTGACTGTGACACGTGTCAGCGTGTCAAGGCCAATCATTAGAAATCCCGTGGTTTATTGCAGTCGTTGAGTGTCTCAATGTGGAAGTAGGAGCATGTGTCGACAGATTTCATTATGGGCTTGTCGAAGACTCAGCGCAGTCATGATGCCATCTGGGTTATTCTGAATCATCTGATGAAGTCGGTACATTTCCTTACGATGCGTGCGACTTGGTCTGTGGACCAGCTTACGAGGTTATTTATCGAGGAGGTTGTGAGGCTGCATAGCATTCAAGTCTCGATCATTTCTAACCGAGACTCGAGGTTCACGTCTCAGTTTTGGAGGAGCTTCTAGAGAGCGATAGGAACTGATTTGCAGCTCATCACCGCGTACCATCCTCAGACTAATGGCCAAACTAAGAGGGTCAGCCAGATCCTTGAGGATATGCTTTGGGCCTGTGCAATTGATTTTGGGGGTAGATGGGATGAGCATCTGTGATTGACCGAGTTCGCATACAACAACAACTATCAGGAGACCATCGACATGACTCCTTTTGAGGCACTATATGGCAGACCATACAGATTACTGAGTTATTGGACCGATGTTAGAGAGCGCCGTCTCCTAGGTCCCGATCTTGTGCAGGAGACGTCAGAGGCTATCGATATCATCTGGCAGAGGATGCGCACAGCTCAGAGTAGGAAGAAGAGTTTTGCTGATCGTTGGTGTCATCCCTTGGAGTTTGATGTAGGGGACTATGGTATCTCAAGATCTCGCTCATGAAGGGAGTAGTTCGATTTGGAGCGAAGGGCAAGCTTGCCCCGAGATTCATACGACCTTTTGAGATCAATGGGCGCGTTGGCACCGTGGTCTATCGGTTTGCCTTGCCATCTCAGTTTTCTGGGGCCCACAATATTTTTCATGTCTCCATGTTGAGGATGTGTGGATCAGACATCGTTCCTGTTATTGATTGACAGCCGTTAGAGGTTCAGGAGGATGCTTCTTACATTGATCAGTCGGTTCGTATCCTTGATCAGAACGATCAGGTCCTCCGGACCAAGGTCATTCCGTTGGTGAAGGTTCAGTGTGGTCACTATTCTATTGAGGAGGCTTCTTGGGAGAGCGAGGCCGAGGTTCGAGAGCACTATCCCCATCTCTTTGATGATTGATTGTGTTGTATTTTGTATGCTATCTCTGATTTTATATGATGATGTTATATTTCTTCTTCTTTGCTAGCTATGCCTAGTTGCGAAGATTGTGTAAATTTTGAGGATGAAATTTTTATTAGGAGGGGAGAGCTGTAAGGCCAGTATCTTAGACTGTACTATTCTGTAGGATTTCGGGATTATTTCAGTCAAATTTTGACAACCTTTGACCCTTAACTGACATTTGCGCACTACCCTGATTCACACGTCGTCAACCCGAATGGACTCAAGTTGTGACGTGTACCCTAGGGACCGTGCCGTCGCCGCAGTTTCGATGCGGCAAGTCACGCGCTGAGGTGACACCCTGGTCAGGAGATATGGACAAGTGTTCGGTGTGAGGAAAACACCGCGCTTGTGAATTCTGAGAGAATCTCTACGACTTGTCATATCAATCAATCCCATCGTGTCAAGTACATGTCAAGTATACATCACCTTTCACCCATTCCCAAGCAACCCCCCAAAGTCAAAAAGTTTCTTACAAGCTCATACCTTTCTTACACCAAAAACTATAAAAGTTAAAAAGTCTATTACACCCATCACTCACAACATCCATCACTCCATCACCCATTACTCTCTCTCTCCCTTTACAACTCTCTCTCTCCTTCATTTTTAAATCACTTTCCCAAGCAAGAGAGCTTCACACGTCCAAGCCTCTCCAACTCTCCTAAGCAACAAGTGTGGCCTACCTTTCCTACCATTTCATCTCCCATCTTAACCATCCAAAATTTCATCTCTTCCGTTAGAATCGAAGCTAATGAGCAAGGGAAGCTAAGGAAGCAAGAAGATTGACTTGTGGGTGTTTATTAAGCTAGATTTTTTCATCTTTCGATGATGGGCCAAGTGAGGCATACCGATTGATAGTATGAATCTCATTTTAGACCCTAGGTGTGCCCGATGGCCCACCTTGATCCTCATGATCATTCCATGATGGGACCATCCTCCATGGACCCCATCATGATGTTTATTTCCTTACATTAAATAGGTCATCTAGATCGTCCATATTGGTGGGGAAAGGATCTCCATCGTTGATTTTCAATTTTGATGGACCCATGTGTAATGGGACCCACTTGATGTATGATTGAATTCAAGGGAGGGCCCATAGTGTCGGGGTCCCTCCATCACACGTGTCCCATGTCTCTCTCTCTCTCTCTCTCTCTCTCTCTCTCTCTCTCTCTCTTTCCCTTTTGTATGATGGCGTAGTTGTGTGGCCACTTGGATGGACCCCACTTTATATAGGGGTTATTGTTTGTGGGTTATTCCTTTGGTTATACTTATCACGATTCAAACTAATGTTGAAAATCCTCCTCGTAGCATCCCAGGATTGGAACCTGGTGAATGGCCGCTGGAATCTGAGAATGGAGTTCTACGGAGGCTGACGACGCCAGATTCGGCGGTCAGGAATTTTGTGAGCCCGGTTTCCGTGTTTGGGGCGTGACAAGCACGAGGCGTACCCTGATGTATATTTTGTAATCCGTACCGTCCAGCATTCTAGGTTGTGGGACACACTCACTGTATGTGTTTTATACCCCCCTTATGTATGGGTTTTATTCACCCTGTCCATTACATGGACGTGGTCCACCTTGATGAATGTGTCATATATCCATGCCATCCATCTGTCCACTGCGTGGAACCCACCATGATGTATTTATTATATCTGTACCGTCCAGTAGAACTGGACGGTGGAGATCCACCCACCTGATGTGTCTGCACATGTGCAGTGCACTAGCCTTGGGGCCCACCCAGATGTATTTGTGGCCCATAGACATGACCCACTTGTAGATGGTGCGGCCCATTGGTGCGGTCCGTAAATGCGGCCCACCTTGACAATTTGTAGCCCATCTATGAGGCCCACCTTGATGTATTTTTGGCCCATTTGTTAAGGCTCATTGTGATATATGTGTAGCCCATGTCATGTGGCCCATTGTGATGTGTATTAGGCCCATGTCATGCGGCCCATTATGATGTGTATTAGGCCCAGGTATATGGCCCATTGCAATTTATATGGTGATTTTCATGAGGCCGATTCCGATTATCGAGGCTGATTCTAATTATCGAGGCCGATTGTCGAGGCCAATTCTGATTGTTGAGGGCAGCCAATTTTGATTGTCGAGGCTGATTTTAATTGTCGAGGCTGATTGTCGAGGCCAATAATGATTGTTGAGGGTAGGCAATTTCGATTGTAGAGGCCAATCCGGTTGTTGAGGTCGATTTCGATTGTTGAGGTTAATTATCGAGGCTGATTCTCATTATTGAGGCAGATTCTGATTATCGAGGTCGATTCCGATTGTCGAGGCCAATTATCGAGGCCTATTTTGATTTATCATGACCGATTATCGATACCAATTCCGATTCTGATTGTCGAGCACGGTTCTTATAATCGAGGCCAATTCCGATTGTTGAGGCCTATTGTATATGCCAATTATCGAGGCCAATTCCAATTGTCGAGGCCAATTCTCGAGGCCGATTCTAATTTATCGTGGCCGATTAACGAGATCGATCCTAATTTATCGAGGTTGATTATAGAGGCCAATTTTGATTTATCGAGGTAAATTTTTGAACCCGATTTTGATTTGTTGAGGCCGATTCTGATTTGTCGAGGCCAATTGTTGAGGCCGATTCTAATTTATCGAGGCTGATTGTCAAGGCCAATTTTGATTGTTGAGGGTGATTGTATAGGTCGATTATCGAGCCTAATTGTCGAGGTCGATTGTCAAGACCAATTCTGATTTTTCAAGACCGATTGTCGAGGCTGATTCTGATTTATCGACGCCAATTGTCATGGACGATTTTGATTTGTTGAGGCCGATTCCGATGTCGAGGCCAATTATCAAGGCCAATTCTTATTTGTCCAAGCCAATTGTCGAAGTTGATTTTGATTTGTTAAGGAAACTTCCGATTGTTGAGGCTGATTCTGATTATCGAGGAAGATCCTGATTGTCGAGACCAATTCTGATTGTATAGGCCAATTATTGAGGCCGATTTCGATTATCGAGGCTAATTGTCGAGGCTAATTCTGATTTGTCAAGGTTGATTATCAAGGTCGATTTTGATTGTCATGGTCGATTGTCAAAGCCAATTCCGATTGTTAAGGCAAATTGTATAGGCTAATTATCGAGGTCGATTCCTTTTGTCAAGGCCAATTGTAGAGGCCGATTCTAATTTGTCGACGTCGATTCTGATTGTCGAAGCCAAATATTGAGGCCTAATGTGATGTATATGCGGCCCATATTTGAGGCCCATTGTGATGTGTATTTAGCCCATGTTTAAGGCCCAATGTGATGTATATGAGGCCTATATGATGAGGCCCATTGTGGTGCATTTGAGGACCAGACAATATAGCCCGTTATGATGTATATTAAGCCCATGTGAGAGGCCCATCGTGATGTGTATTAAGCTCTTGAGTGAGGCCCATGGTATTGTATATTCGACCTTTATGTGAGGCCATGGGTCTACTATATATTAGGCTCTATGTGGGCCATTCCTTGGGGGCAATATTGGTTAAATGTCCACATTGTTGAGGCCAATTGTCGATGCCTATTATTAATACCGATTATGAGTATGTGACAGTATAACATTATGATACATGCCCCATATGCATCATTTGTAGGTTTACTATGAGATGTGATTAACCATTGCATATGCCATAACATAGATGGTTTATGGGATTGCTAGATAGGCGGAGTTATCCCACATGAGTGCATGGTATGCACAAGATTGATGCATGATTGCGCTATATGACTCTTGCATCTTGTATTATGTGATTGTAATTACTATATGCCCTAACGACATCAGGGCTGTGACCTCCACAAGCATATTATGGATGGCCAGATGGGACACTAAAAATATTTGGTTAGAGTATCTGGGCACTTTGGATGTCCATGGGTGAAAGTTCTTACACCTCTGAGGCCAAGAGATGCCCCAAAGTCTAAACCGAGTGGATACATGAGCGCCCGAGTGCCGGATACTAGTAGGCCGCATTTCTCACAGTGTTGGGGTTGGTTAGGAGGTGGTGTAGCCTTATCCGCCCAAGTGAAGGGGCTGTAAGCTAGGCTGAGTTTGACCAGCTCCCAAATAGGTCCACTATCGATGAGTCGGGTAACCATTGGTATACTACTGTCAGGAAGATAGTGAGGTCTTTTTCACTCGCTGGGCTAAGCGGTCGGCAAAGGCGGTAGCCAACTTGGAGTGTACCAGACCCTGGTGATGATCTCAGAGATGTACAGTACTAATTTGTGAAGCAGGAGTTGCATACTCAGCATTATACTCATTCATTCATTCACTATCCACTTGGTCCGGTGGTATGCAATCAAGCCATCATGTGTACCTTTGCAATGGTCAGGATTTCAGTTGGGGCGCGTGACTAACCTGAGATCAGTAGTTTACCACATTGAGTTTATCTATCTAAATTTAGGTATGAGATTGGTTTGGATAGAAATCCCTTGTGATAGACCCCATAGCTTGCGATACTACGTACAATTCTCCCGACTTCGCATTTTAGCCAGATCATTTCATTCGCACTGCATATTGCATTACATCCACGGCATGTGACATTTTGGGTTGTTATGTTTCTTCATTTATATAGCTTAGATACAACTGATGGCATTCGGTGACTCATTAGGATTTGAATATTGCATACATTCTCAGTATATGACATCGTCTTATTATGTTTTTGCATCATATAGCTTGGATAAGGCTAATTGTATTTATGACTTACCAGCATGTTTCCACATGACTCTGATATTGTACGGTTTATGGATTGGCAGTATTTCTGCTTACTCTGATATCTATATGCTTGGCACGTGCAACGCACACACTTACACCACCCTCTAAGATTTCTATAAGCTTATGCGCGATAGATGCATGCAGGTGGTGTTAAGTCATAACAGTGATGAGCTTGGAGCGTACAGCGGACTTCTGAAGCTTTAATTTTTTATATATGTATTTCCCTTTTAAGCATTGTATTCAAACATTTATATTAGTGGTTATGTGATGATGATATTGTCTTTCTGATTTGGGTATACCTGTAGTTATACTGCTTATGAGTAAAATGTACATTAGAAAATCCTCCTTGTAAAATTCTAGGATCGAAATCTGGCGTATGGACGCTGAGAGGTGAGAATAGGGTACTACGGAGGCTGTCGGCACCAAATTCGGCGATCAAAAATTTTGTGAGCCTAATTTTCGAGTTTGGGGCGTGACAGAAGTTGGTATCAGAGCATAACTTGGGAATACCTAAAGATAATATCATATATCTACTAATAGCTACCCTACACTCTATGATTGTTGAGAACTTAGAATGGTTAGATCCCCGAGTTCGAATAACTTAGAGATTTTCTGATATAGCCCCCTACCGTTTAGATTGTGAGGCTGCATAATATTCCGGTTTCGACTGCTTATGATCCGGGATTCGAAGATTAGCGGTGTCATGCCCCAAATCCGAAGATCGAGCTCACAGGAATCCCGATCGCCAATCCAGTGCCAACAGCCTCCGTAGTACCCCATTCTCGGCTCCCAGCGCCCATACGCCATATTTCGATCCTGGGATCTTATAAGGAGGATTTTTCAACGTACATTTATCTCGTAAGAAGCATAACCACAAGTTTACCCAAATCATAAAGGCAACATCATCATCACATATCCACTAATATAATCATTTGAATACAATGCTGAAAGGGAAATACATATGTTAAAATCAAACCTCCAGAAAACAGCTACACGTTCCAAGCTCAATGCTGCTGTAACCTAACATCACCTACACGCATCTATTGTGCATAAGCTTATAGAAAGCTTAGAGGGTAGTGTAAGTGTGTGCACAAGGTAAGTGCCAAGTATTCAATACAAAGCCATAATCAAACAATACCGAAAATATTGGTAATCCATAAATGGTATAATGTCGGAATAAGCAGAAATACTAACAAGAGTATGAATTATCATAGTAAACAGAATATTGAAAAGATCATAAATCATATGATAACAGAGTAAGAAAAAATACAGACAAGCCCATGAGTCAATCAATATCAGAATACACATTATAGACAGCTATGCAAATGAGGAGTCATCAAGAGCCAAATGTCAGATGCTGAGGATGCGATGCAGTACGCAATTCCTGATGAGCTCACGAATAGCATCAGTCGTATCTAGACCAGATAAATGCAGAAACACAGTAATCCAAAATGTTATATGTTGCGGATATAATGCAATATGCGGTGCGAATAGAATGACCATGCTGGAGTGTGAAGTCGGGATGATAGTGCGTAGTATCGCAGGCTATGGGGTCCATCACAAGGGACTTCTATCCAAACCAGTCTCATACCTAAATTTGGATAAACAGACTCGATGTGGTAAATTCTTGATCTCAGGTTAGTCGCGCGCCCAACCGAAATCCTTGCCATAACGAAGGTATACAACAATTACTTACGCACCACCAGCTCGAGTGGATAGTGAATGAATGAATGAATGGATATGCAATTCCTGCTTAATAAGTCCACATATCAGTACAGTTACTCTCTGGTGAAATCACCGGGATCTATTACACTCCAAATGGCACCACCGCACTCCCTAGCCGCACGGTCCAAGTGAGTTTAAGAAACCTCACTATCCGCCTGGCCAATAGTCTGTCAATACCTATCCGGCACGTCGATAGCGGACCCATTCCTCGAGTTGGTCAAAATCAGCCTAGTAATGCCCCGTGCGCTTGGGCGAGTAAGGCCGCACCCCCTCCCAACTGACCACGATGTAGTGGGAGACGCGGCCTACTGGTATTCGGCACTCCGGTGCTCATGTATCCACTCGGTCTCGATGTTGGGGCGTCCTCTGATACCAAGAGGGTTTTAGATATTTTTACTCAGGGCCATCTATAGCAGCCCGATGCTCGAACCAAACATTTCTGGTGTCCCATCTGGCCATCCACGATATGCCTGTGGAGGCTACGACCCTGATGTCGCTAGGGCGTAAAGTAATCACAACAAAATTCAAGATGTAAGTGTCATACAATCCAGTCATGCATTAATCTCGCGTGTACCATGCGCTCATGTCGGGCGCTCCGTCTTATAAGGAGTCCCGTAAATGTCTCAGCCCAACGGCTCATGCTATGATCACGCATTCCTCATATCAAGCATACATATGATGCGTATGACATGATGCATGAAAGCATGTTATAAAGTGATGAACTATCCTCGCAACGAAGATGGGCCTAGACGGCCTACACGTACAAGTATGGGCCTAACGATGGGCCCTAAGGAGAGTGACAATGAGGACATTTAACCAACATCATCCTTACAATGTGGATGTCAAACCAACATTGTTCCCTAGGCACGGCCCGCCATAAACATCATTACATAAACCATGGTGGAATCACATTACAATGGGCCTTATGTACATCCCATTGGGCCTCGACCCATGGGCCTCCAATACATCAAACGGGTCGCATCATATGGGCCTTATATGAATCCAGTGGGCCGCATCATGGGCCTTATGTACATTACAATTGGCTATATCCCATGGGCCTTTGAAGACATCACAATGGGCCCTAATACATCACAATGGGCCTTTAACCCATGGGCCTTAGAATCCATTAAAATGGGCTTAAATTGTGTGGGCCTTATATATATCAAATAAGTCTCATCAGACGGCCGCAAATGAATTCAAGATGGGCTTTATAACTTGGGCCTCATATATATCAAGGTGGCCTCAACAACGACCACAAATAAATCAAAGTGGGCTTGACGGATGGGCCATAAGGTACATCAAGGTGGGCCTCACATATGGACCACGAAATACATTAAGGTGGGCTTTAACGGATGGGCTACAATACATCAAGATAGGCCTAATCACATGGGCTGAAAATATATCAAATGGGCCATAACATATGAGCCAGAAACACATCACAATGGGCCTCAATCGATGGGCCCTAATACATCACAATGGGTCTCAAACCATGGGCCCCAAATACATCACAATGGGCCTTAACCCATGGGCTCCAAATACATCATAATGGGATGCTTGGATCAAGCACGTACATCACGTGGGAGCCGTGTGATGGATGGTGTGAATATACAACACATCTTAAGGTGGGCCCTGCTCGTTCTACAATAAAACAAAAGGACGACTGGGTATACGATGCATGCATCAAGGGGCCCACCGTCCCACAAAATAGATGGACGGCATTGCTGCAAAGCACAAACATCATGGTCAACTCATACAGTATCGCGAAAATGGACGGTGTGGATATAACATACATATATCATGGTGGTCCGACGGCCTCGCTCATGGGACTTACATACATCAGGTGGGCCTAAAAACGGGTAGGCGACGTGGGAAAGCCTATACATCATGATGGGCTACAAGTATATCCAAGTGGGCCTCTCGAATGGGCCACAAAACATATCAAAGTGTACCCCCAACCACGGGCCACAAATACATCGAACGGGCCTCATATCATGGACCTTACGTTCACATCAAAGTGGGCCTTAACAACAGCCTCATACACATCAAGGTGATCCTCAACAATGGGCCATAAATATGACAAGATGGGCCTATTCTCTTGGGCCTTATACAAATGGGTCACATCAAGGTGCCGCACTAATGGGCCTTATGTATATCAGATGGGCCACGCCAATTGGCCCTATACATATCAAATGGGCCACACTCAAATACAAATGGTGATGATGTCTTCCACCATTAAAATTCTCAAGGCCCACCCTAACATTGATTTCCTATCCAATCTATTCATAAGGTCACCGAGACCTGGATTTAGAGGAAAAGCCAATATCATAATTGTCCAAAATGGGTGGCCCAAGAGTTTTAATGGTGGACATTCGAACCCACTACTTTCTATAATGCGGTCTACCTAACCCTAGATTTGTCTTAATTTTGGTCTCAAGCCCTAGAATAAACCCTCAAAATGGTTGGACAAATTGGATGTGACACGTGCATCATGATGGGGTCCACACCAATTGGCCTACCAATAAAATGGATGGTTTGAATATAACACAAAACATCAAGGGTGGGCCTACTATACTATGGATCAAACTCATTCTTAGTCTTAAGCCTTAAAATGGACTTTCAAGGTGGATGGACGGTTTGGATACATCACATGCATCATGATGGAGGGTCCACATAAAGGCCCATCATCATACATATATACATATATAATATATGTAATATAATATATATATATACATATATATACACTCACACACACAATCTAGTGTGGACAGAGTAGATAGACCACATAAATCATGGTGGGTCCCACTATCCAAAGAGTGGACAGTGTGTATAAAACATATAAATCATGGTGGTCCCCACCGTCCCACGTTGTGGACGGTGGAGTGAGACAAATACATTACAGTGGGTTCCACCGTCCGCTGGACGGTCGCATTATAACACATACATCATTGGGGACTCTATGTGGGGCCCACCATAACATATATTTTCCATCTAATCTGTTGATAAGGTCGTACAGACCTGGATGGAGAGGAAATACAAATTTCACCATGATCAAAAACTTCTGTGGCCCATGAGAGGGCTCCAATGGTAGACACTCAATTCACACTGTTTCCTCTGGTGTGGGCCACCTGATCGTCTGATGATACTGAAACTTTGAAGGGGCCCACTTCAGGGGGGGACCCACCTCATGAATGGTGTAGATGACAAATGAACATCACGGTGGGGCTGCTACTCATTCGTCCGCCAGCAGCAGCAGGCGCTGCCCGCTTCTAACGACAGTAGCAGCAGCAACGCTGCTGTTGTTTTATTTATTTTTATTTTTTTGAAAAAAATGAAATTTCACAGTTTTTCATATGCGGGGCCCGTATCAGCTGAATCCATCCCATCCATTGCACTCTATGGCTCATAACTGTTTAAACGAGCCCAATATCTGATGTTTTTCGGTGCATAAAAATCGTCAGGGTGACTTCCAACGGTAGAAACCACTGTTTTACATGCTATGGCCCGCCCGAAGATCGGATGATCTTCATTTTTTGACTCAACGCCTAAAATGATCCTCTGAATGGGATGAACGACATGGATTGAATATATACATCAAGGTGGGGCCTACACAAATGGACCGCCCCATAAGCTTGTGAACCAAGCTAATATTTGTGTTTTCCACATCCAGCGTCCAGGGACGGTGGACTGTCTGTTGAAACGAAGGTGGCCTACTCAGGTGGGCCACCACATGATGTATGGTGTAGGCACAACACATAAGGTGGGCCTCGCTTATAGATGGCTTGGTTCAATACATACCTAATGGTGGGGTCCATCCAAGTGGGCCACACGACCACATCAACATACAAAGAAAATAAATAAAAAGGGGAGAGAGAGAGAGAGAGAGATGGAGGGACCCCGATACTATGGGCCATCCTTTGCAATCAAACACATAACAAGTGGGTCCCATTACATGTGGGCCCACCAAATGAAAGATCAACAGTGGAGATTCTTTCTCCACCAAGATATAAGGTCTAGATAGCCCATATCAACTAGAAATTTAAACATCATGATGGGGTCCATGGAGAATGGCCCCATCATGGAATGATATTAATAATCAAGGTGGGCCATCGGCCACATCTTAGGATCCAAAGTGAGATCCATACCATCGATCGGTAGGCCTCACTTGGCCCATCTTAAAAATAAGAAAACTACCCTATAGAAGCACCCACCTAATGATCTTCTCGGTCTATTGGAACGCCTATCTCCTTGTGCTTCACTTTGATTGTGGATGATGAGAAGTGAAGGGTTAGGATGAGAAATCTTGGGATGGAAAAGTGGACCACACAAAGTCACTCTTTCTCTCTTGAAATGGTTAGACGTGTGTAGCTTTTGGTTGCTTGAGAAATGAGATGAGAAATGAGAAAGAGAGAGAGAGTTGTAAGGAGATGTGAGGTGATGGGGTGATGGATGAGAGAGAGATGGGTGTGTAAGGCTTTGTTGACTTTAGGGAGGGAGCGATGTAAGAAAGGTATTGGGTGTGGAAGAAACTTTTGACCTATGGGTTACTTGGGGATGAGGTGTGAGGTGATGTTGTACTTGACATGATGTGAGGTGATTGATTGATAGAGTGATTAATTGATGGGACATATTGTAGAGATTCTCTTAAAATTTACAATGCGCGGTGTTTTTCCTTGAACTGAACGCGGGTCTGCATCTCCCTGCAAGGGTATCGGATCGATGCACGAGTCACTGTGTTGGAACAGCGGTGACGATGCGGTCGTAATAGTGTAAATCTCGGATTGAATCGACTCAGATATACAGGATACGACTTAGGGTCGAGCGCAAACATCGATCATCGGTCGTAGGTTGCCAGAATTCGATCGGGAGGATCGCGGGAGTTGACGGAACAGTACGGACTAGGATATGGGTCTTACAAGCGGGGTCATCGTAGTGTCGATAAGGCGTTTTGGGAGCAAGAGCCTAATATTCATAGGCGTTATCCCCATATCTTAGGTGTTTCATTATGTTGACATGATGTGTTCGGATAGTATTTCCCTCCCTTGGTGGTTCTGTATTAGTTGTGTTATGGTTTAAATTTTGAGGATAAAATTTTTATTATGAGGAGAGAGCTGTAAGAACCGTATCGTGTTTCGTAGGCTTTCACGGTCTTTCCAGTCAAATTCTGGCAACCCGCGATTTGTTATCGACGTTTGCGCGTAACCCTGAGTCGTATCCTGTATTCTAGAGTTGGCTCAACCCGAGACTTGTACCCTAGCAACCGTGTCATCGCCGTGTCTCGCGCATCGAGGCGATACCTAGGCTAGGAGATGTGGGCTCGTGTTCAGTTCGAGAAAAACACAGCGTAATCTCGAGAGAATCCTTCACATTAAATGTCAAGTACACATCACATCACCCCCATCACTCACACCCATCCCCAAGTACAACTACCCATCCCAAAAAGTCAACTTTCCATCATTCACCTATCCCTCTCCCCATCACTTCATCACTCACATCACCTCTCTCTCTCATCTCTCTCTCATTTTTCTCCCAAGCTCCATGAGAGCATCCCACGTCCAAGAAAGCTCCATGAGAGAGCTTTGTGTGGCCCACTCCCTACCACTCAATCCAACCCTTCAAAGTTGATCTTAACCATTAAAATCCACCCCTTAGAGCTCTAGATCGCATTGATGGAAGGAGGAGTCTGAGAATATCAAAGGAGGGTGATTTTAATATTTGATTTTGTAATTTAAGGGCCCACATATGTGGGACCCATCTTGATGTATGTATTATATAGCGAGGCCCCATAGTGGCGAGGTCCCTCCTCTCTCTCTCTCTCTCCCTTAGGTGTCGTGTGGCCCACCTGATGTGTGTGATATATCCACGCCATATATCACGTTGGGCCCCACTTTGATGTGTGTGGTGTGTCCACACCGTCCAACAACTTAGACGGTGAGACCCATCGCGGTGTATGTGCATTATCCACACCGTCCATCTGTTCCTGGATGGTGGGCCCTACTACGATGTATGTGTTTCACTCTGGCCGTCCACCTCCAGCCACGTGGAGATCCCAACAATAGTGACTGCTGGATGGATCCTAGCAAGTTTTGTGATCCCATCATAATGTAAGTGTTAAAACCAAACCGTCCGACTGTTTTGAAAGGGGACGTGGGACCCACCTTAGTGATGTGCTGAGTGCAACACGTAGACCCCCATGATGGATGTTTTCCATCCAAACTGTCCATACTTTTAGCTTGGACAGGCAAGGGCTTTAAGTAGCCACCAAGATGTATGGTTTCATCCAGCCGTCCGTCCATTGTTAGACGTTGGACGTTGGATGGTGCCTTGATTAATAATAAAAAAAAGAAATAATAATATAATTATAATATATATATATATACACATATATAGACATATATCTAGTGGGCCGCACGTGGGACCCACCCATCTGGGAAGCCAATTGGCTGGAGTACCTCACTCCTGCTATATAGTTATTGTATTGAATTAGCAAGTTTGATGGGTCTGATCACATCCATGTGAGACAGTGTGACCCACCATGATATATGTATCTTATTCCCACCGTCCATCTAGACAGTGGGAACCCCAACGTTTCATCTATACTGTCCGTCTAGACGCTACAACATGAGGCGTACCGTGATGTATATTTTGTAATCCACACCGTCTAGCACTCTATACGGTGGGATCCACTCAATGTATGTGTTTTATACCCCCCTGATGTTTGGGTTTTATTCACACTGTCCATTATATGGACGTGGGCCACCTTGATGAATGTGTCGTATATCCTTGTCGTCCATTTGTCCACCGCGTGGAACCCACCATGATGTATTTATTATATCTGTATCGTCCAGCAGAACTGGACGGTGGAGATCCACCCACCTGATGTGTTTACACGTGTGCAGTGCACTAGCCTTGGGGCCCACCCAGATGCATTTGTGGCCCATAGACGCGACCCACTTGTAGATGGTGCGGCCCATTGGTGTGGTCCATAAATGCAGCCCACCTTGATGTATTTGTAGCCCATCCATGTGACCCACCTTGATGTATTTTTGGCCCATTTGTTAAGGCCCATTGTGATGCATGTGAGACCCATGTCATGCGGCCCATTATTATGTGTATTGGGCCCTTGTCTTACGGCCCATTATGATGTGTATTAGGCCTAGGTATGTAGCCCATTGCAATGTGTATGGTGATGTACATGAGGCCTATGTTCGAGGCCAATGTGATGTATACCGACCCGTGTGTTGGGGCCCATTGTGATGTATTTACGGCACACATATGAGGTCCATTATGATGTATTCGAGGCCCATGGGATGTGGCCCAATGTGATATATTTCCAGTCCACTTGATGTATGAGGCCTTTGTGTGAGGCCATGGGCCCAATAGACGTTTGGCTCTATGTGGGACACTTTTTGAGAAGAATTTTGGTTAAATGTCCACATTGATGGGCAATGAGTGTTGGATATCCACATTGTGACCTTCCCTTAGGCCCCATTAGGCTCATTCCAGCTAATTCTGATTGTCGAGGCCGATTCTAATTGTCGAGGTCAATTCTAATTGTTAAGGGCGATTGCATAGGCCGATTTCGATTATCGAGGCTGATTTTAATTTTTGAGGCCGATTATTGAGGTTGATTCTGATTGTCGAGGTCGATTATCGAGTCTAATTCCAATTGTCGAGGCCGATTCTAATTTATCGAGGCACATTAATGAGGCCAATTTTAATTTGTCGAGGTCGATTCTAATTTTTTAAGCCCGATTATCGAGGTCGATTCTGATTGTCAAGGCCAATTCTGATTGTTGAGGCCGATTCTGATTGTCGAGGCTGATTGTCCGGGCCGATTCTGATTTATCGAGGCCGCTTGTCGAGGCCGATTATCGAGACCGATTCCTATTTATCGAGGTCAATTGTCGAGGCTGATTTCGATTGTCAAGGCCAACTGTCCAGGCCGATTCTGATTTGTTGAGCTTGATTGTCGAGGCCAAATATTGAGGCCAATTGTTGAGGCCTAATGTGAAGCATATGCGGCCCGTATTTGAGGCCCATTTGTATGTGTATTCAGCCCATGTTTAAGGCTCAATGTGATGTATATGAGGCCTATGTGATGAGGCCCATTGTGGTGCATTTGAGGGCTAGGCGATGGAGCCCGTTGTGATGTATATTAGGCCCATGTGAGAGGCCCATTGTAATGTGTATTAAGCTCTTGAGTGAGGCCCATGGTATTGTATATTCGGCTCTTGTGTGAGGCCATTGGTCCACTATACGTTAGGGTCTATATGGGCCATTCCTTGGGGGCAATGTTGGTTAAATGTCCACATTGTCAAGGTCGATTGTTGATGCCGGTTATTAATATCGATTATGAGTATGCACAGCATAGCATCATGATACATGCCCATACGCATCATCTGCATATTTATTATGAGATGTGATTAACCTTGCATATGCCATAACATAGATGGTTTATGGAACTCCCTGATAAGTGGAGTTATCCCACATGAGCGCACGATATGCGAAGGATTGATTTATGATTAGGCTACATGACTCATGCATCTTGCATTATGTGATTGTGATTACTATACACCTTAGTGACATCAAGGCTGTGACCTCTACAGGCATTTCATGAATGGCCAGATGGGACACTGAAAATGTTTGGTTCAGGTATCTGGGCACTTTAGATGTCTGTGGGTGAAAGTCCTTAAACCTCAGAGGCCAGGAGATGCCCCAACATCTATACTGAGTGGATACATGAGCGCTTGAGGTCCATATACTAGTAGGTTGCATCTCCCATTGTGTCATGGTCGGTTGGGAGGGGTGTGGCCTTATCCGACCGAGTGAGGGGGCTGTAAGCTAGGCTGAGTTTGACCAGCTCCCAAATGGGTCCGCTATCGACGAGCTAGGTAGGCATTGGTATACTACTGGCAGGTGGGTAGTGAGATTTTTTTCACTCACTGGGCTGCGTGGCCAGTAGGGAAGGCAGGCATCTTAGAATGTACTAGACCCCGGTGATGATCTCAGAGATGTACAGTACTAATTTATGGAGCAGGAGTTGTATACTCAGCATTATACTCATTCATTCATTCACTATCCACTTGGTGTGGTGGTACGTAATCAAGTCATCGCATGTACCTTCGTAATGACCAGGATTTCGGTTGGGGCATGCGACTAACCTGAGATCAGGAGTTTACCACATTGAGTCTATCTATTCAAATTTAGGTATGAGACTGGTTTAGATAAAAGTCCCTTGTGATAGACCCCATAGCCTGTGATACTGCGTACTATCATCCCGACTTCACGTTTTAACCTGATCATTTCATTCACACCACATATTGCATTACATCCGCGGCATGTGACATTTTAGGTTGTTGTGTTTCTACATTTATATAACTTAGATACTGCTGGTGGCATTCAGGGACTCATTAGGATTTGCATATTGCATTACATTCTCAGTATATGACATTGGCTTATTATGTTTTTGCATTCTATAGCTTAGATAAGGCTAATGGTATTTATGGCTTACTAGCATGTTTCCATATTACTCTGACATTGTACGGCTTATGGATTGGCAGTATTTCTACTTACTCTGATATCTATATGCTTGGCATGTGCAACGCACACACTTACACCACCCTCTAAGCTTTCTATAAGCTTATGCATGATAGATGCGTGCAGGTGACATTAGGTCGTAGCAGTGATAAGCTTGAAGCATACAGCGGACTTTTGGAGCTTTGATTTTTGATATATGTATTTCCCTTTTCAGCATTGTATTCAAATATTTATATTAGTGGATATGTGATGATGATATTGCCTTTGTGATTTGGGTATACCTATGGTTATGCTTCTTACGAGTAAAATGTACATTGAAAAATCCTCCTTGTAGAATCCCAGGATCGAAATCTGGTGTATGGACGTCGGGAGCTGAGAATGGAATACTACGGAGGCTGTCGGTACCGGATTCGGTGATCGGAAATTTTGTAAGCCTAGTTTTTGAGTTTGGGGCGTTGTAGAAGTTAGTATCAGAGCATAACTTGAGAATAACTGAAGATAACATCGCATATCTATTGGTAGCTACCCTACACTCTATGTTTGTTGAGAACTTAGAATAGTTAGATCACCGAGTTCGAATTACTTAGAGATTTTCTAATATAGCCCCCTACCGTTGAGATTGTGAGGCTACATCGTATTCTAGTTTCAACCGTTTATGATTCGGGATTCGAAGATTAGCGGGGTCATTGTAGTGTTGATGAGGTGTTTGGGGAGCAAGAGACTGAGATTCATAAGCGTTATCCCCATCTCTTATGTGTTTGATTATATTGACATGTTGTGTTCAGTAGTATTTCCCTCCCTTCGTGAGCTCTGTATTGGTTGTGTTATGGTTTAAATTTCAAGGACAAAGTTTTTATCAGGAGGGGAGAGCTGTTAGACCCGTATCCTGCTCCATAGGCTTTAGCGGTCCTCCCGATCGAATTTCGGTGACCCACGATCTGTTATCGGCATTTGCGTGTGACCCTAAGTCGTATCCCGTATTCCAGATTCGGCTCACTCGAGACTTGTACCCTAGTGACCATGTCATCGCCGCAGTTCTGATGCCACGTTTCATGCGCCGAGGCGATACCCAGGCTAGGAGATGTGGGCCTGTTCAGTTTGTGGAAAACACCACACATTGCAATCCCAAGAGAATCCATCACATTAAATGTCAAGTACACATCACATCACTCCCATCACTCACACCCATTCGCAAGTACAACTACCCATCCCTAGAACTCAACTTTCCAACACTTCATCCATCCCTCTCTCCATCACTCCTTCACTCACATCACCTTTCTCTCTCATCTCTCTCTCATTTTTCTCCCAAGTTCCATGAGAGCAACCTATGTCCAAGCAAGCTCCATGAGAGAGCTTTGTGCGGCCCACTCCCTACCACTCATTCCAACCCTTCAAAGCCGATCTCAACCATTAAAATCCACCCCTTAAAGCTTTAAATTGCATCGATGGAAGGAGTCTAAGAATATCAAAGGTGGGTGATTTTAGTATTTGATTTTTTGATTTGAGGGCCCACATATGTTGGACCCATCTTGATGTTTGTATTATATAGGGAGGGCCCATAGTGGCGGGGTCCCTTCCCTCATCACCGTCTCTCTCTCTCTCTCTCTCTCTCTCTCTCTCTCTCTCTCTCTCTCCCTTTAGTGACGTGTGGCCCACCTAATGTGTGCAATATATCCATGCCATCCATCACGTTGGGCCCACTTTGATGTATGTAGTGTGTCCACACAGTCCAGCAACTTGGACGGTGAGACCCACCATAGCCTATATGTATTATCCACACCGTCCATCTGTTACTAAATGGTGGGCCCTGCTAAGATGTATGTGTTTTACTCTGGCCATCCAATTCCAGTGACGTGGAGATCCCAGCAACAGCGGCTGCTAAATAGACGCCAGTAAGTTCTGTGATCCCATCACGATGTATGTGTTAAATCTAAGCTGTCCAACTGTTTTGAAAGGGAGCGTGGGGCCCACCTTGGTGGCGTGCTGAGTGCAGCACGTGGACCCCAATGATGTATGTTTTCCATCCACACCGTCCATCCTTTTAGCTGGGACGAGCAGGGGCTTTGAGTAGCCACCAAGACGTATGGTTTCATCCAGTCGTCTGTCCATTGTTGGACGCTGGATGCTGGATGGTGGCTTGATTAATAAAAAAGAAATAATAATATAATTATAATATATATATATATATATATATATATATATATATATATATATATACATATATACATATATAGATATATATCTGGTGGGCCCCACGTGGGACCCACCCATCTGGGAAGCCGATTGGCTGAAGTACCTCACTTCTGCTATATAGTTGTTGTATTGAATTAGCAAGTTCGGTGGGTCTGATCACATCTACATGGGACGGTGTGACCCACCATGATACATGTATCTTATTCCAACCGTCCATCTGGACGATGGGGACCCCAACGTTTCATCTACACCGTCTGTCTAGACACTACAGCATGAGGCGTACCATGATATATATTTTGTAATCCACACCATCTATCACTCTGGACAGTGGGACCCACTCAGTGTATGTGTTTTATACCCCCCCCCCCCCCTTATGTGTGGGTTTTATTCGCACTGTCCATTACATGGACATGGGCCACCTTGATGAATGTTTCGTATATCTATGTCGTCCATCTATCCACCACGTGGAACCCACCATGATGTATTTATTATATTTGTACCGTCCAATAGAACTGGATGGTGGATATCCACCCACCTAATGTGTTTGCATGTGTACAGTGTACTAGCCTTGGGGCCCACCCGGATGTATTTGTGGCCCATAGACACGACCCACTTGTAGATGGTGTGGTTCGTAAATGTGGCCCACCTTGATGTATTTGTAGCCCATCCATGAAGCCCACCTTGATGTATTTTTGACCCATTTATTAAGGCCCATTGTGATGTATGTGTGGCCCATGTCATGCGGCCCATTGTGATGTGTATTAGGTCCATGTCATGTGACCCATTATGATGTGTATTAGGCCCAAGTATGCGGCCCATTGCAATGTGTATGGTGATGTACATGAGGCCCATGTTCGAGGCCAATGTGATGTATACCGACCCATGTGTTGGGGCCCATTGTGATGTATATGTGGCACGTGTATGAGGCCCATGTGATGTATTCAAGGCCCATGGGACGTGGCCCAATGTGATATATTTTCGGCCCACTTGATATATGAGGCCTTTGTGTGAGGTCATGGGCCCAATATACGTTTGGCTCTATGTGGGCCACTTCTTGGGAGCAATGTTGGTTAAATGTCCACATTGATGATCAATGATGGTTGGATGTCCACATTGTGACCTTCCCTTAGGCCTTATTAGGCCCATTCCTATTAATTCTGATTGTCGAGGCCGATTGTTGAGGCCAATTCTGATTGTTAAGGGCGATTATATATGCAATTATCGAGGTCGATTCCAATTATCAAGGTCAGTTCCGATTGTTGAGGGCAATTATTGAGGCTGATTCCGAATGTTGAGGCTGATTCCGAATGTTGAGGCTGATTCCAATTGTCAAGGCCAATTATCGAGGCCGATTCCGATTTATCGAGGCCAATTATCGAGGTTGAGTTTGATTTGTCAAGGATGATTCTGACTTATTGAGGTAGATTATCGAGGTTGATTTTGATTGTCAAGGCCGATTATCGAGGCCAATTTCGATTGTTGAGGCCGATTGTATAAGCCCATTGTTAAGGCTAATTCTGATTGCTGAGGCCGATTGTATAGTCCGATTATTGAGGCCGATTCCGATTGTCAAGGCCAATTGTCGAGGCCAATTATGATTTATCGAGGCCGATTCTGATTTAACAAGGCCAATTGTCGAGGCTGATTCTGATTTATTAAGGCCGATTCCGATTGTCGAGGCTAATTATGATTTATCGAGTCTGATTCTAATTTGACAAGGCCAATTGTCGAGGCTGATTCTGATTTGTCGAGGCCAATTCTTATTGTTGAGGCCGATTCTGACTTGTCGAGGCCAATTATCGAAGCCGATTTAGATTTGTTGAGGCCGATTCAGATTGTTGAGGTCGATTCTGATTGTCGAGGCCAATTCCAATTGTTGAGGCCGATTGTATAAGCTAATTATCAAGGCTAATTCTAATTTGTCGAGACAAATTTCGGTTGTCGAGGCCGATTGTCAAGGCCGATTCTGATTGTCGAGGCCGATTTCGATTGTTGAGGCCCATTGTATAGGCTGATTATTGAGGCTGATTCTGATTGTCGAGGCCAATTCTAATTTATCGAGGCCAATTCCGATTGTCGAGGCCGAATATTGAAGGCAATTGTTGAGGCCTAATGTGATGCATATGCGGCCCATATTTGAGGCCTGTTGTGATGTATATTCAGCCCGTGTTTAAGGCCCAATATGATGTATATGAGGCCTATGTGATGAGGCCCATTGTGGTGATTTAAGGGCCAGGTGATGGAGCCCGTTGTGGTGTATATTAGGCCCGTATGAGAGGCCCATCGTGATGTGTATTATGCTCTTGAGTGAGGCTCATAGTATTGTATATTCAGCCCTTGTGTGAAGCCAATGGTCCACTTATGTTAGGCTCTATGTGGGTTATTCCTTGGGGGCAATGTTGGTTAATTGTCCACATTGTCGAGGCCAATTGTCTATGTCGGTTATTAATACCGATTATGAGTATGTGACAATATAGCATCATGATACATGCCTACACGCATCATCTGCATGTTTATTATGAGATGTGATTAACCATTACATATGCCATAGTATAGATGGTTTATAGGACTCCCTGATCGATGGAGTTATCCTACACGAGCACACGATATGCAGAGGATTGATGCATGATTGGGCTACATGACTCATGCATCTTGCATTATGTGATTGTGATTACTGTATGCCCTAGCGACATTAGGGTTGTGACCTCCACAGGCATGTCATTGATGGCTAGATGGGATACCATAAATGTTTGGTTTGAGTATTTATGCACTTTGAATGTCCATGGATGAAAATCCATAAACCTCCGAGGCTAGGAGACACCTCAACGTCTAGACCAAGTGGATACATAAGCGCCCGAGTGCTGGATACCAGTAGGCAACGTCCCCCACTATGTCGTAGTCGGTTGGAAAGGGGTTTAGTCTTATCCGCCCGAGTAAGGGAGCTGTAAGCTAGCCTGAGTTTGACTCTCTCCCAAATGGGTCAGCTATCGATGAATCGGGTAGGCATTGGTATACTACTAGCAGGCAGGTTGTAACACCCTGAAATTCGGGAGTCGAGCAGAAACTCAGCTCCTGAGTTCCATTACATCACTTATACAACATAAATAATGATGTTTGAATGTTGTTCATATTAGTGCATTTAAACATGAATGAGATTATACCAAAACAGTAATTCATACTCCATCAGTTTATATAACGCAAGCGAAAGACTGAAAGATGTATATAAACGAATATGAATCCAAAAGATCGTTGTCGATTGCCAGAGTATGAATACATCACTGAGTCACCATATACATGTAATAACTCAAAAGTAAAATGTCAAAAGAATAGTCCAACTACAATGCTAAACCCTGTAGCCCCGTCAATCAGAACGGCCTAAGAGAAACTGTCAGAGAATTGCATATGTGAGAACTCATCCTGATCGTCGTAGTAATCAGGCTCCATCTCCTGAGTCGCATCGTCATCTACAACTAAGACAGAGTCCGGTGGGTGTTCAGAACACCATCCCAGAATGTGAGAGTGAGTGATCAACTCAGTGGAATCATAGAGTAAAGATTAACATGTTATCAATTCAATTAAGCAGTAATGATAAAGTAAACATATTAAACATTACTAGATACTCTTGTTAATGCAAGGATAAAATGTTTTCATGATGCATGCCCTCGCCTACACTCCCTCGTATGACATCATCTTACGTTCGCGGCATGCTTTCTTCCCTTTGTGCACTTCAACCGCGGCACATGCAGTGCGATGTTATGAACGTGATTACCGAGTTATTATTAGTCTTTTTCATACAGTAAGATTAGGAAGCTAAGGTACCTCCCTTATATCATTACCCAAACGATCATCCATTCTCGGGTCGTCAGTCCGAGACATTTTCATACGATAGTATAGTTCTAGATCGCTGTAAAGGGCTCGTCACCAATCAAAACAGGTTTAGTTTTATCTTGTATACTACAACAAGGCTCGTCGCCCCAATGCAGTTTTAGGATATACTCGAGGTCACTACAAAGGTCTCGTCACCAATCAGAGTAAGCCGACAACTCGAATATAGTGTCCCATACCACCATAATCGGCTCATGAGTTTAGGTTGCTCATTAGTCACTACGGGGAGGCTCATCGCCCCAGCGTAAGCCAACAGCTTGACCACAGTGTCCCATACCACCATGTCCAGCTCATGAGTTTTAGCAGATCAAGGTACCAAGGTTAACGAGATTGCACTGGTAAGTTTGGTACCCTAGATTCAAATAGTAGCATCCAAACAAGGTGAACATACATTTGGTCAATAAGGTTACTTGACGAGCTCGACTAGCTCGATCGCACGTTGAGTTGATTGACATGAAATGCATAAGCACTTCGTGTTGCCAAACCACTACCGACAACTCTAGTACGGCTCGGGTTCGTCAAACACACCCTACGTAGCGAATCAATCTCAGCCATGAATTCAAGCCTATTATCGAATGCCTAGACTATATCTATAACACCCCAGATTTCTGCCAACCTGGGATTAGACGTCCTTAGGCAATGGGTCAACTAAAACACCTGGGAAATCGTTCAGAACCCAATTCCATGGCCAAAGAAATCACTTAGGATTAATTCCTTTAGAAATTAAGCGTAAGTTAGCTAGCGCTACGCTGAAGTAGCTGTGAAATTTTTCCTGACCGCTTTAAATACGTTCTACAAGACCCAAAACTTGTAGAATCAATGGTGCTATAATACACTGAAACCTAGGATCAAACTCTAAATCCATTTGCTCTCAGGAACTCTTTGAAACTTTGTATTGGATCTAGACCGCGCGTCGAAAGTCCGATACCTACAATCTTAGACCGTTATGACCGCTTAGCTGGACTTGACAACCACTTTAAAAATCAAGGACAACCGACGATCAGAGGCTATTTCATTGAGCCTGGAGTGAAGAGAGTGAGAATAGGGTTAGATTCAAAAATTTTAATTCAAATCTGACACGTGACTTGGCGTGTTATTATTAAGCGTTCTGACCGTCAGAATTCAGCCAAATTACACCCTCGGATCAGGAAAAATTTCTATTTCATATCACGAGACTTGTAGACCTGATCTAGGTGCGATGACCGCTGAACTGAAATTGGACCGCCACGTGCGATCTGGGAACTCTACCGGTCTGAAAACTTGATGTGAGCTAGATCAAATATGCATGAGCTTAAGTCCGACCGCGTTCGGCTGGGGGACCTCCGAAAATGCTCTTTTGGACCGAAACAGCCCCGATTTGGTTACCCCTCAAGTAAACATTGTTTTCAAGCCTAATCTGGAAATTTTTTAGGTTATAAAAGGGGTTTAAACCCTCACTTCTCTCACCCATCCAAATTTTCTAGAAGGATCCCTCCTTTATGCATGTTCTGATTGACGGGATTATAGGGAGGTTGATTAGATGCCTTGACACTTGTCATTTTATATTTTTAGAGCACTCATGTATATTCTTTTTGTTTACTTTTGGAGTATACATGTATGTATATAACCTGGTAATATGTTCACACTCTGGAGACATACAACAGTTTTTTTATGTTATACATACTATCACAGTCTTCTGCTTGTAAATTTAATTGTCTCTGGAGTATGATATGATGTTTTGACTTAATCCCAATCTTGTTTAATGCCTATTTACTGACAATATGCATCTTATATTATTTATGTTTCACAAATAATATTTTGAATCTCGGGAGTTGGGTTTTTTACTCGACCCCCCGATTTTCGGGATGTTACAGATGGTATCAGAGCATGATTTGGATTAAATCAGGCTTGGGTTATGGTCACGCGATGTACGCTGTCACTTCCTTTGACTTAGGTGGGTGCGAGAAAGGTTTAGAAACACTTATAGGATCACAGTTTCGCGAATAGGTGAAGTCTACTCGTATCGATCGCTTGATCGAGTCCGTATTGCATCTACGGTCACGTGAAGCGACTTAAGTAGCTCCTAGGTTGTAAGTAGGTGGGTTTGAGACGTTCTTTGAAAGGTTCTAAGCCCGAAAATGTGAATCCTTGGGTTGTGGGGCAACCACAACCCTTACTTTCAATCACTAGGGCTTAAAAACCCCGTTTCACTTAATTTCTTCAAAATTCTTCCTCTCACCATTCCATTCTTCAATTATTTCTTAATCTTTTCATGTCAGGCATTGATCCTAATGTGAAAATGATATAAAATTATACTTAGGCAAAATTTTATAATGAATAGTAAAATACATGAAAATTGGCCTTTTGGCCATTCCATTGTTGAAATATTTCATAAAAGCTGGGTTAGTTGGATGGATTAGCTCCTCCTACCCTAAAATAATATGTTACATGGCATATAAATTTATTCTGGTCTACAGGTTAGCCCCGGAACACCCCAAAGGGAGAGTTGGGCCTCCCTAGGCCAATCTACACTGATCTGGGGTGGGGCCCATATATATTTGGGGTCCCTAGGGTAGTGGGGACCTAACCCGCCAGGCCAGACCGGCCATATGTGGAGATGGCCGGCGATGCCATCGCCGGTTCGGCGATGCATCGCCAACTGGTGGGCCCCATTTGGGCCGTGCTTCGGGCGGACACCCTAAAATGGGTAGGGGAGGTCTCCTATGTGTGGGTCATCTCTTAAAAATGCCCCAAACACTCACCTCCTTCACAATCCAAGCCCCCAAGCTCTCCTTCATCCTTCTTGTTGTTGTCCTCCCTTTCAAAAGCCACTTCAAATCGCCCCCAATCCCATTTTCGGTCACAACCGACGCTAACCCATCATCCACAGCTGTTGGCACTCCCTTTCCTCTCCACTTTTATCATTTGGAGCTCCCACAATCTCTATAGAAGGCTGAAAATCATATGGAGCTCCATTCCCACTAATTGTTCTCTTTTCTCTTTGAAAATCCAGCCTTTGGGGTCCTCTTTCACTCCTCTATAGGGCCTAGATTCATTTTATCCCTTTAGGTTAGTCATTTCTTCCCATTTCCCTCTTTTTTATGGCTTGTTGAGATTATTCTAGCCTTTTTCTCCGTTTCCACCATCTTCCTTCTCATGTCCCTTTTATTTGAGCCTTTACACTCTTTTGGGTCTCAAAATCGTGCAAACCTCAAATCCCATTTTTTCACTTTCTTCGTTTGAGAAGTATTGAAAATACCTGGCCGATAGAGCTCTAATGGGCAACAGACAGTACTAAACTAGACAGTATTAAAGAAGGTTAGTTGGGACCGTGGTAGAAGTCCTTTGGTAGAATTAGGCATCTATGCCGTTGCCCTGTAGATTATTTGATTTTCGTTTTAAGGATTTCTGTGTTTTGTTGTTGTTGGGTCTAGTGATGTCACAGGTAGAAAATGTGTTTGTGTAGTGGTTTGGGCTTAGTATAGCCGAATGCGTTCCTGTCATAATCCATGTGAAACTTTATTCCATGTATTGTGACAAATTTTGTTAGATGAAGTGCATGTCATTTCGTTCGCTGTAAGGTATTGTCCATAGTTTGGGTGTATCCTGTGGTTTTCACTACCATATTGTAAATCCTGGGATTAAGCCTACAAAATTAGTTTTTATCCCACCCCACCCTCCTACCAAGCATGCCACTTTCAATCCCGCCATGGGACTAGGAATGCAGTTCCATTTAATATAACTAAACGCTACTGGCCACATAGGCCCTTAGAGTTTTGAACCTAGAGTTAGTACTCCTAGATTTGAAGGATCTAACGACATAGGAAATCCAATTCCATTTACACAATTGTGACCCTAAGCGAGGACGATTCCTTGTACTAGTAATGGTATGAAACCATTTAGCATATAAGCTTAGGCTATAGATTACAGACTAGTCTACTAGTTACCTTGAGTAGAGTAAAGCCTATAGATGCTAAGGAATAGTAGGTTAGATTTGGTTGGAATGGGACTCCCTTCCTTGGATAGATCCTCATAACATCCATAGATACCTTTAATAACTCTCAGGAAGCTTATGTAACTTAGAACCATTCACTCTCAGGGAAGACTTATAAATCCCTCAGATTGAACTTAGAATGAACTAGTACGCCCCTTAGTATTGCCTTCCCCAAGGACTTATTGCATTCGGGAGCGCAGAGTAAAGGAACTGTATATGTAAGCGATGTATTCATGGTTTGAATCGACTTCTTAATCCTAGTGGTTACCAATAAATCCAATGCTCTGATCAAGCAGAAGATCGGCATCGACTCGGATTAAGAATTGATACAATAATCTTCTGTCCTAGCTAGACAGAAAGTCTATGTATCCGGCTCAAACCTACTACACAACTTTTCTTCCATGTTGGCCCGACCACATACAGCCAAAAGTTATTGCTTGTCTTTGGGAAATGGCAAGGACTTAAAGCCAGTAGAGAGTTAGACATCTTGCCACTAACTCATACCTGCCCCTGAACTCAACCACAATAGAGACTAGGCTTGTCTCTATCACCATAGATACCAATGCCATAGATCGCATCATTAGTGTAAGACCCGTATCCTAATCCGCACTGTTCCGTTGTTTTCCACGATCCTTCTCGTCAAATTCCGGCAATCCGCGACTTATGGTTGACGTTGCGCACGACCGTAAGTCGTATCCTATTCATTTGAGCCGGCTTAATCCGAGACTTGTATCATTGCGACTGCACCGTCGCCGCGGTTCCAACGCTACAACTCACGCACTGATCCGATACCCAGACGATGAGATACGGACCCACGTTCAGTTCGAGAAAAAACACCGCGCATTGCAAATCCCAAGGAATCTCTACAATATGTCCCATCAATCCCATCAATCACCTCTCATGTCAAGTACACCCACCCATGCTTCCTTTCTCCACAAGACAAGCAACCACCTAAGTCAACTAACCTCTCACTTCACCCATCACTCACTTCACCCATCACTCACCTCACCCATCACTCCATCTCTCATTAATCACACCTCTCTCTCTCATTTCTCAACACTCCAAACCTCAAGCAAGAAAGCTCTCCCACGTCCAAGCCTTCCATGGAGAGAAAATGTGCATTTTGGTGGCCCACTTCCCATCTCCAAATTCCATCATCCTAGCCATCCATTTCCCATCTCCACCATCAAAGTGAAGCTCTAGGAGACCGGCATCCCGACGGACCAAGAAGATCATAAGGTGGGTGCTCTAATAGGGTAGCTTTTCATGTTTTTAAGATGGGCCAAGTGAGGCGTACCGATCAATGATATGGATCTCACTTTGGACCCTAAGATGTGGTCGATGGCCCACCTTGATTATCACTTGATGTATGATTGAATGCAAGGAGGGCCCATAGTATCGGGGTTCTTCCATCACACGTGTGTCCCACCTCTCTCTCTCTCTTTCTCTCTCTCTCTCTCTCTCTCTCTCTCTCTCTCTCTCTCTCTCTCTCTCTCTCTCTCTCTCTCTCTCTCTCTTTTTCCCATTGTATGAGATGTTGTGGCCATGTGGCCACTCGGATGGACCCCACATTTATGTAAGTTCTATTCACACAATTCATGTGTATGGTGGCCCACCTGGATCATCTGAAGGTGGGGCCCACCATAAGGTGTGTTGTCTTCCTATTGAAGAAGAACCAAAAAAAAAAAAAAAACAAAATAAACCGTCTGGACGCTGGACGTCACCTGGATAAAAAAAAAATAATAAAGATGTTTTATTTTTCTTAAACTTGGAGTGGGCTACTTGCAAAGGCCCAACAGTGATGTATGTATTCAATCCGAGCCACCCATCCTTTTTCCCAACTCATTTTAGGCGTTGAGCCGAAAAATGAGGTTGATTCGAATATCTGGTGGGCCATAGTGTTGAAAACAACATTATTACCATTGAAATCTATTTAGATTTCTTCTACACGTCGAAAGAGACCCGATATCGGACTCATTGGATTTATTATGAGCCGTAGAATCCAACGGCTGGACTGGATTCATCAGATGCGGGCCCCACATGATAAAAACCTGAGAAAAATAGATTTTTCAAAAAAAAAAAAATAATAATAATAAAACTAACAACAGCAGCTGCTGCTGCTGTTGTCAGCCGTGCAGGCCGCGCGCCAGCGGACGGGCGGACGTGGGCAGGGTCCCACGGCCCTGAGCATGGGCCCCACCTTGATGTTTACCTGCCATCTAGACCGTCCACATGGTGGACCCCTACCCGAAGCAGGCCCCACCAAAAATTTAGGCCCATCCAAGGCTCAGGCGGCCCACATCAAAGGAAACAGTGGTGACTTAGAACCTACCATCGAAACCATTTTTGGGGCCCACAGAAGTTTTGGATCAAGCTGGAATTAGTTTTTTTCTCCTCACCCAGGTCTGCGTGACCTTATCAATGGGTATGATGGCATGTGAACATTATGGTGGGCCCCACATGGGACCCACAATGATGCATGTGTTCTATTAGCACCGTTCACGGTAAACACCTTCTATGTGTTTTATAAGGCCGTCCAGGGCCCCACCCTTGATGTCAGATGGTGGGCCTTCATGTGGACCCCATCACTATGCAGGTGTTGCATCCAACCTGCCCAGCCACTTTTAAAGGCTAATTTTCATGTGGTGATCTAAAGAATGAGCAGATCCATAGTTCTGTGGACCCCCACCATGATGCATGGGTTGTATCCAAACCTTCCAACCATTTTTAGATATTAATTCATGTCTTGAGACCAAGACTAAGTCAGATCCGTAGTTCACGTGGGACCCACCCTTGATGCATGTGTTGCATCCAAGCTGTCCATCTAATTTTGAAAGTCTATTTTATTGCATGAGTTAAAGAATGTGGTAGGTCTATGGTTCAAATGGGCCCACCTTGGTATGTGTTTTGGGCCCATGATTGATGTAATTGTGGCCGTTGTTGAGGCCCACCTTGGTATATATATAAGGCCCAAGTGATTGGGCCCATCTTATCATAATTATGGCCCCTTTGTTGAGGCCCACTTTGATGTGAATATGAGGCCCATGTTATCAGGCTCATCCGATATATCTGTGGCCCGTGGTTGAGGCCCATGTTATCAAGCTCATCCGATATATTTGTGGCCCGTGGTTGAGGCCCACTTTGATAGCTGTAAGGCCCATATTATGAGGCCCATTTCGATGTATTCAAAGGCTCATGGGTTATGGCCATTGCAATGTACATAAGGCTCATTGGTGAGGCCCATTAACACAGCCCATTTGATGAATGCAAGGCCCATGTGATTCGGCCCATTTGATGTATCTAAGGCCCATGGATCGAGGCCCAACGGATGTCCTTAGGGTCTATTGCAATGTGTGATTTTTCATGGTTCATGTAATGATATTTATAGCGGGTCGTACCTAAGGAACAATGTTTGTTTGACGTCCACATTGTAAGTACAATGTTGGTTAAATGTCTGCATTGTAACTCTCCTTAGGGCCCATTGATAGACCCATACTCGTTACCATTCATCGCTTTATAACATGCTTAGTATAATCCCATGACTCATGCTCATACGCATCATATGTATGCTTGATTTGAGTAGTGACTGATTATAGCATATGTCATTGGGCAGACCACTTACGGGACTCCTTATGAGACGGAGTGCCCCACATGATCGCGCAGTACGCGCTGGATTGCTGCATGATTTGACGGTGTGATTCATGCATCTCGCATACGTGTGACTTGATCACTGCACGCCCTAGTGACATCAGGGTCGTGGCTCCACAGGTACTTCGTGGATGACCGTATTGGATACCGGAAATACTTATTCTAGCACTGTGGGCACTTAGGATGTCCTTGGGTGAGAGTCCCAGAACCTTTTTGGTACCAGGAGATGCTCCAACGTCTAGACCGAGTGGATACATGAGCCCCCGAGTACCGAATACCAGTAGGCCGCGTCTCCCACTGTGTCGTGGTCGGTTGGAAGGGGGTGTAGCCTTATTCGCCTGAGTGAGAGGGCTATAAGCTAGGCTGAGTTTGACTAGCTCGCAAATGAGTCCGCTATCGACGAACCGGGTAGGTATTGGCATACTACTGGTCAGGCGGATAGTGAGGTCTTATCCGCTTGCTTGACTATGCAGCTAGGGAGGTGGCAGTCTCTGCGAAGTGTATTAGACCCCGGTGATATCCAGAAAGGAACTGTACTGATATACGTACTTGATGAGTACTGACTTGCTTGGATTGCATTTCGCATATGACAATTGGCTATGTAGGCCTTGCACTGCATCGGTGTGGCCGATGGCATTCATATCTTGCATCATGCCTTGCATTACATAGCCTTGGTATATTCATGGACTTACCACATACTTCTGCATTGTTCTGATACTGTACACTTGGCGTTTGCCTTACGCACACACTTACACTACCCTCTAAGCTTTTGTAAGCTTATGCACGATAGTTGCGTGCAGGTAGCGTTGGACGACAGCAGCGCTGAGACAGGAGTGCACATCAGGACCTTTTGGAGCTTTTGATCACTTTGTATTTCCCTTTCTGCTTTGTACTTAAAATTTTGTTATAGTGGATATGTGGTGATGTCGTTTTGTGACTTGGTTATGCTTGTGGTTATGCTCCATTACAAAAAAAAAATTTCATTCTGAAAATCCTCCTTGCAGAACCCCAGGATCAGAATCTGGCATTTCATTGTCAGGAGCCGAGAATGGGGCACTACGGAGGCTGTCGGCACCGGATTCGGCAATCGGGATTCATGTGAATCCGATTTTCGGATTTGGGGCGTGACAATTAGTAAAGGAGAACCACTGTAAAGAGAGGCTGTTTCCCAATTCATATCAAGGATAGCCCCTAAGTTGCGCCTTGTTCCGATATACGGATCGATGCATAGATTCTTGAACTTTAAGTAGAACTAAGTTTTAAGGGGGATAGAACGTATTGAGTCCAATCTAGTTAGGTCAACCAATACAACCGTTCGATCAGAGTGGCGCAACGGAAGTGTGGTTGGCCTCTTCCCTACTGGCCCAGGATCGAAATAATTGATTTAGGTTATTCGTACGGTTAGGTTATTTAATAGGATTGACCCTTCCTTAGAAATGTCAAGACTGAAGTCTTACTAGATACTCCTTACCCTTCGCCAATTTTGGGGACGAAATTTTGTTTTAAGGGGGGTAGATTGTAATTCCCTGGATTTTTACCAACCTGGGATTAGACGTCCTTAGGCAATGGGTCAACTAAAACACCTGGGAAATCGCTCAGAACCCAATTCCATGGCCAAAGAAATCACTTAGGATTAATTCCTTTAGAAATTAAGCGTAAGTTAGCTAGCGCTATGTTGGAGTAGCTGTGAAATTGTCCCTGACCGATTTAAATACGTTCTACAAGACCCAAAACTTGTAGAATCAATGGTGCTATAATACCTTGAAACCTATGATCAAACTCTAAATCTGTTTGCTCTCAGGAACTCTTTGAAACTTTGTATCGGATCTAGACCGCGCGTCGAAAGTCCGATACCTACAATCTTATACCGTTATAACCGCTTAGCTGGACTTGACAACTGCTTCGAAAATCAAGGCCAACCGACGATCAGAGGCTATTTCATTGAGCCTGGAGTGAAGAGAGTGAGAATAGGGTTAGATTTGGAAATTTTAATTTAAATCTGGCACGTGACTTGGCGTGTTATTATTAAGCGTTCTGACCGTCAGAATTCAGCCAAATTACACCCTCATATCAGGAAAAATTTCTATTTCATATCACGAGACTTGTATACCTGATCTAGGTGCGATGACCGCTGAACTGAAACTGGACCGCCACGTGCGATCTAGGAACTCTACCGGTTTGAAAACTTGATGTGTGCTAGATCCAGTATACATGAGCTTAAGTCCGACCGCGTTCGACCGGGGGACCTCTAAAAATGCTCTTTTGGACCGAAACAGTCCCGATTTGGTTACCCCTCAAGTAAACATTGTTCCCAAGCCTAATCTGGGAAGTTTTTAGGTTATAAAAGGGGTTTAAACCCTCACTTCTCTTACCCATCCGAATTTGTTAGAAACCCTAGCTGGTGTGAGAGAAAAAGTGAGAGATTCTGAGAGAAGGTGGGAGAGATTTTCCTGCCACCTGCTGTTGCTGCTATACGTGCTTAAGCAGCGTATTCCAATCACTTTTCTGGTGGTTTCGACGCTTTTCTAGGTAAGGAAAACCCTAACCACTTGCTGATTTGGGGATTTTTCTGATTCAAATAGAAAAGTAGATAATGTACGTGTGCATTAGGTCGCCTGTATGACGTTGACGAAGCGTACACGCTCCGTTCGAAATGATACACATATAAAGTGAAAGGTGCAGATTCTAGACGCTTTGATTGGCTGTTTTCAATGCTTTCAATGTCGTTTAATAGTAGATTATCGACGGCAACGCCGTTTGACATGTACAACACGCTGTCCGTTTCCTGTTTCGTAAGCAGACGAAAAATATGAGATTTAGGGCATTTTAGTCATTTGTAGGAAATACTGTAAACATCCATATTTTGCTAAAATGATTAACATGGCTTTTTGTCGCCTTAGGATACTAGGAATGCATGCATAATCTGTTGGCAAAGAGATTCGCCCAAATGTGCACTTTGAGTCGACATACACTATGTAGACTTAAGTGTGTAGACTAAGTGTTTGTATAAATGTTTGTATTAGTATGTATTGAATTAAATGGTGTTATGAATTAGTTTGAGATTGAATTCTCAAATAATATGCTGAAGTAAATGATTTCCTACATGTTGGATATATGCATGATTTCATTATATGTATGAAATGCATGTGTTAGATGATTTACTTAAGTTGTATGTTATAACATGTGTTAACATGCTCACATTGTTGTATTTCATTTTCATTACTCTTATATGATTGCTGAAGTGGATTCACAAATGATTGGGGCTATACTTAGTCCAGGCAGTCGATAACCGAGTAAATTCGTGGTTGGCTTATCTTTGCCACGAACGACGCGTCGAAGAACGCGAGTCGTGTTTCGGAGTTGGCGGCAGTGGTTAGGCCACACGAGGTGTTTTATGCACTTCATGTCGTTCGACTTGAGATGCGCTCGTGCTAGTCGAGCCCGTCAAGTAACCCGACTGGCCATTGTATGCTCACCTTGTATGAGTCATAACTGCTTGAACCTAGGGTACTGAACTTACCATTGTAAACCCTATTAACCATGGTACCTTGATCCATAAAGACTCATGAGTTGGGCATGGTGGTATGGGACACCGTGGTCGAGCTGTCAGCCTACGCTGGGGCCACAAACCTCCCCGTAGTGATCAGTGAGCAACCCAGACTCGTGAACAGATTATGGTGGTATGGGACACTATATTCTTGCTGTCAGCCTACATTGATAAGGTGATGGGGGAGCTATGAAACGAGTGCGACCAACAGCCCTGGCAGCCCTTTGTAGTGACCTCGAGCGTATTCTGAGTCTACGGGAGGCGACGACCCTTCCGTAGCGATAAGAGTATAAGTAGGCCTGTATTGATAAGGTGATGGGGGAGCGGTGCAAACAGCCCTTGCAGCGACCCACAAAATAATATCGTATGAGATTACTAGGAGTGACGACCCTAGACAGGATCTGTGTTAGGATTGATATAAGGGAAGTACCTTAGTTTCCCAATCCTGCTGTTTGAATGGACTAATAATAACTCGGTAATCATATCACCATCACATTGCATGTGCCTGGAAGATGTGGAGCACTGTGGGATGAAAGAATGCGCGGGCGTAAGATGGTGCCGTATGAGGGAGATCGTCGGTGAGGGCATCCATCATGTCACGTCATATTGCATTAACAACAGTATTAGGAATGTTTGATTTATTACTTTACTATTATCGCGTGATTGATTTGAGAACATGCTAATCTTTGCTCTATTATTCCACTGACTTAGCTACTCACTCCCACATTACGGGATGGTGTTTTCGGACACCCACCAGTCCCTATTTTTGTTGCAGATGATGGCGCTGCTTAAGAAGCGGAGCTGGACTTGATGATGATGAGGAGGATCCCTCCTTTATGCGTGTTCTGATTGACGGGATAACAGGGAGGTTGATTAGATGCCTTGACACTTGTTAATTTATATTTTTAGAGAACTCATGTATATTCTTTTTGTTTACTTTTGGAGTATACATGTATGTATATAACCTGGTAACATGTTCACACTCTAGAGACATACAACAGTTTTTATATGTTATACATACTATCACAGTCTTCTGCTTGTAAATTTAATTGTCTCTGGAGTATGATATGATGTTTTGGCTTAATCCCAATCTTTTTTAATACATGTTTAATGACAACATGCATCTAATATTATCTATCTTTCACAAATAACATTTTAAAACTCGGGAGTTGGATTTTTTACTCGACCCCCCGATTTTCGGGATGTTACAGATGGTATCAGAGCATGATTTGGATTAAACCGGGCTTGGGTTATGGTCACGCGATGTACGCTGGTACTTCTTTTGACTTAGGTGGGTGCGAGAAAGGTCTAGAAACACTTATAGGATCGCAGTTTTGCCAATAGGCGAAGTCTACTCGTATCAATCGCCTGATCGAGTCCGTATTGCATCTACGGTCACGTGAAGCGACCTAAGTAGCTCCTAGGTTGTAAGTAGGTGGGTTTGATATGTTCTTTGAAAGGTTCCAAATCCAGAAATGTGAATCCTTGGGTTGTGGGGCAACCACAACCCTTACTTTCAATCGCTAGGGCTTAAAAACTCCGTTTCACCTAATTTCTTCAAAATTCTTCCTCTCACCACTCCATTCTTCAATTATTTCTCAATATTTTCATGTCAGGAATTGATCCTAATGTGAAAATGATATAAAATTATAGTTAAGAAAAATTTTATAATGAATAGTAAAATACATGAAAATTGGCCTTTTGGCCATTCCATTGTTGAAATATTTCATAAAAGATGGGTTAGTTGGATGGATTAGCTCCTCCTACCCTAAAATAATATGTTACATGGCATATAAATTCATTCTGATCTACAGGTTGGCCCCGGAACACCCTAAAGGGAGAGTTGGGCCTCCCTAGGACAATCTACACTGATCTGGGGTGGGGCCCATATATATTTGGGGTCCCTATGGTAGGGGGACCCAACCCGCCAGGCCAGACCGGCCATATGTGGAGATGGCCGGCGATGCATCACCGACTGGTGGGCCCCATTTGGGCTGTGCTTTAGGCGGACACCCTAAAATGGGTAGGGGAGGTCTCCTGTGTGTGGGTCATCTCTTAAAAATGCCCCAAACACTCATCTCCTTCACAATCCAAGCCCCCAAGCTCTCCTTCATCCTTCTTGTTGTTGTCTTCCCTTTCAAAAGCCACTTCAAATCGCCCCCAATCCCATTTTCGGTCACAACCGACGCTAACCCATCATCCACAGCTGTTGGCACTCCCTTTCCTCTCCACTTTTATCATTTGGAGCTCCCACAATCTCTATAGAAGGCTAAAAATCGTATGGAGCTCCATTCCCACTAATTGTTCTCTTTTCTCTTTGAAAATCCAGCCTTTGGGGTCCTCTTTCACTCCTCTATAGGGCCTAGATTTATTTTATCCCTTTAGGTTAGTCATTTCTTCCCATTTCCCTCCTTTTTATGGCTTGTTGAGACTATTCTAGCCTTTTTCTCCTTTTCCACCATCTTCCTTATCATGTCCCTTTTATTTGAGCCTTTATAATCTTTTGGGTCTCAAAATCGTGCAAACCTCAAATCTCATTTCTTCACTTTCTTCTTTTGAGAAGTATTGAAAATACCTGGCCGATAGAGCTCTAATGGGCAACAGACAGTACTAAACTAGACAGTATTAAAGAAGGTTAGTTGGAACCGTGGTAGAAGTCCTTTGGTAGAATTAGGCATCCATGTCGTTGCCCTGTAGATTATTTGATTTTCGTTTTAAGGATTTCTGTGTTTTGTTGTTGTTGGGTCTAGTGATGTCACAGGTAGAAAATGTGTTTGTGTAGTAGTTTGGGCTTAGTATAGCCGAATGCGTTCCTGTCATAATCCATGTAAACTTTATTCCATATATTGTTAGATGAAGTGCATGTCGTTTTGTTCGCTGTAAGGTATTGTCCATAGTTTGGGTGTATCCTGTGGTTTTCACTGCCATATTGTAAATCCCAGGATTAAGCCTACAAAATTAGTTTTTATCCCACCCCACCCTCCTACCAAGCATGCCACTTTCAATCCAGCCATGGGACTAGGAATGCAGTTCCATTTAATACAACTAAACGCTACTGGCCACATAGGCCCTTGGAGTTTTGAACCTAGAGTTAGCACTCCTAGATTTGAAGGATCTGACGACATAGGAAATCCAATTCCATTTACATAATTGTGACCCTAAGCGAGAACGATTCCATGTACTAGTAATGGTATGAAACCATTTAGCATATAAGCTTAGGCTGTAGATTACAGACTAGTCTACTAGTTACCTTGAGTAGAGTAAAGCCTGTAGATGTTAAGAAATAGTATGTTAGATTTGGTTGGAATGGGACTCCCTTCCTTGGATAGATCCTCATCACATCCATAGATACCTTTAATAACTCTCAGGAAGCTTATGTAACTTAGAACCATTCACTCTCAGGGAAGACTTATAAATCCCTCAGATTGAACTTAGAATGAACTAGTACGCCCCTTAGTATTGCCTTCCCCAAGGACTTATTGCATTCGGGAGCGCGGAGTAAAGGAACTGTATATGTAAGCGATGTATTCACGGTTTGAATCGACTTCTTAATCCTAGTGGTTACCAATAAATCCAATGCTCTGATCAAGCAGAAGATCGGCATCGACTCGGATTAAGAATTGATACAATAAATCTTCTGTCCTAGCTAGACAGAAAGTCTATGTATCCGGTTCAAACCTACTACACAACTTTTCTTCCGTGTTGGCCCGACCACATACAGCCAAAAGTTATTGCTTGTCTTTGGGAAATGGCAAGGACTTAAAGCCAGTAGAGAGTTAGACATCTTGCCACTAACTCATACCTGCCCCTGAACTCAACCACAATAGAGACTAGGCTTGTCTCTATCACCATAGATACCAATGCCATAGATCGCATCATTAGCAAAGGAGAACCACTGTAATGAGAGGTTGTTTCCCAATTCATATCAAGGATAGCCCCTAAGTTGCGCCTCGTTTCGATATACGGATCGATGCATAGATTCTTGAACTTTAAGTAGAACTAAGTTTTAAGGGGGGTAGAACGTATTGAGTCCAATCCAGTTAGGTCAACCAATACAACCGTTCGATCAGAGTGGCGCAGCGGAAGTGTGGTTGGCCTCTTCTCCACTGGCCCAGGATCGAAACAATTGATTTAGGTTATTCGTACGGTTAGGTCATTAAATAGGATTGACCCTTCCTTAGAAATGTCAAGACTGAAGTCTTGCTAGATACTCCTTACCCTTCGCCAATTTCGGGGACGAAATTGTGTTTTAAGGGGGGTAGATTGTAACACCCTGAATTTTTACCAACCTGAGATTAGACGTCCTTAGGCAATGGGTCAACTAAAACACCTGAAAAATCGCTCAGAACCCAATTCCATGGCCAAAGAAATCACTTAGGATTAATTCCTTTAGAAATTAAGCGTAAGTTAGCTAGCGCTACGCTGGAGTAGCTGTGAAATTGTCCCTGACCAATTTAAATACGTTCTACAAGACCCAAAACTTGTAGAATCAATGGTGCTATAATACCTTGAAACCTATGATCAAACTCTAAATCTGTTTGCTCTCAGGAACTCTTTGAAACTTTGTATCGGATCTAGACCGTGCGTCGAAAGTTTGATACCTACAATCTTAGACCGTTATGACCGCTTAGCTAGACTTGACAACCGCTTCGAAAATCAAGGCCAACCGACGATCAGAGGCTATTTCATTGAGCCTGGAGTGAAGAGAGTGAGAATAGGGTTAGATTTGAAAATTTTAATTTAAATTTGGCACATGACTTGGCGTGTTATTATTAAGCGTTCTGACCGTTAGAATTCAGCCAAATTACACCCTCGGATCAGGAAAAATTTCTATTTCATATCACGAGACTTATATACCTGATCTAGGTGCGATGACTGCTGAATTGAAACTGGACCGCCACGTGCGATCTGGGAACTCTACCGGTCTGAAAACTTGATGTGTGCTAGATCCAGTATACATGAGCTTAAGTCCGACCGCGTTCGGCCGGGGGACCTCCAGAAATGCTCTTTTGGACCGAAACAGCCCCGATTTGGTTACCTCTCAAGTAAACATTGTTCCCAAGCCTAATCTGGAAAGTTTTTAGGTTATAAAAGGGGTTTAAACCCTCACTTCTCTCACCCATCCGAATTTGCTAGAAACTCTAGCTGGTGTGAGAGAAAAAGTGAGAGATTCTGAGAGAAGGTGCGAGAGATTTTCCTGCCACCTGCTGTTGCTGTTATACGTGCTTAAGCGACGTACTCCAATCACTTTTTCGGTGGTTCCAACGCTTTTCTAGGTAAGGAAAACCCTAACCACTTACTGATTTGGGGTTTTTCCGATTCAAATAGAAAAGTAGATGATGTACGTGTGCATTAGGTCGCCTGTACGATGTTGACGAAGCGTATACGCTCCGTTCGAAATGATACACATATAAAGTGAAAGGTGCAGATTCTAGACGCTTTGATTGGTTATTTTCAACACTTTCAATGTCGTTTAATAGTAGATTATCGACGGCAACGCCGTTTGACATGTACAACATGCTGTCCGTTTCCTGTTTCGTAAGAAGATGAAAAATATGAGATTTAGGGCATTTTAGTCATTTGTAGGAAATACTGTAAACATCCATATTTTGCTAAAATGATTGACATGGCTTTTTGTCACCTTAGAATACTAGGAATGCGTGCATAATCTGTTGGCAAAGAGATTCGCCCAAATGCGCACTTTGAGCCGACATACACTATGTAGACTTAAGTGTGTAGACTAAGTGTTTGTATAAATGTTTGTATTAGTATGTATTGAATTAAATGGTGTTATGAATTAGTTTGAGATTGAATTCTCAAATAATATGCTGAAGTAAATGATTTCCTACATGTTGGCTATATGCATGATTTCATTATATGTATGAAATGCATGTGTTAGATGATTTACTTAAGTTGTATGTTATAACATGTGTTAACATGCTCACATTGTTGTATTTCAATTTCATTACTCTTATATGATTGCTGAAGTGGATTCACCAATGATTGGGGCTATACTTAGTCCAGGCAGTCGGTAACCGAGTAAATTCGTGGTTGGCTTATCTTTGCCACGAACGACGCGTCGAAGAACGCGAGTCGTGTTTTGGAGTTGGCGGCAGTGGTTAGGCCACACGAGGTGTTTTATGCACTTCATGTCATTCGACTTGAGATGCGCTCGTGCTAGTCGAGCCCGTCAAGTAACCCGACTGGCCATTGTATGTTCTCCTTGTTTGAGTCATAACTGCTTGAACCTAGGGTACTGAACTTACCATTGTAAACCCTATTAACCATGGTACCTTGATCCATAAAGACTCATGAGCCGGGCATGGTGGTATGGGACACCGTGGTCGAGCTGTCGGCCTATGCTGGGGCCACAAACCTCCCCGTAGTGATCAGTGAGCAACCCAGACTCGTGAACAGATTATGGTGGTATGGGACACTATATTCTTGCTGTCGGCCTACATTGATAAGGTGATGGGGGAGCGGTGAAACGAGTGCGACCAACAGCCCTGGCAGCCCTTTGTAGTGACCTCGAGCGTATTCTGAGTCTACGGGAGGCGACGACCCTTCCGTAGCGATAAGAGTACAAGTAGGCCTGTATTGATAAGGTGATGGGGGAGCGGTGCAACGAGTGTGAGCAACAGCCCTGTCAGCCCTTGCAGCGACCTATAAAATATACATCATATGAGATTACTAGGAGTGACGACCCTAGACAGGATCTGTGTTGGGATTGATATAAGGGAAGTACCTTAGTTTTCCAATCCTTCTATTTGAATGGACTAATAATAACTCGGTAATCATATCACCATCACATTGCATGTGCCTGGAAGATGTGGAGCACTGTGGGATGAAAGCATGCCGCGGGCGTAAGATGGTGCCGTATGAGGGAGATCGTTGGTGAGGACATCCATCATGTCACGTCATATTGCATTAACAACAGTATTAAGAATGTTTGATTTATTGCTTTACTATTATCGTGTGATTGATTTGAGAACATGCTAATCTTTGCTCTATTATTCCACTGAGTTAGCTACTCACTCCCACGTTACGGGATGATATTTTCGGATACCTATCAGTCCCTATTTTGGTTGCAGATGATGGCGCTGCTTAAGAAGCGGAGCTGGACTTGATGATGATGAGGAGGATCCCTCCTTTATGCGTGTTCTGATTGACGGGATTACAGGGAGGTTGATTAGATGCCTTGACACTTGTCATTTTATATTTTTAGAGCACTCATGTATATTCTTTTTGTTTACTTTTGGAGTATACATGTATGTATATAACCTGGTAACATGTTCACACTCTGGAGACATACAACAGTTTTTATATGTTATACATACTATCACAGTCTTCTGCTTGTAAATTTAATTGTCTCTGGAGTATGATATGATATTTTGGCTTAATCCCAATCTTGTTTAATGCCTGTTTACTGACAACCTGCATCTAATATTATCTATGTTTCACAAATAACATTTTGGAACTCGGGAGTTGAGTTTTTTACTCGACCCCCCAATTTTCGGGATGTTATAATATCATGACCCCAATCACGTATAACCTTAATACTAGACATTTGATTCAAATTCCACATTCATATGAGCATGGTATGAAATATGACTTAAACATGAAATATAACTTAAACATGAAGACAGTATATGGAGGAAATCATACACACAAGTAAGCATGAATAAAATAGGCTAAATATAACATGGAGAAAATCATACACACAAGTAAGGTGATTGAGATTCATATCTCAATACCCTTAAAAATCATATTTTACCTATTTCTAACTCATTCAGGCATTTACACAAACACTTAGACTACATTATTCAACATACATCACGTATGTTGGCATATTGCATATTTGGGCAATTCCTTTTGTTAAGGAGTTATCACATACATAACAAGCATATACTAACAATGATTTATCATGACAATCACATATCCAAAATTTATACGTATACAGGAATTTTAATAAATACATAGAATACACTACGGTATATATATTTCATACGTATTTGTAACGTGAAACAAACAACACGTTTTGCATGTGAAATGGCACCCACGTCAGTAATAAATCATTATCTAATATTGAAAGATTTAAAAACCATAACCTATACGTCTATAATCCGCACTTTACACCATAGAAGCGTAACGGGTATGATTTAAACTGTAAGCTTTCGTCAACGGCGGATTAGCAACCTATCACACGAATTAGGTTAGTTATTTCATTACTCTGACTATACCAAGTCTTAAAATAGGTTAGGATTTGATTTTCTTACCCAAGTATGAAATCAGAATCACCGAAATAACGATTCAGATGGATGGATTTGGCACGTAGTGCAGCTGGAAAGAATCCCAAGATGAATCACCAACTACTCCCTCACTTTCTCTCTCTTTTTCTTCTTCTCTCTCCTAGGGTTTCTCTTAAATTCGTATCGAGAAAATGAGAGAGGGTTTAAGGTCTTTATATAGGCCTAAAACTGATGGAATTAGCCTTAAGGCCAAGGTATACTTAGGTTATAACCAAATCAGGTCTGTTCCGATCCAACGAAACACTTCTGGAGGTCCTCTTACTAAATGCGGTCGGAATTAAGCTCATAAATGCTGAATCTTGATCAAGTTAAGTTTTCAGTTCGATCGGGTTTCCAGATCGACCGTGGCGAATCAGTTTTAGTTCAGTGGTCTCCGAAACTCGATCAAGGTCACAAGTATTTTGACATGTATGGGCCATCATCCCTGATCCGAGGGTGAATTTAGATCAAAAACCAACAGTCAGAATGATTATAAATGATGCGCAAGCGACACGACCCAGATTATTTAAATTCATATTTAATTTCTTAAAATTCTTCACTTTCTCACACTCTTCACTCCGGACTCAAGAAAATAGTTTCAGGACATCGTTTGGACATGATTTTCGAGGTGATTGTCAAGTCCAACTATGCGGTCATAATCATTTAAGTTCATCGCTATCGGACTTTCGACGTGCGGTCTAGATCCATTACGAAGTTTCAAAGGGTTCCCAAGAGCAACTGGGTTTAGAGTTAGATTCTAGATTTCAGGGTAATATAGTGTTAACGATTCTATAGGTTTTGAGTCTTGCAGATCGTATTTAAAGTGATTAGTGCTAATTTCATAGGTAATCTAGGTTAGCACTTGGTTAATTCTCGGCTAATTTCTAAAGGATCTAGTCCTGAGAGATTTCTGCCTGAGTTGGTACTTAGGTCTTTGTACGAATTTTTTCGAGTCGTTACACAGGTAGTGATGTCTTTTCGACTCGCTGGGCTGCGTGGCCGGTAGGGACGGCCGCCAACTTGGAGTGTCCTAGACCCTGGTGATGATCTCATAGATTTACAGTACTAATTTATGGAGTAGGAGTTGCATACTCAGCATTATACTCATTCATTCATTCACAATCCACTCGGGCTGGTGGTAAGCTGTAACACCCCGTACCTTTGGAACCCGGGTGTTACCATTTAAACCCACCAAACACCTAAATCAAACTGGGTTAACCAAATAGCCTGAATTCAACATACATAGGATGAGGATTTCGGTCGACATTAAGGCCATCCATCAGGGTCTCCAGGAGCCAGAATGCATCCTACAACTGTCAAGAAGGTGAGGCTATCCGAACACTTTAAATTAAAGTCATTATGCTGATTAACAGTAGTACAACACACTTGTCACCAACACTTGGGAGTTAATATGTGACAAATCAACCTTTCATCATAACCAGTACCCTACATTAACTATTGAAAACTAGTATCAGGCCTACTCGATCAACAGATCGTGACATGTGGGCCAATAGTAGCCTAAAGAGCTGTGTAACGGCCCACCTGGTCCTCACTGTCGCCCTAAAGTCGGCCAGGATCCGTGTGTAGGGCCCCCAATGCGAATGAACGGGGTGGATTGTGATACTAACATCTCAACGGGCCTCAACACAGTGCGTGTGCACTGAGAGTGCTTGTGCACGAGGTGCACTGAAACTGCTAGCTCCGTCAAACAAGCTTTGACCAAGCCCTTTTGCAAATAAGAGTAACGAAACTCTCCCACCTTTTTTTAAGTTTAAAATAGTGATCTTCGGACCTCTAGGTGGCCCACCATGGTCACTTTTCGAGCCATCTGTTCCATTCAAATTCTCCGTGGGGACCAACTTAACAAAACCCTATAGCCATTCCACCCCTTGTAAATGGATGAAAGAGATGGCCTACCACCGTCCAATGCACTACACGTGGAAGGCGTCCGAGAGGTGGGGCCATGATGGGATCGCCTGGACAACTCACATCGGTCCGATCGTGCAACCCCATCCATCCATCTTACCGTCGAAGGCGTGCTCTTTCTGTTGCCAAAAACAGTCAGGCAAGGCCTTTGGAAGGAAAGAAGGAGAGAGGTCTTTCCTCTCTGGGAAAGACAAGGTCTAGTAAAATTCGGTCGTCCGTTGCTCGCATGAAGATCCAGTCGTTGGAGTCCTCTCCTCCATGGCTATATAAAGTGCCTATGCTTTTCGAGATTCGCACAGGGAGGAAGAAGAAAGAAAGTGAAAAGAGAGAGAAAGGAACAAGAGTACGAGAGACGGGTGAGATCGAGCGCTGGTGAAGCTTGGTTCTGCACTGATTCGACCTCGCCGTTATAAAGAGTCGAGACAGTGGAGACACGTAACACCTGAAAGGGAGTCATCTGAGTTGAGCCACAGCCGAGTTTCGGCACTAGGATTCAGGTAATGCCACCAACCTCCAGCGTTATAAGACTATAAGGCTCTCTCAACCCAGCCGTTTCAGTCCACGAACCAAGTCAGGAAATGCCTATGTTCTAAACTGAAGTCATGACAGACATCAAACCTTCCACCATGCCACATAATGGCTCTGTTTGGAACTAAAAGTAGACCTCCCATCTGGCCACATAATGGCTCTGTTTGGAGCTGGAAACAGGCCTCCAATCAGACCATACCATGATTGTGTTTTAAACTAGGACCGAGCCAAGCTATGACCATAACGTGGGGTTCGAAACCATGCTAGACTATGGCTGGTTTTCGTGCCAAAAACCAGGCCAAACGGTGGCGACATTCTGAACAAAATGATAGTAGAAACCGGTCGTCCACCAGGAAGAGGAACACACTGGCAGTGGGTCTTGATTTGAGCTCTCAATTAGGCTTGAAGCAGACCCAAAACTGACCACAGTTGGCCTTCATCTGGGCCTTAAATCCAACAGCAATTGAACCTCAAAGTGGCAAAGAAAATCATCCCCAACTTGACCATTTTGGGGGCTTAAAATCACTGACCAAGTGATGCCAATTGAGAGGTTTCAGATGACCCCGTTTAGCCCTCAACCAAAGGCTAGGATCAGCCCTGTTTCCAGGCTAATATCAGACCAACAACAGCAATGGGTTTCGGGTTAGAACCGAGCCAGTCTATGGTTATGGTTGGACCCAATCAATGGCTATGTGGGAACCAGATCAGTTCGATATTAGGCCTTTCATCCAACCAAAATGAGAGCTGGGAGAGGATTCTCATTAGGTCTTTATGTGGGCTAAGGATCAGGCCTAGAAGTGGTGGGGGAAATCAGTCCCAGCTGGGATGAACTCGAGCTCCATCAGGCCACGTATTTGATTGAGGGTTAGTGCCAAGAGGAGCTTGGGCTGAGCACTCAGGAGAGCTTTGATACAAGCCAACTTGGGCCAGAAACAGGTCTGCTCCCTGGGCCGTTCTAGACCCAAACCAAGTCCCATCCATTTGGACCATGTTTGGGGTAAAGGTTACCCTAAGCCTGGGCTGAAAATCAACCCAAATTAGGCCATTAAACGGGCAATGGGCCCATGCAATCCCTGGGCCTGCACGCGGTAGGTGGGTCACACCTGAGAATAATTCTCAGTGGGCCCCATCTAAACTGTCATGGCCAGCCCCGTAATGGGCCGAAAATGGTCAACAACTGGACCTTGGGTTCTAGTATGTAATGGGCAGGGATTGGCCTGAACTCAGGCCTGAACCGCACCATGTATGATAGTGGGCCCCAGATAACCTCAGTGGGCTGCACCTATGCTTGCAGCATCATGGGTTGTACCCCGATTGAAATGGGTGGGCCGCACTGTATATTTTGGTGGGTTGCACCCTCCCTGGCCCAACCATTAGATAGACAAGGCTTGTAGCTCAGTGGGTTGCACCATGTAAACCAGCCATGTGGGCCGCACCTGAGATCCATCTTAGTGGGCTGCACCACAGCTATAGTACAGTGGGCCTCACCATTATGTGTAGCAAGCCACTCCTCAAAATATAAGGTGGGCCGCACCCTGAAATGTCAGGTGGGCTGCACTCTGAAAATTGGATGGACCACACCCTATTTAAGGGGCTGTGGGCCTCACCAAAAATGTACAGTGAGCCTCACCTTCCACAGGTGGCTGCACTTTGCAATGCATGTGGGCCATACTCAAATGAGATGATAGGTTGAGTCATGAATTAATGGGCTAGGGATAGCCTAACCTAGCTTCATCTTGGGTTGTGTTAGGCCTTATAGTTGGGCGAAAACAAATGACCAGTTTGGCCTTTAGTTAGGTGTGAATTTGGGGCCCAAATTGGGTCCTTACTGGGTAAGAAGTTGGTGGGCCTAGTCATCATGAATCAGGCCCATGTACCCCAAATCACCAAGTCCTCCCTAGCCGTACTTATTTTTAGATAGGGACGCCTTTTAAAGTTAGTTATTGTGTTGGGAATGACTCCAGGAGATTACCCTCATGCTGTTAGGCAGCTAGGTACTCACGATTACTCAGATCTTGGGACACACTGCAAATTATTTAGTGATGATTTTCCTCCCCGTAAGCTTTTCATCCCTAACTAGACCAGGAATATCAGTTTTATTAATTTAATGGTTAGTTAAACTAATGATAAATTGTGTGTGGAAATGGACTGTATTCACTTGACCTATCTATTTAACAAAATGATTCCCATCCTTAGTATCGTTTAGACTCTTGATTTTATACTCTGAATTGCCTAGATGAATAATTTAACTATTCATGTCATGTATCTTATGTTAACTCAGTTAGTGTGTTTTGATAGAAATATATGTACTGTTCTATTCCCTAATCATGATAAGATTTATGTTGCTAATATGATGATGTGATACACATATTGCTGAAATCTCTCCATGGAGAATCCTAGCAAAGGAGAGTCCGTGCTTAAGGTGTAAATGGACTAGTTGTGATGTACATAGGCCCCCACCATGGAGGTGTTGGTTGTTAACATTTGACCATGAGGCTTACCATACATGTGTGGTTTTACCTAATTGATTTGGGGTGAATCTCACGACTTTTCTGATACCATTGTTTACCCATCTTTGAACCATCCATGCCATCATGCTTTAAACGCTATTTAGTGATTTCAACCTTTCATTCCCAGTTAGCATTGGTGGTGGCCCCTTTACATTGAATTGATTGACCACATGTTGGTGGGTACTACATGCACCCTAAGACGGTAACCTCATGTGTCGGAGATGGTAGTCATGAGATACTGTGCCTGAGCCGTCGGCCTACAATAGGCCATGTGCTCCAAAATGGGAACAATATTCTAGCACTTTGATTTATTGATTACCACTATTAGCAGTTAACTCCTAGTTATTTTTTCAGAGGGGATTCTCTAAATTATTTTTATTCCTGATATGCACTTTGATTTATTGATTACCACTATTAGCAGTTAACTCTTAGGTCTTTGGAATGTGAGTCATGTACTTGGATTCTGAAAATCGGGGCGTTACAAGTTAGTATCAAAGCAAAGTATGAGATAACCTGGATGTGGGACCAACATGCAAACCTTAAGAGAGAAACTTAGACAAAATTTAGAGAATCCCCTCTGAAAAAATAACTAGGATGAATGAATATAGAAATAAAAAATACTTAGGTCCCTTAGACATTAGCAAAGAACAAATGTTTAAGCTTATGAAGAGATTTCCAATAGCTAGGAAGAACTTAGGATATGAATCGTCTAGAAAAAAAACCTATGATCTTTTGGAAAATGGCAAGCCAGTCATCTGAACTTAGAAACCAGTAATAGAAACCTTAGCCCCCTTGCAAGATGCAACCTAAGGGTGTTATTCTAAGGATGAACCTCTCGTCATGCAATTGGCAAAATCTCTTACACATATAATACTTTATGTTGAATAGAACTGTTCTTCTCCCTTCTATTTCTTGAACCATGAAAATCTAACCTCACAGGAAGCCATGCCACCAGTAATGCCATCCCGTCAAACCAACATGGTCGACATCCACCCCGTCCCATCAACAGAGCGCCAGCGAAAGCCCAACCAAGTCTACACGCTAGGTCTTCCACCTGGAGTAACAAATGAGGATACGAGGTCTGAGGCGATAGGAGACTCTCCCTCACCTCGGATAGTCACTTCTGGGATGCCCTCATAGTAGTTTGGGTGGTAAACCCCTTCAGTCGAGCCCTCAGAGGATGTACACGCAGATCCTCCAGATGAAGCAACAGCCTTTGCGGCGTTTGAGCATGTGGCTGCCACTATGCAGCAACAACAGGATATGTTCATGCGACAGCAGCAGGACATGCACACACTAATGATGGAGTCCTTAAGGAGCAGAGACCGTGGGGAGGTGTCTCGAGAAAGATATAGTAGGGGCGCAGATATCTTTGAGCGGTTCCAAAAGCTTCGGCCGCCGACATTTAAAGGGGCACCATACCCAGTGTAGGCGGAGGATCGGTTAGGGAGAATTTTCAAAATCATGCGACCCCTGGAATGTGCTGACTCACAGATGGTGAGCTTGGCCACATACTTATTAGAAGAAGAGGAAGAGAATTGGTGGCAAAGCCTGTAGCGGAGCGTCCTGGCCACCTACTCCTAAACATGGGCCATATCAAGGTAAAATTCCTAGAAAAATACTTCCTGTAATCATGCCGCAATGAGAAAATCACACAGTTTTTACGATTGGATCAGGGGAGCCTTACAGTTGCCAAGTACGAGGCTCGGTTTGACGAACTCTCCCAATATGTACCTAAAGCCTTGGAGGATGTCGAATACAAATTGTAGAAGTTTTAAGAGGGACTTAGGCCCGGGATCCAGTCATGGCTATGCACCTAGGATTTTGAAGACTTCATAGAATTAGTAGACAAAGCCATGTGGGTCGAGAAAGACTTCGAGCGCACCCTGAGAAATCGCCCTCCAGCTAAAGACGCCCAGTTCAGACCAAGGTAGGCGCCTCCCACTCCACCTACTCCTATAGTGAGGCCCAAGCCTGTACTAGCACGAGCTACGCCCTTGCCCTCCGGCAGAAGTTGCGGTTACTGTGGAAAGGCAAATCACAACACCCAGAATTGCTTTTAGAGGATGCGAGATCAGGGTATTCCACCCCAGATGAACAGACCACCGTAGAACCAGGCGGCAGCAAGGGCATCTTCCAGGCCTCATTAGCCAAGACAGGGGCCCCCAGCTCAGCAAAGGGCTCCCCAGGCTAGAGTATACGCCATTGCTGCTACAGAGGCTGAGCAGGATCCCTTACAGACCATCCATGATATGGCTCATATTAACGGTACCCTTGTACTTACTCTTTTCATTTTTAGTGCAACTCTATCCTTTATTAATTCTATTATTGCATATAGACTAGCATTGAACATCACTAAGATACATGTTTCCTTAGTTATAGCATCCCTTATGGGCAAGTTTGTGGAAACCGATAAGGTATGCAGAGCATGTCCCATCATGCTCACAAATCGTGAGGTTGCTGTGGACCTAATTGTCATGCCTGTTAGGAAGTTTGAGATCATCTTTGGGATGGAGTGGCTCACATTGGTGCATGCGGTCATAGATTATCGTAATAAAACAGTGACAATATCCATCCCATGGCAGGCTTCTTTCGCATTGAAAGGTAGGGGCAGATGCCAAGAATTTGAGAGCTTATAGGCCCTAGAGGAAGTTGAGTCAATAGAATTCACCATCAGACGATACTGGTAGTCCGAGATTTCTCTGAAGTATTTCAAGAAATACCAAGGCCACTCATTAGAAGGGCGATAGACTTCTAAATTGACCTAAAACCAGTGATTGTTCCTATATCACTCCCTCCGTTTCGCATACCTCCTTGCGAGATGGAGGAGTTGAGGAGTCAGATTGATGAGCTGCTAACTCAGGGCTTTATTCATCCCAGCGTTTCTCCCTGGGGAGCACCGGTCCTCTTTGTTAAGAAGAAGGATGGGTCGATGCATCTTTGTATAGACTACAGGAGACTGAACGATGTGACAATTAAGAACAGATATCTCCTGCCATGTATCGATGACCAATTTGATCAGTTAAAAGACACCAAGTACTTCTCTAAGATATACCTGCATTTGGGATATCACCAGTTGAGGATTACGGATGAGGACATCCCGAAGACAGCCTTCAGGATTCATTATGGACACTACGAATTCCTGGTGATGTCTTTCGGTCTCACGAATGCTTCGACAGTTTTCATGGACCTGATTAACCGATTTTTCATGCCTTACTTAGACCGATTTGTAATCGTGTTCATTGATGACATCTTGGTCTACTTCAAAAGCCAAGAGGAGCATGGACAGCATCTGCGTGCGGTCCTAAGTACGCTAAAGGATAACCACCTATATGCCAAGTTGTCCAAATGCAAGTTTTGGGAGAAAGAAGTAAAATTCTTAGGACACATAGTAAGATAGAGGGAATAACGGTTGATCCAGCTAAGGTGGAAGCAGTATCTAAGTGGGAGTAGCCCACTACAGTGACCGAAGTCCGGAGTTTCCTAGGCTTGGCTGGGTACTACCGACACTTTATTAAGGAATTCTCTAGAATCGCACGACCGCTCACTCAACTGACAAAGAAGAATGCCCAATTCACATGGGATGAGAATGCAGAAGCAACGTTTCAGGAGTTGAAGATGAGATTGACTTTTGCGCCAGTGCTCACTCTCCCACAAGAAAGGGAGAAGTTCGTGGTATATAGCAATGCCTCGAAGTTGGGCCTCGGTTGCGTTCTGATGTAGAATGACAAAGTGATCACTTACGCCTCTCTCCAATTGAAGAAACACGAGGATAATTACTCGACTCACAACCTGAAATTGGCAGTTGTGGTTTTTTCCTTAAAGATATGGAGGCATTACTTATATGGAGAGGATTTTCATCTATTCTGTGATCATAAGAGCCTGTAATATATATTCATGCAGAAAGATTTGAATATGTGCAAGCGTCAGTGGATGGAGACACTTAAGGACTTCCACTTTGATATCTCATACCACCCTGGCAAAACAAAATCTGTGGCTGATGCTCTAAGTTGGAAGAAGAAGCATGAGCTAGTAGCCACTCTGATTATCAAGGAGTGAGAGATGATGGAATTCGTATAGGACTTTGATATCCAGCTCACCCTCGATGAACCTTATGCCTATGTGGCTCTGTTGACTGCGGAGCTAACCCTGATCCGACGCATGATCTCGGCACAAGACCAGGATAAATGGCTTTTCAAGATGAAAGAAAGGTGTAAGAATGAAGAGATGCATGACTGGAGGGTTAGTAGCGACAACAGTCTTCGGTATCAGGGACGAGTATGCATTCCAAACTATGCCGAATTGAGGAAGGAAGTAATGGTAGAAGCCCACCATTCTAAGTTAGCTATCCACCCAGGAAGTACTAAGATGTACAATGATGTTAAAAGATAGTACTGGTGGAGTAATATGAAGAGGGACATCACTGAATTTGTGGCGAAATGCATGGTGTGCTAGAAGATCAAGGTCGAGCATCGCAAGCCTGCTCGCCTCCTTCAGCCACTACCCTTAGCCGAATGGAAATGGGACAACATTTCTATGGACTTTATATCTGGCCTTCCTAGGACACAGAGGAAACATGACTCGATTTGGGTCATTATTGATTGGTTGACAAAAGCCGCCAGATTCCTCCCGATCTGCATGACAAATTCCACCGATAGTTTGGTAAAGTTATATATCTAGGAAGTCGTGCGATCCTATGGAGTTCCACGAGAAATTATATTAGATCGAGACTCCAGATTTACTTCTGCCTTCTGGAAGAGGCTACAAAAAGAATTGGGGACAGAATTCAAGTTCAGTACGACATTTCATCCTTCGACAGACGAGCAAATTGAACCGGTGAATCAAATTTTGGAAGATATGTTGAGAGCATGTATCCTGGACTTTCAGGGCAACTGGGACAACCACCTGGCACTGACAAAATTTGCATATAACAACAGCTTCCATTCTAGCATTGGTATGGCACTATACGAGGCCCTCTATGGTCGCCCTTGCTGAGCCCTTCAGTGCTGGACAGAAATCGAAGAAAGAAGCTTGTTAGGTCCCGAGCTGGTTTAGGCTACTACTTAGATTATTGACATGGTCAGAAAACGTCTACGTACTGTTTAGAGCAGACAGAAGAGTTATGCGGACAATTAACGTCATGACCTAGAATTCGTAGCTAGCGACCATGTATTTTTGAAGGTGTCAAGTATGAAGGGTCTGATGAGGTTTTGACCTACAATCAACGTCATAATGCTGTCTGATGCTATCTGAGTGTATCCGACCTAGAACGCATCCTACAACAGTCAAGAAGGTGAGGCTATCCGAACACTCTAAATTAAAGCTATTATGTTGATTAACACCAGTACAACACACTTGTCACCAACACTTGAGAGTTAGTATGTGACAAATCAACCTTTCATCATAACCAGTACCCTACATTAACCATTAAAAACTAGTATCAGGCCCACCCGATCAACAGAACGCAAGATGTGGGCCGATAGTAGCCCAAAGAACTGTATAACGGCCCACCTGGGCCTCAACATCGGCCCAAAGTAGGCCAAGCTCCCTATGTAGGGCCCCCAATACGAATGAACGGGGAGGATTGTGATACTAACATCTCAGTGAGCCTCAACACAGTGCATGTGCATTGAGAGTGTTTGTGCACGAGGTGCACTGAAACTGCTGGCTCGGTCAAACAAGCTTTGACCGAGCCCTTTTGCAAATAAGAGTAACGAAACTCTCCCACCTTTTTTTTAAAAGTTTGAACCAGTGATCTTTGAAGTTTGAATCAATGATCTTTGGACCTCCAGGTGGCCCACCATGGTCACTTTCCGAGCCATCTAATCCATTCAAATTCTCCGTGGGGCCTATCTTAACAAAACCCTATAGCCATTCCACCCCTTGTAAATAGATGAAGGAGATGGGCTACCACCATCCAATGCACTGCACGTGGAAGGCGTCCGAGAGGTGGGGCCATGATGGTATCGCCTGGATGGCTCACGATCGGTCCAATTGTGCAACCCCATTCATCCATCTTACCGTCGGAGGCGTGCTCTTTCTGTTGCCAAAAATAGCCAGGCAGGTCATGTGAAAGGAAAGAAGGAGAGTGATCTTTCCTCTCTGGGATAGATAGGGTTTACTGAAATCCAGCCATCCCTTGCTCACGTGAAGATCCGGCCGTTGGAGTCCTCTCCTCCATGGCTATATAAAGAGCCTATGCTTTTTAGGATTCGCACCGGGATGAAGAAGAAAGAGAGTGGAAAGAGAGAAAGGAAGGAGAGTGTGAGAGACGGGTGGGATTGGGCACTGGTGAAGCTTGGCTCTGTAGTGAGTCGACCCACCCGTTATACTAAGTTGAGATAGTGGAGACCAGTGACACCCAAAAGGGAGCCGTCTGAGTTAAGCCACAGCTGAGTGTTGGCACTAGGATTTAGGTAATGCCACCAATCTCCAGCATTGTAAGATTGTAAGGCTCTCTCAACCTAGTCGTTTTAGTCCACGAACTGGGTCAGGAAATGCCTGTGTTCTAAACTGAAGTCATGGCAGACATCAGACCTTCCATTAGGCCATGTAATGGCTCTGTTTGGAACTAAAAGCAAACCTCCCATCGGGCCACATAATGGCTATGTTTGGAGCTGGAAACAGGCCTCCAATCGGACCATACCATGGCTCTATTTTAAACTAGGACTGGGCCAAGATATGACCGTAACTTGGGGGTTGAAACCATACCAGACTATGAAAGGTTTTCAGGTAAAAAACCATGCCAAACGGCGGTGGCATTCCAGACTGAATGATAGCAAAACCGGTCCTCCTTTGAGTAGAGGAACACACTATCAGTGGATCTTGATTTGAGCTCTTAGTCAGGCTTGAAGCAGACCCAAAACTGATCAAATTTGGCTCTCATTTGGGCCTTAAATCCAATAGCGATTGGACCCCAAAGTGGTAGAGAAAATCAACCCCAACTGGACCATGTTGGGTGTTGAAAATCACTAACCAAGTGACGTTGATTGAGAGGTTTCAAATGACCCTGTTCAGCCCTCAACCAAAGGCTAAGATTAGCCTTGTTTCTAGGCTGATATCAGACCAACAATAGCAATGGGTTTCGGGTTGGAACCAAGCTAGTCTATGGTTATGGTTTGGACCCAATCAATGGCTATGATGGGAACTAATTTAGTCCGATATCAGGCCTTCCATCCAACCAAAATGAAAACTGGGAGAGGATTCTTATAAAGTATCTGTGAGAGCTAAGATCGGGCCTAGAAGTGGTGGTGGAAATTAGTCCCAGCTGAGCTAAACTCGAGCTCCATTAGGCCACGTATTTGATTGAGGGTTAGCGCCAAGAGGAACTTGGGCTGAGCTCTCAGGAGAGCTTTGATACAACCCAACTTAGGCCACAAATAGGGCTGTTCCTGGGCCGTTCTGGGCCCAAACCAATCTCATCCATTTAGGTCGTGTCTGGGCTAAAGGCTACCCCAAGCCTGGGCTGAAAATCAGACCCAAATCAGGCCATCAAAAGGGCAATGGACCCATACAAACCCCGAGCCTACACCCGAAAGGTGGGCCTCACCTGAGAATAATTCTTAGTGGACCCCATCTAAACTATCATGGGCCGGCCCCGTAATGGGTCGAAAATGGTCAGCAACCGGACCATGGGTTCTAGTATGTGATGGGCAGGAATTGGGCAGAACTCAGGCCTGAACCACACCATGTATGAGCCTCAGTGGGCCGCACTTATGCTTGTAGTACTATGGACTGTACCCCGGTTGAAACAGGTGGGCTACACCCGGTCTAAGAACAAGTGGGGTGCACCATCTATTTTGGTGAGCTGCACCCTCCCCTGGTCCAACTATCAGACGGACTGGGCTTGTAGCTCAGTGGGTTGTACCATGTAAACCATCCATGTGAGCCTCACCTGAGATCCATCTCAGTGGGTTGCACCATAGCTATAGTACAGTGGGCCTCACCATTATGTGCAGCGAGCCACTCCCCAGAATATCAGGTGGGTCGCACCCTGAAATTTCAGGTGGGCCACACTCTGAAAATTAAATCAGTCGCACCCCATTTAAAGGGTTGTGGGCCTCACCAGAAATGTACAGTGAGCCTCACCTTTCATAGGTGGTTGCACTTTGCAATGCATGTGGGCTATACTCAAATGGGATGTTGGGTTGAGCCATGAATTGTTGGGCCAGGGACGGCCTAACCTAGCTTCATCTTAGGTTATGTTAGGCCCTATAGCTAGGCAAAAACGAATGACCAGTTCGGCCTTTAGTTAGGTGTGAATTTGGGGCCCAAATTGGGTCCTTATTGGGCAAGAGGTTGGTGGGCCTGGTCATAATGAATCAGGCCCTTGTATCCCAAATCACCAAGTCCTCCCTAACCGTACTTATTTTATAGATAGGGACGCCTTCTAACGTCAGTTATTGTGTTGGGAATGACTCCAGGAGATTACCCTCGTGTTGTTGGGCAGCTAGGTACTCGCGATTACTTGGATTAAGAGACACTGCAAATTGTCTGGTGATGATTTTCCTCCCCTTAACCTTTCCATTCCTAACTATACCAGGAATAAAAATTTTATTAATTTAATGGTTAGTTAAAATAATGATAAATTGTGTGTGGAAATGGACTGTATTCACTTGACCTATCTATTTAACGAAATGATTCACATGCTTACTATCGTTTAGACTCTTGATTATATACTCTGCATTGCCTAGATGAATAATTCAACCATTCATGTCATGTATCTTATGTTAACTCAGTTAGTGTGTTTTAATAGAAATATATGTATTGTTCTATTCCTTAATCATGATAAGATTTATATTGCTGATATGATGATGTGATACACATATTGCTAAAATCTCTCCATGGAGAATCCTAGCAAAGGAGAGTCCGTGCTTAAGGTGTAAATGGACTAGTTGTGATGTGCATAAGACCCCAACATGGAGGTTTTGGTTGTTGCCATTTGACCATGGGACTTACCATCCATGTGCTATTTCACCTAATTGATTTAGGGTGAATCTCATGATTTTTTTGATACTGTTGTTTACTCGTCTTTGAACCATCCATGCCCTCATGCTTTAATCACCCTATTTAGTAATTTCAACCTTTCATTCTCAGTCAGCATTGGTGGTGGGCCCTTTACATTGAATTGATTGACCACATGTTGGTGGGTACTACATACACCCTAAGATGGTATCCTCATGGGTTAGGGATGGTAGTCATGAGATACTATGCCCGAGCCATCAGCCTACGTTGGGTCATGCGCTCCCCGTAGTGACTGTGAGCTTATTTAAATTGGCTTATTGCAATTGGACTAATAATGGGTTGGAAAATCATGCATACATGGCATATTACATGGCTTGGATCCTTATGCTCATGCGATTACGCTAAGTGCTACGCTAATGACCAGTCATTCGATTGTGATAATGACTCGGATCATCATGTCCATGCAATTACTCTGAGTGTTATGCTGATGACTAGTCATATTCTTGGGTAATGACCCCAATGTCTATCTGGATGTTTTACCCGTGACATAGGCCGTCTAGATGTTTTACCCGAGACAACGATTGCATTCATGCACCCATGCATTTAACAAGATTACATCTACTATGTTTTGAATTGTCTGTATGTCTTTATGTTATTACTTGTTTAGGGCGACGGTGTGAAATCTTGATGGGAGATCACACTGAGCTAGTCACTCATTCATCAATGTTCAACCGTACAGAGGACACAGGTATAAGATTCGATGAGTACGCGACTGACTTGGAGGCGGTGGCGGCCGAGGAGGAGCCTTACGATGAGAAGCTGTAGCAGGAGGCAGCTGCCTATTTTGGGCTGAACTAGTAGATTAGCCCTTTACTTTTATTTCAGTACATTTGAAATTTGAGAAAGTTGAGGATATATAATTGGCCCCCAGCTGAGTGGGCCAGAATATTATTCCCATTTTGGATCACATTTATGCTATATTTTATTCCCGCTATGCACTTTGATTTATTGATTACCACTATTAGCAGTTAACTTCTGGATTTTTGGAATGCGAGTCATGTACTCGAGTTCTGAAAATCAGGGCATTACAAATGCAATCAAGCCATCGTGTGTACCTTCACAATGGCCAGCATTTCAGTTGGGGTGCGCGACTAACGTGAGATCAAGAGTTTACCACATTAATTCTATCTATCTAAATTTAGGTATGGGACTGGTTTGGATAGAAGTCCCTTGTGATAGACCCCGTAGCCTATGATACTACGTACTGTCATCCCGACTTCACGTTTTAGCCTGATCATTTCATTCGCATCACATATTGCATTACATCCATGACATATGGCATTTTAGGTTGTTATATTTTTGCATTTATATGACTTAAATACGGCTAGTGGTATTCGAGGACTCATCAGGATTTGTATATTACATTACATTCTCAGTATATGACATTTGCTTATTATGTTTTTGCATCGTATAGCTTAGATAAGGCTAATGGTATTTATGGCTTACTAGCATATTTTCACATTTCTTTGATATTGTACAATTTATGGATTGGCAGTATTTCTGCTTACTCTGATATCTATATGCTTGGCACGTGTAACGCACACACTAACACCACCCTTTAAGCCTTCTATAAGCTTATGCACGATAGATGCGTGCAAGTGGCGTTAGGTCGTAGCAGTGATGAGCTTGGAGCATGCAGCGGATTTCTAGAGCTTTGATTTTCGATATATGTATTTCCCTTTTCATCATTGTATTCAAACATTTATATTAGTGGATATGTGATGATGATGTTTCCTTTGTGATTTGGGTATACCTGTGGTTATGCTTCTTACGAGTAAAATGTATATTGGAAAATCTTCCTTGTAGAATCCAAGGATCGGAAGCTGGCGTATGGACACCGGGAGTCGAGAATAGGGTACTACAGAGGTTGTTGGCACCAGATTCGGAGATTGAGAATTTTGTGAGCCCGATTTTCGAGTTTGGGGTGTGACACATGTGCTTTCTACGGCCTTGTGAGGATAACTGTTTGAATTGAAGCAGATGTTTAGGATGCATGCATAGTCCCTCGAGATCACTTGGATGCAAGTATAGGCAACATACAATTACATGCATATTCTGTAGCTTTATGGATCTCATGCGTTACCACATACCAATCTTGCTAAGTGTCCCTGACTAGATTCTTTTTTAATTATTCCCTTGCCATATGGGCTTCGAGCTTAATACTTTACCTGAGTTGGGGCATTTTTGCCTTTGAAGTACAATTATGGCATCTCAATCATTGCTCAGTGAGCGATCCAGGACATCTGAGTTGACACTGAATGTTTAAGTTAGTTGTCCCAGCTTCTGCATATGATTCCAAGGAAGATTTGAAAATCCTTTGAATCAATTATTGTTTGTGTGATGGTACCCACCAGGGAGTATGAGGAAATGCCCAATTGTGGTGTGTCATATGCATTTTTAGTTTTTTTTTTTTAGTTTTATGAAATAAGTCCCTACCTGTAGGGCATGTCTTGTGGCATTTTATTGTAATTTTTTAAAAGTATTTTCTAGGCCATTTTATTTTGAAAATATCCGCTTGATCTTACAGGTGGGTGCCATCAAGTAGTCTTTATTTAGTTTTTATTTGAAAATAAGTCTTAACTTGCTCTTTTCACTCTCATTAAGGATTTTAATGGTTTCAATTGGAGTTGGTCTTTATTACAGGGGACTGCATAGTTTTGTCCATCTTCGAGTGTGCTCTTAGTTGATGCAATGATCTTGCGGACTATTAGAGATTGCTTTGTCGTCAATAGATCTTTTAGTGCCTGCGAGGAGATAAAAAGAGTCTTAATAGGAGAATTAAAGAATTAACACAGATGGAGTGAGACTTACCAGAGTGTGAGTTGAGGTTGTTGTCTAGTAAGGTGTTTTGGAAGAGCACCTAGCTTGAATGATGTAACCTATAGGGATGAACAATATTGTGGTTTTTTTTTTCTTCTTTTTTTAAAACAGACAAATAAAATATATTTTTGATGATCATGCATATTCATTACCTTCCCACGGGAAATTAATCAAAGTTATGTGATTCTTTGCTAATAACACCTACGTATAGGCAAGGATCAAGTATTAAAGATCACTCGGTGATAAAATAAAGTAATTATAGCGAAAATTTTTCTAAGAATTTTTGGAATCTGAGTTAGTGAAAATCCAAAGCATTACAATAATTAACCCCCTCCCCTTCTCATTTCAATCATCTCAAGCATCCAGAAAATCTCTTAAGCCCTTAGCCATCTTGGCCATCCCATCCCTCCACCAAGTAGAGTGAGAATAGAGGATAGAGTCCAACATAAGTCCAGCCTAATCTAACTAGATCCTCAGCCTCCTAAGCTACCCAAGCTCCAATCTAAGCCACTCAACTAAATCCTTACAACATAACCATCCATCCAACATCCAATCTTTAATCATCTTTTTCAAATCTCGACATTAGCATTGTACAATACTCGCCCCTTCTCAACCCCCTACTTATCTCATCCATTTGCATTGCATTATATAGCATTCGACACCCAAATAATACAAATGTATGATCTAAGGCATGCTGATGTACTTGGATCCTACCCATCAGAAACTTGTGTTGGTTAGTTGATCGCTTTGACAAGTGGAGAAGTCATGATAGATTTATCTAACTTGAACCATAGATATTGTATTTAACACAGTATCACACACTGCATACATCATATATAATCACAAACATAATAATCAACACTCAGTCAGTGCAAACATATGCTTTGCAGCTTGCTGACGTGATCAGATCATACTTAATAGAAATTTCTGATGGTTAGTTTATAGTTTTGGCAAGTGGAGAAGTCAAGGCAGATTTATTTAGCCTGAACCAAAAATTTTCATAAGCGCCGCATTAAACACGACAATACACATATTATTTGTCTCATCAACGTGCAAGAGCCAGAACTAATCCTCAAAAAAAAAAAAAATAATCTTGTTAAGTAGATGGTAGTGACTCGGTTTTGTCAATGTTGTGAACTAAGGTTTCTTAAGTTGATTGATTAAGAAGACATTAAAAATTCAAGACTTAAAGAATCAAATCATCAATGCCGAAGATAGCAAGTAAAGCATGAGGTGTCTTGGTAAACCTAGCCCTAGATTACCTTAAGAACCAAAACAACCCACCTCTAAATAAATTATCACAAATGTAAATGTTTGACTCATCTAAATCGAGCCTTAGACACGTAATGAACATGTAAAGTTAGGCAAGATGCAATGTTATTGTAAAACATGTTACCAAATAATAGTTTTTTAGTGAATCTCGATTCCATCGATAGGCCGTCGATGAGTCTTGAGCGAAGTTTTAATTGATTAAAGCTCAATGCTTGATCGATCGAAGGAAGCCAAAAATGTTCAATAAGCAAATTGAATTTTTCTAGAATTTCTTAATCCCATCAAAAGGTCGTTCGATCGATCGAAGGCATCGTTCGATGATCGAAAGCTTTGTTCAATCGATCGAATGTGCCATTTTCTACCCATTTTTTAATTGTTAAAACTTGATTCCTTTGTATATGACATAAAGACCTTGGGCATTTTTATGAGTTTTTGGTGTAAATGAAGCCTAAGTGTTTTCCCTTTGAATATCCCTCTTCTAAACTTCATGCCAGAGATATCTAAGTAATCATCATCATGATTTATCACTTAAATAATCATTTCAAGCTCCATTTGAAGAAGAACTTGATCTCCTTAATATTATAGAGATTAAACACTAAACTGACAGGTAAATCCTTGTCTAAATTCTCTAAAACGCCCATATAGGTGAATCCCTATTGGAAAATAATTGTTCTATTAGTTGTAGGGATTCAACTATCCTCCCACCACCATGGTCACCTCATAGGTACATCGCATGCAAGGTGTTTGATCGTCGAGCAAAACCATTCAACTTCAATGATCGTAGGAGGAAATGAGAACTAATTTAAGAATAGTGCATTGAAGAAACACCTCAGGAAGGTGCCATAGTAAGGCACAATCTAACAAGTTGTCAATTGTAGAGTCTATACACTTTTTCCTTATTTAGGATTGAGATTAGATTTGTAACCAAAACTCAAATAGATTCTTGTGTATGACCTAAGCTCTTGTATAGGGCTGAATTCACTAGACACAGGTGTGTGTGTGCTAGTGTCCATAGGGAGCCTTCGTTGAGAGCATACGTATGACCTTAGATTAAGACCGCTAGTGATTGTTGGTTAGTCGATAGAAATCCAACTAAGTCTCCGCATGAGCCACTGAAATGAGTGAAGACATATTTCTCCGACACAGAAGTGCATGTGTAGGTTAAAACTATGTATGGTGGGCCCATGAGCTATGCATACAGACACTTTGTGGAGCTATATAATGAAGGCTATGTCCTAAAGGGGGGTGATTAGGACAAATAAAAGTTTAACTGTAACACCCCGAACATTTCAATACCTGAGTATTAAAAGTTCTAGAGTGTTACTATAAATTTTAACTTATTGTGTATATGTGTATGATACCAATATAGTTATCCTAGCCTTAATATATTCTCCAACACAAATCTAACCGTTCGGAATAATCTCCATTCACAGATCAAGCAATCTAACCATTAATTGTGAGATAAGATCATCATATACATACATATTCTCATTTTTTTCATCATAACCAACCGCTCAGTCAAATATGCACTGCTAGATAGAGACATCAAACTGTCCACCTTGATTTTAGACCACCCAATCATAGAAAACTAACTACTTGACCTCTACGTCTATCTGTATACTTATCAAATTGACATTTTAATCCGTTCATCTTGTTCATCACATATGAATATGCTTAACCAACCATCAGAACTATGATATGAGAAAATTACACATGTGAACAAGACCCTCGAATCTGACGATACACATGCTTTACTCCTTGATTGCTCTATAAATCCACTTGTGTCGATCCACTTATGAAATCGACCATACAATCACCTGGACACATGACTAAAATGCTAACCAGTAATTTTTCCTATTTTAAACATGTCATTTGACCATCTATTATGTGGTTTGATATATGTACATTCCCTAATTAATTTAGTAAATAATTCTTTACTCATAATGATTTAAATATAATTTTCGTTATAAGAATTACTTTAAAATGTAGCTATAACCATGTATAACCATTATATTTCTTAAAACTCTCATATCAGTAATATTTATGACAATGTCATTAACCTAGACCCTTGAATTCTAGATCATATGGTTCCCACGATCCGTTTGATGTGAAATTTTATACCATGCATATATATCATAAATTAGCCATATGTGTCAAATTGTGACAGCCTATTAACCATTAATTTTGGTGTCCATCGAGTGAAAAAACCTCGTAAGTAGTCATAGTAGGATATTTTTCTTCATATGAATGACTTGGATTACCCATAATATGGACCAAGCGTGAAATATGAAGACCCCACTTTGGTAGGATTTTTCTTAGGTGCAAAGTTATCCTTTCAAGGCCTATCAACTCCTTATAAATCTGAATTTTTTGATTTAATCACTTTCTTCCATCTATTGCAACTCAAATTTAGACTACACTCTGGTCTCATATGACTACGAGGTTATACAAAATTTAAACCCTTGATCATTAAGTGTGACCGTTAATTGAGATCAAGTTCATTTCGGCACCCGTTAGGAGAATTTTTAAGATTGACCAATCTAAATTTCGGATCATCAAGAAAATCATATACCCTAGCTCCATTCGACAAATCTGACAGAATGGACGAATTAGATTTTAAGAAAGATTGTCAGAAAAGGAAAGATTAGAGAAACTTAATCCGAGCGGGATGTGAAATATACTCCTCTCACATGCCTACCCCTTTTAAAAGGGGCGTGCGTTCCCCTCTCCTCTCACACACCCACCTCTCAAACATCCAAAGAGAGAGAGAGAAAGAGAAAGAGAAAGAGAGAGAGAGAGAGAGAGAGAGAGAGAGAGAGAGAGAGAGAGAGGGAGAGGGAGAGAAGCCTAGATGTCCATCATCATCTTCTTTTTCCAAACATTTGGTATCTTCCTCTTGCTCAAGTGATGTCGTGATTCATGTACAAGCTTTCCTACATCGATATCTACCTAGGGTTTATATCTAAGGCTAAGGTGAGGTTTTTTTTTTATTTAAGCTTATATTAATTTGAGTTGATATGATTTATTATGTTCCCTCACATGCTTTGAATCATCCCTGCACATATTTAATTTATCACCACCAAATATTTGTCCTCTAGGGATAATGGTTAAGGGCGATGTTAATTATACATGACCTTTCTGAATTTATGTGAGGAATTCTTTTAAAGCTTACCTTAATTTAAGCTGATATGATTTATCTTGCCTTTTACGTGCTTTCATATTACTATGATTCTCTCTTTGCAATTGTTTAATTTACCACTAACAATTATTTATCCTTTAAAAATTATGGTTTGATGTTAATTACATGTGATCTTTATTAATTTATGTGGGGCGATGGATACAAGCCTTTCCCTTGCCTTTACCAATTTTTTGTTGAGTTTACCCTTGCTACTCTCCTCTTTTGTTGAGTTATCCATTGTTACTCTCCTCTTTTATTGGGTTAGCCCTTGCTACTCTCCTCTTTGATTTTGTTAGCCATTGTTACTAATCTCCTTTATTATGTTAGCCTTGTGTTACCTCCTTTATGGCTTGGGCATGTGTCTTGGACTTCTAAAACTCTCATGATTCAATTTTATTTCTTTATCGATGTAAGTGATGTGTTAGAGGTATCACAACTAATGATTCAAATATTTATCGTAGATGTAATGCATTATGGGTAGCAGCCCTCTTTGTCAGCACGTAATTTCGTCGGTTGGTTAACATGTTGCATATTTGATGTAAGTAAATCGTCATCCCTGTTACATCATTTTTTAGGAATGGATGTCGCAAATATTTGCTCCATGAACACATCGTGTTACGTAAATCCTCAACTGCATTGTTGTGTTACATTGAGATGTTCTCATAAATCCACATTAACATTGAACATGCCAACTCCGTAGTTATGAGATGTGGGTCGAGTTGGATTTTATATGAATCATATTGCATATTGTGATGATCAATATGTATGATGAGTCGTACACACTTTATTAGGCATGCATCTTATGTATGTTGTTTACGAATGCTGATACCCCTTGTAGTAGTGGAGTACAAGACATACCAGAACATTTATATTACTTTTATGATCTTCTTGAATTATTATAAATCTTAAAGGATAATTATCACTATGAGTAGGACGATACCCTCTCCAACTGTACAGATGATGCACAAATTGAAGACCTAGAAGACAATTTCCCTATGGAAGATTATACTAAATGAATAAGAAGATAGTTTGATGATTTAGTTTTATATTTCCACTGCAAACTTGATAACATAATAAGATCCCATTGAGAGGCATTTGATAATTTGTGAAATTCTCTTACTTTGATGAAATAATAAATATAGTCAATTTTATTCTCGTGAATGGTTACCTTCATGAATGTGACTAGATGTGATCTAAATGATATATATATATATATATATATATATATATATATATATATATATATATATATATATATATATATATATATATATATATGGTGAGATTTTTAAATCATTTAATTCATTCAATTATTAACACCTGATTTTCTCAGGCACAAGTATTAACTCTAGTCGTGAAAATTCAGGATGTTACATTAACTAATTAAACATAAAAAATTTTACTTAAACTAATTTCTAATTAAACTAAGCTAATTAAGTCTCAGGCTTCTAAGTCAATAGAGGGTCCAATCACATAGAATGCAAATCATATTCAAATGAAGCAACTAGTCTATAAATAAGATATTGTATACGTGTGTGGGAAGTGCTAATTATCAAATCCTAACATTCATTTAATCATGCATATATATATATATATATATATATATATATATATATATATATATATATATAATTCATTAATCAATCATATAAGCATAATTAAGTACTCAAATGAAAATTTCATAAACAAACATGTATGGTGGTTCAGTTTCCCTACTTCGCTCTTGACGGACGCACTCAACCCATGGTATAACAAATTTCACTATCGAAGGTTTTAAATTAGATTTACCTATGACCTTTATAGCCCTACATTAGGACTGTAGTACAACACAAGGACCTACCTAGCATACACTCTTGTTGGAGGCTCCCGTAAGAGACTTTAGTTAGTTTTCAATCAGGTAACCAATAACCTCGATCCTAGTCAATGGATTTACCTTTTCTCACATCAGAGTCACCCTCGAAGAAAACACGTACACAAGAACTTATTTAATTTTGGGTCTTCCCTCAATCTTACACAAGGAAAGAGAGTAAAGAATCACTAAATAAGACTTACTTGTCAGATTGAGCCCCTTTGTCATACCATGCTTAAGTTGCTTCTTCCAAGCTATTTATGCATGAATTAGCTCCTCAATTGCTCTATCGATCATTGATGTCGATGCTTTCTAAGGTTTCAACTCTAAAATCAAACACCTTATATCTGATGCTCCATTTGAGGTGACGAAGGTGATGTGAGATTGGTAGAATTTCCTACAACTAATGAGATAGTTGAAATTATAGGGGATTCACCTAGAAGGGTCTTCTAGAGGATTTAGATAAAAGATATACCAATAAAATTGGGTCTAAACTTAAAAAAAAAATGTGATGTTCGAGATCATCATCAAGGTGGAGGTTTGAATCTTCATTTGAGTAACAATCACAAGGAAGATGACTTAAAACTCAAGGGATTAAAGGTCTATGATGTGGGATATCAATATGGAATTATCTACCCTTCTATTGCACCAAAAACCTCTCTAATGTCGAAAGACAAGATGCTCTATATAAATTAATCGAGTTCTAATGGTCGTAAATGGGAAGAAATGGCTAATCTTCGATCGTATCAAATGAGCTTCACTCATACAGAATTAGACAGGAAAAGTCGCTGGATAGATTTTTTGTAATACCCTGTACTTTTTTACTACTTGGGTGTTACTTTGAAGACCCAACTTGGTGTAAACATAAATCTAGCCTACGTAAACATTCAATTCATGCTAGCTTAAATCCAACTGTCGAGTATAATCGTCATCCATAAATTGAACTATCCCTCCAATGACTTTAAAGATGGACCATCACAACATCTGAAAAATCCATTTCTATGATCTCGATCTCCTTGGTAGGTAGGATGAGCCGTCCATGATTAATATCGGGACCCAAATCGTCATATTCATCATTCACCGAGCCCACCACATTAGATTGGGGTTATCTGTCATTAAAATACACAAATTAAAGTATTTGAATGCAAAACCAACCCTTACATTTCCCATAGTCCATGAGACTCTTTAGGATTGGGATTGGTCATAGTTAATATCAATCTAACTGATAGATCATTTAATTTCATCATCTGGACAAACAAATCCTTGTTGTATGGCTCACTCAGCTTTGGATCTGTCTAATTGCTGGCCAGGGGGTCCTAATTTGACCTATAGTATTGAATGGTTGGAGTGGATTGGATCATACATCAATGTGGGCCCCACTGTATCTACATGGGTTCAAGATGTGTATGTAATCACAATGCATGAGACCTGTCAACATGGTCAAACCAGGTTGACCCAATGAAATTGTAAAAAAGGAGGATTTCTCCTTTCTTTCTCCTACAATTCTCACCACTCATATTTTAAACAGAGACGGACTGTTTGTCTATATCGGTGCCCACCACCAGGGACCAAGGGAATGATTTAAATCATCCATCTTGTTGGTGGGCCATATCCAACCAAACCCTAGGTCTTAGCGCACGCTGGCACACACATACGTGGATACGAAATCAGGCACGAATCTAGTTGCAGGTTCAACATTTCTCAAAAGAAGAAATCCTGATTTTAAGTCTACCAAGCCAACAATCGGCACGAGATTCTCTCTCTTCATCCTAGCCCTTTAGTGAGTCAAATCTTTGCCCTTGAAACTAGGTTGTTGTAGAGAGAGAGAGAGAGATGAAAATAATCTCACTGTTTTGGTTACTGTCATGATGTCATCCACTAGGTTCTTCTAAAACCAATCCTGGATCATCCCATGCGTTAAAATTAGGGTGTTAGAATTGCCACGATGTTTACTATCTTGTTGACTTGAGAAATTAGTTGTGGAGCAAGAGAAGTTTACACACCATAAAGGAATCTTAATTGTCTGTCCAAAACATAGACCTCACATTGATTACTGACCATATCTACACCATCCAAACGTATCAGATCATTAGATCAACCGACCATAGAGAATCCTCCACTATAGAGAGGATCATCTTCTCCATTCAACTGTAACACTCATTATCTTCAGGTAGGACCCATTTCGTTGACCTGAGTCGTATAATGGATGACCCACCCCATTAGAAATGAATCCCAGCATGTTGATCATAGACATGCAATTTGTAAGGCCTGTATCCTAGACCGTACCTTTCCTTAAACTCTCGCGATCCTCCCCGACTAATTTCGGCAACCCGCGACCTTTAGTGGCCATTTGCGTATAACCTAAAGTTTTGTCTGGTATATCTGAGTTGACTTGACCTGAAACTTGTACCTTAGCGACTACACCTTCACCGCGGTTCTAAAGTCGCGTTTTGCATGCCGATACGATACTCAGTCCAAGAGTTGTGGGCCAGTGTATATTTCTAGAAAATGTCACACATTGCGAATTCTTAGAAAATATCTACAACCCATCACATCAATCTATTAAGTGCACGACCCATGCCTCTCCCATCCCTTTCTTACCAATAAAGATAAGCAACCCATACCCCATGCCACCTCACCCCCCAAAGTCAACTAAAACCCATACCTCTCATGACATCTCTCCTTACACAACCATTCTCCCATCTTTCACTCCATCCCATCTCATTTTCTCTACCATTTTCCAAGCAATTCCCAAGGAGAGCAATGAGCTAAGTGTGGCCCACTTCCCATCCCAAGATCTCATCATCCAAGCCTTCAATTCTCATCATCCTCCATCAAAGAGGAAGCCTATGATCTTGGGAGATCAAGGAGCCAATAACAAGTGAAATCGATGGGTGTTTTTGTAGGATTAGATTATATTTTTATAATGGACCAAGTGGGGCCTACCGATTGATGGTATGGATCCTATTTGGGACCCATCTTGATGTATGCATTGTAATCCTAGGAGGGCTCATAGCGACGGAGCTCCCTCCATTGCACGTCTCTCTCTTTCTCTCCCTGTTTGAATGACCACCCTGATGTATGTATTTTATCCATGTCGTCTAACAAGTGGGCCACCTTGCTGCCCGATTTGAGGCCTGCATGACTGGTAGCTCACACAGGCCCCAATGAAGGGGAAAAATAAATATTAGCTCGATTCAAATATGGTGGCCTACCCACGTGGCGCCACCGTGATGCATGTGATTTTATCTCTCCTAGACGGTGTGGCCCACCTCGATGTATGTGCCTTTCATCCGGGACGTTAGATGTTGCGCTGGATTTATAATATATATATATATATATATATATATATATATATATATATATATATATATATATATATATAAACACATATGTATATCTAGTGGGTCCCACGTGGGACCCACCTAGCATGGAAGTGGATTGGCTGGACTACCACACACTAGCTATATAACTGCTGTAGTGATGTCACCAAATTCTGTGGGACCCACCGTTGATGTATATGTTTTAAATTCAGACCGTCCATCTAGATGTGGGGCCCTTGATGTATGTATTTCATTCATACCGTCCAAATCAGGGACCTACCCTGATGTATGTGTTCCATTCACACCATCCATTTACAAGGACGCTAGCAAGTTCTGTGGGTCCCGCATGTATGCACACCATCCATCCACACCAGCAATATATCTGTTGTAGTGACGTCAGCAAGTGTGGGCCTGATCATGAGTTATGTGTTAGATCTAACTGTCCATTTGTTGGACGAGCTCGTCTTAAGGCTTGAGACTAAAGATAAGCCAGATTTATCTATCAAGTGGACCACACTATAGAAATCAGTGGAGAATTAAACGCCTACCATTGAAATCCATTTGGGTCCCAGAAGTTTTGAATCAATATGAAATTTGTTTTCTTCTCAATTCATGTCTTTGTGACCTTATGAACAGAATGGATGAAAAATAAACGTTATGGCAGGCCCTGTGAATTGTTTAACAGTGGAAATCATTATTGAAAAGGCCAAGTTATATGTCCTAGGGGGGGGGGGGGGGGGTGAAGAGGACTATGCCAAATTTTAAATCTTAACAGTGGAATAAAAATGAATAAAGAAAAGATAACACTAAAAATAAATCACAATACAAAAATGTAAAGCAATCACAAATTCTAGTTATTCTAAGGACAACCTTTCACTATAAAAACCAAGGGTTTATGGAAGGACAACCTTACAAGAACAATTAGAGAATTAAAAGTAAAAACTTAAGGCCAATAAAAAGAAATAGCAAGAATTGAATTCTAAACTATTACACCATTCTCCACAATGCTTGAAATGTAAATATTACAACATTCACATTCACATATACATCTCACAGCTTTGAATGATAAAAGATAGAAAAAATAAATCACACATCCACAAAACACAAAGAGTTATACTGGTTCGCCTGTGTGTTCACCAACTATTAAACAACAGCCACATAACTTACTGCTCCACTCCTAATATCCTCACACAGGGGATATTAGCATTCACTATCAAAATAGGTTTTCTCAGGTTGTAACATCCCGAAAATCGGGGGGTCGAGCAAAAATCCAACTCCCGAGTTCCAAAATGTTATTTACGCAACATAGATATGTATGATTGAATGTTGTCTGTGATAATGTATTAAACATGAGTGAGATTAATCTAAAACAGTATATCACGCTCCAGAGATGGTTAAATTTACAAGCGGAAGACTGTGATAGTATGTATAACATATATAAATTATCGTATGTCTCCGGAGTGTGAATATGTTACCAGGTTATATACATACATGTATACTCCAAAAGTAAACCAAAAGGATATACATGAGTGTTCTAAAAATATAAAATGACAAGTGTCAAGGTATCTAATCAACCTCCCTGTAATCCCGTCAATCAGAACACGCATAAAGGAGGAATCCTCCTCATCATCATCAAGTCCATCTCCGCTTCTCAAGCAGCGCCATCATCTGCAATCACAAAAAGGGACTGGTGGGTGTCCGGAAACACCATCCCGTAACGTGGGAGTGAGTGATCAACTCAGTGGGATAAGAGAGAAGAGATTAACATGTTATCAAATCAATCATGCGCTAATAGTAAAGCAGCAAATCAAACAATCCTAATACTGTTGTTAATACAATATGACATGACGTGTTGTATGCCCTCACCGACGATCTCCCTCATACGGCACCATCTTACGACCGCGGCATGCAATCATCCCTCAAGTGCTCCACATCTTCCAGGCACATGCAATGTAATGGTGATATGATTTTCGAGTTGTTATTAGTCCATTCAAACAGCAGGATTGAGAAACTAAGGTACTTCCCTTATATCAATCCCAACACAGATCCTGTCTAGGGTCGTCACTCCTAGTAATCTCATACGATATATATTTTTGTAGGTCACTGCAAGGGCTGTTAGGGCTGTTGCATGCACTCGTTGCTCCGCTCCCCCATCACCTTATCAATACAGGCCTACTGTACTCTACTGCTACTGAAGGGTCGTCGCCTCCCGTAGACTTAGAATATGCTCGCGGTCACTACAAAGGACTCGTCGCCTGATCAGTGTAGCCGACAGTAAGAATATAGTGTCCCATTCCACCATAATCTGCTCACGAGACTAGGTGCTCACTGGTCACTACGTGGAGGTTTGTGGCCCCAGCGTAGGCCGACAGCTCGACCACGGTGTCCCATACCACCATGCCCGGCTCATGAGTCTTCGTGGATCAAGGTACCATGGTTGACAGGGTTTACAATGGTAAGTTCAGTACCCTAGGTTCAAGCAGTTATGACTCATGCAGGGTGAACATACAACGGCCAGTCGGGTTACTTGACGGGCTCGACAAGCGCGATCGCATCTCAAGTCGGACGACATCAAGTGCGTAAAACACTTCGTGTGGCCTAACCACTGCCGCCAACTCTAAAACACGGCTAGCGTTCATCGACGCGTCGTTCGTGGCCAAGATAAGCCAACCACGAATTCGCTTGGTTACCGACTGCCTGAACTAGGTATAGTCCCAAACAAATATGAATCCACATCAGCAATCATGTGAAAGTATTGGAAATGAAATACAACCATGTGAGCATGTTAACACATGTTATATCGTACAACTTAAGTAAATCATCTGACACATGCCTTTCATACATATAATGAAATTATGCATATCGCCAACATATAGGAAATCAGTTCCATCAGCATATTAATTGAGAATTCAATCTCAAACTAAATCATATGAAATCATCAAGCACATGTTATAACATACAACTTAAGTGAATCATCAAGCACATGCATTTCATTCATATAATGAAATCATGCATATGGCTAACATGTAGGAAACCATTTATACCAGCATATTAATTGAGAAATCAATCTCAAACTAATTCATAACACCATTTAACTCAATACATACTAATACAATCATTTATACAAACACTTACACTACACACTTAAGTCTACATATAGTATGTCGACCCGAAGTGCGCATTTAGGTGAATCTCTTCGCCAAACTAATTATGCACGTATTCCTAACATTCTAATGCAACAATAAACCATATCAATCACATCAGCAAAATATGCATGAAAACAGTACTTCCTACAAATGACTAAAATGCCCTAAATCGCATATTCTTCGCCGGTTCATGAAACAGGAAACGGACAGCATGTTGTACATGTCAAACAACATTGCCGTTGATAATCTACTATTAAACGACATTGAAAGCGTTGTAAACAGTCAATCAAAGCGTCTAAAATCCTCACCTTATCTCTTATAAACGTGTGAATTCGAACGGAGCGTATACGCTTCGTCTACGGCGACTAGAGAACCTGTTTTACGAGATTTATCAGCTAACATGCTATGAATCCATGGTAACCTCAAATCAGCAACTTCTAGGGTATTTTTTTACCTGAAAATACGAAGAAATCTCCGGCCAGGTGATTGAGGTGTGTTGCTTAGGCACTTGCAACAGGTGGTGCAACGGCAGGTGAATTCTCTCCTACTCTCTCTCACAAACTCTCACCTTTTCTCTCTCCCAATCTAGGATTTTTCTCAAATTCGGATGGGAGAGAGGAGTGAGGGTTTCAACCCTTTTTATAAGCCTAAAAATGCCCAAAATAGGCTCAGGAACAAAGTTCACTTGATGTTTATCCAAAGCGGAGTTGTTTCGGTCCAAAAGATCATTTCTGGTGATCCCCTGGCCGAACGCGATCGGACTTAAGCTCATGCATACTGGATCTAGCATACATCAAGTTTTCAGTCCGGCAAGGTTCATAGATCGCACTTGGCGGTCCAGTTTCAGTTCAGCGGTCACCGTACGTAGATCAGGCCTGCAAGTCTCATGATATGAAATAGAAATTTTTCCTGATCTGAGGGTGTAATTTGGCTGAATTCTGATGGTCAGAACGCTTAATACTGACACGTCAAGTCGTGTGCCAGATTTTAATTTCAAATTCCAAATCTGTCCCTATTCTTACACTCTTCAGTCCAGGCTCAATGAAATAGCCCGTGAATGTCGGTTGGACTTGATTTTCGAAATGATTGTCAAGTCCAGCTAGGCGGTTCTAACGGTCTAAGATAGCAGGTATCAGACTTTCAACGCGCGGTCTAGATCCAATACAAAGTTTCAAAGTGGTCCAGAGAACAAACCTGCTCAGAGTTTGATCTGAGATTTTAGAGTATTATAGAGTCATTGGTTCTACTCGATTTAGGTCTTGTAGAACGTATTTAAAGTGATCAGGGACTATTTCCCAGCTACTCTAGCGTTGCGCTAGCTAACTTATGCTTAGTTTCTAAAGGAATTAATCCTAAGTGGTTTCTTTGGCTATGGAATTGGGTTCTGAGCGATTCTCTAGGTGTTTTAGTTGACCCATTGCCTAAGGACATCTAATCCCAGGTTGGCCAAAATCCAGGGTGTTACACAAGTTCACCCAAAACCTTCACAATTGTGTCTTTCAAATGAGCTTACACAATTAAAAAAAAAAACCCTCTTCTGAGTTTTTCTGGCTCTCCTTAGTAACCAACAGATTGAGATTTTTCTAGCTTAATCTCAAATAAAACCAAAATAAAAGAAATTTGCACAAATGTAAAATACTTGGAACTCACCTTTTGTTGAGCCCGGAAGAACCAAGTTGGAGTAGAAGTTCGAATAGAAGTTCAATTTCCAATACTCACTTAAGAAATGGTTCTAGGTTCTAGATTGATTTTAAATTAAACCAGTTGGGCTAGCTCTATTTGATTTTGATTCCAAGAAGAAGGAATACAGCAATTCCTCTTTTCAAATCAAATTGTAATATAAAAACAAAATCAAATCAATAAAGCTAACAAAAGATAATTTTAAATATGCATAATGTAGCTTAAAAATGAACACAAACTTATCTCAGAGTGATGCCTTTATTTTTCTTGAATTGCATTATAAAACTCTAAAATTTATCGTCTATTTATAGTTGCAGAAACTCGTCTACGACTGGTCTTGTGGATACTACGACTGGTCGTAGGAGAAATGGATTTTTAAATTTTTTAGCGCGATCGGACAAAATTGTTCGTAGAGTGTCCACGACTGGTCGTGAGGCATCAGGTTTAGTCGCTGGAGTTTAAGTCAAAGAACCAGGACTGGTCGTAGGACGAGTCGTGTACTGTTCACACGACCAATCGAGAAGACTCCAAGATTGGTCATATCTCAACTAAAAAATTTTGAAAAGTTGCAACAAACTTAGGACTGGTCTTGGAATTTCTTGAATTGGTCGAGCCAGTGCTAGGACTAGTCGAACAGGGTCCAAATTAGTCTTAGAACAACCCAAACACTTACAAAGTGATTCAGTTTGACTTATGTACACAAAATGACCTACCTTAAGGTCAATCTAAGGTCAATCATACCTTAAAAGTGAGATATGAACATCGAGACTTCATATGATAGTTGACCTTTGAAGCTTGAGATCTCTATACTTGATGTAGCATTGAACTTGAGATTGTCTAGAGCTTGAATTACACTTCATTTCGAGTTGTACATGAACTTAAGTCTTTGAACAAGATCACTTCTTTCATTGTAGCTTGTACTTGCATTTCTTGAAATGATTGGAAGTAAATCTTTGACTTAAAGCAACATGTTTAGAGAGGTGAAGCAATGACTTGAACTCATATGCAATGTCTTAATCATATATACTAATAAGGGCACAAGATATAGATTGATGTTTTGGCACCACAAAATTTGATAACCAAAAGAGCATAAAACCATAGCACTTACAATCTCCCCTTTGTCAAATTTGTGACAAAACATACTTAACAATATCACCAATATATACATACAAAGAATCATGTATGCACGACCTGATTAAAGAATCATGCACCAGTTATCATCAACTAGCACATAACATTATGAGCTAGACACAACATAGGCAAAATATCTCTTCACATACTCCCCCTAAGTAGCAACACAAATCCAAATCCAAAAAAAAAATATGTTACTACCCCCACAATATCCATGTTATAAATTCATAAGCTATCAATCCAAATATTTCTTCCCCTTTTTGTCACAATATGACAAAGGAAGAAAAGAAGAAATGGAAAAGGATATAAAGGATAATAAACAGGAGTAATAAAGGATTAACTAGTTAGGATATAAGCAAATTAAAGTTCACATACCATTAACTAGTTTAAACAAAAGTCAACAAATCAAATAAAGTTCACAAACTAAGTCAAGTAAACCTAAAGTTATTACAGACCAAAAAGTAAAGCACTTAATCAGATCCTGAAGAAGGAGCAGGTATGGTAAGATCAAGTTAATGAAGGCCCTTGTTTAAGCGCCTAAGATACTTGCGTATATATTTAAAATGTAAATCATGGGTAACATTTATATTCTTTACCTTCTCTTCCAGAGCATAAAGACGTGCCTCAAAATTAGATGGCTCATAGTCAGGATCATTTTCATATTTTGATTCAATTTCATAAAAAATATCATCCATATTTATTTCATCAGGAAGAAGATCACTAGCTTCTTCTTCATTCCCTGCTTCAGCATCACCACCACCTATATCTACTTGGCCAGGATCCAATTCCAATTTCATCTTGTTAATATTTGAATTGTTGAAAATAAGATGATGGATAGGAGCCTCTCTAACAAGCATAGCAACTAGCATGTGAGAAGCTAACATAGTCATAAGATAGGCAAATGGAATATTACTATGACCTGGATGGAGACGAAACTAAATGATGGAACGACATATCAAAGAATGAAGACAAACTTTAGTACCAGAGATGACAGTGCAAAACCCGAACCATAAAGGAAATCAGTCCTATTTTATTACCAAAACGCGGATACAGACTTGAAATAAAGATTTGATTAAAAACCCTATATCTGGGTAACAATTACTTTGAGGGGAGCGCATTCCCTTTATGAGTACATTGCACATTCATATTACATAAATCTCTAGTGAGCATGCGTTTTTCTGATTCTGAGGGTTTCTCAGCTAGAGTATGAATAAGAATACCCTCGTCATTAACAGGTATGTCCATTAACCCTGAAATCAAATCGCGGTCAATTTTAAATGGACCTTCTCTAGCATCAATTTTAAACGTTAAATTCTCAGTCAAAAATATCAGAGATACATGCAAACATGGACTGAGCAATAGACTGGTATGCAGGCCCACCCCAATGTAAGATATTATCCCATCCTATAGCTTAGAGGAGTGAAATGATACCAAAAGGAGTAATGTGATCAAGATCAACAAATTATTCAATAATAACCTTGTGCAAACGTAAATTTCGTACATGTGAGGGATTATCTTCGGGTGACCGAAGGTGGCGCCGTGTGATTGGAGTAGATCTAGAAGAAGATGGACCACGGAAAGTTTTCTTTTTTCCTCTAACATCCATTGGCAACAAGAAAATCAATATACTAAGGAGTTGCAAATGATAAGAAATGGGTTTTCTCTAAAATAAAAATTGGAGAAGAAAACCCCAAATATCTCAACAAAGCTTAAAATTAAGCACTTCAATGAAGAAATTGAAGAAAATAGACTAAGAAATTCAAGCAAGACTGAAAAAATGCACTAACCTTAACAAATCAAACAGTAAGGTTCGACTAGTCATACCACAGCTTGTTGGAGAGAAAAGAAGAAATGAGGAAGATGATGGTTTTCCCCAAACTAAAGTGACCAGTGCGCTACACGACAAGTCTTGGGCCGTAACACGTCATCGACTGGTTGTATACCAACATAAACATTCATTTTTCATACAAATTTAAAATTTAAATCAATAAATTATCAAGTATATATACACTATGATACAAATATGCATGAATAATCAATTTAAAATGCACATGCCATGATTAAATTTTAATTTATTAAACTTGCTTTTGTTGGACGGTTTAGTAAAAATGTCAGCAAGTTGAGTCTTGGTAGGAATGTACTCCAAAGATATCAACTTTTCTTCCACTAATTCACGAATATAATGAAACCTAATGTCAATGTGCTTTGCACGTGAATGCTGGATTGGATTTTTTTAGAATATTTATTACACTCGAATTATCGTAATATAAGACCATTGAATCCTGTGCAATTTCATAATCGCTTAACATACGTTTCATCCAAACAAGCTAAGTACATGCATATCCAGCTGTGATGTATTCAGCCTCTGCAGTAGAGAGTGATATAGAACTTTGCTTCTTGCTGCATTAAGAAACTAAACAATTTTCAATATAGAAACAACCACCACTGGTTGATTTTCTGTCATCAATATTACTATTCCAATCAGCATCTGAGTACCCAGACAACTGAATATTAGTTTCATGTGGATACCAAAGACCCATATTTGTTGTACTTGCAACATATCGCATAATCCGCTTAACAGCAGTTAAATGTGACTCTTTAGGATCAGACTAATATCTAGCGCAAATTCCAACACTAAAGGCAATATCAGGTCTACTAGCAGTTAAATACAGTAAACTGCTAATCATACTACGATATAATTTAGGATCCACATTTTTACCTGTAGAGTCTTTTGAGAGTCTTAAGGTTGTACTCATAGGAGTATCAAAATTCTTACCATTCTCAAATCTGAACTTTTTGATCAAGTTCAAAGCATATTTGGTCTGAGAAATGAAAATACCATTAGGTTGTTGTTTTACTTGTAACCCCAAAGAAATAGTTCAATTCTCCAACCATGCTCATTTCGAATTTGGATTTCATTAAATCTGCAAACTCAATAGTCATGTTAGTACAGGTAGATCTATAAATAATATCATCAACATAGATCTTCACAATTAAGATATGATCATTATGTTTCTTAACAAAAAAAGTTTTATCAAAACTTCCCATTTAAAAATTATGACTTAGTAAAAACTTAATCAGTTTCTCGTACCATGCCCTGGGAACTTGTTTTAAGCCGTAGAGAGCCTTTTTAAGGCGATAGAAATGATCAGTGTTTTTAGGATCTTCAAAACCATTGGTTGTTCAACATACACTTCTACATATAGATCACCATTTAAGAAAGCACTCTTTACATCCATTTGATAAATTTTAAATTTTCTAAAGCAAGCAATGGATATAAATAGTCTAACTAACTCTAGACAAGCTACTGGGGCAAAGATTTTATCATAATCAATACCCTCAATTTGAGTGTATCCTTGTACAACCAGTCTAGCCTTGTTTTGAATTATATTACTAAGTTCATCAGACTTATTTTTAAAAATCTACTCCGTTCCGATAATATGTTTATCTTTAGGTTTAGGAACAAGATACCAAATATCATTTCTCACAAATTGGTTAAGCTCTTCTTGCATTGCAATAATCCAGTTTTTGTCAGTAAGATCTTCGTTTACATTAGCTAGTTCTATCTTCGATGTAAAACATACATAATTACATGTCTTCAAGTTGTTTACGAGTGCGCACACCAATGAGAGGGTTTCCAAGAATCTGAGTGGTTGGATGATCTTTAACAGTCCTTAATTCAAAGTTAGATTAATTTGATTAAGTATCTGGTTTGTCAATTAAAAGAACTTCATCATTATTTGAACTTGGGGCAGGTCTATTCAAGTGATCGTCTATGACTACATTTATAGATTCTTGAATAATACCGGTCTTTTTGTTCAGTATATGATATGCACGATTGTTTAAAGAATATCCTAAAAAGATTCCTTCATCATTTTTAGTGTCAAACTTTCTTAGATTTTCACGGTCACGTAAAATATAGCACTTGCTGCCAAAAACTCGAAAGCAATTGACAGTAGGCTTCTTATCGAACCACATTTCATAAGTCATTTTATTATTAGATTTACTTGTATAAACTCGGTTAATTATATAGCAGGAAGTATTTACAGCTTCAGCCCAAAAATTTTTAGATAGCTTCATACTATTCAACATTATATTAGCCATTTCTTGAAGCACTCTATTTTTTCTTTCAACAATTCCATTTTGTTGTGAAGTTTTATGTGCAAAGAATTCATATAATATCCCTTGATCGCTACAGAATTTTTCAAAATTGTTATTCTCAAATTCAGATCCATGATCACTACGAATCTTACAGACTTGAGAACTTTTTCCCGTTTGAATCCGTTTGAGAACCCTTTTTACTTCTTCAAGGGTTTTTTTATTTATCCCTTAAGAAGGCAACCCATGTAAATCTGGTAAAATCATCCATAATTATCAAAATATATTTTTTGCCACCTCAACTCTCTGTCTTGGTAGGCCCTATAAGATCTATATGGAGAAGCTCGAGTGGTCTTAATGTGGCATTGAAGTTCACCATTTTGTAAGAGTTCCTTGTTTGCTTGCCAATCTGGCATTCACTACATTTTTTTCTACTTTCCGTAATTTAGGTAGACCTCTTATCAGTTCTCTTTTGCTCAATTTATATAAATTTTGATAGTGTACATGTCCAAGGCGTTTATGCCATAAATCAGTCTCATCGGTATGGACCATGTAGCACATTTGACTAGATGAGCTAGATTTACTAACAATATAGCAGTTTTCAAAAGTTCTATGACAAGCCCTTATTATTTAGAATTTCACAACCGTGGTTAGGAAATTTTGCGCTATGATTGTTATTGCATATTTGAGATATGCTTAACAGATTGTGTTTTAACCCTTCAACATATAAAACATTTTTAAACAAAGGGAGATCATAGAGTTGAACCATACCTTGGCCAATAATCTTGCAGTTGCTGCCATCACCAAATGTACTCGAACCATTAGTCATGTCTTTGAGATAGGTGAATAGACTTTTATCACTAGTCATATGCCTTGAGCATCCATTGTCTAGGTACCACTTTGAATGGCTTGTAGCTTTGAAAGCAGTATGGGCAACCAAGTAGGTAACTTTAGGAACCCATTTCATAACTGTTTTGGGTTTAGGAGTATAGTTGGTCTTTTTTGTTTATAGTTGTTGTAAGATTGACCTACTGAGTTAGATTTTAAAAGCTCCTTAAGCAAATCAACTATTTTTTCAGCTAAAGGGTTTTGGTTATGATTTTTATAGTTGATATAATTGCTTTTAGGTTTTTGAAAAGTTTTAGTATTTTTTTTTAAATGATTTATAATTTTTCCTTTTGAATTTGAGTTCTCTCATTTTACAAACTTGGGAGGAGTATTCTTTTATTTAGAAGGAATTTTTCTATCATAGCCTAAACCTGATTGGTCGCCACATTTTCTTGATCCAGATAAAAGTTTTTCTAACTTTGGATCTCCTTAAGCATACCTCCATGTATCCTTTAAACTCAAAAGAGAAGACACTTCAAGTTTAAGCTTATCATTTTCGGATTTAAGATTTGCAATCAGAAAGGTTTTGAATTCTAAATCGCATTTAGTCTTTTTAAAATAATCTAAAATATGGGATTTTTCTAAAATAAGAGATTTCAAATTTTCTTTAAGCTTTAAAAATTTTTCTTTTTGAAGTTTAAGTTTGACAGCAATTTTACAACTTTTCTTTTATAGGGCATTGTAAGCATCTTGAAGATCATCTTCATTTTCACATTCATTGTTCAGATTTTCTTCACTTGTTGAATCATTATCTGAAAAAGTGAACTTGACTAGAGTCATAAGGGCTTTAACGTCATTGCCCAACATGGTTTCAGAATCGTCTGATTTAGAAGAGGCTTTAGAATCAGAGGTTTCATCCCAAGTAGCCAACATACCCTTCTTTTTGAGTTTGTCCTTTTTAGGACACTTGTTTACTAAATGTCCATATTTATGGCAGTTATAACACTGATTGTCTTTTAATGATTTTTGAGTTTTAGGTTTAGATTTCTTCTTATCATTCGATTTTTGAAATCAACCCTCTTTTTACTTTTGAAAATTTTGTAAAACTTTTTCGCTAAAAGGGCCATATCATCTTCAGAGTTTTCTAAATTAGAATTGTTATTATTTTCTTAAAAACTATTTTTGGAAGATTTAAGGGCAATAGATTTACCTTTTGGAGCTTTAAAAGTTAACTCATAAGTCTGTAAAGTACCAACTAATTCCTCTACCCTCATATTATCTGTATCACGAAGTTCCTGCATCGTAGTTACCTTAGAATTGAACCGTTCAGGAAGTGAGCGTAGTATTTTAGCACAAATTTTACTTTCTAGGATTTTATCACCAAGACCCCATATAGAGTTCACAATGTCATTTAATCTTGTATAGAAGTCCATGAATATTTCATTTTCTTCCTTACGTATTTTCTCAAATTTGATTGTGAGGATTTGAATCTTAGATTTCTTGACAATTGATGTTCCCTCGTGTGTCATTTCTAATATATCTCAGGCTTGCTTTGCAAAATCACATAATACAATTCTTTTGAATTCATCTAATGATAGTGCGCAAGTGATTGCATTTAGTTCTTTTGCATTTGCACTACTCTCACTTTTCTGAAGTGGGGTCCAAGAAAAATAAGGTATCATTCTCATAGATTTTGATCCATCGATACCAGTTACTTCAGTGTTAGGAGGGGTCCATTCATTCCCTATGGCTAGCCACATACTTTCATCCATGGATTTATGAAAAATCCTCATCCTGGCTTTCCAATAGGCATAATTAGTGTCATTGAAAGGCTATCAAAATTTGACGTCTTATATGTAGTTTAGATCGATTAGCTCAGAAAATAAATCCAAATAAAAAATTTAAAACAAACTATTAGGCTCTGATATCACTTGAAAAGGCCAAGCTATATGTCCTAGAGGGGGGGGGGGGGGGGGGGGGGGGGGGGGAGGGAGGGGGGGTGAATAGGACTATGCCAAATTTTAAATCTTAACAGCGGAATAAAAATGAATAAAAAAAAGATAGTACTAAAAATAAATCACAATATAAAAATGTAAAGCAATCACAAATTTTAGTTATTCTAAGGACAACCTTTCACCATAAAAATCAAGGGTTTATGGCAGGACACCATTACTAGAACAATTAAAGAATTAAAAGTAAAAACTTAAGGGCAATAAAAAAAAATAGTAAGAATTGAATTCTAAACTATTACAACATTCCCCACAATGCTTGAAATGTAAATATTACAACATTCACATTCACATATACATCCCACAGCTTTGAATGATAAAAGATAGGAAAAATAAATCACACATCCACAAAACACAAAGAGTTATAATGATTCGCCTGTGTGTTCACCAACTGTTAAACAACAGCCACACAGCTTGCTACTCTACTCCTAATATCCTCACATAAGGAATATTAGCATTCACTATCAAAATAGGTTTTCTCAGGTTCACCCAAAACCTTCACAATTATGTTTTTCAAATGGGCTTACATAATTAAAAAAAAAAATCTCTCTTCTAAGTTTTTTTGGCTCTCCTCAGATAACCAACAGATTGAGGTTTTTTTTTGGCTTAATCTTAAATAAAACCAAAATAAAGGAAATTTGCACAAATGTAAAATATCTGGAACTCTCCTTTTGTTATAGCCTGGAAGAACCAAGTTAGAGTAGAAGTTCGAATAGATGTTCAATGTCTAATACTTACTTAAAAAATGGTTCTAGGTTCTATATTGATTTTAAATTAAACCAATTGGGCTAGCTCTATTTAATTTTGAATCCAAGATGAAGGAATACAACAATTCCTCTTTTCAAATCAGATTAGAACATAAAAACAAAATCAAATCAATAAAGCTAATAAAAGAGAATTTTAAATATTCACAATGTAACTTAAAAATGAACACAAACTTATCTCAGAGTGATGCCTTGATTTTTCTTGAATTGCATTATAAAACTTTAAAATTCATCATCTATTTATAGTTGTAGAAACTCGTCTACGACTGGTCTTGTGGACACTACGACTGGTCATAGGAGAAATGATTTTTTGAATTTTTAAGCGCGATCGGATAAAACCGTTATACAACTGGTAATAGGGTGTCCACAACTGGTCGTGAGCCCTCCATGACTGGTCGTGACATACCCACGACTGGTCGTGAGGCACCAGGTTTAGTCGCTGGAGTTTGAGTCAAAGAACTAGGACTGGTCATAGGACAAGTTGTGTACAGTTCACATGACCAATCAAGAAGACTCCAGGACTGGTCATATCTCAACCAAAAAATTCTAAAAAATTGCAACAAACTTAGGACTGGTCTTGGAATTTTTTGGACTGGTCGAGCCAGTGCTAGGACTAGTCGAATAGGGTCCATAACTAGTCTTAGAACAGCCCAAACACTTACAAAGTGATTCAGTTTGACTTATGTATACAAAATGACCTACCCTAGGGTCAATCTAAGGTCAATCATACCTTGAAAGTGAGATATGAACATTGAGACTTCATATGATAGTTGACCTTTGAAGCTTGAGATCTTTATACTTGATGTAGCATTGAACTTGAGATGATGTGGGGCAACTTACCAAAAATATAGGGCAGGTTGTTCATAGCTCTTATGCAGGGCAACTCAACCTATCAGGGATCCCTATGAACAACCTGCCCTATGACATATGTAATGGTCAACACATCTCATAATAAACATGCAAATGATGCATATGGGCATATATTATGATGCTATGCTATCACATACTCATAATCGGTATCAATAACCGGTATCAACATCGACCTCAACAATGTGGACATTTAACCAACATTGACCCCAAGGAATGGCCAGATAAAGCCAAACACATAATGAGCCCACGACCTCACACAAAGGCCTAATATGCAACACAATGGGCCTTACTCAAGGGCCACATATACACAACAGGTGGACCCTGCTCATGGGCTTAATACATATCATAATGGGCCTTGTCATAGGCCATGAATACATCACAATGAGCCTTGATAACTAGGCTGGAAACATATCACAATGGGCCACGACATACGGGCTGGAAATACATCACAATGGGCCTCGACCCATGGGCCGAAAATACATCACAATGGGCTGCATCAATGGGCGGCATAACATGGGCCTTGAATACATCATATGGGCGTTAATATATAGGCCTTAAACGTGGGCCATAAATACATCGCATCAGGCCTTGCCTATGGGCCTCAAGTACCTAACAATGGGCCTTGCCCATGGGCCCCAAGTACATCACAATGGACCACGACCCATGGGCTTCAAATACATAATAGGCGAGCCCTACGCATGGGCTTTATACACATCAAGTGGGCTACATCAATGGGCTGCACTAATGGGTCATCATATATATCAAGTGGACCATATCACATGGGTCACACCAGAGGACCTCATATATACACCATAATAGGTTTTAAATACAAAACAGGTGGGCCCCATCACATGGGCCAGGTGTACATCTCATCAGGCCACATGATATGGGCCTCAAATGCGTCATAATAGGCCTGATGGGACAACCCATACGGTCCAGAATAAATGGACAGCATGAATATGGAACATATACAACATGGTGGGCCTGCAAGATGGGCCCCACTAAATGGGTAGTATGTATGCAATACACACATCACGGCGAGCCCCATACATACACACTGGGTCTCAATCAATTAGCAATTGGCCTAATAAAACACATGCTTCTAGCGAGACTGAAAATTGATGGACGACAAGGATAAAACATATATCATAGTAGACCGCAGCTCATGAACGGCATGCACACAAAGCATACCTTAGGTGGGTCCCATCCCAACTGAATGGTGCCGATAAAATACATACACCATAGCAGGGCCCACTATCCTTTAGACGGTATAGATAAAACACATACGTTATATTACGGCCCAGCAGATGGGTGGCATGGACATACAATGTATACATCAACGTGGGTCCCACACCACCCTTGACAGATGGATAGAGTGGTTATAGAATATATACATCAAGGTGGGGTCCACATCCCCAAGGATGGACGTTGAGGATACGACACACCTCTTATGTGGGGGCCTCAAAACTTGGGACATCAATACATCAGCCACTGGTGTGTGGTTACTGGAAACATACTGCAACAGTTTGAATATAGAACACGTACTGCAAGGTGGGCCCCACCCCACACGTGCAGCACGTGTGGAGTCGGTCCCATAACAAAATAGATGGGTGGCGTGAAAGAAACACATACGTCATGGTGGTGATCCACCGTCCCAACCAGGGAGGGTGTGGACTTAATACATACATCATGGTGGGTCCTACATGCGTGACCCACCAGAATTTTAGTTCTGCCTCACGTCCGGATGGATGGTGAGGTGTCACGGATGGACGGCCTGGAATATACATCACGGCAGGGCCTACACAACACCGTCCAACAATGGACGGTGTGGCATACAGATACATTACGATGGTCCACACAGGTGGACGGTGTGGATCATCTTCAAGGTGGGTCCCACCGTCAATGGACGGTTACATCAGGTCAGGCCCACAGGACCTTGGTGACATGATACAGCAGTAGCAGCTGTAGTTGTGTATTCATACACTAGCCAATCCACTTGCACGTGGGTCCCACGTGGGGCCCACCATAACATTTATCTTCCATCCAAAACGTTGAAAGGTCACTCGGACCTGAATGAATAGGAAAAATAAATTTCACCTTGTTCTGAAACTTCCGTGGACCCCAAAAAGGATTTCAAGAGTAGACATTTAATCCCACTATTTCTAATGATGTGGGCCACCTAAGCGTTGGATGCATCTCATTTTTGGAGAGGGCCCACCTCAGGGGGTGGGCCACCCCATGGACGAGTCAGATGGTAAATAAACATCAAGGTGGGGTCCACGGCTGGAACCGTGGGTCGCTGCCTCACGCCCGCCATCCGAGCGCAGGACGCCTGCGCATTCTCTCCTGTCAGCAGCAACAACAATGTCGCTGTTGTGTTGTTTTTTTAAAAAAAAACTGAGTTTTCTCGTAGTTTTTCCTAGGTAGGGCCCGCATCCAAAAAATCCAACCCATCCATTGCATCCCTCGGCTCAAGATGGATCAAACAAGCCCCATATCCAATGTATTTCAGTGTGTAAGAAGAAACTAAGTGAATTTAAATGGTTAAGATCATTGTTTGCTAAGGTATGGCCCATCAGAAAGTTGGATCAGCTTCACTTTTTGGCTCAACGCCTAAAATGAGCTGGTAAATAGGATGGACGGCGTGGATTGAATACATACATCAAGGTGGGGCCTACACCAAGGGTCCACCTCAAATGCCTAACCAAGCTAATATTTGTGTTTTTACCTTCACGTCCAAAGATAGCGTCTCTGGACTCATGCTTGGGCGGACATAAATATTAAGGTGGGCCCTGCTTACATGGGCCACCACATGATAGGTGGTGTGGGTACAATACATATGAGGTGGGCTCCACTTGTAGATGGCTTGGGTCAATACATACCTAATGGTGGGGTCCATCCAAGCGGGCCACACAACCACATCCTGATTACATTAAATAAATGAAATAGAGAGGGAGAGAGAGAGAGAAAGAGACACACGTGTATGGAGGGCTCCGCCACTATGAGCCCTCCCTTCCATACATCCAATCATACATCAAGCGGGTCTCATTACATGTGGGCCCACCAAATCAAGAATCAATGGTGGAGATCCCTTCTCCACCAAAATGAAAGGTCTAGATGACCTCATTAAAATAAGAAAGTAAATATCATGATGGAGTCTATGGAGATTGGCCCCATCATGGAGTGATCATGAGAATCAAGGTGGGCCATTGGCCACACCTAGAGTCCAAAGTGAGATCCATACCATTGATCGGTAAGCCTCACTTGGCCCATCTTAAAAATATGAAAAACTACCCTATTAAAGCACCTACTTTATGATCTTCTCAGTTCGTTGGAATGTCGGTCTCCTTGTGGTTCACTTTGATAATGGAGATGAGAAATGGATGGCTAGGATAAGAGCTTTTGGAATGAGAAAGTGGGCCACATAACCCACTTCTCTCCCTTAGAAATGTTGGACGTCCACCACTCTCTCCCTTGGAATGTTGCTTGAAAAAATGTGAGAGAGAAAGAGAGTTGTAAGAGAGATGAGGGATGGGTGAAAGGGTGAGGTGAGTGATGAATGTGGTACTTGACATGTATGGTGGTGTAAGAGAGAGGGCGAGAAAGAATTGACTTTGGAGAGAGAAAGCATGGGTTGCTTTGTACTTGACATGAGGTGATTGATGGGATTGATTGATGGGATAGATTTGACATGTTGTAGAGATTCTCTTAGGATTTACAATGCGGGGTATTTTTCTCGAACTGAACGCAAGTCTGCATCTCCCTGCCATGATATCGGATCGGTGAGCGAGTCGTGGCATTGGAACCACGGTGACGGTAGGGTCGCAATGGTACAAGTCTCAGATTGAACTGACTCAGATATACAGGATACGACTTAGGGTCGAGCGCGAATGTCGATCATCGGTCGCAGGTTGTCGAAATTCGACCGGAAGGATCGCGGGAGTTGACAGAATAGTACAGATTAGGATACGGGTCTTACAGGGTAAAACACTTACATCAGTGGGTCCCACGTGGGGCCCACCATAATGTTTATCTAACATCCAATTTGTTGATAAGGTCACACGGACCTGAATGAAAAGGAAAAAAAAATTTCATAGTGATCCAAAACTTCTGTGACACTCGAAAGTGTTTCAATGGTAGTCATTCAATCCCATTGTTTCCTGCCATGTGGGCCACCTGGGCTTCGCTTACGGCTAATTTTGGGGGTGGTCCAGTACCCTAAGGGGCCTATCAAAATGCATAGTGTTGATGTTTACACGCATCACGGTGGGGACCATGGTTGGGACCTGTGGTCCCTGGCCTTTCCATCAAACACAGCAGGACACTGCTGAACGCCAGCAGCAGCAGCGCCTGCTGCTTGCTTATTTTTAAAAAGAATATATTTTTTTCATGATTTTTCGTATGTGGGACCCGTATCAGGTGAATCCAACCCAACCATTGGATTCTAAGAGTCAAAACGGACTAAATAAGCCCAATATTTGGCATATTTTGGGGTATAAAAATATCGGAATGGATTTCAACAATAAAGCCACTATTTTCTATGTTATGGCCCACCAGAAAATCAGATTGATTTCATTTTTTGGCTCGACGCCTAAAATGGGTTGATGAATAGAATGGATGGCGTGGATTGGATTAATACATCAAGGTGGGGCTGTATGGGCAGCCCTTCCCAAAAGCATTGAACCAAAGCTAATATTTATGTTTTCAATTAACGTCCAGCGTCCCTGGATGCTGGACAGTTTGGGCACACCACGTTTATAAGGTGGGCCCTGCTCAACGCATATATAAAGTGGGCCCCACCTACAGATGGCTTGGATAAAATACATGCTTCATGGTGGGGTCCATCCGGGTGGGCCACATGGCCACATTATCACATACAATAGGATAAAACGAAAGAAAGAGGGAGAGAGAGAGAGAGAGAGAGAGAGAGAGAGAGAGAGAGAGAGAGAGAGAGAGAGAGACAATCACGTGTGATGGAGGGACCCCGACACTATGGGCCCTCCTTTTCAAGCATTCAATCATACATCAATTGGGTCCCAATACATGTGGGCCCACCAAATCAAATTAAAGGTGGAGATTCCTTCTCCACCAAAATGAAAGATCTAGATGACCCTATTTATGCAAGGAAAATAAACATCATGATGAAGTCCATGGAGAATGGCCCCATCATGGAATGATCATGAGCATCAAGGTGGGCCATCGACCACATCTAGGGTCCAAAGTGAGATCAATACCATCAATCGGTAGGCCTCACTTGGCCTATCATCAAAACATAAAAATCTAGGCTATAAAGCACCTACCATTTGATCTTTTTTAGTTCGATAGAGCGTCGTCCCTCTTTGATGAAAGATGATGAGAAATAAAGGGTTAGGATGAAGGATTTTGGGATGGGAATGGGCCACACATAACACACTCTTCTATCTTAGAAAGGCTTAGACGTCCACCACTTTTCCTTGCTTGGAAATGTATTTGAGAAATGAGAGAGAGAGAGAGAGAGGGGGTTGTAAGGAGAGAGTGATGGGTGATTGATGTGAGGTGAGAGACTTGTTAACTTTTGGGGTAGGTTGCTTGACTTGTGAAGAAAGAAAGCATAGGTTGCTCTTGTACTTGACATGAGGTGATTGATTAATTGATTGATTGATGAGACATGTTGTAGAGATTCTCTTGGGATTGTAAATGCATGGTGTTTTCTCAAACGAAATGCGGGCCCACATCTCCCTGCCAGGGTATCGGATCGGTATGCAAGACGCTGCATTGGAACTGCGGCGATAGTACGGTCGCAATGGTACAATTCTCGAATTAAGTTGATTCAAATCTACAGGATACGACTTAAGGTCACGCGAAACATCGATTATAGGTTACAGGTTGCTAGAATTCAACGGAAAGGATTGCAGGAGTCGACGGAATAGTACGGATTAAGATACAGGTTTTACATGATGTATATGAGGCCCATTATAATGTATGATTTCACCAGGGTGTATGTAATGATGTTTATGATGCCCATCCATGTTCCTAGTTGATATTAAATGGGTCATGCCTTGGGAGCAATGATGGTTTAATGTCCACATCGTAAGAGCAATGATGGTTAAATGTCTATATTGTAAACCTCCCTAGGGCCCATTGTTAAGACCATCCTCATCTCCCCTTGATGGGCTAACCCAAACTGTTAGGCCCCCATTCATGATTATATTATCCATCTTTTCCTTAATTAGCCTATCCCAAACTGTTAGACTCCCATTTGATAATGATGCTTTCCAGTATACCCTGTAGGTCCACCCAAGCCTTGGAGCCTATCTTGTGTTCGTACTAAGCCTTCCATAAGGAATGTGGCCCACATAGTGCATGTGTTTATCCAAGCTTAATGACCCAAACCTGAGGCCCACTTAGATGATGAGCAGGATCGTTTGTAGGGTTACGTAGTCCTGGATGTGTAGATCTTACCAAGGGCCGCCTTATATTCGTATCATGCCCTCATAGAAAATCCCAGTTGTCATGATAAAGGAAGTGAGGAAGCCCACTTGTTGTATACCCACTTGACTTGCCTTATGAGACATATCTTATTCTTTTATCTAGTTGCTAGGACCTCAGTGTCATGTATATATCGACACACCGTCCATTTACTTCTTTGGGACAAGTGTGAGGCTTATCCTTGACGCTAGTACACCATTACCTCTTGTCGTATATAGGAGAATATGTGCTACCGAATTTAGTATATCCTCTGCATAGAGCCTATCTCAATGTATGGGCAAGATCCACCATCCTTCCAGTGGATCCCGTCTTGGAATATATGATATATCAATACCTTAGAAGGCTAACGTAGGACATGCCGACTCCTATAGTTATAGAAGAAGCATGTCGATTAGTTCATAATCTTGGTATGTGACATACCAGTGAAAGTCGATCGTGGTTTATTATTGTCTGCCTTATCTGATAATCATGCTAAGTGTATTTAGTCTAGTAAGACACACTGTGAACATGTATAGTATTACATCATAATACATACTATACGCATCATCCACATGCTTGTTATGAGGAGTGAGTGAGCATAGCATGTGTCATTCGGTTAATTGTTTATAGGACTCCCTGAGAGATGGAGTTGCCCTACATGAGCGCGCGGTATGCGTATGTTTGATGCATGACTAGATGGTATGACTCATGGCATATCGTATTTTGTGATATGACCACCATATGTCCTAACAACGTCAAGGTTGTAGCCTTCACAAGCATATCATAGATGACCAGATGGGATACCAAAAATCTTTTCTACATGGGGTGTCATAGATGTCCTTAGGTGAAAGTCTCTAAATCCTCTTGACATCAGAGGATCCTCTAATGTCTAGACCGAGTGGATACATAAGCGCCCGAGTGCCGAATACCAGTAGGCCGCATCTCCTACTGTGTCGTAGTTGGTTGGAAGGAGTGTGGCCTTACCCACCCGAGGGAGTCAGCATAACTAGGCTGAGTTTGACCAGCTCGTAAATGGGTCCGCTATTGACGTGCCGAGTAGATATTGACTGACTGCTGGCCAGACAGATAGTGAGGTTCTCTTCCACTTATCCAATTATGCGCTTGATAGGGTGGTAAGTGGCGTTGAGTGTACTAGACTCCAGTGATGATTTCAGAGATGTACGGTACTGATATATGGAATTATTGAGCAGGAGTTGTATACTCAGCATTTTACTCATTCGTTCATTCATTCACTATCCACTCGGTCTGGTGGTGCACAACTAATTGTTATGTGTACCTTTGTAATGGTTAAGATTTTAGTTGGGATGCGCGACCAACCTGAGATCAGGAGTCTACCACATTGAGTCTGGCTATCTAAATTTAGGTATGAGACTGGTTTGGATAAAATTCTCTTGTAATGGACTCCATAGCCTGTGATACTATGCACTATCATCCCAACTTCATACTCTAGCTTGGTCATTTCATTCGCACTGCATATTACATTACATCTGTGGCATATGACATTTTGAGTTTTTATGTTTCTGTATTTATATGGCCTAGATGAGGTTGATAATATTCGTGGACTCATTAGGATTTTCATATTGCATTGCATCCTCAGTATATGATATTTGACTTACTATGTCTCCATATTGCATAACTGATCTATATTGCTTCCTCAGTATATGATATTGGTTTATTATATTTTTGCATCGCTTAACTTAGATAAGGCCGATGGTATTTATGGACTCACTGTCATATTTTCTCATTGCTCTAATATTACATACTTGACACTTACCTTGTGCACACACTTACACCACCCTCTAAGCTTTTTATAAGCTTATGCATGATAGATGCGTGCAGGTGACATTAGGTCACAGCAGCGTTGAGCTTGGAGCATGTAGCTATCTTATGGAGCTTTGATTATCGATATATGTATTTCCCTTTCAGCACTGTATTCAACTGTTTATGTTAGTGGATATGTGATGATGATGTTGCCTTTGTGATTTGGGTAAACTTGTTGTTATACTTCTTATGAGATAAATGTACATTGAAAAATTCTCCTTGTAAGATTTCAGGATCGGAATCTGGCGTATGCACGCTGAGAGCCGACAATGGGATACTACGGAGGCTGTCGGCACCGGATTCGGTGATCAAAAATTTTATGAGCCCAATTTTTGAGTTTGAGGCATGACATAATCAGCTTAAGGGAAATTGAAAGTTTCCTTCAAAGTTTAATTTGGGTTGTTCTCCACACCCATAACTAATCCACTAATTAGTTGGGTAGAAGGATCTAGAAACAGAGTAACAACCCATATAATAGCCTACCTTTTAGGGCAACCCTTTCTAGAAATAGAAAGGAAATTCGAAAGAGGGAGGGTGCACCGCTCCTAATACAATGATGAGTCGACAACTCGGTTCGAGTTGTAGTGAGTGCAGACTGAGTACAACTCCTCTCTGGTCGAAGAGAGAGAGAGAGAGAGAGAGAGAGAGAGAGAGAGAGAGAGAGGAGGAAGAAGAAGGGAAGACCGTGAAAGAGAAAGGCAGCTCGACTCAGCAGTGTTGCATTGAGTCAACTCAGTTTAGGCTAAGTCCAGTGTCTTAGGTCCCTCCAGTAGAGAAGAAAGGAAAAGAAGCAAAGGAAGAAGAAGAAGAAGAAGATAGAGGGGGTAGAGTGGTTGATGTATTACTACCAAACCAGCTCGACTCGTCTAAGTTACGATCAAGTTACTTCCAAGCCGGGGGTTGAATCCATTCTTGAGTTTGGTCTGAGCCATGCTGAAATCCCTATGGAGAGAGGAAGAGAGATATGATCGAGAGAGAGAGAGAGAGAGAGAGAGAGAGAGAGAGAGAGAGAGAGAGAGAGAGAGAGAGAGCAAGGAGCAACTCTGATTTCGAGTTGCATCGACTCAATTCGAGTCATGCTCTAAGTCTGAACTGAGTTCAGAGCTTGCAAATGTCCAGAGAGAGAAGGAGAAAGAGAAGGTAAGTAGAGAAGAAGAAGATAATGATGGAGAGAAAAGACGAGGAAGATAGAGTGGCGGTCAGAGTCCATTGTTGGGCCTATAAGAGATAGAATAAAGAAAAGAGAAACTAAGGGAAGAAGAAAGTAGGAAGAAAGGAAGGAAGAAAAAGGAAGAAAGGGGAAAGAAAGGAGAAGAAAGAGAAAGAAAGAGGAAGAAAGAGAGTTGTGGGCTACCGAGTTGACTCAATTGGCCTAAGGAGTTAAACGTCTTGTGTTGTATATGTGGGGCTGATTCACTTCAACATCTCATCATCCGGTTCTTCAAATCCGAGCCTCCAAGTTCAGATCAAAGAAGGAATCAGCAAGGTGAGTGAACTCCTTGTAATTGCATATTAAACTTACTAGAATAAGGTTATTAACTCTTAAATTCATACTTGGAATTGAGAGGTTACACTTTCTCTGTTTAGGTTACTTTATGTGCGTTGATTCTAGCTCACGTGGAGTTGGGTTGGAAATTGAGTCGCTTCCAAGGTTGAGTTTAGGTGGATCAATCTCTCAACATTATATTTTACATTTGAATTAGAGTTGAGTAATGTTTAATTGAATTAGTGTGTTAATGTATTTGTAGGGATTTGTGTTTTTCCCAAATCTCTCATTTAAAATACTTTTTAATCAAATGAGAAGAGTACCCACATCCTAAGGTGATGATCACCTTCAAGCTTTTCTACATCATGATAGTTAGCTTTGTTTATCTAATTTTGTTCATTTATCTTAATATTTTCTTAAGATAGTATCATGTGGAAATGATGACGAATATTAGTTTCTAATTGAGGAATTCTTTATAAATGATTGATGAATGGAGTAAATTCAAGTAATTAAATATGCTATGTGTCTCAAATATTCCTATTCTGGTTTAAGCGAACATTTTGTATATGTAGAATGCTATTGATATTGTACGTATCTTGTTTTACTGCTTGCGATTACTAGATGGTAATTTTTGAGGTCTTCGAATTAATGGCCATTTGTGTAATGAATTAACTGAAATTATATTGTAGACTTACCATTTTGTGGATCCTTGGCGTCTATGTGGCTTTTTGAGGATAACCCCCCCTTTTTTTATCGCTTCCATGTGATGAACTATTTGCTTTATATGGCTTGATGGAATATATGCCCTATGTGGCTTTGATAGACCATTTTCGTATAACCTTACAATCGTAAGTTTCATTTACTGAACTATGATTAGCCACTAGTTGAAGAGATTATTTTTAAACATCCTATTTATTAGAGTCTCATGAGAAGGAGATGGTGGTATAAGACATTACGCTTAAGTTGTCGACCAATGCTGGGTGATGAACCCCCATAGTGATTTTTGAGCTTTCTAAGAATGACGGCTTTAAATTGGAATAATAATGATTGGGCTAATCATGCATTTCATGGTATGCAAATTTTATCTGGTGGTCGATGTAGGACACGGGGTTTCTTGGATCACTATGAGTTGTATCATAGAGTATTTCACCAGGTGATCTTAAGTTATTATCTCATGCATTCAAACCACTATGGGCTGTCCTTATTGCATAGATTTTTTCAGATGTCTAGTCTTTCTTAGGGCTTAAATTTGAGTATTTTTTCGGGATACTAATTTGCCTTGGGTGTCCTTGTTGCATGGTCTTTTCTAGGTAACTAGGTCTCCTTAGGGCGTATCTTTGTGTATTTTTTTGGGTGGCTAGTTTTCATTGGTCGACCTTTCTGTCAGCTGAATGTGCATTCCCAGGTCTGTGAGCATGTGTATGCATTCATGCATTTAAAAAGAATATCATTATGAAATTTATTTAATGATTGCACATCTGATGAACTTTGTCCTATTATTATCTTGATCATTGTGAAATATTCATTTTAGACTATTCCTGACAAGTATACTTATCTATCGTGGTGTTTTGATAAATCTTGAGGGTTATACCTTACTACGATGACCATTGATGTTATTAAACCATATTCAATGTGTAGGAGACATAGCTAATGTGTGTGTGGGTGCTCATGTGAAGTATGAGGAGCTAAATGGTCTTGTGGCTCTAAATTGGAGGTTTCATTCATGTTTAGCTTGCATTCTTATGTATTTGTGAATATTTAAGACATTGGTTTGTATAAGCCTTCGTGCAGTCACTCAAATATTTTGTTGTGTATATTTGGACTTTCCTTTATACTTGATTTGTTTTTATATTTCGCTAATATGCGAACTCTAATAAAGAAAAGAATACACACACACATGAAATTTGGGTTATCTTTGAAGGTTAATAATTAAGTTTTTAGAAAACAAGTAGTATATTTGGGTTTTGGGAATCGGGGCGTTACATATTTGCACTTTCGGTCAGACTAAATATGATCTTTGGTTGGACCGAACATGCTCTTCGATCGAGCTGAATATGGCATTCGGTTGCAGCTGAATCACTTGAATTTCTGTCTTAGCACATTGACCTGTTTTAGCCAAATTTGGTGGATTCGGTGGGACCGAAGATTGCTAAAATTATGCAATTTATTTTTTAGTAACTCTTGACCTATAAAGCTAATCTAAACATGTTCAATTAAGGCTCATAAAGCAAAAGAATAGTCAATAAAAAGTTTATCTATTATGTTTAAGATCATATATATGTTTAGGATGTTTTGAGTTAAGGGTTGGAGCCACCAAAAAACTGCATATGCCAGTTATTTTAAACAATGTTGATTGACCATTAATGGAGCAAATGGTTTCCATCCAGCTAATAATTATTTTCCCTTCATCAACGCTTACATGACCTTATCAACGTATGGAAATAAACATAAGGGAAACATTAACTTCCACCCCAGTGAGTTTTTAAAGATAAGGCGGTCACTTTCTCCAGTTTCTTATGGTATGATCCACCTGATAATTGGATCTGCCCTATGTTTTTGGGACAATACCCTGTAATATTTGAAAAAATGGATGGTCGGTATGGATATATAATACATACATGGGCAGGCCCCACGTAATGGCCGACCTCTAGCGAGAGGCGGGGTCGCACTCGATCGCGCTCCCAGGCAAACATCAAAACCGGGAGTGGATTAGCTGTTGCCCAGTGTGGGGCCTAACTTTATTAATGTATTCATGTTGAGGCTGCCCGTCCGTTTTATCTGCTTATTTCATTCGTATATCCGTACTTCCTCCCCCAACATACCTGTGCAAAAAGTCATAAATTCTCATTAAAAGATTTTAATAAGCTCCCGAAATTTTGGATAAAAATGATATTTATAATTTTCCTTCATTTAGGTCTATTAAACCTTATCAAAAGATTAGATGGCAAATAAACATTACAAATTTTCTTTCCATAGTCTAGGAAAGTTTTTAACGGTGACCATTCAGTCACCACTGTTTGTCGTGGTGTGGTCCACCTGAGACTCCGATTTATTTAAAATTTTGGACCATATTCTTAAATGGGCTGAAAAAAGATGAATGTTTATATACAACACATTCATAAGGTGGCCCCACGGTAAGGTTAACATCATATAAGGTATTACCCTGATAACACCCTCGAACACGTGCAGCATGTGGAAATATCTAAAACATAGAAAAACGACGTGCATCCACCTTCATTACTAGGCAACTTATAACGATAAAGATAAGCGGACTGCCAGGTGTGCCCCACGCCAACGACCTTAGTAATGGGTAGACGTCGACAAGTTCTGTCAGCCTCCATAATGCATATGTTTTATCTAAATTGTTATTCCATTTAGTGCGATGGTTTTAAGGCCCGATCCTAAAAATAAAATAGATCGAAAGCTCAAGTGGACCACACCATAGAAAGTAGTGGTTATTGAACGTTTACATTAAAAACTTCGTGAGGATCATTGAAGTTTTGGATTAATTTAATACTTTTTTTTTCCCTTCATCCAAGTCTTTTCCGCCTTATGAGCAGGTCGGATGGAAAATACACATTATGGTGGGTCCTAAAAGAGTTTCAATGGTGAGAATCATTATCCCAACTACTTTCTCTGATGTGGTCCACTTGAGCTATGAATCTCTCTCATTTTTAGTATCATGCACTAAAATGGTCTTTCCAATTAGATTGACAATGTGGATATAACATTTATACATCATGGTGGGCCCACAGAACTTAGTGACGTCAACACGTCACCTACACAGGCACACTACGCAATCAGCTTCCTGATTTTTAAAACATTAAACATCCCATTGCTCTTCCACTGATCAGATGGTTGAAAATCTTTAAATTGGTGGAAAATTTTTGGCCTGGCCCAATCCATATAGAGGACCATTTCCTTAACGGTTCTGATCCAACTGTAGCATTCCAATCACGGGGGCCATTCAAGGTGGTCTTCGCGGGACATAATTCAATACTCAAAACTCGGGCCTCATTCAACGGAAGCAGATTGGCTGGTGTATAAGTGTCGTGCGAAGACGACCGCTGACGGGAACGGACTGGCTACTCTCCCTGACACCAGCCAATGGCAAATGGTTGGTGCTATGTCGGCCACACCATGATGTATATGTTTCATCCATGCCATCCATCTATTTTTACATATAATTTTACGGCATACATTCAAAATTGAAGTATATCCAAATCTCAAGAGACCACGTTACAGGAAACAGTGTTGAACGAGGGTCGACCAATAAAAACATTTTGGGGGCTTTTAAAGTTTTTGGATTAAGCTGATGTTTGTTTTTTTATCTTCATCTGAGCCTTTATTACCTAATCAACAGATTGGATGTCAAATAAACACTATAGTGAGCCATAGGATAATTTTAATGGTTGATATCCAATCACTGTTGTTTTCACGTGGTGTGGTCCACCTGAGAGTTATATTCCTATTCATTTTTACATCTTTACATCATGTTAGGGTACACAGATCACCGAACATCATCGAGGGAGCTGGTGTCAGGGGGAGTAGCCAATCCGTTTCCACCGCTGACGCCCCTCGAGCTCCTGTTGTACGAACGGTTCAAATGAAACCAAAATTACATGGCCCTCAAAATGATGTATTTATGATATCCACACCGTTCATCTATTTTTTGAGATCATTTTAAAATATGATTGGAAAAATGAATCATATAGAAGTCTCAGCTGTACCACACCACAAATAGCAGTGGAATAATAATTTTCACCACTAATACATTCATAGGACCAAAATAACCTTTATTTTTCATCAACATGTTCGTAAGGTCAAAAATACCTAGATGAATAGAAAAAAAATATAATATTATATTGATCCAAAATTTCTTTGACTCCAAAAGGATTTCAATGGTAGATATTCAATATCCTATTACTTTTTGTAGTGTGGTCCACTTGATCTTTAGATCTTTTTTACTTTTTGTATCAAGCGTTAAGACGAGCTCGCAAAGTGTATGGACGGTTTGGATATAATACATACCTCGTGATGGTACCCACAGAACTTGCTACCGTCGATACACCAGCCACACCAGCCGCTTCCTCATTCCACCCGCATGTGTGTAGTAGCCAGTGCGTACATACATTTCATTTATAAAAGTGGGCCCACTTTTCAGTAATCGGGACCGTTGATACGATGGAACTCACAACTAATGACCCAGGAACCAAAAATCCTCAAGAATGAATGATCCTGATTATAGGATATTTGACCTCTTTTTATATGCTGTTTTAACTGTTTATTTGGGGGACCACTTATTCAAGTTCTCCATCTTTCCTAAATCTACCAGATGGAACTTTCAAAGTGGTGCCCACCACATTAACTGTTTTTGTATGCTTTCCCGGCCCGATCATTATATTAAACCTCTGTCACCACCCTGCAAAGCATCTGCCATCCATCGTCTTTGCCCACTTACGTCCTAAGGTACCACCATAACCTCAAACGCCCGCGAGACCACTGAATCGACATGCCCCAATTGGCGATTTCCTATCTGCTCCTGCTGCTTGTGTGCACCCCCACTCCTTCCCAAGCTCCCGCACCCGACCGCCTGTTAAAACCCACCCGCATTTCGCAACAAAAAACCCCCACCGAATATCTGGAGATCTCTCTCCCAGTCCCGCGGGACCACCAAAATCCATCGTGCACTGTCATCCTCCTCTCGCAGAGCTTCTCCAGCAGCGTTGGATCTGCCCCCATCAACGTCCTCAATACCCCGCCGTCTGATTGCTCCAGGCCATCGTCCACCGGATCTCCCCCCGTCAACGTCCCCTCTTCTCCACCGTCCTTCCCTCCGCCTTCTACATCTCCCTCGCCATCCGAATCTTCCCCGACGTCGGAGTCCCCCGCGCCGTCCGAATCTCCCCCCATCAACGTCCCCTCTCCCCCACCTTCCTCCCTCCCGCCATCCGAATCTCCCCTGCCATCTGAATCCCCCGCACCGGCCGAATCTGCCGCGCCTTCCGAAACCTCCACGCCATCCGAATCTCCCCCACCGTCCGAATCCACCCCACCATCAGAATCTCCCCCGCCGTCAGAATCGCCAGCGCCGTCCAAATCCTCCCCGCCGTCGGAATATCCTCCGCCATCGGAAGCCCCTGCGCCGTCTGAATACCCCCCGCCGTCGGAAGGCCCTGCGCCTTCAGAATCGCCAGCGCCGTCCAAATCCTCCCCGCCGTCCGAATATCCTCCGCCATCGGAAGCCCCTGCGCCGTCTGAATATCCCCCGCCATCGGAAGCCCCCGCACCGTCCGAATATCCCCCGCCTTCGGAAGCTCCTGCGCCGTCCGAATCTTCCCCTGCGCCGTCCGAATATCCCCCGCCGTCGGAAGCCCCTGCGCCGTCTGAATCCTCTCCTCCGCCGGCCGAATATCTCCCGCCATCGGAAGCTCCTGCGCCGTCTGAATATCCCCCGCCATCGGAAGCCCCTGCGCCGTCCGAATCTTCCCCTCCGCCGGCTGAATATCTCCCGCCATCGGAAGCCCCTGCGCCGTCCGAATATCTCCCGCCGTCGGAAGCCCCTGCGCCGTCCGAATATCCCCTGCCTTCGGAAGCCCCTACGCCGTCCGAATATCCCCTGCCGTCGGAAGCCCCTACGCCGTCTGAATCCTCCCCTCCGCCGGCCGAATATCCCCCGCCGTCGGAAGCCCCTGCGCCGTCCGAATCCTCCCCTCCACCAGCCGAATATCTCCCACCATCGGAAGCCCCTGCGCCGTCCGAATATCCCCCGCCGTCGGAAGCCCCTGCGCCGTCCGAATCCTCCCCTCCGCCGGCCGAATATCTCCCACCATCGGAAGCCCCTACGCCTTCCGAATATCCCCCGCCGTCGGAAGCCCCTGCGCCGTCCGAATCCTCCCCTCCGCCGGCCGAATATCTCCCACCATCGGAAGCCCCTGCACCATCCGAATATCCCCCGCCGTCGGAAGCCCCTGCGCCGTCCGAATCCTCCCCTCCGCCGGCCGAATATCTCCCACCATCGGAAGCCCCTGCGCCGTCCGAATATCCCCCGCCGTCGGAAGCCCCTGCGCCGTCCGAATCCTCCCCTCCGCCGGCCGAATATCTCCCACCATCGGAAGCCCCTGTGCCATCCGAATATCCCCCGCCTTCGGAAGCCCCTGCCCCGTCCAAATCCTCCCCTCCGCCGGCTGAATATCTCCCACCATCCGAATCCCCCACACCTTCCGAATCTCCCTCGCCATCTGAACATCCTGCGCCGTCTGAATCTCCCCCGCCATTATCCCCCGCACCGTCCGAATCTCCTGCACCGTCTGAATCTCCCCCGCCATTTTCCCCCGCACCGTCCGAATCTCCCCCGTCATTATCCCCCGCACCGTCCAAATCTCCCGCACCGTCCGAATCTCCCCCACCATTATCCCCCGCACCGTCCGAATCTCCCCCGCCATTATCCCCTGCGCCATCCGAATCTCCCCCACCATTATCCCCCGCACCGTCCGAATCTCCCCCGCCATTATCCCCCGCACCGTCCGAATCTCCTGCGCCGTCCGAATCCCCCCCAACGCCGTCCACCGGATCTTTCCCCATCAATGTTCCCTACTCCCCGCCGTCTGATTGCCCCCCGCCATGGTCCACTGTCGCCATCCAGCTCAACGCCTCCTTCTTTGGCGTGCAGCAAAACGGGATTGCTGCCGTCTGGATCAATGGAGTGGAGATCCTCCGTACAAGCACAGTGGATTCAACGGCTGCCGGTGCCTTCTGGAGTGTACGGAAGGACATCAGCAGGTACGCTTCAGTGCTCCTGCAGCCGAATTCGACTGTCACAATTGCGCTTGAGAATGTTGTGAATGATTTCTTTAATGGGAGTTTTGACCTGAATTTGAGTCTGGATTTCTATGTGAGATCCAAAATCAGGGTTCCTTCGGAGGGAGAAGGACTTGATTTCAAATCAAGTGAGAAATCAGGGTTTATGGAGGAAGTGGGTGCTGTATTAGGGTTTTTTGGAGAAGGGAGTGTTGACCGCAGGAGAAGGTTAGGGATTTTAGAAGAAGGGAATGCTGAATTAGGGTTTTTAGGAGAAGGGAGTGTGGACAGAGAGAGAAAGTTAGGGTTTTCAGAGGAAGGGTGTGTTGGATTAGGATTTTTAGGTAAAGGAAGTGACAAAAGGGATGGAGAATTAGGGATTTTAGGAAAAGTGAGTGACGGAGGGGATGGAGAATCAGGGTTTTTACTGGGAAAGGGTTTGGAGGAGGAAAAGTTAGGGTTTTTATTGGAAGAGGGTGATGGCAGGGTGAGAAAATTAGGGGTTTTGCTGGAAGAGAATGTGGAAAGGATGGGAAAGTTAGAGTCGGCTCTAGAAGAGAGTAATGATGGAGAGACAAAATTAGGGTTTTTGGTGAGAGAGATTGATGGTGGGGAGAGGGAATTAGGGTTTTTAGCAGATGTGAGTGCTGATGAAGAGAGGGAATTAGAGAGTTCAGCTGAAAAGAATGAGGCAAAGTTAGGGTTTTTATCCAAAGAGCCTCTCCATCTTGTAAAAAGAGTAGGGAAGTTAGGGTTTTTGTCGAGAGAGACCACTGGTCCTGTTATTGACAAAGAAGAAAGCCTGAAATTAGGGTTTCGATCTGAAGATTCTTACAATCTGATTGACAGGAAGGAGAAATTAGGGTGTCTACAGGAAGAACAGTCAGTGGTTGAAAATGGTCCAGATGATGTACTCCGGCTTCAACCGGAAGAGCATGCGGAGATGAAGAGATGGGTGGAATCGAGGCTTCTGCACAAAGAACCTGCAGATCTGATAATCCCCATTTCAGACAATAATGGTACTAGCGGTCCCTGGTTCCGAATTCAGAATGAATTCGACATACATTTGAAGGAAATCAAGATTCCGGTTAATAGTCACAGAGCCATTTTGGAGATTTACATCTCTTTCCATGGGAATGATGAGCTTTGGTACTCCAACCTTCCGAATTCTTATATCCAACAGAACAATCTAACAACGAAACAGGGAAATGGAGCTTTCCGTCAGGTTTTTGTGACGATAGATGGGCTCCATGCTGGGTCAGTTGTGCCCTTTCCGGTAGTATATACGGGAGGGATCAACCCATTGTTCTGGAAGCCTGTTGTTGCGATTGGGGCATTCGACCTTCCTTCATACTACCTTGATTTGACTCCATTTCTTGGTCTTCTCTTAGATGGGAATCTCCATACTTTCGGCCTTGGTGTATCCGACTCCATTCCATTTTGGCTTGTCGATGCGAATTTGCACCTGTGGCTAGACAACTGCTCATCACAAGTGCAGGCAAAGCTTGTTCAATACCGCGCCCCTAGTTATTCCATTTCTCGAAAATCGAAGTTCAAGAAGTTGGATGGAGAGTTCGAGATAGAGGCCGAGGGGGAAACTGAAATTTCAGGGTGGGTGAGTTCATCAGCTGGGAACTTTACGACCCATCTGTCACAAGAATTCGAGTTCGAGAGTAAGATTAAGTTGAAGTCGAAGTCGAAGGGGAATACGAAGGAGGTCAAACAGAAGGTGAAGGCAAAAACAAAGGTGAAGATCAAGTCGTCTTCAGGGTCATCACTTGGTAAAGCGGCTTATAGCAGTGAGTATCCACTTCATATCCAAACTTCTACTCAACCAATGGGAAGTAATACCTATTTATCGACGACCAGCTTCACTCATGAGAGGAATGAGGAATTCTCCATTGAATTTCATGATGAGGAATCTTCCAGCTCCCTTGAAAACAGTCAGAAATTGAAGGGTTCGATGCTAGTTCGTGATCAATCAGTTATATCTGGTGAGGGGAGTACTAAGCAAAGTTACAAGTACGAAGATGACAAGGGTTGCTACTCCCGAACTGTGAGTGCAAATGATGGTGAAATTTTGAAGGATAATTCAAAACAGGTTTGTTAATATATGCCTCTGTAGATTCTGTAGTATTAGAAACCTATGTTAGCTGTAGATTCTGTAGTATTAGAAACCTATGTTAGCCATTAGTGGCTACAAAGGAAGCTACTAAGCTTAGCCTATGTGAGGAATCTGCTTATTTCTTATTTCCTGTCTGTGGTAATGGCATTTGATGCAATACATACCACCTTATGTTTTTGTACGTAGACGCAGTTCTATATGTTAGTAAAGATCTCTCTCAATATAGTTAGTTTGCTTGCAAAATTGAACTGATTCCTGCTCTGAATACCACTAATTGTATTGCAATTATGGAGAAATCAGTGGCCTTGGTAACAAGGACATCTAAAGATTCTCTTTTTCAAATAGCCATGTTGTAGAGAGAGAGAGAGAGAGAGAGAGAGAGAGAGAGAGAAAGAGCTCACACGCTTTGTTGCATGGGTTACCTAATACTATTGTCAATGCGGACTATGGAAGCGGGCTTCTTGCATGGAGGAATTGAAATGACAACAGCATCTCAGTTGAAGAGCTGTATGCATCCCATTTTCCAAAAGTCTATGCCCCTCCCACTACCAACTGGAGAGGTAAAAATTTTTTGGGAAGATAAGAAATTTTTTATTAATCCTAAAGGGAATATAGACCTAGAGGCATAAGAAGCCCACACCCCGGGTCAGGGAAAAAAAAAAGAGAAAGCCCCTAGGGAAATGAGATCCACCCTTGGATCAAAGATGGAGACCTCACCACTTTGGCTAGAGGAAAGGGCGAGAGGCACAAGCACGAAAGGCAAGAGAGGAGGAGCCCACAAGGCTAAAGCCTTGGAAAGCAAGCATGGGATGAGCTTCGCATAGGAGATAACGCAAGGAGTCCAGCTAGACGCAATGCCAGCCATCCCGACAATGAGAGACCGGCTGTCTTGGAATGATGCGAGCACACCCAGAAGTAGTAGGCCCTTGAGCGTGCATATAAGTGCATGGACCATGAAGATGTATCGGGTTGAGCAAACACAATAACAGATTCTTCATTCTGGACCTTCAGGGAGAACCTTCCAACAATAGAGCCGTAGAACCTAGCAAGACGCAAACAAGCAAGACAAGCATTTGTCTCCAGGCCCTTGGTGATCCGCCATAGAGACCATGCCCCACATAACTCTTGTGGAAGATGAGAAGCATAGAAAGCCAACCAAGATAGGGCTTATATCAACACAGTTAAGGATCCAATCATCTCTGTGATGTAAGGTTATTTCTATTCTTGATATAGGGGGCATGTGGAGTGTGAGTCGCAATGGAATGTCCAAGGACAAATATAGTTCTGGATCTAACATCTTCAAGGATGAGTATGATGGTAGTCTTTTGGAAGGCATTTGCTGTTAAATATATGGTTATTCCTTTCCTTCTAGGTATGTCAGGCCATGAAACGAAGCCTGCCAATCATTGAACTAACTGGAACGTCGGAGCTTTCTCCTATTAATTGGACGGATTGGAAGAGGGAAAGGCCTGCAGTGAGGCTGCAACTTATCTTTAAATGAATTTGCTCCCAAATCCAGGAAGAATAGGGACATTTTAAAAAATAGATGTTCAATAGTCATCTCTATAGCGCACAGACGAAGGGAACAAGTGCTATCTGTGATAATTTTGAGTTTGAGCATCATGTCCTTTGTCTTTAATTTGTGAAGGAAAACCATCCAAACAGTGAAAGAATGTTTTGGGATATTTCTTTTAACTACATAAACACAGCCCAATGCACAAGAGGAAACCTTGGCCTAACAGCTTCAATGGCAAAGGCCATAGAGGTGCGACCCTTGGGACAATGGGTCCAAATAATTCCATCCTAAATGGGAGCAAGCAGAATTTCTTTTAGCTCAGCAAATATTTCTGCAAGATCAGTTGAGACTGGAGAGGTCAAATTGCACACAGGCAGGCACTCAAACACAGAGGTCTCTATGTCCAACTGCTTGGACTATAAGTTAAACTTTCATCCTTTCATGGGTGTGCAACATCCTACTGTCCAATAAGTTGGCATCTTCATGAGAATCACTTCGTGCAAAAATCAGCAAAATATCACTCACTAAGTGGACCATTCTTTGTTTATTTTTTTTTGTTTATTTATTTATTTTTGTTTTTGTTTTTGTATTAATCAATGGCTATAAATTATTTTGTAGGTTTGTCCCACATGATGAGTAGGTATGGCTTGCATGGGTGATTTTTATGCTAGGTGGTTCTCATAATGTGGCCAACCCATTGAAAGGATTGGATGTCACATGCACTTATGGTCCACCGGGTAGATAACGTCCAACCTGCGCAACATCCAACCCGTCCAATAGGTTGGCCCCATCATGAGGATCACCTATACACCCGCAAGTGTTTGTACCAACTCACACCACAGGAAATAATGGAGATGATGTCCACCATTGAAACCATCCTAGGGCCGACTGTGATGTTTATTTGCCATCCAACCTGTTCATAAGATCACACAGACCAGGATGAGGTGAAAATGGATGGACATTTGAGCTTCTGTGGCCTGAAAAAGTTTTCAGCTGTAGGGGTTCAACCCCCACCTATGGTGTGGTGTGGTCCATTTGAGCTTTGAATATACTTCAATTTTGGGCCCGGGTCCTAAAATGATATGGCAAAATGGATGGACAGCTCGGATAAAACACATACATCAAGGTGGGCCCCACAGAGCCCATTCACAGGTTATCAGTGGTGTTGGGGCCTCCACCCAATCCGCTTCTAGTTTCTATATTCTACTCTGATCAGAAGTGATATTTATAGAGTAAAATATTTTCTGATCTTGTCATATAACAGTGAATTCTGTGTATTGATCATAGTTTTACTACAAATGACATTATACATTACTTTCTTGTCTAGACTTTTAGTTCACGATGCATGGGGCTTGCTTAGCAAAATATCCAAAATTCTGAATGATTCATGGCTTTCATTGAATGGGTTGTAATAAAATAGATCCATCCATCTTGTTTCTTATTGGCAATTATCTCAACTGAAGAGGATATTCTACTTAAAGAGTACTTACCTCAAATGTATAGATGTTGAATTTTATAGCTTTAGCTTTTTGCATAAAGATAGAAGCAAATCATCGGCTGTCAACCTCCATTAGAGGAAAAGAAAGAAAAAAAATTAAAAGAATCAACCCGAGCCAATCTTTGATTCGACTTGTTTTTTGTAAACATTCCTCAAATGTAAAGATGTTGGATTATATATCTTTAGCTTCTTGCATAAAGATAGAAGCAAATCATATACCATCAATCTCCTTCATTGGGAGGGAAGGAAATCAACCCGGCTCGACTCGGCCAGATCTTGATTCAACCTATATTTCGTCTACATTCCTCGAATGTATAGATGTTGGAATATATAGCTTTAACTTCTTGCATGAGGATGGAAGCATATCATAGGATCTCAAATGTATAGATGTTGGATTATATAGCTTTAGCTTCTTGCATAAAGATGTAAAAAAATCATGGAACCTCAAATGTATTTGGATTATATAGCTTTAACTTCTTGCATGAAGATGGAAGCAAATCATAGAACCTCAAATGTATAGATGTTGGATTATATAGCTTTAGCTTCTTGCATAAAGATGGAAGAAAATCATAGAACCCCAAATGTATAGATGTTGAATTGTATAGCTTCAGCTACTTGCATAAAGATAGAAGCAAATCTTAGACAATCAACCTCCTCCATATAGGGGGAAAAGAAATCAACATGACTTGACTCGGTCATATCTTGATTTTGCTCACTACTAATGTCTTTTTCTTTTCTTTCCCCTTCTTTTTATTTGTTAAATAGTCTTGTGCACAAGTTGGCTAGCCTAATTTTTTAGGCTGGGCCGTGTTATTGTGGGCTCTGCCTGATGAATGGTCTACATCTCACATGTACACTGATTGCATAGAGGCTTCCTCTCCATGTTGATATCCCATGTGATCTCACTTAGATTTTTCATTAACCACTTGGGTCCAATTGCTCCGTCTATTTGTTTTGTGAATATGGGCCGCCAGAAGTATGAAGGGGATGATGAATATCTAAACCATGTAGCATACCTGATGGAAAGCTCAGATCTCTCATCCATGTAGCCTACATTGAAATTAGCAGACCTCATTTCATATGCATAGCCTATTCTTTGCTCTTCACTCTATTTTTTCTGTGTTCATGATATCTGATTTCTTAGATGCCCACTTTTCCTCTGGGCTGGATGCTTAGCTTTAAAAAATTGTAGTCTTACTGTTGATGGTGCATTTCCTGATGATCACATTGATTGGATGATCCTAACCATTCAGTTGGTGGCCATTGAATGGACGGTTCAAAAGAAATTGGTCAGAGGCCTTGCACAAATATCCAATGTCAAATGGTTTTCATCATCTCATCAGTGTGATGTTGTGGGCTATTCTCCATCCATAGAGAGGCCCATTATTCGTGCGGTCAAATGCATGTAGCGTACTCCCAATCCATGGGCTACTCAAATCTTACATGAACGGAAAATTTTCGCACACAAAACGCGAATTGCTGATCTGTTGGTAGTATCTTAGATTTGGATCATAAATCTAGGATTTGGAATCCTCAGTAATTTTGTCTTGACTGTTCCGTTTGGCAACCCGAAGTTTCAAACCTTTAAATTTAGAAATTTTGTTTAGCAACTTGGGTTTGGAGATGGAAAAGTGGTTAGGGAGGGATGTGATGGGGTTGATCACGGTCTTCCTTTTAAGGAATAACTACTCTGAAATCATGGAGGTTTCTGGACGACTCATATTGCGTCCTCAAATCCAGATGGGATAAAAGCATAAATAATTCCTAATAATTTTAAAATAATTTGACTGATGATGATAACAAAAAAATAAAAATAAAATGAAACTGTAACTCTCTAAATAAGGAACTTAAACTTAGGATAGAGTTTTAGACTCAGGACTCCAACTCAAAACACACCCTAAAAATGAAACATACTATGAATAATAAACTTATTATCTATAGACGCCTCTATTCATACTTTAGACCTAATGGTTTTTGGTTGAAAATAGTCTCCAATTTACCATCCACGTTATTCTCAACTTTTATAAGCTCTTGTTGTGGATGACTTTTACAACTAAAAGGATCAAAAGTTATACTCCAACTAAAACTTACTATTTATAATAAAAATGAAAATTAGTGAGAATTTTGACACGCAAATTTGGTGTGGGCAACCCGAGCGTAGTGGGGTTACTTGGCTTAAGTAGGTTCTCTTACCTCAAAATCATATATGATATGTCGAAAACTTAAACAGTGTGAGATGTGACTGATGTAAGGCTCTAGCAGTCCCATCATTTCGGTCTCTGATGAGGCTTTCTTTGGTCCATCTTTGCCATGAAAGTGTCTGCAGCCTACACTACATCAAAAGGCATGTGATGCTCTCCTTATGACTTGTGCGTGGCGTAACTGTATCTTGGTTTCTACTTATTTGAGCTGAAGTGATGAAGTAACTTTAAGCAAAATAAAAATAAAAATGATCTTAAGCCAAATTTGCTAATCTCAAATAAGTTACTTATCAACTGCTGCAAGTAGAAAAAGTAACATATTTAGTAGTATCTGAACGGTCCCTAAATAACCAATTTCAAAGAAAATGATCGTCATTTAAGTCAGAAAGGATAGATTTTGCATGCTAGCTTTTATTGAAGAATTGAGAAGTGAGATTATTTAGCATATCAAATCGCAAACTCAATATTTTGGCCATGGATTTAGATCCCATTCCAAATGCTCCAAACTTCAAACCGCCGAACAACCGCGTGAAGGTTTCAGTGATTGGCGAGTGATGTTTCCGAACTAGAGATGCAGTCATCCCTACAATGGTTATTATTATTATTATTATTATTATTATCATTATTATCATTATTATTATTAACACACACGTACTCGAACCCTTGACCGGGAGTTGAAACTCGTGAGAGTCTACCACCCGAGCAAGAGTAAGGACCCTACAATGGTTCTATCTGCACAACTGTATTTTCATCTAACTCGCTTTAATCCCCATACATAGAAGAAGATCATTTCCGGGACAGATGTAATCATTCTCTGTTTGGGTCATCGTGGATCACTCATCTTTCTAAAAGATTACTTTTATCAGGCAATTCCAACCATCCCATTCTTGGGTTGGTAAATGAAAGACTATTAACAAATAAGGGCAAAGTCATGAATCGATCACATCACCCAATCATGCATGATTTTGTATGGCAACATCAAGGGGCTATTTGGTTTTTCAATTTCCTATGAATGCAAAGTAAATGACTATCATTATTATTTCTAGATGTTTGTTTAAATAGGAATTATGGCCCATAAATCAAGAATTAAATACACACCTAAAGGAAGTGAGTAAAATAATTTGTAATTATTACATTTTACATTATAAATTGTGGCTTTTATAAATCATCATTGCAATCAAATATAAGTAATGCCAGCATAACTAAAAGGGAAGAGGACTGAGTCCCATGGTGTGTTGATGTCACCAAATTCTCTTGGCCTACCATGATGTATGTGTTATATCAAAACTGTCCCTCCTGATGAGAAGGTTTTAATGATCGAGCTAAAGAATGAGACAGATCCAAAGCTTAAGCAGATACCCCCATCTTTAGGAATGTTTCAACGGTGGGAATCATTGTCCCAACTGCTTTTTGCAGCGTGGTCCACTTAAGCTTTGGATATGACTTACTTTTGGAAGCATATCATAAAATTATCTAGCCAAATGGATAGACAGTGTGGATATGATAAATACATCATGGTGGGGCCCAAAGAAACTAGTGATATCAACACACTACCAAAGTCAGTGATGTGTAATCATTATACATTTGCAGCAATTTACTATTGTAATTAGAAAACCAATTGGGCGTGACTTCGGTCCAGCCCATGACATGTGAAAAGAAACAGGCGTGAGGCCAATTGCCCACTTCTGTACTTCTGTGTAAGATCTGAGCTGTTTGTTAAGCCCCGTTTGGATGGGACACGGATTAGGTACTGACAGGTCACCAAGTTCTGTGGGCCCGACCATGATGTATGTTTTATATGCACGTTGTCCATCCATTTGGAGAGATCATTTTAGGGCAAGAGCAAAAGAATGAATCAAACCCAAAGCTCCAGTGGACCCCACCACAGAAAAGAGTGGGGAGAGTGACGTCCACCATTAAAAAATTCAAAGGGCTACAAAAGTTTTCGATCGAGCTGATATTTGTGTTTTGCCTTCTTTCATGTTTGTGTTAACTTGTGAACAGTTTGAATTTTAAATAAACATGATAGTGGGCCTTAGGAAGGTTTCAATGGTGGGAATTACTCTCCCCACTGTTTTCTCTGGTGGAGTCCACTTCAGCTTTGTATCTACCTCATTCTTTGGCTCTTGCCCTAAAATGATCTCTCCAAATGAATGGATCAGTGTGGATACAAAACATACATCATGGTAGGTCCACAGAACTCAGTGACGTCACTTCAATAGCCAGTCTGCTACTCAACATGTCAGTAGCTTCAATAGCCAGTCTGCTACTCAACATGTCAGTAGCTAATCCGCATCTGTTTGGATGCCATAACTTGCTTTTTCAATACATAAGTGACTTATTTTGGATAAGTTTAGTTTATGATTAGTTATAAGTAATTTTTTAATTTAAAAGTACTTAATCATGTCAGTTAATTTTTTAAAAAACTTTTCTACTTTTCATAAGTTGATGAAGAAAGGCATTAGTAAAGACGAGTGAAAGGAGAAGCTGATAAGTATGTTGCTTGTCAAACATACTTATCTTCTTAACAAGTATAAACTAAGATAAGCTACTTGAGGGATAAGTAGCTTATCTTAAGCAACTTACAATCCAAATGGGCCCTAAGTGTGACAAAAAATGCCCTTGAAATCCATAATGGCTCTGGACAGGCAAAACCTGGTTTTTAGCAAACCCATATCAGACCGAGTTTTAAATAGGCACGAATTTTGAGCCCAGGAGTGGGCATCTAGCCTAATATGCCAGCCCAAGCCCATTGACGGCCCTACATGAGAAGTGGACCGGCCACATGATCATTTTCCTTCTTATTTACTGGTTTGCAGCAAATTTCATAGGATCTGTGAAAGATTTCAAGGATTTCAGTCTGTGCTGTTTGGATGAACCCCAAATGAGAATGTGAATGGAATGGAACCATCATCCCAGTGGAGCCGTTTGCATAGTTGAAACCCTAGGATTGGACGGCTATGATGGTCCGATAAATTGGAGTGAACTACTAATACATGGGAGAAAGAAAAAGTATTTTAACATTGGATTATCTGCATCTAAATATTTAATAATGAACACTTACAAGGTTTCTTTAGCGAACATGCCAATAAGGCATGTATGTGTGAGATCCAAGGATCCCATCAGGTGGGCCACAATGTTTCTTTTGATCAAGGGTTCTTCCTCATTGCTACTTAGGCCACTGCCTACTAACAAATGGGGACGCGGATTAGCTACTGAACTCGACAGCCACTGACGTGATGTCACCACATTCTGTGGGCCCCACCATGATATATGTGTTCTTGATGTAGATCGGGTCGCGGACAATTTCATGGCCAAGATGGATCAGAAAAGGCACGGTCGGCGACAGAAGTGATCCGGACCATCGGACCTTAGATCGGGCGTATCTCACAATCTGGAATGAGTTATCTGATGTAAAATATATGATTTTGGGGTAGAACGAGCTACTTTAGCCAACCAACCCCGCTATGCCGGGTTGCGCAGCCCGGATTTGCGAGAAATCCCCTGATCGACGGTCGTTTCCTCGTTTTAATTTTGTTTTTACTATAAATAGTAAGTTTTAGTTTGAGTATAACTTTTCATCCGTTGGGCTTTAGGAATTGTGTCCAACATGAAAAGTGTTTAGGATAATTAAGAGAACGGCTTGGTGAAGCCAAATAGGACACTTACTATTTTTGGCCGAAAACCTTACGCACTAGTAGACATCATGACCGTCTATAAATAGTAAGTTTACTATTTATAGTAAGTTGTGAATTCTAGGAGTTTTAGTTGTAGTTTGAGTCTGATTTCTTTCTTATTGCTTGGTTCCCTTATTTAAAGGGTTGTGAACTCGATTTTGGGAATTCATTAATCAATTTCGAATTTATTAGAAGTTATTCTTATTTTCTACTTTCTTTCCTCGTGGATTCGAAAAGTCTCTGTGAAGAGTCCAGAGAAGTTCCGTGGATTTGGAATATTTATCATCTTGAGGAAGACGGTGCTCGACCTCACGTCCTTCCCTGCGTCAGTTTGGTATCAGAGCGAGGTTTTCCTTCGGGCCGATGACAAACAACGAAGGTATGAATCAAAATCCTGTGGACGGTGATCCAGGGATTCGTTATCTTTCGGAAAGAATGGAAGTTTTTCATCGGGAGAGTCAATTGACCATGCAAGGGCTGCAGGCAACCCTCGACCGTCTTGCGGATACGCTATTTTCGTCCCGAGCCCTAGGCGGTGCTCCACCACCTATGGTCGCTCCACCACCCGTGGTTGCTGTACGACGTGACCCTGATTATCGTAGAGTATTACCAGCGGTAAACCGTAGGGCTACACCAGATGACTCTAGTTCCAGCGATGAGAACATTAATGAGGGTTTTGACCGATGGCCAATACATGGAGGCGATCGTCTAGATCGTGCTGAAAGCGACTATCGAGGTAAGGCTGAACTTCCTAGTTTTAACGGTTTATTACGTATCGAAGATTTTCTCGATTGGCTAGCTGAAGTAGAGAGATATTTCGATTATATGGATGTGCCAGATCATAAAAGGGTGAAATTGGTAGCGTTTAAATTAAAATCTGGTGCTTCTGCATGGTGGGAACAATTGCAACTCTCACGAGCCCACTAGAACAAGGCGCCCATCGCATCATGGCCTTGGATGAGACGTCTTCTTCGTTCACGATTTCTCCCCAGTGATTATGAGCAAATATTATTCCAACAGTACCAGAATTGTCGACAAGGAAATCGAACTGTTATAGATTACACTGAAGAATTCCAGCGGTTGGCTACACGAAACGATTTGTCAGAATCTGAGTCACAGAAAGTGGCACGATTTATAGGTGGGTTGCGATCGGTAATTCAGGATCGAGTTCAGATGTACCTAGTCGGGACCGTAGATGAAGCAGTCCAATTGGCAAGAAGGGCAGAAACACAGCTTGCAAGAGCTCCTGCTCGTCCCTATCCTTCAAATCGACCCCCTATGATAGGTCCCACACAGGATCCAGTGCTGGCTTGAGGAAAAGATCTGGTAGGAGAACGTCCTCAACCTCCTCCACCCGCGAACCGTGATACGGGGAGCGGACCATCCAGGCCTCAACGGGCAGCACCCACAACAGCGGGCCCGAGTAGGATTCCGAATCCTTATGCTCGGCCAAGGCCGAACAATTGTTTCCGTTGTAGCCAACCAGGCCACTTATCAAACACTTGTCCTCAACGTCTGGCAGCACACTTGACTATAAACGAAGGGGGCACTGAAGATGAGGCCGCAGAAGAAGATCATGGCTTTGATGAATATGAACAAACCACTGAAGAAATAGCAGGTGGCGATGAAGTGATAGGCGAGGATCGTGGCGAATCTCTCGTTGTGAGGCGACTACTGTATACCCCACGAAAGGAATTACATCCACAGCGGCATAATATATTTCGTACTCGGTGCACTTTCAACGGAAAGGTCTGTAATGTGATCATAGACAGTGGTAGCAGCGAGAACATCGTCTCAAGAGTGATGGTGGATAAGTTGCAGCTACCAACGACGAAATATCCTTCCCCGTACTCAATTGGCTGGATAAAAAAAGTGAACAAGACTAAGGTAACTGAACAATGCACTATCTCATTTTCAATTGGTAAACATTATAAGGATCAGATACTTTGTGACGTGGTTGACATGGAAGCCTGCCATATGCTACTCGGTCGACCCTGGCAGTCGGACCGTGATGCGACCAATCGGGGGTGACACAATGTCTACATATTCGTCAAGAATAGTCGAAAAATAATCCTTACCCCTATGGCACCAGAGAACCACCCTAAAGCCTCTAAAGTGGAGGGGAGTTCTCTCTTGACCATTCGGGATTTCATGGAGGAGTCCAAGGAAACCAGCGAGGTATATACCGTAATGGTGAAGGGCGAGAAAGAGGAACCCTCAAACATCCCTCCAAGCTTAAGACTGTTACTAAACGAATTCAAAGAAGTCTGGCCTGAAGATTTACCTGATGGATTGTCCCCCATGAGAGACATCCAACATCACATAGACCTCGTCCCTGGGGCTAGCCTGCCCAATCGCCCTCATTATCGGATGAGTCCGAAGGAGTGTGAGATACTTCAGGGGCAAGTGGAGGAATTGATCCGTAAGGGTCTATTGAGAGAGAGCATGAGCCCATGTGCTGTACCAGCATTATTAACGCCAAAAAAAGATGGAAGCTGGCGCATGTGTGTCCACAGCCGAGCAATTAACAAAATTACTATTAAATATCGGTTTCCAATACCACGGTTGGACGACATGCTCGATATGTTAGGAGGGGCTAAAGTGTTCTCTAAACTCGATCTAAAGAGCGGGTACCATCAGATTCGTATTCGACCCGGTGATGAATGGAAAACGGCATTCAAGACAAAGGAAGGGTTGTATGAGTGGCTGGTCATGCCTTTCGGCCTATCGAACGCATCAAGTACTTTTATGCGTTTTATGAATCAAGTTCTAAAACCGTTCACTGGCTGATTTGTGGTAGTATATTTTGATGACATATTGATATATAGCCAGGATGAGGCGGAGCATAAGAAACATCTCAGGCAGGTGCTGCAGGTCCTACAAGACAACAAGTTGTACCTCAACTTGAAAAAGTGTAGCTTTTTAACTGACAGCCTGTTGTTTTTAGGATTTGTTGTAACGTCCACAGGAATTCGGGTGGACGATGAAAAGGTGCGAGCTATTAGGGAATGGCCGATCCCGACAAACATTCATGAGGTGAGGAGTTTTCACGGATTAGCGACTTTCTATCGTCGATTTGTGCGAGATTTTAGCACCATAGTCGCGCCAATAACAGACTGCATGAAAAAAGGGCCGTTCCAGTGGATCGATAAAGCTGACAAGAGCTTTCATGAGATCAAGCATCGTTTGTCTACAACACCAGTCTTGGTGCTTCCTAATTTTGATAAATTGTTTGAGGTGGAGTGTGACGCTTCATATGTCGGAATAGGAGGAGTATTATTACAGGAAGGCAGGCCGGTAGCCTTGTATAGCGAGAAGCTCAGTGAAGCTCGAAAGAAGTGGTCGACTTACGAGCTTGAGTTGTACGCAGTTGTTCAGGCACTGCGACATTGGCGGCATTATCTGATTCAAAGGGAGTTTGTTCTGTACACCGACCATCAGGCATTAAAGTTTATTAATAGTCAGACTAACGTGAATCGTGTGCATGCTAGATGGGTTACGTTTTTACAGGAATTTACGTTTGTTCTTAAGCATAAGTCAGGTTAGCAGAATAAGGTGGCTGATGCACTTAGTCATCGTGCGTCACTACTTGTTACGATGAGCAATGAGGTGGTCGGCTTTGACTGTCTCAAGGAGGTATATGCCGAGGATGAAGACTTCAAAGATTCTTGGTTGAAGTGTCAAGAAGGTCACCCCAGTGACTTTCATATACAGGATGGTTTTCTCTTCAAAGGGAATCGATTGTGCATCCCCCAAAGTTCTCTAAGGGAGCAGATTATTCAGGAACTACATGGAGGTGGCGTCGGTGGACACCTTGGGCGAGACAAGACGCGAGCTCTTGTGGAAGAGCGGTATTACTGGCCACAATTAGTACGTGATGTGGGAAGAGCCGTACAACGTTATCATATTTGTCAGACCTCCAAGGGACAATCTCAAAATACGGGCATTTACACGCCGTTACCTGTGCCTGACGGTCCTTGGGAGGATTTATCAATGGACTTCGTACTTAGTCTTCCACGAACACAATGCGGCATGGATTCGGTGTTCGTAGTGGTCGATCGTTTCTCCAAGATGACGCACTTTATCCCATGCAAGAAGACCCTCGATGCAACACATGTGGCTAATTTATTCTTTAGGGAGGTCGTACGGCTACACGGGGTCCCTAAGACCATTACTTCTGATCGTGACACGAAGTTCGTTAGCCACTTTTGGCGGACTTTGTGGACTCGATTCGATACACGACTTCAATTCAGCAGTGCTTACCACCCACAGACTGATGGGCAGACCGAAGTTGTGAATCGCGCTTTGGGAAACCTCCTTCGATGTATTTTAGGAGAGAAACCGAAGCAGTGGGATTTGACCTTGTCTCAAGCGGAGTTTGCATTCAACAACATGGTGAACCGCTCGACAGGAAAATTCCCGTTCCAGGTTATTTACGGACGAGTACCTCGCCACACACTAGACTTGGTCCCTCTGTCCAAGCTCCCAGGCATGAGTATTATAGCAGAACATATGATAGACAGGATCATGGGTATTCATGCGGAGGTGCAGACTAAGCTACATGTCTCGAACGAAAAGTATAAGGAACAAGCGGACAAGCTTCGTCGACAAAAGGTGTTCGAGGTGGGCGACTAGGTAATGGTCCATTTGCGAAAAGAAAGATTTTCGATCGGGACGTACAACAAGCTGAAGAATAAGAAAATTGGACCGGTACCGATCATCCGAAAGATCAATGACAATGCTTATGTTGTTGATCTTCTAGATGACATGACGATCTTACGGACTTTCAACGTTGCGGACCTGACCGAGTATCATGAACCAGCACAGGAGGAGAACTCAAGGACGAGTTCTTTTCAAGTGGAGGGGACTGATGTAGAGCGGGTCGCGGACAATTTCATGGCCAAGATGGATCAGAAAAGGCACGGTCGGCGACAGAAGTGATCCGGACCATCGGACCTTAGATCGGGCGTATCTTACAATCCGGAATGAGTTATCCGACGTAAAATATATGATTTTGGGGTAGAACGAGCTACTTTAGCCAACCAACCCCGCTATGTGGGGTTGCGCAGCCCCGATTTGTGAGAAACCCCCTGATCGACGGTCGTTTCCTCGTTTTAATTTTGTTTTTACTATAAATAGTAAGTTTTAGTTTGAGTATAACTTTTCATCCGTTGGGCTTTAGGAGTTGTGTCCAACATGAAAAGTGCTTAGGATAATTAGGAGAACGGTTTGGTGAAGCCAAATAGGACACTTACTATTTTTGGCTGAAAACCTTGCGCACTAGTAGACATCATGACCGTCTATAAATAGTAAGTTTACTATTTATAGTAAGTTGCGAATTCTAGGAGTTTTAGTTGTAGTTTGAGTCTGATTTCTTTCTTATTGATTGGTTCCCTTATTTAAAGGGTTGTGAACTCGATTTTGGAAATTCATTAATCAATTTCGAATTTATTAGAAATTATTCTTATTTTCTAATTTCTTTCCTTGTGGATTCGAGAAGTCTCTGTGAGGAGTCCAGAGAAGTTCCGTAGATTTGGAATATTTATCATCTTGAGGAAGACGGTGCTCGACCTCACGTCCTTCCCTGCGTCAGTTCTATCCACACCGTCCATCCATTTGGAGAGATAATTTTAGGGGATGAGAGAAATATTGACGCAAATCCAAAGCTAAAGTAGACCCCACCACAGAAAATAGTGGGGATTGAACTCCTACCGTTAAAAGCTTATTTGGGCCATAGAAGTTTTGGATCAAGCTATTATTTATGTTATCACTTATTCCATGTCTTTATTAACTTATAAACAGGTTGGATCTCAAATAAACATCATGGTGGGCCCTAGGAAGGTTTCAACGGAGGGTGTCACTGTCCCCACTCTTTTCTGTGGTGGGGTCCACTTGAACTTTTGGTTCATGCCCTAAAATGATCTCTCCAAATGGATGGATGGTATGGATACAACACATACATCATGATGGCCCCAAAGAACGTGGTGACGTCACTTCAGTATCTAGACCCGCTACTGTTGGGTTCAGTAGCCAATCCGCGTCCAACAAATGGACGGCTAAAACAATTATTTTCCAGCCATGCACTTCTTTGTACAGTGTTGTGGCCCACAAGAGAAGTGAAACGTCTGATTATTAGCTCAAAAGCTCTAAATATTATGGCCTACCTAATGGGAAGCCCGGTTCTTACACACGTGTTTTGTCGCACCAAACTTCTGGTTCTAAGGAGCTGGAAAGGGGTGGCAGGTCCTGCATAGGTTTAAGGTAGTTCGCATAGAAACACCTGGACGGTCCAATTTTTCAATCTGAGCCGTTCACTAGGTACGATCCTCACTACATTGGCCACCATGCGGCTATCCTACTGATTTGATGATCTTATTCTCTCCTAAATTGATTTTTGACAACTGAATTCTATGGAACAATAAGCAACCAAAGATTGACCTGACCCACCACAAGGATGGCTCAAATTAAGTCATTCTCAATTACTTCAATTCATTCTATAGAAGATCTTCATCTTTCCAATTTTATGCTATTGATCATATGGTTAAAATCTTGTGATACTTTTTTTTTTTAATATATATATATATATTGAGTAAGCTTAACCAAATAGGCAGCCTAATTCACAGGTCAAAACCCAAAAACTCGGCTCAATGCATGCGACCTGGTATTGGATAGATAGATATCAATTAAAAAATTACAGTAACAATAAATATAAAACTAATTTTGTTAAGTAAAAATAATAGAAAATACTTATAAGAATAAATGCACAAATGATGTACTGTTTATATATATTGAATTTGAAGAGCCACATACGGCGTAGATGATGGAGGGAGTTTATAAATGTGATATGGGCTTACATATACCCACCTAAATGATTTATTTTTAGTTTAGGACATAGAGGTTAGTTTTCATTTATCATTAATGACACGGAACTTTTATAATATAAAAGGAGGTGGAGGTGTGATTCCTGACTTCAGCGATTCTCTTCTCTCTACTTTCTCTTTTAATATCTAAACTATTTCTTCTTTATTTAATCTCTCTAATTTTTTATATGGTATTAGAGCAATGACTCATCTCTACTGTGAGTTAATTTGGATCAAGAAGTTATTATAAGAAATGGAATTTACAGTGCACGTACCTATGCACCTATCTATGTAACTATTTGGTGATAATCAATGTGCTTCATACATAGCAAACAATCTAGTCTATCACAAAAGAAATAAACGCTCAACATAGACTACCATTTCAAATATGAGAAAGTTTTCAGCAACAAAATCTTTACTTCATATCTTCCATCTTAAGTTCACGAAGGTTTTTTGTTCTATTTAGAGACTACGCATATGTATTCCAAGATTAGGATAGATGATATCTATAATCCAACTTGAAGTGTAAATGAATGTGATTTGGACCCACATATACCTGCTTAGATGGATTTTGGTCCGTGGCATAGTGATTTTTGCTTTTATTATTAATGGTATTTCTATAATTATGAAACTTCTAATTACAAGAAGGGAGGTGTGAATCCTAACTTCAGCCCATCTTCTCTCTCTACATTCTCTTCTTCTATTTCTTTTTTCTAATATATTCCACATCTCTTTTCACCATTTTACAGAGAATTTTATCGAGTGGTTAGAGCATCATCCAAGACCCACACATATTACCCAAAATATATGGGTATTGTCCATAAATGATGTGGTTATGTAAATGATGTGGTTGTATTATTTAAACCCCATGGGTTAAAAACCATTGCATATGTTATCTAACCGATATATGCAATGTGGCCATCCACTAATGAGACACCAAATATTAATTTGATGACCAACCACATGAATCCAGAAGTTTTGGGTAGTTGTTCATTATTCTCTTAACATCTAATGGTTAAGTTAACATGGTTTTTCTGGCAATTAGATTTTATGGTGGAACCACCCTATAGGATGGTTTGGATATGCACCACATACATTGTTGGAGAACCGTGGAAGCACACATAGATGAATCAAGCAAAGTACTATCAATTATACAACCGAGTCGAAACACAAACAATATGAATTTTATGTGGAAAAACTCTTTTGGAAAAAAATCATAGCGTAAGTGATAAGTAATGCACTATAAAAGTAGAAATACAAGAGCTAGAGTGTTACCAATTTGAGCAAGTCTGAAATCCACTTCACAAGCCCAAATTATGCCCTCGAAACCCTTAGAAACGAATTAAAAAGCTCTAGAATTGTTCTTCTAATTTTCAAATCCCGATTACACCTAATATATATAGTATCACAATCGCAATAGGAAATAAATCCCACACTTATACAATTCTGTGCGCGCGCTTGATGGAACCTTCGATGGCATCGACGATCTGTCGATGGCATCGAACTCCTTCGATGACATTGAGTAAAACACCAAAACGTTCTAGCAATAAAATATGATTTTCTGAATTTTTCCAATGGCATCGTGTATCTGTCGATGGCATCAACCACTACTCGATGGCATCGATAGATCCTATTGCTTACAACTTTAAAACATCAAAAAAAATCTTCACCATGTCTTCAATCTTTATTCTTCATTGCTTATTATCCTCATCTCTAATTCTTCATTGCATCATAGCTCCGCCAACAATTCTCAAGTACAGTTCGTCTTCCATTTACACCTTCATCAAGCCTAGAGAAGTTTTACAGAACTTAAACTTCTCTGTAGGAACCATCTTACACTCTGAAAAATTGAAAAATAAGACAAATTTTGAGATGGTTGTGAACCGTCTCTAAAATCCCTTGGTTTAAAGACAGCTATGAACCATCTCTAAAATTTTGGATGGCTCTTAACCGTCTATAATATGAACTAAAATGGTCTTATAAATGTTGAACGTCCAAAAATCATTTAAGATGGTCAAAATCTGTTGGTAATTGTGGAGAAAAGATGGTTATCGACCATTTGGAATAAAAGACGATCCTTAGTTGTCTTATATGCAGTCATCTGAGACAGTCAAAGATTGTTCACATTAGAAATGGTCATTAGCTGTCTTATAGTAGTCATTTGAGACTGTTAAAGACCATCTGCATTAGAGACGGTCCTTAGCTGTCTTATAGGCAGTTATCCGAAACAGTCAAAGACCGTCTGCATTAGGGACGGTCATTAGTTGTCTTTTTGTGGTCATCTGAAACTGTCAAAGATTATCTGTATTACAGACAGTCCTTAGCTGTCTTATAGTGATCATTTGAGACTATGAAAGGCCTTCTGCATTAGAGACAATCCTTAACTGTCTTATAGTGGTCATATGAGAGTGTCAAAGACCGTCCTACCCTTCCACTACCCTGAACATGCTTTAATGTGGGGTTACTGTGGAGGCCTCCATGTATGTATCACGTATCTAGGCTATCCATTAGTTTCTCACTCTACATCCTTCTTATTTTATTAGAAATTGAAATTTTAGGAAATGAAGTTCGAAAAAAAAAAAAAGAAGTGAAAAAATAGAGATTTTGATATATAATTGACATTTTGAAAAAGAAAATTGTGAAGTTCAAAAAAAAATTATGAATTAAAAAAAAAAGTTGAAAAGCTTATAAAAATAATTAACAATGTTTGCGAATAATTTAGATTTTGAAAAAAAATAATTTGTGATTTTATAAAAATATAGATTTTGGAAAAAAAAAATTAAGAACTTTGAATAATGTTAATAATTTTGAAAAAAAATGATATTTTGAAAAAGAAAATTAAAAAGATTAACAAAATTGTGAAAAAATTGACAACTATGAAAAAAAAAACAATTTTAAAAGGAAAATGAGATTTTGTATTTTGAAAAGAAAAATTGAAAAGTTAAATAACAAAAGTGAGATTTTGATAATATGTTGTATATCCTCGCCGCCCATATGTTTCTTCAACCCATTTTTGGATGGGGTATAAAAAATTGTGTAAATTTAAATCTTAAGTGGACCACACCATTGGAAAGAATGGTAATATAATACCTTGCCATTAAAAATTATAAAGAGCCCATCATACAATTTTAGTAATGTTTATTTGTAATCTAACTTGTTGATAATGTACAGAAGATCTAGATGAAGGTAAACTACAAAGATCAAATTGATCCAAAACTTTTGTGGCCTTCAAAAGGTTTTTAATGGTTATTGATGACTGTTTTGTTTGTATGGCCCACCTGAGATTAATGAGTTCTTTTGATTTGAAATCACATCATATGATGGAAAAATTTATGAACGGTGTCGATATACATAAAATATATCAAGATGGGCCCTACACGGTTAAAGTAACACCCATGAAGGAGTTACCTAAATAGTGAAATGGTACTATAAGGTCACCTCATGGGAACTTCCCATGAAGTTAATCTGTGTGGGCTCCACCATGATGTGTGTAGAACATCAACACCATGCATTTGATTTGTCCCTTTTATGTTATGGGATATCTCAAAAATCAGTCGTATACGAAACTCAAGTGGGCCATAACATCTAAAACTATGTGAAGACATATCCCTAAAACATATAAAAGCATTTGGTGGGGCCCACATGAGTTTTGAATATGTATGAAACTTGGTCTGACTCCTCATCCAAGTGGGAGACACATAATGAATGGGTTGGATCTATGAAACACATTTAGGTAGGCCCAATAAATGATTATGAATGTTTTAATGGAAGGGTAACCCTCTCAACTATAGTATGTGGCGTGGCTCACCCAAGTCATGGTTTGACTTTATTTTTAAGCTCGTTGCCCACCATGGAATGGTGCATCTGACGGATGGGGCAGATCCAAAGTTCAAGTGGACCCCACCATAGAAAAGAGTGGGATAGTGACACCCACCGTTGAAACCTTCTTAGGGCTCACTGCAATGTTTATTTGAGATCCAACCTATTTATAAGTTAATACAGACATAGAATAAGGGAGAACATAAATATTAGCTTGATTGAAAACTTCTATGGCCCAAAGAAGGTTTTAATGGTAGGAATTCAATCCCCACTGTTTTTTGTGATGGGGTCCACTCGAACTTTGAATCTGCCTCATACTTTGGCTCAATCACAAGAAGTTTTTAATGTTGGATATTCAATCAACAATGTTTCATGTGGTGTGGTTTGAGTACCTGGATGAATAGGAAAAAAATTTCATATTGATCCAAAACTTTCATGACCCCTTAAGGGTTTCAATGGTAGACGTTCAATCCCCCTTCTTAGGTGGTGGAATTCGGAAGTACGCGGATTGCATCCTATACCTTAACGTATCCAGTTAGCAACGATACCTTGAATGTATTTGGTTTATCCAGACAGTCGATCCATTTTTTCAGATCATTTTAGTGGTTGAGCTCAAAATTGAAGCATATCCAAAGCTCAAGTGGACCATACCGCAGGAAAACAGTGGGAATAATGATTTCCACTGTTGAAATCTTCCTATGTCCCGTAGTGATGTTTATTTGTCATCCAACCTGGTCATAAGATCACAAATATATGGATTTAGGGAAAACTAAAATATCAACTTGATCCAAAACTTCCATGGCCTCCCAAAATTTTTCGATAGTAGGCGTTCAATTCATACTGTTTCCTATGATGTGGTCCCCTTCAGATTTTTAAAGGCTTCATTTTTGAGCTCATGCAATAAAATTATATGTTAAAATGGATGGACAGAGTGGATAAAATAAATAAATCACAGTGGACTCACAGGATTTACTTAGTACACTTACAGTACCAAGTCTACGCAATCCGCTTCCATCCAGAATCCAGGGCGCGGATTAGCTGCTGACAGGTTGAGTAGTGAGACTCGCTACTCAAGTGACGTCACCAGGTTTCGTGGGCCCCACCTTAATGTATTTTTTGTATCCACACCTTCCATCCATTTTTAGATATCATTTTAGGGCAATATCTAAAGAATGAGTTAAATCCAAAGCTCCAGTGGACCCCAACATAGAAAATAGTGGGGACAGTGATGCCCACCAATAAAAACTTCTAAAGGCCACAAAACTTTTAAATCAATATGATATTTTTGTTTTACCTTATTTCATATCTTTTTTAACTTTTGAATAGGTTGGATTTCAAACAAAAATTATGGTGAGCCTTAGGATAGTTTCAACGGTGGGAATCACTCTCCCCATTGTTTTCTGTGGTGGGGTCCACTACATCTTTTTTTCTGCCTCATTCTTTGGCTCATGCCCTAAAATAATATCTAAAAATGGATGGACGGTGTGGATACAACACATACATCATAGTGGGGGCCACAGAACTTGGTGACATCACTTCAGTAGCCGACTCGCTACTCAACCTGTTAGTATCTAATCCGCGTCCTAGAATCTAGACGTGGTTTAGCCAGTTACGCCGCCACTATATCTAGGTAGCTAGTAGTCTGTGCTATGTGGACCCCACCATGATGTATGTGTTTTATTTACGCGGTCCATCCATTTTGAAAGATAATTTTATGTCTTAATCCCAAAATGAGATAGATCTAAATCTTAGGTGGACCACACTATGGAAATTTTTTTTTTTCATTGAATGTCCACCATTAAAAACCTCCTAGGGCGCACTGTAATGGTTATTTGACATCTAACCTATTGATTAGGTCATAAAAAATTGGATGAAGTGAAAAAATATATATATCAGCTTGATCCAAAACTTTTGTGGGCCCTAAGAAGTTTTTAATGGTGGCGTTCAATCAACACTTTGCGGTCCACTTGACATTTGGATCAACATCGGTTTTGGGCTTATAACATAAAATGATTGGTAAGAATGTGTGGATGGGATGGATGAAACACATACATCATGATGGGGCCCATAGAGCGCCGACTATTAGCCATTGGCTAGTGGCAAGGTGAGAAGGAAATCAGATTGCCTACTGAGTTCTTCAGTGTGCAATTATGGTACTGAGTAAACTCTGTTGGACCCATTGTGAACTCATATGGTTCATCTACGCTGTCCATCCGTTTTTCCAGATCATTTTAGGGGTTGAGCCCAAATTAAAGTATATCAAAATCTCAAGTAGACCATGTCAAAGGAAATAATGTAAACATTGATTTCCACCGTTGAAATATTTCTAAGGCCCCCAGTGATGTTTATTTGTCATCCAAACTCTTCATAAGATAAAAAAGACATGGATGAATGGAGAACACAAATATCATCTTGATCTAAAACTTCTATGGGCCCCAAAGAATTTTCAACAGTAGACTTTAATTCACACTGTTTTAGGTAGTGTGGTCCACTTGAACTTTTTATATGATTAATTTTTGGTTTAAAGCACTAAAATTATGTGATGAAATAGATGGACAGATTTGATAAAATGTATGAATGACGGTGGGCCCCACAAAATTTATTCAGTACGCTTAGCCTACTGACAGTACGCAAACTGCTTCCGGTGAGAAGCTGATCCTTTTCCTCTCCATCTCTCGATTTCCTCTTTCCTCTCTCCCCTCTCGATCAAAATTGGTTTGTCTCCTCTGACGATCTTCCTCTCTCTCTCTCTCTCTCTCTCTCTCTCTCTCTCTCTCTCTCTCTCTCTCCTGTGAAGCACTTTGGGATGCCATTGCAGCCCTTTGCAACTCAGATCCAGCGAGACGACAGTTGGTGATGAAGCCAACCTTCCAACTTTTTAATTTATGCGTATTTATCCATCTTCTGTTTGCATTTTTGTTTTGTAATTTTTTATTTGTGGGTTTTCAGAGATTAGAGATGGTTTCCAACAAATCCACAACCCTTATCAAGTAAGGGGTTTTCGAAGATTAGAGATGGTGGGCTGGAGATGCAGCAGCAAGGGTTTCATATTTGTAGCTGGAGGTGGGTTTGGAGCTTGCGACTAGAGGTGAGTTTGGAGATTAAAAAAATCCCCATTAACATGCATTTTAGATGTATGTTTAAATGCTTTAATGAAAAAGAGATAATTTAGTATCCTCTCTTTGATAAATTTATATTTATAGTTTTTTTACTAGTTTTTCTTAAATGATATTAACTGTTTACTTTTTTGTTTTGTTTTTATTTATTTTTTAATTTCATTTTATTTCCTCATCTATAGATCTGGATATGATTATATATATATTTGGATTATTTTTTTTTTCTATTTGGGTTTGGGATTGGTTTATATGTGGTTGCCTTAAATCTCTCAGTGAATGGTATGATATGCAAATTCGTTTTTTAATCCTTGGTTTTTGTTGCTACATCTGTTTCAATGCCTTTTGTTTGTTTGGTGAGGCAATGAAAAATACAATGTGGACTTGTACGCCCCTTGTTTGATAGTTGGTGTAGAAATCATCCATCTATGCGAAACACAATATTTCAACCAGTTAAATGTAACACTTTCACAGTAGAAATCTAATTCATTTCCTTCCAAATAATTGCACTTATCCAGCCGATTTAAGCCACAGATCTGTTATCAACCTCCTAAGCTTTTCTTGCTTCTTTTATCTTCTTTCTTTTTGTGATCTATTAGAAATGATTGAATGAAGGTTCACATGGATGCAAGTACATATCAAATATTTATGAAATGGGTGTGGAGGCGGTATGATTCCTGTTGATTGGTACATGAACCTCATATGTTTAATGTTACATGGCCGTAATGGACGTTACAGGGGCCATAATGGCTGTTACAATCTGTATTGTAATGGCCATAAGGCTGGCTGTTGCAGCCACTGTTACTATTTGAATACCTTAATATCTATCTTCCCACAACATGTCATAACTGTTTTATCTATTTTTGCAAGTTTTCTTGTTTCATTGTTCGCATAAGTACTTGGAAAGAACAAAGAATATTTTCATATGAAACATGGATTTATTTTATCTAATTAAATAATTGGGAAACTAATTTCTGATATCAGTATCTTGTTTAATTACTGAATCGCTTAAGGGTGGCCTCTTCTTAGGAAGGTTACCACACATTTCGTGGGGCATTCTGGAACTACTTTAGCTTGGGTATGAACTTTCCTTTGCCTAATTATTTATGGTACCACTTATCCTTGTGAGAGTTTATAGGACCACTGGTTAAGGATGGCCCCATTCAAGATGCTTTTGGCATGCTGAGATCTGTTTTTCACTGTCAGTTCTATAGTGGCTCTGTCACTTCTTTTTTTTCAGTTTTTTTTTTAATCATGGTATGTAATAGTCTTTAAAGTACGAAGCATCTTTCTTATGTAGCTTCAAATGTGTAGAAATTTCATTGTTATGTTTTCTTTATTTTATTTAGCTTGAGAAAGATAAGTTTTCTAGTCCTAGAATAAATATATATTTGAAAGTTGTTCTTATAAATGGGTATCAGATGTAATATCAAAATACTCTCATGACATAGCAAACAATTTTGTCTTGTTTCATATAGGAATGGACACTCAAGTACCTTATGCATTTCACTCGGAGCGAAAGTTGCATCCTGAAAAATTCAAAAATCAGATAGTTAATCAGGTAAAAGCCAATTTGATCCATTCATTGGTTCGGCCATTTACATGTATTGCATATGGGCCATTGGTCATGTTTTCCCTATATGTCCACTTTTCTCATACACTAAAAACAGGGGACTGATGTAATTGAGAATGTAATGGAGGATTTATCTGAAATTTTTGTTGTTTTGTTTTGTGTAGGGGGATTTATCTGATAACTTGCTATATGGAGATATTCTGTTCTCAACATCTAGGCTCAAACAACTTGCTATATGGAGATATTCCGGTAACTTGCTATCTAGGACCTTGAAATGAAACCCACCTTTGTTCCTAAGTCAAGGCTATTGCCATGTTATTCTTGGCAATCTCAAAATTTGGAGACACTGTCAAACATGTGACATAGCAGAACATCCATCACTAAAGATAAATATCAATCAAAATGTTTATAGTTTTTTTTTTTTTTTTTTTTTTTTTTTTTTTTTTTTTGTTCCTTGTTTTTCTTTTTTAGAGTTTCACTCACATGGTTTTATTTTTATTTGTTTTAGTTGGTAATGGGTGTAGCATGTCACTATCTTAGTGCTAGTAGAAGAAAACTATATTCATGGTAAAAAGTTTGGAAGCGGTCAACTATCTTAGTGTTAGTTGTTAATACTTGTAAAACCATGTTGTTGTTGTTGTTGTTCTTTTTTTTTTTTTTCCCTTATAGAATTATACATACGAATGTTGAGCCTTTCAACTGTTAGTTACTTTCTGTTCCACATACAAAATTGTTTCCTATCACTTCTTATGTTGTTAGTCTCCCTATATATTGTTACACACACAATTTGTTATTGGTAGACTCTCATGTCTTATCTAATGACACAATACAGGCTACTAATCAACCATTTGCATTGATTAGTTAGGGTTCAAAAACTTCAACCTGATTGGTTAGGGTCGAGAAAATTCAACACAATTTGTGTAGGGTTCAACCCCTTTAGGGTTGAGCATAGAGGAATTGGGGGTGGGTTCAGTTTTTCTGATTGAAATTCAGGACTGGTCAAGTTGCAGGCCATGGTTTTGAACTGAGGCTAAAGCCCCCTTTTCTTGTAGTGTTGGGATTAAGACAAATGTGGCTAGCGATTTAGAGGTCTATAATGGGTCATAGAAGTAGCTATGGATTTGACTTTTGGCTATGGAAATGCTAAAAGTTGATTTGGCTAAACACTTGTTAGTAAAAATAGTTTGCCAATATCGTGACAATAAATTTCTAAAACTTTATAAATGCTTCATGGTTGAAAATTCACATGGACCATAGAACCCATGAATTTAATAGCCTTTTGTTTTATGCTACTAGATTTTATAATGTCATTATATTAGAAGTTTGTAGACCGTGAAGGCTATCTCATTAAATGAATACTGTTGTTTCTATTTTTTTCAAACCTTCTTTTAATTCATTGATTAGTTTTCATAAGATTGTAAATATTCTGTTGCAAAGGAAAAGAAAGGGCTAGATTATTTTTTGAGCTCATCTAGGCTTCCTTATCATTCATGTATGGCAGTGCAAACCTTTGCTAAACTGTAGCTCTAATCTGAACTTTGTATGCAATCTGATCAAGTACATTAATGGTTCAATTTGATCAAGTGCATTAACTTCTAATACTACAGTTAACATCTAATACTATCTTATTTCTTTGTAGGATAACATTGCTGTATTTATGGACCCTTGTGCTGTAATTCTTGTTCTCATCATCGTTGGACTCTTATGCATGAGAATCAACGAGGTATCCCTATAACACATGCCTCTTTTTATAAAGTTTTAATTTTTGTTGTTGTTTCTAGTAACTTGAATTGGAATATTTTTCTTTATTATTTCTTTGTCCACTTAAGCTTCTATTTAAGCTTAACAATTCTTCTTAATTCTAAATTCTAACCATGTTTTGTTGGTTGAATATTTTTTTTATTAGATGAAATAAACATAAAAAGAAAATTGTTGTTGAATTTATTATTATTTTTTTTAATGCAAGAATTCCGAGATGGTCCATAACCGTCCTTTTTAATGATGTTAAATGTACACTGATGGCCACATACCATCAATGTTTTAGATAGTTTTTAACCGTCTATCATCAGAAACGGTCCATAATAGTCCTTTTATTGTCCATCTTTAATGATGGTCCATGACCGTCCTTCTTTACAGACAATCCATAACCATCCTTTTAATGTTTATCTTTAATGACAGTCCGTGACTGTCCTTTAACTAATACGGCACAACAAATAAGGACAACCCATGCGACGATTCAAAACCATCATTTATTGAGATTTGAGACGGTTTTTAGCTGTTCTTTTTTCACTGTTTTGGCGTAGTGTTAGTGAGCATGTCAGTCAGATTCACGCTTATGTGAATCTTCTCTAAAGTCACCCCATCTTCCTCAAGCACATGTTGAATAAAATGGTGATACACATCACTATGTTTAATATGTGAGTGATAAACAAAATTTTTAGCAAAATTGTTCGTACTCTCACTATCATAATTGACCGGCATGGCTTCCTGCTGAAGCCCTAACTGATTTATCATCCCCCTCAACCAAACACCTTCATTAAATACTTTTGTCACTGCTACATACTCAGGTTTGGTTGTGGAAAGAGCCACTACAGCTTAAGCTTTGACATCCAACTGATCACTTCACTCGCTAGCACAAAAAAGTAATTAGAAGTCAATCTTTTATTATCCACACTGGCCGCATAATTAGAATCCACATAGCCTACTAATTTGATCCTTGATTTCTCAAATAATAAGGCATAGTCCTATGTATCTCAAATATATTGAAGTAGCCATTTCATTACCTCCCAGTGTTGCTTGATGGGGGTTAAACATGTATCTGCTAACAATACCCGCTGCATGTGAAATATCCGGTCTTGTACACACCATGACATACATTAAGCTATCAACCATGCTCAAATAAGGCACACTAGACATCCTACTTTTCTTCATCTATTTTAGGACAATGTTCTGAAGATAACTTAAAATGAGCCACGTGGGGAGCGCTGACCGGATTTGCCTTGTCCATCCCATACTTGATCAATACTTTTTCAAAGTATTCTGCTTGAGATAACCAAAACCTGCTTATTTTCTTGTCTTTACATATGTTAATACCGAAAACCTTCTTTGTAGCTCCTAGATCTTTTATCTCGAATGTCCCTGATAATTGAGTCTTTAGTATGTCGATTTCAAACATGCTATGACTTGTGATAAGCATGTATCAACATGCAATACCAAGATAATGAACTTCCCATCATTTGGTGTCTTGTAATATACATAATGTTCATACTCACTCTTGGTAAACCTCTGACTCACCATGAAAGAATCAAACTTTTTATACCATTTCTTAGACGACTATTTAAGGCCATACAACGACCTCTTCAACTTACAAACTTTTTTCTTTACCCCTTATATTTCATAACCTTCTATTTGCTTCATATAGATTCGTTATTTCAATTTTTCACATAGGAAGACAATCTTCACATCCATCTATTACAGCTCGAGATTGTATTGGGCAACCAATGTCAATAAGAATATGATAGATACTTGCTTTACCACATTTGCGAATATCTCAGTGAAGTCGATACCTTCTATTTGAGCATATCTCTTTACCACCAACCTTGCCTTATATTTATCATATTTCTTCTTAAAGATTCACTTGCACCTGATCGCTTTTCGGTCGACGGAAAGTTCCACTAGCTCCCATGTCTCATTCTTGTACAAGGAGTCCATATCATTACCATCATTGCTTTCGCTTTTTTATCATTTGGCTCATCAAGAGCCTCATGAAGAGTAGACAGATCTCCATCATATGTAATAAGAGAAAATGTAATATTTGAGTCATCTTTATATCTCATCGGTAACCTATGATACCTCAGTGGATTCCTTCTCATAGGTGGCTGCTTCACATGTTCCTGTACCTATGTCTATGTATCAGTATCAACCTATGATTCATCTTTATCTAACTGAACGTCAACGACTAACCTTTTCACTTCCTTGTATTCATCTTTATGGAACAAGGATCCTTCATTGAATTTGACGTCATGACTAAGGATGATTTTTCGTGTGACCCGGTCATACAACATATACCCCTTCACACCACCATTATAGCTGACAAAGATATGCTTTTTAGCATTTTGGTACAACTTATATCTCTTAACTGATAGTATATGAGAATAAGCTTCACAACCAAATACACGCAGTTTCAAGTAGTCTACCTGCTGACCACTCCACACTTTCTCAGTAATTTTATATTCAATGACAATAGAAGGGGATTAATTCACCAAATAACAAGTTATGTTAACGATCTTAGTTCACAATTCCTTGCTCAACCTAGCATTATTGATTATGCATCGGGCCATCTCCAGGAGAGTCTGATTTATCCGGTCGGCTGCACCGTTTTACTTTAGTATATGGGGCACTATGCTGTGCCTCACGATCCCTTCATCTTTACAATACTGATTAAATTCCTGAGAAGTGAATTCCTCACCACTATCTATCCTCAACACTTTCACCTTTCGCCCTTTTTGTTTTTCCACCATCGCCTTCCACTGCTTGAAGTTTGTGAAAACATCGGATTTAATTTTTATAAAATAAACCCACACTTTTTTGAAATAGTCATCAATGAATGTGACAAACCATGACGACCCTCCACCAGAAGCCACGAGCGCCGACCCCCATACATTAGAATGCATTTAATTATGAACACCATTAGAAACATGTTTTCCATACTTAAAAGATAACATTAACTATTTACCATATATACAATACTTGCATATACTGAAATTAATACTTTTAAAAACTGGTATTAAATAATGGCCAGCAACTACCTTCATGCTATGCTTGCTCATGTGACCCGAGCATGCATGCCACATATGTGCAGACGTGGAATCTACTATAGACGTTGCAACTCCACTTGATGAAGTGCTCTTAATTAAACTACAAAGGTTTTTGTTCATTTGTTCCTTCATGACTATGAGTGCTCCTTTTAAAACTTTAAGGACACAACCAAACCTAACGAATTTGCACCCTAGTGCCTTGACTGCTTATACTTTTCCTTAAATCAGGAACGTGTCTCAGCTCAATCAAGACACGCTCCATGCCATCAAACATTTTGATACGCACTGATCTAACACTCACCACTTTAAAGCATTGTCATTGCCCATAAACACCTAGCCATCATCGCACTCACTATAATTGGTGAACCAACTTTGATGCGGGGTCATGTGGTATAAAACCCCCGGATCTAAAATTCATTCTTCATTGAAATACCCATATTTTGATGCAGTTAGCACGTTACTACCATTCGTTTGCTCACCGAATTTCACAATATTGTCTTCTGTCACGCCCCAGACTCGGTAACCAGAATCCCAAGGAACCCGATGGCCGGTTCTGGCCGTAACAGCCTCCATAGTACCTCATTCTTGGCTCCTAAGATAGGTTCTGTTTCTGGGATCCTACAAGGAGAATTTTCATAATAATGTAATCATTACCAATATGAGCATATCCAAGATCACAGCAAGTACATCTGAGAATAACAAAGGCACACATCACAAAATCCACTATAAATTTGAACTTTTACAACTTTCAGAAGGTACAAAAGGACATACATAAGATGATAGGAGAAGGAGAGGAAGATCAGCAACACTGGGTCCTTAAGCTCAAATCAACTCTGCGCCCTGCAGCTACGACGCTTGCCTAGAGTCTCCTGCATGCATCAATCGTGCATAAGCTTATAGAAGCTTAGAGGGTGGTGAAAGTGTGTGACAATGGTGCACAGAAGAATAGTAAGAGATGTAAGAAGGAAAATATGCTCAATGGAAAAATCACTAGCCTTACCAAGACTTATCATGAATACGATGCGATGAGTACTAGATGCCATACCAAGGCAATGCATGAAGGGGCTTGTACAGCCAATGTTAATGCGATGTAAGTAATGCCAGTGCTCATATCCAAACCATAAGTCAAGTACATTTCCAATCATAGGGAAATCACCGGGGTCCATTACACTGCTGAATGACTATCGCTCTACAGATCCCACACAGTCAAACAAGCGTAAGAGACCTCACTACCCGCCTGTGGACGGCCAATCACCAGCAAGGCCTGACGGTAGCGGAGCCATTTACGAGCTGGTCAGACTCAGCCTAGTAATGCCCCCTACACACTGGGCAGGTAAGGCCACACCCCTATCTAATCAACTACACGACAGTGGGAGTCACATCCTAATAGTATAATGTCCTCGTGTGCTCATGTATTCCACCCGATCATGGTGTTGGAGCAGATACTTAGTACCATAAAAGTTTTAGAAATTTCACCCATAGGCATCCTATGCACTCGGTATGCTTAACTAATATTTTTGGTGTCCACACATACGACCATCCACGAATATCCTGTGGAGGCAAGGCCCTGAGGAGGCAAGGCCAGATATCCACATGCTATGCAATGCTAGATGCATGAATCACACAATCACCCATGCATCAATCCCAAGCACCCATCGTGTTCCAGAGGAGAAAACTCCACCCCTCAGGGAGATACCAACATGTCTTACTCAATGGCACAACCATGGCAAATCATACATCAACCAAGTATGCATATGATGCATATGAGAGTGGGCCATGAAATGAATAGGGGTGCCAATGAGGTGAAGATGAATTCTTTACCTAACCATGAAGGGTCTAGGTACTTAACCAATTCCTCATAAAGAATATAACCTCTACCGAGGGCCTATTTACCTGGGGTAGCCCATGAGACTAAGGAGAACAATGATATGGGCCTAAATAGATGAAACGGGCCTAACAAGGGTTTATGGTGGGCCTTTAACCACACTTAGAGGGGTCTATAATGGGGACATTTAACCACCATTTTTCAAGGCATAAAAAACCATAATCCATATACCTATAAGGTCCAAGGCCCACATCCAAACCACATTTATAAGCCCCATAAAAAGGCATGAGAAAAAAGGGTTAAATACTACCTTCAACAACATGGGCCCAAGGATAGGAATCAAGGCTCAAGGCCTAAGCCCCAATGGCCATAGGACTCATACATTTAGTTGAACTTAATGGGCAGCCCATGAGCATAAAAACACAACTTAAAAATAAGTTTAAGTTGGATGAAATGAGCCCCACTACATCAGCCCAACAACTAGCAATCTAAGTGGGCAACCAAGGGCCTAATACCACCTTTACTCAACCCATAAGTCCATCAAAATGGTGGAAGTCAGCCCAACATATGGCTAGGCCAAGCTGGGACATTCCAGCCCAATCTGGGCCCACTAGGAAGTCCCAAAAATCTGGTTTATATTTGGATCTCACAAATGATCATCAATGGAGACCCAAAAAGACATTAATTAAGCCTAAGAATATTCTAAAATATAAGGGAGCAATAAATACATAATTTTTTCAATATGGTGGGCCCCACAATCATAGCCCCAATGGGCCTTAGAACATCAGGGATGGATCCCCAACTAATCATATACAAAGTCCAATGGGCTGGGGCCCAAAAGTTCTGAAATAACAAGGGACAATAATGTACAAGAAATTTCTGCAATGCATGTTGCTGTCCTAAATTTGGGTACTCCATTGGAGTGGGTCCAGGGCCTCTAAAATTTTGAAAATTGAGGGCCAAGGTCCCTCATCATGCATACAATAAGTAGAAACCCAAAAATGTGGCCCACCATCAGAGAAAATATTTTTAAATTATGTTTTTATCAAGGTATATTACTGGACTGCACAACAGAAAAATCTGGCAGTCCAACCATCTTGGACTATTCTTTTGGATGCCCAAATGGGGTACTTTGGGGCTGAAATTTTACAGAGTGACACTTTCATAGGTGGGACATACCATAAAAAAATTTTAAAAATTTTGAATATTTTTAAGTATTTTAATTAATTTTAACAATGCAGTCTGTCTAGAAAATCAGACAGACCTGGACGTCCCAACGTGATGGGCCAGTCTGGCCCTTTCTACGGTGTGTACAAGGGTCCATTGGCCTGAAATTTGGTAGGTGGGTCCTAACATGAGTAGACCACACCCTTATAAAATTTCAAAATTTTTGAACATCTATAAATATTTTAATTCATTTAAGGAAATCAATCTGTCCTGAAAATTGGATTGATTTGGACACCATATTATAGTGGGCCGGTCCAGCCACTACCATGGTGTGTACAGGCGTCCATTGGCCCCAAAATTTTGTAGGTGGGTCCCACCATGGGGGACCACCTCTCTGAAAGATTTTATAATTTTTGGATACTCATAAATATTTTGATTAAATTAGGAATTTCAATTTAGGAAGAGATGTTGCTGTCCATGTATTATTTACCCAATAAGATGGGCCCAAACTTTACCCAAGAGGGGAAAATGGAGGTTTAGTATTTTCTTCATAAAATACAGTAAGGTGGAGTCCACAAAAGTAGCCCATCCCTCAAAGAAACTAAGCTGAACTGTATGTTTTCCCTCCGTAGATATGGGCTGGATAGCCCAACAAGGTGGACTGCCCACCCTTGTGGGCCTCCTTTTTGGGTACCATTTCATGGGCCTTCTGAGGTATGACTCACCACACCTCAAGGTGGGGTCCACACCTTATCATTACACCCCATAATTATAAAGAAAATAATAGAAATCATAATTTAAAAATCCATACCAAAGATTGAACATGACAGTCCATGTAACAATCCAGATTTTTAGACAGTAATACATGGCTGGATACATCAGCCTATATCTCAATAATCTCAGCCATAAAAAAGGTGTGTGGCCTTCCTTAGTGGGCCCCACATAAATCCAAATCACAAACTAAGATTAGGACACTTGCATGTATTGATTAAGGTGTCCAAATATCATGGAGTTAGGTGGTAAGGGTGTCCCACCTTGTTGGATTTTTATTTTTATTTATTTTGGGACATCCTAGGCCCACTAAATGGGCCACACACACATCATCATCCACACATCAGAAAAAAGAGAAGAAGAAAAGAGAGTAATCTAGCCATGGGGGTAGGGCCCCGCCACTATGAGCCCTCCCAAGAGTCAATCTCAACCATACAACAATGTTACTTCAACATGCAACATTATACCAATGCATGCATGATCTATGATTAGAATGAGTGGTTGGGATGCCATCCCAATATGACTTATAGGGTCTAGATGCCATTGAAATAAAGTGGATGATACAATATATCATAATGGGGTCCATGGAGAATGGCCCCATCATGTTTCATGATATGCATATAGGATGGGCCAAAAGCCATGAGGTTAAATGGGGTCCCCACCATGGATTGGTGGGTCCCATATGATCCATTTTGGAAGAAAAATAAGATAAAAGGGTAGAAAAGAAAATTAGAAATTAAAATCACCCACCTTAAGATCTATCTTCAATCTTACACTACAATGATCTTCTAGCTCCAAAGAAAAGCTTCCTATGGTGGAAATGAGTTGGGAATAGTTAGATTGGAGGGGATTAGAGGTAGAAGGGGCTGGAGAAGAGAGGGAGATGAAAGGAAAGTTGCTGAAAATTCTAGCAATGTAGGGAAATGAGAGGGAGGGAGAGAATAAAGAGAGAAAAATGCCATAATTATTTTGTAAGAAAAGCCATCATGACATAGGGAGGGGATTACAATGTTTAGGCCTTAAGATTAGGCTTGGATGGTATTTGTTGAGATGGGTGATGTTTCCATAGGATTTGTGTGGTGTGTGTGGTGTATACGGGGACTTGTGCCATGAGTGATGGTGGTCCACATGCATTCCACTTAAGTGGGCCACATGATCAATGGTCATATAATGAAATGTACATAACTTTTGATCTACATATCGGATTTATGCGTGAGACACGGCGTTGGAACGACAACGACAAAGCGGATAAGATGGCATAGGTCTCAGATCGATCTGAATCGGGTCTACGTGACCGAACTCAAGGATGACTGCAAACAAAATCTAAGGGTCGTGGGTCACTGAAATTAGACCGGTAGGACTGCAGGATCACAAAAAATAAAATGCACACTCACACACACATATGTACACATACAAACACGGGTCGAGTTTCACATCTTCCTTGGAAGAACTATCTAAATTCTCCTTTCTTGATTTAGGATTCTAACAATCCTTTTTTATGTGCCTGATCATCCCACAATTCCAACACTTCAACTTACCTTTGCCCTTACCCTTGGATTTAGATCTCAATTGTGAAAATCCACAGTCCCACTTAGAATTTCTCCTCCTCATAACCAGTGCATCTGTAGAAGTACCCACGTAACCATTTTTCTTTGTCATCACCTTCGACTAAAGGGTTGAGATAACGGTGTTGATGCTAATGGTCATTCTATCGATGCAGAAAGAATCCTTAAATGACTCATACAAATCCGAGAGAGAATTTAGAAAAATACATACATAATCCTCATCTTTCATCATTTCCTCCACATCCAACAATTTGTAAATCAACCTGTTGAAGTTACTAATATGGGTTTCAATGTCATCCCCCTTTACTATCTTTAGATTGAATAACTTATGCTTCAAGTATAAATGATTTTCAGGAGATTTCTTCGTATATATATTCTCTAATTTTACCCATGTACTTATTGTAGTTTTCTCTTTCATGATATTATAGAGAAGCTCATCCATTAATCATAATTGGATAGAGGTTCTAGCTTTCTTATATATATTGTTTCATTCATCTTCAGTTATATATTCCAGTTACTTTTCAATGAGGACATCGTTCAATCCTTGCTGAACTAGGACATCGGTCATCTTAACTTTCCATAGTTCACAATTATTTTTAGTAGAATATTTTTTTACAATGAGCTATGGGTTAGATGCCATTAATACCTTACTTTCAGATTCGATTTTCTTCCCAACATTATCTCTCATAACACTTGTTAGGAAATTAGAGAAGCACACAGAGATAAATCAAGCAAAGTACTACTAATCGCACAACCAAGTCCAAACACAAACAATTTAAATTTTATAAAAAATTATGGCATAAGCGACGAATAATGCACTATAAAAGTATAAATAAGAGATAGAGTGTTACCGATTTGAACAAGACTCGAATCCACTTCTTAAAACCCTTAGGAACGAATTAGAAAGCCCTAGAACTCTTCTACTACTTCTTAAATCCCAATTACACCCTATATATATAGTATTACAATTGAAATAGTAAAGTTGTAAAGCCCATATCCTAGTCTGTATCATTCCTTAGACTCCCGTGATCCTCCCCATCGAATTTCGGTAACCTACGACATGAAGACCTTAAGTTGCATCTCGTAGATCTGAGTTGACTCGACCCGAGTGTAACACCCTGGATTTTGGCCAACCTAGGATTAAACGTCCTTAGGCTATGGGTCAATTAAAATACCTGGAAATTCGCTTAGAACCCAATTCCATAGTCAAAGAAATCACTTAGGATTAATTCCTTTAGAAAATAAGTGTAAGTTAGCTAGCGCGACGTTAGAATAGCTGGGAAATGGTCCCTGATCACTTTAAATACGTTCTATAAGGCCCAAAGCGAATGGAACCAATGGTGCTATAATGCTCTAAAGCCTCGGATCAAACTCTAAACCGGTTTGTTCTCGGGACCTCTTTGAAACTTTGTATTGGATCTAGACCGCGCATCGAAAGTCTGATACCTACCATCTTAGAATGTTATGACCACTTAGCTGGGCTTGGCAATCGTTTCGAAAATCAAGTCCAACTGACATTCTGAGGCTATTTCATTGAGCCTGGAGTGAAGAGAGTGAGAATAGGGTAGAGTTGTAATTTTGAAATTCAAATCTGGCACACAACTTGACACATCAGTATTGAGCATTCTGACCGTCAGAATTCAGCCAAATTATACCCTCGGATCAGGAAAAATTTCTATTTCATATCACGAGATTTGTAGACCTGATCTAGGTGCGATGACCGTTGAACTGAAATTAGACCGCCACGTGCGATCTGGGAACCCTACCGGTCTGAAAACTTGATGCGTGCTAGATCCAGTATGCATGAGCTTAAGTCCGACCGCATCTGGCTAGGGGACCTCCAGAAATGCTCTTTTGGACCGAAACAGCCCCGATTTGGTTAGGCATCAAGTAAACATTGTTCCCAAGCCTATTTTGGGCATGTTTTAGGCTATAAAAGGGCTTGAAACCCTCATTCCTCTCTCCCATCCGAATTTGAGAAAAATCCTAGATTGGGAGAGAGAAAAGGTGAGAGTTTGTGAGAGAGATTGGAGGAGAATTCCTTGCCGCTTGTGCTACCTGTTGCAAGTGCCTAAGCAACGCAACTCAACCACTTTGCCGGTGATTTCTCTGCTTTTCTAGGTAAGAAAATACCCTAGAAGTTGCTGATATGAGTTTCCCTTGGTTCCATAGCATGTTAGCTGATAGAACTTGTGTATTAGGTTCTCTAATCGCCGTTGACGAAGCGTATACGCTCCGTTCGAATTTACACATCCATAAGAGACAAGGTGCGGATTTTAGACGCTTTGATTGACTGTTTCCAAAGCTTTCAATGTCGTTTAATAGTAGATTCTTGACGGCAACGCCGTTTGACATGTACAACATGCTATCCGTTTCCTGTTTCGTAAACCAACGAAGAATATGAGATTTAGGGCATTTTAGTCATTTGTAGGAAGTACTGTTTTCATTCATATTTTGCTGACGTGATTAACATGGCTTCTTGTCGCATTAGGATATTAGGAATGCATGTATAATTAGTTTGGCGATGAGATTCGCCTAATTGCGCACTTCGAGTCGACATACTATATGTAGACTTAAGTGTGTAGTGTATGTGTTTGTATAAATGCTTGTATTAGTATGTATTGAATTAAATGGTGTTATGAATTAGTTTGAGATTGATTTCTCAATTAATATGCTGGTGTAAATGGTTTCCTACATGTTAGCCATATGCATGATTTCATAATATGAATGAAATGCATGTGCTTGACAATTCGCTTAAGCTGTATGTTATAACATGTGCTTGATGATTTCATTTTGATTTAGTTTGAGATTGAATTCTCAATTAATATGCTGATGGAAATGATTTCCTATATGTTGGCGATATGCATAAGTTCATTATATGTACGAAAGGCATGTGTTAGATGATTTACTTAAGTTGTACGATATAACATGTGTTAACATGCTCACATGGTTGTGTTTCATTTCCAATACTCTCACATGATCGCTGACGTGGATTCATATGTGTTTGGGACTATACGTAGTCCAGGCAGTCGGCAACCGAGCGAATTCATGGTTAGCTTATCTTGGCCACGAAGGACGCGTCGATGAACGCGAGTCGTGTTGGAGTTGGCGGCAGTGGTTAGGCCATACGAAGTGTTTTACGCACTTCATGTCGTTCGACTTGCGATGCGATCGTGCTAGTCGAGCCCGTCTAGTAACCCGACTGGCCGTTGTATGTTCACCCTGCATGAGTCATAACTGCTTGAACCTAGGGTACTGAACTTACCATTGTAAACCCTGTTAACCATGGTACCTTGATCCATAAAGACTCATGAGCCAGGCTTGGTGGTATGGGACACCGTGGTCGAGCTGTCGGCCTACGCTGGGGCCACAAACCTCCCCGTAGTGACCAGTGAGCACCTAGACTCGTGAGCAGATTATGGTGGTATGGGACACTATATTCTTGCTGTCGGCCTACATTGATAAGGTGATGGGGGAGCGGTGCAACGAGTGCGAGCAACAGCCCTGCCAGCCCTTTGTAGTGACTGCGAGCGTATTCTGAGTCTACGGGAGGCGACGACCCTTCCGTAGCAGTAGAGTACAGTAGGCCTGTATTGATAAGGTGATGGAGGAGCGGAGAAACGAGTGCGTGCAACAGCCCTGGCAGCCCTTGCAGCGACCTACAAAATATACATCGTATGAGATTACTAGGAGTGACGACCCTAGACAGGATCTGTGTTGGGATTGATACAAGGGAAGTACCTTAGTTTCCCAATCCTGCTATTTGAATGGACTAAAAACAACTCGAAAATCATATCACCATAGCATTGCATGTGCCGGGAAGATGTGGAGCACTCTAGGGAGTGTGGCATGACACGGTCGTAAGATGTTGCCGTATGAGGGAGATCGTCGGTGAGGGTATACATCACGTCATGTCATATTGCATTAACAACAGTATTAAGATTGTTTGATTTACTGCTTTACTATTATCGCATGATTGATTTGATAACATGCTAATCTTTGCTCTCTTATCCCACTGAGTTGATCACTCACTCCCACGTTACGGGATGGTGTTTCCGGACACCCACCAGTCCCTATTGTGATTGCAGATGATGGCGCGGCCTACGAGGCGGAGCTGGATTTGATGATGATGAGGATCTCTCCTTTATGCGTGATCTGATTGACGGGATTACAGGGAGGTTGATTAGATACATTGACACTTGTCATTTTATATTTTTAGCGCCCTCATGTATATTCATTTTGTTTACTTTTGAAGTATACATGTATGTATATAACCTGGTAATATATTCACACTCTGCAGACATATAATAGTTTATATATGTTATACATACTATCACAGTCTTCCGCTTGCAAATTTAACTGTCTCTGGAGTATGATATGCTGTTCTGGCTTAATCTCACTCATGTTTAATACATTATCACAGACAACATTCAATCATATATATCTATGTTGCATAAATAACATTTTGGAACTCGGGAGTTGGGTTTTTGCTCGACCCCCCGATTTTTGGGACGTTACACCGAGACTTGTACTATTACGACAGTGCCGTCGCCACGGTTCCAATGCCACGACTTGCCCACTAATGCGATATCCAGGCCAGGAGTTGTGGGCCCACATTTATTTCAAGAAAAACACTGTGCGTTGCGAAGCTTGAGAGAATATTTGCCCACCTATCACACAATCAATTAAGTGTACATCCTGTCACAACCCATGCCTAGCCCATCCCTCTTTTACTAATAAGGCATGACACCTATCCCTCTCTCACCCAAAAGTCAACACAACCCATATCCCTCATGTCATTCTTCTTACACACCCATCCCTCTCTCCTTACATCTCTCATCCTTCACTCCATCTCATTCTACTCTCTACCATTTTTCCTAGCAACCAAGAGAGAAAAATACTAAGGAGAGAAAAGAGAGAGAACATAAGATCAAGGCCCACCTTCCTACCCCCTTAATCTCCCATCATAACCCTTCAATTCTCATCATCTTCCATCAAAGGAGAAGATAAAGAGCTTAACATTCCAAGTAACCAAGAAGATTAGCAATCGGTGGGTGTTCGTATGATTAGATTGTGATTTTAGTATTGAGACAAGTAGGGCCTACTGATTGATGTTATGAATACTATTTGGGACCCAAAGTGTGGCTAATGGCCCACCATGATTCATATATGTAAATATATGATGAGGCCATTCTCCATGGACCCCACCATGATGTTTATTTGATGATCAACATGTAGAGGTCATCTAGACCTTAAGTTTATAGTGGGGATGGTATGCCCACCTTGATTTCCATTTTTGAGGGCCCATAAGTATTGGCACTTATTTTGATGTATGTATTGTATTTACATGGCCCACCTAGGGAGGTCTCATAGTGGTGAAGCCCCTCCCCTCGATTGCATGTCTCTCTCTCTCTCTCTCTCTCTCTCTCTCTCTCTCTCTCTCTCTCTCTCTCTCTCTCTCTCGCTCTTCCATGTTTGTGGCCCACCATGATGCAAGTATTTAATTCATGTCGTACATTTAGTGGACCACACTGCTGTCCAAGCGGGGCTCACCTCGCTGCCATGACCAGGGCCCACACTTACTGTCCGTTTGGACTGGCCTAGACCAAAGAGAAAACACAAATATTAGCTTTTACCTTAAGCTAGTGGGCCACACGTGGGACCCACCTGATGTACCTTTTCCATCCACATTGTCCAGTGGACTGGACAGTGGAAACCCACCAGAATGTATGTGTTATACACCCACGGTCCAGGGGCCGGGACGGTGGGGCCTACCTCCCACGCGCGTGGCATCCACACTGTCCAGTAAGGATGGTAGGATCCACCGTGATGTGAGTGTTCTATCCATGCTGCCTAGCAGCCTTGGACCCCACCCATGTGGGACGACTGTGATTTATGTATTTTATCCCACCGTCCACCGTACATAGCTGTTGTATTGACGTCAGCAAGCTCTGTGGGTTTGATCATGAGGTATGTGTTATATCCAAATCGTCCATCTGTGTGGCCCACATGATGTAAATGTTATTTTCCACACCATCCAGATGGGACGGTGGCCCTTGCACATGTGGTATCCACACCGTCCATTAGGGATAGTGGGACCCACCGTGATATAGTGTTTTATCTACACTGCCCGTACATGGGACGTGTACCCCCCATCTTGATGCCTGTGTTGTATCCATACTATCCAATCACCTATAGAGATCGTTTTATGACATTACAGAGAGAATGAGATAGATCTAAATTTTAAGTGGGACCCACCATTAGGTATTTTATCCACACTATCCAGCAGCCGTGGGTCCCAATGTGATGTATGTGTTGTAAATTCGCACGAACGGTGGGACTCACATGATGTATGTGTCGAAAGTGCCTTGGTTTGTCAATTAGTGTGAGTGTTGAGTCAGCTCGAATGCAGAGCCTCATAGGAAGATTAATTCAAAGATTCTGCCTCAACCGCACGTGTGCCGAAGTCGCCACAACCTCACATCCCATGTCCCAAAACACCAAGTAAATAAAACCCTTAAAACGAGTTAGAACATCATAGGATTTTTAAGTAAAGAAAACTTTTTCAAAATCAGAAAATCTCTAAGTTTTCTTGCTTTGTCGATTTTATCGCTACACCGCTTGATATGATCAACCTGCGCTATCGATGTCCTCGAAAGCTCAATCGATAAAATCGAATGAAGACATAAAGTGTCCAGCAACCACATAATCATCTGGACGGAATTATCGATGTATCGATACCCCTATCGATATCATTGATATTTGAAAATTGAGTTTATCAAACTAGCCTCGATATGATCGACAGCAGAGTATTTGTGTCCTTATTTTTTTTATAGGAAAATCATGAAGACTTTGATATATCGAAGTATCATTGATATCATCGAAATTCAAATCTCGATGATATCGGAAGGTCTTCGATGATATCGATCTTGGACACAATCTTTTCAGTAACATTTTTCAGGTGGTTTTTATTTCAGAACGAGGGTTACGTGATAGAATCGATATTCAAATATTGATGATATCGAGGCCGGATCGATGGTGTCGAGAATAGACATAAACTTGTCCAACAAGCTTACTGAAAAATCCTTTGGGTTTATCGATGCATCGATACAACCTTCGATATCATCGACATTCAAATTCCAATGATATCGAGTATCCCTCGATCATATCTGTTCACGTAAAAAATTTCAAAGCAAGTCTCACTTATTTTTCAAATGTCGAGGAATTGAACCTCACATCGATGAAATTGGAGTTCAAAATCTGATGACATCGACCGATTCCCTTGACCAGCTGACAATAGGTTTCAAAAGCGTATGACATTTGTGTTTGTGTCATTGAGCAGACTGTCGATGTTATCGAGAGTATACGCTCGATGATATCTATCCCACTCGATGATATTGAACTCTGTTATAAATGTGACCGTTTTATATCAGTTGGAACCTTTTGCCTATATAAAGAGGACTTGTCTATTATTGCTGGTAGAGAAAGAAGAGTGTGCTTTTGAGTATTTTACTGTAGATCATATACCCAAAGCCCTTGCTCTCATGAGAGTTCATCCTCCAATCCACCCTCATTATTGATATTCAATAGAGTGGATTGAGGAATGAACTTTCGCATTTAAGGATCCTCCAGCTACTATCTTAATGAAAAATCATTAAGCTGGGATGCCTTGAATGCATAGATGACTGGAATCACTCTATCTTCCTTATAGGAAAACATTTAAGAGTAAAATTCCATCTTAATCTTGATCCAACCCGACGTCGTATATTGGTACATCATCTGTGTTGCGGATTAAGGAAGTAGAAGATTTTTCATCAACAAAGAAGGAGATCTTCGACAACGTGCTGAATGAGACTCATCTACCTTTCTGTAAGTAATTAGAGTTCAGAGAACCCTTGTGGTCATTCCTTTGTAGGATTAGCTCTAAGGTGTTTCTCACCCCTTGTAAGTCCTGAAGGAGACCTTCGACGGGAGTGTACGTAGTGGGTGCGTTATATTGACCCTTATTCTGTAGAGAGCATAAATAGTTAAAGTCTTGTGGAAGATCCTTAGCCAGTGTGCCTAAAAGTGGGTGTGTTGTGTTGACCCTTACTCGTGAGAGCATAAACAGTGAGGTTCCTTGTGTGGATCTTTGGCCAGTGTGCCTAAAATCGGGTGCTATGTGTTGACCCTTACTTAGGGAGCATATACAGTCAGCCTAGGTGTAGGTTGTAAAGGTTGAAAGTGAACCTGATTTAAAACCTTAGGTTTGAGGTGAACCACTGTAAAACCTCCTTAGTGAAATTCGGTACACTCAAGGGTTGAGTGCAGTTATCGAGAGTGAAGTAGACAAGTAGTCGAACCACTATAAAAATGATTGTGTTTGAGATTTCTATTCTTTTGTTTGTGTGATTTACTTTAATATTTTCATATCTAAATATCTGAGATCACACCTTACACACATATACAGTCATATCCATCATAAACTAGTTTGCATATTGTTCATCTCTTAAATAGTTTGTGATTGGATCCTCTACCGGGCTTGGAAGTTAGTAGAATTATTCTTGAGTAATCCTAATATAGGCTTGGTGTTAGGATTAGTGTAATAGGATTTTAAATTATCATAAAATTATTAAAAAGTCCTATTCACCCCCCTCTAGGATATATTGACATATTCCTACTTCAACTAAAGTGGTCTTTATTGCTATTCCAATTGGTATGAGAGCGGGTCTCTCTTAAGGGCTTCATCACCTAGAGAGTGATCTTGACTGAAGTTGGAATCATGGTCAACAATGTCTCAGAAGGTGCGATAAATCGGAATAATTGCCTTTAAATCCATACTGCTATGAAAATTGGCAATAGTTTAAAATGGTATCTTGATAGTGGATGCTCTAGACACATGGTTGGTGATCAAACTCACTTTTGTAAATATTCAGAATTTAATGGAGGATCAGTCACACTTAGAGATGGTAGCTCTATCAAAATTGTTGGACAAGGAACAATAGTTGTACCTAGCCTTCCAAAAATCAAACATGTTCTTTGTGTAGAAGGTCTGAAATATAATCTCCTTAGTATCTCTCAAATATGTGACAGAAAATTTGGTCAATTTTTCAAAAGATGTGTAGGATTTTAGATCATACAGGAAAATCTCTCATAAAAGGTTTACGTAATAATGATAATTATTATATTATTGAGAGTACAAATGAGAGTGTATTATCCACAAAATGTAATATGACTGTAAAGAATGAATCCAAATTATGGCACCAAAGGTTGGGATATGTTCACTACCGAAATTTAGCTAAGCTGAGTTCAAAAAATTTGGTTAAAGGTCTTCCTAAGATTAGAAAAGAAGAAAAAGTTATTTGTGAAGAATGTCTAAAAGGAAAATAGATAAAAGTCAGTCACAAAAAGACAACCACCATAGCAACAACAAAACTTTTAGATTTGCTGCATATGGACCTAGTTAGATCGACCAAAGTAGAAAACCATAACAAGAAAAGATACCTCCTGGTGGTAGTAGATGACTACACCAGATTTACTTGGGTCGCATTCCTTCGAGAGAAATCAGATGCCTTTGAAGAATTTGTAATTTTGGCAAAGCAACTTCAAAATGAAGAAGGATATTACATCAATCGCATCAGAAGTGATCATGATGGGTATTTTGAAAATGAAAATTTTGAAAAATATTACAATGAGAAAGGAATTTGTCATGAATTCTTAGCACCAAAAACGCCACAACAAAATGGAGTCGTCGAAAGGAAAAATCGAGTGTTGCAAGAAATGAGGGGGTCAGTTATGCTAAATGGGAAAGATATGGTAAAAAGTTTCTGAACAGAAGCTGTTAATACTGCCTGCTACATCATTAATAGAGTATATCTTAGAGCAGGCTTGAACAAAACTCCATATGAATTATAGTATGGGAAACTACCTAGTGTGAAATAGTTTCGGGTGTTTGGTAGTAAATGCTACATCTAAAGAGACAGAGATCACCTTGGAAAATTTGAATCTAAAAGTGATGAAGGTATTTTTCTAGGGTATGCCATGAATAGTCGTGCTTATAGAGTGTACAACCTAAGAACTCTCACTATTCAAGAGTCTGTTAATGTGGTAATTGATGATCATCCTCATGAAAAAGATACCCTGGTAAATGAATTAGAAGATGATATAGATTCATGCATACTAGAAAAATCTGATAACAAATCTCCATCATCCATTGAACCCTAACCATCATCTGATATACCCATCATAAAAGATCACTCTTGAGAGCAAATTATTGGAGATCCTAATGATAGTGTGAAAACTAGATGGCAGATAGAAAATATCTATAGTCATTTCTACTTTACCTCAAAGATTGAACCCAAGAATATTATAGAAGCTCTTCAAGATGAACACTGGATAAATGCCATGCAAGAAGAATTTCAACAATTCCAGAGAACTGAGGTATGAAAATTGGTTTCCAGGCTAACTGATACAAATGTCATTGGAACTAAATGGATCTTTAAGAATAAATCCGATGAGTTAGGCAATGTGATCAGAAATAAAGCAAGGCTAGTTGCTTAAGGGTACTCACAGGTAGAAGGGATTGATTTTGATGAGACATTTGCCCCTGTCGCTCGTCTTGAGTTTATTAGAATTCTTATGTCCATTGCATGCACACTAAAGTTTAAACTATTTCAATTGGACATTAAGAGTGCTTTTCTTAATAGGGATCTTGCTGAAGAAGTTTATGTAGAACAAGTAAAAGGATTTTTAGATCCTAAGCACCCCCATTGTGTTTATTATCTGGACAAAGATCTGTATGGTCTCGAACAAGCACCACGTGCTTGGTATGAACAATTAACAAAATTTCTTTTAGACCATGAATTTTGCAGAGGAAGTGTAGATAAGATACTGTTTACTCAGAGAATAATGAACTCGTTGCTTATTGCACAAATTTATGTGGATGTATAGTGTTTGGGTCAACATGTGGAGATACTGCATATAAATTCGCGAACCTCATGAAATCAGAATTTGAAATGAGCATGGTTGGCGAATTAAACTTCTTTTTAGGATTATAAGTCAAGTAACTAAATGATGAAATTTACATAAATCAGACCCAGTATACAAAAGACTTGGTGAAAAGATTTGGGCTTGAGTCTAGACATACTAATCACACGCCTATGAGTACCATACTTAAACTTTTCAAAGAGGCCAATGCCAGAAGTGTGGACCAACATCTCTATCAGAGCATGATCGGAAGTCTACTAACCTCACATCTAGTCATCCAGATATATCCTTTAGTGTGAGAGTGTGTGCTCGGTATCAGGCAGATCCTAAGGAATCCCGCCTAACGGCTGTTAAAAAGATTATTAAATATGTAGTAGGCACTACCACCTTTGGTCTATGGTATTCATTTGAAACATCCACCATTATTGCAGGCTACTTTGACACTGATTGGGTTGAAAATTTGGATGATCAAAAATCAACAAGTGGAGGATGTTTTTATGTTGAAAATTGTCTGGTCTCTTGGCAGAGCAAGAAGAAAAACTTAATATCATTATCCACTACTGAGGCTGAATACATTGCTGCAAGAAGTTTTTGTGCACAACTCCTTTAGATGAAATAGATGTTGTTGGACTACAGAATCGAAAAACTCATAATGAGTCTGTTATGTGATAACACAAGTGTGATCAACATTTCAAAGAATCCTGTCCAATACTCTCAGACCAAGCACATTGACATCTGCCATCAATTTATCTGAGAACTTGTTGAAGACAAGATTATTACATTGGATTATGTTTCCACAGAAAAGCAACTCGCATATATCCTCACCAAACCTCTTGATATAAATAGGTTCAATGATCTTCAAAAATCCATTGGAGTATGCACTTATTGAAATATCCCAGCGACCTTGATCCACATAAGTAAATCTTCACACTGGGACATTCATGGTTAAGTTCAGCCACAAGTCTAAATGTTATAAATTAACCATGTTAATTTTGGGATGCCAGATAATAACATTCTCGATGACATCTAAACCTTGTCGATGTCATCGATAAATACAATTCGATGAGATCAATATTCAATACTGATGAAATCGAAGAATCTCGGGAATGCAAAGTGATAACCAATGGTCCTTCCCAACGGTTGGACTAACCTAATTTTCATTGGACATTGGCACTTTCCTTATGGTCATCAGCATGGTATTTAATGTCATTATAGCATGTGATCGATGCCATCGATGAGGGATCGATATGATTGTAAGAGCTACTATAAGAACAAGGGTGGTTTCAATTTCAAAATCTCATATTCCTTCCCTTCTCTGATTACTTCCTCTTACCTCTACCTATCCTTCACACTGAAAAATCATGCACAAAGGGAAAGGTAAGTCTCTTCACTCTTTATAATCAAAGAACATGCAATCAAAATCCAGTAGGCATCAACCTATTCCAGTGGAAGGACGTCCATTCACCATTGTTGAACATCTATTGCTCAATAGTGTCATTGAGCCTTTTTGGAGTGGATCTACTTTTGGAAGTAATAGGTTGGCAGAACATCCTTAATCTTGGAGGATCGTATCAGCTGAGGTTGATCCAAGAATTCTTCAATCACTGTCATGTCATTAGTAATGATCCCCTTAGCATTCGAGTTGAACTAACACATTACTCAAAGCTTATCACTCTGATCACCTTGGCTCATCTTCTAGATCTTGATGTCACTTGAATTCTAGTGACTAATAGGAATCTCAACGGTTTGGGTGTGTGGGGAGAAATAACTTATGCATTATGTCAAGGCACTACTATTCCATGAACTGATGAAAATTTGCTTCACATTAACTACCTTGGACCCACTTTCAAAATTCTTCATAGCATTTTTGGGTCTAATGTATATCCCTGCGATGTCAAAGGTAATCATCTCCCTCCATTTGTGATCAATGTGCTTTATGATGTATATCAAGAAAATCAAGTGTGCCTGTCGACTCTTCTCCTCAAGCAAGTCATTTGTGTAATCCAAGGCAATTATAGGGAGACACTGCCCTTTCCGGTGCTCATATGCAAACTAGCCCATCATGCAGGGCTTTCTGCCACATCTGACGCTGTGTATCCTAAAGCGTGGTTTGAGAGTAATGCAGCTCAGAGGCCCAACAGTTGTGCCCCTCTTCGTCTCTCCCCAGGCATAGCCTTTCCATGCTGTGGGCTGTCCAACATGCTCCACCATCAATTCGGCCTACACATGGAGGGTCTAATCGCACACCGATGGCTAGCCCAGAGTCAATCACAAACCGCTAGTCTCATCATCTAGATCGACACCTACTGATTGGGATGAAAGGGATGGAGGAATGTCTGTACAATTGTGAAAGGCGCCTCACCACAATTGAAGAGAAAGTCGACGTCCTCTAGCAAACCACTTAGCAAGTGGTGGACTTGCTTACACATAGCAATCCTCGAGGACATTGAGCTCATGTTGAGATGTACAGTTGCGGTTGGATTACCAAGCATGTCCATTTTGTGTAAATTGAACTGACTAAATGCTTTACTGCAAAATCTTGGGGTAGTATATGATTTTTTTTGGTTATTTTGAATATTGCCGGGTATTAATCACAGTTATTTGCTGCCATATTTATATATGTGATCACTTATTTTCTTTGAGTATGTGTGGTATGTGCTTCTATTACAGATGGTAGGCGATGCATTTAATGTTGTGTTTATCTAGCTTACCTATTTCACTACCTTACTTGATATCCCCTGCATAAATAGGATTCACATATGAGATGTTTTAGATCACTGGTTTAATTATTATCCATCTATGTTTACTCTATGTATGTTTATTGAATGATGTTCTCCCACATGTCTTTAAACTTCAGTCAATATCTACTATAATGCAATGTTTGTTAATGACTGACGAAAAGGAGAGAACGACTTAAACACCATGTTAAGAAATGTATATCTGCTTGAGTATGGTGTTGCAGGTGTTAGGGAGAGTAATTGCACCAAGTGAGGGGGAGTAGCTTCTAAATGTGTTGTGTATATGACATTGTTTGCATTGTACAATTGTGTAAAGAACATGTACACACAATTTAAGATGTCAGTATAGAAGCTGTTCTAGGGTGTTTTGGTATTTTGAGACGTAATTGACAAAGGGGGAGATCGAAAGTGCCCTGGTTTGTCAATTAGCATGAGTGTTGAGTCAGCTAGAATGCAGAGCCTCATAGGAAGATCAATTCAAAGTGTTTGCCTCAACCGGATGTGTGCCAAACTCGCCACAGGTAAATCTAAGCCTCACATCCCATGTCCCAAAACATCAGGTAAATAAAACTCTTAAAATAAGTTAGAACATCATAGAGTTTTTAAGTTAAGAAAACTTTTTTGAAAATTAGAAAATCTCTAAGTTTTCTTATTTTATCGATTTGATCGATACATAGCTCGATATGATCGACCTACGCTGTCGATGTCCTCGAAAGCTCAATCGATAAAATCGAATAAGGACATAAAGTGTCCAGCAACCACATATTCATCTGGAAGGAATTATCGATGTATCGATACCCCTATCGATATCATCGATATTTGAAAATCGAGTTTATCGAACTAGACTCGATATGATCGAAAGAAGAGTATTTGTGTCCCTATTTTTATTGAAAAATCATGAAGACATTTAATATATCGAAGTACCATCAATATCATTGGAATTCAAATCTCGATGATATCGGAAGGTCTTCGATGATATCCGTCTTGGACACAATCTTTCCAGCAACATTTTTCAGGAGGTTTTTATTTCAGATCGAGGGTCACTTGATAGAATTGATATTCAAATATCGATGATATCGAGGCTGGATTGATGACATCGAGAATAGACATAAACTTGTCCAGTAAGCTTACTGGAAAATCCTTTAGATTTATTGATGCATCGACACGACCTTCGATATCATCGACATTCAAATTTTGATGATATCGAGTATTCCTTGATCATATTTGTTGACCTGAAAATTTTTAAAGCAAGTCTCTCTCATTTTTCAAATGTCGAGGAATCAAACCTCATATCGATTAAATCAAAGTTCGAAATTCGATGACATCAACACGTGTTTCGATTCCCTTGACCAGATGGTAATATGTTTTAAAAGCATATGACATTTGAGTTTGTGTCATCGAGCAGACCGTCGATGCTATCGAGAGTATATGCTCGATGATATCGAACTTTATCAGAAATGTGACCGTTTTATATCCGTTAGAACCTTTTGCCTATATAAAGAGGACTTGTCTATTATTGCTGGTAGAGAAAGAAGAGAGTGCTTTTAAGTATTTTACCATAGATCATATACCCAAAGCCATTTCTCTCATGGGAGTTCATCCTCCAATCCATCCTCATTATTAATATTCAATAGAGTGGATTGGGGAATGAACTTCCGCATTCAAGGATCCTCCAGCTACTACCTTAATGGCAAATCATTAAGCTAGGATGCCTTTAATGCATAGATGACTGGAATCACTCTATCTTCCCTATAGGAAAAAAATTTAAGAGAGTAAAATTCCGTCTTAATCTTAACCCAACCCGACGCCGTATATTGGTACATCATCTATGTTGCGGATCAAGGAAGTAGAAGATTTTTCATCAACAAAGAAGGAGATCTTCGACAATGTGCTGAATGAGACTCATCTACTTATCTGTAAGTAATTAGAGTCCAGAGGACCCATGTGATCATTCCTTTGTAGGATTGGGTTTAAGGTGTTTCTCACCTCTTGCAAGTCCTCAAAGAGGCCTCCGGCGGGAGTGTACGTAGTGGGTGCTTTATATTGACCCTTACTCTATGCAGAGCATAAATAGTTAGGGTCTTGTCGAAGATCCTTAGCCAGTGTGCCTAAAAGTGGGTGCATTGTGTTGACCCTTGCTTGTAAGAGCATAAACAGTGAGGTTTCTTATGTGGATCCTTGGCTAGTGTGCCTAAAATCGGGTGCTATGTGTTGACCCTTGTTCAGGGAGCATAAACAGTCATCCTAGGTGTAGGTTGTAAAGGTTGAAAGTGAACTTGATTTAAAACCTTAGGTTTGAGGTGAACCGCTGTGTAACCTCCTTAGTGAAATCCAGTACACTCAAGGGTTGAGTGCGGTTACCGAGAGTGAAGTAGACAAGTAGTCGAACCACTATAAAAATGAATGTGTTTGAGATTGTTATTCTTTTGTTTGTGTGACTTACTTTTATATTTTCATTTCTAAATATCTGAGATCACACCTCACATACATATACAGTCATATCCATGATAAACTAGTTTGCATATTGTTCATCTGTCAAATAGTTTGTGACTGGATCCTCTACTGGGCTTGGAAGCCAATAGAGTTATTCTTAAGTAGTCCTAATTTTAAATTATCATAAAATTATTAAAAAGTCCTATATACCCCCCCTCTAGGACATATTGGCATATTCCTACTTCAACTAAAGCGGTTTTCACTGCTATTTCATGTGTTTCCTATCCAGGCCATCCTTTCATCATGTGGGACGTGGACCACCTTGATGAATGGGTTGTATCTCCACCGTCCAGTGTATGGGGCGGTGGGACTCACCTGCTGTTGGTGCAGGGCCCACTTATGTATTTGAGGCCTAGGTATGAGGCCCATTGTGATGTATTTGAGGCCCAGGTATGTGGCCCAATATGATATATTTAAGGCCTAGGTATGAGGCCCATTGTGATGCATTTGAGGCCCATGGAATGTGGCCCAATAGGATGTATTTGAGACAACAGGGATGTAGCCCATTGTGATGTGTTTGAGGCCCATGGGATGTGGCCCATTATGATGTGTTTGAGGCCCATGGGATGTGGCTCATTGTGATGTGTTTGAAGCCCATGGAATGTGGCTCAATGTATATGAGGCCCATGTGGTGAGGCCCAATATGATGTATATGTGACCCTTGTGTGAGGCCCAATGTGATGTACATGAGGCCCTTGTGTTAGGCCCATTGTGTTGCATATGAGGCCTATGTGATAAGGCCCAAGTTTGAGGTGTGATTCTACCATAATGTAGGTGATAACATTTATAATGATCATTCATTCCTAACAAGTATTAGGACCATGGACCCCATTATAAGATAGATTCTAATGGGCCACACCTTGTGGGCAATGGTGGTTAAATGTCCACATTGTAAACGGTGGTTAAATGTCCCCCTCGTACATCTCCTCAGGGCCCGTTGTTAAGCCCATGACCATCTTACCTTATTGGGCTATCCCAAATCATTGGGCCTCTATAAGTGTTACCCATCTTACCCTAGAAGGCTAACCCAAACCATTGGGCCCCCATTCATGTTAGTGCTCTTTACCACCCTTGTAGGAGTTGTCATAACTTGTAGACTCACCTTGTTTGTATCAGGCCCCATAAGAAAGCCCACTTAATATACTTAGGGTCATCATCTTAACTCCCACTACGAAATGATTCACCTCATGAAGTTTATCCTTGATGCAATATGGCATTAGGCCGCCATTATATATATATATATATATAAAAGAGTACATCATTACCATAGATCATGCTCAGTATAACCTTATGATTCTTGCCCATGCGCATCATCTGTATTGTTGGGATACCCCAAAATATTGGGCCCCATTTGATAATGATGCTCTCCACCACACCTTGTAAAACTACCCAAACCTTGGAACCTCCTTGTGTTCTCACCAGGCCTTCCATAACAAATGTGGTCCACCTAGATACATGTGTTTGCCCAAGCTTAGTGACCCAAGGCCTACTTAGATGATGAGCAGGATCGTTTGTAGGGTTATATAATCCTGGATGTGTGGATCCTACCAAGATTTGCCTCGTGTTTGTATCGGGCCCTCATAGGAGAGCCCAATTATTCTTGATAAAGAGAAAGCGCACTTGTTATATACTCACTTGACTCACCCCGTGTGATGTGCTCTACCTTTGAATCGATTGCTAGGACTTCGTGTTATGTACGTATCAACCACACCGTCCATCTACCTTCTTAGGATGAGTGTGAGGCTCATCCTTGACATTAGTACATCATTATTCCCCTTGCCGTAGATGGAAGAATATGTGGTATCAGGTTTGGCATGTCCACTATATAGAGCCTATCTCAATGTATGGACAAGATCCACTGTCTTTCTAGTGGACCCTGTCTTGGAATATATGATATATCAGTACTTTGAAAGGCTAATGTTAGTATAATGTAGGATATGCCGCATGGACTCTTATATTGTATAAGGAGCATGATTTTTAGTTTATACTCTTCGTATGTGACATGTCGATGAAGGTTGATTATGGATTAATGTTGTCTGCCTTAACAGATAATGTAATACCCCGAATTTTTAAGGGGTCGTGTAGGAACTCGGCCTCCAAATTCCCGGGTGTCGCTTATATCCTAATTACGGTGATTTTTTACATAAATCAGTTTAAATGGACAATAAAGGAATCGGCTGGAACATAAACTACAACCATAACTAATTTACTAAAATAAATGTGCCTAAGATATATAAGTCTATAGGAATATCAAACGGGTCACACAAGGCGTCACCTAACAAAATTTATATAAGAAATGCCTAAAAGAAATGGTGCGCTAGATCCTTACTCAACAATCCATAAACAACCCACATAGTATATGGTGATCCACCCATAAACTGGAAGTATGAAAGCTCATCTTCCCTATCCATGCTCACATCTTTCGGCTCATCGATCTCCGCCTCACCTGCATCTAGTAAAGGGTCTGTTTGGTGTTTTAAAACACTGTCCCAGAGTGAGAGTGAGTTGTTAATTCAGTGGGTGCCATTAGCCATAAGTTTCATCAAATAACAATTCCATGATGAATTTAATTAAAAGTATAAATTTATAAATCATTAGCTAGTCTTCATTAGTGCATATGCATGAGTTATGCATGATTCATGAACTCACCCACAACACTCCCTCGAGTGACTTCATCTCACGGCGTGCATGACCAACACTCCCTCATTGCGACCTCAACTATCAAGTCACCAAATCCTAGTTAATGTGATGCGTGAATAATGTATTAGCTGATTTTTTTAAATTAATTTCTTTCATCCAACAGGTTGGAGAAACTGGAACACCCCGACAATATCAATGCCCTCATCCATTTGTAAGGCTAGGACCCCTTAACGTGCAAGGCCAATACCCCGCAATCCTTAATTCCATCGGAGTCTCCACCCCCAATTGTAAGCACATGGGGAGTGCTAGGAAGTGAAATTTCTTGCGGTCACTATGGGGATGCTTGTCACCCTAGCGTAGGCCGACAGCTCAGACATAGTGTCCCATTCCACCATGCCCGGCTCATGAGACTGTGGATCAATTTCTAGCTGTTATTAGTGGGCAAGGAGTGTTCCAGGTTCCAAATAGGCATGAGTAAACATGGTTAACAAACATGGTTGTTCATTCGGTGGACTAGACCGCCTAAGTTCAGGAGAACATGCAACGCACAACATCGGATGTAAGAAACCAATGTAGTCCCGCTATCATTGCCCGTTCGCGTCCACCCAAATCAGTCGGACTAGTGATAGGACGACTCAAGCAGCAGGACTGCCCTCACAAATCATAGATTCTTGACCAATCCAAAGAATGGACTACATTCAATAACATTTCTAAGCAAATGAGATTCATCTTCAAGTACAGATGGAAATAAATATATAACAAATCAAGAATAATTTCAAGATGTTAAAATGAATGTAAACTACTCTTAGCAGTAGAAATTAGACGTGTGTGCATGCGGTGTCAGATTGCCTAAGAGACGAGAAGATCATAAGTCAACCATACAGTAGAAAAATCCAATCATACATGCGACAAGGAAGAATATGTAAGAAATAAGATGCAAGAACGAACATACAACATAGTTCCCATGTTCAAAACAAATTGAAGACTAATCTAACATCAATTTATCAACACATGCATGTTAGGTAGACTTATCAGATAGGATCTTAATTAGATTTTCCTCTAAATTGCACATGCACATCAATCTAACATCCACAATCATTAACTTCATCCTAGAGTTAGTACTTGGCCACCTAAGGATAATGGTCCGCACCTATTCTTAGTCAAAAGTTACTGAGGTGGTCCTAGCGATGTCGGGTCCACAAGCTTGAGGTGTTGGAGCCCTGCATTACGTAGAACGGAGGATAAGACACATGCATGTTGAAAAATTTTAGGAAAAAAGGGTTCAAGATCCCAACTTACCTCAGATGGGTTGAAATTTCTCTTCCAATGGCAAAATGCGACGAAGTTTGCCGGTAGAGGAGAGGCGAGGGTGTAGAGATATCCAAAATCCAAGCACCAAGCTCACTTGCACATCAAGGTGGGCCTCTCTCTCTCTCTCTCTCTCTCTCTCTCTCTCTCTCTCTCTCGCTCTCTCTCTCTCTCTCTTGGATTTTCTCTTGATGGAAAATCAGCAAATGGGATAGGGTTGGGTCATATATACTTTAGGAATTAAATCCCTTGGCCCTAAGTCTTATAATGTCCCTCCAATGGCCTTATGGGGCCCATTTTTAGCAATTGGGGCCACCTTGATACCCCCTTGGCCATGAAATTTTTAGGATAAACGCTCCATGGCCCGATGAAGGGTTGTACAAAGTTTGAAGGTAAATGGACGCGGGATTTTACCGTATGGGTCTGATCTTTAAATGGCCCTGCGAGGCCCAATTTTAGTTGCTGGGGCCACCCTGATGCCCCATTGGCCATGAAATATGTAGAATAAATGCTTCATGGCCCGATGAAGGGTTGTACAAAGTTTGACAGCAAACAGACAGATTTTTACCGCACAGGTCTGATTTACGATCAACGGTCACCATCCCTCGATTGGGGCTGTGGTTATATGGATATGAGTAGGAAAATATCATTTCTCAACTTGTTAAGTTTGATTGTAAACCGACGGTCCCTCGGCTTAAGTTGAGCGGTTCTGGACACTTAAGTTTCAGCTTCTTCCTTTAGGGTATTTGCACTTCTCATGCACTCGACCCTCGGATCAAGTTGAGCAGTTCTGAACACTAGCTAGGTTCGACTCCCATGATGGACGTCGAGCCTAGTAAAATGGACATTATTCTATAGTTTTGGAACTAGTGGCCCACTAACGAGCGGTATAGAGCTTGTTCGAAAAATTGGGGCATTTTTGGAATGAATTAGGTATTGAGATTTCTCATGAGCAATGATTAGGGTTTCGATTAACTATGTTCATAATGTAGCCTATCTATAACTAGTGAAAGTGAAGATTTGATCATGATTACTCTAAACTGTCGATTTTAGGCTAAAAGAGTAACAGGGTTGATTTGGTTTATTAGTCAAAATATGGGCCTTATCTAACTTGGTTTCGAGTAGATCTTTTAATTTAGTTACGATCGTCTTGATTAATCAATTGTACGTCAGTTATATTTAGGCTCTGTGTGAGCAAATCATGTGGCTAAATTCAATGTTTAAGTGATCGGGTGGATTCGTTGGGTTCCTACGGTTGATTAATCAGACTTGTGCGGTTGTTTACTGGTACCATCCGTGTATAAACTAACACTGAGTGCTAATGGTCAGTAAGTGATAATATAAGTTAATTAGATTTTTAAAAAAATTCAAGGATTTTTAGAAATCTAAAATAGTGAAAATCCAGGACGTTACAGATAATCATGTCTCTGTACTTTATTGCATCATGATATATGCCTATACGCATCATATGTATGCTTATTATGAGGAATGACTGATCATAGCATGTGCCATTGGGCTGGTTTATTATAGGACTCCTTGTAAGACGAAGTGACCCCACATGAGCATATGGTACGCACGAGTTTGATGCATGACTAGATGGCATGACTCATGCATCTCATATTTATGTGACATAATCACTTGGCGCCCTAGCGACATTAGGGTCATGGCCTCCACAGGTTATCATGGATGGCCAGTTGGGACACCAAAAATATTTGGTTCTAACATATGGGCACTTAATATGTTCGTGAGTAAAAGTTCCTAAATTCCTTAGTACTAAGAATGCTCCAACGTCTAGACCAAGTGGATAAATGAGCACAAGGTGCCAAATACTAGTCGGTAGCATCCCCCATTGTGTCGTGGTCAGTTATAAGGGGGTGTGGCCTTATCCTCCCGAGTGAAAGGGCTTTAAGCTAGGCTAATTTTAACCAGCTCGTAAATGGGTCCGCTATCGACGTGCCAGGCATGTATTGACAAACTACTGGCTAGGCGGGTAGTGAGGTCTTTTCCACTTGCTGAATTGTGCGGCTAGAGAGGCGGCAACTAGTTTGGAGTGTAGACCCTGGTGATGATCCCATAGATGTACTGTACTGAGATGTAGAGTTGCATTTTCATTGTTTGACTCATCATTCATTCATGCATTATCTACTTGGGCTAGTGGTGCGTAACGAAATCATTATGTGTACCTTCACAATGGCCAAGATTTTAGTTGGGCACACGACCAATTTAAGATCAGGAGTTTACCACATTGAGTCTAGCTATCCAAATTTAGGTATGAGACTAGTTTGAATAGAAGTCCCTTGTAATGAACCCCATAGCTTGTGATATTATGTATTATCATCCCGACTTCACACTCCAGCTTGATCATTTCTTTCACATCGTATATTACGTTACATCTCCAGCACATTGCATTTAGTTTACTACGCTTCTGTATTGCATAGCCTGAATGAGGTTAATGGTATTATAGACTCACTAGGATCTGCATATTGCATTACATCCGCGGCATATGACATTTGTGTTGCTATGTTTCTGCATTTATATTGCCTAGATGAGGCTGATGGTATTCGTGTCTCATTAGGAATTGCATATTACATTGCATCCTCGGCATTGATATTTGGCTCACTATGACTTCGCATTGCATAACTGATCTGCATTGCGTATTTTGATATTGTATGACTTATAGACTTGCCAGTATTCTTCTTATGCTGATATTATATGCTTGACACATGCTTTGCGCACACATGTACACCATCCTTTAAGCTTCTTTGTAAGCTTATACAAGACCGTTGCATGCAGGTGACGTTAGGTTACAGTAGCATTGAGGCAAGAGCGTGCGTCTAGCTCATGGAGATTTTTTTATTCATGTATTTACCTTTTTAGCACTGTAATCAAATTTTCATATTAGTGAATATGTGATGATGATGTTACCTTTGTGATTTGAGTATACTTGTGGTTATGTTCTTTTATATAAAAAAATTTACACTTAAAATCCTCTTTGTAGGATCCCAGGATCGGAATCTGGCGTATGGGCACTGGAAGCGGAGAATGAGATACTATGAAGGCTGTTGGCGCCAGATTCGGCAATAGGAAATTCTGTGAGCTCGATTTTTGAGTTTGTGGCATGATAATAAATCCAGAACTTAAACAATTTTGTGCACATGCTCGATGGCACCTTCGATGACATTGAACACCTTCAATGACATCGAGTAAAACACCAAAATGTTCTAGCAACAAAACATGAATTTTTTAGATTTTTCTGATGGCATCGATTATGTGTTGATGACATCAACCATTACTTGATGGCATCGGCCACTACTCGATGACATCGAGTGGTTTGTCATTGGCTTCAACAAACCCTATTGCTTATTGATTTAATACATCAACAACACACCTGAAAACAAATTCATCATATGAGGGTGTTTTTTTTTTTTTTTTTTTTTTTTCATTTGGTACAAATTCCTCTAACGTCTCCAACAAAGATGAGGCACCTGAAATAATTCAAAATAAAAAAAGGAGAAAATATAATAACCTAAATTAACTCAAAGGGAAAAAAAAATCTAAATTCTGTTTATGTTGAAGAATAATAACTATATATTAAAATCTCCTACTAAGGAACATAATTTAAAAACTTAAAAAATTAACTCAAAAGTTTGTTGAGTTGAGTTGGCTCAAAAACTCATAAGGAAAAACTTAAAATAGTAATATATATATATATGGGAAAAGGTACTATACGCTCGTATAATACCTTTTATAAGGTTGAGTGCTGGTGGCACGTTATTCATCGTATGGTGAAAATTTTAAACAAACCGAAAAATTTTATAGGGCCGCAAGGAATTTACGTGCAAGCCTTTCGTTGTTGGAAGATCATGTGTTAGGATTCTGTGTAGGGCCCATTATGGTGTCTGTGATAAATCCAACCTGTCCATCCATTTTTCAAAATCATTTTAGGGCATGCGACCAAAAATTAAATGGGCCACATGAGAGGAAACTGTGGAGATTATGTGACCACCATTAAAACATTCATATGGCTACAAAAGTTTGTATCGGTTTATATTCATTATTTTTTCATTTCATCTTAATGAAAATGACCTGATAAACAGTTTGGATGGAATATAAACACCAAGGTGGAGCCTAGGAAGGTTTCAACGCTAAGCATTCCTTTCCCCACTGTTTCATCTCGTATGTCCCACTTGAATTTTGGATCCTCCTCATTTTTGGTATAATGTCCTAAAATGATATTTAAAAACAAATGGACAGATTGGATTTCACACAAATATCACAGTGGGCTCCGTACAAAATTATTCTGCTAATCTTCATGGGAAAGGCTTTAGCAGGAAATCTGCGTCCTTGGGTTTTGTGTTTGGAAAACGGACTAGCTACTCCCCCGCCACCGGCTAATGGTAGGTGGTCTGTGCTATGTGGGCCCCACCATGATGTATGTGTTTCATCTATGCCGTCCATCCATTTTTCCATCTAATTTAAGGGGTTGAGCCCGAAATCGAAGCATATCCAAAGATCGAGTCCATCATGCCTGGGAAAATGTGGGGATAATGATTTCCACCATTGAAACCTTGTTAGGCCCCATAGTGATGTTTATTTGTCATCCAACTTGTTCATAAGATCATACATACATGGATGAACGAAAAAAAAAAATATAAGCTTAATCCAAAACTTATGTGACCCCCGAGAAATTTTCAACAATAGAAGTTCAATTCAACTGTTTCATGTGGTGTGGTCCATTTGAACATTATATATACTTCATTTTTGGGATTAAGCCATTAAATTATCTGGGAAAATGGATGGATGGAGAAGATAAAATATATAAGTCATGGTGGACCTCACACATTTTACTCAGTAAGCTGCACAATTCCCTTCCATCTAGGAGGCAAGCGGATTGGCTGGTGTTCTACACATCAGCTATATAGCTGGTGTAGACACGTGTTGCACAATGACAAGTGCTGACACTCCTTGAGCTCTGAGTTGCATGAACAGTTCAAAGGAGATCAAAGTTACATGGCCCCACAATGATTTATTTATTATATCCACACCCTTCATCCATTTTTCAAGATCAATTTAGACCATTAAACAAAAAATGAATTAAGAAAAAAGTGCGGAGAGTGATGCTCACAGTTAAAATCATCCTAAGGCCCATTGTACTGTTTATTTGACATCCAATCTGTTGATTAGGTCATACAGACCCATATGAAGGAAAAAATTAAAGATCAACTTGATCCGAAACTTTTATGACCCCCAAAAAAAATTTAATGCTCGACGCCCATTCAACACTATTTCCTGTAATGTGGTCCATTTGAGATTGGGATATACCCCATTTTTGGTCTCATTACCATAAAATGATCTAAAAAAATATATAGACAGCATAAATGAAACACATACAACATGGTGGGGCCCACATAACACCAACCACCCGCCATTGCCTTGTCGCGGGGGAGTACCCAATCCGTTTCTTAGACCCAGGGATGCGGATTTTCTACTAAAGCCTTTCCCATAAAGATTCAGGAAAGGATTCTGTGTGGGGCCCACTGTGATCTTTGTGTGAAATCCAACCTATCCATTCGTTTTTAAATATCATTTTATGATATTATACCAAAAATGAGGAGGATCCAAAATTCAAGTGGGCCATACGAGATGAAACACTGCAGAAAGGAATGCTTACCATTGAAACCTTCTTAGGCTTCACCTTAGTGTTTAAATTCCATCCAAACCGTTTAGAAGGTCATTTTCACTGATATGAAATAAAAAACACTATGAATATAAACCAATACAAAACTTTTGTAGTCATATAAATTTTTCAACAGTGGTCAATAAATCCCCATTGTTTCCTCTCATGTGCCCCATTTAATATTTAGATCCTCCATTTTTTGTTGCATGTCCTAAAATGATTTTGAAAAATGGATGGACGGGTTGGATTTATCACAAACATCATGATGGGCCCTACACAAAATCCTAGCACATGATCTTCCAACAACGAAAGGCTCGCATATAAATAGCTTGTAGCCCTATAAAATTTCCTAGTTTGTTTAAAATTTTCACCATCCGATGAATAACGTGCCACCGGCACTCGACCTTATAAAAGGTATAATTCGATCGAGCGTATAGTACCTTTATATATATATACATACATACATATATATAATAGAAAATTTTTCTTAAGTAATAATAATTAATCATTGATATTGTCTCCATAGGTCACCAATCTAAATGTTAGGATTATTATATTAAGATTCAAGAACAAAAAAATTCCGAAGGAATTTAAGGTTTGGTAAATTGGAGATGGCAACACTTAACATTATAAACCTCACCATTGCCAACTAAAAACCTAAGTGTACTTTCTCAATTGGCCATTGTCATCGTAAAAAATGAAAAAAATATAGATCATGAAATCTACCTATGTTGGAAGAGAAATGTTTTTGTCTACAATGATGGAAGAGGAAGGTGTAATTATTAACCACTTGTAGACACCCCACCCCCGTAATGATGCACCTTATCTCGAATCATGTGAAATGACTTGTGAGCTTGGAAATATCTTAAAAATATAACCCATTCAACCTCAAACCACAATAGGGACCGCGGGCCCAACTGGGCTGAGAAATTTTGTAAGCAACTTGAAATGCTAGCCCTTGGCTGAGTGGCCCACGTCACCCTAAGGCCATTTATAAGTAATGAATAATAGCCCATCATGAATTTACTACATGTGTTGGTGGCAATAAGGCCACTAGTTGGGCCTATTCCAGCAAGCCATATAAAGAATAGGGCCCCCAAAGTACTTGTGATCTAAAAAATTGCAATAAGTTGTGAACAAGCAGCAAAAACCATGAACGAGAGGCAAATCCATTGCTGCCCAAATCTTTGTAAATTTAGACAAATGGTAGCATCTCTTCCAAAATCTTTTTAGATAGAGGTAAAAGAAAATCAACAATTGGGCATCAATTTGATTTCCGCCCTAGGGTAAAATGGTCATTCCATCCTTTAAAAGTATGAAATAACTTGTTTTTACCACTTATCAAAGTGAATCCATGATGTTACATTTCCTTTAACTATTCAGATCATGCCATGTGGTAGTTTTTCCCCTCTAAATTGCTAGAATTTACTAAATTACTAAGGCTAGCCTCTATAAATAGAAGCTCACCCCTCTCATTTCTACAAGCTAATACAAGATCTAGAGAGAACACTCCAGACTTGGTTCCAGTAAAGAGACTCCACACTATTAAAAAGCGGGACTTGATCTTAAGGGCTAGTAGAGAAGTTTGGTGTGAGTTGCCTAGAGTTGGCAATGCCCTTTTTGTACTTGAGAGTTCCCCATTCATCCAGCCATCCATCTTAACTTGCATTTGCATCCTAATCATCACAGTTGTCCAAAGTTAGTAGGGTAGGGTTAGAATCCGAGGTCTACGATCATCTCCTATAGGAGTGTTATAGTTTTCATTTCCTTTTTCATATTTTCAAGTGTATCAATAGAAATTCGGTCATCCCCCTCTTATTTTTATATACGTTTTATACATTCCTCCTCTCATACACCCCATTGCTCTTGGTTAAGTAATACTTAGTTGTATGCTCTATACCTTGTTGATTTTGAGGACCTCAGTGCATCAGAAATCAAGTTTGTTTGAATGATCTTTTTTCTTCTCTTTGATCATTGACATACTACAGTTGTCTAACTTTACTAAGTAGCTACTGCCTCCTTAAGTTCACCTTAGGTTGAGCAGTAACACACACACACACATGTATACACACACGCGTGCTCGCGCACACACACATACATCTTCATACATAGCATTTATATTTTCTCCTCTTTTCTTCGTAGCAACCATCTCTTCCAAATATACACAAAGTTGAAACATATATAACAATCTCCTTAGTGGTGATTTGGGGAGTAATGGCTCATTAGTCAATTTTCAATATTGTCATCAATTAGGGTAATTTATTGTTATAAGGCTTTTTGGAATTTAAAAAATTCATTAAAAAAATCCTGGATCTTATAAAGTAGAGATCTCGAACAAATGCATGCAGTTGAGGGTGCCTAACCCCTTCCCTTACCGTCACCTAAGTCCTCACCTATAATCCTTGGTCGTAGACCTTACTCATGAGTCATCTTAAGTTAGAGAATTTTCAATTCCCCTACCCAAAATAATTTTATGGATCTAGCTGATTGTATATTCTAGGCCTCTAGCAGTTAGTGGCAACTTCAAATCTTTTAAATGCACTATTTTGAGTCCACGACTTACCCATAAAAATAAAGTCATAACAATGTGAGATGCATTCGAGTGTGCATGTCCACCTCGCGGGGATAGTGTTCACACCATCAATGACTGAGAGAGGCACTAAAATTGAAAAACATTCTGAGAGAGAGAGAGAGAGAGAGAGAGAGAGAGAGAGAGAGAGAGAGAGAGAGAGAGAGAGAGAGAGAGAGAGAGAGAGAGAGAGAGGAGAATGAGGTATGGGAAGAGGAATAATTGCATTAGAATATTGAGTCTAGCTATAATTAGGAATCATTGCATTGGAAGAGTTGATCTAACCATAATTAATCATTGCTCTTCAGAATTCATATTTTTATAAAAATTCACATTAAATTAACTTCTAAAGTTGTGAACCTAATTAACATGACTTGAAGAGTATGCATGTTGGCATTGACTTAACTCTACCAAATTTTCATAAAGACTTGATGTGTTGGTCGAGTCTCAAAATTTTTAATTGAGTCCTGGCTTCTTTAGATGAGTCAACTCCCACCATTTGTGTAGAGTTTTTCAAATTTTAAAGTATGTTAATGAATGAAGTTTATGATGGTTGTAGTTAGTGTACAAATATCTTTGCTACATTATAAAATGGTGTGGAATAAAGAGTGTCCCATATAGAAAAATCAACAATAAAGACCTCTACTCATTAATCCTGGTTATCTAAAATGTTCAGATTGTCCTAAATAATCTATAAAATTTACTTGTTCATACAATCAACTGAATTATTTAATAGTACATTAAGAACCATATACATTTTGTTCTATATAAATATTTCAATAGTGATCTCTCTTAAAAACAATAGATCAAATTATTAAAAGGTCAAATTCAAGTGTAAGTAACTGGGTCAATGGGGTGGTCCACATCCACAAACAAAAGCTTTCGGCAACCCTTTGATGCAATAAACAACCTTAGGAATCTCTAAGGATATTCATAGCATAAATAAACACACATTAATTGAACACAACTCGGGTTGCTTAATCCCATTGATCACTAAGTTACACAAGCACGCTAGGTAACATCACTCAACTAGAGCATGTAACCTTGCATATTATAATGCATGTTGTCACGCCCTAAACTCAGAAACCAAGCTTACAAAATTTTCGATCGCCGAATCTGGTGCCGACAACATCCGTAGTACCCCATTCTCGGCTCCTAGCGTCCATATGCCAGATTCTGATCCTGGAATCCTACAAGGATAATTTTTTAATGTACATTTAACTCGTAATAAGCATAACCATAAGTTTACCAAAATCACAAAGGCAAAATTATTATCACATATCTACTAATATAAATAGTTGAATACAATGGTGAAAGGAAAAATACATATATAAAAAAGAAAAGCTCCAGAAGACAGTTGCACGCTCCATGCTCAACGCTGCTATGACCTAACACCACTTGCACGTATCTATCGTGCATAAGCTTATAGAAAGTTTAGAGGGTGGTGCAAGTGTATGCTCAAGGTAAGTGCCAAGTATGTAATATCAAAGTAATGCAAAAACATACTGGTAAATCCATAAATGTCATCAGCCTTATCCAGGCTATGCAATGCAAAAACATAATAAGCCAATATCATATACTAAGGAAGTAATGTAATAAGAAAATCTTGCCGAGTCTACGAATACCGTCAACCTCATCTAAGCCATATAAAACATAGCAACCCACAATGTTATATACCGCGGATGTAATGCAATATGTAGTGCAAATGAAATGACCATCCAGGAGTGTGAAGTCATGGTGATAGTACGTAGTATCGCAGGCTATGGGGTCCATCACAAGGAACTTATATCCAAACCAGTTCCATACCTAAATTTGGATAGTTAGACTTAATGTGGTAAACTCCTGATCTCAGGTTGGTCGCGCGCCCCAACCAAAATCCTGACCATTACGAAGATACATATAACAATTAGTAGCACACCACCAGTCCGAGTGGATAGTGAATGAATGAATGAATGAGTATGTAACTCCATCTCAATAAGTCCATATATTAGTACTATTCATCTCTGGGATCATCACCAAGGTCTAGTATACTATACATGCAATCGTCGCTTACTGGATACGCAACCATGCAAGTAGAAGAGACCTCACTATTCGCCTAGACAGTAATTAGTCAATATCTACTCGACACGTTAATAGCGGACCCAATTACGGGCTAGACAGACTCAGCCTAGCTATGTCCAATACACTCAGGCAGGTAAGGCCATAACCCCTTTCTAACCGACCATGACACAGTGAGAGATGCGACCTACTAGTATTCGACACTCAGATGCTCATATATTTGCTCAGTCTAGACATTTGGGCATCTCTTGGCCACGGAGTTTAAGAATTTTCACCCAGGGATATCTATGTCACCCCAATCTAGTAACAGATTTTCGATGTCCCATCTGGCCATCCACGACATACCTGTGGAGGCTACGACCATGATGTCGTTAGGGCATACAGTAATCACAACACAATGCAAGATGCATGAGTCATACAATCTAGTCATGCATCAATCTTACGCATACTGTGTGCTTATGTGAGACAATCTCCACTTATCAGGAAGTCTTATAACAACCTGCCCAATGACATATGCAATGGTCAACCACATCTCATAACAAACATATAGATGATGCGTATGGGCATGTATCGTGATGCTATATTATCACATACTCATAATCGATATCGACAACTGACACTGATAATTGACCTCGATAATCAACCTATATAATCGGCCTTGACAATTGGAATCAGACTAGATAATTGAAATTGGCCTCGACAATCAAAATCTGCCTCGACAATCAGAATCGGTCTTGATAATTGAAATTAGCCTCGACAATTGAAATCGACCTCCACAACCAGAATCGGCCTCAAGAATCAGAATTAACCTCAAGAATCGGAATCGGCCTCGACAATCAGAATCAGCCTCGACAATCAGAATCAGCCTCAATAATCAAAATTGGCTTTAATAATCAAAATCAGCAATCGAAATCGACCTCAATAATCAGAATCAGAATCGGCCTCGACAATCAAAATTGACCTCGACAGTAGAAATCAGCCTCGATAATCGGCCTCGTCAATTGAAATTGGCCTCGACATCTAGAATTAACTTTGACAATCGGAATTAGCCTCGATAATCAGCCTCGACAATCAGAATCATTCTTGATAATCAGAATTAGCCTCGACAATCAAAATCGTTAATTGGCCAAACAAAGGGCCTAAGGGAAGGTCCAATGTGGATATTTAACCATCATTGTCCATCCATGTGGACATTTAATCATTGCTCCCAAGGAGTGGCCCACATAGAGCCAAACGTATGGTGGGCCCATGACCTCATACTAGGGTCTCATACACAACATAATGGGCCTCACACAAAGGGCCTAATATACATCACGATGGGCCATAAATACATCACATTGGGCCTTATCACATGGGCCATATATACATCACAATGGGCCTTATACACGATAATTACATCACAATGGGCCCTATAAACGGGTCACAAATACATCACAATGGGCCACATCTGTGGGTCATAAATACATCACAATGGGCCTCATATACATCAAGTGGGTCGTATCAATGGGCCACGCCAATGGGCCTTATATACATCAAGTGGGTCGCATTAATAGGCTGTGCCAATGGGCCTCATATACATCAAGTGGGTCGCATCAATGGACCATGCCAATGGGTCTCATATACATTAAGTGGGTCGCATATATATCACAATAGGCCTCGACACATGAGCCATAAATACATCACATTGGGCTTCATCATCTGGGCCTCATATACATCAAGTGGGTCATATTAATGGGCCACACTAATGGGCCCCACATATTTCAAAGAAATGAATCATACCGAGAGATCATCTGGACTACAACTAGATAGCGGCGGAGATGATGATTGGAAAATCATCTGGACCATACCACAAATAGTAGTGGAGATAATGATTCTCACTTTTAAACAATTCACCGGGCCCACTATAATGCTTATTTCCATCCAATCTGTTCATAAGGTCACAAAGACCTGGATTAAGAGGGAAAACAAAATCATATTGATTCAGAACTTTTGTGGTACCCAAAGGATTTTAATGGTAGCTGTTCATTCTCCATTGACCTTTATAGTTTGGTCAACTTGATAAGCTGTGTGGATGTACCCCACATCTGGTGGGTCCCACGGAACTTGATCATGTCATGTAGCAGCCATGCTGCTGGACTACTGGACTAGCATCCCAGCATCCAGCAGAAGGACACTTGAGATCAAGTCGTGAATACAACAGCCATATGGTTGGTGCAAGGTACACCAGCCAATCCATTATACATCAGGTGGGTCCCACGTGGGGCCCACCACATATACATATGCTATACATATATATAATATTATATATATATATATATATATATATATATATATATATATATATATATATATATATATATATATATATATATATATATATATATATATTATCCAACGTCCACGTGAGCTGCACGGATAGCCTGGATGAATAATACATCAAGGTGTGCTCCCACTAATCACCGTCCAATTCTGGATGGTGTGATATATAATGCATAAATCTTTGGGCCCCACCTCCACACGTGCAACATGTGTGGGGTGGGTCCCACAACGGACGGTGCATATGAAACACATATATCATAGTAGCCCACATAGCTTGGTTGGACGGTTGGATGTATAGACACCTCATGGTGGAGTCCCACCTAGCAATAGATGGTGTGGATGAAACGCAAATATCACGGTAGGCCCACCCACACATGCAGGGTGGGTCCGACTTGAAATTTAGACCTATCTCCTTCTCTTTGACATGCCATAAAACGCACCCTACAAATGACTGGACGATATGGATTTAACGCATACCTCATCTACTATCCAGCCCCCTGGATGGACGGCCTAGATATAAAACACACATATATCATGGTGGTCCCAACCGTCCAGACAACTGGATGGTGTGGATGAAAGGCATATGCATCATGTGTAGGTTTCCACATGGATGAATGGTTTGGGATCTAAAACACACCTCATGGTTTGGGCCCATGGAACTTGTTAACATGGATACAACGGCTGTCCAGCTATTGGACTACTGGCCCAGCTTCTAGCAGAAGGATGGCCCAGATATAACATATATCACGGTCAGCTTACAGATTTACTGGCAGACGGTGGAGATGTAAGGAACATGCATCAAGTGGGCCTATTATGGGCAGCAAGGTAGTTGTCACTAATGAACAGTGTGGATCTAATCCGTTCATCAGGATGGGCCACAAAAGGCATAATGGGCCCTCCATTATGGGCCCTCCATTTCTTACATGGAGAGAGAGACAGAGAGAGAGAGAGAGAGAGAGAGAGAGAGAGAGAGAGAGAGAGAGAGAGAGAGAGAGAGAGATCATGATGGAGATGAGGGACCCCGCTATTATGGGCCCTCCATTATGGGCCCTCCATTTCTTACATTGCATACATCAAACAGGTCCCACCACGCGTGGGCCCTCAAATGAAAATTAATGGTGGATCACCCACCCATTGCTCCTTTTCTTTAGCTCCCTGGACTCTTTAACTCTAAAGCTACAAGTTTGATAGAGGATGATGGAGATTGGATGGTTGGATAGTGGGGATCTTGGGTAGGAAGTGGGCCACACTAGGCTCTCTCATGGAGCTTAGACAGTCTCTCATGGTTTCTTGGGAGGAAATGAGAGACAGATGAGAGAGAGAGAGGGATGGGTGAGTGAGTGATGGGTGTACTTGAAAAGGGATGGGTGGAGAGAGAGAGAGAGAGAGAGAGAGAGAGAGAGAGAGAGAGAGTTGACTTTAGGGGTTGCTTGTACTTGGGGATGGGATATGTACTTAACATGATTGATGTGAATGATGGGACATGTTTCTCTTCAGTTTACAAATGCACAACGTTTTTATTGAATTAAACGCGGGCCCACATCTCCTGGCTGAGTATTGTATCGGCATGTGAGACACAGCGTCGGAACCGTAGCGATGGCGCAGTTGCAAGGATACAAGTCTCAGGTTAAGCCAACTTAGATTGACAGGGTACAACTCAAGGATGCGCACAAATGCTATCTACATGTTGTGGACATCAAAATTCGATCGGGAGGACCGCAGAAGCCTACAGAATGGTACAATCTAGGATACGGGCTCACAGCTCTACCCTCTTAATAAAAATTTTATCCTCAAAATTTACTATCATGCAGGACAAAGCAAGGGAAGAGGAAGCATCGATATAAACATATAATAATCAATACCGCAAAGGCATAATCAATTTATAAACAAATGAGGATATCAATCCCTAATCTCAACCTCGCGCTCCTAAGAAGCCTCTTCAACAGAATAGTGACCCTCACTGAACCTCGGATCCCAGATCAGAAACGATCAAAATGGGAATACTATGCAGCCTCACAACCTCAACAATAAGGAGCTAAATCAGAAAATTTCTAGGTTATTCGAACTTAGGGATCTAACTATTCTAAGTTCTCAACAATCATAGAGTGCAGGCTAGCTATCAACAAATATGTGATGTTGTCCTTAGGTATTCTTAAGTAATGCTCTGATACCAACTTTTGTCACACCCCAAACTCAGAAATCGGACTCACAAAATTATAGATCGCCGAATCCGGTGCCGACAGCCTTCATAGTACTCCATTTTTGGCTCCCAGCGCTCATGTGTTAGATTTCGATCTTGGTATCCTACAAGGAGGATTTTTCAATGCACATTTAACTCGTAATGAGCATAACCATAAGTTTACCAAAATCACAAAGGCAACATCATCATCACATATCCACAAATATAAATAGTTGAATACAATGCTTAAAGGGAAAATACATATATCAAAAGGCAAAAGCTCTAAAAGACAGTAGCACGCTCCAAGCTCAACGCTTCTGTGACTTAACGCCACCTACACGCATCTATCGTGCATAAGCTTATAGAAAAGTTAGAGGGTGGTGCAAGTGTGTGTGCAAGGTAAGTGCCAAGTATGCAATATCAGAGAAATGTGAAAACATACTGGTAAATCCATAAATGCCATCAGCCTTATCCAGGCTATGCAATGCAAAAACATAATAAGTTAATATCATATGCTAAGGAAGCAATGCAATAAGAAAATCCTGACGAGTCCACGAATACCGTCAACCTTATCTAGGCCATATAAAGCATAACAACCCATAATGTTATATGTTGTCGATGTAATGCAATATGAGGTGCGAATGAAATGACTATGCAGGAGTGTGGAGTCGGGATGATAATACTTAGTATCGCAGGCTATGGGGTCCATCACAAGGGACTTTTATCTAAACTAGTCTCATACCTAAATTTGGATAGTCAAACTCAATGTGGTAAACTCCTGATCTCAGGTGGGTCATACGCCCTAACTGAAATCATGTCCATTGCGAAGATACACATAACAATTAGTTACACACCACCAGTCTGAGTGCATAGTGAATGAATGAATGAATGAGTATGCAACTCCTGCTTAATAAGTCCACATATCAGTGCTATACATCCCTGGGATCATCATTGGGGTCTAGTACACTCTATATGCAATCGCTGCCCACTAGACGCGTAACCATGTAAGTGGAAGAGACCTCACTATTGGCTTGGCCAGTAGTCAGCTAATATCTACCAAGCACGTCAATGCAGACCCAATTATGAGCTGGTCTGTGAATGTTATCTTGTTTAGCTCTTAAATTTGTCAAATTTTGTAGTGCAAAAACCTCTTGGATTCTGTATCTTATGTAGCTCAACTTTATATCATCTTTACCTACATTCAAGTACAAGAACAAGAGACTCTGCATCAAGATCTTCAAGTACAAGAATAAGAGATTCAATTACATTACAACATCAAGTGGTAGATCAAGTTTCAAGTTTCAACTATATCAAGACAATGTGCTTTACTTAAAGAATTTATGATTCAAGTACTTCAAGATAATTATCAACTGAAGCGAACGATGTTTTAATTTTCAATTTCACCTATAAGGTAAGAATGACCCTAGTTTGAACATAGGTTAGGTCATACTGATTGCATATTTAATTTGGGTCATTGTATAATTTTATAGGCTTATTCTTGACTAGTCTTAGCCTATGTTCGTCTAGTCTAAGTACTGGCTCGACCAGTCCAAGAATTTTCTCGACCAGTCTAAGGTTTGTTGTAGATTTTTGAAATTTCTGTTGAACCCTCTACCAGTCCTAGAGACTGCTCGACCAGTCGAGCAGGCTCGACTCAAAGTTTAGCAACCATTCTAAGTCTCACTCGACCAATCGAGCAAGCCACTCAATTGGTTGAGGATCAATCTTATCGTATCGCACCTGAATTTTTGAATTCTTATTGGTCCTTTGACCAGTTGAGCTGACCTCTAGGCTAGTCGAGTGTATAGTATTTTTGCCTATAAATTGAGGATAATTTTCAAAGTTATTCATTCCATTTCAAGATATTCAAGTGACTACTTTGAGAAAACTTATCCCCACATTTGAGAAGCAAATTGGTTAGTATTTAAGATGCTTTTAATGCTTTTTGTATTTGATTTTGTGATCTCTATTTAATTATAATATATTTTTAAGGGGAATATTGATTTTACCCTTTTTGAGATCGAAATCAAATCAAGTGAGCCCACATTAATTTAATCTAAAAATCATTTAGATCTAAGAACCCTTTCATATATGAGTTTGGGCATTGAACATCTAGATTGAACAACTACATCGAATCAATTCTACCGGGCTTCATCAAAAGAAGAATCTTCAGATAAGTACATTTCAATTTTCTGTATTTAGTTTGTAAGATTGTCAGGAAATCTTTCATTTTTGGTTTGTCTGAGGTGATCCAGAAAATCTCAGAGTGTGGGGTTTTTGAATTGTGTAAGCCCACTTGAAAGACACAATTGTGAAGGTTTTAGGTGAACCTGGGAAAACCTATTTCATAGTGAAAGTCGATATCCTGAGGGAGAGGATATTGGAAGCGGAGTAGTTTTTTGACTATTTTTTAACAGTTGGTGTACACACAAGTGAACCACTATAATTGCTGGTGTTGTGGTGGATGGTTGAATGTGACTGAGTGATTGAATGTTGTAATTTATTTTTCAACATTTGTGGTGAATGATTGTAATTTACTTTTTGCACATGTGGTGAATGCTCTAATAGCAGTAGAAATTTATTTTTATTTTACTCTTTATTCCTCTATATTTGTTTGAGATTTTGATACTTAGACCATTCTAGTAATCAGGTTGTCCTACCATAAGCCATTGGTTTTTGGTGTGAGGTTGTTCTTAGAATAACATCTATATCAACCTATTAGTACTTGTATATTTGAGGTTGCTATTTATTTCTGCTATTTGAATTGATAAGTGCTATTATTATTTATTTCTTTCTTATTCCATATTAAAATTTTAAATTTGGCATAGTCCTATTCATCCCCCCCTCTAGGATTCTTTGCTCGGCCTTTTCAAGTGGTATTAATGCTTAATAGCTCATTTTATCTTTGTTATTTGGATTATATTCCTGAGCTAATCGATTTGAGCTTTTTAAGATGTCAAACGTTGATAGCCTTTCAATCACTAGGCCTCCACCATTTGATGGCTCCAATTATGCCTATTAAAAATTCAGAATGAGGATTGTTTTAAAATCCATGAATGAGAGTGTGTGGCAAGCTACAGTGACCAATTGAACCCCTCCTACTACTGAAGTGACTGGTACTGATGGATCTGTAACTGTAAATGTTTCACCTTATTTTACTTGGACTAATTTTTAGAAAAGTGAGATTAGTGCCAATGTAAAGGCTCTAAATGCAATTACTTGTACACTATTGCCAAATGAATTCAAGTGAATTATATCTTGTGATACTACAAAGCAAGCTTGGGATATTTTGGAAATGACACACGAGGGTATAACAATTGTCAAGAAATCTAAAGTTCAAATCCTCACAACCAAATTTGAGGAAATACGTATAGAAGAAATAAAACTTTCATGGACTTCTATACAAGATTGAATGACATTGTCAACTCTATGTGAGGTCTTGGTGACAGAATCCCAGAAAGTAAAGTCTTTGCAAAGATACTGCGCTTATTACCTGAATGGTTCAATTCTAAAGTGACCGCGATACAGGAGCTTCGTGATACAGATAATATGAGGGTAGAAGAGTCAGTTGGGTCTCTTCAAACCTCTAAGTTAAATGTTAAGGTACCCAAAGGTAAGTTAGTCGCCCTCAAGTCTTCTAAAATTATTTATCATAAAAATAGTAATGAGTCTGATTTAGAAACTTCAGAAGATGAAATGGCTCTTTTTACTAAAATGTTTTACAAGATTTTCAAAAGTAAAAAGAGGGTTGATTTATAAAAACCTATTGAAAAGAAAAAGCCTAGATCTAAAAATTAAAAATCTTTAAAAGACAGCCAATGCTCCAACTGCCATGAATATGGGCATCTAACAAACAAATGTTCCAAGAAGGACAAGTCTAGAAAGAAAGGTATGTTGGCTACATGGGATGATTCTTCTTGCTCTGAAGTCACTTTTGAGTCAGAAGATTTTGAAACCGAGTCAGCTAATGATGTTAAAGCTCTAATGACTCTAGTTAAGTTCACTTTCTCAGATAATGATGATTCAACCAATGAAGAAAATCTAAATAGTGACAATGAAAATGAAGAAGACCTTCAAGATGCTTATTATGCCCAATACAGGGAAAGTTTTAAAATTGTTGTAAAGTTAGAACTTCAGAAAGAAAAGTTTTTAAAACTAAAAGAGAATTTTGATAATCTAATCTTAGAAAAATCACACTTTTCAGATTGCATTGAAAAAACTAAGTGCGACTTAGATTTCAAAACGTCCCAAGTTGAAAAATTAAAGTCTGAAAATGAAAAGCTAAAACTAGAAGTCTCTTCACTTTGAGTTTGAAGGACACATGGAGGTATGCCCAAGGCAATCCTAAATTGAAAAAACTTTTATGCAGATCTAGAAAATGTGGCGATCGATCTAGATTGGGCTATGATAAAAGTATTCCTTCCAAATATAAGAATACTCTACCTAAATTTGTTAAAGGGGAATCTTCTAACTCAAAAGGGAAAAGTCTAAATCAAAATAATTCTAAAAATTTTAAAACTTTTCAGACTATTAAACCTAAAAGCAATCATATTAACTATAGAAATCAGAATAATAACCCTTTGGCTGAAAAAATTGTTGATTTACTTATGGAGCTCTTAAAATCTAACTTAGTGGGTAGGACTTATAACAACTGTAAACATAAGAAGGCCAACTATACTCCTAAACCCAAAACAGTAATGAAATGGGTCCCTAAGGTTACTTGTTTGGTTGCCCACATTGCTTTCAAAGCTTTAAGCCATTCAAAGTGGTACCTAGATAGTGGTTGTTCCAGACATATGGTAGGTGACAAAGGTATGTTCATAATTTTTAAAGACATGACTGATGGTTTAGTCACATTCAGTGATGGTAGCAACTGCAAAATTATTAGCCAAGGTATGGTTCAACTCTTTAACCTCTCTATTTGAGAATGTTTTATATGTAGAAGGTTTAAAGCATAATCTATTAAGCATCTCTCAAATATGTAATAATAATTATAGTGTGAAATTCACCAACCAAGGGTTTGAAATCTTAAATAAGAATGATTCTGTAATATTAACTAGTCGCAGAACTTCTGAGAACCGCTACATTGTTTGTGATTCAAGCGCATCTACACTATCATGGTACATGATCCAAACTGATGAGACTAAATTATGACATAAGCGCCTAGGACATGTACACTACCACAATCTGTATATATTGAGCAAAAGAGAATTGGTAAGAGGTTTATCCAAAGTAAAGAAAGTAGATAAATATGTGGCAAGTACCAGATTGGTAAACAAACTAGGAGTATTCATAAAAAGGTAAACTCCAATACCACATCTAAACCACTTGAACTTCTTCACATGAATCTTATTGGACCAATTTGAATGAAAAGTTGAGGTAGTAAGAAGTATATTCTGGTGATTGTTAATGACTTTACCAGGTAGACTTGGGTAGTCTTCTTAAGAGAGAAATTAGAAACTCTAGATGAAGTAAAAAAGGTAATTAAATGTATCCAAACTTAAAAAGAATCACAAGTCATTAAGATCCATAGTGATCATTGTTTTGAGTTTGAAAATAGTAGTTTTGAGAAATTTTGCAATGATCAGGGAATATCACATGAATATTCTATGCCTAAAACACCATAACAAAATGGTGTAGTGGAAAGGAAAAATATCACTTCAAGAAATGACAAATGTAATGCTAAATAGTATGAAGCTTCCTAAAAATCTTTGGGCTGAGGTGGTAAATACTGCTTATTATATAATTAACCACATTTATGCTAGAAAATCAAACAACATAATTACTTACGAAATGTCCTTTGATAAGAAGCCTACTGTCAAATACTTTTGAGTTTTCGGCAACAAGTGCTACATTTTACGTGACCGAGAAAATCTAGGTAAATTTGACACCAAAAGTGATGAGGGGATATTTTTAGGGTATGCTTTGAATAGTTGAGCATATCAAGTTCTTAACAAGAGGACTGGTGTAACTCAAGAGTCCATTAATGTGGTTATAGATGATCATTTAAAAACACCAGTCTCAAGTTCATAAAATGATGAAGTTCTTTTATTTGATAAACCAGACTCTTCATCTAGTCAAAGTAACACTGAACTGCGGATAGTTAAAGACCATCCTTCTAATCAAATCCTTAGAAACCCTCTCACTAGTTTGCGTACTCGTAAACAACTAGAAGATATGTGCAACTACGTGTGCTTTACATCTCAGATAGAACCGACTAACATAAAGGAAGCTCTTACTGACAAAAACTGTATTGTAGCAATGTAAGAAGAACTTAATTAGTTTGTTAGAAATGATGTTTGGTACTTAGTTTCAATACCAAAAGATAAACACATTATCAGAACAAAATGAATTTTTAAAAATAAGTTTGATGAACATGGTAATATTATAAGAAACAAGGCCAGGCTGGTTGTACAAGAGTGCACTCAAATTGAAGGCATTGATTATGATGAGACCTTTACCCTAGTAGCTCATCTTAAATCAATCAGATTATTTATATCCATTGCTTGCTTTAAAAAAAATTTAAAATATACCAAATGGATGTAAAGAGTGCATTCTTAAATGGCTATTTTCATGAAGAAGTATATGTTGAACAACCAACAGGTTTTGAAGACTCTAAGCATGCTAATCATGTCTATCACCTGAAAAAGGCACTCTATGGTTTAAAATAAGCTCCCAGGGCATGGTACAAAAAGTTGACTAAGTTTCTACTAAGTCAAAACTTTGCAATGGGAAGTGTTGATAAAACACTGTTTATAAAGAAACATAATGATCACATTCTAATAGTGAAAATTTATGTTGATGACATTATCTATGGATCTACCTGTGCTAACATGACTGTCAAGTTTGCAGATCTTATGAAGTCTAAATTTAAAATGAGCATGGTTTGAGAACTAAACTATTTTCTAGGGTTGCAAGTTAAATAGCTCCCTGATGGTTTCTTTATCTCTCAAACCAAATATACTCTGAACTTAGTTAAAAAGTTCAGATTGGAGAGTGGGAAAAAACTTTGATACTCCAATGAGCACTACTTTAAAACTCTCTATGGATTTAATAGGTAAGTGTGTGGATCCTAAGTTGTATAACAGTATGATAAATAGTTTACTTTTATCAACAGCGAGCCGACTTGATATTGCTTTTAGCATAGGAATTTGTGCTAGATATCAGTCGGACCCTAAAGAGTCACATCTAATTGCTATTAAGCACATTTTGTGATATGTCGCTAGTTCAACTAATCTTGGTCTCTGGTTTGCACATGATACTAGTGTGCAATTAGCTAGTTACACGGATGTTGATTGGGCTGGTAACATTGATGATCGTAAATCAACCAACGGTGGTTGTTTCTACGTTGGGAACTGCTTGATGTCTTGGTTAAGTAAGAAACAAAGTTCCGTATCACTCTCCACAGCTGAGGCTGAATATATTGCTACTGGTAATGCATGCACTCAGCTTGTGTGGATGAAGAGAATGCTAAGCTTGTGTGGATGAAGAGAATGCTAAGCGATTACGAGATTGTGTAAGAATCCATGGTTTTATATTGTGATAATTTAAGTGCAATTAATATCTCTAAAAATCTAATTCAACATTCATGAACCAAGAAAATTGATATTAGATATCATTATATTTGTAAACTTGTGGAAGACAAGATAATTTCATTGGAATATATTTAGACTGACAAACAACTTACTGGCATATTCACAAAATCGCTCGACAAAAATAGGTTTGCAAAATTGAAATTTGATCTTGGTATGTGCAATATGAACTGATGATTTGTGTCTTTTTGTATCATAATGTCTATATTTATTATTTTAGATATTTTAAAATTCATATAAGATACAAAATTGCACATTTTCAGGAGTGCACGACCAGTCGAGTACACACTCGACCAGTCATGGCTCGACCAGTCGAGTATGTACTCGACCAGTCATGAATCTCAGGTCTAGCCTTTTATCTGGGGAAAATTACTTTTTTCTTCATATGGTTCTTCTTCTCCAACAAGTCCTACCATGATCGGTCAAACCCATCTTCGATTCCTCCATGGTCAGTGCATTATTTTCAATTTCCTTATAGATTTAAGTCCTTTGCACCTCCTTTTCTTCATTTTTTTTGTGGTTTATTTCAAGATTTATGATTGTTTTGTAGGTTTACTTTTAAAAAATCTGATGTACTAGAAACCCTTCTTGCCTCTTTCACAATCTTGGTATTCCTTGATTTCTTTGTTGCAATTGAGAGTAGAAGCAAGAAGAAAGGATCTCGTGATCCCTCATCTTCTTGTTCGACTCCTATCATGATGCGTCATTTACAGTCACCTGAGGAAGATCTCGAGTATGTGCGAGATATTCGCTTACGTAACGTGATAGTATAACATGTAAGTGCTATAGTGAATAGTCCCTTTTGATTGTCAAATTTGTGGTGATAAAGACACTGCTTTGAAACTTATTTATGTGATGAACAAAAGATCTATTCAAGACACAAGATTGGCTTCGAGTAGACAAGCACAACTATTCAAGTTGAAGATCTCGAAGGTGAAGATTTCAGAAGCTCTCAGGTTCTCGGAAGCTATTCAAGTTGAAGATCTCAGAAGTTCTTAAGTTCAAGTTCTCAGAAGTTTTTCAAGCTGAAGATCCCAAGTTCAAGAACTCAATCTTCATGATACTCAAGGTCACTGGTATTCAAGTTTCAATGTCCCTACTTCACTATTGAGGTATGACTGACCTTAGGTTAACCTTTAGAGTAGGTCACTTTGGATACATAATCCATATATCTTTTATAAGTGACTTGGATCTGTTCTAAGGCTAGTCCTAGGCCTTGTTCGACTAGTCCTAACACTGGTTCGACCAGTCCAAGAAATTCCTCGACCAGTCATAAGTTGTTGAGGATTTTCAGAATTTTCTGATTATTCTTCGACCAGTCTTGGAGATTGTTCGACCAGTCCTATGAACAGTGTCGATTGGTTCTTTGACCAATCGTGGTTCTTCAACTCAAAGTACAACGTTAAGATTGGGTCATCTTCGACCAATCATATGGAACCTACGACCAGTCAAAGGGGACCTTCGACCAGTCGTAGGGTACCCACGACCGGTCGTGCAACTGAAAATATTATTGCGACCATTTTTTTAAAAATTCTGTTGCTTCTTTGACCAGTCGTAGAAGTCGTAAGACTAGTCGAAGATGTGATTTGATCGCCTATAAATTGAACACGAATTTCAGAGGTTTCATAAGTAATTCAGGTAAATTCAAGACTCCACTCTGAGATAAGTTAGTATTCATTTTAAGATACATTGTGTTTAATTTTTATTCTCTTTTGTTAGCTTTCATTATTTGATTTTGTTCCTGAATTCCAATTTGATTTGAAAAGAGGAATTGCTATATTCCTTCTTCTTGGAATTAAAATCAAATAGAGCTACGCCCAATTTGGTTTAATTTAAAATCAATTAGAAGTAGAACCATTTTAAAGTGAGTATTGGACATTGAACGTTGATTCGAACTTCTACTCCAATTGGTTCTTCTGGGTTGCTACAACGAAGGAGAAATTCAGGTATTTTAAGTTTGAGTAATTTACTTTCTTTTGGTTTCTTTTGAGATTCGCCAGAAAAATCTCATTGTATTGGTAATCTGAGGAGTGACAAGAAAACTCAGAAGTGGGGTTTTTTTAACTGTGTAAGCCCACAGACAAAAACACAATTGTAAAGGTTTTTGGTAAACCTGTGAAAACCTACATTGTTAGTGAACACTAATATCTCCTGTGTGAGGATATTAGGAGTGGAGTAGCATTCTGTGTGGCTATTATATAACAGTTGGTGAACACACAGGCAAACCACTATAATCACTTGTGTTGTGGTTGAATGGTTTTTATTTCATATCTTTATTTATTCATTTGAGGGATGTATATGTGGCTGTGAATGTTGTAATCTTTTATTTCAAGCATTGTGGGGAATGTTGTAATAGTTTAGAATTTATTTCTTGCTATTCATTTATCATCTTGATATTGGATTGTTCCAGTAAGGTTGCCCTGCCATTTTTATGGTGCATGGTTGTCCCTAGAACAATACATATTTGTGATTACAAGTTATTCTTCAGTGCAGTTTGTATTTATTTTTTATTCCTCTTCGGTTTGAGAGTTGATACAAAGACCTTTTTAGAAATCAGGTTGTCCTACCATAAACTCTAGTTTTTGGTGTAAGGTTGTCCTTCGAACAACATTTGTATCAACCTCTCAAGACTGAATTTTGAGGTTGCCTTACAATCTTGCATTGTGGTTTATTTTGTTATCTTGTTGGCTATCGTATTCCTTTAATTTTTGTTGTTATAAATTTTTATTTGGCATAGTCCTATTCACCCCCCCCCTCCCTCTCTAAGATATATTGTTAGGCCTTTTCAAGTGGTATTAGAGCCTAATAGCTCTTTTTTTTTTTTTTTATTTCTTAGATTTAATTCTTGAGCTAACGATTTAAGCTATTTAAGATGTCAAATTTTGATAGCCTATCAGTCACTAGACCTCCACCCTTTGATGGCTCCAATTATGCCTTCTAGAAAGCCAGGATGAGGATCTTCCTCAAATCAATGGATGAGAGTGTGTGGCAAGCCACAGTGACTGAATGGAAACCTCCTACCACTGAAGTGACTGGAGTCAATGGTTCAAAATCAATGAGAGTAACTCCTTATTTCAATTGGACCACCCTTCAGAAAAATAAGAGTAGTGCCAATGCAAAGGCACTAAATGCAATCACTTGCGCACTATCACCAGATGAGTTCAAAAGAATCATATCCTGTGTTACTACAAAGCAAGCCTAAGATATATTAGAAATGACACACAAGGGTGCTACAATTGTTAAAAAATTTAAAGTCCAACTCCTCATAACCAAATTTGAAGAAATTCATATGGAGGAAAATGAAACATTTATGAATTTTTATACAAGACTAAATGACATTATAAACTCTATGTGGGGTCTTGGCGATACAATCTCAGAAAGTAAAGTGTGTGCAAAGATACTACGCTCTCTTCCTGAACAGTTCAACTCCAAAGTAACCACGATCCAGGAACTTCATGATACAGATAATATGAGGGTAGAAGAACTAGTTGGTTCTTTATAAACCTATGAGTTAAACTTTAAATCTCCTAAAGGTAAATCTATTGCTCTAAAATCTTCTAAATGTAATTCTGAAGAAAATTCTGATTCTGAAGATGATATGGCTCTTTTAGCCAAAAAGTTTTATAAAATATTCAAAAGCAAGAAAAGGGTAGATTTTCAAAAATCAAATGAGAAGAAAAGATCTAAACCTTAATATAAAACTTGGAAGTCTTTGAAAGATAGTCAATGTTACAACTGCCAAGAATATGGGCATTTAGCAAACAAATATCCTAAAAAGGATAAACCCAAGAAGAAGGGTATGTTTGCTACATGGGATGAATCATCTGATTCTGAAGCTTCTTCTAAATCAGAAGATTCTGAAACCGAGTCGGGTAATGAAACGAAAGCCCTTATGACTCTAGCCAAGTTCACTTTTTCAGACCATGATGATTCAACTAGTGAGGAAAATCTGAACAATGATAGTGAAAATGAAGATGATCTTTAAGATGCTTACAATGCCCTATACAAGAAAAGTTGTAAAATTGCTGTCAAACTTAAACTTCAAAAAGAAAAGTTTTTTAAAAAACAGTACTGAAATGAGTTCCTAAGGTTACCTGCTTGGTTGCCCACACCGCTTTCAAAGCTTCAAGCCATTCAAAATGTTACCTAGATAGTGGATGCTTGTAAGTGCTATAGTGGATAGCCCTTGTGATTTTTAAATTTATGGTGACAAAGATACTTCTTTGAAACTTGTGTATGTGATGAACAAAAGATCTATTCAAGACACAAGATTGGCTTCGAGTAGACAAGAACAACTATTCAATTTGAAGAACTCGAAGGTGAAGATTTCAGAAAATCTCAAGTTCTCGAAAGCTATTCAAGTTGAAGATCTCGGAAGCTTTTAAAGTTTAAGTTCTCAGAAGTTTTTACTGAAAATCTCAAGTTCAAGAACTCAAGCTTCATTATTCTCAAGGTCACTGGTATTCAAGTTTCAATGTCCTTACTTCTCTTTTGAGATATAACTGACCTTAGGTAGACCTTTAGAGTAGGTCACTTTGAATACATAATCCATATATTCTTAATAAGTAATTTTAATCTGTTTTAAGACTAGTCCTGGACTTTGTTCGACTAGTCCTAGCATTGGTTCGACCAGTTCAAGAAATTCCTTGACCAGTCCTAAGTTGTTGAGGATTTTTAGGATTTTCTGGTTATTCTTCGACCAGTCCTGGAGACTGTTCGACCAGTCCTGTGAACAATGTCAACTGGTGCTTCGATCGGTCGTGGAGTTTCGACTCAAAGTACAACGTTAAAATTTAGGCATCTTTGACCACTCGTATGGGACCTACGACCAATCGAAGGGGACCTTCGACCAGTCGTAGGGTATCCACGACCGGTCGACCAACAGAAAATCTTATCCCGCCCGATTTATTTGAAATTCTGTTGGATCTTCGACCAGTCGTAGATGTCTTAAGACCAGTCGAAGACGTGTTTTGCTCAGCTATAAATAGAGCATGAATCTCAGATTAATGATAAGAAATTCAAGCTAATTATTTAGGCATTCTGAGAGATTGATCTGTGCTCCATTTTAAGCTAAGTGTGCTTATTTAATATTCTCTTTCTTTAACTGTATTTAATTGATTTTATTTCTGGTATTCCAATCTAATCTGAAAAGAGGAATTTCTATTTCCCTTTCTTTGGAATCAAAATCAATTAAGGCTAGCCCTATTTTGGTTTAATTTTAAAATCAATTAGAACTAGAACCTTGTAATTGAGTACTGGACATTGAACTTAGACATTCATTCATCTACTCTGACTTGGTTCTTCCGGGCTGCTACATCGAAGGAGAAAATCAGGTATTTTACTTTTAAGTATAAATTCCTTTTTGTCTTGGTTTCTTTTGAGATTTGCCAGAAAAATCTCGTTGTTTTAATTATCTGAGGAGAGACAGGAAAACTCAGAAGTGGGGTTTTTTTAATTATGTAAGCCCACAGATAAAGACACAATTGTAAAGGCTTTTGGTGAACCTGTGAAAACCTACTTTGTTAGTGAACGCTAATATCCCCTATGTGAGGATATTAGGAGTGGAGTAGCATTCTGTGTGGCTGTTGTATAACAGTTGGTGAACACATAGGCGAACTACTATAATCCCTTGTGTTATGGTCGAATAGTTTATATTTCATATCTATCTTTATTCATTTGTGGGATGTACATGTGGTTGTGAATGTTGTAATCTTTTATTTCAAGCATTGTAGGGAATGTTGTAATAGTTTAGAATTTATTTCTTTCTATTCATTTATCAGCTTGATATTGTTTTGTTCTAGTAAGGTTGCTCTGCCATTCTTATGGTGCATGGTTGTCCTTAGAACAATACATATTTGTGATTATAATTTATACTTCAGTGCAATTTGTATTTATTTTTCTATTCCTCTTCGGTTTGAGAGTTGATACAAAGACCTTTCTAGAAATCAGGTTGTCCTACCATAAACTCTGGTTTTTGGTGTAAGGTTGTCCTTAGAACAACATTTGTATCAACCTCTCAAGATCTGAATTTTGAGGTTGCTTTATATTCTTACATTGTGGTTTATTTAATTGGCTATCATATTTCTTTAATTTTCACTGTTATAAATTTTTATTTGGCATAGTTCTATTCACCCCCCCTCTAGGACATATAGCTAGGCCTTTTCGATGCTCCAGGCACATGACAGGCGACAAAGCTTTATTCACCAATCTAAAAGATATAACTGATGGGTCAGTCACTTTTGGTGATGGCAATAACTGTAAAATTATAGGCCAAGGTACGGTTCAACTTTGTAACCTTCTAGTGTTTAAAAATGTCTTATATATTGAAGGTCTAAAACATAACCTTATTAGCATATCTCAAATTTATGATAATAACCATAGTGTACGGTTTTCTAATCAAAGATGTGAGATTCTAAACAATAAGGGTTCTGTAATACTAACTGGACGTAGAATGTCTGAAAACTGTTATATTGTTAGGGAATCCAGCTCATCTAATCAAACATGTTACATGGTCCATATAGACGAGACTGATTTGTGGCACAAACGTCTTGGACATGTACATTACCGAAATTTATATAGATTGAGTAAACAGGAACTTATATGAGGTCTACCCAAGCTTCAAAAACTAAATAAAATATGTGGTTAATCCTAGATAGGCAAACAAACAAAAACCTCACACAAAAAGGTGAATTCAAATATTACATCAAGACCACTCGAACTCCTCCACATGGATTTGATAAGACCTACCAGAACGGAGAGTCGAGGTGACAAAAGGTATATCTTAGTAATAGTCGATGACTTTACCAGATATACATGGGTAGTCTTCTTAAGGGACAAATCAGAAACCCTTGAAGAAGTAAGAAAAGTTCTCAAAAGGATTCAAATGGAAAATATTCTCAAATTAGTAAGATTCGTAGTGATCATGGATCTGAATTTGAGAATAGCAGTTTTGAGAAGTTCTGTAGCGACCAAGGAATATTACATGAATTCTCAGTGCCTAAAACTCCATAACAAAATGGTATAGTGGAAAGGAAGAATAGAGTACTTCAAAAAATGGCTAATGTCATGTTGAATAGCATGAAACTCTCTAAGAATCTTTAGGTTGAAGCGGTCAATATAGCTTGTTATATTATTAACCGAGTCTACACTAGCAAAGATAATAATAAAACGGCTTACGAAATGTGGTTCGATAAAAAGCCTACTGTTAAATACTTTCGTGTTTTTGGCAGAAAGTGTTATATTTTACGAGATCGTGAAATTTGAGAAAGTTTGATATGAAGAGTGATGAAGGAATTTTCCTAGGATATTCCTTAAACAGTTGAGCTTATAGGGTTCTGAACAAAAGAACCGGTGTGATTCAAGAGTCCATCAATGTTGTCATTGATGATCACTTAAACACACCAGTCTCAAATTCAGATAATGATGAAGTTCTAGTAATTGATAAAATCGATACTTCATCTAATCAGAATGATTCTGAATTAAGGACTATTAAAGATCATCCAATCACACAAATTCTTGGAAACCCTCTCACTAGTGTTCGCACCCGTAGATAACTTGAGGATATATGTAATTATGTCTGTTTTACATCCCAAATAGAACCATCTAACGTAAAAGAAGCTCTTGCTGATGAAAACTGAATAGTTGCGATGCAAGAAGAACTTAACCAATTCATAAGAAATAATGTTTGGTATCTTGTACCAAGACCTAAAGAGGAAAACATCATAGGAACAAAATGGATCTTCAAAAATAAGTCTGATAAGTTTGGAAATATAATTAGAAACAAGGCCAAACTAGTGGTACAAGGTTATACTCAAATTGAAAGAATTGATTTTGATGAAACCTTTGCACCTGTAGCATGTCTTGAATCAATCAGACTATTTATATCTATTGCGTGTTTTAGAAAGATTAAGATTTATCTAATGGATGTGAAAAGTGCATTTCTAAATGGCGATTTGCATGAGGAAGTTTATGTGGAACAACCGATGAGTTTTGAAGATCCCAAGAATACTGATCATGTGTATAGGCTTAAAAAGGCACTCTATGGATTAAAACAAGCATCAAGGGCATGGTATGAGAAACTAACAAAATTTTTGTTAAGCCATAATTTTCGAATGGGATCTGTTGATAAAACTCTATTCGTTAAAAAACATAATGATCATATTTTGATGGTACAGATTTATGTTGATGATATCATTTATGGATCTACTTGTACTAACATGACTACTGAGTTTGCAGATTTGATGAAATCACAGTTTGAAATGAGCATAGTTGGGGAATTGAATTACTTCCTAGGGTTGCAAGTAAAGCAACAACCTGATGGAATATTCATTTCTCAATCTAAATATGCCTTGAATTTAATTAAGAGATTTGGATTTGAGAATGGTAAGAACTTCGATACTCCTATGAGTACTACCCTGAAACTTTCAAAAGACTCTGAAGGTAAAAATGTTGATCCGAAACTTTATCAGAGTATGATTAGTAGTCTATTATATTTAACTGCTAGTAGACCTGATATCGTTCCGCTAGATATCAGTATAGTCCTAAAGAATCGCATTTGATTGCTGTCACGCGGATTATGTGATATTTCGTAAGTATTGTGAATCTCGATCTCTGGTATCTTCATGAAACTAGCGTTCAATTAGCTGGGTACTCGGATGCTGACTGGGCTGGTAATCTTAATGATAGAAAATCAATCAGTGGTAGTTGCTTTTATATCGAAAACTGTTTAGTTTCTTGGTTTAGCAAGAAACGAAGTTCTATATCACTTTCAACAGCTGAAGCTGAATACATCGTAGCTGGTAATGCGTTTATGCAGCTTGTTTGGATGAAGTGAATGCTAAGTGACTATGGAATTAAATAAGATTCTATGTTGTTATATTATGATAATTCCAGTGCCATTAATATTTTAAAAAATCCTATTCAACATTCTCGTATTAAGCACATTGACATTAGATTTCATTATATCCGTGAATTAGTAGAAGAAAAGGTTATATCTCTAGAATATATACCTACCGATAATCAACGTGCTCATATTTTCATGAAATCGCTCGACAAAAGTCGGTTTAATCAAATGAAATTTGATCTTGGCATGTGCATTATAAGATGATATTTATGCATTTTTATATCATATTGTATATGCTTGATAGGTTAGATTTCAATTTTTGCAAAATATTCTGAAAAATATTGAAAATTCTTTTAACGAAAATGCATTTTTGGCTTGTACTCGACCGATCGTGGAAATACACGACCAGTCGTGGTTCGACCGGTCGTGTATATCCACGACCAGTCGAGGAACTCGTGAAACCCTTTTTATTTGGGGAAATCCTTCATCTTCCTCATTTCTATTTCTTCTTCCAACCGGCCGAACCTCGACTAGTTGAAGCCAACTCCCAAAATCTTCATTGTAAGTACTCTATTTATGTTTTTCTTCTAGATTTGACTCTAGAATACTTCTCTTTTACTCTTGTAGCTATTTATTTTGAGTTTCATTGTGATTTGGGAAAGTTATTCTGAAAAATCTGATATTAGAAAAACTCATTTTCTTTTGTTTGCAACTCCTTTTATTTTTGAACTCCTTGTTACAAATGGCTTCTAGAGGAAGGAAATCAACTTCTCATGGTCCATCATCTTCCCCCAGATCAGCCCCTCTCACTAAACGTCATCTTAGGGATTTTAAAGATGATCTTCATATGTTCGTGACATCCGTATACGAAATGTAATCGTTGAACACATTGTTGATCTTAATCATACAGCTCCATTTGATATCTTTCCCATGCTACAAGCTGTAGGTTGGGATAACTTACTACATTGGGGTGGGCCTACATACCGGTCCATTGCTCAATCCATGTTTGCATGTATATGTGATTATTCACTTAAAAATCTGACATTTAAAATTACCACAAGAGAAGGACCATTTAATGTTGATTGTCACTTAATTTCTGCTCTTATGGAAATTCTAGTTAATGATGAGGGAGTTCCCATCCATACATTGACTAAAAAACCATCTCAAACTGAAAAACGCATGCTTTCTAAGGATTTATGTAATTTGGATGCTTCATGGACATCTAAAGGAAATGCGCTCCCCTTAAGGTATCTGTTACCCAAATACAGTGTTGCATAGAATTTTTGTGTCTAATCTGTATCCTCGGTCGGGTAATAAGACTGAGTTAACGACTTTTATAGTTCGTATTCTTCATAATGTAGCTCGAGATGCCAATCTCTGCCTACCTTCCTTAATTTGTCATTCTATCATTCAGTTTCGACTCCAACCTGGTCATAGTGATATTCTCTTTGGATTTTGATGACCGTATTGGCTTCTCATATGTTAGTCGATATGCCGGTCGGAGAGGCCCCTATCCATCACTTGATATTTAATAATTCTAATCTCAACAAGATGAAGCTGGAATTTCTTTCTGGCCAAGTTGATGGTGGTGGTGCAGCTGAAGCTGAACATGAGGAAGAAGCTGGTGATCTTCCTCCAGATGATAATAACATGGATGATATCTTTGAAGAGCTTGATTCTGACTCTGCAGATGATCCAGATTATCTGCCTTCTGCTTTCGATGCACGCTTTGTTGCATTGGAAACTAAGATTGAATCTTTAAATGCTAGGATGGAAAACATGTCTGTTGCCAATGATTTACAATTCAAGTATATGCACAAATATCTTAAGCGCTTGAACAAGGGCATGCACAAACTTGATCCCTCCATCCCTGCTCCTTCATCTGGGTCAGATTAGTTCATTTTCTATTTTCTGATCTGTAATAACTTTCTTTATATCATGTTCACTTGACTGGATTTGTTATTGTCACTATCACTGTTTATGGCTCAGTTTATCTATTATATGTGTTGCTTATGCTATGGTTTCAATTCTTATTTGGTTACCTCCTTGATTATTACTTCTATCCAATCTTCTTTATTCTTCCTTGGTCATATTGTGACAAAAAGGGGGAGTAGATATACTTTTGCTTCTTAGTTTAAAGTTGGATTAGTGAAATATGTTACTCAGGGGGAGATGTATAGTGGTGGACTGTACGAGCATGAGTATATGAGTATGGACTGCTTGTTGCTTGAATATTGAATTGCAAGTTCATCGGTTTAACAACTGGTGCATGATTCTTTAATCAAATAATCTGTGATATGTATCTATCTCGGAAGTGTGTTTTATCACAAATTTGACAAAGGGGGAGATTATAAGTGCTATAGTGAATAGCCCCTTATGATTGTCAAATTTGTGGTGACAAAGACACTACTTTGAAACTTGTTTATGTGATGAACAAAAGATCTATTCAAGATACAAGATTGGCTTCGAGTAGACAAGCATAGCAATTCAAGTTGAAGATCTCGAAAGTGAAGATTTCAGAAGCTCTCAGGTTCTCGGAAGCTATTCAAGTTGAAGATCTCAGAAGCTCTTAATTTCAAGTTCTCAGAAGTTTTTCAAGCTGAAGATCTCAAGTTCATGAACTCAATCTTCATGATACTCAAGGTCACTGGTATTCAAGTTTCAATGTCCTTACTTCACTATTGAGGTATGACTGACCTTAGGTTGACCTTTAGAGTAAGTCACTTTGGATACATAATCCATATATCTTTTATAAGTGACTTGGATCTATTCTACGGCTAGTCCTAGCACTGGTTCGACCAGTCCAGGAAATTTCTCGACCAGTCCTAAGTTGTTGAGGATTTTTAGAATTTTCTAGTTATTCTTTGACCAGTCCTATGAACAGTGTCAACTGGTTCTTCAACAGGTCGTGGTTCTCTGACTCAAAGTACAATGTTAAGATTGGGCCATCTTCGACCAGTCGTATGGAACCTACAACCAGTCGTATGGGACCTTCGACTAGTCGTAGGGTACCCACGACCAGTCGTGCAACTGAAAATCTTATTGCGCCTAATTTTTTAAAAATTCTGTTGGTTCTTCGACCAGTCATAGAAGTCGTAAGACCAGTCGAAGACGTGATTTGCTCGCTTATAAATTGAACACGAATTTCAGAGGTTTCATAAGTAATTTAAGTAAATTCAAGGCTCCACTCTGAGATAAGTTAATATTCATTTTAAGCTACATTGTGCTTAATTTTTATTGTCTTTTGTTAGCTTTCATTATTTGATTTTGTTCCTGAATTCCAATCTGATTTGAAAAGAGAAATTGCTGTATTCCTTATTCTTGAAATTAAAATCAAATAGAGCTACGCCCAATTTGGTTTAATTTAAAATCAATTAGAAGTAGAACCATTTTAAAGTGAGTATTGGACATTGAACGTTGATTCGAACTTCTACTCCGATTAGTTCTTCTGGGCTGCTACAACGAAGGAGAAATCCAGGTATTTTACGTTTGAGTAATTTACTTTCTTTTAGTTTCTTTTGAGATTCGCTAGAAAAATCTCATTGTATTGATTATCTGAGGTGAGCCAGGAAAAATCAGAAGTGGGGATTTTTTAACTATGTAAGCCCACAGATAAAAACACAATTGTAAAGGTTTTTGGTGAACCTGTGAAAACCTACATTGTTAGTGAACGCTAATATCCCCTGTGTGAAGATATTAGGAGTGGAGTAGCATTCTGTGTGGCTGTTGTATAACAGTTGGTGAACACACAGGGGAACCACTATAATCCCTTGTGTTGTGGTTGAATGATTTTTATTTCATATCTTTATTTATTCATTTGAGGGATGTACATGTGGCTGTGAATGTTGTAATATTTTATTTCAAGTATTGTGGGGAATGTTGTAATAGTTTAAAATTTATTTCTTGCTATTCATTTATCAGCTTGATATTGAATTGTTCCAGTAAGGTTGCCCTGCCATTTTTATGGTGCATGGTTGTCCCTAAAACAATACATATTTGTGATTACAAGTTATTCTTCAGTGCAGTTTATATTTATTTTTTATTCCTCTTCGGTTTGAGAGTTGATACAAAGACCTTTCTAGAAATCAGGTTGTCCTACCATAAACTCTGGTTTTTGGTGTAAGGTTGTCCTTAGAACAACATTTGTATCAACCTCTCAAGATCTGAATTTTGAGGTTGCCTTACAATCTTGCATTGTGGTTTATTTTGTTATCTTGTTGGATATCATTTTTCTTTAATTTTCGCTATTATAAATTTTTATTTCCCCCGCTCTAGGACATATTACTAAGCCTTTTCAGAACAAACTGTTAACATTGATCATTTAGCACCATTTGACATTGTTCCTCTTCTTCAATCTGTAGGATGGGATAATATTTTTAAATTGGGGCAGACCAACATACTGCTTCATTGTGCAAGCTATGTTTGTTTGCATTAGTGATTTCTCTACTGAGAATCTAACATTTGTAATTTCAACCAGAGAAGGTCCAATTAAAGTGGACCATCACTTAATTTTCAGTTTTATGAATATAAGTGTCAATGATGACGGTATTCCCATTCATATACTTATAGAAAAACCTTCTAAATCTGAGAAGAGATGCTCACTAGAATTTTATGTAATATGCATGCGAAATGGAGTACTGAGAATGCGCTCGCCTCCAAGTTTATGTTACCCAGATATAGGATTCTTCATTAGATTTTCATTTCAAATGTCTATCCAAGATCTAGTAACAAAAGCGAGCTTACTACATTCATAGTTCATATTCTTCATTCTATTGGTACTGGAGTCTTTGTGTGTCTTCCATCTTATCTGTTAAATCATTATTTAGTTCTGTCTCTACCCAAGTCATATCGATATACCTTTTTCTTATCTTATGACTGCACTAGCCACCCATTGTATTGTGGTAATGCCTATTAGAGAAGCTCCAATTAACCAACTACCATTTAATAACTCAAACATAAATAAGATGAATTTGAGGTTGGCTCCAAGCCAAGTTGACATAGGTGTTAGTGCAGCAGCTGAAGCAACTGAAGAGGAGGATGCTTTACCTCCAAATGATGTCAATATGGATGACATATTTGATGAACTTGAATTTGACTCCACAACTAATCCTAATTATCAGCCTTTTTATTTTAATTTACGTTTGTGATCTCTTGAGGAGAAGGTTGAAGGTATGCATGTGTCCCAAGAAATGCAATTTAAATATATGCGCAATTATCTTAGGCGCATTAACAAGGGACTTCATCAAATTGATCCTTCTATACCTGCTCCTTCTTCTAGTTCGGATTAGTTTTGAATATATGATATTTAATAAATTTCAAACTTGGATTTCTCTTGTTCTTATTTGCTTGGACATGTTTTCTTATTATTGTAGACATGTTTAACTGGTTATCTTGCCCAAATTTATGTTATTCTGAACTTCCTTCTTCTCTCCTTACTCATTGCTCTTATTTCTTCCATCTTCATTTATAAGTTCTTTCCCTTGTCATATTGTGACAAAAAGGGGGAGAATTTATGTTGACATGCCTATTTCATGCCTATTTTATAATGATATTGGATTCTATGAAATTTGGAGTAGAGAAGAGAAGTGTAGGGAGTGGAGAAGAGAAGTAGTATAACAAATTTTCTCCTCTTGAATTCTATGGTGTAATATATTGAGGGGGAGTATTTAGTTTGTTATTTGGTTTCTTAACTAGTGGTGCATGATTCTTTATTGTGAATATTATGCATATTTTAATGTATTTTGTTTTGTCACAAATTTGATAAAGGGGGAGATTGTGAATGTTATCTTGTCAAGCTCCTAGATTTGTCAAATTTTGTAGTGTCAAAACCTCTTAGATTCAGTATCTTGTGTATCTCAACTTTATATCATCCTTACCTACATTCAAGTACAAGAACAAAAGACTCTACATCAAGATCTTCAAGTACGAGAATGAAAGATTCAAGTATAACATCAAGTGCTATATCAGTTTTCAAGTTTTAACTACATCAAGACAATGTGCTTTACTTAAAGAATTCAAGCTTCAAGTATTGCAAGATAATTATCAATTGAAGTGAACGATGTTTCAATATTCAATTTCACCTATAAGGTATGAATGACCCTAGATTGACCATAGGTTAGGTCATACTGATTGCATATTTAATTTGGGTCATTATATAATTTTATAGGCTTATTCTCGACTAGTCTTAGCCTATGTTCGACTAGTCCAAGTACTGGCTCGACCAGTCTAAGAATTTTCTCAACCAGTCTAAGGTTTGTTGTGCATTTTCAGAATTTCTATTGGATCCTCGACCAGTCCTGGAGACTTCTCGACTAGTCAAGCAGGCTCGACTCAAAGTCCAACAACCATTCTGAGTCCCACTCGACCAGTCGAGGATCAATCTTATCTTATCGCACTCAAAATTTTAAATTCTTGTTGGTCCTTCGACTAGTCGAACTGACCTCTGGGCCAAACGAGTGATTACTTTGAGGATGATTTTCAGAGTTATTCATTCCATTCGAAGATATTCAAGTGATTACTTTGAGAAAACTTGTCCCCACATTTGAGAAGCAAATTGGTTAGTATTTAAGATGCTTTTAACGCATTTTTGTATTTGATTTTTTAATCTCTATTCAATTCTAATTTATTTTAAAGGGAATATTGATTTTACCCTTTTTGAGATCGAAATCAAACTAAGTAAGACCAGGTTAATTTAATCTAAAAATCATTTAGATCTAAGAACCCTTTCATATGTGAGTTTGTACATTGAATATCTACATTGAACAACTACATCGAAAAAGTTCAACCGAGCTTCATCAAAAGCAGAGTCTTCTAATAAGTACATTTTAAATTTATGTATTTGGTTTGTAAGATCACCAGGAAATCTTTCATTTTTGGTTTGTCTGAGGTGATTCAGAAAATCTCAGAGTATAGGATTTTTGAATTGTGTAAGCCCACTTGAAAGACACAATTTTGAAGGTTTTAGGTGAACCTGGGAAAACCTATTTCATAGTGAAAGCCGATAGCCCGAGGGAGAGGATATTGGGAGTGTAGTTGTGTGGCTGTGTTTTTAATAGTTGGTGTACACACAAGCAAACCACTATAATTACTGGTGTTGTGGTGGATGGTTGAATGTGGCTGAGTGATTGAATGTTGCAATTTATTTTTCAGCATTTGTGGTGAATGATTGTAATTTACTTTTTGTACGTGTGGAAAATACTGTAATAACAATAGAAATTTATTTCTGTTTTACTCTTTATTCCTTTGTATTTGTTTTAGATTTTGATACTCAAACTGTTCTAGTAATCAGGTTGTCTTGCCATAAGCCATTGGTTTTTAGTGTATGGTTGTCCTTAGAACAACATCTATATCAACCTCTCAATACTTGTACAATTGAGGTTTCCATTTATTTTTACTATTTAAATTGATAAGTGCTATCATTATTTATTTCTTTCTTATTCCGCATTTAAAATTTTAATTTGGCATAGTCCTATTCACGTCCCCCCTCCCGGTCCCCCCGTTAAGGACACTTTGCTCACCCTTTTCATGGTCAAACTTAGCCTAACTATGCCAACTACCCTCAGACGGGTAAGGTGTAAGACCCGTATCCTAGTCCGTATCGTTCCGTAGGCCTTCGTGGTCCTCCTAGTTGAATTTCGATGACCCGCGATCTGTTATCTGTGTTTGAGAGCGATCCTGAGTCATGTCCCATATATCAGAGTCAGCTCAACTTGAAACTTGTACCTTTGTGACGGTGTCGTCACCGCGGTTTCAACACCACATCTCGCGCACCGACGTGATACCCATGCTAGGAGATGTGGTCCTACGTTCAGTTCGAGGAAAACGTCACGTTGTGAATTTCAAGAGAATCTCTACAACCTTTCACATCAATCAATCAATGTACTAGTCAAGTACACATCCATCACACACCCATCCCTCTCTCACTTAAATTCAAAGTAACCCTTGCTTAACCCATTCTTTTCTTACTAAAAGTCAAGAGAACTCATCACTTTTCATCCCATCACCACTCCTCCCTCTCTCATTTTCTCATTTTAAGCAAATCCCAAAGGGTGATCCAACCTCCAAGCTCCAAGCTCCATGGATAGTGCTTGTGTGGCCCACCTTCCTACCTCCCATCTCCACGCTACAAAATAAATCTTAACCGTTGAATCTTATTTCCTTGGGGCTCTAGAACCCATTAGTGGAAGAAGGAAGAAGAGATCTTGAGGTGGGTGATTTTATTTGTTGTTTGTGATGATTTGAGGGCACACATGTGGTGGGACCCACCTTGATGTATGCATTGTATAAGGGAGGGCCCATTAGTGGTGGGGTCCCTCCCTTCACGATTTTTTTTTCTCTCTCTCTCCCTCTTTCACTCTCTCCTTTTGTTTGTGATGTTTCGACCCACTCATTGATGCTTGATACTCAAACCGTCCATCCATAGCTAGTGGGTCCCACACATCTGGACCCACCTGAAATTAGATTGGTTGGAGTACCTAGCAGTAGCATATATCTGGATTGATGTTAGTAAGTTCTACTGGTCCCATCACATTGTGTGTGTTATATCCTACATGTCCATCCATTTTTAGCAGGTGTGTGGGGCCCACACCCACCTTGATGTGCATGTCTGATCATCCAGACCATTCATTAGATAGAGGTCCAGCCCTTGGACATTAAAAAAAAAAAGAAAAAAGAAAAGAGAATGAAGATATTAATATATATATATATATATATATATATATATATATATATATATATATATATATATATATATATATATATATATATATATATATATATATAATATGTTATGGTGGGCCCCACGTGGAATCCTCCTCATATGGAAGTTGATTGGCTGGTGTAACTCACACCAATTGCATGGCTGATGTCAGTCGGTCTGTGGGACCCAACTTAATGTATGCATTTCGCATCCACACCATCCATTTGGACGATGCTGGGTGGAGCACACTGTGATGCATGTGCTTTAATCTATACCATTCGTCCTATTTTAGATGAGCAACAATGTTGTTGTAGCGATGTTACCAAGCTCTGTGGGTCCCACCTGTTATGACATCAGCTGGTTCTGTGGGACCCCATCATGATGTATTTATTCCATCCATATTGTCCAAATGGTGCTGGACAGTACTGGACAATGGTTGGATGGTGTTGATTTACATGGGAAGTGTTTGGATGGTGCTGATCTACATAGGTAATGTTTGGATGGTACTAATTTACCTGGTCAATGTTTGGACAGTGCTGATCATCATTAGTAGGCCATGTGACCCATGGAATGATAGTGTACAATGATACACATGTTGCACTTGCCACTGTTGAAATGATTTTAGATGTAATCCAAGCTCTTGCCCACATCATAGTGGGATCCACCATTGATGTATTTAGTTTATATCCACGTTGTCTATCAGGTGGACCACTGTAGAAAAATGGTGGAGATTGAACGCCTATCATTGAAACCCTTTTTAGGGTTAGAGAAGTTTTAGATCTATATAAAATTTATTTTCTCTCTTAATCTAGGTCGTTGTGACCTTATGACTTGATTGTATGGAGAATATGGTGGGCCCTACCCGGATGTATTTGTGGCCCATTGAAGCGGCCCACTTATAAATGGTGTAGCCCATCCATGAGGCCCATTGTGATGTGTTCAAGGTCCATGTAATGTGACTTATCATGATTATGTATTAGGCCCATGTGATGCGGCCTACTGTGATGTGTATTAGGCCCATGTTATACGGCCCATTGTGTTGTATATTAGGCCCATGTGAGAAGCCTAATTTGATGTATATGAGGCCCATGAATGAGGCCTAATGTGATGTATATGTGGCTCAGGAGTGAGGCCCAGATGGCGAGGCTTGATGTGATATGTGAGAGGCCCATGTGATGCCGCACACTTGATGTGTATATGGCCCTTATGTGAGGCCATGAGCTCTCTATATGTTTGGCTTTATGTGGGTCATTCCTTGGGAGCAATGATGGCTAAATGTCCACATTGATGGACGATGATAGTTAAATGTCCATAGTGTGACCTTCCCTTACGCCCTGTGTGAGGTTGATTTCATTTGTCAAGGGTGATTCTGATTCTTGAGGCTGATTCTTGAGGCTGATTTCGATTGTCGAGGCTGATTCCGATTGTCGAGGCTGATTCCAATTGTTGAGGCTGATTCTGATTGTCAAGGCTGTTTATCGAGGCTGATTCTGATTATCGAGGCCAATTCTGATTGTCGAGGCCGATTCCGATTGTTGATGCCAATTCCAATTATTGAGGCTGATTCTAATTGTCAAGGTCAATTATCGAGGTCGATTTTGATTGTTGAGCCCGATTTCAATTCTGATTGTTGAGGCTAATTTTGATTGTCGAGGCCGATTCTAATTGTCAAGGCCGATTCCGATTTTAGAAGTCGATTCTGATTGTCAAGGCCAATTCTAATTATTAAGGTCAATTCTGATTGTCGATACTGATTCCAATTATTGAGGTCAATTTCAATTGTCGAGGCCGATTTTGATTATCGAAGCCGATTCCGATTGTCGAAGCCGATTCCGATTATCGAGACCGATTCTGATTGTCGAGGCTGATTTCGATTATCAAGGCCGATTGTTGAGGTCAATTCCAATTATCGAGGCCGATTTCGATTTTTGAGGCCAATTTTGATTGTCAAGGTCGATTCCAATTGTCAAGGCCGATTGTTGAGGCTGATTCCGATTGTCGAGTTGGATTCTTATTATCAAGGCTAATAGTTGAGGCCGATGCCGATTGTTGAGGCTGATTCTCATTGTCAAGGCCGATTCCGATTGTCAAGGTCGATTGTTAAGGTCGATTCCGATTGTCGAGGCCAATTTCAATTACCGAGGCCGATTGTTGAGACCCATATGATGTATATGTAGAGCCCATAGTTGAGGCCCATTGTGATGTGTATTCGGCTTGTATTTAAGGCCCAATGAGATGTATATGCGGCCCATGTTTGAGGCCTAATGTGATGTTTACTCGGCCCGTATTTGAGGCCCATTGTGATGTGTATTTAGCCCGTGTTTAAGGCCTAATGTGATGAATATGAGGTCTATGTGATAAGGCCCATTATACTGCATTTAAGGGCCAGGCGATGGAGCCCATTGTAATGTATAATAGGCCCATGTGAGAGGCCCATCATGATGTATATTAAGCTCTAGAGTGAGGCCCATAGTGTTGTATATGAGGCCCTTGTGTGAGGCTATGGGTCCACTATATGTTAGGATCTATGTGGGCCACTCCTTGGGGGCAATATTGGTTAAATGTCCACATTGTGTTGATTATCGAGGCTGATTGTTGGTGCTAGTTATTGATATCGATTATGAATATGTGACAGTATAACATCATGATACATGCCCATACACATCATCTGCATGTTTGTTATGAGATGTGATTGACCATTGCATATGTCATAGTACAAATGGTTTATGGGACTCCCTGATAGGTGGAGTTATTCCACATGAGCGCATGGTATGCGCAGTCTTGATCCCGATGTTGAGACTAAGTGGATATATATGTGCGCATAAGGGTTGTATACCAGTAGGCCACGTCTTCCACTGTGTCATGGTCAGTTGGGAGTGACCTTACCCGCCTGAGGGAGTATGCATAGTTGTGCCGACTCTAATTAGCTTGAGAAATGGATCCACTATTGACGAATCGGGCCCGATATTGGCAGATGGATAGTGAGGTCTCTTCCACTTACCCAGTTGTGCACTTCATGGGGTGACAATTGGTGTAGAGTGTATTAGACCTTGGTGATGATCCCAGAGATGTACAGTACTAATTTGTGGAGGAAGAGTTACATATTTAGCATTATATTCATTCATTCATTTATTCACTATCCACTCGGGTTGGTGGTGTGTAACTAATTATTATGTATACTTTCACAATGGCCAGGATTTTGGTTGTGGCCTTACTCTGATGTTGTACGATTACTACAAAAAAACTGGGTAAAGGATATGGATAAAAATCGTAACTAAAAGCCTATGGCTATGGTTAAAGTCCATAGCACGACCGTAGCTATTGGTACCATAGCTATATGTGTAAAGTTATGGCTATGGATTAAATCCATAGCCATATAAACAATAGGTACGGATTAAATCCGTAGCCATAGCTTCTATAGCTTTAAAGTATATATAGTTACAAATTATATTTGTAGCTAAAAGTAGAGAGAGGGTCGTAGCAATATGCTGAAATCAGCAATAACTACGGTTTCTAGATAAAGGGCTACGATTAATATCCGTAGCTAATGCCTGTTTTTTTTTTTTTTTTTTTTTTTTTTTTTTTTTTTTAAAAAAAAAAAAAAAAAAAACTAAGAAAATATAGTAATGGCGTCTCTTACCATTGTAGTACATACCCTCATAGATCAACTCACATAAGCTAATATAGATAAATACTTCATGGCTAAATCATTCATTCATTCATTCAATTAAATACAATCACTCATTTCACTCCATTCACAAAAGCACAATGCCAACATAATAGTTATGTCTATTTAAAGTTCTCATTGACAGCAAGATCTAATGCCTTCTCATAACCAAATAACTTCTCAACAATCGCAAGCAAGAACTGTATGGATGTGCCTCTACTGGTTATCAATTCGCCATCAACTAACACCCTATTCTCAGCTTCGCTTTGATCTGAAAGCTTACTGCACATGGCTGAGACAAAGAAAGACGACGACGAGATGACATAAAAAAGAACATAGAAAACAATGGCGAGAGTGACGCCCACTATTAAAACCTTCCTAAAGTCTACCACTTTGTGGATTTCAGATTCAACTTGTGTTTCGGACTGTGGGTGTGTAAACAACATGATAAAAACATGAACTTCACCTGTAGGGAGTGATCTCAGTTTCATCAAGTGAAATCCATTGAAATCTATATGAATTTTCAGCTTTCAAATAGACTAAAACTGGATGGTGCTGAAAGCTTGATGATCCCTGCAAGTTCCTGAAGCAGATGCAGTTTCCATCGCTAGTGGAACAACCTTTGATCAAGATCATATGGTTGTTCTGGAAAAGGAATGAAAAAAAAAAAATCATTAGCAAAGAATAATGATTCAAAACTCAAATCCTTTTAAAACCAAGCAAGCAAGCACAAGATTTGAAAGAATGAAAGCCTTACTAATAGAATGCTCAATAGTTTCCACTCCTTGAAAGTGTGGATATGCAATATGTCTCATACTGTATGGTCTTCATGACTTACCGACAAAACAATAAGGTCATATTGCAGCTTGTCAGCCTCCTTGAGGAGCATATCAGCCATTAGTTTCACTTTTTTAGTTGCCACTATTTCTAATTTATCTTCAATAGATGCTACCACCACATTTGCCTTTGCTCTCTGTAAAATATCAATTATCATAACAACTTCCATCTCCACTGAGCCATTGTCAATTGGCACCAAAATCTGCAAGAAAGTGCCAACTATTCAAAACATAGGAAATCTGTGAATCCTTCAAATCACAAGTACAAAGAGATGACATATGAGTAGTAGATGCAGATGAAATCATAGTTCTAAAATTTGCCAAATCAACCCAAAATTCAGCCAAGTCAACTCAACTCAGCAAAATTTCTAGCCAAGTCATTAGGAAACCTAGTAGAAGGAGCAACTTAATGTGACTCATTGTGACTCTCTGTTTGGTTTTATAAATAATAATATTAATAATAAGCAAAGAGTAAGAATTGAACCCCGTCTTCCCTTTAACTAAGCAGAACTCCCAACTAGCAAAGAACACATCCTCAATTGTTATTACACATTATGTTTTATACTACTTATGCTATATGAATTTATTTTACATATTTATTAAATTGTCTAATAATAATTTATAAGGAATGCCAAGGAGGTCAAGACTTATTTCCTAGTCAACATGTTGTTAAGGGCCATCTTCTTCAATCCATATCAATGGAAGAAGTGTGCAATTGGACGTCTGTCTCCATGCCTAGATTTCAGTTTTAATTGCATGAAGGTTACAAGCTAGATGTGCATGTGCAAGAACAATGTCACATCAACCATTAAAAAGCTGCTCCACTAAATAATGCTCTATCGATCATCCCACTTGAAACTTGCTTCCTTTAGAATTGAGTTTTAACCACATTGTTGAATACATAATGAAGCCAACAGAATTTTCATCTTTAGATTCCTTCTTGATGCTCATAAGGTAGAACGGAAGAAATACACTGTGTCAGGTCATTACCAATTGACTGACACCAAGCAGATCACCACTATAGAAGTAGATTAAAAGTCGTAAGTATACTTGCGGAAGCCCTGTTTAATTAGGAAGATGATAGTTTTCCATGTTTCCTATTATTTTCTAGCGATTTTGGACTGAATGTTAGCCCATTAGTTACTTTCTCCAATGGTGTTGCATATTTACTCTATATGTTGTAATATGCTAGCCCATTGGTATTCTTTTTAATAAAATTCTCTTTACCTGTCAATGAAAAACAAATTTATGTATGTATGAACATATGTGCCTTACGTACCTGAGATAATTGAGATATTAGCACCTAGCACTGGATACTTGATGATTCATACAACAATGAAGCACTTTAGCATCTGCAAAAAACAAAATGACAAGTAGAATTCTGCATACATTTACTAGTTTGCATTGGAACAAATAACCAACCAATTAAAAATCAAACACTTCCAACCAATTAAAAGAACAAAATTCTTGTCAATTACAAGAGATGAACTGATAATTTGAAGATATACCTTCCAATAGGAATGTTCTTTGGAACCTATGACCATGCATAAGCTTCCAATATGCAGACATAAAATGTAAATCAGCAAATTACTGGTTCTCAATGCAAATATCTGAGTTAGCTATAAAGCACTCAAGTGTTAGTACATGTGCATGCCAAGAAACACCATTATTTTTGTTATTTCCTCTTCATTTAAATGACCATAAGCAATTCAATTCACATATGTTATTTCATAAGGCAATCCCAATGAGATTGCCTTGGGAAATTTAAGTTACCGTGGATCTCCATATTTTTTAATTTTATATGAAGAAATGTCACTTGATAAGAATCAAGTAACGAGCTGCCCCTACCTCCATGATCCAAAATTTTCAACTTTAGTACAAAACTTCCAGAATAACAACGTCAACCATGCTCATTTCTTACTTACATTGGCAATTTGGCATGTATGTTGTGAAGATCCTCTTCAATCATCTTTGATGAATCCTCTTGGCATTTTTCTCATAAATCATATTTCAAATAAACCTAGAAAAATAAATCTAAAAGAATCAGATGATAACCAAGAAAGGCTAGAAAAAGAGGTTTATTTTATATATAAAACATTCCAAAAGGTAGTTTCCACTTTACTACACTACTAGTTATTTTAATTCAATTTAATACTAGATAATACAGACTAAAGCTAGCTTGAAGCAGTCTGAACCTACTAACAGCCTTTCTGCTACCTTTCTCAATCAGATTTCTGACCTGAAGCAGTCTGAACCTACTAACAGCCTTTCTGCTACCTTTCTCAATCAGATTTCTGACCTGAAGCAGTCTGAACCTACTAACAGCCTTTCTGCTACCTTTCTCAATCAGATTTCTGACCTGAAGCAGTCTGAATTTATTAAAATACAATTACTAGTATGCAGGCATCAAGGTATGAGGTTTTGTAGGTCTTAATGAAAGTGGGAAAGAAAAATCCATACAACTTTGTCCAAATGCTCAAGAACAGATGATTGATCATTGGGGGCCTCGTCCTTTAAAATGACCTGCTTGGAAAGCATGACATGGTATGAAAATACTCCAAAATATGAAAAATAAATTCCACAGAACTCTGTACCTCAACATATTCAAAAGGCCTCACTGACTTCAAAGGTATTTTAGTTGGACGATATTGATTCCCCTATAAATAGAAATCACCAGCTGTATTTCACATGTATGACCATTGACAGAAAAGATGAAAGGAGGTAAAAAGAAATAGGTTCCTTCCCCAAAACAACCTTAATTTCTAAAATAAGGACATGCTTAAGCTTTGCTTCCCCATCAATTAATGATGTTGCAACAGATGACCCTGGTTGAGTTATATGAAAGCCCATCCCAAGAACTTCCTATGAAATCAGAAGCTACCCTCAATAAGATGCAATAAGAAGGAAGTAATCCACAACCAATAAAAAATGTTATCAGCAATACCCGTGGATCAATGAGGCATTCATGTTCGTGCCCCCACACTATGAAGTCCAGGAATCATGGCAAGAAATGTTTATTTATCACGTTTTTTGGATTTGTTTTGATCCTGCAATGCACAGACGTACAATTATAAGCAACAACTAATTAGGTAAGCATTTAATTTCCCACTGAAAACATCTAGCAACTCACGAAAAATACACATCACGAATCAATTTAAGTTGAGGAGATTGATTATGTTTCTCTCTCTTTTTTTTTTCATGTGTTCTCAATGACAACGTCTAACCTGTTTTGATGGAGTACCATAATGTTGAACCAATCTGACACATCACACCCTTCTTAAGCTTCAGGCCTTACCCATTGTAGTTTTTTATCTTTTGTATACCCTGGTATACGACTCTATTTTCTAAATATAAAGGGTTAAACACAAATAATAAGAATATGAAGAGAGCCAACATCCTTAAGCAGTGACAAATAGTATAGCAAATAAGAAAATATGCCTTGATAGCATTGGGAACCATGAGAAGAACTCAAAACTGCTAATTAAAGAAACCAACATTCCAGAAGCAACATATAAAAAATACACCAAATGCACACCAGCCCAAAGCTTTCCTTATACAAGGTTCCTTCATATGACCATGTTGGACCAACAAACTAGAGAGATATGTTGCTACCTTGTCCTAGAGTGACTTGCAGTGTTTCTAACAAACTATTAAAAGATACAGAGAGAGAGAGTGGGAGAGGGAGGGAGATAGTGACACAAATTATTCCAAACAGATGACCTTATCCCCAGAAAAAAATGCACAAAAAGACAGACTCGAAGACAACCAATGGACTCCCAGAACCAGTGATCAGCAAATGGATTTCTTGCATGTTCTACAATAAGAAATGAGATGAAAGGTCTGCAAAATTGGACTTCTCAACAGTCACATGAGTAGTTCCAAGGTCATTGTGAGTTCTAGTTTCTGGAATGCAAAAGTCTTGGTTATGAAAACACGGCTAAGGCTAATGTGTGTGTGAGATTTTAGTGATGCAGAGGAATGAGTCTACAAAATCAAGAAATGAGTAGTTAATGATATGCATAGAATTTGCATAATTTGAGAATTTTCATTGGTTGGCCATCCATGAACTGCTAGTTCATTTTTTTCTTATTATGCTCAGATATTCAAGTTGAACAAGTGTGGAAAGGGCAATCAAATTGAAGCATCATCTAGCTCTTTATACAGTTTTCAGTAGGGCTATCAATGGGTAGGTATAGGGTCTGGATCTGTCCAAACCCAGCCTTCAAGATGAAACCTGGGACCAAGATGCTTGTTGTCAGACTTGGACATAAATATAAGGCCATGTTTGGATAATAGGGATTCCATGCCAAACAATGGAATAAAAAAATAGTTTTCCTTTGATGTGACAATTTTTATTATTTGGATTGCAAAGAAAAGAATGGAATCCACTAAGCAATCATCACACTTTTCCATAATTTGAATCTTGGCGTAAGAACCTAAGTGACTGTCGTTGTGAGAGGAATACGATCTTTCCACTTGCTATGCAAACAAGAATCCAAAAACTGAAATCCATGTTTCAATAGTGCTCATAAAAATCATCATTAGATATCAATTGCAGAAAGGTTATCTTGTCACCCAAGCATAAAACATAATGCTGACTATTCTAAGAAGTGGCTACAAAAATAATAATAACCATCATCATAAACATTGATATACACAAAGTGAATGGCTGGTGTACAAATTTTACAGGAAACGAAAATCCTTAAATGTTAATCGACACTGGATCAATTGAGAGAAATAAAAAGAGAGAGAGAGAGAGAGACCTGTAAATGTCAATCGACACTGGATTAATTGAATAGAGGAAGATCGAAAGCCCTAAGTGTAAAAAAAAAAAAAAATCCTTAAATACCTTGCAAAAAAAACTTTCCCATTTTCTCCTATTATAGATTTTACAGAACCTTAAATCCTTTTCTTGTTACAAATTTTATGGGAAACAAAACCCTAATCTGTTTATTTGAAGATTTAGAAATAAAAGCTCAAAATAAAACTTAGAATATATGGTGAGAGAAATGGGTACCTAGTCAGAGAGGAGATACGGAGAAGAGGTGAAGGGTGGGGGCTGCAAGGGTGGATTTTTGCCCAGGTGAAGGGGGTGTGTCGCTCAAGGGTTGCAGTCGAGAGGGAGAGGGAGAGGGAATGAGAGAGGGAGAGGGAGAGGGAGAGAGAGAGAGAGAGAGAGAGAGAGAGAGAGAGAGAGAGAGAGAGAGAGAGAGAGAGAGAGAGAGAGAGAGAGAGAGAGAAGGGATGCACAAATTTGGGTTTTTTTTCCCTGAGTGGAGCAGAGAAATTTTAGAAAGTTTCATTTGAGGGGGAAGGAGAAAAAGGGCAGCGCGCGAGCTGAGTTTTTGCCTTTTTTCTGCTACGGTTTTAGACCATAGCTAAAATCCCAATAGCCATAGCCATTGTGTCATCCTTCACAGCCCCTTCGCGTTTGCACGTTTGATGGGTTCTAGACAGACGGTCCAATCAGGAGCTTTGTGGGCTCCATCATGATGCATTTAATATATCCACTCTGTCCATTAATTTTATAATTTTTTTTATAGAGAATGACACAAAAATCTAGGCAAATCGAAGGTCCAATTGAACCACACCATCGATCAATGGTACGTATAAAATCTCCATTGTTTCCTACCATGTAGAGCCTTTGATCTACTTCCTTTTTTGGGATCTTGCCCTGAAATGATCTTTCAAAATGTATAGATGTATTATATGGAGCATACACATTTTAATGGGCCTCGTAGAGTTCCTTATGGGGCTGTCACATGGTGTAGGCACGGGTGGTGGCATTAGCTTTTAGCTATGATTTGAAGTTCTAACAATAGAGCTACGGTTTATATCCGTAGCTAAAAACTAGCATGGTCCGTAGCCTTTGGTCATTTTTTTGGTAGTAAATTTATGGATTGCCAGTATTTTCGCTTAATCTGATATTGCATTCTGAGCACGCATATACTGCTCACACACTTACACTAGCCTTTAGGATTTCTATAAGCTTATGCATAATAAATGCGTATAGGTGACGATAGGACATAGTTGAGCTGAGGTAGGAGCGTGCGACAGAGCTTCTAGAGATTATATTATATGCATGTATTTTCTTTTTAGTATTGTACTCAAATGATTATATTAGTGGATAAGTGGTGATGATGTTGTTCTTATGAGTTGGGTATACTTGTGGTTATGCTTATTATGAGACAAATTCATGTTAAAAATCCTCCTTTTATGATCCCATGATCGGAATCTGGCGTATGAGCGCTAGGAGTCGAGAATGGGGTACTACGGAAGCTGTCGCCACCGAATTCGGCGATTAAAAATTTTGTGAGCCCGATTTTTAAGTTTGGGGCCTGACATAAGGCCACAACCCCTTCCCATCTGACCATGACACAGTGGGAGATGCGACCTACTAGTATTTGGCACTTAGGCGCTCATGTATCCACTTAATCTAAATGTTGGGGTGTCTCTTAGCTATGGATATTTAGAGATTTTCACCCATGGACATCTATGGTGCCCCGATGCTAGTAACAGATTTTTGGTGTCCCATCTGGCCATCCACAACATGCCTGTGGAGGCTACGCCCCTGATGTCGCTAGGGCGTACAGTAATCATAGCACAATACAAGATACATGAGTTATACAATTCAGTCATGCATAAATCCTGTGCATACCGTGCGCTCATGTGAGACAATCTCCGCCTATTATGGAGTCTCATAACAACCTGCCCAATGACATATGCAATGGTCAACCACATCTCATAACAAACATAAAAATGATATGTATGGGCATGCATCATGATGTTATGCTATTACATACTCATAATCGATATCGACAACCGGCATCGATAATCAGCCTCGATAATCGGAATCGAACTCGATAATTGGAATCGATCTTAATAATCAGAATCGGCCTCGACAATCAGAATCAGCCTCGATAATCAGAATTAGCCTCAACAATTGAAATCAGTTTCAATAATCGGAATCAGCATCAATAATTGAAATTGGCCTCGACAATCAAAATCGGCCTCGACAATTGGAATCGGCCTCAATAATAGGAATCAGCCCCAACAATTGAAATCGACCTCGACAATCGAAATCGGCCTCGATAATTGAAATCGGCCTCGACAATCAAAATCGACCTAGACAATCGGAATCGAAAATTGGCCTAATAAGGGGCCTAAGGGAAGGTCACAATGTGGACATTCAACCATCATCGCCCATCAATGTGGACATTTAACCATCATTGCTCCCAAGGAGTGGCCCACATAGAGCCGAACAAATGGTGGGCCCATGACCTCATATAAGGGCCTCATACACAACATAATGGGCCTCACACAAAGGGCCTAATATACATCACGATGGGCCACAAATACATCACATTGGGCCTTATCACATGGGCCATATATACATCATAATGGGCCTTACACACGAGCTGCAATTACATCACAATGGGCCCTATACATGGGTCATAAATATATCACAATAGGCCACATCTATGGATCACAAATACATCATAATGGGCCGCTCACATGAGCCTAATATACATCATAATGAGCCTCATATACATCAAGTGGATTACATCAATAGGTCATGCCAATGGGCCTCATATACATCATATGAGATCCATATCCTAGCCCATACCATTCCTTAGGCTTCTGCAGTCATCTCGGTCAAATTTTGATGACCCGTGATGTGTAAATAGTAGTTGCGCATGATCCTGAGTTATATCTCGTATTCTAGAGTCAACTCGACGTAAGACTTGTACCCTAGCGACAGCGTCGTCGCCACTGTTTCGACACTGCGTATTACTCACCGAGGAAATACACAAGCCAGGAGATGTGGGCCCACGTTCAGTTCGAGAAAATGTCACGTGTTTTCAAACCCAAGAGAACATGTCCCATTAATCAATTACATCACATCTCATCATGTCAAGTACAAGAGCAACCTCAAAGTTAACTCTCTCTTACAACCCATACCTAGTCAAGTACACCCATCCATCACTCAGCATCCCTCTCCTCCCATCACCTCTCTCTCTCTCTCTCTCTCTCTCTCTCTCTTTCTCAAACTCATTTTCCCAAGTAACCCAACGTTTAAACACTTTTCATGGGAGAGAGGAGAAGCTAGTGTGGCCCACCTTCCTATCACCCAATCCCACCATCCGAAATTCATCTCAACCTTTGAAATTCACCCCTCAGAGCTCTAGATCGCAATGATGGAAGGAGTCTGAGAAGATCAAAGTTGGGTGATTTTGTTTGGATTTAATGATTTAAGGGCCCACTTGTGGTGGGACCCATCTTGATGTATGGCCTAGATGAGGTTGATAGTATTCGTGGCTCGTCAGGATTTGCATATTGCATTACATCCCTGACATATGATATTTAGCTCTCTATGATTTTGCATTTGTATAGCCGATCTGCATTGTATATTCCACTATTATATGATTTATGACATTGTATAAGCGTGCAAGTGGCGTTAGGTCGCAACAACGTTGAGCTTGGAGCGTGCAGCGACTTCTGGAGCTTTGATTTTAATACATATGTATTTTGTTTTCAGCATTGTATTTAAATGTTTATATTAGTGGATATGTGATGATGATTTTGCCTTTGTGATTTGGGTAAACTTGTGGTTATGCTTCTTATGAGACAAATATACATTGAAAAATCCTCCTTGTAGGATCCCAAGATTAAAATCTGGCATATAGGTGCTGGGAGTCGAGACTGGGGTACTACAGAGGCTGCCGACATTGGATTCGGTGATCGAAAATTTTATGAGCTTGGTTTTCGAGTTTGGGGCGTGACAGAAGTTGGTATCAGAGCATAACTTGGGAATACCTGAGGATAACATCACATATCTACTGATAATTATCCTACACTATATGATTATTGAGAAATTATAATGGTTAGATCTCCGAGTTCGAATAACTTAGAGATTTTCTGACATTGCTCCTTACCATTGAGATTATGAGGCTGCATATTATTCTACTTTCAATCGTTTCTGATACGGAATCCGAGGATCAGTAGGGTCATCATAGCATTGATGAGGCATCCTGAGGGCGGGAGGTTCAGATTAAAAAGTGTTATTTATTTATAGATTAATTATGCCTTGTATGGTATTAATTAGTATATGTATAAGTCAATGCTTCCTCTTCTCTTACTTTATCCTGCGTGATAGTAAATTTTGAGGATGAAATTTTTACTAGGAGGGGAGAGCTATGAGACCCGTATCCAAGCCCTTACCGTTTCATAGACTTCTCTTACTTTTTCCTGCGTGATAGTAAATTTTGAGGATGAAATTTTTACTAGGAGGGGAGAGTTATGAGACTCGTATCCTAGCCTGTACTGTTCCATAGGCTTCCGCGATCCTCCTAGTTGAATTCCAGTGACCCGTGACGCGTAAATAGTAGTAGCATGTGATCCTGAGTTGTATCCCGTATTCCAAAGTCGGCTTGACCAGAGACTTGTACCCTAGCGACCGTGACGTCGCTGCAGTTCCATCGTTACGTATTACGCACACTACCAAAAAAGGGACAAATCAAACAAACTATGTTAGTTTCTTGCCACGGATATAAACCATAGGTAAAATGTTGCTACACCATTAATAATTAACGGTGGTGTAAGGGGCCCTATAGCGCTTATATATATGTTATATATAAGCCGTCCATCTATTTTGAAATATTATTTTAGGATAGAAAATAAAAACTCAGCTAGATCGAAGGCTCAAGTGGACCACACGATAGGAAATATGGAGATTAAATCACATTTGCTTCCTATGGTGTGGTCCACTTGGGTGTTCAATCCACTTTAAGTTTGTGATCATGAGCTAAAATAATTTATTAAAATTAATGATCGGAATGGATAACCCAAATACATCATGGTGGGCCCCACAGAGCTCTTGATAGGACCGTCTAGGTCCGTCTCACAAAAGGATGCCCAAAATTGGGCACCCCCTAAAAAATGGAGCTGCGCCCAATACTCTCTCTCTCTCTCTCTCTCTCTCTATAACACCCCGTGCTTTTTACTACTCGGGTGTTACCATGTAACCAAACATAGTATAAGTACCAACCTATCTTACGTTAACATTTACCTTTAATCTAACCTAAGTGTGGCCATCAGGAGTAATCTCCGCTCATAGATCAGTTTCTATCCAACCGTTAATTTTAGTAAATTGATAACTGAAGGTTAATACCCATGTATCGTGACCCGCTTACAGAAATAAAATGATCCAATCCTTCTAATTAAAGCCCGATAAGGGCTGAACAAATGAATAAATGGCATTGATCGGAGTGTGACCCACAAAAATAATCTTGAGAAAATTTATAATAAAAAAAATAAATAATGATTATGTAAATATTTAAATATAAATAAGTAATTTACATTTGATAAACCTATAAAGCATGGCCAAAAGAGACAACCATCTGATTAAATATAAATAGATGATATAATAACAAATTTAATAATACCAAGGATATTAAAAACAACATAAAAATGATATTACATATTATAAATATGTATTAGGCCATCTAATCTATATTCTAGCCCTTAGATTTTAGATAGGAGTTCCCATGAACCGTTTTCTACCATTGACGTTCAATTATGAAATGATTAAACTGGCAATCGAATAGAAACCTATAGTTAGAACAAAATAAATTAGAATTATGGTCCACCTAAGCTTTAGATTGTTTTGATTGCTAGCCAAAGGTCATGATCGGACCAGTAACATCGAATGGACGGTGTGAATCAGTTCAGATCATCGAAGGGACACTACGTCTAACCTATGCGTGTGTACAAATAACGTGCACACGCCATGCACAACACCTAGCATCGGGTCAAACGACTGTTGACCCGATGGAAACAATGAAATTTTAAAATTTTCAAATGAAATCACTCCCGCCATTGCTAGCTCAAACTGACTGTCCGTATGATAGTGCAAATGACCACCATCTGAATACAAAGTAGAAATCAAAACCGTTCATAAGAAGCAAATGTCCCACCGACCCTAATCATGTTTGCAACGGTAATTGAAAGTCAGCGGCATAAGCTCGAGCATCAATCGATCTAACAATGCATTAGGATGGCGCTGACGTGGAGGATAAATTCAAGTCCGCCACTTCTCTGGCCAATCCGATCATTAGAACCTGTCGGACGGAAGCCACGCATGCAGAAAACATCCCTGTCAGCCCTACTGTTTTTTAAAATACACCTTACCTGACGGATTGTGGAAAGAATCTTTCCTTATTGAGGAAAGGCGAATCTCATCCGATCATTAGTGTCTGGAAGCTTCTCTCGAGCTAATCCGAAACGTCGAAATTAGGTTTCAACAGATATCCCCTAACAAACAAGATGCAGGAGAGAAATTGAAATGGTGGAGGATTTCTCGCTTGTAGAACTGCTGTCTTAATCAACGGTCTACTTTGCACCGTAAGCTAAACCCACACCACTTTTAGACCATATCAAGACCGTCCAAACACCCCTGATCTATGGACCAACCACCCATACAAAAAACACCATTATCATCCCTCATCTTCCTCAAACTGACTGTGGAACCCACTTTCTACGAAATTGGACCCATTCACTGATCTGGTCCGTTCATCATGTGGACCACCACATTTGAAGTCCATCCATGATAATCAGATGGACCCATGCATGATATCTAAACCGATTAGGTGATTCTAGTGCCAAGCGATTTTTGGTTAGCTTAAGTGATCTTTGCACTAATCCCTGTGATTAGTTGTGGACATTTCTAGAAACAGAAACGCATATAAAAGGCTGGGAATTAGAGCATCTCCTAAGGAAAACGTAAAGAAAGAAAGGGGAAAGTGATAGAGAGAGAGAGAGGGAGAGAGAGGTGACGCTGTCGCATCATGTTGGGTCGACTCAGTTCGAGCCGTGGTTGAGTCCAGCTTCCCATTCAGGATCTCCATCAGAGAGAAAGAGAAGAGAAGCAAGGAAAGAGAAGGAAGAAAGAAAAGAAGAGAGATAGAAGGGGGGGTTGGAGCGTCTGTCGTCGCTGGAACTAGTTCTAGCTATTATTTTGCCTCAACCCAACTAATTTCAATGCATCCAGGCCCCTTGCAGCATCCACACAGCACCCTGGTTAGGTACCTCACCCATTTTTCCTCTGTTATTGTTGGATTTCACCCACACGTTTGATTGTGTTCACAGTCACCTCGACTCGGTCACAAGTCGAGTGAATTAACTACATTTTTGGGTGGAAAATCTAGATCAAAATCCATGGCTGTGATCGGCCTGCCTTGCACAGTGATCATCACCATAATCCGACCTTAGATGGGTCCACCCAGTTACACGCTACTAGACAGGGAGACTTGGCTGGGTTTGCAATCATCCCAACTCGGTCACGAGTTGTGTGACTCAATTCTACATCTCAAGGTGAATCCCTGGTCTACCACCATTGTTGTGGTCGATTTGCTTGGTGTTAGAACTAGCACCATGAGTTGAGCTACGGGTTGCCTCGACTAGCTAATGGTTGGGCCGTCTGACTCTTACCACTGTTGAGTCGGTGACTCAGGTTTAGATTAGGAGGAAAAAATCCAACTCAACTGGGCCTAAGTAGCCGTTCATTTTATCTAGCTTAGGGCCCAATCAGAGACAACTCAGATCTGCCCAGTTATAAGTTGATTGGGCCGATTTTCATTCTGAGTAGACCCTACATATGGTTGCGGGTTGACTCGGCCAATCTCCCCACTGATTCAAGCTGACTCGACCAGTTTTTCAACCGATTCAGTGAACTTCAATCCTCTGAATATGATCTGAGCAACGTTAGATTTAATTAAATCATAAATCGGGCCTTGTAGTAGATTAGACCTTGTAACTAGCCCAACTCACTATAGGTTAAAAAATCAACTGAGTCAACTCGATATTGACTCGCTGGAACTTTGCAAAGACTTATTAGAGACATTACCTTCATGATTTTCTATATTTTTAATCTTTAATTATGTAGGTACAATCTTGTGAATAGTTCTTACAATATGGAAAATAAGAATTTGTTTACATGTAGTGTACTTATGGATGGACTCTAAGTTAATGATGTGACCTCACTTGGAAATTTACATGATACTTAGTGTGCCCTCCTTTGAATGTAAAGAAATCATGGAAGTTCATGTGGAATGCATGGTTGGATATTTCCTATTTGAAAGTTGAAGGTCAATACTATTTTATCAAAGTAATGTATATATGTGTCATGGTGTATAACATTCACGCACGACATGTGAGCTTTTTCAAGTATTCACCGTAAGTCACATCTTGTAGGGTTGTGCAAGGTTCTATTACCTAAGTCCAACCATCAGCCTTGTGCACTTGTACACTTTGGGCCGCTCTTTCTTTACATGGGGATTTTTTAGGATTTTATACCTCCTCGGACATACCCCGAGTATTTTTCTAGGAGGTTGTCCTTGGGTGCACTCACCTTCATGGCCTTTTTCAGGTAGTTAATCTACCGCGAGCGGTATATATGGTCTTTTCTAGGTAGTCTACTACCGTGGGCAACCCTTTATTTTGACAGCTGGATGTGTATCCCCAGATCTATGACTTGAGCATACATTCATACCTTTAAGCAAACGTATTGTTAGTTGTATTGCCCTATGAATTATATATGAATTGTTAACCCATTTTGGAATGATATGTCATGGTTGAATCTATGAGGAAATTTCTCACTGAGTTTTCACTCACCCATCATGCAATTGTACCAAATAGACGCAGGTATGATGAACAAGTGGAGACCCCTATCACAGGATTCCAGGGACAGTTATGGTGGAGTTTGGCGAGGAAGAACTCTATGCCATTACAGTTGAGCCGTTGGAGCTCAACTGATAATTTAGGATTTACTTGCTTTCATATTTCAGATTTTGTATCTTGCTTGAATTGTAATAAAATATTTTCCCTGTTATGGGATTTCATTTTTCTCCCATTTACATCTATTAAGCTTCCTTGTTTTTACTCTTGATATCGTTAGTTTATGCAATGTTGCCTTACTCTCTGTTATGGGAATTGCCACATTTAGATGTATGTTAGTCCACTTCATGACAAAACCCTCGGGTTCTCGTACTCAAGCAACTATCCTTGAGTTTGGAGAACCGAGGTGTTATAAGATGGTATTCGAGAGGGAGTTTAGATAGACCTTGCCTTTGGGAAGGAGATTGTACAAACTTTCTACATTTTACATTTAGAAATTTCCTAGGTGACTCCTTAAATTAGAAAGATGAACTTAGAAAAAAATTCCACTAGATTTAGGCTGTTTCAAGAACATAGAGACCTAAAATTAGGTCCCATTTGAAATTATTTTAATCACTTGAATCCATGTGGAATTCCCTTAGAATTAGGAAAGTTGGAGAATGTAGATATCCAAACTTAAGTTCCCTCTGGAATTGATAGGATAACCATTTGAATTCACCCAGAATTCCTTGACAGTTAAGGAAATTTTGAGGACATAAAGACCAAAATTTAGGTTCCTTGTACTGGATCCTATGATCAAATTAGGTTTCATAGATATACACTCACTCATATCAACGCCCTTACTTCAACTGCACTAAGCTGTAAACATCTTGTTCTTTAACGAACAAATATTTCTATCCGTAACAACATTACTAGTGTGATAGCTATCCTATCAAACTTAACTTTCAATTCAAGTAGGTAGACTGATTCCATGTTTCTACGCAAATTGAATTCTGTTATAACATCTTTCTTAAGTAGAATAAACTGAAAATATCGTTAATTGAACGATTGTAATGGAACTGTGATTATTAAACGTGAGCTGTTAGTTTCATTTCATGAGGATCACTCACTTCATCTTAACTAATTAATTGATGATTCATTTCGGTATAATTATTATTTTATATAATATCTAAAGTAGGTATCATTGTGGATGTTTTAGATTGCACATGAAAATTTAAAAAAATTTTGAGTACCTATGTATCATTCACCACTAGAGCACCAAAGCTGTTTTGCTGACCTATCTTGATGTATGTTGTTAAATTTTAATTTTCCTCTATCCTTTAGGACATCGATTTGAAGCCTGCCAATTGAATGTTTTGAGCCTCGGTTTGTAGATATGCAAATGCACTTTTGGTACAACACATGTATGGTGGGTCATCTAATAATGCTAGCAGATGCCACAAGAAAGATTGAATTAAATGGCTAAATTATGAACATAGAGATGCAAAACTTTAGGCCCTGTAGGAAAATTCCAGTTTAGTTGATGAAAGTAGAAATTGAATTTAGGTTCCCATTATGGACTATTACTTGTTTGAACTTAGAAACCAAACACTAGGGCACCCTAGAAAGTTTCTTAGAAATGCCATTTGGATTTATAATAAATTCCATGGAAAGTTAAAACCTTGTTCTCCTTCAAAATTTTAGGATGAGTCATTTGAAAATTGGGACAAGAACTTAGAACTCCATGAAAATTTCTAGAATAGTTACCTACATTTAGAAATTACTCAGGCACTAAAGGAAAATAAATATTTAAGGTTTGACAAAAACATTCCTTGAACATGACGTCTAAGGAACATTTTTAGAAATCTAGGATTTGAATTTGTTAGAAATAACGTTTTCCACAATTCCACCATGTAAAATTTATTTGAGGTGAAGTTATAGAATTTTAAGTAAATTTTTGACCCTAAGTTGAGCTTATGATGACTGAATTTGAGAGTCTAGATAAAATTTAGCAAATTTGAAACTCAAGTCACCATGTAGGAATTCTGGTCTGAAAATTTTTAAGTAGTGCATTTACTAGAGTGCGTAGTAGAAGCATGATGGTCGTTTGTATTTATTCACATAGATTTCGAGCCCTCTCGTTGCTAATTTAGATGATCACATGATATTCCCTGGAAGTCTAGAATAATCGAGATCACGGGTTGATGGAACCATATTAAACGAAGTTGCGTTGTTTGATCCAAATTCCATATCCTAGAAAATTCCAAATCCTAGCAAATTCCAATGATCTCAAAGCCCTGAATAGGCAGAAGATCGAGAGTTACCAGGATTAAGAAATGATAAAGTAAGGCTTATGTTTTGCGCAGGCGGAGGATTGACATATCAGGCCCAAACTCACTACAACCATCCATTCTTGTTAACTCGAATACTAGAAATAGAAAATTGTATTGTACCTTAAGGATATCCTTACCACTTGTACCATAATAATTGGGACGCACTATCGAATCTCGTGGGTGAGATTCTTCTTTAAGGGGGGTAGATTGTAACAACCTCAATTCTGGCCGTTAGTGGTATGTGTTTGTGCATACAAACAATCTTTGTAGGAAAATAATAAATGCTTAGAATCACCGTAAATTATATTATAATTGTCTCCAATTCTTTTAGAAGCACTGAATCTCGAGGATGAGATTCTCTTTAAGGAGGGTAGATTGTAACACCTCGTGCTTTTTAGTACTCGGGTGTTACTGTGTAACCAAACATAGTATAAGTACCAACCTAGCTTATGTTAACATTTACCTCTAATCTAACCTAAGTGTAGCCATCGGGAGTAATCTCCACTCATAGATCAGTTTCTATCCAACCGTTAATTTTAATAAATCGATAACTGAAGGTTAAGACCCATGTATCGTGACTTGCTTATAAAAATAAAATGATCCAATCCTTCTAATTAAAGCCCAATAAGGGCTGAACGAATGAATAAATGGCATTGATCGGAGTGTGACCCAAGAAAATAATCTTGAGAAAATTTATAATAAAAAAATAAATAATGATTATATAAATATTTAAATATAAATAAGTAATTTACATTTGATAAACCTATAAAGCATGGACAAAAGAGACAACCATCTGATTAAATATAAATAGATGATATAATAACAAATTTAATAATACCAAGGATATTAAAAACAACATAAAAATGATATTATATATTATGAATATGTATTAGGCCATCTAATCTATATTCTGGCCATTGGATTTTAGATAGGAGTTCCCATGAACTGTTTTCTACCATTGACGTTCGATTATGAAATGATCAAACTAGCAAACGAATAGAAACCTATAGTTAGAACAGAATAAATTAGAATTCTGGTCCACCTAAGCTTTGGATCAGTCTGATTGCTAGCCAAAGGTCATGATTGGACCAGTAGCATCAAATGAACAGTGTGGATCAGCTCAGATCATTGAAGGGACCCCACGTCTAACTTGTGCGTGTGTATAAATAACGTGCACACGCCATGCACAACACCTAGCATCGGGTCAAACGACTGTTGACCCGATGGAAACAATGAAAATTTTAAATTTTTAAATGAAATCACTCCCATCGTCGCTAGCTCAAACTGACCATCCATATGACAGTGCAAATGACCACCATCTGAATACAAAGTGGAAATCCAAACCGTTCATAAGATAGCCAATGTCCCACCGACCCAAATCATGCTTACAACGGTAATTAAAAGTCACCCGCATCAGCTCGAGCATCAATCGATCTAGCAATGCATTAGGATGGCGCTGACATGGAGGATAAATCCACATCCGCCACTTCTCTGGCCAATCTGACCGTTAGAACCCGTCAGCCCTACTATTTTCGAAAATATGCCCTACCAACGGATTGCAGAATGAATCTTTCCTTATTGAGGAAAGACGAATCTCATCCGATCATTAGTGTCTGGAAGCTTCTCTCAAGCTAATACGGAACGTCGAAATTAGGTTTCAATGGATATCCCCTAGTAAACGAGATGTGGGAGAGAAATTGGAACGACGGAGGATTTCTCGCCTGTAGAACTTCTGTCTTAATCAACGGTCTACCTTGCATCGTAAGATGGACCCCAGATTACTTTTAGACCATATCAGGACCATCCAAATGCCCCTGATCTATGGATCAACCACCCATATGAAAAACACCATTATCATCCCTCATCTTCCTCAAACTAACTGTGGAACACACTTTCTATGAAATTGGACCCATTCACTGATCTGGTCCGTTCATCATGTGGACCACCACATTTGAAGTCCATCCATGACAATCAGATGGACCCATGCACAATATCTAAACTGATTAGGTGATCCTAGTGCCAAGCTATTTTCGGTTAGCTTAAATGATCTCTACACTAATCCTTATGATTAGTTGTGGACATTTCTAGAAACGGAATCACCTATAAAAGGCTGGGAATTAGGGCGTCTCCCAAGGAAAACCTAATGAAAGAAAGGGGAAAGCGATAGAGAGAGAGAGAGAGAGGGAGAGAGAAGCGCTGCTGTCGCATCGTGTTGGGTTGACTCAGTTCGAGTCGCGGTTGAGTCTAGCTTCCCATTCGGGATCTCCATCAGAGAGAAAGAGGAGAAGCAAGGAAAGAGAAGGAAGAAAGAAAAGAAGAAGAGAGATAGAAGGGGGGTTGGAGCATCTGCCGCCGCTTGAATGAGTTCCAACTATTATTCCGCCCCAACCCAACTAATTCCAACATATCCAAGCCCCTTGCAGTGTCCACACAGTACCCTGGTCAGATACCCTCACCCTTTTTTCCTCTGTTATTGTCAGATTTCACCCACTCGTCTGACTGTGTTCACAGTCACCTTGACTCGATCACAAGTCGAGTGAATTAGCTACATTTCTGGGTGGAAAATCAAGATCAGAATCCATTGCTGTGATTGGCATGCCTTGCACAGTGATCAGCACCATAATACAACCTTAGATGGGTCCACCCAGTAACACGTTACTAGACAGGGAGACTCGGCTAGGTTCGCAATTATCCCAACTTGGTCATGAGTTGTGTGACTCAACTCTACATCTCAGGGTAAATCCCTGGTCTACCACCATGGTTGTGGTCAATTTGCTTGGTGTTAGAAATAACATCATGAGCCGAGCTACGGGTTGCCTCGACTAGCTAATGGTTGGGCCGTCTAACTCTTACCACTGTTGAGTCGGTGACTCAGGTTCAAATCAGGAGGAAAAACTCCAACTCAACTGGGCCTAAGTAGCCGTTCATTTTAGCAAGCTTAGGGCCCAATCAGAGACAACTCAGATCTGCCCAGTTATAGGTTGATTGGGCCAATTTTCATTCTGACTCGACCCTACATACGGTTGCGGGTTGACTCGGCCAATCTCCTCGCTGTGTCAAGCTGACTCAGCCAGTTTTTCGACCGAGTCAGGGAACTTCAATCCTCTAAATATGATCTGAGCAACGTTAGATTTAATTAAATCATAAATCGGGCCTCATAGTAGATTAGACCTTGTAACTAGCCCAACTCATTATAGGTTAAAAACTCAATCAAGTCAACTCAGTATTGACTCGCTGAAACTTTGCAAAGACTTATTAGAGCCCTGTAATGTGCTACTATAGGTAATGTTAACCACTACCACATTAAAGGATAACCCCTTCAAGCAATGCAAAGATCAAGACTCTTGAACTCCTCCTGTTAGAACAAGGAATCAAGATCAACATCGAGGTGAGGAGCATCCCCCATAGCTTTTTCCATTCACTAATTTCCATGTGGATTACCTTCATGATTTTCTATATTTTTAATCTTTAATTGTGTAGGTATAATCTTGTGAATAGTTCTTACAATATGAAAAATGAGAATTTGTTTACATGTAGTGTACTTATGGATGGACTCCTAATTAATGATGTGACCTCACTTGAAAATTTACATGATACTTAGTGTGCCCTCCTTTGAATGTAAAGAAATCATGGAAGTTCATGTGGAATGCATGGTTGGATATTTCCTATTTGAAAGTTGAAGGTCATTACTATTCTATCAAAGTAATGTATATATGTGTCATGGTGCATAACATTCACGCATGACATGTGAGCTTTCCGAGTGTTTACCGTAAGTCACATCTTGTTGGGTTGTGCAAGGTTCTATTACCTAAGTCCAATCATCAGCTTTATGCACTTGTACACTTTGAGCTGCTCTTTCTTTACATGAGGCTTTTTCAAAATTTTATACCTCCTCGGGAATACCCTGAGTATTTTTTCAGGAGGTTGTCCTTAGGTGCACTCACCTTCATGGCCTTTTCTAGGTAGTTAATCTACCACGGGCGGTCTATATGGTCTTTTCCAGGTAGTCTACTACCGCGGGCGACCCTTTATTTTGACAGCTGGATGTGCATCCCCAGATCTGTGACTTGAGCATACATTCATACCTTCATGCAAACGCATTGTTAGTTGTATTGCCCTATGAATTATATATGAATTGTTAACCCATTTTGGAATGATGTGTCATGGTTGAATCTATGTGGGAAATTCTCATTGAGTTTTCACTCACCCATCGTGCAGTTGTACCAAATAAACGCAAGTATGATGAACAAGTGGAGACCCCTATCATAGGATTCCAGGGACGGCAGTGGTGGAGTTTGGCGAGGAAGAACTCTATGCCATTACAGTTGAGCCGTTGGAGCTTAACTGATAATTTAAAATTTACTTTCTTTCATATTTTAGATTTTGTATCTTGCTTGAATTGTAATAAAATATTTCCCTTGTTGTGGGATTTCATTTTGCTCTCATTTACTTGTATTAAGCTTCCTTGTTGTTACTCTTGATATCCTTAGTTTATGCAATGTTGCCTTACTCTCTGTTATGGGAATTACCGCTATTTTAATGTATGTTAATCCACTTCATGACGTAACCCTCGGGTTCTCGTACTCGAGCGACTATCCTCAGTTTTTGAGAATCGGGGTGTTACACACACACACACACACACACACACACACACACACACACACACACACACACACACACACACACACACACACACTCTTTCTCTCTCTATAACACCCCATACTTTCAGTACTCGGGTGTCACCATGTAGATCCAAATTAGCTTACACATGCATTTACCCACATAATTTACCTTACACGTCACTATCCAACAACCCACAATCTACCATCTTAACCCTTTGATTTTAGCCTATGACAACTCATAACATCATAATAAAATTTGAGATCAATCTATCCGTTTGACTATCAGAAGTTGAACTATATTTAAATAAATGAAAATCATATTTGTATAATCTTGAGTGTGATAACATCTCATCATACACCTATTTAGTATAATCGAACCATATGAAACCAATGTAGGGATCAAAATCACAAGATCCACCATTCATCGGTCTACAACGCCCAAGATCCATCCTATTCAACTACCAAAATTCACCTAAACATTCATTAGGACCCCTAGAGTTATCAATAATGAAATACTAGGCAATCCAATCGTTGGATTGGTTTATAATGGTCCTAACTCCTAATGACCTACAGTCTAGCCCACCTAGGACTCACCATCGACCCAAAGTGAACCAGGGTCCTGGGTAATGTCCCCGAATACAAATGAACGGAGTAAATTATGGTAATCACATTTCAGTGGGACCATACACAATGCATGTGTACAAAGAGTGCTTGTGCATGAGGTATACTAAACCCAATGTCTTGGTCAAACTAGCTTTGACTGAGCACTTCTCAAATATCATCCCGCCATTTCTCTCTGTGTTTTAAACCGACTTACTTCAAACCTATAAGTGGGCCACCACGACCACTTTTCGAGCCATCCAAGCTGTCCAATATCTTCTGGGAACCCACACGAACCTAATGGTATAACCATTTGATCATTTGTAAGCGGAGGAAGGAGATTGAATGCCACCATCCAATTCGTGTCAAAAACCACCCGACCTGAGCCTTTGAAAACGAAACCACCCTTCCTCTTTGGGAAGGATGAATCTCTGCCATCCAAGAAGGAAAACAATCTCAGCTATTTCCCTCTCTCTCACTCCCTCTATAAAATGGGTTCTATAGCCCTCCGAAATTTGCACCAAGAGAGAAGGAAGAAAGAGAGTATAGGAAAGAGAAAAATAGAGAGTCATTCTTTCATATTGTAGTTCAAGTGCAGGTCGACAGTCACCCACCTCAGGTGATTCTTCTTCTTCCCTCTCCTTAGGAGATTTAACTAAGATAAGATAGCATGGTCGAAACCGGAACCATGCCAAGCAAATGGTTGGGTTCATTCCAGCCACAGTAACGTCAGGATGAGCCAAACAATGGCCGTTCCAAACCACACATTAGACCTTGCCTAAAGTTTGTCTCGAGCTCTCAGTAGAGCTTCAAAACGAACTCAGATAACAAGCCAATCATTGGCAGTAGAATAGACTAAAAACGACAATAAGTAGGTTCCTGCTTCTGAATAGGAACTGAGCCGAGCAGTGACTCTGTTTTGGATTAAGAACCCACCCAAGTACAGCTCATGTTTCGGGCCAGGAACCGGCCAAATAATGGCCATGTGTTGGGCCATAAACTAAATGGGACAGAAGCTTCGTTTAGAGTTGGTATCGGGCTAACCATCAGGCCATGAATGGCTCTATTTGGGCCTTTCATCAGGCCCTGTTTTGAGTTGAAGGCTAGCCAGGGAGATGGACATGTTTCATGGCTTGCAGCAGGCCTATCTGAGGCTCCGTCTTGGGCCGAAGCCAGGCCATAAAACAGATCCTCCCTCAAGCCATGTAATGGCTCTGATGGGAGCTGAAAATGGACAGTTCATCAAGCCATTCGGTAGCTCCGTTTTAATCTGAGAACTGGCCAATAAATGGCTGAGCTTTAAAGCTTACTACAGGCCTATCTGGAACCCGGTTCTGGGGTGAAACTAGGTATTCATCAAAGTTCCCATCCTGACCTTGAAACGAACCTGAAATGGTGATGAATGAGCCCCAGACTAGGCCTCAAACTTGGGCATAGCGTGCCCTGTTTTGTGCTAGCTGATCTACCAAACAGTGGCCGAACGCGGGGTCCGAAATCTAGTTGAGCTAGTGCTGCAACGTGAGGTTGGTGGCCTGACTACTGTCTTGGACCCTGCATAAAATGTGGGTGGGCCTCACCAACGTCAGTGGGCTACCCTGTGTTGGGCCTCACCAAGAGGCTGATGGACTACACTGGATGGACCCCAGCTAAATCCCTGGCGGGCCACACCATCAGACCACTCCATTGGGCCGCACCTAGATGAGTGTTGCATCCAGCCGTCTATCAGTGGACGATGCTCTTTGACCATCCACCAGCCAACATCTAGAGCTGGACTTTTTTATAATAATTTATATACCTGCCAACCTGTTCACATGTAAAATTTTGAGATCTCATCATAGGTGATGAGTATGGAAAATCTGAATGGTCCACATGGAGCAGAACCTTATAAAACCCATTAGTTTCAAATTTTTACTTTAAAATCGAAACTTCGGTGGGCCATGAGAAATGCAAACAGTTTCTTCCTTTGATTTGAATTTATCTTTGCTATGGCCCACCGAAATCTTAGATCAAGGTGAAAATTCACCCCCTGAGGTTTCTTAGGATTTTGCATCTTATGGACTAATCAGATTCGGCACCCATGGCACATGTGTAGGTGAATAAGTGAGCATGCCTCATATATATATATTTATATATTATACATATATACATGTATGCATGCATCTGTACGTGCATGAATTTTTAAGATATTATGTCATACAATGAACCCCAAATGCTCAAGGTATGTTGTACGTGGATTGCATCCAGGGCTGTCCACCAAACTGCACCAGACCTCTATGTTCCATCCTGGCCGCCCAGCAAAGGGCGCTGCCAGATCATTCATCAAAGGGGACCTGTACTGGACAGAGGTGAATGATGTTTGGGTCAGGGCTAAACCACACTCGGACAACACTAGATTATTTGAACTATATATAGATGGTGCCAATCTACATGAACTATATTTAAACAAGCACTGCTCTATATAAACTGTGTTGGAAAATGCTAATAAAGTATGGTTACACACACGTCATATTTATAATTATTAGGATGAGCTGGAGTCCTGTTAAACTACCTTGTTGAAATACATGGCGAGCCTAACACAAGCCTAAAAGTCCTTGTTGTTGTGCCCCTTTAAACTTTTGTTAGATGCACAAAGCCATACCTGATGAAGATAAACTATAATCTTAGGAGATCCCTTAAACTACCGCAAGCCACAAGAAGACTCGCATCGAGTACGTGGACACTACCATATAGGTGATGATTCTTCCCCTTGAGCTTTCCATCTTCTCATTAGCTTAAGTTATAGTTTTTATTTAAATTCATAATTGATATCTCCCTTTATAATCACATGTGCTAGCTGGTGGAAATTGAATTGCTATATTACATGCTTCATGATTATCTGGTATAATTGTTCATGCTTATGGATTTCTTTTTTGTGGATTGCTTATGGAACTTAAACTGGTACATTAGTGGGAAATTCTCACATATGAATGTACACCCATACATGGGATGTAACTTGAATAGTTGTGATCGTAATGGACCTTCAACTTGGTGGTTATTGAGTGGTGATCTAGATGGATCATTGATGTGGGTCTACCATCCAGGGTTGTTATGTCCAATGGTTTTCAAGGATGGTCTTTTATCGCATGGTTATGATACTCACCCTCTGTGGCCTACTTTGATATCGCCTTATGTGGCTTTGTTCTAGTATTTTTCTTATATTCCATGTAATAGTAAGCCCCATATATTGTAATATGATTGGTCAGTAGTCGAAGGGGTACCATTAAACATCCTAAGGTGGTAGTCTCATGAGCCGGGGATGGTGGTATGGGACCTATGCCCGAGCTGTCGGCCTACGCTGGGCCATGTGCTCCCCGTAGTGATCATGAGCTTATTTAAATTGGCTAGTTGCAATTGTACTAATAACGGGTTGGCTAATCATGCATGTATAGCACAGAGCAGCATCTATTGTTGTTGTATGTGACATACGGATTCACCTATCTGGATGTCTCAAGTTAGGATGTTTGAAATTAGAGATTTGAACTTAGGTGAACTTCCCTTAGATTTAGAAGAACAATTGTGAATATAGAATGCCAAACTTAATTTCCCTTAGAAGTGACTTGGATGACAATCCAAACTTATGAAATTCCATCTGAGTAAAGTACGTTTTGAGAATGTAGAAACATGAACCTAGGTTCCCTCAGAAATCGTTAGGAAGGTTATTTAAATTAATTCCCTAGCAGATTCTAATGATCTTAATAGAGGGAAGTGTATGCCTCTTTAGCTAGAAATAACAGACTGTACAAATTCCACTAATTTGGAATAAATAGAGGGAAGTTTATAGGATTTTGGGTAGGTATGAAACCCTAGGTTGAGCTCATGAGGGTTAGGTTTAAGAACCTGGATAAAATTTAACAATTTCAAAACTTAAGTCTCCATGTAGGAGTTTTGGTCTAACCATTTTAAGTAGTGCATTAAGGTGATCAGAGTATGCGCAGGAAGCATAATGGTCGTTCGTGTCTATTCACGTTGATTTCAGGTGCTCTCATTTTCAGGATAGAAGATTTCATAATATTTCCCGTGAGTCTGGAATAATTGGGATCATGGACTGATGTAATCATATGTATGCGACGTGTACGTGGTTTGATCTGAATCTCATATCCTAGCAGATTCTAATGATCTCAATGCCTTGATCAGGTAGAAGATCAAGATTTACCAGGATTAGGGATTGATACAGAAAATCCTCTGTTTTACGTAGGCAAAGGATTGATGTATCGAGTTCAAACCTACTATGACCATCTATTCGTGTTACCCTGAACGCTAAAAAATAGAAATTGGTGATACACTTTGGACAACTAGGGACTATCATTAGGAGTAAAAGAAAATAAAGAGAAAGGTAAAATATTATCATTAGTGGTCGCCTAACTCTTACTGGATGCAATGAGACATTTGATGTAGGTAAACCTTTAAACAAAACCTTAGTATTGGTTAATGCTAGGATGGATCCAAATGCTTAGCAGGAATTGATACACATAACAAATCTCGAGACGAGATTTCTATTAAGGGGGGTAGATTGTAACACCCTGTACTTTCAGTACTCAGATGTCATCACGTAGATCCAAATTAGCTTACACATGCATTTACCCACATAATTTACCTTACATGTCTCTATCCAACAACCCACAATCTATCCATCTTAACCCTTCAATTTTAGTCTATGACAACTCTTAACATCATAATAAATTTTGAGATCAATCTGTCCGTTTGACTATCACAAGTTGAACTGTATTTAAATAAATGAAAATCTTATTTGTATAATCTTGAGCGTGATAACATCTCATCATACACCTATTTAGTACAATCAAACAGTATGAAACCAATGTAGGGATCAAAATCATAAGATCCACCATTCATCGGTCTATAACGCCTCGTAGAAAGACCCATCCTATTTAACTCCCAAATTTCACCTAAACATTCATTAGGACCCCTAGAGTTATCAATAATGAAACACTAGGCAATCCAATCGTCGGATTAGTTTATAACAGTCCTAACTCCTAATGACCTACCGTGTGGCCCACCTAGGACTCACCATCGACCCAAAGTGAACCAGGGTCCTGGGTAATGTCCCCCAATATAAATGAATGGAGTAGATTATGGTAATCACATTTCAGTGGGCCCCTACACAATGTATGTGTACAAAGAGTGCTTGTGCACGAGGTATACTAAACCCACACTCCTCAAATAGCTTCCCGCCATTTCTCTCTGTGTTTTAAACCGACTTACTTCAAACCTATAAGTGGGACACCATGACCACTTTTTGGGCCATCTAAGCCATCCAATCTCTTCATGGAACCCACACAAAACAAACGGTGTAGCCGTTTGATCATTTGTAAGTGGAGGAAGGAGATTGAATGCCAACATCCAATCCGTGCCAAAAATCACCCGACCCGAGCCTGTGAAAATGAAGCCGCCCTTCCTCTTTGGGAAGGACGAATCTTAGCCGTCCAAGATGTTGAGAAGTGGAGCCACATCTGTACTGTCTTCGACCGGTCGTAGGACATGCTCGACTGGTCGTAGGGGCCCGCTCGACCGGTCATGGATCGGCTCGACTCAAAGTCCAGCGAGTCTTATTTTTTCATGTTTGGGCCCTTTGACCAGTCGTAGGAACTTTTCGACTAGTCGTAGCTCGACCAGTCGTGGCTCCCCTTCGATTAGTCATAGTTACGCAGATTCATTTTCAAATCTAATGCGGACTGTGAATTTTGGTGTCACCTTTCGCAAGGGTGCGAAAGGGAAGTTGCCTAAACTATATATAGGTGTTCCTAGGGCTTTTTTAGTGTATTGGAAAAGGATTGGAAAATATTTTTAGGTGTGGACTAAGGGATTTCTATGTTCTTCCAAGGGAAAGGTTAGTATTTTACCTTGTAATCTTTATTTTTCTTCATAGTGAAAGTTTGCATCTGTGGTTTTTTACCCTAGTTTGGAGTTTTTTCACGTATATCTTGTCTTGTGGTTTGTTTTAATTACTTTAATTTATTTCTACTTTATATTTCTTCCTGTTTATCGTTTGTGTGTGAGGCCTGAGATTGGATCTCGGCTCACTGCGTTGTTCGCGTGCTGCGCAACAAATGGTATTAGAGCTATTGGTTTAGTTCTATTGGGAGCGATGGTGGAAGATGAAAAAACTAGAATTGAGAAGTTTGATGGTTCAAACTTTGCCTTCTGGAATATGCAATGGAGGATTATCTGTATCAGAAGGACCTATACATTCCTCTAGGAGGAAAAAAGAAGAAACTAGAAAAGATGACAAATGACAAATGGTTTTTACTGGATAGGAAGGTTTTAGGAACGATCCGACTCTCTTTGTCAAAGAGCGTCGCCTTCAACATATCTAAGATGAAAACTACAAAAGAATTAATGGAAGCCCTAGCCACCATTTATGAAAAATCCTCAGCATCCAACAAAGTTCATCTTATGAAACAGCTATTCAACATGAAGATGTCAGATGGTGGGAGCGTGGCTGAACATCTAAACGAGTTCAATACAATCACGAGCTAGTTGGAATCCGTTGGCATCATTTTTTAGGATGAGATCAGGGCACTATTGATCTTATCCAGTTTGTCAGAAAGTTAGGATGGTTTGGTGATTACTATGAGCAATTCTTCAAGGTCGACAAAGTTAAAAATTGATGATGTGGTCAGTCTAGTTCTTAGCGAAGAATCTAGAAGGAAGACATCAGGAGTTTCTGGAGATTCAGGGAATGCTCTAAACGTTGAAGGAAGAGGAAGATCGCTGAACAAAAGAGACAATAAACACAGGTGTTCTAAGTTGAGGAAGAAGTCAAAGGGACTAAAAGACAAATACTGGTGTTGGCATTGCTGCAAGAAGGGGCACATGAAACGTGATTGCAGGGCGCTCAAAAAATAAGATGGAAGCTCTCAAGGTCGGAAGGATTCAATTAATCTATTTGAGGAGAGTGACACAGAGGCGTTGATCTTATATCTTGATGAGAGGAATGAGTCTTGGATTATAGACTCGGGTGCTTCATTTCATGCCACTTCATATAAGGAAGTTCAGCGTGATTATGTATCAGGTAACTTTGAGAGAGTCTACCTGGGTGATGATAAGCCATGTAGTATCGTTGGAAAGGGAGACGTTTAGGTCAATCAGAAAGACGGGACGGTTTTGAAATTGAAGGATGTCAGACATGTACCGAGTATGAGAAGGAATCTGATCTCAGTGGGGCAGTTGCCCGACACCGGTTATGTGATGACATTCACTAGTGATTCCTGAAAGATCACAAAAGGTGCCTTGGTGATATCTTGAGGTAAAAAGGAAGATACTTTATACATGACTTTAGGATCGTATAGTTCACTCGCAGTCGCATCAATTGGAGTAAATAGGCAGTTATGGCATCAGAGGTTGGGACGTATGAGTGAGAAGGGGATGAAAGTGCTATTGTCAAAAGGGAAGCTACTAGGGTTGAAGTCTAATGACTTAGAATTCTGTGAGGACTGCGTGTATGACAAGCAGAAGAGGGTAAGCTTCAAGAAGACAGGATGCGCTCTAAAGACACATCTATTTGAGCTTGAAACACTGATGTGTGGGGACTGGTACAGGTATCATCTCTTGGTGGTTCACGTTATTTTGTATCCTTTATTAATGATGCTAGTAGAAAACTGTGAGTTTATTTCTTCAAGCATAAATCTGATATATTTGATGCGTTTAAGAAGTGAAAAGTTATGGTAGAAAATGATACAGGTAAAATAGTAAAGTGTCTCAGATCTGATAATGGGGGAGAGTATTGTGACAAGAGGTTTGAGGAGTATTGTGTAGCAAGTGGAATCAAACATCAGAAAATTATTTCAGGGACATCACAACAGAATGGTGTGGCTGAGCGCATTAACAGGATCATCCTTGAGCGCGTCAGGAGCATGAGGTTACATCCAGGGTTGCCCAAGTCCTTTTGGACAGATGCTATAAATACTATCGTATATCTTATCAATAGAAGTGCCTCAGCACCATTGGATGGTAGGCTACCAGAAGAAACGTGGACTGGGAAAGAAGTGAACCTTGCACATCTCAAAGTGTTCGGTTGCACTTCATATGTTCACATTGATGCAGAGCACAGAAACAAGCTGGATGCGAAGTCCAGGAGGTGCACGTTTATAGGCTATGGGCAGCATGATTTTAGTTACAAGTTTTGGGATGTAAAAAATAGAAAAATCATCAGAAGGAAGCATGTAGTCTTCAATGAAAGGTGATGCATAAGGACAGTGTGCAAGAAAATAAGGCTGAGGAAAAAAGAATTCGTAGTGTTGGAAGAGTTACCAGACATGGGTGTTACAGCACCACAAGATGATCATACATAGGAGAATTATGAGGCAGATCCATAGACACCAGTTGTGAGGAGGTTTACTCGGGAGAGGAGACCCACGGTCCGATACTCACCCTCCTTACATTATTTACTGCTAACAGATAATGATGAGCCAGAGTGTTTTGAAGAGGCATTACAGTCAGATACAGGGGTTAAGTGGGAGCAGGCCATGGATGATGAGATGGACTCTCTTGAGTCTAATCGTACATGTGAGCTAGTCACTCTACCTAAGGGTAAGAAAGCTCTTCATAACAAGTGGGTTTACAGACTAATGGAGGAGCACGATGGATCGAAATGGTACAAGGCCAGATTGGTTGTGAAAGGGTTTCAACAAAAGGCAGGTATTGATTTTACTGAAATATTTTCACCGGTAGTGAAAATGTCTACGATTCGCATGGTCTTGAGTATAGTGGCTACAGAGGACTTATATCTAGAGCAACTAGATGTTAAGACAACCTTTCTTCATGGGGACCTTGAAGAAGAGATATATATGCATCAGCCGACAGGATACGTGACACCAGGTAATGAGAACAAGGTATGCAGACTAAAGAAGAGTTTATATGGCCTGAAGCAGGCCCCGAGGCAGTGGTATAAGAAATTCGACAGTTTCATGTTGGAAAACGGTTTTAGGAGATGTCAGGCAGACCACATTGTTATTTGAAGAAGTTTGATACATAGTACATCATCCTTCTTCTGTATGTTGATGATATGCTTGTGGCCGGTTCAAGCATGAAGGACATCTCAAATCTCAAAAGACAATTGTCTAGAGAATTTGCCTTAAAGAATTTAGGAGCTGCAAAGTAAATCCTAGGCATGAGGATAAAGCGTGACAGGGAAAATAAGAAATTAGTTTTGTCATAGGTAGAGTACATAGCCAAGGTACTTGATCGATTCAATATGGGAGGTACTAAGCCGATTAATACTCCATTAGCCAACTACTTCAAGCTATCTAAGGAGCAAGGTGCAAAAACGCAGGAGAAACAAAACTACATGGTTAAAGTCCCATGCGCGTCAGCTATTGGGAGTCTCATGTATGTTATGGTAAGCACGAGACCAGACATTGCTTAAGCAGTGGGAGTTGTTAGTAGGTTCATGAACAACCCTGGGAAGGAACATTGGGAAGCTGTGAAGTGGATCCTTAGATACCTGGTGGGTACTAAGGATGTAGGGTTGTGTTATAGTGGATCGAAAATTAAGCTACAAGGCTACGTAGATTCAGATTTGGTAGAAAATATTGACAGTAGAAGAAGAACTGCAGGTTATGCCTTTACTCTGGGCAGTGTTGCAGTCAATTGGGTCTCTCAGTTACAGAAGATAGTATCTATCAATACAAAAGAAGCAGAACATGTTGCGGCTACAGAAGCATGCAAGGAGATGGTGCGGATGTAAGGTTTTATGGAAGAGTTGGGTAAGAAGCAAGCAGATTGCAAGCTGTATAGTAACAGTTAGAGTGCAATACACTTAGCTAAGAATTTAGCCTTTCATTCAAGGACCAAGCATATTGCCATCAGATATCACTTCATACGTTCATTACTGGAAGATGGATCGATTGCTCTAGAGAAGATTCATACAAGTGAGAATCCTATGAAAATGCTGACCAAGGCGGTCACATGAGAGAAGTTGAAGCACTGTTCAACTTTGTTTGGTCTTTAAGCTTGAAGTCAGGGAGGTGGTACACTTCGGATGAAGAAGACGAAGGTTTTTGGTGATGTGTCTCCAAGTGGGAGATTGTTGAGAAGTGGAGCCACATTTGAACCATCTTCAACCAGTCGTAGGACATGCTCGACCGGTCGTAGGGGCCTGCTCGACCGGTCTTAGACTGGCTCGACTCAAAGTCCAGTGAGTCCTGTTTTTTCATGTCTGGGCCCTTCGACTAGTCATAAGAACTGTTCAATTGGTCGTAGCTCGACCAGTCGTAGCTCCCCTTCGACTAGTCATAGCTACATAGATTCGTTTCTGAATCCGATGCGGACTGCGGATTTTGGTGTCGCCTTTCGCAAGGGTGCGAAAGGGAAGTTGCCTAAACTATATATATATAGGTGTTCCTAGGGCTTATTTAGTGTATTGAAAAAGGATTGGGAAATATTCAAAGTTGTGGGCTAAGAGATTTCTATGTTCTTTCAAGGGGGAGGTTAGTATTTTGCCTGATAATCTTTATTTTTCTTCATAGTGGAAGTTTACATCTGTGGTCTTTTACCCTAGTTTGGAATTTTTCCACATATATCTTGTCTTGTAGTTTGTTTGGATTACTTTGATCTGTTTCTAGTTTATATTTCTTCCTGTTTATCGTTTGTGGGTGAGGCCTGAGATTGGATCTCGGCTCACTACATTGTTGGCGTGCTGCACAACACAAGAGGGAAAGCAATATTAGTCGTTTCCCTCTCTCTCACTCCCTCAATAAAATGGGTTTTGTAGCCCTCAAAAATTCACACCAAGAGAGAAGGAAGAAAGAGAGTATAGGAAAGAGAAATACAGAGTCATTCTTTCATATTGTAGTTCGAGTGCAAGTCGACAGTCACCCACCTCAGGTGATTCTTCTTCTTCCCTCTCCTTAGGAGATTTAGCTAAGATAAGATAGCATGGTCGAAATCGGAACCATGCCAAGCAAATGGTTGGGTTCGGTCTAGCCACAGTAATGTCAGGACGAGCCAAAAAATGGTCATTCCAGACCACACATTAGACCTCGCATAGAGTTTCTCTTGAACTCTCAATAGAGCTTCAAAATGAACTCAGATAGCAAGCCAATCACTGGCAGTAGAACAGACTAAAAACAATAGTAAGTAGGTTCCTGCTTCTGAACAGGAATTGAGCCGAACAGTGGCTCTGTTTTAGACTAAGAACCCACGTAAGTACAACCAATGTTTCGGGCCAGGAACCGGCTAAATAATGGCAGTGTGTCGGGTCATAAACTGAATGGGACAGAAGCTCCATTTGGAACTGGGATCAGGCTGACGATCAGGCCATGAATGGCTCTGTTTGGGCCTTTCATCAGGCCTCGTTTTGAGCTGAGGGCTAGCCAGGGAGGTGGCCATGTTTCATGGCTTGCAGCAAGCCTATCTGAGGCTCTGTCTTGGGCCGAAGTCAGGCCATAAAACAGATCCTCCCTCAAGCCATGTAATGGCTCTGATGGGAGCTGAAAATGGACAATTCATCAGGCCATGCGGCAGCTCCATTTTGAGCTAAGAACTGGCCAATAAATGGCTGAGATTCAAGGCTTACTATAGGCCTATCTGAAACCCGGTTTTGGGGTGAACCCAAGCATTCATCAAAGTTCCCATCCTGACCCTAAAACGAACTTGAAACGGTGATGAATGAGCCCCAGACCAGGCCTCTAACTTGGCCATAACGTGCCCTATTTTGTGCTAGCTAATTTGTGTTGAGGGTCAAATATTGCATATTAGACCCCAGTTATTGCCTGGATTTACGAATATGGTATTGTTTAACAACCTATTTTAATCGTGTTTATGATGCAGAGTGTATTCACGAGCTTAGATCGAAATAAGGTGTTAAAAGCTGAGATTTGACTCTTAAAATTCACCAGAGCAAGGGACAGACTTCGTGGACCAAGATCAACGAATTTACATGCCAGAGATCCATGAAAATTAAGAAATTGAAGCTCAAGTGGCCAAAAATTGGTCAAGAATGCAAGATCATGGGGTTCTCACCATCCTTTCAGCTCAAAACTTCATACATGGCCAAGGGACGATAAATTAACCGTACACATCGAATTTCAGCTCTAAGATCCTTATGGAAGAGGCCCAATAGCCAGATTCGCCCACAAGTCGTTAAACTGGGGCCCACCTGATCCTTGGATATGCTTCGAATTTAGACTCAACGCCTTAAATAAGATGAGAAAAAGGATGGAAAAATCAGATTTTCCATATACATCACCGTTGGACCCACACATGTGATGTATGTGCATAGCATGTACCTGGCCGTCGTGCACCACTGCTTCCCAATCGGTCAGTGTTACGCTGACCGATTTTTTCTCAAACTTTCTTTCAAGAATGCAACAATGTTCTTGCGCATGCCCGCAGGTTTGTGATCGTGGGCCCCACCCATCATCCCTTCGCAAGATCTGAACCATCCATTACGTCCATATGGGGGGCATGATCCTCACCTGGGTAGAAGTTTGGCCGCATACACGTGTATGCACAAAATTAAAGTCCCAATGCAAGATGAACGGTGTAACGCCAAGTCTTGTGGGCCACAGCGAAATCAAACCAGTTTCTCCCTTCCCCAACAGTTTTTGTCCTAAATTCAATAGATGGGGTGGATTTTATCAAAAACATCGCTATGGGGTCCACCAAACATCACAGCGCGGACGCAGAGCCTCTATTTTCGCAATAGAGGCTGCGAGTGATTGTTGTGGGCCTCACTCATCATTCGTATAGTTAATCAGAACCGTCCATCATGCAGAGGGTCTCGATCTAGTCAAACCCATGTTGACCTTGTGTATTCATGCACGTACACGTGCTGGTTTCAATGGTCATAAATGGACTGCCCTACAATTGTAGCAGCTGATTTCTTCCGTAGGTCACGTTGTATCTGATCCAAAGCCATCCCTTCCCAACTAAAATTTCGTGAAGAAGCTGATGGAAGGCATAGATTTATCATCAGAGGCTGACCGAGGGTCCCACTAGGATCCAGCGTAACACTTATGTTGTTCCTGTTTCATGGACTCGTGCAAGAAAATCAAGTTACGTAAAAGAGTCTACATGAAGTTTTCCTCCACTTACCCTGTTTGGCTGCTATAAAAAGGGGGAGATCAGATCCAAAAAGGGGGGAGAGGAAGCTTGGGATGTGGAAGAGAGAGAGAGAGAAATAGTGCAAGGCTTCAATAATTTTTTTTCTTTAATTCTTTTCCTTTTTCTTTCTTCCTTCATGCTCTCTTTTTCTGAGAAATTTTAGCTTCACCATGTGCATGTGTGGCTAAACCTCTTAGCTAGGGCTAAAAGGTGAAGCTTGTAGCGTGATGGGGAGACTCTATTATATGCCCTTTTGTTTATACTGAACTGATATAGATTTTAGTTAATTAAGGGAATGTTTTTAGTTTTTAGTGGTCTGTTGTGACTAGAATTACAATGGGTCTGCGATGACTTTGAGCATGTTCCTTTCATTTTTATGTTTATGACGTCAGGAAGCCCTATTGTTCACCATCATCTCCTGGGCATGGTCGGATGATGGTACCCTTCCTGACCTTCTTGAATTATTGATTGGTTGGTAATTAGTTTAATTCTGTTGTTTACTTTGTCTCCTAGGCATGGTTTGGTGATGGAATCCATTCTAATTTATATACCTTTCATCTCTTTAAAACTATATCAAAGGAAGTTCAGTTTGATTTCATGGTTACACCCTTCAACTGGATGAAGATAGACTTTGAGTCCAGTTGAATTCTTGAAGCAGGCATAAGATCTCCCTAATCTCTACAAATGGATCCTCTGAATCCCTAGTTTCTCTACTCTAAATTCTCTTAAGTTTTAGATAATTATTTCATAATTATTCCTTAAATTCTATTTGATTTAGATTACATCTTAGTCTAGTTCTAGTTCTACTTAGTTTCAGGTAATGTATAGGTTTCAGTCCCTTGGGATTCGACCTCGGTCTCACCGAGTTTATTACTACATCACAACCCTGCACTTGGGGAGTGAACAATTTTCCAAACTATGGCCGAATGTGGGGTTCGAAATCTAGTTGAGCTAGTGCTGCAACGTGAGGTTGGTGGGCTGACTGCCGTCTTGGTACCTGCATAAAATGCAAGTGGGCCTCACCAACGTCGATAGGCTACCTTGTGTTGAGCCTCACTAAGAGGCTGGTGGACTACACTGGGTGCACCCCAGCTAAATCCCTGGCGGGCCACACCATCAGACCACTCCAGTGGGCCGCACCTAGATGAGTGTTGCATTCAGCCGTCCATCAGTGGATAATGCTCTTTGACTGTCCACCAGCTAATGTTTTGTAACACCCTGGATTTTTGCCAATCTAGAGTTAGACGTCCTTAGGCAATGGGTCAACCATAGTACCTTGGTAGTTTCTCAAAATTTGATTCCAAAGCCAAAGAAATCATTTAGAACCAAATTCTTTAGAATTTAACATGAATTAGCCAGTGCTATACTAGACTTCCTGCAAAATTAGCACCAACCACTTTAAATATGATCTGTAAGACCCAAAACCTATAGAATCATTGACGTAATCTTACCCTAAAATCTAGGATCAAACTCTAAACCTGTTTGTTCTCAGGAACCCTTTGAAACTTTGTATTGGATCTAGACCGTGTGTAGAGAGTCCGATATCTATAATCTTAGACCATTACGACCGCCTTGTTGGACTTGACAATCATTTCAAAAATCACGCCCAACTGATGTTCTGAGGCTATTTCATTGAGCCTGGAGTAGGGAGTGTGAGAAAGAGTAAAATTCATTAAAAATTAAATGTCATTTAAATAAATCTAGCACGTTTCGCTTGCGGGTTAAGTATAAGCATTCAGACTATCGGAATCTGACCCAAATACACCCTCGGATTAGGGAACATTTCTCACTCAGGTCAGTGTACTTGGAATCCTCGATCGAGTCTCCGTGACCGCTGAACTGAAACTGGTCTGCCACATGCGATCTGGGAACTCTACCGGAATAAAAACTTGGTGTAAGCTGGATCCAGTATCCATGAGCTTAAGTTCGACCGCGTTCGGCCAGGGGACCTCCCGAAATGCTCTTTTGGATCGGAAAGGACCCGATTTGGCTATAACCCAAGTATACCTTGACTTAAGGTCTGTTTTGGTTATGTTTGGGATTATAAAAGGAGCTTAAACCCTTAGCCTTCTAACCCATACGAATTTGGAAAAAACCCTAGGAGAGAGGAGAGAAAAGAGAGAAAGTGAGGGAGAAGCTGGTGATTTCTCCTGGGATTCTTCCCTGCTGCTCCACGTGCCAAAGCCACCTACCTGCATCATTATTTTGGTGATTCTGGTTTCGTTGTAGGTAAGAAAATCCTAACCCTAACCTGTTTTATGGATTCCTTCGATACAAGTAGCGACGTAGCTCATCTATCTTGTAATATAGGTCATCATACAGGCGTTGACGAAGCGTATAGTTTCTATTCGATTCGTTACGCTTCTACGGCGAAAGGTGCAGATTTTAGATGCTTAGATTATCTATTTTCAAAGCTTTCAATGCCATTTAATGGTAGATTGCTGATGAGGATGCTATTTGACATGTACAACATGCTATCCATTTTTTCATTCCTTATACGTACGAAGAATATGAGATTTAGGGTATTTTAGGTATTTGTAGGAAATACTGTATATGTATGTATTTTGCCGATACCATTGCCATGGGTATTTGTCGAGTATTTATACTAGTTATGGATGTATGATCTGTTTGGCGAAGAGATTCGCCCTAATGCACATATTGGCCGACATATGCTATATAGACTGATGTGTGTAGACTAAGTGTTTGTTGAAATGCCTAAATCAATATGATTTATGCCTGCCATATGTTTTGAATGTAAGAACATGATTGTTGTGTATTAGACATCTCCTTGATATAAGGATCTGTCATATTATATGTTGAAATCAACATACGTCAAGTACATTGAAGTTGTGCAGTCTAAGTGTTTGTATAAATGCTTGCGTGAGTAAGAACTTAGTAAATAGTGTTGTAGACTAGTGTTGAGATAGGATTCCCAACCATTTTGATGATGTATATGATTTCTTCTATGATTGTTATATTTGAATTGATTATCTTATATATATATATGAAATTCTTGTGTATGGTTAAATTGCTTATGTTGTACCTTATAACATGTTGCTAACATGCTTGAATTATTTGTTATTTCAATGTTATTTATCTCATTTGATTACTGATTCACATCTTTGCGTTTGGGGCTATACTCTAGTCCAGGCAGTCGGTAACAGTTTAGAATTCGTAGTTAGATTTTATTTGCCACGAAGGATGGGTATAACGAACCCGAGTCGTACTAGAGTCGTCGGCAGTGGTTAGGTCACACAAAGTGTTTGTGCACTTCATGTCGGTCGATTCAACGTGTGCTCGTGCTAGTCAGACTCATCAAGTAACCCGACTGACCATTGTATATTCACCTTGTATTCGTCATAACTGCTTGAACCTCGGGTACTAAACTTACTATTGAAAAGCCCCTCTAACCTTGGTACCTCGATCCCCTAAGACTCATGAGCCGGGCATGGTGGTATGGGACATCGTGGTCCAGCTGTTGGCCTATGCTGGGGCCACAAACCTCTCCGTAGTGACCAGTGAGCACCCTACTCTGAGCAGATTATGGTGGTATGGGACACTATATTCTTGCGGTCGGCCTACATTGATAAGGTGATGGGGGAGTGGAGCAACGAGTGCGAGCAACAGACCTGGCAGCCCTTTATAGTGACCTCGAGTTTATCCTGACACCGCATGGGGGCGACGAGTCCTGATGTAGTCTTAAGGATATAAACTAGGCCTGTATTGATAAGGTGATGGGGGAGTGGAGCAATGAGTGCGTGCAACAGCCCTGACAGCCCTTGCAGCGACCTAGAAATATATCATCGTATGAGATTACTAGGAGTGATGACCCTAGACATGATCATTGTTTGGGTATTGATATAAGGAAAGTATCTTAGTTTTCCAATCCTGCTGTCTGAAAAGGACTAATAACAACTCGGTAATCATTATCCATATCGCACTGCATGTGCCTGGAAGATGTGAAGCACTAAGGAACGCAAGCATGCCGCGGATGCAGATGGTGCCGCCTGAGGGAGTATGTCGGTGAGGGCATCCATCATGTCATTTCATCCATGCATTAATCACAGTATTTAGGATTCTTTATTTTGTTTGCTTTATCATTATCGCGTGATGATTTGATAACATGTTAATCTTTGTTCTATGATTCCACTGAGTTAGCTACTCACTCCCACGTTATGGGATGGTGTTCCGGACACCCACCAGTCCCTATTTTAGTTTCAGATGAGGACGCTGCTTGTGGAGCGGAGCTGGACTTGTATGATGCTGAGGAGGACTTCTCCTCCATATTTTGATCGATGGGATTACAGGGAGGTTGATTAGATGCCATGACACTTGTCATTTTATATTTTTGGAGCACTCATGTATATTCTTTTCTTTCTTTTTGGAGTATAAATGTATTTAGTTAACCTGATAACATGCTCACACTCTGGAGACTTACAATCATTTATATATTTTATATATCTATCACATTCTTTCGCTTGCTAGTTTAACTGTCTCTGGAGTATGATATATTGTTTTGTCTTAGTCTCAATCTTGTTTAATACCATTCTACAGACAACATGCATTTATCATTATTTATGTTGCATAAGTGATGTTCTGAAACTTGGGAGTTGGGTTTCTACCCGACCCCCGATTTTCGGGATGTTACACGTTTAGAGTTGGATGTTTTTCATAATAATATATATACCTGCCAACCTATTCAAATGCAAAATTTTGAGATCTCATCATAGCTGATGAGTCTGGAAAATCTGAATGGTCCACATGGAGTAGAACCTCATAAAACCCCCTGGTTTCAAATTTTTACTTTAAAAATAAAACTTTGGTGGGCCATAAGAAATGAAAACAGTTTCTTCATTTGTTTTGAATTTATCTTTTCTATGGCCCACCGGAATCTTAGATCAAGGTGAAAATTTCACCCCCTGAGGTTTCTTGGGATTTTGCATCTTATGGACCGATCGGATTTGGCACCCATGACACGTGTGTAAGTGCACAAGGGAGCATGCCTCATATATATATATATATATATATATATATATATATATATATATATATATATATATATATATATATATTATACATATACATATATGCATGTATGCATGCATCTGTACGTGCATGAATTTTTAAGATATTATGTCATACAATGAACCCCAGATGCTTAAGGTATGTTGTACGTGGATTGCATCCAGGGCCGTCCACCAAACAACACCAGACCTTTATGTTCCATCCTGGCCGCCCATCAAAGGGCGTCGCCAAATCGTCCATCAAAGGGGACCCAGTTCTGGATAGTGGTGAACGATGTTTGGGTCAAGGCTAAACCATACTCAAACAACACTAGATTATCTGAACTATATATGGACGGTGCCGATCTTCATGGACTATATTTAAACAAGCACTGCTCTATATAAACTGTGTTGGAAAATGCTAATAAAGTATGGTTACACACACGTCACATTTACAACTATTAGGATGAGCTGGAGTCCTGTTAGACCACCTTGTTGAAATACATGGCGGGCCTAACACAAGCCTAAAAGGCCTTGTTGTTGTGCCCCTTTGAACTTTTGTTAGATGCACAAACCCATACCTGATGAAGATAAACTACAATCTTAGGAGATCCCTTAAGCTACCGCAAGCTACAAGAAGACTCGCACCGAGTACGTGGACACTACCATACAGGTGATGATTCTTCCCCTTAAGCTTTCCATATTCTCATTAGTTTAAGTTATAGTTTTTTTTTTTTTAATTCATAATTGATATCTCCCTTTATAATCACATGTGCTAGCTGGTGGAAATTGAATTGTTGTATTACTTGCTTCATGATTATCCGGTATAATTGTTCATGCTTGTAGATTTCTTTTTGTGGATTGCTTATGGAACTTAAACTGATACATTAGTGAAAAATTCCCACATATGAATGTACACCCATACTTGGGATGTAACTTGACTAGTTGTAATAGACCTTCGATTTGGTGGTTATTGAGTGGTGGTCTAGATGGATCATTGATGTGGGCCTACCATCCAGGGTTGTTGTGTCCAATGGTTTTCAAGGATGGTCTTTTATCACATGGTTATGATATTCGCCCTATGTGGCCTACTTTGATATCACTTTATGTGACTTTGTTCTTGTATTTTTCCTATATGGGTTGGATGTTTTATACTGTACAACCATGCGATGGCAAGCCCCATATATTGTAGTATGATTGGTCACTAGTCGAAGGGGTACCATTAAACATCTTAAGGTGGTAGTCTCATTAGCCGGGGATGATGGTATGGGACCTATGCCTGAGCTGTCGGCCTACGCTGGGCCATGTGCTCCCCGTAGTGATCGTGAGCTTATTTAAATTGGCTGGTTGCTATTGGAGTAATAACGGATTGGCTAATCATGCATGCATAGCACAGAGCAGCATCTATTGTTGTTGTACGTAACATACGGATTTGCCTGTCTAGATGTTTTACCCAAGGCACCAATAACCATCCGTTGTTATCGTACATTGTTGTCATACGTAACATACAGATTCGCCTGTTTCGATGTTTTACTGGAGGCACCAACCACCATCCGTTGTTATCGTATATTACTGTCATTTGTAACACACAGATTCTCTTGTCTGGATGTTTTATCCGAGGCACCAACCATCATCTGTTGTTATCGTACATATTTGCCTGTCTAGATGTTTTACCCGAGGCATAGACTGTTTAGATGTTTTACTCGGGTCGATGACTGCATAAGTGACGACCCCTATGTTCGTCTGGATGTTTTACCCGAGACAATGATTGCATTCACACATCCATGCATCTAATAAGACTACATTTAGTCTGTTTTAGTTATTTGGATGTTTTATACTATTTCTTATCTAATGTGGCGGTATGTTATCTTGAGGGGAATTCACACTGAGTTGGCCACTCATCCATCAAATATATAACCGTACAGGTAGCATAGGTGGCCCTGATGATGCTTACATTCATATTAGTGAGGAGCAGGCTATGGTTAACAAGGGTGCATGATTATATTTGCTAACAGCTGTTACAGGATTTCACAGCTCAAGATTGTTGTAAATTTACTTTGTTCCACATGTAATGTTATTTCATTTTGTATTCGTAAGAATGGAGACATTGGTTTGTATAAGTTATTATAGGTAACCACTTGTATATTCTAAACGAAATTTAAAATTTTCATTTATGCTGATTTGTCCACTCTACACTTATTTGCTTACTCTGATAAAAGAAAAATATTATATTTGACCATCCTTTAAAGTTAACACTCGAATTTTTGGGACACGGGTCATGTACTCGGGTCCTGAAAAGTCAGGGCGTTACACACTCTCTCTCTCTCTGTTCCCTAATCCTCTGTCCTTTCATTCCCCAATCCTCTTTCTCCCTCCTGATCTCTGCCCATCTTCTCATTCTCCTCCTTCTCTCTCCACTGCATCTCCACCCTCTCTATCTCTCTCTCCCTCTCTCCTCCTCAACCCAAACCCAAACCCTCCTCTCCCAACATCCATGTCCTGGGATGGCGCTCTCTCCTCTATCCGATTGATAGTCTAAGGCAAAAATCATGTCCGGAGATTAGGAAAGGCCCGAAGCTCCGCAGGTGTGAGGTGCGTGCAGTGGTATTTCTGTAGTTCTGATTCTGGGTGTGTCATTTTCTGATGGAAATTAGGGTTTCGAGGGAGTGATTGGTGGTAAAAAATCAAGTATATTGTTCTCCCTTCATTTCCTTTCTTGTAATATATGTTAAATTGAGATTTGATCAGAATTAGGCTTATCTTTGTTGAATTCTTTGTTCTGCTTTTTGAAATGTTGATTTATGGTTTAGTGGAGAGATCATTGATAGTAGAAATGAATCCTTTTTGGTTATGAGATCATTAAGGATAGAAGCTTCTTCAATGATCTGATTTGCATGATTTTTGGTTCTTATATTTACAATAATGATGAAAACTGTGGTAGCATTAATGATGCCTTGAGGCTATTTGGTAAAATGTCTGAGAGAAGGTATTTATAGCTTTTCCACAACTTCTGAAGTACTCAAGCTCACAGGCTAATGTTTGTTTCTTTTGACTTTAAATATTGGACAGGTAAATGATAATAAGTTCAGGCAAGAGTATAAAATAGTGCCATTTCTTCCCCATTTGTGGTAAGCTCCAATAAGAACATGCAGGGTCAGATTTACCTTTCAGGTTACTATACAAACCTAATTAGTATATCAAATATAAATGGTTTAAGAAGCTTCGTTACATGACTGACAAACCTAAAGTTTACTTATGTTAGAATTCTAAGCTTCCTAGGAAAAATGAGAATGCCTATGCTTCTTCCTATAAATAATTTGGTTAATGACTGAACTTTACTTTTTAAACTTAAAAAAATGGATTAAAGAAGCTCAGGCTATTCAGCTATGAATGTTTTACTCCTTGCTCAATCTTAGATATGATGGTTGACTAATTGGTGTTCTAACGTTTGCAAGGTAAGTTGTTGTTCATGGATATTACTATGTTAATGTGTAGTTTATTAGCATTCATGTGTAATTCTTATGGGCCATGCCTGATATCTGTTGTTTCGGGGCCATCTATCTCACCCAAGGACATGGTTTATGGTTGAGTTTAGAAGTTAGGAACTCAAGAAAAGGTGCAAGAAGGCAATTATTTATGATTCCATAGAAATGGAGAAATAAAAAAGTTTTCCTTATTCTTCCTTCTCTTGTTGTAACAGGAATTGGTCAAATGAGATCTAGACATTGCTTATGGTTTTATTTTGAAATATAAATTATCTTAGAAAATGATCTTTTTGGACGTTTTTAGGTTCCCTCTCTTAAATTATAAAATAAATGGCTTGAATTATTCAGGATGTTTTCTGAATCAAGCATAGTCCACAATTTAAAAATCGATGAATTTGGCATCATTGTTTGTTGTGGAGCCAATTTCTTATAAAGAACCCAACCATAACCATCTTTCTCATATGATGTATTAAACAAAAGTGCTAACTTCTGTAACTCTATCAGATCAATCAGAAATTGTGCCTATTTTTATTTAATGTATCTTCTTCCAGAAGTTGCACTTGTATGTGGGAAGGTTCTCTTCTTCTGTTTGTAACATTATTTTGATGTGATCATTTCTATATGTATATATTTACTTTTGAAAAGTCAATTTTGAGTTTTTAAACCATGAAATAGAAGATAATAGAATTTCAAGCGAGCACTAGAGAATTGCATTATTTAAAAAGTTGGGAGCTCAGTACTTGAGTATTATTGTAATGAAGAAAATGAGTGTACAAAGAGGGGTTCCTCATGTGACTGAAACAGAAACAAACTACATAACCATTATAAATAACAAGCCCACCAATAAAATGATACAACCAAACCACCACCTTACACTGGACCCTGGATACATACCAAGCATAATAACAACCATCCAAATAGCCAACTTAGACCAACCATAAAGCATACCATTTTGCAGCAGGAAGACATCAAAAGCTGGTCTTTACACAATCATCTGTAATAAAATTCTTCTCACTGCATAACATTAAGAAACTTCTGTAGAATCTAGAAAAACAAATTACACCAACATCTCCAAATAGGGATATTCACATACAATCTTTTAAAAATAAAGGAGAAAAATTAAATTATCTCCTTATTGTACAAATAGGAAAATTTTATGCCTAACCAAACAAGAACCCACACAACAAGCCAAATGGAGCCTAAGCCCCTTTTTAACTTCGCCAATGCAACTCCTTGCATTGCCGGTCCCAAGCCCGGGTAAAGGAGGAGGGAGAATGGGCGTCAAGGTGAGTTGCGTACTTTTCATTCCTTTTTTGAGAGATATTTTTAAAATGCTTGATGGTTAATTTCAAGAGTTTTCTTATAAAACGTATTAGTAATGACTTCTACTACCATCTGAGGACCTCAAAGGCCTAACTAACTTGAGATTTTTATATGCAAGATGATGTATTTTCAGCCCCACAGATCAATGTTAAGACTACAAGGTTCAATATTGAAATGGTAAAGTTTTTAACTATTTATTTTATCTTTGTTTTTTCCTGTTCTTCATAAATAATTTGATGTCTTAGCCTCCTGTCAGTACTAGCTAGCTTTGTCACTATTTGTACGTATGTCAATCTCATGAGTCTTACTTTTTGTAATTTTCTTACCCTTGTAGTGATTATCAGAAGTAGTGGGCCATCATTGAAAGATTACCCTTGTAGTGAGTCCAGGTTCATGTTTTCTTCCCTTCTATTGGCATTTTCTTCTACCTTTACATTTGAAGACACGCCTGAGTCTTTGTTTGGCTTGACTTAATATTTAAGAAATGGCTTGAGTGACATTGTAGTGCAATATGTTTCTATGATTTGGATCTTCTCAGTTTTTTTTTTGAAAATCTGCAATCTTTATGTTTTTTTTTTTTTCGCCTGATTCTATCTTCTGCTGATTGTATTAAAATGCAAGATGGGAGAGGACAAGGATCTTTCAATTATGACAAATGTGGATTTGCAAAAGTTGTTCCCAGGCAAGAAGGTAAGAGAATAATGCACCCAAGTGAACTTGAATCATATGCATGACATGTCATGTATCACAACATTGGCAACATGTCCATCTAATTTAAGACATGCACTGTAAATGCATTTTGGCTGAAAAGATACTTTCTTTCACATTGACTGAAAAGATATTGAGAGCTTTTTTTTTTCAAGCAGATACTTTCTTCTAGATTGAATGAAAAGATATTAAGAGCTCTTTTTTTTCTTGTTGAATTTGTGCCAAGGGAGTTCCACTTCTATTTGTTTTTTACAGGGTGCATTTGTGTAGGAAATACTTCTGATGTTAGATTGATGAGATAAATAAAGGAATGACAACTAAGTGTTACCTTCATTTAATTCCTTAACTGTTGTACCTAGGGGACATCTACCTCTGATGTTAGATTAACTGATAGAGTATGAGGCCCCTCAAGGTCTCTAGCTATAACAATCCTTGTAAGTTGCAAAGACAAAATCATCAGTTTTATAAAATAAATAATAATAATAATAATAATAATAATAATTCTTTCTTTATATGGGTGAGGAGACAAAAAGCCAATCATCTGAACTACTAATTTACAATTTAAAAGCCAACCCCAAATTGTTGGGACATAGGCTAAGAAGATGATAAGACAACTAAAGGCCTGTTTAGATTGATGTACGTTTAGAAAGGAAATCACCAGATCTGAGGAAAACTGTGGATTGAATCATCAGCAGAAAAGAATCCTACAAAAGGTGGTTTGTTTTAGTCATGGTGATTTCCAGGGGAAAATATAATCGTCAATGGTTTAAAAGTGAGATTCACAAGTTTCAAAAGTTTTTTGGAGAAATGGAAATGTTACCTTATTGTCACAATAGATGGAAAATGTCACATCAATGGAAAACATCTTTTCCATGGTCACTTTTAGAATTCCACCAATTGAAACACGGTCTAAAGGTTACATTCTTAACATTTTTGCAAATACATTAAAAGAAGTTTCCAAAGACTGATTTAAAAAATCATATGATATGACTCAATATCGTCCAAGTTGCATGAGTTTCAGTCTGAAACAAAATGAGTAGCCACAACTGTACAATAATGAAATGGGACCAAGTCGGGGCGAGTCATACCCGTTTTGGTCCTTAGGCAAGTCACATTCAAAATGGAAACTTAAATCCATGCCAGAGATAAGTTCTTCTAACACCAACTTGTAAGTCAAATCTTCCAGACTGAAGTAAATGAACTAGTGCATACACACCCCGTCTGTATACACATTGAACAAAACATTGAAATATGGAGTGAGCCTATAGTTTAGGAGAGAAGAAACACATGCATTGGATTTAGTAATGCCTACATATGTACATATATGGTTTGAATTAGACATTGGGTGTTTGACTCTATGCAAATATGTGGCCTAGCTAATAAGCGAAGTGATATGAATTCGCACCACTGATCTTCATGGTGGGTACCTTGTGCATGTCTAGAATGTCCTACATGCATGTTTCCGTTTGTGAGAGGAGAATGCCAATAGTTGTATTTGAGCACACTTGGCATTGCTCTATAACACAAGCAGTGACTATACCAGCTAGTTTCTATTGCATCATTGTCCAAGTTGCTGAACTTTTAGAAAGCAAGTTCAATACCATAAGGATGGGTACCACTTCAATATTGGCTTAGTTTTCATTGAATGTAGACTAATATTGGGATTTTTTTTTCTTAATTGTATAGGTGGGCTGATCCTCTTGAGGCCTGATCATGGTGGCCCACTCCAGTTTACAGTAATTGCGGCGTTTCTTAGTAAATTATACAAAGACTATCATGTTATTATTACGAGTTATGGAGGGAGTTGTGGTCTCAATCATTTTCTATGAACCGTCATTTGTTGGCAATGCTGGTTTGAAGCTCATCATGTTGTGTGCATGATATCCAATTCGTCCATCACATTCGCCACCGCATTTTCTTCTTATATTCCAAAACTCGGGCTCATCATGTTGTGTGTAGCTTTCCCTTACAACCACTATCATAAGCAACCAGAGCAGTGTTTTAAGAAATTTGTCCATCACACTCTGTCAGAGTATTGAATTTCTTCTTTTATACAATTTTTATGTAGCTAAAAAAAGACTCAATGATGCAAGTCACAGGTAGTCCATGCAACTTCTTTTTAGTTGTTATAAGTTGTTGATTTGATGTTCTGTTAGAGTATTGAAGTTCCATAGATCCGTATGTTTTCCTACCAAGTTCTTTTTAATTGCTATAAGTTGTTGATTTGAAATTCTGTCAGAGTATTGAAGTTCTATTAGACTTTTCTTTTATTTTGTTTGGTTTTTGTTGCTGAATTTGATTCATGGTGAATAGACTTGTATACTAGAGAAACATGAATAGTATATTCTGGTAGACTAGTTGTGAGTTGCAGAAAATAGGTTTGTAGAGGCCAAGGATAATATAATTTCTCAATTTTTCGGTGCATTTAGGGGTCAATTGGATGCCTGGAAGTTTTATTAGTTGTAAAGGGTTTAGAAGCAACCCACTTAAAGGTGGTGTTTAGACAGAAAATCTCAATTTTGTTTCACTTTGTTTTGCATCTGTATCCATTGTTGGGATCGTCTGATGTTCCATAGAGTATTCTCCCACCTAGAACGAATATTCCTGATGCTTATGCAAATGGTTCCAGTGAAGAGCAGATACTTTTTCATTGCATGGAATTGCTGCATGCATGTAAACTCATGATCCCTTTATCTGCATCTTCATATTGAAACGTGCCATCGAGCATGCCTGATATTCTTCTTTTGGTTGTTCATTCAGGCATTTATTCAGAATTTGGCCCCCTTTTTCACTTCATTTTACAAGGCAAGTACGTCCTTGGCTCTATAGTGAATAACTGATATGAATGCCAACGTTTAGAAAGGTGAAGAGTTCATGATGTTTATGAAGCGATACTGATTGCACGTCCTTATAGTAGCAATATCTTCTATAACTTCTAACCAAGAGTGTCTTGTTCGATTGATGTGTGTGTGTGTGTGTGCACGCATGCGTGCGTGCATCATTTTCTATTCAAAACCATACCGAAACTACTTTTTTCTGCCATTTTCTATTCACAGGTTTAGCACATAAATAAATCTGATAGAACTTCCATTGGATCTCTGATAATGTCTTTGGTTATGCAGTATCATATTCGAATACTTAAATCCACTCCGGAGAACAGAGCCACACTTCTCATGGGTCTTGAATATCTGACTTCAGGTATTTCAAGCATGATATTTCTTACTACTATTACCAATTACCTAGAGGTGTGTCATCTAAATATCTAGGGCAAGATTGTTTACATGTTTTATCTGCTTATTATGTTTTTGCAATATAAATGCTGGAGAAGTTGGTGGAGAAGTATAGTGACATTGCATTTCTTTTTTACTATATAATCTCGATGGTGATTGCTGCCGCCAATCACTCTATTCATAGGTGAGGCATTGTCCATATATGCTTTGCTTTATTGGGTGGGAGTCAACTCTGCATGTGCCTTTGGAGTGCTGATTCTCGTGTTGCTTGATTTCTTTATTTTCCAATAGTTGTTTGTTATGTTGCCAGCCATCCATTACAGTACTATCTAAACAACTAAAACTGAAAATGCAGGAGAGGCAAGCTTCAGTTTTCGATTCTTGGACATGACCTTTGACCATATTTGGCGCATGCTGCTGCCTTTCTCCTATGCCATAGTTTCTGCTTCTCTTAGCGTGCTAAAAAAATCAGGACTCTTAAAGGCCTGTCCATCTACCACAACTGTAGACTTAAAGTAGAGGGCATGAGGCTGTCCAACACGAAGACTAGAATAAACTGGTAGACTCAGGTTTCTTTTCTAGGCCAAATTCTGCAGCTGGCTCTTGTAAATGTATTGCATTTCTGTCAGTTCTCTATTCTCCCTGAAATTCAAACCATTTCTGTCAACATGAGAATTTGTTGCCATTTCTAGATTTTTCTGCTCCAGTGTGGCTTTGGGGTTGGGTGTATTATTCAACTCACTGATTCCATTGGGAGGACTTGTTGACGATGATGGAAGAATGGCAGCAGCCATGTCAAAGCTTCCGGCGGTGGTGAAATGCTCGAAAGTGAGTTTGGCTGCCATGTAAGATGCATTGTATAATTTGATTGTTATTTGTAATAAATGCATCATTTTTTTTTCTGATTACATTTATGTACTATTCCTATCAGCATTATGCTTAGATGAGTTATCAATCACAACAGGTTCTTGCAATGGAAATAAGCACCATTATTATAAATTTTTAAAAAATAGCTACGGATTTTAGACGTAGCTATTGTTCTGGAAACCGTAACTATTATCTGTAGCCATAGGTACATTTTGCTACAAAAATTATAGCTACGGCCTTTATCTATAGCTATTGATATCTATTGCTATAGATTCAATCTGTAGGCATAGCTACATTTCACTACAGAAATTATAGCTACGGCTTTTGTCCATAGCGATTGATATCTATTGCTACGGATATAATCTATAGCCATTGGTTTTTTGACCTTTAACTACCCCACCAATAGCTACAGACGTGCTACAGACTAGATCAGTAGTAAAAAGTATTTAGCTACGGTTTTTGGCCGTAGCCTTTGCCCATTTTTCTTGTAGTGGCACCGAGGTGATACCTAAGCCAGGAGATGTGGGCCCGCATTTAGTTCGAGAAAACACCGCATATTTACAAACTCAAGAGAACATGTCCCATCAATCAATCACATCGCATCCCATCATGTCAAGTACAAGAGCAACCCCAAATTCAACTCTCTCTCTTATAACCCATAACTGGTCAAGTACACCCATCTATCACTCACCATCCCTCTCTCCCATCACCTCTCTCTCTCTCTCTCTCTCTCTCTCTCTCTCTCTCAAACTCATTTTCCCAAGCAACCCAACGTCCAAACACTTTCCATGGGAGAGAGGAGAAGCTAGTGTGGCCCACCTTGATACCACCCAATCCCTCCATCCAAAGTCCATCTCAACCGTTGAAATTCATCCCTTGGAGCTCTAGATTTTATCGGTGGAAGGAGGAGTCTTAGAAGATCAAAAGTGGGTGATTTTGTTTGGATTTGATGATTTGAGGACCCACTTGTGGTGGGACCCATCTTGATGTATGTGTTGTATCGAGGGGCCATAGTAGCGGGGTCCCTCCTTCACCCAATCTCTCTCTCTCTCTCTCTCTCTCTCTCTCTCTCTCTCTTGATGCGTGGCCCACCAATATTGTATGCATTTCACCCATACTGTGGGGCCAACCCTGATGTTTCTGTTGATCTAAGCCATCCATCTATTTGGATAGTGGTGGATGAAGCCACCATGATTTATGTATTTTATCCTTGCCGCCCATCTGTTATGGCTAGTGGGGCCTGCTGGTATGTGTGTGTGGCACCCACACGTGTGGCCAACAACATCCAGACTGTCCATTTGTCTTGGACATGGGCCCACCCCACACGTGTGACATGCGTGGGTGGGACCCACTATGATGTATTTGTTCTATATTTGGACCCCATGGTGATTTATGTGTTACACACACACCGTCCATTTATTTTCAGCTCATGTGGGGCCATCCCACATGTGCTATACGTGTGGAATGGGACCCACCTTGATGTATGAATTGTATATCCACTCTACCATCTGTCCAGATGGTGTGGCCCCCACTATAATGTGTATGTTTTATATCGACACCGGCCATCCCTGGATGGTGTGCGTGGGACTCACCATGTTGTATGTTTTGTATCCCACCGTCCATCCATTTCTGCTGGTGGGACCCACCTCCCATGATGGATGTGTTCCATCCTCCTCATCCATCATTTGACAAGCACATTTTAAGGATTGAGACTAAAACTGAGGCAGATTCAAATCTCTAGTGGGCCACCATGTGACACCACCATGATATATTTATTTTATCCACACCGTCCAGATTATGCTAGACGATGCTGGACAATGTTTGGACGGTGTTATCCAATGTTTAGATGTGCTGGACAGTGTTTGGACGGTGCTGTCCAATGTTTGGACGGTGCTGTCCAATGTTTGGACAGTTGGACAATGTTTGGACGGTGCTGTCCAATGTTTGTACATGCTGGACAATGTTTGGATGGTGTTGTCCAATGTTTGGACAGTGTTGATCATCATTAGAGTTTCATGTGCCCCATAGTATGATTATGTGCAATGATACACATGTTGCACATACAACTATTGAAATGATTTTTGATATAATCTGAGCTCTCTGAAGGCCCATTAATGTGGCCCATTGTGATGTGGCCCATTGTGATGTAGTTGGGGCCATCGTGGGTCATGGTGATGTATATTGGGCCCGTATAAGCGGCCCATTGTGAGGTATTTTCGTCCCATTTGGTAAGGCCCATTGTGATGTATTTTCGGCCCATTTGGTAAGGCCTAATGAGATGTATTTTTCGGCCCAACTGACATATATGTGACACCATGTATTGTGGCCCATTGTGATGTACATGAGGTCCATGAGCAAGGCCCAATGTGATGCATATGTAACCCATAAGTGAGGCTCATCTTGATGCATATTATGCCCTTGAAAGAGGCCTGTGGTGATGTATATTGGGCCATTGTGCGAGGCCATGGGACCACTATGATGTTTGGCTCTATGTGGGCCACTCCTTGAGAGAAATGTTGGTTAAATGTCCACATTGATGGGCAATGATGGTTAAATGTCCTCATTGTGACCTTCCCTTTAGCCCTTTGTTAGGTCAATTATCGATGCCAGTTATCGATACCGATTATGAGTATGTGACAGCATAACATTATGATACCTACACCTTGAAGCCTACCTTGTGTATATATTGGGCCCATAGGAAAGTCCAGTTTATTACATGATAGAGAGGGTAAGGAAGCTTACTTATTGTACTTAGACTCAGCTCTACCCTCGGTAGGGGATATTGTGATGCTCCATCACGGTGATCACATATGGGCGAGCGCACGTGGGCGAACACTGAGTGGGCGGGGAATAAGGACCTAAGTGAGTTACCAGTGATTGGCAGGATACTTTGTACACAGTGAAGATAGAACTTTGTCCCACATCGAGAGCATCGTCCAATTTTGTGGTGACTATAAGTTAGATTCTTTCCTTAACTGTCGTGACACATTTTAAATCAGTGAGTGTATCTTAATATTTGGATTAGATCCACCATCCTTCTGTGGACCCCCATCATTTGTATGCATATTGTGATGGATGATTCATTACAACATATGCCATTGGGCTGAGATGCTTATGGGACTCCTTGTGAGATGGAATTACCCCCACATGATCGCGCGATACACGCAGGTTTGATGTATGGCCTAGATGAGTTGATGGTATTCATGGCTCATCAAAATTTGCATATTGCATTACATCCTCGACATCTTATATTTAGCTCTCTATGATTTTACATTTGCATAGCCGATCCGCATTATATATTCCAATATTGTATGATTTATGGCATTGTATTGCATACTTGGCACTTACCTTATGCACACACTTTCACCACCCTCTAAGCTTTCTATAAGCTTATGCACAATAGATGCGTGTAGGTGGCATTAGGTCGAAGCAGCGTTGAACTTGGAGCGTGTAGCGGACTTCTGGAGTTTTAATTTTGATACATATGTATTTTCCTTTCAGCATTATATTCAACTGTTTATATTAGTAGATATGTGATGATGATGTTGCCTTTGTGATTTGGGTAAACTTATGGTTATGCTTCTTATGAGATAAATGTACGTTGAAAAATTCTCCTTGTAGGATCCCAGGATCAGAATCTGGTGTATGGGCGCTACGAGCCGAGAATGGGGTACTAAAGGGGTTGTCGACACCGGATTCAACGATCGAGAATTTTGTGAGTCTGGTTTTTAAGTTTAGGGCATGACACATCAAGTGGATCACATCAATGGGCCGCACTAATGGACCTCATATACATCAAGTGGGTCGCATAGGCATCACAATGGGCCTCAGCACATGGGTCATAAATACATCACATTGGGCTTCATCATTTGGTCCTTATATACATCAAGTGGGTCCTCTCAATGGGCTGCACCAATGGGCCCCACATATTCTAAAAAAATGAATCAAACCGAAAGATCATCTGGACCACACCCTAGATAGTGACGGAGATGATGATTGGAAAATCACCTAGACCATACCACAAATAGCGGTGGAGATAATGATTCTCACTTTTAAACAATTCACTGGGCCCACTAGAATGTTTATTTCCATCCAATCTGTTCAAAAGGTCATAAAGACCTGGATCAAGGGGAAAAATAAATATCATATTGATTCAAAACTTTTGTGGTACCCAAAGCATTTCAATAGTAGCCGTTCATTCTCCACTGATCTTTGTAATATGGTCCACTTGATAGGTGGTGTGGATGTACCCCACATTTGGTGGGTCCCATGGAACTTTCTCATGTCATGTAGCAGCCATGCTGCTGGACTACTAGACCAGCAGCCCAGTGTCCAGCAGATGGATGGTTGAGATCAAGCCGTGAATGCGACGACCATATGGTTTGTGCGAGGTACACCAGCCAATCCGTTTTACAGCAGGTGGGTCCCACGTGGAGCCCACCACATATACATATGCTATACATATATATCATATATATAATATTATTTATTTATTAATTATTATTATTATTATATATTTATCTAGCATCCATGTGAGCTGCACGGACGACCTGGATGAATAATACATCAAGGTGCGCTCCCACCAATCACCGTCCAAAAATGGATAGTGTGATATACAATGCATACATTTGTGGGGCCCACCTCCACATGTGCAACACTTGTGGGGTGGGTTCCACAACGGACGGTGTGTATGAAACACATACATCACAGAAGCCCACAGAGCTTTGATGGACGGCTAGATGTACAGACACCTCACGGTGGAGTCCCACCATCCCAATCATGGACGGTTTGGATGAAACAAAAATATCAAGGTAGGCCCATCCACACGTGCAAGGTGGGTCCCACTTGAAATTTAGACCTATCTCCTTCTCTTTGAAATGTCATAAAATGCACCTTACAAATGGCTGGACAGTATGGATTTAACGTATACCTCATCCCTTGTCCAGGACCCTTGGATGGACGGCCTAGATATAATACACACACACACACACACGCGCACACACACACATATATATATCATGGTGGTCCCCCACCGTCCAGACCACTGGACGGTGTGGATGAAAGGCATATGCATCACGTGTGGGTTTCCACCCGAATGAACGGTTTGGATCTAAAACACACCTATGTTTGGGGCCCACGGAACTTGTTAACGTGGATATAGTGGTTGTCTAGCTGCTGGCCGAGCATCCACCAGATGGACGACCTATATATAACATATATCACGGTCAACCTCACAGATTTGATGACGGACAGTGGAGATGTAAGGAACATGCATCAGGTGGGTCCCATTATGGGCAACAAGGTAGTTGTCACTAATGGAGAGTGTGGATCTAATCCGTTCATTAGGGTGGGCCGCAAAAGGGGGGAGAGAGAGAGAGAGAGAGAGAGAGAGAGGGACCCTACTACTATGGGCCCTCCATTTCTTACATTGCATACATCAAATGGGTCTCACCACATTCGGGCCCTCAAATCAAAATTAACGGTGGATCACCCACTTATTACTCCTCTTTTTTAGCTCTTTGGACTCTCTAGCTCCAAAGCTACAAGTTTGATGGAGGATGATGGAGATTGGATGGTTGGATGGTGGGGATCTTTGGTAGGAAGTAGGCACTACCAGAAAACTGGGAAAAGGCTACGGATAAAAACCGTAGCCAAAGGTTTATGGCTACGGTTAAAGTTCATAGCACGACCGTACGCATTGGTGCCATAGCCATAGGTCTAAAACCTATGTCTACGGATTTAATCCGTAGCCATAGAAACAATGGATAAAGATTAAATCCGTAGCTATTGCTTCTGTAGCAGTAAAGTATTTACAGCTATGGATTATACCTGTAGCTAAAAGTTGAGCAAGAACCATAGCAATAGGCTTAAATTAGCGACGGCTACGGTTTTCATATAAAAGGCTATGGTTGAAAGCCACAGCTATGAAAACTATAGGTACAGATTAAAGCTGTAGCAGAGTTGTCCGTAACTTTAAATTATATACAACTATGGATTATATCTATAGCTAAAAGTAGAATTTGAACTGTAGAAAAAAATGAAATTAGCAAGAGCTACGGTTTTCAACAAAGGGCTAATGCCTATTGTTAATAAAAAAAAAAAAAAAAATTAAATAGTAATGGCAGCTCTTACCATTGTCGTTCACCCTGATAACTCATATAAGCTAATATAGATAAATACTTCATGACTAAATCAATCATTCATTCAATCAAACACAGTCAATCATTCATTCAATCAAACCTAATCATTCATTTTCATTCACAAAAGTACAATGCCAACATAATAGTTATATGTCTATTTAAAGTTCTCATTAACAGCAAGATTCAATGCCTTCTTGCCGCCAATCATGCATATGGTCAAGCCATAAAGTAAGGCCAACAAGAGTTGCACCAGTAGACAGCTTCACAAAATCAGCTCTCCAATCCTTGTCTGCCACCCTGCATCATGGAAAAGATAACAAGGTGTCCATAAGACAAGCCAATGTGAATAAAACAATAATGATTGGATCATAATACAATGGAAATGAGAAATTACCAAGGATGATTGTCCAATTTTTCATGGTTATGAGTGTTCTAATCAGGACTCAGAAGGTAAAGAAGTTGGGCTTGACAATCATCTGATGAGGCATCATGTACACGCCACATGTGGCAGCATGGCACAATAGGTCTGAGATCCGATGCATCCATCAAGACTTCAATAGCCTCATAGGGATCACACAACTAAAAAACAATAGAAGAATCACTCATTTGTATTGCAATTGCATCCCATAAAGAAACAGAAAGCACTACATATTAGATGAAGTTCAATATGTCAGCAGGAAACCCAATCTGGAGGGCTCGAAGACAAGGCATATGATCCATACTTGCAAGCCTATGGGAATGACGCTGGATGTGCCTGAAGTGGGGTGCAGTTTATAACCTGCATTATGGAAAAGAAATAGTTAGTCCCAATGTATAAAATATCCTCTCAAACAGGGTATGTACTGCCCGATGCAAACCAATTTTGTCCATTAACAATACAGGATCACATTACATTGAAAATGAGCTATTATAGCTGATATTTTAATTGTTTTGATGTATCATCACCATGCCACCTGTACAATAGATTAGTAACCCCACAACACCTTTGTCATTCAACTCTCCTACCGCTAAAACAAAGCCAAAAAAGGCCCTAAGTTTGGAATATAAAAAAGAAAAAAGAAAAAGAAAAAATAAGAGAAGCCTTGAAACAACTATGATGCATGTGCTTTATCCATCCTATCCATCTATTTATATATATCATTTTAGCTGGTGAGCTAAAAATGCAGTAGATCAAAGGCTCAAGTGGACTAGAAGTTCCACTCATACAAGTTTGATATGCTGGATCAGTAGACCATCATTTAATTTGGAACCATGGCAAGTTAAAATACTATACCTGATAAATGGCCCACATCTCAAACATGTGTTGTCTAATTGTTGATCAAATGGTAATTTTCACACCCTCACATAAGGAGTGCCTCATTAAATCATAACCTTTTTTAAAAGGGGAGAACGAGGAAAAACTTTAATAAAGTAGAAGATAATGATGGATGATATATAGGCGCTTAGAAAATTAGAAATTGCATACTGGGCATAAAATTATTGAAATTAAACTTCCCAAATTATGGGTCTTAAGATGTTTTGTGAACTAAAAATTACAGACTTATGTGATTACCTTAGTATCAGATTGGTCGACATGTATTAAACAGTTAGAAATGAAAAAAAAAAATCCAATAATCCTATTTCAAGAAACATGTGCACGAATCAGAGGTCATGATTTCTCAACTAATCTGATTTTAGGACAATGACTTCGAGACAGTGCATCACGCAATTCAATCCAGTTTTAATTTGAGTTCATGTATGCCTCATGTACATTGCCTGATGAAAGCCCATCCTTGCACCTGATTTCTCCATTACAACTAGGTACATGGTCTACACATAAATCATGTGTGTGTGTGTGTGTGTGTGTGTGTGTGTGTGTGTGTGTGTGTGTGTGTATAACTAATTAAGTAAAACTAATCATACTATTCTCACGAAGTGGGTAGCTTTCATAAATCAAGTCTAAAATGGATCAAAATTTCCAAGGTGGTAGCTTTTTAACAAAATCTGCCAGTAGGTTAAGCTGAACCCAATGATGATGATGATGATTTATTTTAGATCCATTAGTGGATTAAACTAAACTTGGTGATGATGATGAAATGGAAAGCCACAAGTTCCAATGAAGACTGTTGGCAAAACAGAAGTAACAATGAATGTAGGAAAAAAAGCACACGAGTTTTCTTGTGTGCAACTGTAATTCTCTTGGATATGCAACCCACCACATGAAACAGTAACTCTGCCCCAACTTATATGATACCCATTCCTGATACCAGCAACCTTTTGTTCCAACATACAATACCCATTCCTTCATCTACACATGAAAACAAAACATCAAGAAAATACAATCTCACATGCATGCTACTAAGCAGACCACTCACAAGAACTTAGTAAAAGCTGTGAACTACCTAGAAAAATTAACTCAAAAATTTTAGCCAAATTTATAGTTTTGCATCAACAAAAAATCCCTATGATGTCTAATAGCTTCAGTCAAGTTATAGCTCGTACTCCTTGTTGAAATGTCTTAAGATAACAATCTCGGAAACTACATGCACATCAAATTTTAGATACAAGACCTTATTGTGAAACTAAATAAACTTCTGAATGAGAGTTTGGCATAGAGATAGTGTAAACAAGTGGACATACTGTGTCCAATGTCAATACCATTATCAAATTGCATAAACCTTATAACTCATAAGATTATCACATGTTCTGATCAATAGACTTGCCCAGTTTGTAGATGAACCAACAAGGAAAATATTGCAGTTATTTTTTGAATAACTCATCTTGATTGAATCAGTCTAACTTTTAAACACCACCAGCAAGTCCACTTGGTCTGTTATTGTAGCTAAGAAGAGAGAAACATAATAGCTACCACTTTAGTGGTAGACCGAGCTATTGCCTGAACAACATTGCATATTCCTCTATTTGAAGAAAAAATTACTATTGGTAATAGTGAGCTTCAAGGGCACGATTAAGGTATGAAAAGAATTCCATATCGAACATGTGAAACGACAAATAGGATATGTCAAACCAGAGGAACAAACCAACCCATGTAGAAAATGAAAGAGACTTGAAAGGAAAAGGCAACTCATCAATGAATAGGACTCTAGGGACAAGCTCCACTACCCCTTGTCAATATATCATGTAACATCCCAAAAATCGGGGGTCGGGTAGAACCCCAACTCCCGAGTTCCAGAACGTTACTTATGCAACATAGATAATGATAAATGCATGTTGTCTGTAGAATGACATTAAACAAGATTGATACAAACCAAAACAGCATATTATACTCTAGAGACAGTTAAATTAGCAAGCGGAAGACTGTGATAAATACATAAAATATATAATTGATTGTAAGTCTCCAGAGTGTGAACATGTTACCAGGTTAATTAAATACATGTATACTCGAAAAATGAAAAGAAAGAATATACATCAGTGCTCCAAAAATATAAAATGACAAGTGTCAGGGCATCTAATCAACCTCCCTGTAATCCCGTCGATCAAAACACGGAGGAGAAGTCCTCATCATCATCATACAAGTCCGGCTCCACTTCACAAGCATCGCCATCATCTGCAATTACAATCGGGTCTGGTGGGTGTCCGGAAACACCGTCCCGTAACGTGGGAGTGAGTAGCTAACTCAGTGGAATAATAGAGCAAAGATTAGCATGTTATCAAATCAATCACGTATTAATAGTAAAGCAAACAATCAAACATTCCTAGATACTGTTGTTAATACATGCATGAAATGACATGATAAATGCCCTCACCGACATACTCCCTCATGCGGCACCATCTGCGTCCGCGGCATGCTTTCTTCCCGCAGTGCTCCACATCTTCCAGGCACATGCAATGCGATATGGATAATGATTACCAAGTTATTATTAGTCCTTTTCATACAGCAGGATTGGAAAACTAAGGTACCTTCCTTATATCAATTCCAACACAGATCTTGTCTAGGGTCGTCACTCCTAGTAATCTCATACGATGTTATATTTATAGGTCGCTGCAAGGGCTGTCAGGGCTGTTGCACACACTCGTTGATCCTCTCCCCCATCACCTTATCAATACAGGCCTATTTATATCCTTAAGACTGCATCAGGACTCGTCGCCCCCATGCGGTGTCAGGATAAACTCAAGGTCACTAAAAATGGCTCGTCACCTGATCAGTGTAAGCCGACAGCAAGAATATAGTGTCTCATACCACCATAATCTGCTCAGATTAGGGTGCTCATTGGTCACTACGAGGAGGTTTGTGGCCCCAGCGTAGGCCGACAGCTCGACCACGGTGTCACATACCACCATGCCCAGTTCATGAGTCTTTTATGGATCAAGGTACCATAGTTAATAGGGCTTTCACTGTAAGTTCAGTACCCTAGGTTCAAGCAGTTATGACTCATACATGGTGAACATACAATGGCCAGTCGGGTTACTTGACGGGCTCGACTAGTACGAGCGCATCTCAATCTGAGCGACATGAAGTGCATAAAACACTTCGTGTGGCCTAACCACTGCCGCCAACCCAAAACACGACTCGCGTTCATCGGTGCGTCCTTCGTGGCAAAGAGAAGCCAACCACGAATTCAATCCGTTACCGACTACCTGGACTAGGTCATAGCCCAAACATTTGCATATCAACATCAGTACGCATATGAGAGTAATAAAAATGAATATAAACCATCCAAGTATGTTAACACATGTTATAACATACAATGTAAGCAATCAACCAACACATGTATTCCATACATATAAGGAAATCAATTCATATAGCAAACATGTAGGAAATCATATACAACATTATGTGGATTGAGAATTCATTCTCAAAACTAATTTACAACGCCATTTACTCAATACATACTAATACAAACATTTATACAAACACTTAGTCTACACACCTTAGTCTACGTAGCGTATGTCAACCCAAAGTGCGCAATAGGGAGAATCTCTCCGCCAAACAGATCATGCACGCATACTTAATATCATAACACGATAAATTTATATGTCAAGCATTTCAGCAAAATACAGACGTATGCGGTATTTCCTACAAATGCCTAAAATACCCTAAATCTCATATTTACCGTACGTTTACGAAACGAAAAATGGACAGGATGTTGTACCTGTCAAACGGCGTTGTCGTCGATAATCTACTATTAAATGACATTGAAAGCTTTGAAATCATTCAATCAAAGTGTCTAAAATCCTCACCTTTTGCCCTAGACGTGTATCGTTTCGAACGGAACGCATACGCTTCGTCAACGGCGTACAGGCGACCTAATGCACAAGATACATAAGCTATGTTGCTATTTGAATCGAAGGAACCCTAAAAACAGTTATAGGTTAGGGTTTTCTTACCTAGAACGGAGTTGGAATCACTAGAAGAGCAATGCAGGCAGGTGGATGTGGCACGTGGAGCAGCAGGGAAGACTCCCAGGAGAGAGCTCCAAATCTCCCTCCCTTTCTCTCTCTTTCCTCTCTTCTCTCCCCAAATTCGTATGGTATGAAAGAGCAAGGGTTTAAGCCCTTTTTATAAGCCCAAACATGACCAAAATAGACTTGGGGCCAAGGTATACTTATTTTATAACCAAAGAGGGCTTGTTCTGATCCAACGGAGCATTTCTGGTGGTCCTATGACTGAATGCGATCGGACTTAAGCTCCCTGACATAAGATCTAGGCCAGACAGAGTTTTCAGTCCGAGCGGATATCTAGATCGACCGTGGCGAACCAGTTTCAGTTCAACGGTTATGGGAACTCGATCGGAGCTACAAGTACTATGACATGTAAGGGAAATTTTTTCTGATCCGAGGGTGAAATTTGATTGAATTCTGATGGTCAGAATGCTTAGAAAAAGAGCACAAGCGATCGTGCCAGATTTCATAAATTATATTTATTTCTCACACTCTTCACTCTGGACTCAAGAAAATCGTCGTGGGACATCATTTGGACTTGATTTTTGAGGTGATTGTCAAGTCCAACTAGGCGATCATATTCGTCTAAGTCTGGGGTAATCGGACTTCCGATGTGCAGTTCAGAGCCGATGCAAAGTTTCAAGGTACTCCCGAGGGCAATCGAGAATAGAGTTTGATCCTAGGTTTTACGGTATTGTAGCGTCACCTATCCTATACGTTTTGACTCCAGCAGATCGTATTGAAAGTGATTGGTGAGAATTTCATAGGCCATTAAGTGCAGCGCTAGTTGATTCTCGTTGGATTTCTAAAGGAAGTAGCCTTTATTGGTTTTTGTTTGATATGAGATTTGGAGGGTGGAGCGAGGGTGTTTGGAAACGGAAGAAGGAAGAGTTTGGAGCGGTGGTTTTTACCAAAAATCAGGCGTTTTGAGCGAAAGGACAACTTGGAGGGTTACTTTGTGAAGGAAGTACTTGATTGGGGTATTTTTAACGAACGGACCACATACCTAGGGGCTACCCTAGCCCCCAAACACCTCCAGTCCGAAGCTCAGACCCAACCGAGGAATTTAACCGGCGATGCATCGCGGAATCGACGATGCCATCGCCGATGAAAATCATTTTCAGCGAGGCCGGCCATATGGGCTGGGTTCCCCCTGCCCCCTAGGTCCCAAAAATATGTGGGGCCCACGTTGGATCATTATAGATTAGCGTGGGTGGGCCACGACTCCATTCGAGGAATTTCGAGGCCAGTTTGTAAACCGAAATGAATTTTTATGGCGCATAGCATATGATTTTGGGGTAGGAGACGCTAATCTATCCAACCAACCTATCTATTTTGTTATATTCCAAAAGGTTAAGGAGAAAAGTATATTTTACTCATTTATTTACTATTCATGGTAATTTTTAGCTTCGGTATTGTTCTTCATCATTAATACTCTAGGGTTGGTGTTCTTTACTATTTAAACTTGAGGAGTCGTGTTTAATATGAAAGTACTTGGAGAAATTTGAAGAATGAGGTGGTGAAAGGTGAGTTTTGAAGGAAATGGGTTGAAAAGCGATTTCTTTGGCTTCAGGATTGAGCTCTGAAAGTGTTATGGTTGACCCATTGCCTAAGGACGTCTAATCCCAAGTTGGAAAAAATCTGGGGTGTTACAATCTACCCCCCTTAAAACACAATTTCGTCCCCGAAATTGGCTAAGGGTAATGAGTCTCTAGAGAGACTTTCGTATTGACATTATAAGGAAGGTTCAAATTCTATTTAATTACCTAACCGTACGTATAACTTAAACCAACTGTTTCTATCCTGGGCCAGTGGGGAAGAGGCCAACTACGCTTCCGCCACACTACTCTAATCCAACGGTTGTATTAGATAATCCTAAGTAGATTGGGCTCAATACATTCTACCCCCCTTAAAACTTAGTTCTATTTATTGTTCAAGAATCTATGTCTCGATCCGTATATCGGAACGAGGTGTAACTTAATGTTCAAGAATCTACTTAATGTTAAAGAATCTATGTCTCGCTACATTGGTCTTCCTTTGCTAATGATGCGTTCTATGGCATTGGTACCTATGGTTGTAGAAAAGAACTGAAATGATGGGGGTTTTGGTTGATTTTAGGGACAGGTGTAAGCTTGCCGGAAAGATCTAATCTCTAATGGCCATATGTCCTCAGCACTTCCTAAAGGCAAAGTTATAACTTTTGGTTGTAGGTGGTCGGGCCAACACGGAAGAAAAGTTGTGTAATGGGTCTGAGCCGGATACATATACTTTCTACCTAGACTATGACAGAAAATTTATTGTATCAATTTTTAATCCTTGCCGATGCCGATCTTCTGCTTGATCAGAGCATTGGATTCATTAGCAACTACCAGGATTGAGAAGTCAATTCAAACCGCGAATACTTCGCTTATATATGCAGTTCCTTTACTCCGTGTTCCCGAATGCAATAAGTCCTTGGGAAGACAATTCTAAGGGAGTGGAGTTGCCCAAACCTAAACGTAACTGCGCTCGAGCACTACACATATGCTCATATCAACTAAGGAGGTCCTAGAGTTTACATCATTAATTTATTAGATTTCCTATACTGTTAGATCTTTCTAAATCTAGGAATACCAACTCTAGGTCCAAAATTCTAAGGGCCTGTTTGGGCTAGTGGTATGAAGTTGTATTAAATGGATAGCATTGCTAATCCCACCTCGGGATTAGGAATGACATATTTGGTAGGAGGGTGGGAGGGGATTAAAATCGATTCATAGGCTTTGGAAAATGAGTCTTGTGTTGGGAAGTAGGAGATGGGATTTCTAAGTCCCATGATGATAAATTTTCAAGTGTAATTTGAAAGGAGATACCGGGATTTACTTCTAATTACCTGCATCCTGAGCATAATATTAGAGATCATGGGATACACCCAATCTAGGGACAATACCGTACACATGCAATTCTTGCTACTTTTACAATTCCATTGGCCCTAATCCTACCTATTGCAGTTGGTCGAACGGGCCCTACATGTCCAACATTCGGAGGTTGAGAAGGTTATGGGACTCAAAGGTGTGGGTTCTGTGCCCAAATGAGGGGGGTATAAAGAAGGTAAAGAGTTGTAAAGAATAGTAGGGATATGAGATCATTTCACATGGTCTTGGTTATGCATGGGTTATTCTACGGTAGTTAATCTCGCCCGTCGGTGAAACTTGGGATTCTAATATGGTTTTTATATTCCATCTCCCCCTTCCTAAGTCAGAGTGCGTCAATGTGCGGTGTGTGACCATAACCCAGGTCCGATTTAATCTAAATCATGCTCTGATACCATCTATAACACCCCGAAAATCAGAGGTCAGGTAGAAACCCAACTGCCGAGTTTCAGAACATTTTGACTCTAGCAGATCGTATTGAAAGTGATTGGTGAGAATTTCATAGGCCATCTAGTGCAGCGCTAGTTGATTCTCGTTGGATTTCTAAAGGAAGTAGCCTTTATTGGTTTCTTTTTGAGATGAGATTTGGAGGGCGAGGGTGTTTGGAAATGGAAGAAGGAAGAGTTTGGAGGGGTGGTTTTTACCAAAAATCAAGCATTTTGAGCGAAAGGAGAGCTTGGAGGGTCACTTTGTGAAGGAAGTACTTGATTGGGGTATTTTTAATGAACGATCCACATACCTGGGGGCTACCCTAGCCCCCAAACACCTCCAGCCCGAAGCCCAGACCCAACCGAGGAATTTGACCGGCGATGCATCGCAGAATCGGTGATGCCATTGCCGATGAAAATCATCTCCGGTGAGGTCGGCCATATGGGTTGGGTTCTCCCTGCCCCCTAGGTCCCAAAAATATGTGGGGCCCATGTTAGATCATTGTGGATTAGCGTGGGTGGGCCCACGACTCCATTCGAGGCATTTCGGGACCATTTTGCAAACCGAAATGAATTTTTGTGGTATATAGCATATGATTTTGGGGTAGGAGACGCTAATCTATCCAACTAACCTATCTATTTTGTTATATTCCAAAAGGTTAAGGATAAACGTCCATTTTACTCATTTATTTACTATTCACGGTAATTTTTAGCTTAGGTATTGTTCTTCATCATTAATACTCTAGGGTTAGTGTTCTTTACTATTTAAACTTGAGGAGTCATGTTTAATATGAAAGTACTTGGAGAAATTTGAAGAGTGGTGAAAGGTGAGTTTTGAAGGAAATGGGTTGAAAAGCAATTTCTTTGGCTTCAGGATTGAGGTCTGAAAGTGTTATGGTTGACCCAGGTTGGAAAAAATCCAGGGTGTGACATATCATCTGTTAACAGCTGTCAACCATGTGGTTTTTTCAGCAAGGCTTACACACTTCCACCATACCACTACACATATATGTCCACTAGACTCAGTACTAATTGACTAAATAGGATGAACGAAATATCTTAGGATGCATTTGAGTGCACCAAATATCATGAAATTCCTTGCCTAATTAGTCTAATTTGTTGCAGAATATCATGAAATTTCTTAATATTTTGTGCAACCAAACACACTGTAAAATAATGAATTTACATTAAACGCCATATTCCATTCAAAGAACTATCAAAACCTTGTTAATTTCTTGTCATAGATTTTCAGTAATTTCAGTCTTCCTAGGTTTCATCATCTGGCCCATGAGCAATAATATATCTTGTCCTCCTTATGGGCGAGCATTTGCAGCATCTAAATATCTCTGTTTCCTCTTTCTGGTATAGAAGTTGCTCCTGAAGAGGCTAAAGTGACCTTTTGCCACAGGAATGTCTGCTTCCATTTGAACAACAATGCGGGAAAAAATATATTCATTAAAACATTTCTAATTTAGAAATTCACCCAAAAGAAGAAGATATAGAACTAAGCTAGAATTGTAGCAGCAAATTGAATGAATTGGATAGCAAATTCCAAAAAAATCACAACCCTTATATCATACTAATGAAAGCAGTTAAAAGTAAGATGCACGTAGGATCTAAACACACTGTGATGCACAATGGCTATGAAACATCAACCAGTTAGCCCCAAGATAAAAGCATAAATCGTAACTCTAGACAAATCAAAACATTGAAAGAGGAAATATATTGAATGACAGAATGAGGAAAATAGAATGGGATGAGAAAACTCATGAATCATGCAACAAAATCAAAGCATATTTTAGACGTGTTTATCTCTCTCTCTCTCTCTCTCTCTCTCTCTCTCTCTCTCTCTCTCTCTCTCTCTCTTTTCTTTTTTCTTTTTAATTGATGATATTTTAGAATAGAACAGCAATGAGCAAGAAGGAAGAGCAAAAATTCAACGCCCCCAAAATCATCATTATCATCATCTTAGCCATATCCCAATTAATTGGGGTCAGCTACATGAATCCTGTTCCAACAGTCATGGCATAAGTTTGATGCCAGCTGCCAAACTGACACAACCCCCCTTTATCAGGGCTTAGGACTGGCAATGAGAGCACAAAACTCCCACAAGCACAATGTATGACTATTACATAGGTTGATTACAATCACCATGTTAGTAGCATGGAAAATATGATAGCTAAAAACAAATTCAATAGAAATCAACATTTATACCCATTTCAGCAACTTAAAAATCCATATGAAAATCAATAAACAGTGAGCTGACAAATAAAAAGTGAGTTGAAGATAACAAAGAGTGAGCTGACAAATAAAGAGTGAGTTACAGACAGATTTTAAACCCATCAATTGAAGATGGCAGTTTTCAAACCCAGCATTTCTTTCATATTATCAATGCAAGAAACAACAATGACAACTACAGCAATACATGGGTGTGTATGGACAATAAACCGTTGCGCAGCACGCCAACAAACGCAGTGAGGCGAGATCCAATCTCAGGCCTCACCCACAAATGATAAACAGGAAGAAATATAAACTAGAAACAGATCAAAGCAATCCAAACAAACCACAAGACAAGATATACGTGGAAAAATCCCAAACTAGGGTAAAAAACCATGGATGCAAACTTCCTCTATGAAGAAAAATAAAGATTACAAGTCAAAAACTAACCTCTCCCTTAGAAGAATATAGAAAACCCTTAGCCCACACCTTAGAATAACTCCTATTTCTTTCCAATACACCTAGAAAAATCCTAGGAACACCTATATATAGTTTAGGTAACTTTCCTTCCGCACGCTTGCGAAAGACGACACCAAAATCCACAGTCCGCATCAGATTCAGAAACGAATCTGCGTAACCTGCGACCGGTCGAAGTCGAGCTAGGACTGGTCGAACAACTCCTACAACTGGTCGTAGGACCCAAAATATGAAAAACAGGACTCGCTGGACTTTGAATCAACGGTCCACGACCAGTCGAACAAGCCCCTACGATTGGTCGAACAACTCCTACGACCGTTCAAAGGCGGCCCAGATGTGGCTCCACATTCTCAATAATCTCCCACTTAGAGACACATCGCCAAAAAAAACTTTCTTCTTCTTCATCTAGAGTGTACCACCTCCTCATCTTCAAGCCTGAAGGCCAATCAAAGCTGAACAGAGCTTCAGCTTCTCCTTTATGACCGCTTTGGTCAACATATCTGTAAGATTCTCACTTGTATAAATCTTCTCCAGAACAATCGATCTATCTTCCAGTAATGAACATATGAAGTGATATCTGATGGCAATATGCTTGGTCCTTGAATGAAAGGCTGAATTCTTAGCCAAGTGTATTGCACTCTGACTATCACTGTACAACTTACAATCAACTTGCTTCTTACCCAACTCTTCCATAAAACCTTGCATCCACACCATCTTCTTGCATGCTTCTGTAGCCGCAACATATTCTGCTTCTGTCGTATTGATAGATACTATCTTCTGTAACTGAGAGACCCAACTGACTGCAGCACTACCCAGAGTAAACACATAACCTGTAGTGCTTCTTCTACTGTCGATATCTCCTGCCAAATCTGAATCCACGTAGCCTTGTAGCCTAATTTTCGATCCACCATAACACAGCCCTACATCCTTAGTACTCACCAGGTATCTGAGGATCCACTTCACAACTTCCCAATGTTCCTTTCCAAGGTTGTTCATGAACCTACTAACAACTCCCACTGCTTGAGCAATGTCTAGTCTCGTGCTTACCATAACATACATGAGACTCCCAATAGCTGACGCGTATGAGACTTTAGCCATGTAGTCTCATTCCTCCTGTGTCTTTACACCTTGCTCCTTAGATAGCTTGAAGTGGTTGGCTAATGAAGTGCTAACCGGCTTAGCACCTCCCATATTGAATCGATCAAGTACCTTGGCTATGTACTCTGCCTGTGACAAAACTAATTTCTTATTTTTCCTATCATGCTTTATTCTCATGCCTAGGATTTATTTTTCAGCTCCTAAATCCTTCATGAAAAATTCTCTAGACAATTGTCTTTTGAGATCTGAGATTCTTTCATGCTTGAACCGGCCACAAGCATATCATCAACGTACAGAAGAAGGATGATGTATGACGTATCAAACTTCTTCAAGTAATAACAGTGGTCTACATGACATCTCCTAAAACCATTTCCTGACATGAAATTATCAAACTTTTTGTACCACTGCCTCGGGGCCTACTTCAGGCCATATAGACTCTTCTTCAATCTACACACCTTGTTCTCATTTTCAGGTGTCACATATCCTGTGGTTGATACATATATATCTCTTCTTCAAGGTCCCCATGAAGAAATGTTGTCTTAACATCTAGCTGCTCTAGATGTAAGTCCTCTGTAGCCACTATCCTCAAGACCATACAAATCGTAGACATTTTCACCGCAGGTGAAATATATTTCGGTGAAATCGATACCTTTCTTCTGTTGAAACCCTTTTACAACCAGTCTTGCCTTGTACCATTTCGAACCATCATGTTCCTCCTTCAGTCTATAAACCCACTTGTTATGAAGAGCTTTCTTACCCTTAGGTAGAGTGACTAGCTCCCATATATAATTAGACTCAAGAGAGTCCATCTCCTCATCCATAGTCTGCTCCCACTTAACTCATGTATCTGACTGTAATACCTCTTCAAAACACTCTGGCTCACCATTATCTGTCAGTAGATAATGTAAGGAGGGTGAGTATCAGATCGTGGGTCTCCTCTCCCGAGTAGACCTCCTCACAACCGGTGTATGCGGCTCTGCCTCATAATACTCCTGTGCATGATCATCTTGTGGCGCTGTAACACTCATGTACAGTAACTCTTCCAACTCTACGAATTCCTTTTCCTCGGCCTTATTTTCTTGCACACTGTCCTTATGCATCACTTTTTCATTGAAGACTACGTCCTTACTTCTGATGATTTTCTTATTTTCTGCAACCCAAAACCTGTAGCCAAAATCATCCTGCCCATAACCTATAAACATGCACCTCCTGGACTTCGCATCCAGCTTGTTTCTATGCTCTGCATCAATATGAATATATGAATTGCAACCAAACACTCTGAGATGTGTAAGGTTCACTTCTTTCTCAGTCCATGTTTCTTCTGGTAGCTCACCATCTAATGTTTTGAGGGACTTCTATTGATAAGATATACGGCAGTATTCACAGCATCTGCCTAAAAGGTCTTGGGCAACCCTGCATGTAACCTCATGCTCCTGGCCCTCTCAAGGATGGTCCTGTTAATGCGGTGTCCCTGAAATCATTTTTTGATGTTTGATTCCACTTGCTGCACAATACTCCTCAAACCTCTTGTCACAATACTCTCCCCTATTATCAAATCTGAGACACTTTATTGTTTTACCTGTCTCATTTTCTACCATAACTTTTCACTTCTTAAACGCATCAAATACATCAGATTTATACTTTAAGAAATAAACCCACAGTTTTCTACTAGCATCATCAATAAAGGAAGCAAAATAAAGTGAGCCACCAAGAGATGATACCTGTGCCGGTCCCCATGCGTCAGTGTGTACAAGCTCCAATAGATGCGTCTTTGGAGTGCGTCCTGTCTTCTTGAAGCTTACCCTCTTCTGCTTGCCATACACGCAGTCCTCGCAGAATTCCAAGTCAAGAGACTTCAGCCCTAGTAGCTTCCCTTTTGACAAAAACACTTTCATCCCTTTCTCACTCATATGTCCCAACCTTTGATGTTATAACTGCCCATTCACTCCAGTTGATGCGACTGTGAGTGAACTATACGATCCTGAAGTCACGTACAAAGTACCTTCCTTTTTTACCTCAAGATATCACCAAGGCACCTTTCGTGATCTTCCAAGAATCACCGGTGAATGTCGTTACATAACCGGTATCGGCCAACTGCCCCACTGAGATCAGATTCCTTCTCAAACTCGATACATGTTTGATATCCTTCAATTTCAAAACTGTTCCGTCTTTCTGATTGACCTGAACGTCCCCCTTCCCAACTATACTGCACGGCTCATCATCACCCAGGTAGAGTCTTCCAAAGTCACCTGACACATAATCACGCAGAACTTTATTACATGAAGTGGCATGAAACGAAGCACCTGAGTCTATAACCCAAGACTCATTCCTTGCATTAAGAGACAAGATCAATGCCTCTGTGTCGCTCTCCTCAGACAGATTCACTGAATCCTTCCTACCTTAAGAGCTTCCATCTTTTTCTTAAGTGCCCTGCAATCTCATTTCATGTGCCCCTTCTTGTCGCAATGCCAATACCCGTCTTTGTCTTTCGGTCCCTTGGACTTCTTCCTCTACTTAGAACGCCCGTGTTTATTGCCTTCTTTGTTCTGCGATCTTCCTCTTCCTTCAATGTTTAGAGTATTTTTTGAATCTCCTGAAACTCCTAATGCCTTCCTTCTAGATTCGTCGCTGAGAATTAGATTGGCCACATCATCAAATTTCAGCTTTGTCGACCCTGAAAAATTGCTCACAGCAATCACCAAACCATCCCAACTGTTTAGTAGAGTGGATAAGATCAATAGTGCCCTGACCTCATCCTCAAAAATGATGCCAACGGATTCCAACTGGCTCGTGACTATATTGAACTCGTTTAGATGTTCATCCATGCTCCCACCATCTGACATCTTCATGTTGAATAGTTGTTTCATAGATGAACCTCATTGGATGTTGAGGGTTTTTTATACATGGTAGCTAGGGTTTCCATTAATTCTTTTATCATTTTCATCTTGGATATATTAAAGGAAACACTCTCAAACAAAGAGAGTCGGATCGTTCCTAAAGCCTTCCTTTCCAGTAAAAACCATTCATCATCTGTCATCTTTTCTGGTTTCTTCTCTTTTCCTTCTAGAAGAATGTAGAGGTCCTTTTGATACAGATAATCCTCCATCTGCATCTTCCAGAAGGCAAAGTTTGAACCATTAAACTTCTCAATTCTAGTTTTTCCATCTTTCGCCATCGCTCCCAATAGAACTAAACCAATAGCACTGATGCCAGTTGTTGCGCAGCACGCCAACAAATACAGTGAGTCGAGATCTAATCTCAGGCCTCACCCACAAACGATAAACAGGAAGAAATATAAACTAGAAATAGATCAAAGCAATCCAAACAAACCACAAGACAAGATATACGTGAAAAATCCCAAACTAGGGTAAAAAATCACCGATGCAAACTTCCACTATGAAGAAAAATAAAGATTACAAGGTAGAATACTAACCTCTCCCTTGGAAGAATATAGAAAACTCTTAGCCCACACCTTAGAATAACTCATATTGCTTTCCAATACACCTAGAAAAACTCTAGAAACACCTATATATAGTTTAGGTAACTTCCCTTCCGGACCCTTGCGAAAGACGACACCAAAATCCACAGTCCGCATTAGATTCGAAAACGAATCTGCGTAACCTACGACTGGTCAAAGGAGAGCTAGGACTGGTCAAGCTAGGACTGGTCAAACAACTCCTATGACTAGTCGAAGGACCCAAAATATGAAAAGCAAGACTCGCTGGACTTTGAGTCGATGGTCCATGACCGGTCGAACAGGCCCCTACGACCGGTCGAACAGGTCCTATGACCGGTCGAAGGCGGCCCAGATGTGGCTCCGCATTCTCAACACAAGCATGTCAATCTGTTCACCTCCTCATATTCACATTCCACAGGGAGTAGTGCAGCAAATCGATAACTAGTAAAGGCATACAATGGAGTTCTTCAAAAGCAATTGATATGACCTTCTTTTTCTGATCAAAGTTATGCTTTTCATAATAAACCTTGTGCTGAAAAAACTTACCTCCACCAATCTTCACATCCATGATACTTATTATTTACAGTATTAGGAGTTAAACACTCACAAACTTTGCTCATACCTAATGAGAATCCAAAAATTAACTCAGGAATGTCAGGGTTAGACAGATGCAGTGCCATAATTGGCTCAGGCATAACAAATTATAATTTTTTTTAAAAAGAAGAAGTTAGAAATAATTATTATTCAAATAAAATAGCACATTACCTCAATCTTCATATTTATCCCATATATATAGAAAATGTTTTTCAATGGAGGTTTATCCCAAGGTGTAAGAGGATTTAGCACTGGATCACCACGATACAACGTGAAAATTACAACATCAAAAAACATAAGCCCACTGGAAATGATATGACTCCAAGAATGAAGATCATTAGTACAACACATACAATCAAATAAAATAGCTTTTCCACCATCTACCTCGGGTAACAAGCCAATCCGCATCTGTAAAATCAAAGGGCAGAGGAGAACTTTAATCAGGCATGAAAGTGGAAGGGTCAAAACCTGCAAGCCGTAGAAAAGCATTTACAGGCAATTTTTGGCATCCAAACACAGACTATAAACCATTTACTTGTAAATCATTTACAGTTAACCCCATTTACCTGTCACCTTCTTCTCTGGAAAAAGAATAAAACTTGTCTCCTTCTTTTTCTTCTTCTCTGGCAAAAGATTTCAAAGTTACCAACGCATCCATAGGCACGACTATCTTCTTGGAGAAAATTGTATAAAAATACAGTACCTGAGTATGGATACAGCAAGGATCAGGTATAGTAGATCCCTTAAATCCAAATTTTCATGATAGATACAACAAGGGATTGGTCAAAACTCATAAGATAATAATGTTATGGATTGCGCCATGTTTGATTGATGCTTTCTACCTTGCCTAGAACAGATGAAAGAAAGGAAAACGGAAAACATTTATATGGTGTTTCTCCTTTCTAGCAGTGGTGTGGTCAATCTAGAAAGGAAGAAACAACAAGTACTTAGAATTATTATGGATTGTTAGTTTAAAATTTTTATATGGCTAAAAGCACAACTTATGAGGGTATTTATCGAATCAATACTGGGTCTATACACAAAATATGTGGCATTTGTAATGTTTTCTAGACAATTAAGATTGCCTAAAGGTATTTGAGCCAAGAATGACAAGGGAAAAGCACGTACATACATACCTGCTGCTTCTGCTTCTTCTTCTACTACTTTGGTGACACCTTTAAGAAGCAAGCCTAAAAAGGTAGAAAAAAATGTAGAAAAAGATGAAAGTGAGTTTGAAAAGTCTTCACAGACTATTCTGCACCAACATCAAGCAAACAAAGAACTTGTTCTTTCGTAGGTTTCCTGATGTTGAGAAGTAAACAATAGTTAACAAGAATTTTTAGCTTCTGACTGTAGCGGTCATTACAGATACAAATGATATAAATTTTGGAAATCTTAATACTAGCAGACATACCATCAACCTCGTCCATAATCAACACAGATTTTGGATGCTTTGACCTGATTCAGAGATAGATAGCATTAGAAAAATGTTAATTATTCTCTGAAATATTAGAATAAGCAGAACAAAGTAAAGACCAACCAGTCCATGTTAGAACTCAGAGCTTCATTTGAGAGAGAGAGTTGGTAGCATTTAAATTCCCACTAAGGCAGTTTGCCTCCCTACTCTAACCAAAGCCTAATGAATGGAGCTCTGATGTCCTCATCAAATCTTTCCACTAACTTAAAATGTTTTAGCTTTTGACAAATTATAAAATACATATGAATAAATCTCCCCTAGAATGAAGAAAAAACCCCGAAATTTTTCATATTATCAGCAAACATAACTTTTCCAACAAATGTGGGTGTTTCATTTTGGGTCCTTTATTTGGGGTTGGTTTTACATTATTTTTCAAGAAGACAGTGAATCTTTAGTGAGAAGTTACATCTAAAAACAATAGTGTTTAGTGCCCAAGAAAGTTGAGGAGATTCAACTCGTCTTAAGAAATGCTAAAGGGGGGATTTTAGTTTCAAGAAAAAGAAAGAGAAGTTGATAAGAGCACACAAGAAATCAAGTACTCAAAAACTTGATCTTGTCTTTGAAAGTTGAGAAAATAAGATCATGCAAAAGCTTTCAAAACTCAATAAACTCGATCAAGGACTCAAAATGACTTGAAGAAAGACATATAATAAGATTGTTAAACTAGAAAGTCAATTGAGCGTATAGAAACTTGGAATTTTATGTTATTAACCTTAGCATTCTAGTTGTATGAGAACATGGTCACTTTGGACTTTTGCTCACATCAAGTCCATGATGAAAGACCAATAATTATGTTTCTCATACATGAACAGAATGCATCAAAAAAATAAAATAAAATTTTAAGCAAACAAAGATGTTCCATAACTCAAATAGTGTTTCTTCTATCAAGATTTGAAACAGGAATTCTCATGACTGTTTGACAGAACTTCAGGCCAGCTACCTAAATGACATCAACCCTCCTTTTACCTGGTCTGGGGACTGGCTAGCTAAGAAATTGCTAAGAAGGACATTTGAAATTCCACAAAGTTGTAACACAATATTCATGTGACAAACATTTTTTAAATCTTTTTAGTTTCACGAAGATATTCCCAATAATATCCTGAGAAAACCTCAAAATCTAAAATCTCCCTTGAATTCTACTAGCAGAGAAATTACTGTACAGATGCTTAACCAAACCTGAATCGAGAGGGAGATATGGCTGTGGCAACCCACTATACAGATGAAATGACAGTCCGCAAGTACTGTCGAGCCATGGACACAACACTGTCCCATAGGTAGATTTCATAAGGGAACTGAAAGGTGATTGTCAGCATAAAGCGCATGCTAGAAGTGTTTGTAGAAACATCTCCATTTCAAGAAAAAACTGAAACAACTTTGTTTCCAGTACAACACAAAAGAACCCAATTTCGTAATTTTTTATAATTCTACAAAGAACAAATTTTTTAGGACCACAAATAAAAGATAGAGTCTAAACAAATCTGAATCAGATAGACTAACCAGACTGAGAAAGCAGTTAAAGAAGGCAAAACATGGAAGCAAAGCACCTCAACTAATTCAATATTATGTAGAATTCCACCTCCATGACGAGGAAATACATCTTATAGGCTTACAGCAATACAGAATTATTATGCATATGAAAACATTTTTCTTGTTCATTTTTTTTCAACTGTTGATTCTTCACCCGAACATAAATGTTGTAGTCACAAATTTTAGCTTCAAAAGTTCAGTAACTTATTGATTGAATTCATTTAGATCAACTAGGCTTGCTGGTATTGGCTTTAATCTAATAGGAGGGTTAAGCTTTTTCTCATGTAACTCTTCTTTAGATAGAAGCTGAATCTTGCATTTAGCATGAGATTCTTTGTATAATGCAAGCGAGTTATCACTGAATTTTATTTTATTTTTTGAAGCATCAAAATCTTCATTAAAGGGACATGATGATGCTTAAATCATTTATCCCTTGCGAATTAGAACCCTGCAATGACCAATTTCTTTGCCAAAAAAAAAAAACTATTTAAACATATGGAAGCCAACTGCTTAGCCATATGGCCGAACCGCTCCCAAATTGGGTGGTGTGTTCATCAGAGGGATGGCGAATATATACAGTAGTTAAAAGGGGAAAACGAGAGGTTAACCACATTTGGGGAAGGGCAGATGGCAGAAAATATATACATATGACCAATGCGTAGTAAAAAACCCACTACACGAACTCATTGTTCTATCTTCCCAAGGGGGTTGGATCTACAGCTACTGTGTTTGCTGATGGTTCATGCCCATTTGCTGCTGGTTCATGCCCTCTGAGCGGCACTTTTTGAAATACTTTTGGTTGAAGGCTTCAGCACCATCAGGGTACTTCTCCTTGACATAGTTCTCTAGACTTTTGAGGCAAGAGAAATTCGCTCTAAAACCATTTGTGGAGACAACAAAAAAGCACCCGGTACCTTGGTATTTGTCATGCTTACCAACCGTGACATAGTTAATATTTTCACCCATTTTTGTCACTTTGTCAGGATGGTGCTGAAAAACATTATCGAGTACCCAGGACCGATCTTCATCCGATAGTCGATCACCGTCATTGTAGCTGGAATTATGCAGAATTCGTTTTGTCGATAACAAAATTGGTTCAACATAATTAAGAATTTTCTCTTCCTCACATGTGAATAGATCCAAGCGTCTTCCAGTGGCAGTGAGAATCCCATTAGCATTCTGACCATCAGGCCCCACAGGTGCAGGTAACTAGGTAGAATGGCTTCTTTGGTTTCTTTGGTCACCCGCACTCAAAGAACCCCATCCAGGAGCTCTGGTCGGTCGATTTGACGAATCGTGTACTCTATTTTCTTTCCAACTCCTGTCATCCGAAGACTTCTCAATAGGGGAAGAACTCCAAATCGGAGATCTTGTTGGTTAATTCAACTCATCTTGTCCTCTGTCTTCATTTCAACCATCAATGTCTGAAGATCTCTCCGTATGGGTACCCTTTGGGATCTGACTACCCCAGACAGAATTAGATTGACTATGCATCTTGTCCTTATCCCATACATGTGGTTTGGCAGATGAATCATTTGGTTGGTTCCAACAATTTACATCTTGGGATTAAGCATCTTCAACCCTCTCATTTCCTGCATCATTTGATTTCCAACCTCCTCAGGGACTAGATTGATTGGATTTCCAGCTAAATTACCATTGTATGTCTACTTTCGTCAATCCAGAAATTGTTACCGATAATAACATTGTGCTTCATGACATTATGTTGCCAAAAATCATAAAAGTATTCCTTGTTTCCAAGGTGAAACTTTACGTTTTGGGCAAACATAGATGTTTGACTTCAAGCATCAACAAGTTCCTGTACAAATAGGAGAAACTAATGAAGTCAATTACAAGCTAAACACCCGAGATGGTCTTTCCATAGACCATTAAGGCCAAATAGCTTGAGAGCTGGACCTTCAAGAAGATTCTAGCAAGATCTTTTCGATGAAGATTTAAGTAATCCAAATCGAGAAGAAGAATGAAGCAATCTCATCAATTGAGAATGCAAGAATTACAGTTACCCTTAAATGAAGATTTAAGGATAACAAAATCCAAACTTGAAAAATATTGGGAAACATGTGACCATATAACTCAACTATTAACATAGCAATTGTCATATGTCACTACTGTGCTAGAATATCCATTAGATTATGGATATGAAATACCTAGCATTGAAGATTTAATTGAATCAATTGAAGCTGACCTACGAGTTCTCAGTCAAAAAACTGAAGATCAAATGGTTGAAGCAATAACATATCATGGTTAACACCCTCCAAGAAATAGTTATAACAAAAGGAGACAACCAGCCAGTGTTTGATAGCTATAGCAATAGTTATCGAAAAGAAAAACTTTGGGAAAGAAGAATGAAATCTCATCAAGCTCATGAGCCCAACATTGGCAATATTGATCAAGAGATAAGACTAGATTCAGTTCAGACTAAACCAGTTAATGACAAAGGATTCTATCTTACATGCAACAAGCTAGCTACTGCAGCAGCAGAAATTTCTGCTTGGGAAAATACAATGGACATAACAATTGGTTCGCATTACAATGAATGGGATGGTGATAGAAAACTATCTTATCTTGAAAGCAGCTTATTAAGGAATGCTAAAGTAGCCTGGCGAGTGTTTAAATTATCAACAAAATATGATCATTTTGTTGCAGCATTTAAAGCAGCCAATGGTGGAGGATCCCTATTTGGAGCCTTTCTCAGGCAAGAGATGTGTGGCATCACAAATCAAGAAAGAGAAAAGGATAAAAACAAGCAAAAAGCATGGAAAATGCTACAAAAGCTTGAAATCTGTTCAATGCCATAATTTGAAGAATATGCACAGACATTTAGCAGATTATTCTGGATCTATGGAGATACAGAAAACAGGGAAATCCTGAGGTTGTTCTTCACTAATCTCCCTAGAGCATGGGGTGAAAAATCAACCAACGAGTTCGTTGAATGTGGACCAGATTCCATAGGAATTAGGATCCAGTTTATCAAAGAAAAACTCGAAACCTTTTACCTTGGCACAAGAATGCGCAAAGAAGCAAAAGATAGCACAGATAAATTATGTGCTCAGGTAGACTTACCAATCATTCGATTTGGATGTTCTACCAAGAAGATAGAGCCTTTCTCAGGCAAGAGATTTATAGTATCACAAATCAAGAAATAGAAAAGGATTAAAAAAAAAAAGAAGCAAAAAGCATGGCACATGCTACAAAATCTTGAAATCTGTTCAATGTCGCAATTCGAAGAATATGCAGAGACATTTAGTAGATTATTCTGGATCTATGGAGATATAGAAAACAGGGAAATCCTGAGGTTGTTCTTCACAAAGCTCCCTGGAGCATGGGGTCTGTTCTAGTGGGCAATTATTGTAAGATCCGTATCTTAGTCCGTACCGTTCCATAGACTTTCGCGGTCTTTCTGGTCAAATTTCTGCAACTTTCGACCCTTAACCAATATTTATCCGTGACCCTGATTCATATGCCGTCAATCCGGATCGACTCAACCCTAGACCATTACCATAGCGACCGCGCCGTCACTGCGGTTCCGATGCCGTGACTCGCGCGCCAAGGCAATACCCTAGTCAGGAGATGTAGGCCAGCGTTCGGTGCGAGAAAAACGTCGCACGTTGTAAAACTCAAGATAATCTCTACGAGATGTCACATCAATCCATCAATCCATCAATCCATCAACATGTCAAGTACACATCACCTTTCACCCATTCCCAAGCAACCACAAAAGTCAAGAATCTCTTACAAAGCCCATACCTTTCTTACACCAAAAACCCTCAAAGTCAAAAAGTTCTTACACTACCCATGATTTTCTTACACAAATGGCCACAAAAGTCAAGATTTTCTTACACACCCATCACTCACCAGATCCATCACCCATCTATCTCTCTCTCCCTTTTACAAGTCTCTCTCTCTCATTTCTCAAGCTTCATTTTCAAGCAAGAAACACCTCCATACATATGAGCTCTCCAAACCTTCCCAAGCAACAAAGGTGGCCCACCTTCCTACCCCATCATCTCCCATCTCAACCATCCATTCCTCATCTCCTCCATTGGAATCAAAGCTAAGGTGCTAAGGAACCCATAAGAGCAAGAAGATCGAATGGTGGGTGCTTGATAGTGGTCATTTTTCATATTTTTAAGGTGGGCCAAGTGAGGCCAACCGATCAATGGTTTGGATCTCACTTGGGACCCTAAGTTGTGGCCGATGGCCCACTTTGATCATCATAATCATCCATGATGGGGCCATTCTCCATGGACCCCATCATGATGTTTATTTCATTACATTTAAAGGTCATCTAGACCGTCCATATTGGTGGGGGAAGGATCTTCACCTTTGATTTCGATTTTGGTGGTTCCATGTGCTAGGGGATTCATTTGATGTATGATTTGTTTTACAAGGGAAGGCTCATAGTGGCGGAGCCCTCCATCACAAGTGTATCCCACTCTCTATCTCTCTCTCACTCTCTTCTTTTCTTTTTCTTTCTTTTGTGATGATGTAGCCTAATGGCCTACTTGGATAGACCCCACTTGACGTATGTATTTTCCCCATGCCCTCCAACCCTTTTGGTGGCCCACATCTATAGGTGGGGCCCACCTCAACGTACTTATTATGATCCAGGGACACTGGACGTTCCCTGGACGCTGGATGGAAATCAAAAAGAAAAGGAAAAGAGAGCCTTTTTGGGGGTGGGCCACTTGTATAGTGAAAGGGCCTAGCTATATGCCCTAGAGGGGGGGTGAATAGGGTAATGCCAAATAAAACTTATAACAGCGGAATAATAAAAGATATAAAGCACAATGCTGAATATAAAATAATCGCAATAACCTGAAATAAAGAGATTGATACTTTATCAATTCTAAGGACAACCTTACACCAAAAACCAGAGGTTTAAGGTAGGACAACCTTATTTCTAAAACGTCCTTTGTATCACAAATCAATGAGGAATAATAAGCAAGGAAATTAAAATAACTTACAGAAAATAATTCCTAAGTTATTACAACATTCATCCACACTTGCTTGAAGTGATTACAACATTCATCCACAAACACTCTCCACAAAACAGAAAGAATAAAAGAATGAAAGAGTAAAGCACATCCACAACACAACGATATATAGTGGTTCACCTGTGTGTACACCAACTGTTATCCAACAGCCACACAGATTGTTACTCCACTCCTAATATCCTCACACAGGGGATATTAGCATGCACTATCAAAATAGGTTTCACAAGTTCACCTAAAACCTTCACAATTGTGTCTTTGATCTCGGGCTTACAAAATCTAAAAACCTCACAATCTGAGTTTTCTGGCTCTCCTCAGATAACCAATACAATGAGATTTTTCTGGCGAATCTCAAACAAAAACCCAGAGAAAGTAAATTACAAAAAATGTAAAATACTTGAATCACCTTTTGAAGAAGCCCGGTAGAACCAATCGGAGTAGATGTTCGATTCAACATTTAAAGTCCAATACTAACTTTAAGAATGGTTCTAAGTCTAATTGATTTTAAATCAAAAGGGCTAGTTCTATTTGATTTTGAATCCAAGAAGAAGGAATATCAGAAATTCCTCTTTTCTATTAAGATTGGAATGTAGATCAAAATTAAATAAAAATAAGCTAGCAAAAAGAATATTAAATAAGCACAAAGTAGCTTAAAATAAACACAAACTTATTTCAGAGTATAGCTTAAAGAATGCTTGAATAGAATTGATTTGAAGTACTAAAACTCTGAAGTTCGTGCTCAATTTATAGCCTAAAAAATCCCATCTACGACTGGTCTTAGGAACCTAGGACTGGTCGTAGCTCCAAAGATTTTCGAAAGATTTCCACGGGATAAGATTTTCTGTTCCACAACCGGTCCTAAGCGGTCTACGAGCAGTCGTGGGACACCTACGACTGGTTGTGGGACAGCTATGACCGGTCGTAGGACCCCAAAAATGGTTGATGGAGTTTGAGTCGTAGGGATATGACCGGTCGAATGATGAGTCGTAGAACTCACAGGACTAGTCGTAGGATGTCTAGGATTGGTCGTAGGATAGCCAAAAAGATTCAAAAATCTTCAACAACCTAGGACTGGTCCTGAAAAACTTAAGAATGATCATAGCAGAGCTAGGACTGGTCTTGAAGTCCCTAGGACTGGTCTTATAACACCCCAAACAAGCATATTGAAATATATGAGTTATGTATCCAGAATGACCTACTGTAAAACTCATCCTAAGGTCAATCTAAGGTCAAACAAACCTTAAAAGTGAGATGGACATTGAAAGTCTGTACACTCAGATGACCCTTAAGAGAAGCTTGAGAATATACAAATCTTGTAGTAGGCCTTCTTGAGCTTGATCTTGACTTGACAAAGTCTTCTACTAAACTTGAACTTGATCGAATCTTGAACATACAAACTTGAAGACTTCAATACTTGAATTCTTCATCCATGTCTTGAAAACTTTCTTCATTTAAGATCTTGTCTTGAAATGCGATGACTTGATTGCAATGAATAGTCTTCAATTATAAAACACAAGATATACAAGACATAGATATAGGTTTTGGCACCACAAAATTTGACAACCAAAGGGATATGAAATCATAGCACTTACAATCTCCCCCTTTGTCAAATTTGTGACAAAAGGCATAGCATAAAAGATAATAAGGAATGATGAGCCATGAAATCACAAAATACTCTACTCCCCCTGAGTAATACGAGTATTGCTCATATAATTAGTACACAACATGAAAACCTCAAGACTTCAATCCACATATCCTTCTCAATCAATCAATCCAAACAAATTTACTCCCCCTTTCCATACTACTCCCCTTTTAGCTTTATCTTACTACTCCCCCTTTTTGTCACAAAATGACAAGAGAAAGGCACAATAGGAAGAAGAACATAGAGAGTAAAAAGTAAATAATGAAAAAGAGATATGAAAGAACATAATATAAACCTGAGTATTAAGTCATAATCCATACTACAATATCCAAAAGACAATGTTATGAAACCATAATTCATAATACATATCAAAATAAAAGGAAATGATATACTATCCAGAAGATAATTCACCTAATCTGATCCAGAGGAGGGAGCAGGGATAGTCGGATCAATCTGGTGTAAGTCCTTATTGATGCGACGAAGATATTGTCGCATGTACTTAAATCGCATATCGTGAGCTATATTCATATTATCAACTTTTTTCTCCAATGCACGAAGGCGTGCATCAAAACCAGAAGGATCATAATCTAGATCATTAGGTGAATGAGTTTCTATATCATCAAATATGTCATCCATATTAACATCTTGTTGTGGAATATCGCCAGCTTCCCCTTCGTTTTCAGCATCACCACCAACACCTCCATCACCACCTTCCTTAACTTGGCCAGGAAACAGATCCAATTTCATCTTATTAAGATTGGAATTGTTGAAAATAAGATGATGAATTGCTGCCTCATTAACAGGTTTATCGACAAGCAAGTGAGTGGCTAAAAAAGTCATAAGATAACCGAATGGAATATCACTATGACCCGGATGGAGACGAAACTGAATAATGAAATGACAAATCAAAGAAGGAAGACAGACCTTGGTACCAGAAGCAATAGAATGCAACACACGAACCATGAAAGAAGTCAACTCAGTTTTATTACCAGACCGAGGATATACATTGGAAATGAAGAAATGATATAATATTCTGTAACTAGGTAACAAATACTTTGCAGGGAGCGCATTCCCTTTGTGAGTCCATTGTGCATCAATTTTGCATAAATATCTTGTTAACATGCATTTTTTCGATTCAGAAGGCTTGTCGTATAAAGTATGAATCGGTATTCCTTCATCATTAACAGGTATATCCATAATACCTGATATCAAACAAAGGTCTACTTCAAATTTTTCTTCTCTAGTATCGATTGAAAATGTTAAATTATCAAGAGAAAAATCTGAGATGCATGCTACCATTGATTGAGCAATGGACTGGTATGCAGGCCCACCCCAAAGCAAAATGTTAGTCCAGCCTACAGATTCAAGGAGAGGGATAACACCATATGGAGAAATGTGATTGAGATCAGCGGTATGCTCAACGATAATGTTACGGACACGTAAATCTCTTACATCTTGAGAATCATCTTCGGGTGACCGAAGGTGCCGTTTAGTTATCGGTGCAGATCTGGATGAAGATGGACCACGGAATGTTTTCTTTTTTCCTCTAGCATCCATATTCAAAAAGATATACAAAAAGCAAGCAAGATGCACAAATGAAAGATGGGTTTTCTCTAGATTAGCAAATAGAGAGGAAACCCTTGAAAATCCCAACAAGAGATGAAATCAAGAAAAACTATGAACAAATCAAAGCATAGAGAGCATGAATCTTCAAGAAAAATGATGAAATAGGACTTACGTTGAAGAAAAATAAGAAATCCTATGACTGGTCGAGCCATGACTCGTCGTAGGTGGGAGTGAAAATGAAGAAGAAGGAGATTTTTCTCAAATTATAACATGCTCATGAGCTCCACGACCGGTCGAGTACTGTGCACGACCGGTCGTACCACGACTGGTCGTGTACATCCACAACCGGTCGAGTATCGACCAAAAAAAAAATTTTAATGCAAAAATTTAAAATTTAAACAAATATAATATGAAATATGATACACTATGATACATGTAAGCAAGAATATTCAATGTAAAATGCACATACCAAGATCAAATTTCAGTTTATTAAACCTGCTTTTGTCGAGCAATTTAGTAAATATATAATCAGCAAGTTGATTTTCGGTTGATATATATTCCAAAGAAATAACTTTTTCTTCAACCAACTCACATATGTAATAATACCTAATGTCAATATACTTAGTACGTGAATGCTGGATTGGATTTTTGAAAATGTTTATAGCACTGGAATTATCACAATGTAAGATCATTGAATCTTGATTAATTCCATAATCTCTAAGTATGCGTTTCATCCAAACTAGTTGAGTACATGCATATCCAGCTGCAATATACTCAGCGTCAACAGTGGAGAGCGATATTGAGCTTTGCTTCTTGCTGAACCAAGAAACTAAGCAATTTTCAATGTAAAAACAACCACCACTGGTTGATTTTTTATCATCAATATTACCGGCCCAATTAGCATCTGAGTACCCAGCTAATTGAACACTAGTATCAAAAGGGTACCATAGACCTAAATTTATAGAACTTGCGACATATCTAATAATCTGTTTAACAACAGTAAGATGTGATTCCTTAGGATTAGACTGATATCTCGCACAAATTCCAACACTAAATGCGATATCAGGTCTACTTGCAGTAAGATACAACAAACTACCAATCATACTGCGATATAATTTAGGATCTATATCCTTACCTGTAGAGTCTTTTGAGAGTCTTAATGTTATACTCATAGGAGTATCAAAGTTCTTACCATTCTCAAATCCAAACCTTTTAACCAAATTTGAAGCATATTTGGTCTGAGAAATGAAAATTCCATCAGGTTGTTGTTTTACTTGCAACCCTGGGAAATAATTAAGTTCGCCAACCATGCTCATTTCGAATCTTAATTTCATTAACTTTGTAAACTCAATAGACATGTTAGAGCAAGTAGATCCATAAATAATATCATCAACATATATTTGAACCATCAAAATATCATTGTTATTCTTCTTAACAAAAAGCGTCTTATCGACACTTCCTACTTGAAGGCTATGACTAGGTAAGAATTTACTAAATTTTTCATACCATGCTCTGGGTGCTTGTTTCAGACCATAGAGAGCCTTTTTGAGATGAAATACATGGTCAAATAAATTAGGATCTTCAAACCTTGAAGGTTGTTCAACATACACTTCTTCATGTAAATCGCCATTCAAGAAAGCACTATTTACATCCATCTGATAGATTTTAAATTTTTCAAAACATGTGATGAAAATAAAAAGTCTGATTGATTCAAGGCGAGCAACTGGAGCAACGGTTTCATTGTAATCAATACCTTCAATCTGAGTGTACCCTTGTACAACTAGTCTAGCCTTATTTCGTATAATATTCCCAAGTTCATTAGACTTATTTTTAAAGATCCATTTTGTTCCAATAATGTGTTTATCTTTAGGTCTAGGAACAAGATACCAGACATCATTACGAATAAATTGATTAAGTTCATCCTGCATAGCAACTATCCAATTTTCGTCAGAAAGTGCTTCTTTTACGTTGACTCGTTCTATTTGGGATGTAAAACAAATATAATTACATATGTTCTCAAGTTGTTTGCGAGTACGTACTCCAGTGAGAGGGTTTCCAAGTATTTGATTGGTTGGATGATCTTTAACAGTCCTTAGTTCAGATTCCTTTTGACTTGATGAGATATCTTGATTGTCAATAATAAGAGCTTCATCATCATCTGAACTCGGGGCTGGTGTATTCAAATGATCATCAATGACCACATTGATGGACTCTTGAATCACACCAGTTCTCTTATTTAGAACCCTATAAGCTCAACTGTTCAAAGAATAACTAAGAAAAATACCTTCGTCACTTTTCGTATCAAACTTACCCAAATTTTCATGATCCCGTAAAATATAACACTTGCTGCCAAAAACCTGAAAGTATTTGACAGTAGGTTTCTTTTCAAACCATAATTCATAAGCAGTCTTATTATCAGATTTACTGGTATAAACCTGATTAATAATATAACATGCGGTATTAACTGCTTTAACCCAAAGATTTCTAGAGAGCTTCATGCTATTCAACATAACATTAGCCATATCTTGAAGCACTCTATTTTTCCTTTCAACAATACCATTTTGTTGCGGTGTTTTGGGTGCAGAGAATTCATGTGATATTCCCTGATTGCTACAGAATTTCTCAAAACTACTGTTTTCGAATTCAGATCCATGATCACTACGGATCTTACTAACATGAGAACCTTTCTCATTTTGGATTCATTTGATGACCTTTTTCACTTCTTCTAGGGTTTCAGTTTTGTCTTTTAAGAATGATACCCAAGTGAATCTGGTATAGTCATCTACGATAACCAAGATGTATTTTTTGCCTCCTCAACTCTCCGATCTGGTTGGTCCATAAGATCCATGTGGAGAAGCTCGAGTGGTCTAGATGTGGTATTGGAGTTCACTTTCTTGTGAGAGCTCCTAATTTGTTTGCCCAACTGGCATCCACCACATATTTTGTCTATTTTTTACAATTTAGGTAGACCTCTAATTAGTTCCTTTTTGCTCAATGTAAATAAGTTTCGATAGTGTACATGTCCAAGGCGTTTATGCCATAATTTAGTCTCATCGGTATGGACCATGTAACATGATTAAGTAGATGAGCTTGCATCACTAACTATATAGCAGTTTTCAGAAGTTCTGTGGCCAGTTAATATAACAGAACCCTTTTTATTAACAATCTCACAATCTTGATTAGAAAACTTTACACTATGGTTGTTATCACATATCTGAGAAATGCTAAGAAGGTTGTGTTTTAAGCTCTCAACATATAAAACATTCTTAAATAAGGGAAGGTTATAAAGCTGAACCGTACCTTAGCCAATGATTTTACAATTGCTTCGATCACCAAATGTGACTGACCCTTCAGTCATATCTTTAAGATCGGTGAATAAATCTTTATCACCTGTCATATGCCTGGAGCAACTACTATCTAGGTACCACTTTGAATGGCTTGTAGCTTTGAAAGCAGTATGGGCAACTAAGCTGGAAACTTTAGGAACCCATTTCATAACTGTTTTGGGTTTAGGAGTATAGATGGTCTTTTTCTGTCTATTGTTATAGGAGAGACCTATAGAGTTAGACTTTAATAGCTTCTTGAGTAAATCAATTATTTTTTCAGCCAATTGATTTCGGTTTTGAAAATTAAAGTTGACATGACTACTTTTAGGTTTTTGAAAAGTCGTTGAATTTTTGAAAAAACCTTGATAAGTATTCTTTTCTTTTGAATTTGAAGAACCTCCTTTTACAAATTTAGGAGCAATGTTCTTTTATTTAGGAGATGTATTCTTATCATAGCCCAACCCGGATCGATCGCCACATTTTCTTGATCCGGATAATAATTTTTTCAATTTAGAATCACCATGGGAATATCTCCATGTGTCTTTCAAACTCTGAAGAGAAGCTACCTCATTTTTGAGTTTCTCATTTTTGGATCTCAAATCTTCAATTTTGGGGGTTTTGAAATCTAAATCACTTTTGGTTTTTTCAAAAGAATCGAAAATATGAGACTTTTCTAAGACAAGAGACTCATAATCTTCCTTAAGCTTAGAAAATTTTTCTTTTTGTAATTTAAGCTTGATAGAAATTTTACAACTTTCTTTATAAAGGGCATTATAAGCATCCTGAAGATCATCTTCATTATCGCAATCATTATTCAGATTATCTTCACTAGATATATCATCATTATCTGAAAGGGTGATCTTGGCTAGAGTCATAAGGGCTTTAACATCTTCGCCTGACTCGGATTCAGAATCTTCTGATTTAGAAGAAGTTTCCGAATCAGATGATTCATCCCAAGTAGCCATCATGCTTTTCTTTTTTGACTTGTCCTTTTTAGGACATTTGTTAGCTAAGTGCCCATACTTTTGACAGTTGTAACATTGACTATCTTAATATAGCTTAGATCGTTAGCTCAGGAAATAAATCCAATAATATAAATAATAAGCACGAGCTATTAGGCTCTGATACCACTTGAAAGGGCCTAGCTATATGCCATAGAGGGGGGGTGAATAGGACAATGCCAAATAAAACTTATAACAGCGGAATAATAAAAGATATAAAGTACAATGCTGAATATAAAACAATCGCAATAGCCTAAAATAAAGAGATTGATACTTTATCAGTTCTAAGGACAACCTTACACCAAAAACCAGAGGTTTAAGGTAGGACAACCTTATTTCTAGAACGTGCTTTGTATCACAAATCAATGAGGAATAATAAGCAAGGAAATTAAAATAACTTACAGAAAATAAATCCTAAGTTATTACAACATTCATCCACACTTGCTTGAAGTGATTACAACATTCATCCACAAACACTCTCCACAAAACAGAAAGAGTAAAAGAATGAAAGAGTAAAGCACATCCACAACACAACGATATATAGTGGTTCACCTGTGTGTACACCAACTGTTATCCAACAGCCACACAGATTGTTACTCCACTCCTAATATCCTCACACAGGGGATATTAGCATGCACTATCAAAATAGGTTTCACAGGTTCACCTAAAACCTTCACAATTGTGTCTATGATCTCGGGCTTACACAATCCAAAAACCCCACAATCTGAGTTTTCTGGCTCTCCTCAGATAACCAATTCAATGAGATTTTTTTGGCGAATCTCAAACAAAAACCAGAGAAAGTAAATTACAAAAAATGTAAAATACCTGAATCACCTTTTGAAGAAGCCCGGTAGAACCAATCGGAGTAGATGTTTGATTCAACGTTCAAAGTCCAATACTCACTTTAAGAATGGTTCTAAGTCTAATTGATTTTAAATCAAAAGCGCTAGTTTTATTTGATTTTGAATCCAAGAAGAAGGAATATCAGAAATTCCTCTTTTCTAATAAGATTGGAATATAGATCAAAATCAAATAAAAATAAGCTAGCAAAAAGAATATTAAATAAGCACAAAGTAGCTTAAAATAAACACAAACTTATTTCAGAGTATAGCCTAAAGAATTCTTGAATAGAATTGATTTGAAGTACTAAAACTCTGAAGTTCGTGCTTAATTTATAGCCTACAAAATCCCATCTACGACTGGTTTTAGGAACCTAGGACTGGTCGTAGCTCCAAAGATTTTTGAAAGATTTTTACGGGATAAGATTTTCTGTTCCACGACCGGTCCTGGGCGGTCCACGACCGGTCCTGGGCGGCCTACGACCTATCGTGGGACACCTACGACTGGTCGTGGGACAGCTAAGACATGTCGTAAGACCCCAAAAATGGTTGCTGGAGTTTGAGTCGTAGGGCTACGACCGGTCGAAGGATGAGTCGTAGAACTCACAGGACTGGTCGTATGATGTCCAGGACTGGTCGTAGGACAGCCAGAAAGATCCAAAAATCTTCAACAACCTAGGACTGGTCTTGAAAAACTTAAGACTGATCGTAGCAGAGCTAGGACTGGTCTTGAAGTCCCTAGGACTGGTCTTATAACACCCCAAACAAGCATATTGAAATATATGAGTTATGTATCCAGAATGACCTACTGTAAAACTCATCCTAAGGTCAATCTAAGGTCAAACAAACCTTAAAAGTGAGATGGACATTGAAAGTCTGTACACTCAGATGACCCTTAAGAGAAGCTTGAGAATATACAAATCTTGTAGTAGGCCTTCTTGAGCTTGATCTTGACTTGACAAAGTCTTCTACTAAACTTGAACTTGATCGAATCTTGAACATACAAACTTGAAGACTTTAATACTTGAATTCTTCATCCATGTCTTGAAAACTTTCTTCAATTAAGATCTTATCTTGAAATGCGATGACTTGATTGCAATGAATAGTCTTCAATCATAAAACACAAGATATACAAGACATAGATATAGGTTTTGGCACCACAAAATTTGACAACCAAAGGGATATGAAATCATAGCACTTACATATAGGCCCCACCTTGATGTTTGAGTACAATCCAGGCCGTCCATCCTCTTTCCCATATCATTTTAGGCATTGAGCCAAAGAATGAAGCTAATCCGCTCATTGGGTGGGCCATACTTTTCAAAACAGTAATTCTCACCATTTATAAATTATTTTAAATTTTTCTACAGGCCAAAAGTATTCGACATTGGACTCTTTTGGCTTTTCTTGAGCCAGGGAAGCCAATGGATGGGGTGGATCTACTTGATGCGGGCCCAGGTGCGAAAAACCCCGAAAAAAAGAGTTTTTCCTTTTTTTAAAAAATAATATAGAGGCTCTGCCTCTGCCTTTGACACGTTCAAGCAGCAGCACGCTGCTGCATGCAGCAGGCGGGTGGGCAACGTCCCACGGCCCCTACTGTGGGCCCCACCATGATGTATATGTCTTATCCATGCCGTTCATATGGCGGGCCCCTCTCTGAAGCGGGCCCCCTCCAAAAATGAGGCCGATCTGACGCTTGAGTGGCCCACACTGCAAGAAACAGTGGGATTGAACCTCTGCCATTGAAGTCCCTATTATGGGCCCCAGAAGTTTCAAATTAAGATGAAATTTATTTTTCCTCCTCATTCAGGTCTGTACGACCTTATCAACGTTTTGGATGGCATTTAAGCATTATGGTGGGCCACATACGTGGGACCCATAGTGATGTTTATCCACCGTCCACGGCTGTGAACGGTGGGACCTACCATGATATATGGGTTCATTTCACACCGTCTGCCTGACGGTGGAGCCCACCTCGTTGTGTTTTATCCACGCTGTCCATCCCTGGACGATGGGACCCACCATGATTTATGTGTCATATTTGCACCATCCACACTGGATGGTGGGATCAATTCCCCTCCTAACCGTATGACCTTATAAATAGGGTGGGTGGCAAATGAACATTACATTGGCCCCTGGCCCATGTGTCCTTACCAACACTTTGGATGACAAATAAATAGTACAGTGGACCTCTAGGTCCATGTGACCCATTTGATATATCCCAAGGCTCATGGGATCAGACCCATTTGATGTATTCTAAGGTCCATGGAATTGGGCCATTTGATGTTTTAGGGGCCCATGGGTTAAGGACCATTTGATGTACATATGGGGCCCAATTGGTGTGGCCCATTTGTTACATATAAGATCCATGGGGTTAGGCCCATTTGATATGTATAAGGCCCATGGGTCGAGAACCATTGTCGTGCCATCTAAGGCCCACGGGTTTTAACCCATTGCAATGCACATAAGGCCCATTGGTGCAGCCCATTTATGTGGCCCATTTGATGAATAAAAGGCCCATATGATATGGCCCATTTGATGCATTTAAGGCCCAATGGGACGTACCTAAAGTTAATTGCAATGTGTGATCCCAATAAGGATTATGTAACGATGTTTACGGCGATCGTGCCTTGGGAGCAATGTTGGTTTGACGTCCACATTGCGAGTATAATGTTGGTTGGATGTCCACATCACGACTCTCCCTAGGGCCCATTGATAGGCAGTACTTATTGTGTATAGGCCGTCCAGGCCCATCTGCATTGTAAGGATAGTTTATTTCATTATAACATGTTTAGTATAGTTCCATGACTTATGATCATACGCATCATATGTATGCTTGATATGAGAAGTGACTGATCATAGCATATGCCTTCGGGCAGATTGTTTATGGGACCCCGATTAGGCGGTGTTGCCCTGCATGAGCGCACGATACGCGTAGGATTTGCTGCATGATTGGATAGTGTCATTCATGCATTTCACATTGTGTGACATGGTTGTTGTACGCCTTAGCGACATCAGGATCGTAGCCTCCATGGACAGATCGTGGTTGGCAGGATTGGATACCAGAAATCTCATTCTACATGGGGTTCTATAGATATCCCTAGGTGAAAGTCCCTAAATTCTTATGGTACCAAGAGGTTGCTCCAATGTCTAGACCGAGTGGGTAGATGAGCATTGAGTGTCGATTACCAAATGGTTACACTCTCCACTGTATCGTGGTCGGTTAGAAGGGGGTGCGGCCTTATCCGCCCCAGAGTAGGGGCAAAGCTAGGCTGAGTTTGACCAGCTCGAGGAATGGGTCTGCTATCGACGAGTCGAGCCCGATATTGGTAGACAGATAGTGAGGTCTCTTCCACTTACCTTATTACGCGCGATGAGGCGGCGATCTGGTTTAGAGTGTACTAGACCCCGGTGATATCCCAAATTTAAGCTGTATTGATGTGTGGACATAGCTGAGGATTTGTATGCTTGAGTTGCATTTCACATCGCATGGCCTTGGGATGGCTGCTATCATTCATGTCTTGCATCGCATAGCTTTGGTACGGCTAATGGTTTTCATTGATCCATCTGCATATTCCGCATTTCTCTGATATAGCATGTTCATATTACTACCTTGCACACACACTTTCACCACCCTCTAAGCTTTCTATAAGCTTATGCACGACCGTTGCGTGCAGGTGACGTTGGGGCGCAGCAGCACTGAGGCAGGAGCACTTTGCAAATCATTTTGGAGTTTTTGTTCTTTACCATTGTATTTTCCCTTTATGCTCATTGTACTTGTAAAGTTTTTTTATCATAGTAGAAATGTAATGGAGTTCTTGGTTGTTGCTTGTGGGTTATGCCTTTGGTTATGCTTATTACGAATTAAACTGACGTTGAAAATCCTCCTCGTAGCATCCCAGGATCGAAACCTGGCGAATGGGCGCTGAGATCCGAGAATGGGGTTCTACGAAGGCTGTCGGCGCCGGATTCGGCGATCAGAAATTTTGTAAGCCCGATTTTCGAGTTTGGGGCGTGACAATTATCCACATTATTTCCTCTTGAAAAAAATTAGCAAATCTGTTGTTGAAATTCCTAAAGCCCCACTATGATATCGGAATACGAAAGGGTTGTTAAACACTTCTAGAGAAGATTTTCTTGCCGTGTGGTCCACCTGAGCAGATCTAGAAACATACATGCTTCAACAACCCAGTTCCGATTCTATAGGTAGAGAAAGGTTAATTGAGTCCAAAAGCATGAAAACTAGATTAGACATCAATCAATCACCAAAAACATGCTGAATTACACAATCTGGGTTAAAAAAGAGAACAAAAACCATTCAGCATCCAAGATTGAGAGAGACAGGGGTGAGATCTGATACCAATAGTGGGGATGGTGGTGACGATCTCTCCAAGCTTAAGCTTGTAAAGGATGGTTGTTTTACAGGAGGCATCAAGATCGACCATCAAAATCCTCATCTCCTTCTTTGCGAACAGACGGCTGAACAGCTTCGTAAACATGAGCCCCATTTTCACCTACAATCCAAAGCTAAAAAAAAGAAAAATATAAAGATAATCAGACCAAATAAAAGGAAAGAAAGAGATGGAAGACAGAATATCAGATTTGATTAGGTCACTATAAATGAGAAGCGAATAAGAGAGAGAGAGAGAGAGAGATTAGAAAAAGGGTTGCGAGAGATCGAGAGAGAGGGACGTGGGAGGGAAACGGGAGATCGAGAGAGAGAGAGAGAGAGAGAAAGAGAGAGAGAGAGAGAGAGAGAGAGAGAGAGAAGGGGCATGGGAGATCGAGAGACAGAGAGAGAAGGGGCACGGGAGATTGAGAGACAGAGAGAAAGAGAGAGGAGGGAATGGGGTTTTGTTCTGAGGAGTGGTGGGAAATAAAACGTTTCGTGGGAGGGGGAAAAGAAAAAGGCAGCGCGGATTCTGCTTTTTTACATGCTACGGTCATGCTACGGTTTTAGACCATAGCTAAAACCCATATGGACCGTAGCTATCATACCATTCTTTATAGCCCTCTCCGCGTCCGCATGTATGACGGTCCTGGACGGACGGTCTTGTCAAGGGTTTTGTGGGGTCCATCGTGATGCATTTGATATATTCACTCTGTCCATTAATTTTGTAATTTTTTTATAAGGAATGATGCCAACATCTAGGCAAATTGAAGGTTCAATTGAACCACACCATCAATCAATGGTAGGTATTAATCTCCATTGTTTCCTATCGTGTGGTCCACTTGAGCATTTGATCTACTTCATTTTTTGGACTCTTGCCCTGAAATTCTCTTTTAAAACAGATAGACGTATTAGATGGAGCACACCCATTTTAATGAGCTTCGTAGAGTCCCTTATGGGGCCATCATAGGCTCATTGAATGTTTAGAAGTGATACCTTTTAGCTATGGTTTATGGATCTTTTAGCTACGGTTTTAAGCCGTAACAAATTAGCTACGGTCTATATCCATAGCTAAAAAATAAAATAGCCTGTAGCCTTTGATCATTTTTTTGGTAGTGAGGCCACACTAGGCTCTCTCATGGAGCTTGGACGGTCTCTCATGGTTGCTTGGAAGGAAATGAGATGGAGATGAGAGAGAGAGGGATGGGTGAGTGAGTGATGGGTGTACTTGAAAAGGGATGGGTGGAGAGAGAGAGAGAGAGAGAGAGAGAGAGAGAGTTGACTTTAAGGGTTACTTGTACTTGGGGATGAGATATGTACTTGATATGATTGATGTGATTGATGAGACATGTTTTAAATGCGTGGCATTTTTCTCGAACTGAACGCGGGCCCACATCTCCTGCCTTAGGTATTGTAACGGTGTGTGAGATACGGCGTCGGAACCACGGTGACAGCGTGGTCGCAAGGATACAAGTCTTGGGTTGAGCCAACTTAGATTGATAGGGTACGACTTAGGGATGCCCGCAAATGCTATCTACATGTCATAGGTCGTCGAAATTCGACCGGAAGGACTGCAGAAGCCTGCGAAACGGTATGGTCTAGCATACAGGCCTCATACATGTAATCTTTTCTTAAAAAGATATGAGAAAAATATGCGGTTTTTAAAAGTATGGGAGGGGGTTCTAGATTATCTAAATACTCTTAGTGTTGGTTTATAACTAACTCCTTAATAAAACATGGTTTTGGCCACTTGAAAAATTAACCACATAAATTGTTTTTCTCTATATAACTTTATTGTCTCCTTTCATATTATATCAAGACATTTTCTACTAAAGACAACATAGAAAGTGGTTGTCTGAAGGAGTACTATACATCATAATATCTTGTTAAAGAATTCAACGCAGGAGGAAAGCAGATTTATATAGAAAATAACACCTTCTTGGATGTGTTAGATGTTGGGACTTGTAGGTTGAATTTAGAAACTTTTAATCTTGTTATATCATGTGTATTTTATACCTAGCATAGGATGAAGCATTGTGTCAATCTCTTTCTTGGTTATAAAGGATTTTGATGTGCATTTTTTAAAAAAAAATATATAAACTAAAGTGTTTATTAAGAAACATGGTTGAACCATTTACTAGGGTCTTTTGGTTACGAGTCATAAAATGTTTATCCTTAATATAATTAATGATATAGAGAGGGTTGTGGATAGTTACATGGCCAAGATGGATAAGAAAAGGCCCGATTGACAACAGAAGTGATCCAGACCATTGGACCTTAAATCGGACGTATCTCGTAATTCAGAATGAGTTATCATACGTAAAATATATGATTTTGGGTAAAACGAGCTACTTTAGCCAACCAACCTGCTATGATTGGTTGTGCAAGCCGAATTTGCAAAATATCGCCAAATCTACGGTCGTTTCCTTATTTTAATTCCATTTTTACTATAAATAGTAAGTTTTAATTTGATTATAACTCTTCATCCATTGGGCTTTAGGAGTTGCGCCCAACGTGAAAAGAGCTTAGAAAAATTAGGAGAACAACTTGGTGAAGTCAAATAGGACATTTACTATTTTTAGCCGAAGACCTTGCGCACTAGTAAACATCACGACCGTCTATAAATAGTAAGTTTACTATTTATAGTAAGCCGCGAATTCTATGAGTTTTAGTTGTAGTTTGAATCTAATTTCTTTCCCATTGCTTAGTATCCCTATTTAAAGGGTTGTGACTCATTTTTTATTCATCAATCAATTTTGAATTTATTATAATTTGTTCCTATTTTCTTGCTTTCTTTCCTCGTGGATTCGAGAAGTCGCTGTGAGAAGTCTAGAGAAGTTCCATGGATTTAGAATAGTTATCCTCTTGAGGAAGACGGTGCTCAACTTCACGTCCTTCCCTGCATCAATTAATGATGAAAATAATAAAGTTAGTTAAGCTTATATGTATATTGACAATTGTTTTGTTATTTAGGTTTGGCACTTGAGATTATGATATGTAAAAAAATATTAAATATGAAAATTAGTATATAAAGGTCCAATTCTAATATAAATAAAGTTTATTTCGAAATATATGAACATTATTTTCAAGAAAAATGATTCGTAAACCCTTTCTTAAAGAAGTAAAAGCTATTAAACTTCAACATTTATTGAAATAAAGAATATTTTATTATGTATTGATCATTATTCTAGATATAAATGTTTATACTTGATTAGTTAGAAATTAATAGCCCCAAACACCTTTAAAGAATATAAAAAAGAAGTAAAAACTCATCTAGGTATAATGATCAAAGTCCTTAAAACTTATAAGGAATGAAAGTACACTCTTGATACTCTTATAAACTTTTGTAGAGAAAATAGAATTAATGTCATACTAGAATCGCGTATACACTACAAAAGAATAATATAGCTGAAAGGCATGATAAAACATTTTTAAATATGACTAGATCCATGTTAGAATATACCATCTTACCAAAGGTCTTGTAGGGAGAAACCTTTAATACAACCATACATATCTTAAACAAGGTCCCAATACAATCGATAGGATACACTTTTTATGAACTATGGACATATGGAAAACCTAAGTAACCTAAAAAAGTGAAGGTGAATGGCACATACATTGATCCCATATCAGCTTTAAGATAAGTTTGAATTCAAAACTGACAAGTGTCACTTTATATGATATCTTGATGAGTCAAAGGGACATAGATTCCACCATAAAGTACAAATAAAATGATGCAAATGGAATAGGGATGCAAAGTTCTTAAAATGACTCAATAATAAGAAAGTAGATCATCCTGATCATTTAATCTTAAGTAACGAGTCTAACCCATTACCTAGTGAAAACATTGTTGAACCCTGAGAAGATATCGATCTATCAACTAGATCTAGTAAAAAGAAATCACGAACTACTCGTTCTTAGCTAGATAGTTTTTATATCCACCATGGTGAACATTTTATATACTTTAATGATCAGGATATCTCTGATGACTCTAGTGATTATACAAAAGCCATTAACTTTCGAGACTTCAATTGATGGTTAGAAGTTATAAAAATTGATTATTTAGAAAAGAATCGTGTGTGGAAAGTTAGTGATCTGCCTAAAGATTGGAAAATCATAGGTTACAAATTGGTCTCATAAAAGAGAGATAGTTCGATTGACATATTTTTTTTTGTGGTGTTCTCCAATTTGGTCACATGATAAGTGCGGGCAAGCCAGAATTGAATTTGCAGCTCAATTCAAGCTGAACAATTATGACCCCAAGCACAGAGATAGGCAGATACACAGTATATGACATATATCGAATGCCTATTCAACCACTCGATCATAATGTAAATAGGATCAAGTGATGTTCAGATGGTAGGGTTCATCCTCTGATGATGGGTTACACCTTTGCCTTTTGTACGAAAAGACTTTTCAATATATATATATATAAGATCAAAAAAAATTATTACAGTCAATTGCGAAGAGCAGCTATGGAACACCTTGAATGGAGAATCGAATCCAACGTATAAGCGTAGACCCATTTTACAACTAAGATTACTAGCTACTTGATTATTGCTAAGGGTTACACTATAGAATGTAAACAATAGGTGAAAAGTAAATGATTACACTAGGAAATGTAACTGATTTGTAAAAACAGTAAGATCATTACACTAAGGAATATAAATGACGGATAATTAAAAGATACGTTTGGATTTGATTGGCTGGGTATAGAGACAAAATCTTCTTGTTGATTTCCTCTGCTATATATAGCCTTACCCCGACCATCTAAATGATTCCCATGTTTTGATGGTTTTTAAAACCGTTTAACATTACATGGCCTTATTTGCTTCTACTCCTGCCATCTATCTTGTAACCACTTTTATACGACTGCTCTTAAATCAACCACTTAATAGATGTCGTGGCATCACTCAATGTGCTCCAGTTGTACTATTGTAAAATTCTCTTCATATATCCCCACAAATCACTAAATACACCTTGCAAATCCATCTAGATTACATGTAACTCATTCTAATGGGCTTCCATAGGAATTAGCGACAATAGGGATGGACAAATATAAATTTTAATTGGTAGGTAAGAGTTTTACATAGAAAGAGAAGATAAAATTACATGGATACATATTTCTAAATAACTAAATTTATAACAATTAAAATTTTTCTAGCTATGGTTGCTACTTTGATTTGAAACGTTACTAAATGGATGTAAAAGCCACATTCTTAAATTAAAAAATTAAAAGAAACCATCTAATAAAATGACAAGAAGACTTTATTATTAAAAGAGAATAAAATAAAGAATATAAGGGAAAAAAATCCTTATATAAACTAAAACAATCACCATATCAATGGTATATAATGCTTCATTATGCAATCTTTAAATTAAGACGTGGTTAATAAACTAAATCATTTTGTATATACTTTAACTAATCAAAGTAATCTCACTATCCTTTTTTATATGTTGATGATATGTTTTTAATTGAAAATAATTTAAAGAAGATTGAAAAGACTCAAGTTATGACGTTTTGGGAATAAAAATAAAAGAGAAAAAAGTCTTAAACTATGTGTTTGTTTTAAGAAAGGTAATAGATAATTGTATTTAAAACATTTAGAATGGACAACTAAAAGATATTTAAAAATGAATGTCCTTTAAATGATCCAATGAATATTTCATATTCTCAAGCAATAGATAGCTTGACGTGTCTAATTTTATTTACTAAAACGAAATTTTAATTATGTCATGGATCTTTGTAAGAAAGAAATTTACACAAAAATGAAAAAAAAAACACACACAAAACGCAACAGATTTTTGTGGTTAGGCGCTGCACCTATGTCCACGGATAAATTCCTAAAGAAATTACTATCTTTTAAAGAAAGAGGAATTACAACACTAAAATTTTAAAGTACCCAAAACCTGGAAAGAGTTTCCCTTGCATCTCTCGATATCTAGGGTTGGAAAGGAGGTTGCCCTAATGAAAGAGGTTATTTATAGCCTCTACTAATTTGTCCAGAGAATTCGACAACTAAACTCAGGATTAGTTACAGCTCCAAGCACTAATCTGAGTGAATTCGATTTATTTTGTTGAGGTAAACACTAATTACATTAAATTTATTTTGCATGACTCCAAACATTTGGCAGTGATGAGTTTTTTAGACCTTGGCCCACCTAACCCACCTAATGGATAGTTTAAATCAGTGACTTGGGTCCACTACAAACAGTGCAATTTCTCAGCCGAACAAGTTAGATGACGCTATCGTTTATGGTGAATCTTGATCGAAGGGCCCATCTATCAATTTGGGGCTTATGAATGGACTAGATTGGAAGCTTGTGGGACCACCAATCACTAAGACATAAATAAAATCTCGGTGGGTTCTGAGATTTCAAATTGTGCATGATAACCTACACACTCTTGAGATTTCACACGAGAAGAAGAGGTTGCGAAGGAAGCATCCAGGCCTTACCTTTGATTTACTTTCACTGTTTGTGATGATCTGGGAGCCCTCGAACGACTCAGATTACACCAGCGCTACAACAGGAAAGATTCTACTAGCTTTCCCTCTAGCTAAGAAAACCATAAACCTATGTGAATTAAAGGGCTATGATTCCATGTAATGAATGGTTGAGATGAGAATAATAAGTCTCCCCCTAATCTCCAGCTCACCAAGGAAAAATGGGATTTCCGTTTTCGAAATCTTCTTTCACGTAATTCTGTTCGCAGTTTCGCACCCTTGGTTGTGCGCATGCACGTGTTCCCGTAAGTGCGAAATATTTAGGGTTCTGGTCGCAAATTTCGTCTCTATAGATAGACGGTTTAGATCATATGAAAATTTCAAGATGGTGAGCCACAGTTCGAATCAAACGGACGTTGTCTATCAATGGCGGAAAATTTTCGAAAAGAAGAACAAGAACGTTCTCTGGGTCATTGGGTCAACACCTTATTAGACTTTGGGTTCAATAGTCAGCGGGTGCATGGCTGCTGGTGCACACATGAATCTAAAGTGGGGTCCAGAAAGATGGTTAGAGAGATTTATTCCACCCATCAATTAGATTATTTCATTTTATAGTATGGACCCAAGAATGAAGTGAATCCAGTGCTCAGGTGGTCCCCACCACTTGAATTTGTGCCTTTAATTGTAAATTTTTGATGATCCAATGGTCAAATCGTTTCTTGCTTTGATCATTAATGTTTCTAAGGATTCTCAGTCTAGTCAGGGTAAATTTTAACAGTTGATCTCGCAATTTGATGGCCCAATGGTGTGACCAAGTGGTGGATAGATAAATTGGGTGTTGTGGGCCCGATGAATGGTGGATATAATGCTTCCAAGTTTTGAAATTTAATTTGTACAAATCAATTCACTTGTCAAGGTGTCTAATAGAGTTTCATTGATTTTGGAATTTTAGAATTAAAGTTTGTATAGAAATTCTCAATTTTCAAGTGAAAATAAAGTATGTGAACATGCATATATATATATATAGAGAGAGAGAGAGAGTCATGCTCCCCTGCGCACCTATGCACGTGCGCACCTTTGTACATGTGCCATAGGTGTCTAATCTGAACGGTCTATGTGATGCGGAATCCCATGAAACCCCACGTGACAAATTTTCACTCCAATCTAAATTTCTGGTGGGCCATAGCAAAGAGAAACACAAATCAAGGGAGGAAACTGTTTTCATTTTCATGGCCCATAAAATTTTAGATCAAAGTAAAACTCGGGCCAGGGCATTTGACGAGGTGCTGCTTCACATGAATGGTTCAGATTTTGGATCCACATCACATATGATGGGCTCTTAAAAAAATGTACGAACTGATTCGTAGGTGAGCGTTTCCGTTACGTAATTGTCCATTAGGCTAAATGGCAACTCCAAGGCATTCATATTCAGATACTGATAGTGACAGTGAGAAAGTAATTGTTATATTTAAAGCGGTAACATCAATTGTATTCGTGGAACCAATGATTTGTAGTATTGAGACCTCGAAGTCTACAATAATCGTTAAAAATTTTAGGATAGTTGAGGAAGAAGCACATCAAATTACTTATGATTGGACAAATTTTCAAACTATAAATGCACTTCTCAATGAACTGGGTACAACTTATTTCGATCATATCCGAATGAACAAGGAATGTTTCAATCGTTTACAAGACGTTCTTAATAAGAGTGGTCAATTATTTGAGATGCCTGAAGTTAGACTAAAAGAACAGTAATAATCTTCTTGTATATTATTTGTCCGAGTGTAAAAATCACATCTTAGCGTATCAATGTAATTGTTTAGGCGAAACTATTAATCAATACCTTAATATAGTATTGAACTCTATTATCGAACTCCATCTCCGATTTATAATACCACCCAAGTTGACAATCCCTCTAAAAATACAAAATAATGAACTTTTCTTCTCATATTTTAAAATCTGTATGGAAGCTACCGGTGGTTCTCATGTCTTAGAATGGGGTATATGTCTCAGAATGTTTTTGCAATCTGCTTATTTTATTTAAAATTTGTATATGCCCTTGTTAGATATGAAGGTCGGCTACAAATTCACATATGTTATCATTTACATGCACATGAGAGAGATAAAGGCACCATCTCAAGGAATTTAAGCATGGTTGTTTGTTGAAAGATAAGAAAGAGTTATTCAATATTCATCTTTCATCATTAAAAAATGTTATAGAATGAACATTTAGAATATTGAAATCAAGGCTTCCTATATTGAGGTTGTAATAACCTAAATGTTTTTGTGTTCGTGTATGTATATGAGTACTTAACCCTCATGTACACCTCAATTTGGACCTGTACTTTTAAAAAATTGACACTTGAACTGGCACTCACAAACACATACTTGTGCTCTCGTAACGACCTTAGAAGCCTGATATACCCTTATACACTAAATCAATCATCCAATTAACTGTTAAAATAGGTACATGCCACTAGGGAAAGACATTCGACTGTTCATTTCGCTTTTGGACCACTCGATCATGGTAATCCAACTTCAGATCATTACACCCACCCATGCACTTATCGATCTATAAATCTGAGCTGTATATCATATTGCCACCCATGCATCAGCATATCTAACCATTAAAATTGCCATTTAACGATCCTAATCATGAGTACATGTACATACAGACTCTCTTGCGTAGTCCAAGCATTCATATCATCATCCACTTGAGCTATGATTGATCTAAACCATTAGGTTTACTCTTCATGAACCGGTTAAGGTACCCAACCATTTGATTTCGATTTGGACCATCACATTGTTAGGATCTACGCAAAGAATCTAACATGAGCTTTTACATCTGATGAACCTTGATTTTCATACCAGATCACTGCATCAGACCGTACATCTAAGCCTCGACAATCCATATGAGCCCTTGGACACTTGATTCATACTTTCTTAACATCATCCAACTATTCTTTTAAAATTAACCACTTTTCAACCATTGATCAAAGAGAACCGATTGTAAACATTCTTTCGCCAATCCGAGCTATGAAGGATCACCATCTAAACCGTTCAACATCACCTCTCCGACCATCTCTCTCTTCCTCCGTCCACCTAGAGGGACCCATTGTAGATCCAAACCATTCATTTAGTAGACCTTGAGAACTTTAATGGTGTGATCAATCTTCCACTATTTTGTATTATGTGACCCACCTAAATTTCAGATTTGCCTTAATTTTTAGCCCAAGCCCCATCTTGATCTTACCAGCTTGATGGATGAATTTGATTCGCAAACATCACAAGTGGACCCTACTTTGATTCCCACAAAAAGTACACGCAGAAGACCTTCACAAGCAGTTTGCATCCTATACGAGGCCGTGATATCCCTTTCTTTGCTTCTCCTCCTTCATAATGATGCTGTGAAAGCCATTCCACCAATCAGAAATGTTCAAACAGTGGGACCCCACAACGCCGCCAAATCAGCATCCACTCAACCGTTCACCAACAAGCAACCCTAACATTCCATCCTTGAAAGAAAAGCGGTGTATGCTGCTGAGAAACAGACCCCACCCGCCTTCTTCATGCCTTGCTTTCCAGTTGAACTCAAAAACTGAAATCTCCATCCAGGCCGTAGAACCATGGGTAGGGGTGTACATCGAGTCGAACCGAGTCGAGCTGGCCTAAAGTTGAATAGGCTCGGCCATTAATTGACCTCAACTCGAACTCGGTTCGGCTCGGTCCTCCAATCTGACTAGCCAGCTTGGCTCGGTTCGGTCAGCAGCTTGAGCCAGTTCAAGCTGAGTTCAAGCCCAGTTCGTCTGTGCAGCATTTTCATAAACACCTGGACTGTACTTTCAAAATCCCACTGTATGGGAAATAGTAACAATGGTTTTACATATGTTTTATCAAACACCTTCTAAGCAATATAAAAAACTAAGAAAAAAAGGTATTTGTTTCATGTACATACCTTTCTTGCCACTAACCACGCCACCAGCCACACTTTGTCATTTCATCAAAGACTTGGTGAGCAACATCAATATCAAAGTAATCGAGTCACCAAACTGGTTTGTTCTGAGTGAGTTCGATTCGTGCTGGGTTCAATCCAAGTCGAATCGAGCTGGGGCCAACTCGAACTCATTTTTGAGCTCAAAAAATCAGCTCGAACTCAGCTTCAAACCGAGTTGAATCGAGCTTTGTCGAGTCGAGTCAAGCGAGCTAACCGAGCTAGCTCGGTTCATGTACACCCTAACCATGGGCTCACACCATACACCAGTTTCCACAATTCCCATTGTTTGTCATCTTGCAGCCTTCCGTTTTCTCTCCTCCTTTCCCTTTGTTTTCTTCTCCCCGAGTCAAGACACCTTTGAAACCTATAAAAATGGGATTCTATCCAAACCGTCCAAATTATACAATCAATGATCGTAGAGATTCGATCTTCACTACCTTCTCATCCAACATATATAAAAGAAATTGATAGCATAACTAAGATGATTGAGTCATGCCTGACATAGAACGACCATTGAATCCACCTCCACCGCTTGTTTTTCTTCAAAACCACATCATAGCTCCTTTAATAAGGTCGTCGATTGTTTTGGAACACACAATTACTTCTCTAGCCTAGAATCCAATCTAGGAAATCAGAAAATGGCATCTAAAGATCGCATTGTCTTGATAGACGGTGTGCAACAGCTAATTTCTCCAAATCACAAACTCAACGATTAGACTTCCCTAAAAATTCAATGTATCATGTCCATAAGCTCCCTGCGGTCAATATAGATTGTCCATGATGATCAGAATGGACCCCCGACTTGTAATCCAACATTGGAGACCCTCATCTTCTTCGTCGAGAAACTGCAATTGCTTGATCTAGAATGAACATTGAATTGAAATAAAAATCGTTCGTGTTTAGAGTCCTATGATCAATATAAGATCACTAGTTTAAAACCAAGATCCAATCCAAACATTAGATACATTACACAAGTAAATCAAATTACTAAAACTCATGATAAAAACTCTCACACGTAAATGCTGCTTCGGAGTCTTTATACACTCCTGATTCCAGAACCATGAGCCTTATAAAAACTTTCAGCAAAGAGATTAGAATGGAGAGAATAAAAGGAAATAAAATAATGAAAATAGAAAAGGAAGGTCACGAAAGAGATAGAGAGAGATCACGTTGGTTACAGTGAGTCGTGACTCACTGAGTCAGTTTTGTCTAGCTTTGCCCTGTCGGATGATCTAGAGAAGAGAATCAAAGGAGAAAGAAGAAGATATAGAGAAGAGAAAGGAAGAAGAACAAGGAAGACAAGAAAGAGAAGAAACAAGGAGGATAGAAGGAGATCCGTCGACCGAGTTAACTTGGCGAGTTGAACTGCTAACTCATCAGGTTGAGTTAATTCCATATCTAAATCAGACTTTGTTAACATTAAGTCATGGATAAGTTTTTCTCTTTAGCACTTTTGAATCAAATAAGAACTTCAGACGTGGTATCATTTATGCGACCCATTAAGTTGACTCACTAAGTCGATTCACTAAGTCAATGTGTTGTTTTTGTGTGGTATATTAGGTCTAGAGGATGTTCGACAATCCCAAGTGCAGGACTACAATGTAGTAATAACTTGATGAGACTGAGATCAATCCACAAGGATTTGTGTGGTTGAGAACACAATTAGAATCAATCTATTTCTAGAATTGAGAATCTAACAGATAATTTAGGATAAAAATAATTATAAACTCAACACTAAGAATCCAAGGATCCACTTCTAGCAATCACAATGCTTAATTCATATATTCATCTTCTATTACTCAATTAGAATCGGATTACAATCCATTTGAATTAGAAGATAATTCTATTAAACCAATCACAAACATCCAATAAGGTATGATATTAATTGAACAGTTCTCTCATGATGCATTGAGACATCAATTGCAAGGAATTCAATCATCTATTGTGCCCAAAGTCTATAATAGATCAATGAACTTTACAGATCGATTCATTCTCTAATCCAACTAAGAAATTGCTAATCAAAGCATCTGATGTACCAGAAGTTCACAACTAATCCAGAAATAAACTTGTTTTAAAGTACAGTCAAATATAATTTAATTAAATAATCATCATGAAATCCAATGTATGAGTCAAATAAACTAGAACATCATAATAAACTAAAAGGCTTCACCCCTTAGCCATAGCTAAGAAATTAGCTAGACATAGCTATCTCTAACAAAAGAAAAATAGAAAATCAAACTAAAAATGGAAGAGCGGCACCGGGATAGCTTCATCCTTGTGTTCTCTCTCTCCAAACCCTAACTAGATGCCCTAAACATGATAAGAGGCCCTCCTTAAATAGAAAGTTCTCAAACTGACCGAAGAAGCTTGAGATTGAAGCCTCATTACGCAAAATCGTGTAATAAGAAACAATCTTGTTTGGATCCATTGAGCAAAACTCAGTTCCACCAAGTAGAATTGTCAAGACTTCCTTGGTTCAACCAAATAGACTTTGGGGATATTTTCTACAGTTTCAAAACTGTCTTTCTGGTCCTAAAATTTTAGAATTTTATTTTCCTGGCCCTAAAATTTCAAGATTCTTTTTCCTTGGCTTCTTCACATATTTCCAAGCATTGTTTTGATTTTCACTTAATCTCATTTGGTCCACATGATCGAATATGCTTGATCATCATCCGTTGAGCTCTTAAATCTTTAATTGTTCTCCTTCTACTCTTTTGAGGCCTTAAATCATCGTTTTAAGTGTGCATTCTTCATTGTTTTCAAAATCACCTCACATGTAGAAGATATATCTAATTAGATCAATTTAGTACTTGAATGCATGAGAAAATAATGCATATGAGAGGATAAATATGCAATATTTAAGTTTCAACACACCCCTAACCAGCAGCTTTCTAGTCCCAAACAAACCATGTGAAATATTTTTCAAAATCTAATAGCAAAATTCTTTTAAAAGAATTCATTCTGTAAATTCAAATGATCTTTAAGGTAATCCAAATAATAGAGTTCCAAGGCACACAGTTCTAAAATTGAAATCAACCTAAATTCTAGTGTACTCAACAAACAACCTAATTGGGTTTAAATCATTAATCTCTCAGTAGAAAAATCTCAAACATTGAGTTCCATTATGTACAGTGATATCCAAACTTAACACGACTAGAAGTTTAGTTTTTTATAGTCATGTCAACATTAATAATTACACAGAGTGGTTAGATCAATCAAAGCCTAAACCAAAACTTGCCTTATTATTCAATGGGAATTTTTCAGTTTTTAATTTTTTTTCATCAATGACTTTCACTTTATTTCTCCCTTTTTCTATTTCTATTTCTTTCTTTCTTTCTATTTCTATTTCTTTCTTTTTTTCTATTTCTTCTTCTCATTCATTTAATGCGTAGCCATTTCCAATGCTTACTGTTTTTTTAAAACTAGTTTCTTTCAAAACTTCTTTTTTTTGTTTTTCTTTTTTCTTGAACATGATGGACAAGTTCCCCAGGCTTGTTTCGTTGCATTATTGATAATCATGAAGTCACATTACAATATTAAACTTTAATTTTATTAGTGTAAGATAGATGTGAATTATGAAAATTCATGACTCAATCAATTTTTAAAGCTTTCTAAAATAAAAATAATAAAAATGAACTCAATTTAGAAATCTACTAAATAACTGAATCTCCAGGCTTTAAAAATTCTCATCACAAAGTACCTTATTACTTAAACAACTTTTCAAAATCACTTGAATTCACAAAGTTTAACTTAAAAAAAATAAATTCAAAAATTCATTAAAATTTTCAGCCCAAATCATTCAAATTAAGCTCAATTAAAGATTTTTTCCAAAGAAAATCCCACCCCTTACCTAAATGATACTTTGTCCTCATGTTAAAAATATTTGCAAAAGAAGCAACATGAGAGCAATTAAATTGTAATCAAGTAGAGGGTAGAAAGTACATTCTTGAATTCTCTAAGCTAGTGCAAATACAGAAACTACCTAAGCTAATCAAAACCAACTAATCCCAAGAAAACAACTAAACTACTCTAAGAAAGTAAAGGGAAAAATCTTTTCATGAACATCTAGAGAAATTTATAAACCTTAACAAAAAATCCATTTAATATATTAAGGTGTCCAAAGTGTATAAAATTCACATGTTGCAAAAGGATTTTTAGTATTAGTGTACCATAATGTATAAGAGACTACGATTAATTGTAATTCATAAAATTTATCCTTTATCAATCTAGTCTTAATAATTTTTGAAGTTTTAAACTTCGGTTCAAATTTCATCTCATCTACCCTAATGGTAAACACTCAGGATTGATGGAAGGAAGTACCTGAAAATAATGTTTCCCCCAGTCAGTGTCAGGTACTGGGGGAGGGTCTTGCAAGTCATTCATTATCTACAATATAAGATCATCTAAATCTTCAAAGTTTGCTAAGAAAACTTCTAGAGAGTTGGAACATTCAATTAAAAGAGTGTCATTCTTCATAATGAAATTGAGCATGTCAATATGGTGAATTTTATTAACATCATCGTGTTTGAAAATTTTCAGCATATCTTGATATTAATTGAAGGCTTAGATGAGATCAACCTTTAGAGAAACTGGACCACAGGCTCATAATCACACTCCGACTCTTTATCATATTAAACATTACTAATATCATCATTACTCTTAGATTTAATTTGTAGATTCCTTGGGTTTTTCAACTTTCTTTATAATCTCTCCGTTGATCACCTTACCACTTTTGAGGGTGGTGGTAGATTCAGTATGCTTAACAAGTGTGTTGGAGGAATTGAGATTACTTACCTCATATTGTTTTTCTGAGTTAGGCTAAGATTAGGCTAAAAAAGTCCCTTCCTCCCTAATGATAAGGCATGACTCAATTTTCTCAACTGACGTTATCAACTCTTGTATGGCTTACAAGATGCCTTGATTAATTTGTAATTTCCCTTGCATAAATGCTTGCAATGTATCCTCAAGGGTCTTTATCGATGTGGGCACATAAGTAGAGGGCCTTGGGGATATTTGTTAGCATTCATGGTTGGTCTTTCTTTCCACTAGAAATTATGATGGTTCTCCCTACTAAGATCATGCATATTGTATGTTGGAGAACTCAATGGTTGTTGATAAGCGTAATCACTCAAATAATAACACATCGTCCTAACCAGTGGAATATCATGTACCTCATTCTCATCATAAACAGGTTGATTCTCAATCATAGTTCCAATTAATTTACAAGACATAGGGTGTTTCCTAACACAGTGATCTAACAAACCTTCAACTAATATCACGTCTATTAGAAGTTGTTAAGAGTTGTCTCATGTCCACTTAGGCATAAACATGACAAAACCCTAATTTCTACTTCTACTTTTGGAAAAAATTAAAATAAAAATCTAAAAAGTAAAAAAGTTGGAAAGATAGTACATGAGATGAAGAACTATGTTAGAAAAATCTACAAAATAGAAAACAAACAATGTTAATATGTTAGAATAGAACCCCTAAAAAAATCTAAAATTGAAAACCCAAAAACCAAAACCCTAGGTTAGAAAATTTAGAAAAGTAAACCCTAACATAAAACTAAAATAAAAAACCCTAACTTGTTCTTAATCGCGCCAATCCCTAGCATTGGTGCCAGAAACTTGTTCAATAATCCTAAGTGCAGGACTGCGATATAGTAGTAACTCAATGAGACCGAGATTGATGCATAGGGATTTTGTAGTTGAGAACATAATTACAACTAAGCTACTTTTAAAAGATGAATCCTAAATTAGCTAAGAGATTAGCTAGACATAGCTATCTCTAACAAAAGACAAACAAGAAATCAAACTAGAATTGAAGATGGAAAAAAATAGCGGCATTAGGATAGCCTTGTATTTGCATTCTCTCTCCTCCAAACCTTAGATAGATGCCCTAAATGTGATTAGAGGTCCTCAAATAGAAGGTTCTCAAACCAACCTAAGAAGCTTGAGATTAAAGCCTCATTACACAAAATCACCCAACATGAAACCATCTCGTTCAATTCCATTAAGCAGAAACATGTAACCTAAAGTCGACTAGTCTTTGGCCTCTCTTTATTGTAATCGATGACTGGTCACCCCATCATCTTCTTATATATAAATGATGGATGATCTACTAAGTCATCCACATCAGGGAAGGAATTTCCATTCGTAGGAGGGTTTTATTGTGCGAGATTTGTTTCCACCTTCAATGATGAGCTAGTCTAAAAAAGAGTAGGGGATTTGAACACAGAGTTTTGAAATACCGTTTTGAGGCATTGGTGTATGGATCAATCTTAGTAGGTGAGGCCTCCCACTACCAAAAAAGGGAAAAGGCAACGGATAAAATCTGTAGCCATAGACCTATGGCTATAGTTTTAGTCCGTAACTAGTTCGTGGCACAACCGTAGTCGTAGGTGCCGTAACAATAGGTCTGGAACCTATAACTACAGATTTAATCCGTAGCTATAGGTTATAACAACTACGGATATAATCTGTAGCAATTATATTAGTAGCAATAAGTATAAACAACTACGGATATTATTTGTAGCTAAAAGTTCATAGCAATATGCCAAATTTAATAATGGCTACAGCTATCGAATTATCGGCTACGGTCAATATCCGTAGATATTTTGTAGATTAAAAAAATATATATAATCATTTGTTCATTCAATTACCACCTGCATAATCATTCATTCATTCCATTACAATCAATTACAATCATTCGTTCATTCACTTACAATCAATTACAATCCTTCATTCAATCAATTACAATTATAATCAATTACAATCCTTCATTCAATCAATTACAATTACAATAATGCAGAATTTACAAATCTTTGACTTCATTAGAAAAATTTGCTCAACTTCACCCTAAAATTTCAATGATAAAGAATTGAAAGAGAAGATATATTTTAACGGTATAATATTTTTTTCAGAAGTAAATAGGCCTTTTTCAGCTATCACCCACCTAAAGAATTAAAAACCGATTGTTGTCCAAGTCCACTTCTTTTCCTTTCAATTTCTTAGTGACCTCTGTAAAATTACTTCCACGGTCATTTATGTAGTACTTTGAAGAGTTGTCTCGAAATGTAACTTTAGTAATGATAAAGTCACTTCCTGCAACAGCTTCGTATATTCTATCATCCTATAAATAGTCATGGCATTCATGAATCAAAATGACCATTGGAGGAAAGAAAAATAAAGTGAAAGAAGTGCATCATGTATAACCATTTTCTTTTCTTCTTTTTTTAGGTTTGGGTTATAGGATAAGGTTTAGGTTATAGGCTATAAGTATAGGTTTAGGTTTAGGTTTAAAAAATTGGGTTCAGGTTCGGGATTGGGTTTAAGTTTGGGTTTTCAAGTTTAAGTTTAGGTTTAGGTTTAGGTTAGGGAGTTGAGATTAGGATTAAGTGTAGGTTTTGGTTTAGGGATTTGAGAATACATTTATGTTTTAATTTTAGATTTTAGGTTTATGTTTAGGTTTTAGGTTTAGGTTAAGGTTGGTTATAAGTTATAAGTTTAGGTTATAGGTTAAATGCTAAGGTTTAGGTTATAGGTTTTGGTTTAGGTTAAGGTTATAGTTTTAGGTTTAGGTTTAGATTATAGGTTTAGGTTTAGGTTTAGGTTATAGGTTATATGTTTAGGTTAAGGTTTAGGTATTCGAGTTCGGGTTTGGGTTTGGGTTCAGGTTTGCATTATAGGTTTTGGATTAGGTTAATGTTTGGTTATAGGTTATAAGTTTAGCTTATAAGTTATAGGTTATGGGTTATATGTTAAGGTTTAGGTTATAGGTTATGGTTTAGGTTAAAGTTATAGGTTTAGGTTTAGGTTTAGGTTTAGGTTATCGGTTTAGGTTAGGTTTAGGTTTAGGTTATAGGTTATAGGTTTTATGTTTAGGTTAAGGTTTAGAGATTCGGGTTCGGGTTTGGGTTTGGGTTATAGGTTTTGGTTTAGGTTATAGGTTATAGGTTTAGGTTAAGGTTTAGGTTTAGGTTATGGGTTTTGGGATTTGAGAATAGTTTTAGGTTGGATTATAGGTTAACGTTTAGGTTTAGGTTATAAGGTTTGGGATTTGAGAATAAGTTTAAGTTATAAGTTTAGGTTTAGGTTGGGTTATAGGTTAAGGTTTAGGTTATAGGTTTTGGGATTTGAGAATAGGTTTAGGTTATAAGTTTAGGTTTAGGTTGGGTTATAGGTTAAGGTTTAGGTTTAGGTTATAGGTTTTGGGATTTGAGAATAGGTTTAGGTTATAAGTTTATGTTTAGGTTATAGGTTTAGGTTATAGGTTATACGTTATAGGTATAGGTTTACGTTATAGGTATAGGTTTAGGTTAAGGTCTAGGTTTATGTTTAGGTTAAGGTCTAGGTTTACGTTATAGTTATAGGTTTTGGGATTTGAGAATAGGTTTAGGTTAAGGTTATAAGTATAGGTTATAGGTTAAGGTTTAGGTTTAGGAAATCGGGTTCGGGTTCGAGATCGAGTTTAGGTTTGGGTTTAGGTTTTAGGTTTTAGGTTATAGGTTATAGGTTTAGTTTATAGGTTAAGGTTTGGGTTATAGGTTAAGGTTTAGGTTATAGGTTATAGGCTATAAGTATAGCTTTAGGTTTAGGTTTAGGAAATCAGGTTCGAGTTCAGGATTGGGTTTAAGTTTGGGCTTTCAAGTTTAGGTTTAGGTTTAGGTTAGGGAGTTGAGATTAGGATTAGGTGTAGGTTTAAGTTTAGGGATTTGAGAATACATATAGGTTTTAGGTTTAGGTTATAGGTTTAGGTTTTAAGTTTAGGTTAAGGTTTGGTTATAGGTTATAAGTTTAGGTTATAGGTTTTAGGTTATAGGTTATATGTTAAGGTTTAGGTTATAGGTTTTGGTTTAGGTTAAGGTTATAGGTTTAGGTTTAGGCTATAGGCTTAGGTTCAGGTTATATGTTTAGGTTAAGGTTTAGGGATTCGGGTTTGGGTTCGGGTTTGGGTTTGGTTTAGGTTATAGGTTTAGGTTAAGGTTTAGGTTTAGGCTATGGGTTTTGAGATTTGAGAATAGGTTTAGGTTGGGTTATAGGTTAAGGTTTAAGTTATAGGTTATAGGTTTTGGGATTTTAGAATAGGTTTAGGTTATAAGTTTAGGTTTAGGTTAAGTTATAGGTTAAGGTTTAGGTTTAGGTTATAAGTTTTGGGATTTGAGAATAGGTTTAGGTTATAAGTTTAGGTTTAGGTTGGGTTATAGGTTTTGGGATTTGAGAATAGGTTTAAGTTATAAGTTTAGGTTTAGGTTAAGTTATAGGTTAAGGTTTAGGCTTAGTTTATAGGTTTTGGGATTTGAGAATAGGTTTAGTTTATAAGTTTAGGTTTAGGTTGGGTTATAGGTTAAGGTTTAGGTTATAGGTTTTTGGATTTGAGAATAGGTTTAGGTTATAAGTTTAGGTTTAGGTTGGGTTATAGGTTAAGGTTTAGGTTTAGGTTATAGGTTTTGAGATTTGAGAATAGGTTTAGGTTATAAGTTTAGGTTTAGGTTTAGGTTAAGGTTATAGGGTTTAGGTTAGGGTTTAGGTTATAGGTTTAGGTTATAGGCTATAGGTTTAGGTTTAAGTTATAGGTTTAGGTTTAGGTTTAGGTATAGGCTTAGGTTATAGGTTATATGTTTAGGTTAAGGTTTAGGGATTCGGGTTTGGGTTCGGTTTTAGGTTATAGGTTTTGGTTTAGGTTATAGGTTATAAGTTTAGGTTAAGGTTAAGGTTTAGGTTACAGGTTTTGGGGTTTGAGAATAGGTTTAGTTTTTGGGATTTGAGAATAGGTTTAGGTTATAAGTATAGGTTTAGGTTGGGTTATAGGTTAAGGTTTAGGTTATAGGTTATAAGTATAGGTTTATGTTTAGGTTAAGGTCTAGGTTTAAGTTATAGGTATAGGTTTTGAGATTTGAGAATTGGTTTAGGTTAAGGTTATAAGTTTAGGTTATAGGTTAAGGTTTAGGTTTAGGAAATTGGGTTCGGGTTTGGGATCGGGTTAAGGTTTGGGTTTAAGTTTTAGGTTATAGGTTAAGGTTTGGGTTATAGGTTAAGGTTTAGGTTATAGGTTATAGGTTATAAGTATAGGTTTAGGTTTAGGTTAAGGTCTAGGTTTAGGTTATAAGTATAGGTTTTGGAATTTGAGAATAGATTTAGGTTAAGGTTATAAGTATAAGTTATAGGTTATAGGTTATAAGTATAGGTTTAGGTTTAGGTTAAGGTCTGGGTTTAAGTTATAAGTATAGGTTTTGGGATTTGAAAATAGATTTAGGTTAAGGTTATAAGTTTAGGTTAAGGTTATAAGTATAGGTTATAGGTTAAGGTTATAGTTTAGGTTAAGGTTATAAGTATAGGTTATAGGTTTAGGTTTAGGTTTATGTTTAGGTTAAGATTTAGGTTATAGGTTTTGGTTTAGGGTTAGGTTTAGGTTATAGGTTATAGGTTATAGCTTTAGGGAATTAAGAATAGGTTTAGGTTATAGGTTTAGCGTGTGGTTTAGGTTAAGGGTGTGGTACCTGTAAATACAGATATAAAAATGGACAACTTCATCATGGTCATAATAAAAGTTCCTACCTTCCAGGGACTCCCGCTCATCTAGATAGCTCCGACGCACATTCGGGTCTGCTCCATCAATTTTTATGAAATTATGCCTGCCCTGCTCATGAGCATGCCTAATATTGCCAATGCGTGGGATTCAGTACAAATATCTTTCCATGATTCAAACAAGGGAACTCGAGGGCTTTCCTTACCTTCCATTGTATGCTTCCAAGGTGCAAATGGCCCCTGAAACACATACATCCTAGGAATCGCTTCTCAAAACTGCAGATTGTTTTGTTTTGAAACTCGTTCATCTCACCTGAAAACCTGTCACATAATGAATAATTGTAATCGCTTCTCTAAGATTCATACACTCCTCCCAAGAATAATATTTTCTCTTCATTTTCTTAATTGCAAGCTGTCAAGAAAAAATCACAACCAGTTAAAATAGCAATCAAGTAAGAAGCTAAAAGAATTCTTTAATATGAGTAGGGACACTGCATTGCATTTGAGAAGTTTGAAGGCACTTTCCACCTCACCAGTTAGCTTGTTTACAACTCCCCATATAGTTCCAAAGGTACCATCCCCAACTTCCTTAATTACCTTGTACCTGTAACATCCAAATCATGTTAAATTAAATGGATAGGACAGTAACCTACATTACATTGTCACATATGTTCATACAGGACCAACTTACCAGTTCATTCTGATTTATGAATGATTGAAACAGGCTTCCAAAACTAGTGGATCTTCTTATTTGAGTAGATAATGTGCAGAGGGATGAAATATCAAAGATTTCACCTGAACTTATGCTTCAAAAGAGGAACTTCTGAATACACTATAGGATATAAACCAGCTTGCCAGCCAATTCCACCATTACTTCAAATTCACACCTTGCGCCAACACAAATTTAGACCATATTGATGGATGGGCTCCAAAGCCTTATTCACTAATAACTCTTGAAACAGAGCTCCAACACTGCAATCCTCTTTAGATGGTATGGTAGGTGTCACAATGCAATGCATGTTGCCACCAATCTTGCAACCGTTCAAAGAGAAGATTTTTGTGGCCACTAGAAAGATCTCTACAAATGACCATCAAAGTGATAAGGATTTTAACAGCATCAATTCATGTACCATGCACCAAACTTCTTGAAAGCCACAAGTTCTCTGATAACTTTTTGCGCTACCCCATACCGTTAGGACAAAACCATAGAAGAGGTAAAAGATACTATGTCTGCAAGGAATGCAAGCAATAGGAACATCTACTGCTAACTAAGTAAAAGAAAACCTTCATCCATTAATTTGCAGACTTTAACCCTGGAAAATTTTAAAAGAAATAGAAATACTAAAAAGTGAAGTTAGTGTTCCACGGAAAGAAATCTCATCATTAGAAAATGTACAAATCCAAAGAAGCACATAAATCTAAACCATACCCCACAAAATGTTTCCATAAGATCAAGCTCCTTCAACCTTAATCTAACTTCAAGTGAAATTTGTGTTGGTAATACACTGTTAAAGGATAGATGGTTAGAGCAGGTTGAGAGTAGAGAAATTGTTCTTGAAAAAAAAAAAAAGACAGAAGGATTACTTGTAAAGGGGCAAGATAGATCCACCACTAGTTTCAAGATTATTTCGCATCAGGCCTTCCGTAATGGCTATGCTGAAATGGAGGAATCGATAAAGAATTCCTAAAATAAACAAATACTCCAATAAAAAGAGGAAGGTTAATGTGCAACTTGCATCATAGGTTCGTACATGTGGCAAACATTCATGCTGATCAGAACTGTGGATCTCATGGACTGCCTCATGAATGGGCTATAGGTGAAAAACCCTATAGCCCATTCATGATGGGTCCCAAAGAACTTGATGATGCCAATACACCAACCTGGTGCGTGGTACACCTGACAATCCACTTCTTTATCTTTTGAGTCAGGGATAGTTGTACTGAGTTACTCAGTATGAAGAGGATTGTCTGGTGTACCTCACACTAGCTATATAGTTGTCGTATCGATGTCAGCAAGTTCCCTGGGTCTGATCATGAGGTAAGTGTTATATTCAAATTGTCCATCCATTTAATGAGCTCGTCTCAAGGTTTTAAATAAAAAATAATACAGATCTAACAAACAAGTGGACCACACCGCAAAAAAGCAGTGAAGGATTGAACATTTACCATCGAAACCCTTTTTAGGTCACAAAAGTTTTGGATCAATATTATAAGACCCGTATCTTAGTCCGTACTGTTCCGTCAACTCTCGCAATCCTCCCGGTCGAATTTCGACAACTTGCGACCGATGATCGACGTTTGCGCTCGACCTTGAGTCTTATCCTGTATATCTGAGTTGGCTCAATTCGAGACTTGTACCATTACGATCGCACCGTCGCCGCGGTTACAACGCCGCGACTCGTGCACCGATCCGATACCCTAACAAGGAGATGTAGACCCGCGTTTGGTTTAAGGAAAAATACCGCGTGTTGTAAATCCTAAGAGAATCTCTACAACATGTCCCATCAATCAATCAACCCATTAATCCATCAATCACTTCATGTCAAGTACACATCACCTTTCACCCCATCCCCAAGCAACCACCAAAGTCAACTCTTTCTCACCCTCTCTCTTACACCACCTTACATGTCAGGTACCACATCCGTCACTCCATCACCCATCACTCACATCCATCACTCTCTCTCCTTACATCTCACTTCTCTCTCTCTTTCTCAACTCATTTTCCAAGCAAGAGAAGTGGTAGACGTCCATGGTTTTCCAAGAGAGAGTGTGTGTTGTGTGTGGCCTATTCCTCTCTCAAGATCTTCCATCCTAGCCATTCAAACCTCATCCCCCTCCATCAAAGAGAAGCACAAGGAGATCGGCTTTCCAATGAATCGAGAAGATCGATAGGTGGGTGTTTCTACATGGCAGTTTTCATATTTTTATGATGAGCCAAGTGAGGCTTACTGATCGATGGTATGGATCTCACTTTGGACCCTAAGATGTGGCAGGTGGCCCACCTTGATCCTCATGATCATTCCATGATGGGGCCATTCTCCATGGACCCCATCATGATGTTTATTTTCAATGTATGGATAAGGTCATCTAGGCCTTGCATTTGGTGGAGAAAGGATCTCTACCGTTGATTTTTGGTTTGATGGGCCCACGTGTAATGGGACCCATTTGATGCATGATGGATTTCAAGGGAGGGCCCATAATGTTGGGGTCCCTCGATCACGCGCATCCCACTCTCTTATCCTCTCTCTTCCTCTCTTTTTCATTTATTTTCTTTACGTAAGATGCATTGATTGTGTGGCCCACTTGGATGGACCCCCCCCCCCCCCCCCCCCCCCCCCCCCCCATGAAGTAAGTATTATATACAAGCCATTTATATGTGGGGTCCACCTTATATGGGTTGTACCCACACCATCCATCATGTGATGGCCCACTTGAGCAAGGCCCACCTCTCAATGCATGGGCTGTGACAAAACGTCCATAATCCATGAACGCTGGACGTCACTGTGCAAAAACATAAATGTTAGCTTGTTTCTAAGCTAATGGGGTGGCCCACTCATATAGGCCCCATCTTGATGTATGATTCTAATCCACACCATTTATCTCATTCCCTGACTCATTTTAGGCATTGAGTCAAAAAATGGAGTCGATCCGATATTCGGGCGGGCCATAGCATAGCAAACATCGTCTTTACCATTAAAATATCTTCCTATCGTTTTTATACTCCAATATATATTGAATATTGGGCTTGTTTGGCTTGTCTTGTGATATGAGGACCAATAACAGGGTTGGATTCATCGGATGCGGGCCTTACACAGGAAAAACTGCGAGAAAATGCGATTTCAGAATATATATATATATATATATATATATATATATATATATATATATATATATATATATATATATATATATATATATCTGTGTGTGTGTGTGTGTATAAAACAGCAGCAGCGCCTGCGCATGGGGCGGGAGGCCGTGTAGGCAGGGACCCACGGCCCTGTCTGTGGGCCCCGTCATGATGTATGTTTAGTATCCACACCATCCATTTGATGGAACCCATCCTCAGGTGGGCCCCCTCCAAGAATGAACCACATCCAAGACTTAGGTGGCCCACATCATAGGAAACAGTGTTGATTGAGCGTCTACCATTGAAACTCTTTTTGGTGGCCACAGAAGTTTTGGATCATCTTGAAATTTTTTTTCCTATTCATTCAGGTCTGAGTGAACTTATCAACGTATTGGATGGAAAATAAACGTTATGGTGGGCCCCACATGGGACCCACAGTGATGTATTGGTTTTATTTCCATCGTCCAGGTGGACGGTGGAGCCCACAATAATGTATGTGTCTATGCATGTTGTCCACCACTTGGATAGTGGGACCCACCATGATGCATGGGTTGCATCCTAACCATTCGACCATTTTTGAAAGCCCATTTTAGTACTTGAGACTAAAAAATGAGTCAGATCTAAGGTTCAGGTGGAATCCACCATGGTGTATGTGTTTCAGCACTATCCATCCTTCTTGCTGATGGTGGGGCCCACATATGTATATGTGCCTTATCCTGGCCGTCCACCTCCAGCTACGTGGGGCCCATTTGATGATGTAAGGTTTCATCCAGTTGTCCATTGGCTAGGATGGTGGAACTCACCTTTATGTTTTTATTTTTATTTTCTTTTATAAATTTCTTTTATATATATACAAACCATCCATCCCTCTTGCTAACGGTGGGGCCTACTTGAGGATGTGAGTTGTCCAAATGGTCTAAATCAATGGGACCCACCTCTGATATGTGTTAGATATCCTGACCATCCATCAATGGATGTCCTGTACAGACTGTCCATCAATGGACGTCCAGAGCTGTACGCCTGTTGTTTATATATGTGTGTGTGTGTGGTAGCCCCACGTAGGACCCACCATGTTGTATGCCTTCATCTACACCGTCCAGGAAACCCACCATGATGCATGAATTTTATCCAACACCGTTTGTCCGTTTAGGATGCGGACCCCACAGACATGATGTATGTATTGAATATCTATACCGTTCATTTGATGAGGCACATTGAGATGTATTTATAGCCCAAGGGTTGAGGCCCATTATGATGTATTAGGGCCCATGGGTTAAGGCCCACTATGATGTATTAGGACCCATGGGTTGAGGCCCACTAGGATGTATTCATGGCCGTTATTGAGGCTCCCTTGATGTGTATGGCCCGTTGTTGAGGCCCACCTTGATGTGTATGGGGCCATTGTTGAGGCTCACCTTAATATGAATGTAAGGCCTATGTAAGACGCCCATCTTGATTTATTTGTGGTCGTCTTTTGAGGCCCACCTTGGTATATATATGAGGCCCAAGTGATTAGGCCCACCTTGATGTATTTGTGGCCCATTGCAGAGGCCCACCTTGATATATATGAGGCCCAAATTATGAGGCCCGTTTGACGTATTGGAGGTCCATGGGTCGAGGCCCAATGGGATGTACCTAAGGCCCATTGAATGTGATTCCACCGTGGTGTATGTGTTGACCTTTATGGCAAGCCATGCCTTGGGAGCAATGTTGGTTTGACGTCTACATTGTAAGAATAATGTTGGTTAAATGTCCACATTATAACTCTCCCTAGGGCCCATTGATAGGCCCATACTAGTTGTGTGTAGATCGTCCAGGCCCATCTGCATTGTAAAGATAGTTCATCAGTTTATAACATGCCTAGTATAACTCCATGATTCATGACCATACGCATCATATATATGCTAGATATGAATAGTGTCTGATCATAGCATATGCCATTGGGCAGACCATTTGCGGAACTCGTTATGAGACGGAGTGCCCCACATCATCGCGCTGTATGCGCTGGATTACTGCATGATTTAACGGTGTGATTCATGCATCTCGCATTTGCTTATCATGATCACTGCACGTCCTAGCGACATCAGGGCTACAACCTCCATAGGCACATCGTGGATGGCCAGATGGGACACTGAAAATAATTAGTTCTAGCATTGTGGGCACTTAAGATGTCCTTGGGTGAAAATTCCAGAACCTCCTTGGTACCAGGAGTTACTTCAATGTCTAAACTGAGTCAAATATGAGTGTCAGTGCCTATACCATGAGGTCGTGTCTCCCACTGTGTCGTGGTCAGTTAGAAGGGAGTGTGGCCTTATCCGCCCGACTGAGGAGGCTATAAGCTAGGATGACTATGACCAGCTTGTAAATGGGTCCACTATCGATGTGTCGGATAGGTATTGGCAGACTATTGGCTAGGCAGATAGTGAGGTCTCTTACGCTCGCTGGGTTGTGCAGCTAGGGAGGAGGCAGTCGGAGTTGAGTGTAATAGACCCCGATGACTTCCCAGAGAGGAACCGTACTGATATGTGGACTTGATATGAGGACTGACATGATATTATGACACCCCGTCACTGTTGTACATGTGGGCGGGCACACGTGGGCGGATGCTGATGTGGGTGGGTGTGATGTGGGTGGGGCTGAGGCCTGGGCGAGCTACCAGCAGTTGGCAGGCTACTATGCTGACAGGCTACTGAGTAGGAGTTTCATACTCATTCATTCATCTATTCACTATCCATTCGGGTTGGCGGTGTGTAACTATTTATTACGTGTACCTTCACAATGGCTAGGATTTCGATTGGGGCGCGCGACTAACCTAAAATCAGGAGTTTACCACATTGTGTTTAACTATCCAAATTTAGGTATGGGACTGGTTTCGATAGATTTCCCTTATGATGGACCCCTAGCCTGCGATACTACGTACTATCATCCCGACTTCACTCCCGCTTGGTCATTTCATTCGCATCGCATATTACATTTCATCCAACGGCATATGACATTTTGGATTACTACATTTCTGTACTTATATGGCTTAGAAGGACTTGACAAGATCTGCATATTGCATCACATCTGCAGTATATAACATTTGACTCATTATGATCTGCATTGCATACTCTGATATTATGTGACTCATGAACTTACAGTATATTTCTGCTTACTCTGATAACATATGATTCATGACCTTGCCATTTTTCCTGCTTATCCCGATGTTGTATGATTTATGAGCTTTATTGTATACCTGGTACTTATCTTACACACACTTACACCACCCTCTAAGCTTTTGTAAGCTTATACATGATAAATGCGTGCAGGTGGCGTTAGGTTGTAACAGCGTTGAGCTGGGAGCATGCAGCGATTTCTAGTAGCTTTGATTTTAATACATATGTATTTTCCTTCTAGCATTTTATTAAACTGTTTATATTAGTGGATATGTGATGATGATGATGTTGCCTTTATGATTTGGGTAAACTTGTGGTTATGCTTATTACAAGACAAGCGTACGTTGAAAAATCCTCCTTGTAGGATCTCAGGATCAGAATCTGGCGTATGCTGTGCTGGGAGCCGAGAATGGGGTACTATGAAGGCTGTCGGCACCAGATTCGACGATCAGGATTCCTGTGAATTTGATTTCTGGGTTTGGGGCATGACAGAAGTTGGTATCAAAGCATAACTTGGGAATACCTGAAGCTAACATTACATATCTACTGATCGTTACCCTTCACCCTATAATTATTGAGAACTTAGAATAGTTAGATCCTCGAGTTTGAATAACTTAGAGATTTTCTGATATAGCTCCCTACCGTCGAGTTTGTGAGGCTTTATCGTATTCCGGTTTCAATCATTTCAAATTCAATATTCTAGGCTCAGTTGGATAGTTGTAGTGTGGATGAAGCATTTTTAGAGCAGAAGGCTGAGATTCGCAGGCGTTGTCCCCATCTCTTAGGTGCTTGGTTATGTTTTCATAAGATTTTCCTTCCTTAGTTGAGCACTGTATTAGTTGTGTCATGTTTTAAATTTTGAGGATGAAATTTTTATTAGGTGGGGAGAGCTGTAAGACCCATATCCTAGTCTGTACTGTTCTATCAACTCCCGCGATCCTCCCATTCAAATTTTGACAACTTGCGACTGATGATCGATGCTTGCGCTCGATCCTGAGTCTTATCCTGTATATCTGAGTCGGTTCAATCCGAGACTTGTATCATTGCGACCGCACCGTCACCGAGGTTACAACGCCGTGACTCGTGCACCGATCCGATACCCTAACAGGGAGATGCAGACCCGCGTTCAGTTTGAGAAAAAACACCGCGCGTTGTAAATCCTAAGAGAATCTCTACAACATGTCCCATCAATCAATCAACCCATCAATCCATCAATCACTTCATGTCAAGTACACATCTCCTTTCACCCCATCCCCAAGAAACCACCAAAGTCAACTCTTTCTCACCCTCTCTCTTACACCACCTTACATGTCAAGTACCACATCCATCACTTCATCACCCATCACTCTCTCTCCTTATATCTCACTTCTCTCTCTCTTTCTCAACTCATTTTCCAAGAAAGAGAAGTGGTAGACGTCCATGGTTTTCCAAGAGAGAGTGTGTGTTGTGTGTGGCCCATTCCTCTCCCAAGATCTTCCATCCTAGCCATTCAAACCTCATCTCCCTCCATCAAAGAGAAGCACAAGGAGATCGGCTTTCCAACAGACCGAGAAGATCGATAGGTGGGTGTTTCTACAAGGTAGTTTTCATATTTTTATAATGGGCCAAGTGAGGCTTATCGATCGATGGTATGGATCTCACTTTGGACCCTAAGATGTGGCCGGTGGCCTACCTTGATCCTCATGATCATTCCATGATGGGGCCATTCTCCATGGACCCCATCATGATGTTTATTTTCAATGTATGGATAAGGTCATCTAGGCCTTGCATTTGGTGGAGAAAGGATCTCCACCGTTGATTTTCAGTTTGATGGGCCCACATGTAATGGGACCCATTTGATACATGATGGATTTCAAGGGAGGGCCCATAATGTTTGGGTCCCTCCATCACACTCGTCCCACTCCCTTTTCCTCTCTCTCCCTCTCTTTTTCATTTATTTTCCTTGTGTAAGATGCATTGATTGTGTGGCCCACTTGGATGGACCCCCCCCCCCCCCCCCCCCCAACCATGAAGTAAGTATTATATCCAAGTCATCTATATGTGGGGTCCCCCTTATATGGGTTGTACCCACACCATCCATCATGTGATGGCCCACTTGAGCAAGGCCCACCTCTTAATGCATGGGCTGTGACAAAACGTCCAGCATCTAGGGACGCTAGACGTCACTATGCAAAAACACAAATGTTAGCTTGTTTCCAAGCTAATGGGGTGGCCCACTCATATAGTCCCCATCTTGATGTATGATTCCAATCCACGCCGTTTATCTCATTCCCTGACTCATTTTAGGCGTTGAGTCAAAAAATGGAGTCGATCTGATATTCAGGCGAGCCATAGCATAGCAAGCATTGTCTTTACCGTTAAAAAATCTTCCTATCATTTTTATACTCCAATATATATTGAATATTGGGCTTGTTTGGCTTGTCTTGTGATATGAGGACTAATGATAGGGTTGGATTCATTGGATGCGGGCCCTACACAGGAAAAACCACGAGAAAATGCGATTTCAGAAAATATATAAATATATGTATAAAACAGCAGCAGCGCTGCTACTGCCAGAGAGCAGGCAACGCCTGCGCATGGGACGGGCGGCCGTGTAGGCAGGGACCCACAGCCCTGTGTGTGGGCCCCGTCATGATGTATGTTTAGTATCCACACCGTCCATTTGATGGAACCCATCCTCAGGTGGGGTCCCTCCAAGAATGAACCATATCTAAGACTTAGGTGGCCCACATCATAGGAAATAGTGTTGATTGAGCGTCTACCATTGAAACTCTTTTTTATGGCCACAGAAGTTTTAGATCATCTTGAAATATTTTTTTCCTATTCATTCAGGTCTGAGTGACCATATCAACGTATTGGAAGGAAAATAAACGTTATGGTGGGCCCCACATGGGACCCACAGTGATGTATGGGTTTTATTTCCACCGTCGAGGCAGACGGTGGAGCCCACAATAATGTATGTGTCTATGCATGCTGTCCACCACTTGGACAGTGGGACCCACCATGATGCATGGGTTGCATCCTAACCATCCAACCATTTTTAAAAGCCCATTTTAGGACTTGAGACTAAAAAATGAGTCAGATCTAAGGTTCAGGTGGAACCCACGATGGTGTATGTGTTTCAGCACCGTCCATCCCTCTTACTGACGGTGGGGCCCACATATATATATGTGCCTTATCCAGGCCGTCCACCTCCAGCTACGTGGGGCCCATTTGATGATGTAAGGTTTCATCCAGCCATCCATTGGCTAGGATGGTGGAACTCACCTTTCTGTTTTTATTTTTATTTTCTTTTATATATTTCTTTAATATATATACAAACCGTCCATCCCTCTTGCTAACGGTGGGGCCTACTTGAGGATGTGAGTCATCCAAACGGTCTAAATCAGTGGGACCCACCTCTGATATGTGTTAGATATCCTGACCGTCCATCAATGGACGTCCTGTACAGACTGTCCATCAATGGATGTCCAGAGCTGCACGCCTGTTGTTTATATATATATATATGTGTGTGTGTGGTAGCCCCACGTAGGACCCACCATGTTGTATGCCTTCATCTACACCGTCCAGGTATGCCTTCATCTACACCGTCCAGATACCTGGACGGTGGAAAGCCACCATGATACATGAATTTTATCCAACACCGTCCGTCCGTTTAGGACATGGACCCCACGGCCATGATGTATGTATTGAATATCTATACCGTTCATTTGATGAGGCACATTGAGATGTATTTGTAGCCCAAGGGTTGAGGCCCATTATGATGTATTAGGGCCCATGGGTTAAGGCCCACTATGATGTATTAGGACCCATGGGTTGAGGCCCACTGTGATGTATTCAAGGCCGTTATTGAGGTTCCCTTGATGTGTATGGCCCGTTGTTGAGGCCCACCTTAATGTGTATGGGGCCGTTGTTGAGGCCCACCTTGATATGAATGTAAGGCCTATGTAAGAGGCTCATCTTGATTTATTTGTTCCAACGTCTAGACCGAGTGGAATATGAGCACCGGTGCCTATACCATGAGGTCGTGTCTCCCACTGTATCGTGGTCCGTTGGAAGGGGGTGTGCCTTATCTGCCCGAGTGAGGGGGCTATAAGCTAGGCTGAGTATGACCAGCTTATAAATGGGTACGATATCGATGTGTCGGATAGGTATTGGCAGACTATTGGCCAGGTGGATAGTGAGGTCTCTTATGCTCACTGGGCTGTGCAGTTAGGGAGGAGGCAGTCGGAGTGGAGTGTAATAGACCTCGGTGATTTCTCAGAGAGGAACTGTACTGATATGTGGACTTGATATGAGGACTGACATGATATTATGACACCCCGTTACTGTTGTACGTGTGGGCGGGCACACGTGGGTGGACATTGATGTGGGCGGGTGTGATGTGGGCGGGACTGAGGCTTGGGCGAGCTACTAGCGGTTGGCAGGTTACTATACTGACAGGCTACTAAGTAGGAGTTGCATACTCGTTCATTCATCCATTCACTATCCACTCGGGCTGGCGGTACGCAACTATTTGTTACGTGTACCTTCGCAATGGCCAGGATTTCAATTGGGGCACGCGACTAACCTGAGATCAGGAGTTTACCACATTATGTTTGACTATCCAAATTTAGGTATGAGACTGGTTTGGATAGAATTTTCTTGTGACGGACCCCGTAGCCTGCGATACTACGTACTATCATCCCGACTTCACTCCAGCTTGGTCATTTCATTCGCATCGCATATTGCATTTCATCCAACGACATATGACATTTTGGATTACTACATTTCTGCACTTATATGGCTTAGAAGGACTTGACAGGATCTGCATATTGCATCGCATCTGTAGTATATAATATTTGACTCATTATGATCTGCATTGCATACTCTAATATTATGTGACTCATGGACTTACAGTATATTTCTGCTTACTCTGATAACATATGATTCATGACCTTGTCATTTTTCCTGCTTATCCCGATGTTGTATGATTTATGAGCTTTATTGTATACCTGGTACATCTTACACACACTTACACCACCCTCTAAGCTTTTGTAAGCTTATACATGATAAATGCATACAGGTGGCATTAGGTTGCAGCAGCGTTGAGCTGAGAGCATGCAGCGATTTCTAGGAGCTTTGATTTTGATACATATGTATTTTCCTTTTATCATTATATTAAACTATTTATATTAGTGGATATGTGATGATGATGATGTTGCCTTTATGATTTGGGTAAACTTGTGGTTATGTTTATTACAAGTCAAATGTACGTTGAAAAATTCTCCTTGTAGGATCCCAGGATCGGAATCTGGCGTATGTTGTGCTGGGAGTCGAGAATGGGGTACTACGAAGGTTGTCGGCACCGGATTCGGTGATAACCATATCCTTAGGAGACCTATGAAGTAGATAACCATATCCCATAGGCTCCTACAAACAGAGATATAATAGCAATGTAATAAAATACATTCTCACACCCTGATCCATAGCTCAAGTAGTAGACTAAGTTAAAGATAGCTCATTTCAACACTGAGGTCTTAGTATTGATCCTTAGTGGGGGTGGCTAACAGTGAAGTGTGAACTGATAGTGGGGTGTATTAACAAGCTACAAAATAAAAATAAAAAATACATGATCTACCAAAAACATGAAAGCTTCATGGAGTTCCATGAATGGTCCACCAAAAAAAATCTCTTTTGTTAATGCGACACTAGCAAACAGTGTCATGACCATTGTTTTGGTGGCCCAACACATGGATGGGCCATGTTCTGAAAACTACATTGATTGGAATCTGGGAAGGATCTTATCACCAACCTTAAAGAGGGAGGCTAAACAAGAATGATGAGTAACAGGCCACATTCAACAGGCAAAACTCATGAATGTACATGTTTTTGGCCTAGTGCCAAACCATGTGGCCTAGGGTTAATGGAGGGGAATTCAAGCATATTCAATCAGATGAAAGGGTGTAGTTGGACTGAGAATTCATAATTACACCATACCAGATATTGCACATCCCATTAAACCCAATGTTTCATGCTAGTAAGATGCACATCAAAGCTAATGATAATTTTCTACAAAGAAGTAGTTGTCCCAGGAAACAGAATTATGGGATTTTGAAATTGAAATTAGTGCTGGCTCTAGGAAAAAAGCTAATGATAATTTGAAGTAGTTATAACATCAAAGCTGATGGTAATTTGTTGTCTTTCTAGGAAAAAAGTGTCGGCTCTTCTATTTCCAATGCAAATATTGAAATTAATTGTTAGATGTTTTTTTTTCCACCAATGCTTCTGGTTGTTGAGATGTTTCATAGTTGAAAATTTGTCAGAAGTCTGATCAGATTTAGTTTTAAGTGGAACTGAGCGCTGCTTGTTGTGTGGCTTGACATGCTTCTTATATTCACTGCAAGGAATCAAAACTGTAGAATCTGAGTTGACTCCGCAAGAGAATGACTGAGTTGCTCACTTGAAATTCAGTTTCACCGAGACGAGTGAAGCAAAACAAAATGGAAATTGAAACTGAAATGAAAAGAAATCGAATTGGAAATTTATGCATCAAATCCGAAGTAATTGTTTGTAGCAATCCTTTCTATAAACTACATGCAATTGCAGAAGTTCAAAATAGTTAAATGGACTATTGAATGATGTTCAAACAATCTCCTAGGGCATCACTCTAGTAGAAAGGATGGAACGTAACATAGCTAGAAAACTGAGATGATTGAGATGCATGGTGGATTAAAGAAAAAAGAGTGTTGATTGCAAGAAAACCCATCAATCCCTTAGTCTAGACTAGAGATCAAAAAACCACCATCTTCTTTTCTTCCAAAGGTAAAAGTGCAAAAAACAACTTTTATTCATGAAGTAACATCATGTTATCACATGTATAATGTTAGCTCTTGCATAATACAAAAGAGATGCCTAAAAACTAATGAAAGGATGAAAATGCTCACCCTAATGGAGGAAAGTATTTTCTCTTATACATGATTTACCAATTACCATTATCTCTTATGTTAGCTCAGACTTATGTAAGCCCAGACATGCATAGTAAATTGTTTTCTCTTAAATTACTTAAATTACCCAAATTCAATATTGAAAAAGTTGATTATATGGTGTAAATGGTCCAGGTTGATATTTCCAACCATGCTACTTCCAAAGCTGGTGGATTTCACCGCTACCGTTAAACAATCCAAACATGGTTTCAAAGTAAAACCTAGGATTTACACATTGAATGCTTCCATTGTAAACATGGAATGAGATGTCCTCCAAATATGAGATTCCACGACAAACCTTAACACCACATAATCATTGCATTAAACCAATTCCATCCCACCTAATCCCATGTGCCAAACAGGCCCTTAATGTTTTACCTGGTTTCTTAATAATTATAGCTTATAAATGTAAAGAAAATAACAAATTTTCATTAAAAATGTTCACAGAAACATTCTGAAATGATAGACTTTCAGTACATCCTGTTTCCTTAATATAACAACATGACAAAAATAATTGGGATTAATTATGCTACTGGCTTTATATCATGGGCACATTCTGAGTTGCTTGAGATTTTCTAACATCCCATATTAGGGGACATTTGACTCTAAACCACATGAAAATACCTCTCAATGAGGAGCTTTAACTAATTTCTTCGATGCAGATACACAACTGAAATCATTTCTAACTTCGTTGTCTATATTTGAAACAACTAACACTCCATTAGCTAAGCCATCCTCATCTAGGTCATAAAAGAAGAAGAAAAAGAAGAATGCCAAACTCCCAAATGAGGGCAAGGGAGATGAAATACTTAACCTTAATTTTGAGAGTGTACATGGAGATGATGAATCAGATTCAAGAAAATCTCAATAATTTTATGCTTGCACAAGAAAGTTGTAAATGAGAAAAGTGAGTTCGAGCAATACATAATGGAGTGCTAGTTGAGCATGAAAGATGTTACCAACAAGTACTAGTGGAGAGCACTGAAGCATCTCTTAACACACAAGGAATTGGTGAAAATCTCCATTCAAATGTCTGTTGAATTAAGAGATCAATTTTTGATAAATATTATGGGAGATCGGGCATCAGATTGTCCTCATGTTTTGTTGTCTTTTTGTAATAAAAATAAATTTCAAAAATAAAAGTTATTTTTAAAAAGTAAACAAATATAATAATTATTTAAACTTTTCATAAATAGTGTGTATAACCAGTCGGAAAGAGAAAGGATTTTTGCTTCCACAATGAGGGTTTAAATCTCCTCCAAGACGGTGCGAAGCACCATCCATGCACACAGTGTAGGCTGTCGGGCTGCTTGAGTGCTTTTTGGCACTTTATTAGGCACACTTAGCACTTTGCATGTTCGCATCGTCACATGGAGCCAAAAGAGCCTTAGTCCTTTTGGCACATGATTCAAATTTTTTGGTCATGGTGCAACTTGAAAAAACTAAAGTATTATTAACCTTAGTGTTGATTGAGAGTGACTGTGACATGGTTGTACATGTGACACATATTCCACGTGTCGCACATGTGGCAAAAGTTTTAAATTGTTGGATGACCTTTTTCTATCCAAAAAGGTATAGAAATAACTGTCATAGGACAAAGGGCCATGTCCTTTCATGAAAGGATGTTGTTTGCTATGAATGGGTGTGAATGTCGTGAACAGGTACTTTGGTATCTCTACAACAAGAACTCCATGACCATTCAATTCCTATAAATCCTGGATATTATAATTCAGAAAGTAGTCTCGAATATGACCTCTTACTATGTTTTTCCAATACATTATAAAGGAATATCAGTGTCAAAACTAGAGACCTGTTCAACACTTAAATGTGCAAATTTTCATGTTTGAAAATTGGATTGAGAGTTCATTGTATCTTTAAGACAATTTGCAGATTTCCTGTCATTTGCGCTTGCTAGAACTACTAGGAAAAGGGAAGCAAATCTATCTTGAGAAATTGATTATTCAAGTCGAGCATTGAACTCGACAGATCTGATTGTCTCATTATATGTTTTCTATATCCTCTTTGTGTTCTAAATTGATACATTTTCTAACATTCAAAACAGATTTTAACTCTAGTCACAATGGAGGCTATTCATTCCATTCAAGTTATGAATCAAGATTTTGTTCGATCGAATCGAGATGCTTTTCTTCTCAATTCTTCTCAAGGTGGCAGCAAAAGATGCTTTTCTTTTTGACAACTCTTAAGTTATCTTACATCCTTGATGATGAAACTGCCTTCTCTACCCAAGCCAAAAGACGACGACTCAGAACAAGTGAAGGCGGAACGGAGGAAAAGGAAGGAGGACGATTTTCTATGCAAAGGTCATATCCTAAACACCCCCTCTAACTCTATCTATAACTCATATCATAAAATATCCTCTGCTAAAGACCTTTGGACAAAATTGGATTAAAAAGATAAAAGTGAAAAGGTCAGTACTCAGAAATTTCTGATCGACAATTATGTCCACTTCAAGTTAAAAAATGATCAGCCAATTCTCTCTCAAGTAACCAAAATTTAGAACTTGGCTAATTAATTAAAGATTGGTGGTATAGATCTTCCTGAAAAATTCTTGGTTTGTATAGTAATAGTAAAATTACCCTCATCATGGTTTGATTATAAAAAGAAACTGAAACATGATGAGAAGAAGTTCACTATTGAAGGGCTTCAACGACATCTTTGTATAGAATAAGAGTACAGAAACAGAGATAAGAGAGAAAATGTCTCAGAAAATCATTTCAAAGCACATATAGTAGAAAAAGACAAGCTAAAATTTTAAAACTCTAAATCTATTCCCCCAAAGAAGGATACAAAGTTTAAGAAAAATGAATTGAAAAAGGGTAAGTGTCACTTCTATAATAAGCCAGGACAATACATAAATGAATGTCGACACAGGAAGAATCAATTAAAAGCTCAGGCTAATATTTTAGAAGTCCAACTTATAGCAATGGTTAATGCAGCCAATACAGTAATATCTGATGGTGGATGATGGGTAAATACTGGTGCAACCATTCACATATCAAAGGACAGAAACATCTTTAAGACCTATGAAGGTATTATAAATGGATAAGAAGTGAAGATGGGTAATAACATTCGTACAAATGTTATTGGAAAATGAACATTGGAGCTTCAGTTTATATCAGGCAAAAGACTGACACTAATAAATGTATTACATGTACCTAACATGTCTAAAAATCTAGTGTTAGGTGATCTTCTTAATAATAGAGGATTTAAAATAGTGTTTGAGTCTGATAAGTTGGTTATCATCAAGAACAGTATGTTTGTAGGCAAATAATATTCATGTAATGGAATGATTAAATTGAATATCAATAATAATAATGATGATGTTTCCATTTATATAGTGGATTCTATTTATTTATGACATGCTACACTAGGTCATGTTAATTATCATTCAATGAAAAGAATGATGATCCTAGGACTTATATCAAAACATGGAATAGAACAAGAAGAGAAATGTGATGTGTGTGCCCATTCTAAAATAGTCAGAAAATTCTTTGCAATTGGTTTTAGAAAATCACAACCCTTAGAGTTGATTCATTCCAATATCTGTGATTTAAATAACACTTTAACTCGTGGTGGAAAAATATATTTTATCACATTTATCAATAATTTCACTAAATTTTCCTATGTATACTTTATAAAATCTAAAGATGAAGCCTTTAAAATGTTTAACCTTTATAAGGTCAAAGTGAAAAATTAGTTGAATATAAAAATCAAAGCCCTCGAAAGTGATAAAGGGGGTGAGTACTCTTCTAATGAATTCAATTACTTCTGTAAATAATCTGGATTACCGCTAAATAATTCACCCACTAAAGATGAAGCCTTTAAAATGTTTAACCTTTATAAGGTCGAAGTGAAAAATCAGTTGAATATAAAAATCAAAGCCCTCGGAAGTGATAAAGGGGATAAGTACTCTTCTAATGAATTCAACTACTTCTGTTAATTATTCTGGATTACCACTAAATTTGTAAAGGGGGGGAGGGGGGCATTGTTAATAATAAACTATATTCTAAATGATATCCCAAACAAAAAATTGGATATATCCCCAAATGAATTTTGGAAAAAGAAGAAACCTAGTCTTCATTACTAGAAAGTATACAGAAGTATCGCAAGTCAGGATAATTGATTCTAAAAGAGTAAAATTAGGTCCTATAGGAATCAAGTATGCCTTTGTGGGTTATGGGATTAATAGTCCCGTATATAGATTTTTGATTTTATTACAATCTACTTTTACTGACAAAAATATGATTGTAGAGTCTAGGGATGCTATATTTTTTAAAATACAGTATACAAAGACTTTATGAACAATCATAAAAAAAATAATAATAATAAGCATGTTGATGAAAATATAGTAGAACCAATGAATGAAGAACCTAACAACATTCATGATCAATCTAGCACTCATCCAAAAGGAAATGAACTAAGAACATCGAAAAGGGAAAGAAAAGAAACATCTTTTAGCCCATATTTTTATATGCTCCTTATAAAAGGGGATAAAAATGAAATAAGAAAATAGATCACTTTACCACTAAGTATTGAAGGTGATCCTTTGACACTTAGTGAAGCTCTCTCATCTCCTGATATACAGTTTTGGTGGGAAGCCATCGACGATGAAATGAATTTTATAGTCTCAAATAATACTTAGTCTTTTGTTGATCTTCCACCAAGTTCAAAGTCTATAGGATATAAGTGGATTTTTAAAAGAAAGTTCAATCTTAATAGAACCATAAATAAATTTAAAGTTCGGTTGGTTGTTAAAGGATTTAGATAAAAGAAAGGAAATGATTTTTTTGATACATATACTCTTGTTGCTCATATATCTACCATTAGGACTTTAATTACTTTTGCAACAATTCACCACCTAATAATCCATCAAAACAGCATTCTTAAATGGTGATTTAAATGAGAAAGTCTATATGGAACAACCTAAAGGGCTTGTTCAACCTGGGCAAGAGAAGAAAGTGTGTAAACTGATTAAATCTCTCTACGGGCTCGAGCAAGCTCCTAAATAATGGCATGAGAAGTGTGACCAAGTATTTCAATCTAATGATTTTAGAGTAAACTAAGTAGATAAATGTATATATATTAAAGGTCAAATCATTATCTGCTTGTATGTAGATGATATGTTAATATTTGGACCAAAGGTGGATTATATGAAAGAAACAAAAAAGTTTCTAAGTACCGACTTCGACATGAATGATATGGGTAAAGCTAATGTAATATTAGGTATCAATATTTATAATCTTAATGATGGAATAGTCTTAACCTAATCTCATTATATAGAGAAAGTGCTAAAGAAGTTTAGCCACTATGATGGTAAACTAGTTTCAACCTCATTTTATCCAAGTATTAAATTAGTTAAAAATATTGGTAGATGTAAAGCATAACAAGAATATGCTAGTGTTATTAAGAGTTTAAATTATGTAATGAATTGCACTAGACCCGATATAGCATTCACTGTAAGAATGTTAAGCAGATATACCAGTAATCCAGGATAAGTACATTAGAATGCAATATCAAGAGTTTTGAAGTATCTAAAAGGAACCATAGATTATGGACTGCATTATAAGTCATATCCCGTTGTACTTGAAGGCTACAGTGATGCAAGATGAAATGTAGATAGCATAGAATCTAAATTTACAAGTGGCTGGATATTTACTCTTAGAAGAGGAGCAATATCATAGGCATAAAAGAAATAAACATGCATATATCACTCTATAATGGAAAGTGTGTTTATAGCACTTTATGCTGCATGTAAAGAAGGAGAATGTCTAAGATACCTATTGATGGAACTCTCGTATTGGCCAAACCTACGCTTACCATATCTATCTTTTGTGGGCTACTATTTGTCATGCTATAAGTAAGACATATAATGATAAGTATAGAAATGTAAGTCTAAGGCATAACTTTGTTAAAGGATTGCTCAGAGATGAAGTAATCACAATGGAATATGTTAATTCATCATGAACTTAGCAGATCCATTAACAAAATATTTATCAAGATATCAAATAAGAAAACCACTAAAGGAATGAGACTAAGATCTATAAAGATATAACTTTCACTCTTGATGAAAATCCTACCTAAGTTTTGAAATATAGGCTAAGTTCAAAGGGACAAACAAGTCAAGTATGTGACTAAAATATGTACTAGAAATAAATTGAGTCTTATTCCTGAAACTATAGTGCTTAGTTTCTACATTTCATGGGAGGCTGAGTACTAACTCTTAATAGGTCTATAAGCAAACTTTGTTGAGATGAAGCAGAATCATCTTTAATAAATATACCTATATGAGTAGAGAACTGATGCCACTTTTAAAGAGATTGATATCGTTTTTAAAATACTCATGAAATTAGGATACGCATAAAGCTAGAAATGTGCGAACTTTTAGATCTCCAGTTATATATGAATAGATGTGTGTTATATATTTGGTGAGTCATATAAGGTCCTTAGTTCAAGACTAATGGGTCGATAAGTATCTGACAAGACCTTGATACCTATACACTAAAATAAAGGTTCAAATCTATAAGATACCTTTACTTATACACCCATTTATACTGATATGCCATTTGTTCTACTATTTGGTTTTATTTTTGAAATTGTGGGGAATTGTTGTCTTTTTGTAATAAAAATAAAATTTAAAAATAAAATTTATTTTTAGAAAGTAAATAAATAATATTAATTATTTATACTATCCATAAATAGCGTGCATAGCTAGTCAGTAAAAGATATGGTTTTTTCTTCCGCAACCAGGGTTCAAATCTCCTCAAGGACAGTGTGAAGCACCGTCCGCACCGGTGGCCTGGGCTGCTTGGATGCTTTTTGGCACTTTATTAGGTGTACTTAGCACGTGTGCATCGTCGCATGGAGCCAAAAGAGCTTTAGTTTTTTTGGCACGTGGTTCAAATTTTTTAGCCATGGTGCAACTTGACTACCTTGAAGTATTATTAACATTAGTGTTGATTGAGAGTGACTGTGACATGGTTGTACATGTAGCACATATTGTGAGACCCGACCCGAGTTCGCATGTGTGCATGTGTGTGTGAGTATATATTTCATTCATTTTGGTCCCGTGGTCCTACCAGTCAAATTCCACCGACCCGTAACCCTTAAGTAGTGTTTGGAGTCATTCTTGAGTTCGATCACATTGACCTGACTCAGATCGGCCTGAGACCCATGCCATCTTGTCCGTATCATCACCGGGGTTCCAACGTCGCATCCCGTGCATGAATCTGACGTGTACATCTTGAGATATTAATCGCACCATTCTTGGTCATTCAACATGCATGTGGGACCTACGTAGACCCATGAGCATGTTTTCCCATGTGAGGGCCCCACCTTGTGCTCTCTTTTTTATGATAATTACTCCTAGCCTAGCCATCATTACTCCTTTTTTTCAAAATTCATCATGAGCTTCTTTTTCTCTTTTCTAGAGAGCAACCATGGGATTTTCTCTCTATCCCAAGCAAATCTCTCTTCCTTAAGCTACCCATTCTCCCAAACTAATCATCACTTTTCTAGAACCCTTCCATCATTCTCTCTTCTCTCATTTTCTCTCCTTCTCCCTTTCTTGCATATTGGAAATGTCCACTACTCCTCCATTTTTCCAGCAACTTCCCCTCCATCTCTCTCTTAATCCAACCGTCTTCACACCATCTCCTCCATTAGAACACCACCTTTGTAGCTTTGGACCTAGTACCTTGAAGGAGAGGGTGGATCTTAAAGGTGGGTGTTACTTATTGAAGCTTCTCTCTTCTTTCTTTTTACATCTCTTTTCTATCAGACTTGGGAGTATGTAGGACCCATCAATTAATAGTGGAGGTCCTATATTGTAACACCCCAGATTTTTACCAACCTAGAGTTAGATGTCCTTAGGCAGTGGGTCAATCATAACACTCTCAAAGCTCAATCACAAAGTCTAAAAATTACTTTCCAACCCATTTCCTTCAAAATCTCACCTTTCACCACCTCATTCTTCAAATTTCTCCAAGTACTTTCATGTTGGACACAAATCCTAAAGTTTAAAAGGTGAAGAACTATACTTAAACTAAAACTTATTGTAAATGGAACATACATGAATAAAATGGGATTTTGACTATTAAATTTTTAGAATTTCATGATATAGATATAATATTTTGATAGGTTAGCTTCTTCTACCCCAAAATCAAATATTGTACGTCGCGTAACTCATTCTGGTTTTCAAATGAGACCCGATAATGCCTCGACGGACTCGTAGGCACAAACGACACATTTTGGGGGGACCCGGGGTGGGTCTCACATGTTTTCAACATCCCAAAGGGGGGGAGGACATCGCCCCTGGGACAAGCCCTCGCCCAAATGACCAGTGACCTGCGAGGGGCTCGGCAGTTTGGTGAGGCCTTGTCCATACAACGGATTGAGCGGCCCGCTTTTTGTAATTTTTTTCCAACTTTAAAAAATCATATCTCTCTCATTATAACTTCGATTTAGGTGATTCAAAAACCAGATTGAAGATAAATGAGTCTAATTTCATATAAAAATATAAGAAAAATATAATAAAATATATAATATAGATTTAAGTAGATCGTTGTGACAACTATTTGAAAATTACTTGTTGGACAGCTTCTGCTTCTGGAATTTTTAAAATTTTTCTACAACGTGAAATCTCATTAAATTTGGTGAAGATAGGAAAAAATTGATGATGAACTATTAAAAAAATTATTAAAATAATATAATATCTAGAAGTGCCATAAATGGGGCATAGAATGGCCCTCGGACCGTATTCTACCATAATTATGGTAGAATTTGGTTAAGTACTAAACTAAATACTTAGTAGAATTAGTTTGAACTATTATAAATATGAACTACAAGACCCAAAATGAGTACGACCACTAATGCTACGTTACCTAGAAACTTAGGATCAATCTCTAAACCTAGTTGCTCTTGGGAGCATCGTGAAAATTCGTATCGGACCTGGACCGCACGTCAAATGTTCGATAGTGACGAATTTAGACGAATATGACTGTCTTGTTAGACTTGATGACCACCTTAGAAATCAAGTCCAGATGGTATCCCGTGACGATTTTCTTGAGTCCAGAGCGAAGTGCGTGAGAAACGTAAGTGTTTTTAGAAATTAAATACAAATTTAAGTAATCTGAGTCGTGTCGCTTGTAGACCAATTATAAGCATTCAGACCATCAGAATCTGACCCAAATACACCCTCGGATCAGGAGAAATGCCCCACATATGCTAATATACTTGTAGCCCTAATCGAGTGTCGGTGACCGTTAAACTGAAACTTGTCCGCCACGGTCGATCTATAAACTCGATCGGACTGAAAACTTAGCTCAATCAAGATCCAATATCAGGGATCTTAAGTCCGACTGCATTCAGCAAAGGGGCCTCTAGAAATGCTCTGTTGAGTTGAAACAGATGAGTTTTAGTTATAATCTAAGTATACCTTGGCCATAGGGCCATTTCCATCAATCCTAGGCCTATATAAAGGCCTAAACCCACCCCATTTCTATTTCATACGATTTTACAACCCTAGGAGAGAGAAAAGATCAAAAAGAGAAGGAAAGAGAGAGAAAGTGTGAGAGCGAGAGTGGGAGAGAGTTCACAGGATTCGATCTCATCACTCCATGGGCTAAAATACCAATTCTACATCGCTATTCTGGCGATTTCGATTCTGAAATTGGGTAATAAAACCTAACCCTAATCTGTTTTAGGGTTTTAAATAGTGTAATGCTGGAATAGCTAACCTATTCCCTGTTATAGGTGGTTGTTATGTCGTAGATGAAGGAATAGTGATCGAACCGAGTTCATTACGAGTCTGTCGGCGAAAGGTGCAGACTATAAACGTTTAGGTTATGGTTTTCAAGGCTTTCAATGTCAGGAATGATTTATGTCTGACTTGATTGCTATCACAAATGCTAAATACAATGTCTTCCGTATATTACATAAATATATATACTTTGTTGATTTTTAAATGCATTTCATGTGTTTGTTGAATTGACTGAATGAATATGGAATTACGGTTTGCACTTGTTATGATTGATACTTAGAAATACATGATTAGTGTATGTGTGGCAACTCCTATGTGAAAGGAATTACTGTAATATGTGTTTAACTAAGCTATTACATTATGTGAATATGTGTAGCCTAAGTGTTTGATAAAATGCCTGAATAAGAAAACGCACTTTGTAATGTATTTAATGAGGATGTTGAGATGTGGTCCTCAATCCCCTCATGCATAGTTACAGTTTCCTGTATGTAACTTACCTTACTACTATGTGATTTATGGGAGAATTACCTATGTATGATAACATGTTTAATACGTGTTTGTTGAAATGTTTGTATACATTTGGAATTTAGATTTGTGATTGCCATGATTAACTGTCGTAGGTACATGCTTGTTATATATGCGACAACTCCTTGGTAAGAGGATTTGCGCTAATACGTAATATAACCAATATACGTGATGTATGTTGGAAGGTGTAGTTTAAATGTTTGTAAAAATGTTTGAATGAGTTAGTAGTTAGTAAATTTTGATTTATAAGGGAGTTGAGATATGAATCCTAACTACCTTAGTTGTGTGTATGATTTCATCCATGTACTATATATGATTCATATTTAGCTGTGTGTTTGATTTCCTCCATGTACTGTATATTCATATTTCCATAGTATGCTCAAATGATTGTAGGATGGACTTATTTATTCATTACTGCTTTGACAATCTCATATGCTTACTTATTGTAATTGCAAGTGGTTGGGACTATATCCTAGTCCATGCAATCGGTAATAGGCCTGGTTTTGGTGGCTAAAGTTATTTCACCACGCAGGATGTGTTCGATGAATCCGAACTGTACTTGGGATGTCGGTAATGGTTAGGCCACATGGAGTGCTTATGCACTTCATGTCGGTTAACTCAACGTGCGCTTGTCCTAGTCGAGTTCATCAAGTAATCCGATTGGTCCGATGTATGTTCACCATGTTTGGACACTACTACTTGAATCCAAGGTACCAAACTCACTAGTGAAACCCTTTTAACCTTGGTACCTCAATCCACTAAAACTCATGATCCAGGCATGGTGGTATGGGACATCGTGGTTGAGCTGTCGGCCTACGCTGGGGGCAACGAGCCTCCCCATAGTAACCAGTGAGTAACCTAGACTCGTGAGCCAAATATGGTGGTATGGGACACTGTATTCGTGCTGTCATCCTACTCTAATTGGTGATGAGCCCTTTGTAGTGACCTCGAACATACCTTAAAATTGCATGGGGGCGACGAGCCTTTTGTAGTAGCTAGGGTATAACTAGGCCTATATTGATTGGTGACGAGCACTTTACAGCGACCTAGAACTATAACATCGTATGAGATTTACTAGGATTGATGACTGTAGAATGGATCATTGTTTGGGAATTGATATAAGGGAGTTACCTTAGTTTCTCAATCCTACTATATGAAAAGGATTAATAAGAACGTGGTAATCATGTTCATGCACCGCATTGCATGTGCCATTTGGCATTAGGTAAAGCACTGAGGAAGTGACTGACATGCGTGACCGTGGGATGAAGATCGCAGAGGGAGTGCAGGCGAGGGCATGCATCATTTATACATATCATTCTTGCATTAACCAGAGTACTTAGGGATGTTTGATTGCATTGCTTTATCATTATTTCTTGACTAAATTGATAACATGTTAACATTTACTTTATTATTTCACTGAGTTGATCACTCACTCCCACATTATGGAACGGTATTTGAAACACCAACCAGTCCCTATTTTAGTTTTAGATGATGGCGATGCTTGCGAAGCGGAGCCGAACTTGTATGATGATGAGGAGGGTTTCTCCTATATACAGCTATCAGGCGGGTCTATATAGACCATGTTCTGATTGACGGGGTCATAGGATTGTTGCTTAGATGTCATTATACTTGTTATTTTGCACTGTTGGGAACACGCATGTATATTCATTTGTTCATTTTGGAGTATACATGTATATAGTTAACCTGGTAACATGTTCACACTCTGGAGACTTACAACAGTTTATACATTTTATATATTTATCACAGTCTTCCACTTGCAAAATTTAACTGTCTCTGGAGTATGATATGATATTTTGGTCTATTCTCACTCATGTTTACTGCACTAATATGAACAACATTCAATTATCATTATCTATATTGCATAAGTGATGCGTTGGAACTCGGGAGCTGAGCTTCTGCTCGACCCCCGATTTTCAGGGCCTTACAAGATGATATCAGAACATGATTTAGATTAAACTGGACCTGGGTTATGGTCATACGATGCACACTAACACACTCTGACTTAGGAAGGGGGTGATGGAATCTACAAACCATATTAGAATCCGAAGTGTCGCCAACGAGCGAGATTAACTACCGTCGAATAGCCCATACGTAACCGAGACCATATAAAATGATCTCATATCCCCACTTTTATTCACTCAACCTTCCATCTTCTTCTACAGCTTACACCCATCCACCACTATTCTTTACAACTCTTCATCTTCCTTATACCCCCCTCATTTGGGCACAAAACCCACATTTTTGTGTCTCATAACCTGCACAACCTCCAAATGATGGGACATTTAGGGCCCATTCGACCAACTGCATTAGGTAAGATTAGGGCGGATGGAATTGTAAAAGTAACAATAAATGCATGTGTAAGGTATTCTCCCTAGATTGGGTGTATCCCATGGTTTCCAATGCCATGGTTGAAATGTATGCAATTAACAGTAAATCCTAAGATTTCCTTTCAAATTATACTTGGAATTTCATCATCATGGGATTTGAAAATCCCATTTCACACTTTCCAACACAAGGCTCATTTTTCAAAGCCTATAAGATTAAATTTTAATCCCATCCCACCCTCCTTCCAAACATGTCATTACCAAATCCCAAGGTGGGATTAGTAACGCAATTAGTAGGTATGGTCCTATGTGTAGTGCTCGAGCACAATCACATTTAAGTCCAGGAAACTTAAAAAAAAAATCATCTAGCGTATAAACTTAGACTTTAGAATACAACTAGTGGATTACCGCTACTCATAAGTTAAGACTAGGCTTTGTCCTTTCATATCTCCTTCTCATTATCTGCTTATTCCTCTCTATGTTCTCTTTCCTTTTGTGACTTTCCCTTATCATTTTGTGACAAAAAGGGGGAGTAGTAAGGTAAAAGGGAGTAGTATGGAAAGGGGGAGTAATTTATTTTTATTTATTTGAATTGATTGATTGAGAAGGATATGTAGATGAGAATATGTTATTGACTGTTTACATGAGCAGTACTCGTATTACTTAGGGGGAGTAGAGTAATTTGTGATTTCATGGCTCATGATTTCTTATTATCTTCTTTGTTGTGTTTTGTCACAAATTTGACAAAGGGGGAGATTGTAAGTGCTATGATTTCATATCCCTTTGGTTGTCAAATTTTATGATGCCAAAACCTATATCTATGTCTTGTATATCTTGTGTTTCATGTTTGAAACTATTCTTTACTTCAAGACATCGCATTTCAAGACAAGATCTTAAATGAAGAAGTTTTCAAGTCATGGATGAAGAATTCAAGTATTGAAGTCTTCAAGTTTGCATGTTCAAGATTCAATCAAGTTCAAGTATATTAGAAGATTTTGTCAAGTCAAGATCAAGCTCAAAAAAGCCTACTACAAGATTTGTATATTCTTAAGCTTCTCTTAAGGGTCATCTGAGTGTACAAACTTTCAATGTCCATCTCACTTTTAAGGTTTGTTTGACCTTAGATTGACCTTAGGATGGGCTTTACAGTAGGTCATTCTGGATACATAATTCATATATTTCAATATGCTTGTTTAGGGTGTTCTAAGACCAGTCCTAGGGACTTCAAGACCATTCCTAGCTCTGTTACAACCAGTCTTAAGTTTTTCAGGACCAGTCCTAGGTTGTTGAAGATTTTTGAATCTTTCTGGCTGTCTTACGACCAGTTCTGGACATCCAACGACCAGTCCTGTTATCACGCCCCAAACTCGAAAATCGGGCTCACAAAATTCCCGATCGCCGAATCCGGCGTCAACAACCTCCGTAAAACCCCATTCTCGGCTCCTAGCGCCCATTCGCCAGGTTCCGATCCTAGGATGCTACGAGGAGGATTTTCAACGTCAGTTTGATTCATAATAAGTATAACCAAAGGCATAACTCACAAACAACAACCAAGAACTCCATTACATTTCCACTATGATCAAAAACTTTACAAGTACAATGAGCATAAAGGAAAATACAATGGTAAGGAACAAAAACTCCAAAAATAATCTGCAAGTGCTCCAGCCTCGGCGCTGTTGTGCCCCAATGTCACCTGCACGCTACGGTCGTGCATAAGCTTATAGAAAGAGGGTGGTGAAAGTGTGTGCACAAGGTAGTAATATGATCATGCAGTATCAGAGTAATGCGGAATATGCAGATGGATCCATAAATATCATGAGCCGTACCAAGGCTATACGATGCAAGATGCAAGTCAAGCATATAATCCTCATCTAAGTCCACATATTAATACAGCTCATCTCTGGGATATCACTGGGGTCTAGTACACTCTAAACCAGATCGTCGCCTCATCGCACGCAATAAGGTAAGTGGAAGAGACCTCACTATCCGTCTGCCAATATCGGGCACGACTCGTCGATAGCGGACCCATTCTTCGAGCTGGTCAGACTCAGCCTAGCATTGCACCCTACACTCAGGCGGGTAAAGCCGCACCCCCTTCCAACTGACCACTACACAGTGGAGAGCGCAGCCATCTGGTAATCGGCCATCAATGCTCATCTACCCACTAGGTCTAGACGTTGGAGCAACCTCTTGGTACCATAAGGGTTTAGGGACTTTCACCCAAGGATATCTATAGCACCCCATGTAGAACAAGATTTTCGGTATCCAATCCTGCCAACCACGATACGCCTGTGGAGGCTACGGCCCCGATGTCGCTAGGGCATACAATAACCATCTCACACAAATGTGAAATGCATGAATCATGCTATCCAGTCATGCAACAAATCCTGTGCATATCGTGCGCTCATGTAGGGTAACACCGCCTAACCGGGAGCCCATAAACAACCTGTCTGAAGGCATATGCTATGATCAATCAATTCTCATATCAAGCATGCATATGATGCGTATGATCATGAGTCATGAAACTATACTAAACATGAAAATAAGTGATGAACCATTCTTACAACGCAGATGGGCCTAGACGGCCTATACACAATAAGTACGGGTCTAACAATGGGCCGTAAGGAGAGTCGTAATGTGGACATCCAACCAACATTACACTCACAATGTGGACGTCAAACCAACATTGCTCTCAAGGCACGATCTTTGTACAAACACACACATCACTGTGTACAAACACACACATCACTGTGGGTCCCATGTGCCTGGACGGTGGGTACAAACACACACATCACTGTGGGTCCCATGTGGGACCCACCTCTATGCTTATTTGAAATCCAACCCGTTCATAAGGTCACTCAGACCTAGTTGAAGTGAAAGCACAAATCTCAGATTGATCTAAAACTTCTGTGGGCCCAAAAAAGGGTTCTAATGGTAGAGGTTCAATCCCATTGTTTCATGTGGTGTGGGCCACCTGAGTTTTAGATCGAGCTGAAATTTGGAGGGGGCTCACCTGAGGAGGGGACCCACCTTATGAACGGCGTGGATCTAACATATACATCATGGTGGGGCCCACGGCAGCAGCTGTGGGTGGCTGTTGGGACGCCCGCTCGGCCCTCAGCGCTACAGGCAGCGCCTGCAGCCTGTCTGACACAAGCAGCAACGCTGCTTCCCTTCCTCTTCTCTATTTTTTTGCCGAAAATCATATGTGGGGCCCGCTACCTGGGAATCCACTCCAGCCATAGAGTTCTAAGTCTCGTAATAGACAAAAAGAGTCCGAAGTTCAATTTTTTTTGGGTGCATAGAAACACCAGAAAATTTCTCAATGGTAACCACCAATGTTCCCCATGCTATGGCCCACCAGATATTCAGATCAGCCTCATTCTTCTACTCAACGGTTAAAACGATGTGGGTAAGAGGATGGACGGCTTGGATTGGATATATACATCAAGGTGGGGCCTATGCAAGTGGCTCACCTCAAAAGCCTCTTTTTTATATATATATACAGGGACGTCCAGCGTCAGTTGGTCTCTTCAAGTACATTATGGTGGGCCCTGATTAGGTGGGCCACCACATGGAAAACAGTGTGGATACTTCACACATAAAGTGGGCCACATTGATGATTTGGATAAAATAAAGGTCTCATGGTGGGGTCCATTCAAATAGGCCACATCACCCTATTGCAAACTCATAAAAAAAATAAAAAATAATAAAATAAAAAGGGAGAGAGAGATGGAGAGTGGGACACGCTTGAGATGGAGGGACCCCGACATTATGGGCCCTCCCTTGCAATGAATCATATATCAAGTGGGCCCTAAAGCATGTGGGACCACCGAAATCTAAAAGCAACGGTGGAGATCCTTTCCCCACCAACATGGACGATCTAGATGACCTTCCTATTACAATAAAATAAACATCATGATGGGGTCCATGGAGAATGGCCCCATCATGGATGATCATGATGATCGAAGTGGTCCATCGGCCACAACTTAAGGTCCCAAGTGAGATCCAAACCATTGATCGGTTGGCCTCACTTGGCCCATCTCAAAAATAAGGAAAACTACTACTATCATGCACCCACCGTCCGATCTTCTTACTCCTATGGGCTCTTTAGCACCTTAACTTCAACTTCAATGGATGAGATGAGGAATGGATGACTAGGATGAGAGATCTTGGGATGGAGAGGTGGGCCACACTTGGAGTTTTGGAAGGAGAGGGAGAATTTCATACGTATGGGGGTGTTTCTCTCTTGAATTTTTTTGAAAATGAGAAAGAGAGACGGAGTTGTAAATGGAGAGAGAGAGAGAGAGAGAGAGAGAGAGAGTGATGGATGGATGTGGTGATGGGTGTGTAAGACACCTTTGTTGACTTTGGTGACATTTGTGTAAGAAAAGCATGGCATTGGAAGAATTTTGAGGCATTTGTATAAGAAAAGTATGGGCATGGAGGACTTTTGTGGCTTGCTTGGAAAAGGGTGAAAGTGATGTGTACTTGACATGTGATGGATTGATGGATTGATTGATTGATGGGATTGATGGGATTGATGTGACACATCGTAGAGATTCTCTTGGGTTTCACAACGCACAGCATTTTTCTCGCACTGAATGTTGGCCCACATCTCTTGACCAGGGTATCGCCTCGACGTGGCATCGGAACCGCAACGATGGCGCGGTCGCTATGGTAATGGTCTTAGGTTGAATCGACTCGGGTTGACGGCATACGAATCAGGGTCATGCGTAAGTATCGGTTAAGAGTCGAAGGTTTCCGGAATTCGACCGGTAAGACCGCGAAAGTCTACGGAACGGTACGGACTAAGATACGGGTCTTACACCTGTGAGTTCTACGACTCATCCTTCAACCAGTCGTAGCCCTACGACTCAAACTCTAGTAACCAAATTCAGGGTCCTACGACCGATCGTAGGTGTCCCACGACCAGTCGTAGGTGGCCCACAACCGGTCGTAGACCTCCCAAGACTGGTCGTGGAACAGCAAAATCTTATCCTGCGGAAATCTTTAAAAATCTTTGAAGCTACGACCAGTCCTAGGATCCTAAGACCAGTCGTAGACGAGATTTTTTAGGCTATAAATTGAGCACGAACTTAAGAGTTTTAGCAATTCAATTCAACTCTATTCAAGCAATCTTTAGGCTATTCTCTGAGATAAGTTTGTGTTTATTTTAAACTACTTTATGCTTATTTAATATTCCTTTTGCTAGCTTGTTTATTATTTGATTTTGATCTACATTCCAATCTTATTAGAAAAGGAGAATTTCTGATATTCCTTCTTCTTGGATTCAAAATCAAATAGAACTAGCCCTTTTGATTTAAAATCAATTAGACTTAGAACCATTCTTAAAGTGAGTATTGGACTTTGAACGTTGAATCGAACTTTACTCCGATTGGTTCTGCCTGGCTTCTTCAAAAGGTGATTCAGGTATTTTACATTTTTATAATTTACTTTCTTTGGCTTTGTTTGAGATTTGCTAGAAAAATCTCATTGTATTGGTTATCTGAGGAGAGCCAGAAAACTCAGATTGTGGGGTTTTTGGATTGTGTAAGCCCGAGATGAAAGACACAATTGTGAAGGTTTTAGGTGAACCTGTGAAACCTATTTTGATAGTGCATGCTAATATCCCCTGTGTGAGGATATTAGGAGTGGAGTAGCATTCTGTGTGGCTGTTGGATAACAGTTGGTGTACACACAGGCGAATCACTATATATCGTTGTATTGTGGATGTGCATTATTCTTTCATTCTTTTATTCATTCAGTTCTGTGGTTTGTATTTGTGGATGAATGTTGTAATCTTTTTATTCCAAGTAAGTGTGGAGAATGTTGTAATAACTTAGGATTTATTTTTGCAAGTTATTTTAATTTCCTTGCTTTTTATTCCTCATTGGTTTGTGATACAAAGGACGTTCTAGAAATAAGGTTGTTGTAACACCCCGGATTTTTACCAACCTGGGGTTAGACGCCCTTAGGTAATGGGTCAACCATAACACCTTGGTAACCCCTCAGAACCCAATTCCAAAGCCAGAGAAATCATTTAGAACCTAATTCTTTAGAAATTTAATGTGAATTAGTCAGCGCTACACTAGATTTCCTGTAAAATTTACACCAACCACTTGAAATACGATCTGAAAGACCCAAAACCTATAGAATCATTGACGCTACGTTACCCTAAAACTTAGGATCAAACTCTAAACATGTTTACTCTCACGAACCCTTTGAAACTTTATATTGGATCTAGACCGCGCGTCGAAAGTCCGATAGCGATAATCTTAGGTAATTACGACCGCTTATTGGACTTGAAAATCAATTCGAAAATCAAGCCCAACCGATATCCTGAGACCATTTTACTGAGTCCGGAGTGAAGAGAGTGAGAAAAGGAAAATATTTAGAAAATTAATTCAATTTAAATAAATCTAGCACATGTCGCTTGCGTGACATTTTTTAAGCGTTCTGACCGTCAGAATCTGACCCAAATACACCCTCGGATCAGGGAACATTTCCCACTCAGGTCAGTGTACTTGGAATCCCTGATCGAGTCTCCGTGACCGCTGAACTGAAACTGGTCCGCCAAGTGCGATCTGGGAACACTACCGGACTGAAAACTTAATGTGATCAGGATCAAATATCCATGAGCTTAAGTCCGACCGCGTTTGGTCAGGGGACCTCCAGAAATGCTCTTTTGGACCGAAAAAGACCCGATTTGGCTATAACCCAAGTATACCTTGACTTAGAGTCTGTTTTAGTTATGTTTGGGCTTATAAAAGGGCCTTAAACCCTTCGCCTTCTAACCCATACGAATTTGGGAAAAACCCTAGGAGAGAGGACAGAAAAGAGAGAGAAAGTGAGGGAGAAGTTAGGGATTTCTCCTGGGATCCTTCCCTGCTGCTCCAAATGCCAAAGCCATCCACCTACATCGTTATTCTGGCGATTCCAACTTCGTTCTAGGTAAGTAAACCCTAACCTTAACCTGTTTTAGGTATTCCTTCGATACAAGTAGTGACGTAGCTGATGTATCTTGTGCTATAGGTCGTCATACAGGCGTTGACGAAGCGTAGAGTTTCTATTCGATTCGTTATGCTTCTACGGCGAAAGGTGTGGATTTTAGACACTTAGATTATCTGTTTTCAAAGCTTTCAATGCCATTTAATGGTAGATTGATGATTAGGATGTTGTTTGACATGTAGAACATGCTGTCTGTTTTTCAATTCGAATACGTATGAAGAATATGAGATTTATGGTATTTTGGATATTTGTAGGAAATACTGTATACGTACGTATTTTTTCGGTATGATTGCCATGAGTATTTACCATGTACCTATACTAGTTATACGTGTATGATCTGTTTGGCGAAGAGATTCGCCCTAATGCACATATTGGTCGACATATGCTATTTAGACTAAGTATTTGTTGAAATACCTAAATCAATATGATTTATGCCTGCCATATGTTTTGAATGTAAGAACATGATTGTTTTGTATTAGACAACTCCTTGATATAAGGATCTGTCATATTATATGTTGGAATCAACATACGTCAAGTACGTTGGAGTTGAGTAGTCTAAGTGTTTGTATAAATGTATGTATTAGTAAGTATTGAGTAAATGGTGTTGTAGATTAACGTTGAGATTGGATTCTCAACTACTTTGATGATGCACATGATTTCCTCCATGCTTGTTGTATTTGAATTGGTTACCTTATGTGTGAAATACTCGTGTATGGTTAACTGTTTATGTTGTATGTTACAACATGCTGATAACATGCTGGAATTACTTGTATTTCAAATTCTCTCTCTCTCATATGATTATTGATTTAGATTACAAGTGTTTGGGGCTATACTCTAGTCCAGGCAGTCGGTAATAGTTTAGAATTTGTGGTTGGATTCTATTTGCCACGAAAGATGTGTATGACGAACCCGAGTCATACTAGAGTCATCGGCAGTGGGTAGGCCACACGAAGTGCTTGTGCACTTCATGTCAGTCGATTCAACGTGCGCTCGTACTAGTCAGACTCATCAAGTAACCCGACTGACCATTGTATGTTCACATTGTATTCGACATAACTGCTTGAACCTAGGGTACTAAACTTACCATTGGAAAGCCCCTCTAACCTTGGTACCTCGATCCCCTAAGATTCATGAGCCGGGCATGGTGGTATGGGACACCGTGGTCGAGCTGTCGGCCTACGCTGGGGCCACAAACCTCCCCGTAGTGACCAGTGAACACCCTACTCTGAGTAGATTATGGTGGTATGGGACACTATATTCTTGCTATCGTCCTACATTGATAAGGTGATGGGGGAGTGGAGCAACGAGTGCGAGCAACAGCCCTGGCATCCCTTTGTAGTGACCTTGAGTTTATCCTGACACCGCATGGGGGCGACGAGTCTTGATACAGTCTTAAGGATATAAACTAGGCCTATATTGATAAGGTGATGGGGGAGCGGTGCAACGAGTGCATGCAACAGCCCTGACAGCCCTTGCAGTGACCTAGAACCGTACTTCGTATGAGATATGCTAGGATTGACGACCCTAGAATAGATCATTGTTTGGGTATTGATATAAGGGAGGTACGCTAGTTTCTCAATCCTGTTGTATGAAAAGGACTAATAATAACTAGGTAATCATATTCATATCGCACTGCATGTGCCTGGAAGATGTGGAGCACTGAGGGAAGAAAGCATGCCGCGGACGTAAGATGATGTCGCATGAGGGAGTATGTCGGTGAGGGCATCCATCATGTCATTTCGTGCCTGCATTAATCACAGTATTTAGGAATGTTTGATTGCTTACTTTACCATTATCGCGTGATTAGTTTGATAACATGTTAATCTTTGCTCTATGATTCCACTGAGTTAGCTACTCACTCCCACGTTATGGGACGGTGTTGTACATACCAACCAGCTCCTATTTCAGTTTCAGATAATGGTGATGCTTACGAAGCAGAGCCGGACTTGATGATGATGAGGAGGATACCTCCTATATGCAGGTTCTGATTGACGGGGTTTACAGGGTTACTGATTAGATGTCAGTACACTTGGTATCTTGCCTTTTATTTACACACCCATGTATATTCTTTTCTTTCTATTTTGGAGTATACATGTAATTAGTTAACCTGGTAACATGTTCACACTCTGGAGACTTACAATCATTTATATATTTTATATATTTATCACAGTCTTCTGCTTGCTAATTTAACTGTCTCTGGAGTATGATATGTTGTTTTGGCTTAGTCTCAATCTTGTTTTATGCCATTCTACAGACAACATGCATTCATCATTATCTATGTTGCATAAGTGACGTTTTGAAACTCGGGAGTTGGATTTCTACCTGACCCCCGATTTTTGGGATGTTACAGTTATCCTACGTTAAACCTTTGGTTTTTGGTGTAAGGTTGTCCTTAGAACTGATAAAGTATCATTCTCTTTATTTTAGGCTATTGAGATTACTTTAAATTCAGCATTGTGCTTTATTTCTTTTATTATTCCGCTGTTATTAGTTTTATTTGGCATTGCCCTATTCACCCCCCCCCCCCTCTAGGGCATATAGCTAGGCCATTTCACCCATTCATATTAAATCAAAGGCCTAACAATGGGAACGAGCGGAGGTCAGTGTATCCACAAATCTACTCATTAAATATGAACATAATAGAAGCCTTAGCCAACTCTATAAGATTAGAAATCCTTTTAGGATGATCTATTAAGGTGCTTATTAACCACTACCTTGGACATAGATTTAGACAAGGACTCTCCTAGACCCAAACCCAAAGGGCAACCTTATAAATAGGAAATTTAAACCTTTCAGTGATGGGCATTCCCTAAGCTTTTAGAATGATTGGACTACGAAGTTACTGAAATATACAACTGCGAAGCATTCGCGGCTTAACCCAATTCTCAATCCAGGGCGATTACCAATGGACTCACTGCTTTGACTGAGCAAAAGACCAGGATCTACTGGGACTACGAAGGGATACGATGAGCCTTCTACCCTGGTCAAGTAGTTGATTAAAGTATCAGGATCAAGCCCATTACAACTGTCTCTCCGTATTGGTCGACCATTGAAAACATATATCTTACTCTAATTATATGGGAATCATTGTCAAGACTCCAAATAGATAAAGAAATAAATTGCAGCAAACCATCAGGGTATAAGCAAGAGATAAAGAGTAAGTTTTTAAGGAAGGTAAACTAAAATGCGCTAGACTAGCATATATAGTATACACCCTACCACACATATAAACTTGAAATCAGTAAAGCTTAGGTGAAAGGAATAATAGAATCTTTACTCATTACCCTTAGCTAATTTGGGGGATGAAATTATTTTTAAGGGGGGTAGATTGTAACACCCTGAATTTTTGCCAACCTAAAGTTAGACGTCCTTAGGTATTGGGTCAACCATAACACACTCAAAGCTCAATCCCAAAGTCTAAAAATACTTTTCAACCCATTTCCTTCAAAATACCACCTTTCACCACCTCATTCTTCAAATTTCTCTAAGTCCTTTCATGTTGGACACAAATCCTACAGTTTAAAAGGTGAAGAACTATACTTAAACTAAAACTTACTGTAAATGGTACATACATGAATAAAATAGAATTTTGACAATTGAATTTTTAGAATTTCATAATATAGATAGAACATTTGGATAGATTAGCTTCTTCTATCCCAAAATCATATATTTTATGTCGCGTAACTCATTCCGGTTTACAAATGAGACCCGATAATACCTTGACAGACTCGTGGGCCCAAACGACACATTTCGGGGGGACCCGGGGTGGATCCCACATGTTTCTAGCATCCCCGGAGGGTGGGGGGTGAGGACATCACCCCTGGGGTGAGCCCTCATCCAAATGACCAATGACCGGCGAGGCCTCGTCATTACAGCAGATTGGGCGGCCAGCTTTCTGCATTTTTTTATGATTTTTATCCAACTTTAAAAAATCATATCTCCCTCGTTATAAGTCCAATTTAGGTGATACAAAAATAAGATTGAAGATAAATGAGTCTAATTTTATATAAAAATATATGAAAAATATAATAAAATGTATAATATAGTTTTAACTAGGTCATTATGACAATTATCTGAAAATTACTTGTTGGACAGCTGCTGCTTCTGGAATTTTTAAAATTTTTTTACAATACAAAATCTCATGAAATTTGGTGTAGACAAGGTAAACTTAATGATGAACTATCAAAAAAATTATTAAAATAATATAATAACTAGAAGTGCCAAAAATGGGGTATAGAATGGCCCTAGGACTGTATTCTGCCATAATTAGGGTAGAATTTGGTTATGTACTAAACTGAATACTCAATAGAATTAGCTTGAATCACTTTAAATATGAACTAAAAGACTAAAAATGATTAGGACCGCTAATGCTACGTTACCTAAAAACTTAGGATCAATATCTAAACCCAGTTGCTCTTGGGAGCATCGTGAAACTTCGTATCGGACCTGGACCGCACGTCGAATGTCCAATAGCGACGAACTTAGATGAATATGACTGTCTTGTTGGACTTGACGACCACCTCAGAAATCAAGTCCAGATGATATCCCATGATGATTTTCTTGAGTCTGGAGTGAAGTGCGTGAGAGACGTGAGTGTTTTTAGAAATTAAATACATATTTAAGTAGTCTGAGTCGTGTCACTTGTGGGCTGATTATAAGCATTCAGACCGTCAAAATCTGACCCAAATACACCCTCAGATTAGGAAAAATGTCCAACACATGCCAATATACTTGTGGCCCTGATCGAGTGTTGGTGACCGTTGAACTGAAACTGGTCCGCCACGGTCGATCTGTAAACTCGATCGGACTGAAAACTTAGCTTGATCAAGATCTAATATCAGGGAGCTTAAGTCCGACTGCATTCAGCAAAGGGGCTTCCAGAAATACACTGTTGAGTCGAAATAGATGAGTTTTGGCTATAATCTAAGTATACCTTGGCCCTAGGGCCATTTCCATCAGTCCTAGGCATATATAAAGGCGTAAACCCACCCCATTTCTATTCCAAACAATTTTGCAACCCTAGGAGAGAGAAGAGAGCAAAAAGAGAAGGAAAGAGAGAGAAAGTGGGAGAGAGAGTGGGAGAGAGTTCCTGGGATTCGATCCTATCGCTCCACGGGCTAAATTAACACTTCTGCATCACTATTCCAGCAATTCTGATTCTAAAATTAGGTAAGAAAATCTAACCCTAATCTATTTTAGAGTTTCAAATAGTGTAACTACTGGAATAGCTAACCTATTCCCTATTATAGGTGGTTGTTATGCCGTAGATGAAAGAATAGTGTTCGAACCGAGTTCATTACGAGTCTACAGGCGAAAGGTGCGAACTATAAACGTTTAGTTATATTTTTCAAGGCTTTCAATGTCAGGAATGATTTATGTCTGACTTGATTGCTATCACAAATGCTAGATACGATGTCTTCCATATATTACATAAATATATATACTCTGTTGATTTTTAAATGCATTCCATGTGTTTGTTGAATTGCCTGAATGAATATGGAATTACGGTTTACACTTGTTATGATTGATGCTTAGAAATACATGATTAGTGTATGTGTGACAACTCCTATGTGAAAGGAATTGCTGTAATATGTGTCTAACTAAGCTATTACATGTATGTGAATATGTGTAGCCTAAGTGTTTGATAAAATGCCTGAATGAGAAAATGCACTTTGTAATGTATTTAATGAGAATGTTGAGATGCGATCCTCAATCCCCTCATGCATAGTTACAGTTTTCTCTATGTAACCTATCTTACAACTATGTGATTTATGGGTGAATTACCTATGTATGATAACATATTTAATACGTGTTTGTTGAAATGTTTGTATGCATTTGGAATCTGGATTTGTGATTGCCATGATAATTGTCGTAGGTACATGCTTGTTATATATGCAACAACTCCTTGGTAAGAGAATTTTTCCTAATACGTAATATAACCAATATACATGATGTATGTTGGAAGGAGTAGTCTAAATGTTTATAAAAATGTCTGAATGAGTTAGTAGTTAGTAAATTTTGATTTATAAGGGAGTTGAGATATGAATCCCAACTACCTTAGCTGTGTATATGATTTCATCCATGTACTATATATGATTCATGTTTAGCTGTGTGTATAATTTCCTCCATGTACTGTATATTCATGTTTCCATAGTATGCTCAAATGATTGTAAAATGGACTTATTTATTCATTACTGCTTTGACAATCTCATATGCTTACTTGTTGTAATTGCACGTGGTTAGGACTATATCGTAGTCCAGGCAACCAGTAATAGGCCTGGTTTTAGTTACTGAAGTTATTTCACCACGCAGGATGTGTTCGATGAATCCAAGCCGTACTTGGGATGTCGACAGTGGTTAGGCCACACGGAGTGCTTACGCACTTCATGTCGGTCAACTCAACGTGCGCTCATCCTAGTCGTGTTCGTCAAGTAACCTGATTGGCCCAATGTATGTTCACCATATTTAGACACTACTACTTGAATCTAAGGTACCAAACTCACTAGTGAAACCCTGTTAACCTTGATACCTCGATCTGCTAAGACTCATGAGCCATGCATGGTGGTATGGGACACCGTGGTCGAGCTGTCGGCCTACGTTGGGTGTGACGAGCCTCCCTGTAGTAACCATTGAGCAACTCAGACTCGTGAGCCGAATATGGTGTTATGGGACACTGTATTTGTGCTGTCGGCCTACTCTGATTGGTGACGAGCCCTTTGTAGTGACTTTGAGCATACCTTGAAACTGCATGGGGGCGACGAGCCTTTTTATAGTAACTAGGGTATAGCTAGGCCTGTATTGATTGGTAACGAGCCCTTTACAGCGACCTAAAACCATAACATCGTATGAGATTTACTAAGATTGACGATCCTAGAATGGATCATTGTTTGAGAATTGATACAAGGGAGGTACCTTAGTTTTCCAATCCTGCTGTATGAAAAGGATTAATAAGAACTTGGTAATCATGTTCATGCACCACACTGTATGTGCCATTTGGCGTTCGGTAGAGCACTGAGGAAGTGACTGACATGCGCGACCGGGAGATGAAGATCGTAGAGGGAGTGCAGGCGAGGGCATGCATCATTTATACATACCATTCTTACATTAACCAAAGTACTTAGGGATGTTTGATTGTATTGCTCTATCATTACTGCTTGACTGAATTGATAACATGTTAACCTTTGCTTTATTATTCCACTGAGTTGATCACTCACTCCCACGTTACGGGACGGTGTTTGAAACACCAACCAGTCCCTATTTTAGTTTTAGATGATGACGATGCTTGCGAAGTGGAGCCGGACTTATATGATGATGAGGAGGGTTTCTCCTATATGCAGCTATCAAGCGGGTTTATGTACACCATGTTCTGATCGACGGGATCACGGGGCTGTTGATTAGACGCCATTACACATGTTATTTTGCACAATTGGGAACACCTATGTATATTCATTTGTTCATTTTGGAGTATACATGTATATAATTAACTGGGTTACATGTTCACACTCTGGAGACTTACAACAGTTTATACATTTTATATATTTATCACAGTTTCCGCTTGCAAAATTTAACTGTCTCTGGAGTATGATATGTTGTTTTGGTCTAATCTCACTCATGTTTACTACACTAATATGAACAACATTCAATCATCATTATCTATGTTGCATAAGTAATGCATTGAAACTCGAGAGTTGAGCTTCTGCTCGACCTCCGATTTTTAGGGCGTTACATATATGGCTCCATGAAGTGAGGACAAAGCCCACTACTTATATACACATTTCTATGGTGGAACATTCTCCATAGACCTACCATAATGGATTTCCTCTTTGAATCTAGATTATTTGGGTCATTTATACCTGAGATGCATGATGGGGATAGCATCCCCACCTCAGAATTTCTTGGATTTGTATAGATTGCATGCATGCATGATCTATGTAAATGTGTGGTGTGGATGTATTTGTGGAGGGTTTATAGTATCGGAACTCTTCCCTTTGGCCATGGTCTCTCTCTCTCTCTCTCTCTCTCTCTCTCTCTCTCTCTCTCTCTCTCTCTCTCTCTCTCTCTAATTTCTCTCTATTTCTTCCTCTTTTTCTACTGATGTTGGTGGCCCACTGATGTGATCAGAAAATCTTAGATCCACTAGAATTTTGGGGACATCCAGGTCCACCTGTTGGATGTCCCGGCCCACCCTAACATGCATGGGTTGGATGGTCCTTAAACCTTGAATTTCTTGGAGATCTTTGCAAGGTGATGGGTCTAGAATTTTTATGGTCTATCTAGGTGGACCCCACTTATATTATTTGGGCATAAATCCCTCTAGATATTTTTCTATGGGCTGAAAATGGACAACATATGTTGTTGTACATATTTTAGGCCCATTTGCTACATAGTTTTTAGGCATTGTTTTAGGCCAGCTTGTGGAACTTTTCTCCCTGATTTCTTTAGAGGTTTTTGGGGTGTGGACCTCACCTTGATTTAGGATAGAGGCCACATCCTCTATCCCCTGATTGAGACCTTTGGGATGGGCCCAAGAGGGCTGGACATCTAGAAATTTCTGGATAGTCCAGTAGGGTTGCATGTTAGAAAAGGACCTATTGCACCTTGATTTTGGGGAAAGTAGGCCACTCCAATGGACTCCACTTGCTATCCATACATGGGAGCATCAAATCCACCTATTTTCCCCTTAGTTTGACAGGCCTAAGCCCAACCCATAAGGTACCAAAGAAACACATTATTGTCCATAATTTGTATGAATTAAATAAAATACCTCTAATACATCAAAAATTCTAAAATTTTGCAAAGAGGAGTCCTGCCCATGGTAGGACCCACCTACAAAATTTTTTATGAATTTCAGCAACATATTTTTTCAGAAATACCTTGTTGTCCATAATTTGTATGAATTAAATAAAATACTTATACTACATCAAAAATTCTAAAGTTTTGCAGAGAGGAGTCTCACCCATGTTAAGACCCACCTAAAACATTTTGGGGCCAATGGACACTTGTACACACTATGGTGGTGGCTGGACCGGCCCACTATAATGTGGTATCCAGATCAGGCAGAATTTCAGGACAGATTGATTTTTTAAATGAATTAAAATATTTTTAGTTGTCTAAAAATCCTGAAATTTTGTGAAAGAGAGTTCCACCAATGGTAAGACCCACCTACCAATTTTGGGGGGCAACAGACCCCTGTGCACACCGTGGCAAGGGCTGGATCAGCCCAACACATTGGAACGTCCAGGTCAGTCCAATTTTCTACACTGATTGTTTAATTTAAATTAATTAAAATATTTCTAGATGTCCAAAAATCTTAAAATTTTGTGGGGGTGTGGTCCACCCATGGAAGTATTACCCTGTAAAATTTCAGAGCCATCGGGCCCTTGGACTACCCACGGTGCTTCCTGGAGTGGCCCACCAGGCAGGGATGCTAAGGCTAGGGCATCCAGCCTTGGCTGACCATCAAGCCTGCTTTGTGGGCTCACCTAGACGTATTGAATATCCTATCATCCATCCATATAGGGTCTTTAAGGGATTTGATCATCTTCTCCTTCGGTGGTTTACAATTGGGGCCCATTTGGATGAGATTCTGGGCTAAATACTCAGGCCCATAGGGCTGATTACACAGGAGGCATCCTCATCTTGGGCTGTTGCTAGGCCTACACTCCAACGGCACAGCCCATTTGATATATGAGTTGTATGTTTCCCCCTCTTATATGGTGGGACCCATAGTGATGTATGTGAGCCATCAGAAAATAAATATACTATAAATTGATTAAATTGTTGAGCTCCAACAACCCAGAAAATGGGTGGGCTGAAATTTGGCAATGAGCCCAATAATTTTTGCCTATAAATGTTTATTTTAGGGTAGTATGGCTCACTAGATTTAAGGAGGATTTAAGTCAATTATCTCACCATTTTAATTTTATTTTTGGGCTGAATTAGTGCATGATTAAATGCTCATTCCAATTGGAGTGTTATTGGGCTAGTCTTCTAGTTAATTGATGGGCCTTATTGCCTTAGTTGGGCTGAAACTTTTGATAAGTCCGTTGGACCCTTGGGTCCTATATTTATCATACCATTATAACGGGTCTTCTGGACCAAATACTCAAGTAGTTAGGCCCTTACTTATCCCCTATAATAAATCTATACTTGGGCCTAGATGTGAGGCCCAACTTACTTGTGTTAAATATAAAGATTTTTCATATGTTGGGATAATGGGCTACCCATTAGGCCCACTACAATGAGTGAACCCATGACCTTTATGGTTGAGCCCTAACCTTACTTAAGGGCCCCCCAAGTTGCCTATGTATTAGGCTTAGTGTATGGCCTACTAGTCCATGGATTGATTGGGCCTTGGACTTTTCTTTACATACGTAGCAGACTACCTTTTGGGACCCAGTGGAGGTTAGATGTCCTCCTCAGTGGCCCTAAGGTAGGCCTTTATAGGTGGTTGAAGGCCTACCTTAGACCTTGTTAAGCCCGTATCCTTTTTGAGGCCTTAGGACTCCCCTAGCTTGTGGGTCATTCTAAATTGTTGGGCCCCCACTAAGAGAACTTCATTTCTCCTTAGAGTATCTATCTATATATATCTTGTCATTGTCCCTCCTTAGGAAGGAGGAATAGATATTCTATACATAATGCACTTACGTTGTTGTGACTCATACACATCATTTGTGTGAATTGATTGCATTGTATGGTGGTCATAGAGGGACGGAGTTTCTCCCCTTGTGCACGTTGAGTGTCTAAAGCTTGTGCATGATCTGTATGTGTGACTCATGCATTAGCATCGCATTTCATGATGATACCGCCCTTGCTTCATTAGGGCCCTGCCTCCACAGGGATGTTCGTGAATGGTCGTATGTGTGGACACATAAAATATTACTTGAGCATACCGGGTGCATAGGATGCCCATATGTGTAATTTTCAAAACTTCCATAATACCAAGGATTCGCCCTAATACTGTTACCAAGTGGAAACTATAAGCGCATGAGGGCCTTATACCATTAAGTCGCGACTCCCACTGTTGTATAGTTGGTTAGGTAGGGGTGTGGCCTTACCTGCCTAGTGTGAAGAGACATTGCTAGGCTGAGTCTGACCAGTTCGTGAAATGGGTCTGCTACCGTCAAGCCTTATTGGTGATTGGTTGTCCACAGGTGGGTAGTAAGGTCCTTTACGCTCATTTAATTGTGCAGGGTCTGTAGAGCAGCAGTCATTCAGCAGTGTAATGGACCCCGATAATTTCCTTATGATTAGAAATATACTTGGCATGTGATTTGGATATGAGCACTGGCATTACTTGCACACATTTACATTGGTTGCATAAGCCCCTTCATGCATCACCTTGGTATGGTGCCCAGTATTTATTGCATCGTATTTATGATAGGCCTTGGTAAGGCTTGTGATATTGTCATTAAGCGCGTTTCTCTCCTTGTACCTCCTGTTATTCTTCTGTGTACCTTTGTCACACACTTTCACCACCCTTTAAGCTTCTATTAGCTTATGCATGATTAATGCGTGCAGGTGATCCTAGGCGGGTATCATAATAACAGAGCTTGGAGTAGAGTTGAGGTTGAGGTCTCCAGTGTTGTTGACTTTTCTCTCTTCTTCTATTATCTTATGTATGTCCTTTTGGACCTTTTGAATATTTGTAAAAGTTTAAATTCTTAGTGAATTTTATGATGTGTACCTTGTTTTCTCAGATATACTTTCAATGATCTTGGGTATGCTCGTATTGGAAATGATTACATATTATTATGAAAATCCTCCTTATAGGATCTCAGGATCGGAATCTGCCTCAAAAGCCGAGAATGGGGTACTACAGAGGCTGTTGCGGGCAAAACCGGCCATCGGGTTCCTTATGAGTCCAGTTACCAAGTCTGGACACATATGCCACGTGTCACATATGTAGAAACAATTTTAAATTTTTGGATGACATTTTTCTGCCTAAAAAGGTATAGAAATAATTGTCATAGGACAAAGGGTCATGTCCTTTCATGAAAGGACGTTGTTTGTTATGAATGGGTGTGGATGTCTTGAAGAGGTACTTTGGTATCTCTACAAGAAAAACTCCATGACCATTCAAATGTTATAAATCCTTGATATTATAATTTAGAAAGTATTCTTCTCTCTTGATTGTAAAGTACTCTCGAATTTGACCTCTTACTGTGCTTTTCCAATACATTAAAAAGGCATATCAATGTCAAAATTATAATCCAAAAAGTATAATTTTGGATGTATTGAAGAGGTACTTTGGTATCTCTACAAGAAAAACTCCATGACCATTCAAATGTTAGAAATCCTTGATATTATAATCCAAAAAGTATTCTTCTCTCTCGACTATGAAGTACTCTCGAATTTGACCTTTTGTTGTGTTTTTCCAATACATTAAAAAGGCATATCAATGTCAAAATTAGAGATCTGTTAAACACTTAAATATGCAAATTTTCGTGTTAAAATTCGGATTGAGAGTTCATTGTATCCTGAAGATAATTTGTAAATTTTCTTTATTTGCACTTGTTGGAACTACCAAAAAAAAGGCAGCAAATCTATCTTAAGAAATTGATACATTTTCCAACATGTTTGCTTTTATCTTCTTGCAAAATTCAGCATGAACTATAAACACATGCCATTTGTTAGTGTGCATACTTATTTAAGTATTATGAGTTATTATTATTATTTATTTATTATAATACCTTCTAGATTACATTTGGAATATAATTCATGCAATTGTCATTTAATGCCACTTAACAAATATTAAATAGTATTTGTCCACTGATCCTCTAACATTTATTCTTCATAGAAAAAATGATACAAAAAGGTGAATGAATTTATTCAGAATAAATAAAAATCATTCACTTCTTTAACTGAAGCCCAGCAAGCTTTTATGGCCTTCATGAAATAGGAAGAAAACTAATTCGGAAATTCTCAATTGAGTGCTTCACAATTGAATAGGAAGACAAGAAGTAAATACCATGCCATATTCATTACTCATTGCCTATGATTTTATGAGTCATGGGAGGAGTGTCTAGTATGGATTCATGGATTCTTTGGTAGTGGATATAAGTCATTCAATAGTTTAACACTTGAAAAAATATACCTGAAACCTTTAATGTAAATTGCAAATCGAAAGAAATGATTGTGGTAAGAAATTGTTTTATATTTATTTGTGTACTTATTCTAAAAAATTTTGAGCAATGATTTGTGTGAATTTGGATCATAGCTAAATACATTGAAATCAATTGATTTTGCTCTCCCGTATACAAGTTTTTTATACATTTGTTTAAAATTGGTGGGTTTTTTTGTGACTCACCTAAGGCTTTGAATTACTACGATGTTATCCAAAAGTGTATTTTAGGAGAGGCTTATTACAACTACTATATACAATGTTACATATAATATATTTCCTGAATATATTATATGATTCCATTGCTTTGAAAATATATACTACCGAACATAAACTTTAGATACCAATGCATTCCAATTATAAAATATATAATAAAACTTAGGATTTCAAATGCATTTGATTCCAACCCATTTGGGATGTCGAATTCAATACATTTCAATTGCAAGCAACCAAACGAGCCGTGTATGTATTTGAGCAGAGTTGAATCAGACTGGGTCCCACACAGGGGACTTGGGAAGCGGATTGACTGGTGCACCACACACCAGCTATATTGCTGGTGTTGGTACGTGTCCTGCGAAGACGAGCGAGCTCCGAGTTGTACTAACCGTTCAAAGGAGGTGGAAATGGATTGGCTACTCCCCCTGCCACCAGCAACGTGGCTTGTGGTCGGTGCTCCGTGGGCACTATCATGATGGATATGCTCCATCCATTTTTACGGATTATTTGGTGGCTTTATCCCAAAAATGAGAGGGATGTAAATCTCAGGTGCACCACACCACAGGAAAACAATGTTAGTTGGATATCCACCATTAAAATCCTCCTAAGGCCCACTAGACTGTTTATTTGACATCAAATCTGTTGATTAGGTCATACATACCCAGATGAAGGGAAAAAACAAATATCAGCTTGATCCAAAACTTTTATTTCCCCCTTTTTTTTTTAATGGTCAATATTTATTCAACATTGTTTCCTGTAATGTGGTCCACTTGAGATTGGGATATATATAATTTTTGGTCTCCTACCATGAAATGATCTAGAAAAATAGATGGATGGCATGGATAAATTAAATACATCATGATGGGGCCCACAAAGTACTGACTGGTGGCTGGGGAGTAGCTAATCCGTCTCCAAAGGGATCATAGTTACGTGGGCCTACAATCATATCCAAAGAACAACTGCACCACACCACAAATAGCAGTAGAGTTGATGATTTTCACCGTTAAAAATTTTATACGGCCCATCATAATATTTATTTTTTATATAAGTGGTTTATAAAATAACAAAGACCTGAATGAAAAGAAAAAACAAATTTTTTGTAAAGCCCAGGAGGGTTTCAATGGTAGATATTCAATTCTCCACTATTTGCAGTGTGGTCTGCTGTATCTGTCTTAATTTTTGTCTCAAACTTACGACGATCTCGCAAAATGGATAAACGGTTTAGATATAACACATACCTCATGATTGGACCCACAAAAATTGTTGACGTTAATTCACCCCTATATAGCTGGTGGGTGGTACATCAGCCAATCCGCTTCCAGGTTGGGCAGCCCAGGTTGGAAATCAGATATTGCAGGTTGGATCTTCTCAAACGTCTGTATGCCTCAAATCCAAAGGCTAAGATAGTCTCGGCCACAAAAATCAAGGATTAACTCGTGGGAAAGAATCCAATGACATAGTCTATCCACCGTTGGACACGACCCATCAATGGTCGGGATTGCCAACCAATGTCCCCCACTGGTCCCAACTGAAAGCCCGTGTATCATGTGAAAAGATGGAAGATTCCATCAACTTGTCAGCCATCAGTTACACACAAATGCTGAGGCGGCCGAAAGGGCCCGCATGATTTTCTTCCCCTCGACAATGACTAAAATGCCCTTGCCACGTATCGTTACTTGGATTAAATTACCATTTTACCCTCTCCTTTCCCACCCTCCACCCCTCCCACATGCCCCCCACTAGGGAAACACAATGAAAAGTCTTCACAAATCACAATAGAATCTGACGACGGACACACAAACTAGCATACCATCATGGTACACATGTTCACATTAGTCTCCATGACCGTAGATCCAACGTGGTACATAGGTTCGGTGGGTCGCACTTTGTAAATGACCTAAACTGGTCCAGTCATCAACATGGCCCACAACTTCCAAAAAAATCGGACGGCTTAGAAAGAAACTTCACCGATCTTTGGTTAATTGTCCATTTCTCTTGCAAGCTTTTGTTTAACCTGATAAGTAGACAAGTCAGAAATTTTTGGGTAAGAGCATCTGCATGGTGGGACACTCCTGATGGACGGATTGGATCGCGTATTGGTGTGCCACGTTGGCACATGTGCTCTACTGTAGAGAGGATGACTGGTAACATGGCACATGCATGGGAGACAATGTGATGCCGCTCAATCGAGTTGATAACCTCTTAACAGACATTAAAACTAGTGGGTCCCACTCAGCTACCCAACTAAGGGCCTGAAAACGGCAACTAAAGCCTGATTACCAGTGGGTGGGCCCCACTCCCCTTCGTTAATCATGATGTCCCCCCACACCATGCATCACTCTTACGCCATTTCCTTGGTGTCCTTTTCAAAGATGAATGAGTGTCGTGTCCTTTCGAGATAAAATAAGGGAAACGAATTTCCTACGGCAGGATTCCTGCAGCTCTAAGCCCTGTGGGCCCACCGTGAAGTAAGTGCTATATCCAATCTATCCGTCCGTTTCTCTCGCTCACTGTACGACGAACCAATAATGAGGCAGGTCTAACGTGTTGTCACTTGGGTTTGTTTTCCATCACGTTTGATGTGCGCATACATGCCATAATTGATAAATGAGCTCAATCCAAATCGATCTATTCGGACCCTAGGCACTAAAATTATAAGATATATTGAATATAAACGTATATATCATATTTTGAAAATATTAATCGTTTACTCAACCACTTATAAAATTTTATAATGATTAGGTAATGATGAGAGGATGGATTCTTCATCCAAAGATAGCTTACTTCGGCCCTTTCACAAGAAATAACTTTTAAAATACTGGTGCAATCAGACAAAAGGAAAAGCTTACAATCGATCACTAGAAGTAATTATAAGAATATATCTCTTAAAAGAACTGTGTGACATTAGATAAAGATTAAATTTAGCATATGAGCACAGAGTTGGATTACAACTAAAGATTATATCTAATAATTATCGCTACTTGATTACCGCTAATCCTACGATAAATTATGATAAAAGATAATTTTAATTAATTTATAAATGATTGATTGTTGTTAGGTCTTTGACATGGGAGGTTTCCTCTCCTATTTATAGAGTTTTGTTGCACAACTTATTCTTCTAAATCCTTCTTTCATTACCGTAATGGTTGTAGTAGTTAAAAACTTGTTCTCTAGATCCTTCTTTTGTTACGTTTCTTCTCTGTAATTGTTTCTCTTCTGTTGGTCAAACATTGTTCCTCTCGATTGCATTTTGTATCTTGAATTGCTTCAACTGTGTTTTTCTCTTCGCTTGTTAAACTTTTGAATAACTTGACCACATCATTCTGTCCACCATGCACTGACATGTAAAATTAGATTGATGTCAGTTATGATTTTGCAAAAGACGCTCCATGTATTTTGAAAATCTTTTCATAAACATCATATTTCTCGTGTAATGCCACATGTCTCCCTCCTATTGGCTTTCCTTAGAATAGCTAGAAATAGGGTAACAACATTGCCTCGCACGTTGCTTCGCATTTGGGAAAAATATGAAAGTGAAGTTGTTTCGTTGCCCCATGCAATAAATGCAATTGGTCATTGTTCCACGTATTGTCTCCCCATTAATTTTACCTAATTAAGGTCGTACCGAAAGACATCATTTAACTCAGGTTGTGTATCTGGCACGTTGCCTATAATCATATCATACGATGAGTCATGGTTATCCTTTCATTAATGCGCATGTATCGCGGTCAATACATAAATAAAACTTTAAGTCGATGCTCACCCTTTGCTTCTTCTCTCTTACGTCAAACCCCATTTTCTAGTTTTCTCCTCTCAATTATCATGGCTTCATCTTCTTCTCCCTCCGCTCCAGCTTTCCATCTAGAATCATTCATTAAATATATAAGTGTTTTATTGTTAGGAGTGGTCAATGACCTCCTATTCAATACTCTAATCAAACTATAAAAGGCATTATTGACATTCGGTCCAACCATTTTACCCTACAGTCACTCACGAACAAATTCGTGAGATCGAACCAAGTTTTCCAAAATGTCACGATGAAGTTCTTCTTGTTCAATCCGATAACTTCTCAGATCCTTTCAATGCATTTAAATCTACGATAGCATGGTCAAAACTAATGAATGGTTGGGTTGAATGGTTTATGCATGTTGAAACACGACATGGTGATACACGGATGCAAACAAGAATCTATTAATACATCAAACTCTCCTTGCACAAATATCCAACTAACACCTTCCTTTTTGCAGTGATGTCAACTTTTTGGAGTTGGTAGACCAATACATTTCATTTTGGATGTGCCCCCATGGGTCAAACGGTCATGGATATATGTGTATTCACCCACCTTTTATCCTTTGAGGATCCTATCTATTCGGACTTTGCTTTAAAGAATCAGCATTCCTTTACTCTTTCGAACAAAACTAACAGGGCGTATTCCACCTTTGTGGCCCTACAAAATAAATCTCTGAATGAAGTGGATGAGCAAGAACGTATGACTTTCCTTCTTATATGGATTTTCTGATTCCTGCTATGTGTGATCACCCTACAAATCACCAAGGAATGCATTAATCTAACTGAGGTGCTCGCTCAAGGACGTCAGCTTGCTCTTGCCCCCTTTGTGCTCAGCCATCTTTACCGAAACATTTTTGAAGTAACTACAAAGGGATTTTACCGCTCTTGTGTGCCTATCTGTCCTGTCCAAATGTGGTTCTATAAGTACTTTGGAGCAAAATTTATTAAATTTATTCCAATAGATGTACAATTTACCTCATTCAATCACTGCAACGTCCTCTGTCCAAAAATCATTTATTCTTTTACTGAATATATGAGTTTTCTCATTTCTTTCACCCTCAATAAGTCCAACCATTTTTTGTCCCTTAAAGATAAAGAGTTCGGTCTAACCTGGTTTATTGAAGACTACAAGTCTACCGACATCGAAATGGCTAGCCTCAGGGATGTGGCTTGGAAAAGCTACATGTTGCGTAGATGCCTTGCTTTCTATAGGGCCACGGTCGACTGTGAAAATGCATAGTCGATTGCGACTCACTGTGATGTTCACAATCGAACATGAAATTCCACAGTCGATCATGACTTGCTGTGGTGGGGCAACTATCGAATTTTGCAATTTTACACAAAACAGGGGTATTTAAGTCTAGTTTTTCATTAAGGCTATATTTTATACGAGTGTTTTCTTTTAAGGGACTAGGGTTTGCCAAGGGAGAGGGTTTACTACACTTGTAGATGGCTTGAGAATGATTTCTCAAGGGATATAAGGGATTTCTAGAAGTATGCATTGCAAATAGAGATCGGGTACATCTGTAATCGAAGAATGTGAGTCTGTATAACTATAGGGTTTTGATTATAGTGGATCTCTGTCACTTTGCTTCGTGATTTTTCTAAAAGTGTTTTTTACATAAAATATCATATGTTTGTGAATTGGCACAGTCGATGCAAACCTAAGATTGATGACGACCAAGTAATTTCTTCAAGTCTCACCTGGTGTGTTGTTCAGTATCAATTAAAAGTGGGAACTAGGGTGCCAAGGATCCAATTGTAGCAATTGAGATGCTACCTTACTTAATTCAAGAGATCCAACTAGAATCAGAGTCATATCTTATCTAGTTGGAGGAAGAGAGTCAAATCTTTAAACCTCTTATTAATCTAGCCTCAATGAAAGAGAATTGTGGTGAATTGGAAGGAATTTCGTCACCCAACCATGCCCTTAGGATAATGGCAAACAACAGGATTTACCAAATCCACAATCTCAAATAGAAATGAAGATATTTAAAGTTATTACAGATCTATTGTAATTTGAGTCACAATAAACCATTAAAAATTAAAAATATTCCTTAGGATCAACTAAAATTCAATGAAGTTTAAACATAAACATAAATTAAAGAAAAGTAAACATCTCAATTACGCTACAAGCTTCACCTCATAACCCTAGCTAAGAGGTTTATCCAACCACAAATATGATTGAACTAGAATCTCTTAAGAAATGCATAAAAATAACTAAGGAGAAAGAAGAAAGACTCTTGGTGGTGGCTCTCCACACTTTTACTCCACTCCTTAAACCCTAGAAGATGCCTAGGAACGTCCTAGGGACTCCTATTTACAGTTGTGAATCCCCCTCTTATGCACCGACTTGGAATTTTCGAAAACCACTTGTGAAAGCCTCAATTTACGCAATCCGCGTCGGCCCTGCGTTACAACTCTACATTATTTCAGTGGCACCAAAGTTGGTTTGGTGATACTGAAATCGTATCTGCATCTGAAATTGTATGTACAGAGTACTTATGTAGAAAAATGTGTCACCGAACTTACTATAGAAATTGGCTTCGGTGACACCAAATTAAGCTTAAGAAGCACCGAATTAAGTTGTTTTCTTAATAGACTGTTTTGTGCACTTTCCATGGCACCGAAATTGGCTTAGGTGGCACTAAAATTGGCTATTTTCTACTATTTAACTTATGCTTTTGCCAATATTTTCTTCATCCTTTGTACTTGGTTTACTAGGATCTTTGGCATGAGAATTCTCCGTTTTTGGTCTCTAAGGTCACTCTTTTGCCTTGGTGATTCTTGAGTACTAAATCCATGCTTCTAGCATCCTTTTCAATCCAAGCTCTTAAATTCACCTTGCAACACAAACATGATTAAAATAAAATATTAAGCATTATTATGTTCATAAAACTAAGTAAAAAATGGGGAATAATATGTAATATTTGACCCTCAACACAATCCCCAACAAGCATTTTGCTAGTCCCAAGCAAAGTATGTAAAAAATAAACTTCAATGCTCAATGTTCAAACCTTTTTTAGAAAATAATATTTTGTGTAATCAAGTATTAATGGGTAGACTTAAGACATGAAAGTGGTATTTTAAAAACCTAGTACCAAATCACATAAGCAATCAATCAAATAAGTTCTTTATCATTTAACTTAGAGCATGAGTTCATATTTCAAGTTTTTCTAATAAATATTAACTTACTTCCTGTAAGACCCGTATCTTAGTCCGTACCATTCCATAGACTTCCGCAGTCTTACCGATCGAATTTCGACAACCTTCGACCCTTAACCAATATTTACGCGTGACCCTGATTCGTACGCCATCAACCCGAGTCGACTCAACCCAATACTTTTACCATAGCAACCACGTCGTCGCTGAGGTTCCGATGTCGCGACTTGCGCGCCGAGGCGATACCCTGGTCAGGAGTTATGGGCCAGCGTTCGGTGCGAGGAAAACGCCGCGCGTTGCGAAACCTAAGAGAATCTCTACGACTTATCAAATCAATCAAATCTCATCACATCTCATGTCAAGTACACATCACTTTTCACCCTTTCCCAAGCAAGCCACAAAAATCAAAAAGTTCTTACAAGCCCATACCTCTCTTACACAAAATGCCTCCAAAGTCAAAAAGTCTCTTACACTCCCATACCTTTCTTACACAAAAGGCCACAAAAGTCAAAAAGATGCTCTTACACCCATCACTCACCACATCAACACATCCATCACCCATCTCTCTCTCCCTTACAAGTCTCTCTCTCTCATTTTCAAACTCATTCCCAAGCAAGAGAGAAAAATCTCATACGTATGAGCCTCTCCCATCTCTCCAAGAGAGCCACAAGTGTGGCCCACCTTTCTTACCCCTTTATCTCCCATCTCAACCATCCAAACCTTATCTCATCCATTGAAATCGAAGATAAGGTGTTAAGGAACCCATAGGAGCAAGAAGATCGAACGGTGGGTGCTTGATACTAGTAGTTTTTCATATTTTTAAGATGGGCCAAGTGAGGCCAACTGATCAATAGTTTGGATCTCACTTGGGACCCTAAGATGTGGCCAATGGTCCACTAAGATCATCATGATCATTCCATGATAGGGTCATTCTCCATGGATCCCATCACGATGTTTATTTCATTACCTTAGGAAGGTCATCTAGACCGTCCATATTGGTGGGGAAAGGATCCCCACCATTGATTTTTAATTTTAGTGGTCCCATGTGTAAAGAGATCCATTTAATTGTATGATTTTTTTTAGAGAGGGCTCATAGTGGCGGAGCCCTCCATCACAAGCGTGTCCCACCCTCTATCTCTCTCTCCCTCTATTTCATTTTTTTTAAGATCATGATGTGTTTGTGTGGCCCACTTGAATGGACCCCACCTTGAAGTATTTATTTTGTCCAAGCTATCCTCAAGTGGGGCCCACCTTATATGTGTTGTACACACACTATCCTCTATGAGGTGGCCCACCATAAGCAGGGCCCACCTCTAATGTATGTATGTGTAACGTCCATCGTCCAGGGACGCTGGACGTGGGTTGGATAAAAACACAAATATAAGCTTATTTTTTAGCTTTAGGGGTGGCCCACTCTCATAGGCCCCACCTTGATGTATGTATTAAATCCACACCGTCTATCCTATACACCAACTCGTTTTAGGTGTTGAGCCAGAAAATGAGATTGATTGGAGCATCTGGTGGGCCATATCTTAGTAAATAGTGATCTGCACCATCTAAAGTTCCCCAGAATCTTTCTATACGCTGAAAAATGTCCAATATTGGACTCATTGGGCTTGTTTTGAGCCATTGAATCCCATGGATGGAGTGGATTCACTTGGTGCGGGCCCCACACTCGAAAAACCTCAAAATTAAGGTTTTTCAAAAAAAAACAATGCGAATGGGCAGCAGGCGCTGCCCCCTCTGACACGGTAACAGCCGCACGCTGCTGCGCGTGCGACGGGTGGGCGGACGCCAGGGGCTCAAGGCCCTGCATGTGGGTCCCATTGTGATGTTTATTTGTCATCCAACCTGTTCATGAGGTGGGCCACCCCAAGTAGTGGGCCCCCTCCGAATTTCAACCCCATCCATAGCTTGGGTAGCCCACACTATAGGGAACAATGGTATTGAACCTCTACCATTGAAGCCCTTTTTATGGGCCACAGAAGTTTCGGATCAAGATGAAATTTATTTATTTTTCTTCCATCCAGGGTCGTGTGACCTTACCAACGGGTTGGATTACAAATAAAGGCCATGGTGGGCCCCACGTGGAGCCCACAGTGATGTATATGTTTCATTCCCCACTGTCCACGGACGGTGGAGCCCACCTTGGGTTTGCGTTATGCATGCCGCCCATCTGTTTTGATGGTGGAGCCCACTGTCACCTAACGACCGCGAGTTCTGTGGGTCCCACTAATTATACGTATATATTATATTATATATTATATATTATATACTATATTTATTTCATATTATATATTTTACAATATGTATATGGTGGTGGGCCCTAACGTATATATTATATTATATATTATATATTATATACTATATTTATTTCATATTATATATTTTACAATATGTATATGGTGGTGGGCCCTACGTGGGACCCACCTCTACCCCCTTTTAAAGTGCTTAAAAAGCTACAGCAGCAGCTATATATATTTTATATACATACATGCCCTTAATGCATAAAGCTGTTGTTGCAGTTATAATGTATATATATTACTATATATATTATATATGTGGGCCCAAGGTCTATATGACCTTTTGAATTGAATGGATTGTAAATAAAAATTAAGTGGGCCCTAGGCCCATGTGACCCCATGAATAGTTTGGGTGGATCCAAACATCATATTAGGCCCAGTTTGGATGGAAAAGAAACATTATGTAAGGCCCATGGGTCAAGGCCCATTTGATGTATTCTAAGGCCCATGGGATTAGACCCATTTTTATACATTTAAGGCCCATAGGATTAGGCCCATTTGATGTTTTAGGGGCCCATGGGTTAAGGCCCATTGAGATGTACTAGGGCCTATGGGTTGAGGCCCATTTGATGTAAATATGGGGCCCAATTGGTGTGGCCCATTTGTTACATCTAAGACCTATGAGATTAGACCCATTTGATGCAATCTAAGGCCCACGAGTTATGACCCATTGCAATGCACATAAGGCCCATTGGTTTGGCCCATTGATGTGACCCATTTGATGAGTAAAAGGCCCATATGATATGGCCCATTTGATGTATTTAAGGCCCAATGGGATGTACTTAAGGTCCATTGTAATGTGTGATCCCAATAGGGTTATGTAATGACATTTACAACGGGCTATGCCTTGGGAGCAATGATGGTTTGACATTCACATTACGAGTATAATGTTGGTTAAATGTCCGCATTATGACTCTCCCTAGGGCCCATTGATAGGCCCGTACTTATTGTATGCAGGCCATCTGAGTTGTAAGGATAGTGCATTACTTTATAGTATAGTTTCATAACTCACGTTCATACACATCATATGTATGCTTCATATGAGCAGTGATTGATCATAGTATATGTGTAACACCCAGAATTTTTGCCAACCTGGGGTTAGACGTCCTTAGACAATGGGTCAACCACATCACTCTTAGGAATCAATTCCAAAGCCAAAGAAATCATTTAGAACCAAATTCTTTAAAAAATAAGCGTAAGTTAGCTAGCGCTACACTAGAGTAGCTGTGAAATTGTCCCTGAACACTTTAAATATGTTTTGCAAGACCCAAAACTTGTAGAACCAATGACGCTATAATACCCTGAAACCTAGGATCAAACTCTAAACCCGTTTGCTCTCAGGAACCCTTTGAAATTTTGTATTGGATCTAGACCGCGCGTCGAAAGTCCGATACCTACAATCTTAGACCGTTATGACCGCTTAACTGGACTTGACAATCATTTCGAAAATCAAGCCCAACCGACGTTCAGAGGCTATTTCATTGAGCCTGGAGTGAAGAGAGTGAGAAAAGGGTTGGATTTGGAAATTTAAATCCAAATCTGGCACATGACTTGGCACGTTATTATTAAGCGTTCTGACCGTCAAAATTCAGCCAAATTTCACCCTCGGATCAGAAAAATTTTCTCTTTCATATCATGAGACTTGTAGACCTGATTTAGGTACGATGACCGCTGAACTGAAACTGAATCGCCACGTGCGATCTACGAACTCTACCGGACTGAAAACTGGGTGTGACCAACATCCAGTGACCATGAGCTTAAGTTCGATCGCGTTCAACCAGGGGACCTCCCCAAACACTCTTTTGGATTGGAAAAGTCCCGTTTTGGTTATAACTTAAGTATACCTTGTTCTCAAGCCTAATTTGGGAAGGTTTTGGCCTATATAAGGGCTTTAAACCCTCACATATCTCACCCATCCGAATTTGCTAGAAACACTAGCTAGAGAGAGAGAAAGTGAGAGATTGTGAGTGAGTGTGGGAGAGATTTTTCTGCCACTTGTACTAGTTCTTGCACGTGCTAAAGCAAAGCGTTCAAATCACTTTTCCGGTGATTCCAACGTACTTCTAGGTAAGGAAAACCCTAACCACTTTCTGATTTGGGAATTTCTTCGATTCAAATAGCAAAGTAGCTTATGTACTTGTGCATTAGGTCGTATTGACGCTGTTGACGAAGCGTATTCGTTCCGTTCGAAACGAAACACATCTAAAGCGAAAGGTGCGGATTTTATACGCTTTGATTGACTGATTTCAAAGCTTTCAATGTCGTTTAATAGTATATTATCGACGGAAACGCCGTTTGATATGTAAAACATGCTGTCCGTTTTCTATTTCGTAAACGTACGAGAAATATGAGATTTAGGGCATTTTAATCATTTGTAGAAAATACTGTTTACATCCATCTTTTGCTGAAATGTTTGCCATGGCTTCTTGTCGTGTTAGTATATTAGGAATGCGTGCATGATTGGTTTGGCGAAGAGATTTGCCCTAATGCGCACTTTGGGTCGACATACGCTATGTAGACTTAAGTGTGTAGACTAAGTGTTTGTATAAATGTTTGTATTAGTATGTATTGAGTAAATGGTGTTGTGTATTGGTTTTAAGATTGAATTCTCAATCAACATGCTAATGTATATGATTTTTACCATGTTGGCTATATGTACGGATTTCATTATATGTATGAAATGCATGTGTTGGATGATTTGTTTAAGTGGTATGTTATAACATGTTTCAACATGCTTCTATTGTTGTATTTCAATTCCATTACTCACATATGATTACTGATGCTGATTTACAAATGCTTGGGGCTGTGACCTAGTCCAGGCAGTCGATAATGGATCAAATTCGTGGTTGGCTTCTATTTGTCATGAAGGACGCGTCGATGAACACGAGTCGTGTTTTGGGTTGGCGGCAGTGGTTAGGCTACACGAAGTGTTTCATGCACTTCATGTCGTTCAGCTTGAGATGCGCTCGTACTAGTCGAGCCCGTCAAGTAACCCGACTGGCCATTGTATGTTCACCTTGTATGAGTCATAACTGCTTGAAACTAGCGTACTGAACTTACCATTGAAAACCCTTTCAACCATGGTACCTTGATCCATAAAGACTCATGAGCCGGGCATGGTGGTATGGGACACCGTGGTCGAGCTGTCGGCCTACGCTGGGGCCACAAACCTCCTCGTAGTGACCAGTGAGCACCTATGACTCGTGAGCAGATTATGGTGGTATGGGATACTATATTCTTGCTGTCGGCCTACACTGATCAGGTGACGAGCCCTTTGTAATGATTGCGAGCATATTCTGAGTCTACGGGAGGCGACGACCCTTCCGTAGCAACGAGAGTACATTAGGCCTGTATTGATAAGGTGATGGGGGAGCGGTGCAACGAGTGCGAGCAATAGCCCTGGCAGCCCTTGCAGCGACCTACAAACTATAACATCGTATGTGATTTCTAGGAGTGACGACCCTAGACAGGATCTGTGTTGGGATTGATATAAGTGAAGTACCTTAGATTCCCAATCCTGCTGTATGAAAAGGACTAATAATAACTCGGTAATCATTATTCATATCGCATTGCATGTGCCTGGAAGATGTGGAGCACTGTGGGAAGAAAGCATGCCGCGGGCGTGAGATGGTGCCGTATGAGGGAGTATGTCAGTGAGGGCATCCATCATGTCATTTCATGCATACATTAATAACAGTATCTAGGAATGTTTGATTTATTGCTTTACTATTATCGCGTGATTGATTTGAGAACATGTTAATCTTTGCTCTATTATTCCACTGAGTTGATCACTCACTCCCAAGATACGGGACGGTGTCGCGCACACCAAACAATCCCTGTTTTAGTTGCAGATGATGGCACTTCTTGTGAAGTGGAGCCGGACTTGATGATGAGGAGGAGGATTTCTCCTATATGCGTGTTCTGACCGACGGGTTTACAGGGAGGTTGATTAGATGCCATGACACTTGTCATTTTATATTTTTAAAGCACTCATGTATATCCTTTTTATCATTTTTGAAGTATACATGTATATGTTTAACCTGATAACATGTTCACACTCTGGAGACCCACAACAGTTCATATATTTTATATATCTATTACATTCTTCCGCTTGCTAATTTAACTGTCTCTGGAGTATGATATGCTGTTTTGGTCTAATCCCACTCATATTTTCTGCACTAATATGAAAAACATTCATCCATCATTGAAAATGTTGCATAAATGATGTTCTGAAACTCGGGAGTGGAGTTTTTGCTCGACCTCCAATTTTTGGGATGTTACAATATGCCTTCAGGCAGATTGTTTATGGGCTCCCGGATAGGTGGTGTTACCCTACATGAGTGCATGTTACGCGCAGGATTGCTGCATGACTGGATAGTGTGAGTCATGCATTTACATTGTGTGTCATGATTACCGTACGCCCTAGCGACATCATGTCACGCCCCAAACTCGGAAACCGGACTCACAGAATTCCCGATCGCCGAATCTGGCACCGACAGCCTCCGTAGAACCCCATTCTCGGCTCCTAGCTCCCATTCGCCAGGTTCCAATCCTGGGATGCTACGAGGAGGATTTTCGATGTCAGTTTGATTCGTAATAAGCATAACCAAAGGCCTAACCCACAAACAACAACCAAGAACTCCATTACATTTCCACTATGATCAAAAACTTTGAGTACAAGATGTATAAAGGGAAATACAAGATAGTGCTAATAACAAAACTCCAAAGGCTCGACTGCACGCTCCTGCTGCTACTACGCTACGGCTGCATCCTGACGTCACCTGCACGCATCAATCGTGCATAAGCTTATAGAAAGCTTAGAGGGCGGTGTAAGTGTGTGCGCAATACGAGCGTGCTCAGAATACAAGGTTAGAGTAATGCGGAATTATGCTGATGAATACGTGAATGCAATCAGCCGTACCAAGGCTATACAGTACAAGATATGAATGCGATCGGCCATATCCAGACCATGTGATGCGAGATGCAACTCAAGCATGCCAATCCTCATCATATATCAGTACAGTTCTCATTCTGGATAATCACCGGGGTCTAGTACACTCTACGCCAGTTTGTCGTCCCTATCCGAACGCACAACTGGGAGAGCAGAAGAGACCTCACTATCCGCCTGCCAATATCGGGCCCGGCTCGTCGATAGCGGACCGATTCCTCAAGCTGGTCAAACTCAACCTAGAAGTTGCCCCCTCACTCAGGCGGGTAAGGTCACACCCCTTTCCAACCGACCACGACACAGTGGGAGACGCGACCTACTGGTATACGGCCCTCGTGCGCTCATGTATCCACTCGGTCTCGACGTTAGAGTCATCCTCTGGTACCATCGGGTTTAGGGGTTTTCACCCAGGGACATCTATGGCGCCCGTATGCTAGAACCAAACATTTCCGGTATTCAATCCAGCCACCCACGATGCATCTGTGGAGGCTATGGCCCTGATGTCGCTAGGGCATACAATAATCACAATCATACAAATGCAAGTGCATGAGTCACACTACCAGTCATGCAACAATCCTACGTGTACCATGCACTATGGCAACTCCACCTACCAGGGAGCCCATAAACAGTTCGCCCGAAGGCATATGCTATGATCAGTCACTTCTCATATCAGTCATACATATGATGCGTATGATAATGAATCATGGATTTATACTAAACATGTATATAGAGATGGGCTCTGTGTATAACTGAGATGGGCCTAGACGGCCTACTTACTACAAGTATGGGCCTATTAGTGGGCCTTAGGGAGTGTTACAATGCGGACATTTAACCAACATTGTACCTACAATGTGGACGTCTAACCATCATTGTTCCCGAGGCATTACTTACTATAAATATCGTTATTTGCCATGGAGGGATCACGCATTGCAATGGACCTAGTTGCACTCAATTGGGCCTTAAGTACATCAATTGAGCCGTATCATATGGGCCTTGCATTCATCAAATGGATCACTTTAATGAGCCTCACCAATGGGCCTTAGGTCCTTTGCAATGGGTTATAACCCATGGGCCTTAGAATTCATTAAAATGAGCCCAATCATATGAGCTTTATGTACATCAAATGGGCCTAATCACATAGGCCTTATATATACCAAGGTGGGCCTCAACGATGGGCCACAAATACATCAATTGGGCCTACACACATGGGCCCATAAATAACAAAGTGGGCCTTAGTGGGCGGGCCACAAATACATTAAGATGGGCCTCAACAATGGCCTTAAAATGATCTCAAAATGGTTGGACGGTTTGGATGAAACTCATGCATCATGGTAGACTCCCATGTGGGCCCACTATAACATTTATTTCCAGCCAATCCTTGGCCCACTGAAATGTTTATTGCCATCCAAACCTGTTCATAACGTCACGTGGCCAGGGGCCCACGAGATGGACGGCGTGGACACAATACATACATCTGAGTGGGGGCCACCGTCCACTGGCGTGGACGGACGGCGTGGACACAATACATACATCTGAGTGGGGGCCACCGTCCACTGGCGTGGACGGACGGCGTGAGTAAAACACTTGCATCACAGTGGGTGTCACCACCCACCGTTGTGTACGGTGTGGTAAGCCACACATACCACAGTGGGTCCCATATAGGGCCCACCAAAGTGTTTATTTGTAATCCAACCCGTCCATTACGTGTGTCCCACCTGTTTGAGGGTTCACACCAAGTTTTAGCTACATTCAAAATTCAGGTAGGCCCCACCAAGTGTTTTTATATGATTTAGGCATGTCTTCACATGATTTGGATGGTATGGCCCACCTGAGTTCAGTTTGTGGATGATTTTTGGAGTCAACGCACCATTCAAGGGGACCTATTAAATGAACGGTATAGATGCAAAATATACATCATGGTGGAGTCTACAAGTGGGCCAATACGGCCACCCTTTTTAACCTGGATGTCTCTGGACTCATGGCACAAAGTCATGCCAAAAAAGAAAATTATTTTTTTATCCTAGGTGCGACCCACATTAACCAGATCTACCCCATCCATTGCATGTGTTCCACAAAATTAGGCGTCCAAACCAAGTTTCAGCCACGTCCAAATTTCAGGTAGGCCCCACCAAATGTTTTTGTATGTTTCAAGCATGTCTCCTCATGATTTTAGATGGTATGGCCCACCTGAGTTCCGGATTGGTCCCAAATTTTGGCTCAACGCCTAAATTAATCTGAGGAAGATGGTGGAAGGCTTAGATTAAACACATGCATTAAGTTGGAGCTTGCAAGAGTAGCCCACCATTTTCCTTCTTTTCCTTTCTTTCTCTGGACGTAAAGTAGGCAAAAGCATGCATGGATTTTCTTTAATTTTGTTTTCCTAGGTGGGACTCACATTAAACAAATCTATCCCGTCCATTGCATGTTTCCCACAAAAATAGGAGTCCAAAACAAGTTTCAAGTAGGTCCAAGCTTCTGGTGGACCCCAGAAATCATTTTTTTAAGTTTTAAAGGAAGATATTAGTATTCTTAATGCCACGGCCCGCCAGATAATTGGATCGATCTCATTTTTCGGCTCAACGCCTAAAACGATCCCGAGAATAAAATGGATGGCTTGGATTAAAAATATACATCAAGGTGGGGCCATGTTGGAGCAGCCCACCATTTCCCTTTTCTTTTTCTTTCTTCCTTTATTCCCTTTCTGTTGAAACGTCCAGCGTCCCAGACGCTGGACGGTCTTTTGTTAAATTTTTTTTTTTTGAGTGTGGGCCTTGATGGAGTGGGCCACCACTGATGGGTGTCATGGGCTCAATGTCCAAGGTGGGCCCCACTTGAATAAAAATTACATCAAGGTGGGATCCATTCCAGTGGGCCACACCCTCCTATTGCAATAAAATGAAATAAAATAAAATAAAATAAAATAAAATAAAATAAAAGAGAGAGAGAGAGAGAGACATGGAGAGTGGGACACGGCTTGTGATGGAGGGACCCCGTCATTATGGGCCCTCCCTAACAACAAATCATGTAACAAGTGGGCCTTAAAACATGTGGGACCTTCGAAATTTAAAATCAACGGTGGGGATCCTTTCCCCACCGACATGGACGGTCTAGATGACCTTTGAAGAGAAAATAAACATCATGATGGGGTCCATGGAGAATGGCCCCATCATGGAATGATCATGATGATCCATGTGGTCCATCGGCCACAAATAAGGGTCTCAAGTGAGATCCACACCATGGATCGGTGGGCCTCACTTGGTCCACCATAAAAACAATAAAAACTACCCTATAGAGGCACCCACCGTCCGATCTTCTCGCTCCTAGGGGTTCCTTGGCACCTTGTCTTCAACTTCAATGGCTAAGATGAAGAATGGAGGGTTGAGATGGGAGATTTTGGGGTAGGAAGGTGGGCCACTTGAAGCTTAGAGATTTTTGCAAAATTCCATACGTGGGATGTTTGCTTGGGAGCTTTTTCTTTGAAATGAGAAAGAGAGAAAGAGAGAGAGTGATGTAAAGGGAGAGAGAGAGAGTGATGGATGGATGGGTGAGTGATGGTTGTGTAAGAAAAGTATGGGTTAGGAAGACTTTTGTGCCTTTTTGTGTAAGAAAGGTATGGGTTGAGAAGACTTTGTTGGCTTTTGTGTAAGAGAGGTATGGGTTTGGAAGACTTTTGTGGTTGCTTGGGAAAAGGGATGGAAGTGATGTGTACTTGACATGTGATGGGTTGATGGGTGATTGATTGATGGGATTGATGTGATTGATGTGACACATCGTAGAGATTCCCTTGGTTTTCGCAACGCGCGGCGTTTTCTCGCACCGAACGTTGGCCCATAACTCTTGATCAGGGTATCGCCTTGGCGCGTGAGTCGCGGTATCGGAACCGCAACGACGGCGCGGTCGCTATGGTATTGGTTTCGGGTTGAGTCGACTCGGGTTGTTGGCACGTGAATCAGGGTCGTGCGTCGATATTGTTTAAGGGTCAAAAGTTGCCGGAATTCGACCGGTACGACCGCGGAAGTGTACGGAAAGGTACGGACCAAGATACGGGTCTTACAGCTCTCCCCACCTAATAAAAATTTCGTCCTCGAAATTTACACTACGATTGCAGCTAAATACGACTCATAATAGGATAGGGAACTTAACATCATATATGATCAAAACACAACATATCATCAAATTCAAACACCTAAAAGATAGGGATAACGCTCACGAATCTTAAGCTCTAACTCTCAAGACGCATCATGGCGGCGTAGGGGTCAAGTCACGTGAATCGTCAACGACTACTCCTGATGACTGGGGGTCCTGCTGGACGGTATAAAATCTGCCCCGAGCCTGCTGGGGAGGTGTAGGTCCCCTCTGAGGTCTCTGCTGCTGTGGGGGAGGTCCCGAAGGCTGGTGCTGCTGCTGAGCGGGCTGTTGTGGTGCTCTTGGCTGCTGTGGAGGCTGTTGTGGTGCTCTCGGCTGCTGCTGCCGAGGTCGGGGACACTCCCACCTACGGTGTCCTATCCCACCGCATCCATAGCAAGTGTCAGAAAGCTGTCTCTGCGGTGGTGCCGCTGGGGGTGCCGACGGTGCTACTGGTACTCTGGCAGATGGATGGCTCCTGTGTCTTTGTGGTCGTCGATGCTGTTGTGAGCTACTGGAGGGGGCCTGTCTCTTCTGACCCCTCCTCTGATCTCGATCGGCCTGCGTGCTGGCCCACTCAGTCTCATAGATCTGAGCCCTCCGCACTACAGCCTGAAAGGTAGGGAGCTCATGCCCGACAACACGACCTCGAAGGCCGTAACGTAAGCCGTGCTCGAAACGGCGGGCCTTCCGCCCCTCGTCATCAACCATGTATGGTGCAAATCTCGAGAGAGCCACAAAACGGGCCGCGTACTGTGCCACGGTCATGTCTCCCTGCACCAGAGTCTCGAACTCTAAAGCTCGCTGACGGCGGATATGGTCGGGAAAGTACTGCTCCTCGAATCGGTCAACAAAATCCTCCCATGTCCAGACATAATCAGGTCCGGCAACACGGGTAACAGAGGTCCACCAATGCTCGGCCTCACCCTGAAAGAGGAATACTGCTAACCGAACGCGCTGCTCGGTCGTACATAACATGGTATCGAATATCTTCTCCACATCGGAGCGCCATCTCTCAGCTGCAGTCGGATCTGGCTCACCCTGAAAACGTGGGGGATCAAGCCGCCTGAACTCACGTAGTAGGGCGCTCGCGCGCTCCTGCTCTGCCTGAGCTGGTGAAACAGCTGGGCACCTGCCCTGTCCCTGTAGTGCAGCTGTCACGGCCTGCAACATCTGCTGTAACTGAGAGGCACTCACAGTCACAGTCGGCACCTCATCAGCCTCAGGTAGAGGAATGTCATCCTCATGGAAGGAATCAGGGATCTCTGAGGGTGGAACGGGAGACGCAGGAGGTAAAGCTGGAGCCTCCGATGGTGAAGCAGAATCCTCAGGTGGTGGTGCGGGAGTCGAGCGAGTAACTCTCGCAGGCGCCATATTCTACAGGAAAGAGCGAAAGCGCCTATCATCTTCAAAAACTCTCGAATGTACGTATGTTAACGGTCTAAATCGGAAAGTCGTGAAGCTATCCGAACTTCAGAACTTAGTCATTCTTCACTCATAGCAAACATGTAATGTTGTTCTCGGTTATTCCCAAGTTATGCTCTGATACCAACTTCTGTCACGCCCCAAACTCGGAAACCGGACTCACAGAATTCCCGATCGCCGAATCTGGCACCGACAGCCTCCGTAGAACCCCATTCTCGGCTCCTAGCTCCCATTCGCCAGGTTCCAATCCTGGGATGCTACGAGGAGGATTTTCGATGTCAGTTTGATTCGTAATAAGCATAACCAAAGGCCTAACCCACAAACAACAACCAAGAACTCCATTACATTTCCACTATGATCAAAAACTTTGAGTACAAGATGTATAAAGGGAAATACAAGATAGTGCTAATAACAAAACTCCAAAGGCTCGACTGCACGCTCCTGCTGCTACTACGCTACGGCTGCATCCTGACGTCACCTGCACGCATCAATCGTGCATAAGCTTATAGAAAGCTTAGAGGGCGGTGTAAGTGTGTGCGCAATACGAGCGTGCTCAGAATACAAGGTTAGAGTAATGCGGAATTATGCTGATGAATACGTGAATGCAATCAGCCGTACCAAGGCTATACAGTACAAGATATGAATGCGATCGGCCATATCCAGACCATGTGATGCGAGATGCAACTCAAGCATGCCAATCCTCATCATATATCAGTACAGTTCTCATTCTGGATAATCACCGGGGTCTAGTACACTCTACGCCAGTTTGTCGTCCCTATCCGAACGCACAACTGGGAGAGCAGAAGAGACCTCACTATCCGCCTGCCAATATCGGGCCCGGCTCGTCGATAGCGGACCGATTCCTCAAGCTGGTCAAACTCAACCTAGAAGTTGCCCCCTCACTCAGGCGGGTAAGGTCACACCCCTTTCCAACCGACCACGACACAGTGGGAGACGCGACCTACTGGTATACGGCCCTCGTGCGCTCATGTATCCACTCGGTCTCGACGTTAGAGTCATCCTCTGGTACCATCGGGTTTAGGGGTTTTCACCCAGGGACATCTATGGCGCCCGTATGCTAGAACCAAACATTTCCGGTATTCAATCCAGCCACCCACGATGCATCTGTGGAGGCTATGGCCCTGATGTCGCTAGGGCATACAATAATCACAATCATACAAATGCAAGTGCATGAGTCACACTACCAGTCATGCAACAATCCTACGTGTACCATGCACTATGGCAACTCCACCTACCAGGGAGCCCATAAACAGTTCGCCCGAAGGCATATGCTATGATCAGTCACTTCTCATATCAGTCATACATATGATGCGTATGATAATGAATCATGGATTTATACTAAACATGTATATAGAGATGGGCTCTGTGTATAACTGAGATGGGCCTAGACGGCCTACTTACTACAAGTATGGGCCTATTAGTGGGCCTTAGGGAGTGTTACAATGCGGACATTTAACCAACATTGTACCTACAATGTGGACGTCTAACCATCATTGTTCCCGAGGCATTACTTACTATAAATATCGTTATTTGCCATGGAGGGATCACGCATTGCAATGGACCTAGTTGCACTCAATTGGGCCTTAAGTACATCAATTGAGCCGTATCATATGGGCCTTGCATTCATCAAATGGATCACTTTAATGAGCCTCACCAATGGGCCTTAGGTCCTTTGCAATGGGTTATAACCCATGGGCCTTAGAATTCATTAAAATGAGCCCAATCATATGAGCTTTATGTACATCAAATGGGCCTAATCACATAGGCCTTATATATACCAAGGTGGGCCTCAACGATGGGCCACAAATACATCAATTGGGCCTACACACATGGGCCCATAAATAACAAAGTGGGCCTTAGTGGGCGGGCCACAAATACATTAAGATGGGCCTCAACAATGGCCTTAAAATGATCTCAAAATGGTTGGACGGTTTGGATGAAACTCATGCATCATGGTAGACTCCCATGTGGGCCCACTATAACATTTATTTCCAGCCAATCCTTGGCCCACTGAAATGTTTATTGCCATCCAAACCTGTTCATAACGTCACGTGGCCAGGGGCCCACGAGATGGACGGCGTGGACACAATACATACATCTGAGTGGGGGCCACCGTCCACTGGCGTGGACGGACGGCGTGGACACAATACATACATCTGAGTGGGGGCCACCGTCCACTGGCGTGGACGGACGGCGTGAGTAAAACACTTGCATCACAGTGGGTGTCACCACCCACCGTTGTGTACGGTGTGGTAAGCCACACATACCACAGTGGGTCCCATATAGGGCCCACCAAAGTGTTTATTTGTAATCCAACCCGTCCATTACGTGTGTCCCACCTGTTTGAGGGTTCACACCAAGTTTTAGCTACATTCAAAATTCAGGTAGGCCCCACCAAGTGTTTTTATATGATTTAGGCATGTCTTCACATGATTTGGATGGTATGGCCCACCTGAGTTCAGTTTGTGGATGATTTTTGGAGTCAACGCACCATTCAAGGGGACCTATTAAATGAACGGTATAGATGCAAAATATACATCATGGTGGAGTCTACAAGTGGGCCAATACGGCCACCCTTTTTAACCTGGATGTCTCTGGACTCATGGCACAAAGTCATGCCAAAAAAGAAAATTATTTTTTTATCCTAGGTGCGACCCACATTAACCAGATCTACCCCATCCATTGCATGTGTTCCACAAAATTAGGCGTCCAAACCAAGTTTCAGCCACGTCCAAATTTCAGGTAGGCCCCACCAAATGTTTTTGTATGTTTCAAGCATGTCTCCTCATGATTTTAGATGGTATGGCCCACCTGAGTTCCGGATTGGTCCCAAATTTTGGCTCAACGCCTAAATTAATCTGAGGAAGATGGTGGAAGGCTTAGATTAAACACATGCATTAAGTTGGAGCTTGCAAGAGTAGCCCACCATTTTCCTTCTTTTCCTTTCTTTCTCTGGACGTAAAGTAGGCAAAAGCATGCATGGATTTTCTTTAATTTTGTTTTCCTAGGTGGGACTCACATTAAACAAATCTATCCCGTCCATTGCATGTTTCCCACAAAAATAGGAGTCCAAAACAAGTTTCAAGTAGGTCCAAGCTTCTGGTGGACCCCAGAAATCATTTTTTTAAGTTTTAAAGGAAGATATTAGTATTCTTAATGCCACGGCCCGCCAGATAATTGGATCGATCTCATTTTTCGGCTCAACGCCTAAAACGATCCCGAGAATAAAATGGATGGCTTGGATTAAAAATATACATCAAGGTGGGGCCATGTTGGAGCAGCCCACCATTTCCCTTTTCTTTTTCTTTCTTCCTTTATTCCCTTTCTGTTGAAACGTCCAGCGTCCCAGACGCTGGACGGTCTTTTGTTAAATTTTTTTTTTTTGAGTGTGGGCCTTGATGGAGTGGGCCACCACTGATGGGTGTCATGGGCTCAATGTCCAAGGTGGGCCCCACTTGAATAAAAATTACATCAAGGTGGGATCCATTCCAGTGGGCCACACCCTCCTATTGCAATAAAATGAAATAAAATAAAATAAAATAAAATAAAATAAAATAAAAGAGAGAGAGAGAGAGAGACATGGAGAGTGGGACACGGCTTGTGATGGAGGGACCCCGTCATTATGGGCCCTCCCTAACAACAAATCATGTAACAAGTGGGCCTTAAAACATGTGGGACCTTCGAAATTTAAAATCAACGGTGGGGATCCTTTCCCCACCGACATGGACGGTCTAGATGACCTTTGAAGAGAAAATAAACATCATGATGGGGTCCATGGAGAATGGCCCCATCATGGAATGATCATGATGATCCATGTGGTCCATCGGCCACAAATAAGGGTCTCAAGTGAGATCCACACCATGGATCGGTGGGCCTCACTTGGTCCACCATAAAAACAATAAAAACTACCCTATAGAGGCACCCACCGTCCGATCTTCTCGCTCCTAGGGGTTCCTTGGCACCTTGTCTTCAACTTCAATGGCTAAGATGAAGAATGGAGGGTTGAGATGGGAGATTTTGGGGTAGGAAGGTGGGCCACTTGAAGCTTAGAGATTTTTGCAAAATTCCATACGTGGGATGTTTGCTTGGGAGCTTTTTCTTTGAAATGAGAAAGAGAGAAAGAGAGAGAGTGATGTAAAGGGAGAGAGAGAGAGTGATGGATGGATGGGTGAGTGATGGTTGTGTAAGAAAAGTATGGGTTAGGAAGACTTTTGTGCCTTTTTGTGTAAGAAAGGTATGGGTTGAGAAGACTTTGTTGGCTTTTGTGTAAGAGAGGTATGGGTTTGGAAGACTTTTGTGGTTGCTTGGGAAAAGGGATGGAAGTGATGTGTACTTGACATGTGATGGGTTGATGGGTGATTGATTGATGGGATTGATGTGATTGATGTGACACATCGTAGAGATTCCCTTGGTTTTCGCAACGCGCGGCGTTTTCTCGCACCGAACGTTGGCCCATAACTCTTGATCAGGGTATCGCCTTGGCGCGTGAGTCGCGGTATCGGAACCGCAACGACGGCGCGGTCGCTATGGTATTGGTTTCGGGTTGAGTCGACTCGGGTTGTTGGCACGTGAATCAGGGTCGTGCGTCGATATTGTTTAAGGGTCAAAAGTTGCCGGAATTCGACCGGTACGACCGCGGAAGTGTACGGAAAGGTACGGACCAAGATACGGGTCTTACACATCAGGGTCGTAGTCTCCACAGGCATATCATGGTTGATAGGATTGGATATCAAAAATATTGTTCTACATGGGGTACTATAGTTATCCCTGGGTAAAAGTTTCTAAACCCTTATAGTACCAAGAGGTTGCTCCAACGTCTAGAACGAGTGGGTACAGGAGTGCCGAGTGCCGATTACCAGACGGTCGCACTTTTCACTGTGTCGTGGTCGGTTGAAAGGAGGTGCGGCCTTATCTGCCTGAAAGTAGGGGGCAAAGCTAGGCTGAGTTTGACCAGCTCGAGGAATGGGTCCGCTATCGACGAGCAGATCCCGATATTGGAAGGTGGATAGTGAGGTCTCTTCCACTTACCTTATTGCGCGCAATGGGGCAAAAATCTAGTTTAGAGTGTACTAGACCCCAATGATATCCCAGATTTAAGCTATATTGATATGTGGACTTATATAAGGATCTGCATGCTTGAGTTACATCTTGCACCGCATGGCCTTGGTATGGCCGACATCATTCATATCTTGCATCGCATAGCCTTGGTACGGCTTATGTTATTCATGGATCCAGAAGTATATTCCGCATTACTCTGATATTTTATGATCATAATACTACCTTGCGCACACACTTTCACCACACTCTAAGCTTTCTATAAGCTTATGCACGACTGTTGCGTGCAGGTGATGTTGGATCGCAGTAGCGCTGAGACTTGAGCGCGTGGCAGATTACTTTGGAGCTTTTGGCCTTCATCATTGTATTTTCCTTTATGCTCATTGTACTTATAAAGCTTTTGATCATAGTGAAAATGTAATGGAGTTTTTGATTATTGTTTGTGGGTTATGCCTTTGGTTATGCTTATTATGAATCAAATTGACGTTGAAAATCCTCCTCATAGCATCCCAGGATCGGAACCTGGCGAATGGACACTGGGATCCGAGAATGGAGTTCTACGGAGGCTGTCGGTGCCGGATTCGGCAATCGGGAATTTTGTGAGCCCGGTTTCCGAGTTTGAGGCGTGACACTTCCCATGGGAATACATTATTTCATAATGTTAGACATATTTATCATATCAAAATCAGTCAAAAACTTAAGTATTAATTTCAAATATATTCCTCTCTCTTCTTTTACCAGTTTTTGATTTTATATCGACGACTACTCTTATTCATTCTTTTTTGAACAATTCATCCTTTTCAAAAACTTTTTTTCATTCTCCTTAGAGATGTTTTCATTTTTCATTCTTTTCATAGCCTTTTTGTCGATCTCCTATTTTTTAACTGGTTTTCATCTTTTAAGGTAGATAAAATTCTCCAGGCTCAATTCTCAACATTTATCAATGATTCACATATTAACCATTAGCAATCCTAGCACATCCTAAGGAAGCAACTTGAACATGTTTTGTGATTTAAATTAACAAGATATACAAGTTTCCTCTAAATCATTCAATAATCTTATGTGATGGTTTACTCAAGTGATCAAACTCCAACAATTCAAGATCCAATCTTCATCTTATTATCCCACTCAAAGCATTCTTAAGTACACAAATTTTGTTTCCAAACATATTCCAACTTGAAACATTGAAAATGGCCTATTGCCAGCGAGCCAACATTGTCTAAATCAAAGTTCAAATTCTTAATAGCCCAGTAGGCTCTATGTTCCAACTTCACTGGTAAATGGCAACATTTTCTATAGTTGAGTCTAAAGGGAGACATTCCAATGGGAGTTTTAAAGACTGTACAGTAAGCCCATAAAGCATCGATCAAGCGAATTGACTAATCTTTACAGTCAGGGTTAACCATTTTTTTCAAGATTTGTTTAATTTTCCTATTGAAAATCCCAGCTTACTCACTTGTCTATGGGTTGTATGGAGTGCTCACCATATGAGAGATGTCATATTTCTTCATTAAGTTTGCAAATGGCCTATTGCAAAAATGTGAGCCTCCATCACTAATGATGGCCCGAGGTGTTCCAAATTGGGAAATGATATTCTCTTTTAAAAATTTAATGACCGTCTAATGGTCATTATTCTAATACGGGATTGTTTCGACCCATTTAGTAATATATTCTACAGCTAGAAAAATGTATAAATTCCCAAAAGATTGGGGGAATGGTCCCATGAAATCGATGCCTCAATAATCAAGTGCTTCAATGATCAGAATAGGGTTTAGGGGAATCATATTTCGATGGGAAAATGCTCCCAATTTTTGACAATGCTCACAAGCTTTAGAAAACTCATGAGTATCCTTGAATATAGTGGGCCAATAAAAGTCGCACTGTAGAATTTTGACCATGGTCATTTTAGCAGAAAAGTGATCACCACAAGCCTGAGTGTGACAAAAATAGATGACACTTTGGTGTTCGTTGTCTAGGGCACACATCTCCTTAGAATCTTATCTGAGAAATATTTAAATAAGTATGGATCTCCAAAAGAATTTGCGTACCTTGGCGAAAAATTTCTTCTTATCTTGCGCAATCCAGTATGTCGGTGTAAAACCCATGGCAAGATAATTAGCAATATCAGAGAACTAAGGTGAGTGAGAGACTTTAAACAACTGTTCATTAGGGAACATGTCATTTATGGGTGCCATCTCAAGGGAATCAGGAAGGTCAAGTCTCGAAAGATGGTCAACCACTACGTTTTCTACTCCTTTTTTATCCTTTATTTCCAAATCAAATTCCTAGAGTAAGAAAATTCATCTTATCAAATGGGGCTTAGCATCATTCTTAGAAAGAAGGTACTTGAGCGCCACATAATCGGTATAGATAATGATCTTAGATCCGATCAAGTAAGATATAAATTTATCCAAAGCGATACCACGACTAAGAGTTCTTTTTCCATAGTAAAGTAATTTACTTGGGCCGAATTTAGAGTCTTACTTACGTAAGAATAACGTATGACTTCTTTTCTTTTCTCTAGCCTAACACCGCCCCAATAGCATAGTCAAACACATTACACATAAGTTTAAAAGGAATGTTCCAATCGAGTGACTGCATGATATGTGCAGTAGTCAACATGCCCTTGAACTTAGAGAAAGCTTCTTGGCATTGCTCAATCTAGTCATATAGAATATCCTTTTGAAGTAGATTACATAAAGGATGAGAGATATGACTAAAGTTCTTCATGAATCTTCTGTAAAACCCAATGTATCCTAAGAAGGATCGCACGTCTCGTATGCTTTTGGGTGGAGGTAGGGTAGAGATAAGATCAATTTTAACTTTATCTACCTCAATTTCCTTGGACGAGATGATATGTAGAAAAATAATTTCCTTATGAACCATGAAATGACACTTCTCCTAATTGAGTATCAAATTCTTTTCTTCACATCGATTTAGCATACATTTAATATTTTCCAAGCAATTGTTGAAGGATGGACCAAAGACAAAGAAGTTGTCCATGAAGAGCTCTAGATATTGCTCCACCATATCAAAAAAAAATACTTAACATGCATTGCTGAAAAGCAGCGGGGGCATTACATAATACAAATAACATATTTCGGTAAGCAAAGGTGCTAAAGGGGCATTTAAATGTGATCTTTTTCTGATCTTCAAGGGCTATCTCTATCTAGTTGTAGTCTGAATACCCATCAAGGAAGCAATAGTATGAGTGACTAGCTAGCCTTTCCAAGATTTGATCAATTAATGATAGAAGAAAGTGGCTCTTCCTAGTGACAGTATTCAACTTCTTGTAGTCAATGCACTTTCTCCAACCGGTAATAACTCTAGTTGGCACGTGTTCATTATTGATATTGGCCACTATGGTAATTTCTGACTTCTTAGGAACCACTTGAATTGGACTCACCCATTGACTATCCAATATAGGGTATATGATACCCACATCTAATAGCTTAAGAACCTTGGCTTTAACCACTTCCTTCATGTTTGGATTTAATCTATGTTGTGGTTGTCAAGAGGTCTTCGCATTATCCACTAGATAATGCGGTAAATACGAATCGAATGGTCAATTCCCTTGAGGTCCGTAATCGACCATCCAAGGACTCCCTTATGCTCAATGAAAGTAGAGATGAGCATACTCTCCTGTTCCTTCTTAAGGTGGGAAGAAATCACCACCGGATATGTCTCATCTTGACTTAAATAGAAATATTTCAAATCAGAGGACAAAGGTTTTAGGTCAAGCTTCAGTGCCTTGAGGTTAAACAGTAGAGACATTACATTGGTTTAGGGCAATTCTTTAAATTGTGGCCTTCACCAATTCAAGTACTGGCACAGTATCCAACATGGTCCCCATCTCCCTAATCATATCATTATCAAAATCATGGGAGTGGGTCAGGCACGTCTCTAGAGGGTCAGAGGATAAAGTCAAAAGTGTTTTATCTTCCATGAAAAAGTCAATCATGTTAATGTCGTGAGAATCGCCATCATCCTCTAACTGCTTGCTTATATTGAAAAAGATATTTAACTCCAATGTCATATTTCCAAAAGATAAACTCATGACTCCATTCCTGCAGTTAATGATTACATTTGATGTGGAAAGGAATGGGGGACCAAGAATGATAAGAATTTGAGTGCTCATATCCACGATGGGCTGAGTATCCAGGTCGATAAAATTTATCAGATAGTAGAATTTGTCACAACACATCCTCAATTATCCCTCTTGGTACACAAATTGAGCAATCTACAAGTTCTAATGTGGTTCAGGTGGATTTTAATTAACTCAAACCCAACTTTTTGTAGACTGAGTAAAGAATTAGATTTACGCTCACTCCTAAGTCAAGAAGTGTGTGCTCAATTTAGTAGTTTCCAATTACATAAGCGATGGTTGGGCTACCGGGATCTTTGTATTTTCATGGCACATCTTGCTTTTGAATGGCACTCACTTTTTCTGTCAAAAAGATTTTCTTTTGAACGCTTTGCTGTCTTTTGGTCATACACAAATCTTTCAGAAATTTAGCATATGAAGGTATTTTGTTTAAAGGCATATAGTAGAGGAATATTGACCTTCACTTATTTCAGCATCTCTAAAATGTCCTGAGAGTTAGAGAGAGGTTTTGGTGCAATCAACCGTTGGGGGAATGGTGCAATCGGCTTACCTGGAAGTTCTGGTTCTAATTCTTATGGAGTAATGCTAGATCTATCATTGTTGTCCTCTTCCGGGTCCTTAGGATTTTTAGCCCAAACTGGAATTGACTTGTTAATTATCTTTCTACTCTTAAGAGTGGTGGTAGATTTAGCTTGCTCCATTTGATTTGAAGAGCTCTGGTCGCGGACTTCATATTATAGTTTTGGATTGGGGAGAGGTTAAGCTGGAAGGCTTCCCTTATTCCTAATGGCATTTTTTATCTCAAGCCCTTGTATGCCTTCGTAAGGCCTTAGAAGGCTTGTAGCATACCCTGATTGAAAAGCTCTTGATTTTGAAGATGCTTTAGAACCGAATCTTCTTGAGGTTTCCCTTGATTTGGAATTTTATCAAAGAATCCTCGAGAAGTAGCAATTTTTCCATTCATCCAACTAAAGTTTGGATGATTTCTCCAACTAGGATTGTATGTATTGGAGGTGGGTTCATTGAAAAGTCTTTGGTAATTATTCACGGCATTAGATTGCTCATCCAGTACCTCTTGAAAGGCAAGTATTGTTGGGCAATTTGTAGCTATATGAATGTTGCAAGCACAAATACCGTAAACAGTTTCCTTAGCCTTATCCTTCTTTAGTTCAATGGTCTCGAATTTCTTTATGAGATTAGTCACTTTAGCATTAATATTATCATCTTCTTTTAGAAGGTATATTCCGCTCCTCTCCTTTGATTGAGTGGGCTTAGAAGTGGTGCTTGATTTTGGGGAGGTGTCCCATGATTGTGCATTTTTTCAGCAAGTCTGTCCAAATAATCTCACACATCATCAACATTTTTGTTCATGTATTCCTCATTACACATTGTCTTGACTAATTGGTGCATGGAAGATGTCAGTCTATCATAGAAAAACTGTGTAATGCGCCATGTTTCAAAACTATTTTATGAGCATGAACTGACAAGATCCTTGAACTGCTCCCAACATTGGAAGAATGTTTCATCTTCCTTTTGGACGAAGTTCATAATTGACTTTCTGAGGGTATTCGTTTTATGGTGTAGGAAAATTTTCTTTATGAACTCCCTTGTCATATCGTTATATCTACTAATAGATTGAGGACGTAGTGAATGCAACCATGTCTTAACTTTTTCTTTCAAGGAAAAGAGAAAGAGTTTCAGCATGACCGTGTCATCAGACACATTGGGAAAATAAAAAGTGGCTATGATCTCATCAAAGTCTTTCAAGTGTAAGTATGAATTTTTATATTCAAGTCCATGGAATTTTGGAAGGAGTTGGATCACTCCTAGCTTAATGTCCATATGTCCTATATTTTTTGAAAAAACTATGCATAAAGGTGTGCTCACCCCCGTTGTTTGTAAATAATCTCAAAAAGTATGAGGCGAGGGTGCTTGATGCACCTCATTCTCATCTAGGTTGAGGTTGGATCATAGGTTGATTGGTTAATTGATTTATAGTTGTCACTTCAATTAACTCCAAAGATCTCGAGTGGTGTCTAATTTTGTGATGGATAGATAAACTCTCAACTAATCCTCCTTCACTCAAGAGATGTTGAGTGTTATCATGAATTCACTTGGGCATGAAATACTCTCAGCCCTCGATTTTAAAATCTAACCCTAAAAAGAAATAAACCTAAAGCAATAAGAAGTCTAGAAATAGAAAGAGTTACCAAATTAGAAGTTTCTATATTAAGATCTTGTAAAACAGGGAAAAATAAATAAATTCGTTTCTAAAAACATATTAGGAAAGTTTGTAAAATAGAAAGATAAGTTAGTTTCTAAAACTAATTCAAAAAAAAAACCTAACCTAAAAATATAAAGTAAACAAATCCTAACCTAATTCCAAAACTAATCAATCTCATAAAAACGCAATGTTAGTCCCTAGAAACGGTGCTAAAAACTTATTCACAACCCCAAGTGTATGATCACAATGTAGTAAAAATCTCGGTGTGATCGAGGTTGAATCCATAGGGACTAAACTTTTGTCTTCTGAATTTAACTAGAACTAGAACTAGACGAAGAACTAAAATAGAAATCTGAATTTAAAGGAGTAATTTTGAGTAATGAGTAAAGTATCAATTAAATGTGAGAACTAGGGTGCCAAGGATCCACTTGTAGCAATTGAGATACTACCTTGCTTAATTCAAGAGATCAAAATAGATCGGAGTCCTATCATATCTAGTTGAAAAAAGAGACAGTTAAATCTATGAACCTATCATTGATCTAGCCTCAATGAAGGAGAATTGTGGTGAATTTGAATGGATTCCATCACCCAACCATGTCCATGGGATAATGGCAAACAACAAGACTTACCAAATTCACAATTTCAAATAGAAAAGAAGATATTTAAAGCTATTATAGATCTATTGTAATTTGAGTCACAACAAATCATTAAATACTGAAAATATTCCTTAGGATCAACTAGAATTCAATGAAGTTTAAATATAAACATGAATTAAATCAACGTAAACATCACAATTACGCTACAAGCTTCACCTCTTAACCCTAGCTAAGAGGTTTAGCCAACCATAGACATGATTGAACTAGAATCTCTAAAGAAAAGCATAAAAACAACTAAGGAGAAAAAAGAAAGACTCTTGACTGTGGTTCTCCATGCTTTTGCTCCACTCCTAAAACTCTAGAAGATGCCTAGAAACATCCTAGGGACTCCTATTTATAATTATGAATCCCCCTCTTACACATCGATTTGAAATTTTCAAAAACTACTTATGAAAGGCCTCAATTTACATCATCTGTGTCAGCCATGCGTTACAACTCTGCGGGATTTTGGTGGCACCGAAATCGTATCTACATCTAAAATTGTATGTGCAGAGTACTTAGGTGGCAAAATGTGTTAACAAACTTGCTATCGAAATTGGCTTTGGTGGCACCGAATTAAGCTTAGGTGGCATCGAATTCAGTTGTTTTCTTACTGGACTGTTTTATGCACTTTCGGTGGCACCGAAATTGGCTGTTTTTCTGCTGTTTAACTTATGTTTTTACTAATCTTTTCTCTATCCTTTGTACTTAGTTTCCTGATATCTTTTGTATGAGAATTCTCCATTTTTGGTCCCTAAAGTCCCTCCTTTGCCTTGGTGACTCTTGAGCACTAGATCCATGCTTTTAGCATCATTTTCAATCGAAGCTCTTAAATTCACCTTGCAACAAAAACATAATGATAATTGAATGGTGGGGTGCTCAACATTTTTGGTCCCTAATGGGGGATAATATGCAATATTTGACCATCAACATGTGCTAAAAATACTAACGCTTTGGTTTATTTTCTGTCACATGTAATTTGTGCAGGCGTGCCAGAATCAATAAAAGAGCTCGATCCAAACTGATCAACTTTAACCCCAAGCGCCAAAATAAGTAGATATGTCCAATATGCACATATATGACCAGATACTGAAAAGATTGGTCACTTATTTAACCACTTGTAGCATTTTATAATGATCAAACGATAATTGAATGGTGGAGGTCTTCCTCTTAAGATAGGTTGCTTTGTGCCTTCCACAAAAAAAGGACTTTCAAAATGCCAATGCAATCAAACAAAAGAAAAAGCTCACAATCGGTCACTAAGAGCGACTGTAAAAATTTGTCTCTTGAAAGAACCACATGATATTGGATAGAGATCAAATCTAACGTATGAGTATACATTTGGATTACAACTAGAGATTGTAGTTAAGAATTACTGCTACTACTAAGATAAATTGAGATAAAAGACAAATTTATTTGATTTGTAGATGATTGATTGTTGTTGGGTCCTTAACATTGGAGGTTTTCTCTCACATGTATAGGGTTATGGGTTCTATACAGCTTATTCTTCTATATCCATCTTCCATTATTGCAATGGTTACAGTAGTTAAGAAGCCTTTCTCTAGATCCTTTTTTTTTGTTACATTTCTAATAAATGACTGTTCATTTTTTCTTTGTGATTGTTCCTCTTCTGTTGGTCAAACTTTGTTCCTCTAGGTTACCTTCTATATCTTGAACTGATTCGACTACATCTCTCTCTCTCTCTCTCTCTCTCTCTCTCTCTCTCATTAAACTTTTGGATAACTCAACCGCATTATTCCGTCAACTATCCACTTATGTGTAAATTTAGATTTACGTCACCCATGATTCCACAAAAAGCGCTTCAAGTATTTTGAAGATCTTTTCATCCACCTATTTATCATGTAATGCCACATATCTCTATCTTATTTGGCTTTTCCCAAAATGACCCAAAATAGGGTACAACACAGAGTGAGGGAGCTACCCACATGTCTAATGTATTTACATGAGAGAAATTCTCTACTTTAAGTTGTGGTCCAAGTTAAATTGGGACGTCTAGATAGCCCAATTGATCTAAACTGTTAATCAGGTCCAACCCACATTGCCTGGGGTACCATGCTATTATCACAAAATTTGACAAATAATAACCATGTGATCAATGTACTTTAATATGGAAAGTCAAGATTGTTTATAAAAAGTGGCCCAATCAACAATAGAATCCATCTATTTGTTAGAAATCATCATCATTCTAAAGAATCGCTTTTATTAGGCAATTGTAACCATCCATCCGTGCTTGGAAAAAGGATGATTACAAAAAATATGGCCAGACCGGATCTTCGGATAATCTTTGCAAGATAGCCCCAGAAATATTGTTTGAGCTTAATGGACGGTTCTGATTGATCAATTGGTCTATCCAAGTGAATTGATGCAAGGTGGAGTACTATAACTTATAATGCTCCTAGAGCACTGGAGCATGCCTCTTTCGATAGACAAGAGCACACATGTAACCCTTCACCCAGGTTTTTAGAATGGTTGTGACTAGAGGTGCAAATGGGTTAGGTCGGGTTAATCTAAACCATTTAAGAAATGGTCAGAATTTTGAACCCAGAGCTAACCATTATAAATTCAGGTCGGACTAGTTGACCTGACCCGTTTAAGAATTGGTCAGAATTTTGGACCCAAAGCCAACCCATTATAAATTGGGTCAGGTTGAAGTCAAAAAAATAGCTGGCCTATTAATTGAGCTAGGTCAAGATCCTCCCAACTCATTTATTACATGGGTCGGGTCTGGGTCACTTTCAGTTCAGACACAGAGATGTAATTGAGTTTTCACACAAATGACATTTTGTACCATGCAATTAATTGTGACTATCAATTTTCATAGTACAAAATAAAATACCTAGCAATCCAAATTTAATAAATAAAATCAAATGATTCGAGTAGTTTTAATTTGATTTTTTGGTATATTTTCTATCTTGTGGGGTCCAAATTGTCATAAAGTAGTGGACGACTGCTCACATTTTAGAGAAAATGTCGTGAGTTATTCTTGCAATAGCTTAAAAAATAAAATCATTTTTTAAAGCCTAGGTCTGGATCCAGTGGGGTCTAGATTCAGTCTATTTTAATATGAACCATTTGAAAACTAGGTCCGGTCGAGTTGCATAAATTTTGAGATGACTCAAACCCAACTCATTAGCATCAAGGTGGAACTTTTTGGATCCAGACTAAATTCCAACGTACACCCATTAGTTTTTGAGTTGGATCCAAATGACCCATTGGGTTGACCCAAGCCATTTTCACCTCTAGTTGTAACTCGTCCACCACAATATGCAACTTTCTGCTAATCCACACCCAGATCCATAGCTCAACTGGCAGACTGAGTGGAGATACCTCGTTTCAACACTTGAGGGTCTTGGTATTGATCCCTGCGAGGGTGGCTAACATGGAGTGTGTGTACTGACATGGGTGTGTACTAACAAGCGAAAGCCCCACCCCCCCCCCCCCCCCCCCCCAAAAAAAAAAAAAAAAAAAAAAAAACTTTCCTGCTAATCCAGCCGTCTAAGCCTTATTGTGGATGGAGCTTGGATTAGGAATGTATTAAAATCTAAATCACAGTTACATTGGAATCAAGGTGACTCTAAATATTTAATTTTTTTATTTTTTGTTTTAGTTGAAATGCCTTAGAATCTAAATCTGCCGTTAAGCTTGTATTTGGAGGAAGCGAATTGCATCCGACCCTCCACGATAATCCATCCATATAGGGGCTCCTATGGGGGCCACTGTGATGTATCTGTTTATCCATGCCATCCATCCATTTTCTCATATCATTTTTATGTATGAGCCCAAAAATGAAGTAGATCCAACGCTCAAGTGGACCACACAAGAGATTAGTCTTGCATTTAATTCAATCCAAGCTCGCTATTTCGTGTGGTTCACTTGACTATTGGATCATCTCATATTTGAGCTCATACCTTAAAATGATCTAAGAAAATTGATGGACAACATGGATAAACAGATACATCATGGTGGGCCCCACAAGACTCCTTATATGGATGGATTATTGTTGGAGCAAGTCCACACAATCCGCTTCTGAATTTGAATAGGATTAGAATTCTTCAGCATATTCACAAGATTTAGATTTGATTAACTAAATCAACTTTCATATTTTAAATTAGCATTATATATATAGACATATGATATTTGGTAGAATAATTGTAATAAGCCTATTAAAATATATATACTTTGGCTAAAAATGAAAAAATTCTTAGTTGTAGAAGAGCCATGAATGCAAGAATCACAAACAAGCAACTCACTATAGTTTTTAATTGTCCATTTAGATGTCCAATATTTGAATGGTTTGAATCATTTTATTGATGTGATTTTAGTGTTACAGTTATTTGGATTTGAAGTACAACCATTTACCACAATATGCAAGGTGCTAAACTGTTTTTTGCACTGTTTTATATACCTTATTTGTCAATCACGTGAGTCCTTGTATCATGTAGTTGGTTGAGCTCTTAGAAGCTGAAGATCGAAGACATGAGTAAAGGTGGAGTATTAAGAAGTAAAGAACATGTAAATGTAGTGCCTTGATGACCTAATCCTTGACAAAAATAATATAAACCTCTAAATGATCTTAAACCTAATAGGTAAATATTTTCTTGATCATTTCTTAAGCCATATGAGCCTATATTAATTATTCTTAGATTGGCTTTAGAGGTCTAGTGTAACCGAGAAAACTCCACAATTTCAGCAACCTTTAGTCTCACCAAACTCACCTTTGGTCTGACCAAAAATAGCTAAAACAGGACAATAAGTTGTGACAAAATTTCAAGTAATTCAGCTGCACCCGAGTGCCTCCTTCGATCTGATTAAAGACCACTTTTGGTGCGACTGAAGACCACCTTCAGTACGGCCGAAAGTGCTTAAATCTATTCAGCAACTTTCCTATCTAATTTGGTTTGACTGAACTTCAAAATCTATGCGACCAAATATAATTCGGTGTGACTGAAGCTCCAATTAGTGCGACCAAATACTATCGATATATATCCATTGGAGCCTTTTTCCTATAAATCTAGTAATCGAATCTTTATGCAAACGATGGATTTTGGTATTTTAGATACCCTACTGCATCCTAAGCTCTAAAAACCTCTTAAGCTTTATCTCAATGAGATTAATACTCTCTTCTTAGTGATTTTTCACTCTAAATAAGGTTTTTAAGGTTCTCTACAAGAAGACCATGATTTCAAGCCATCTTTAGAGTTTAAACATCATTTCTCCTAACAAATCCAAGTGTCTATCAACCTATAAATTGTCCATCTAGTAGAATCCCCTAGCCTTTACAAATTTCCATTAATCGTAAGAGATTCTACCTAATCTTCTATTACCTTGGTCACCACATCAGAAGATCACATGAAAGGTATTTGATCTTGGATCTGAAGTCTTAACTAAGCATCGACATCATGGTCGGGGGAGTAAAGAGGAGCTGATTGAAGCACAAGAAGTATCGATCAAGCAACCCAAAAAGGTGCTACAAAAGATGCATGATCTGACAAATAAGTTGTCATATGTAAGAGTCCATATACATACCTTCTTTGTGTAGGATTGCGTGTAAGAGTTTAAATTACTAAACTTGACGAGGTTCTTACATAAGACATTGGCTCTTATGAATAGCGTAAATTAGAGTCCTTGTGTAAGCCACCAGACACGAGTGTATACATATTAGTCTCCGAGTGAGCCTCCGGTAGGAGTAAACATAGGTCATTGGATTATGACCGTGGTTGGTGCCAAGCCTATAGAAAACCACGTAAAGTCTCTTGCGGGAGCCGATCCTTATGTAGGATTGTAAAGGTTAGAGGTGGACCTGATTTAAAACCTCCGATAGTAAAATCTGGTACACTCATGAGTTGAGTGTGTCCATTAGGAGTAGAGTAGGGAAACTAAATTACTATTCATGATTGTGTTTGAGATTGTTATTTGATCATTTATTTAAAGATACTTATGTGGTGAATGTTTAATCATATGTATGCATGATTATATGAATATCAGGAGTTGATAGTTAGCATATTTCACACACACATATATACTTTATATATTATTTGTTTAATTGCTACATCTTTGGTAATGTATGTGATTGAATCCTCTAATAACTTAAAAGTCTTAGAGTTAAATTACGTTACTTAGTTAAATTTGCATATTATTTTCATAAGGTAATTAGGTTTAAAAGATAAAAATTTTATTTGATTTTAAACACTTACTCTAAAATATAGCCAATATTCCTTAGATCTGCATAACTTTCATGCATTTACCGTGACCCCACTGCATGTGATTTCACAAACCATGTGTAAAACTTTTCTGATTTCTCTAAATTTGGACCGTGGAATATTTTGTTTTCAAAGTCGATTCGTTGCCTGGTATTTAAATGGTTAGATCCTACCAAGGCCACCGTAATAAGTGGCCTTCCTTTATCAATAGTATGATTTGGACGGACTTGATTGACATACATGTATGCTGCATGTACAGTGAATGAATCAGCAAGTCTCGGAGGCAATGACAAAAATAAAAGAGAAAATGACCACTGTAGACAACCTTTTACCCAGCGGTTTTTATCGCGGAATACAAACTTAAGTTACCAACTTAGACTAGCACTTGCGGACAGCCACTTTGAGGACGAAAATACCACTCCTTTTCACTGCGAAGACGAGAGCTAACGCTCCTCCAACTGAGAGTTGTACGAACGGCTTAGGAGAGATCAAAGTTACATGGCCCCACAGCTATGTATTTATCATATCCACATCGTTCATCCATATTTCAAAATCATTTCGGAGCATTATCCAAAAAAAAATAAAAATCATATCCATAAATCAATGGACCACACCACAGAGCAGCGGGGAAATTGATTTTCACCGTTAAAAATTTTTGTAAGGCCCATCATAACATTTATTTTCCATCCAATCCATTCATAAGGTCACAAAGGCCTGGATGAAGAGGAAAAACAAATTCCGTGATGATCCAAAACTTCTGCAACCCCTAAAAGGGTTTCAATGGTAGACATTCAATTTCCCATTACCTTTTACTGTGTGGTCCACTTGATAGCTAGTTCTGTCTTATTTTTCATCTCAAGCCTTAATACGAGTTCACCGAATAGATGGACGGTTTGGATATAACATATACCTCATAATGGGACCCACAAAAATCAATGGGGATTACAACTTGGAAAGGGAAAAAAAAATGAAAAAGATGACAGCAAGTTAGGGTCGACCGGTACCCGGGCGACTGACCTATGGCTACGGATTATAACCGTAGCCATAACTACAATGCTATACACTTTTTTTTCTTTTTTCTTTTTTCTTTTTTATTTTTATTTTTTACATGGAGAACTTTATTGTACCTACATTTTTCTTTAATACATGTTTATATAAATATGTGTGTGTGTGTGTGTATATATAAATTTTTCTCTCTTTTTTCATTTCTTTCTTTATTCATTTAACAAGAATATCTTCTAAACTAAAATTAGTTACTTGACGTACCACGTATGATTTTAGGGTAGGAGAAGCTATTTTAGCCAACCAACCTAGTTATTTTTCAAGATTTCATTAGGTCAATGGTCGAAAATACATTTCATTCACTTCACGATCAATTTCATTCACTTCATGGTCAAACTAAAAATTGAGCGAGAAAAATATGAAATTGAGTGAGTAAATTGAAAATTGAGCAGGATAAGGTATGAATTGAGTGAGGGAAGCTAGAAATTGAGCGAGGTAACATAGGAGTTCAGCGAGGGAATCTAGAAATTGAGCGAGATAACTTAGGATTTGAGCGAGGAAAGCTTGAAATTGAGCGAGGGAACCTAGAAATTGAGCGAGGTTTAGGCTACGTTGAGATTGAGCGAGGGAACCTTGCTCAAATCCTAAGTTGCCTCGTTGAATTTCTACGTTGCATCACTCAATTGCTAGCTTGTCTCGCTCAATTCCTAGGTTCCTTCGCTCAATTTATATATTACTTCACTGGATTTCTAGCTTCCCTCACACAATTCGTAGGCTGTCTCGCTCAATTCATATATTTTTTCAGATCATTTTATGGTATGAGACCAAAAATGAGATATATCCAGTTCTCAAGTGTACCACATTACAAGAAATAGTGTTGAATGAGCGTTAACCATTAGAAACCTTTTGGGGGCCCACTGTGATGTTTGTGAGAAATCCTCCTCATCTAAGTTCATTTATAGGGTCAAAAAGACCTGGATGAAGAGGGAAAAAATTTCATAATGATCCAAAACTTCTGTAACCCCTAAAAGGGTTTCAATGGTAGACGTTCAATTTCCCATTGCGTTTTACAGTGTGGTCCACTTAATAGTTAGATCTATCTTATTTTTCGTCTCAAGCCTTAATATGAGCTCGTAAAATATATGGACGGTTTGGATATAACACATACATCATGATGGGACCCATAAAAGTAACATAGCAAAAAAAATAAAAAAAAATTCAGTTTGCCCCGCTCAATTTCTAGTTTTCCCTGCTCAATTTTCAGATTGCCCTGCTCAATTTCCAGTTTACCCCGCTCAATTTCCAATTTTCTCTGCTCAATTTCTAGTTTACCCCGCTCAATTTGCAGTTTACCCCGCTCAATTTCCAGTTTGCCCCGCTCAATTTTCAGTTTGCCCCGCTCAATTAGAAATTGAGCGGGAAAAATTAAATTTTTTTTTTCTTTTGTGGGTCCCATCATGATGTATGTGTTATATCCAAACTGTCCATATATGAGCGGGGCAAACTGGAAATTGAGCGGAGAAAACTGAAAATTGAGCGGGGCAAACTGAAAATTTGGTTATATGTTTTAGTTTAGGTTTAAGTTAAGGTTTAGGTTTAGGTTTAGGTTTAGGTTTAGGTTTAGGCTATAGGTTCTAGGTTATAGGTTAAAGCTTTAAGGAATTGAGAATAGGTTAAGGTTTAAGTTTAGGGAATCGGGTTCAGGTTTGAGATCGGGTTTAGTTTGGGTTTTTAAGTTTAGGTTTAGGTTAAGGAGTTGAAATTAGGATTAGGTGTAGGTTTAGGTTTAAGAATTTGAGAATACATTTAGGTTTTAGGTTTAGGTTTAGGTTTTAAGTTTAGGTTAAGGTTATAGGTTTAGGTTAGGTTTAGGTGTAGGTTATAGGTAATAGCTTTAGGGAATTGAGAATAGGTTAAAGTTTAGGTTTATGAAATCAGGTTCGGGTTCGGAATCAGGTTTAGGTTTGGGTTTTCAAGTTTAGGTTTAGGTTTAGGTTTAGGTTATAGGTTTTGGGATTTGTGAATAGTTTTAGGTTATAAGTATAAGTTTAGGTTAGGTTATAGGTTAAGGTTTAGGGATTTGAGTTTAGGTTATAGGATTAGGTTTAGGTTTAGGTAAAGGGATTTGAGTTTAGGTTATAGGTTTAGGTTTTGGGATTTGAGAATGGGTTCGGGTTTAGGTTATAAGTTTTGGTTTCAGTTTAGGTTATAGTGGGATTTGATAATAGGTTCCGGTTTAGGTTGGTTTTGGTTTTGGTTTAGGCTATAGGTTTTGATTTAGGTTTAGGTTATAGGTTTTGGTTTAGGTTATAGGTTTATGTTAAGGTTTAGGTTTAGGTTATAGGTTTTTAGATTTGAGAATGGGTTCGGGTTTAGGTTATAGGCTTTGGTTTAGGTTATAGGTTTTGGGATTTAATAATGGGTTCTGGTTTAGGTTATAGGTTTTGGTTTTGGTTTACGTTATAGGTTTTTATTTAGGTTTAGGTTATAGGTTTTAGTTTAGGTTATAGGTTTTGGTTTAGGTTTAGGTTATAGGTTTTGGTTTTGGTTATAGGTTATAGGTTATAGATTTATGTTAAGGTTTAGGTTTATGTTGTAGGTTTTTGGATTTGAGAATGGGTTCGGGTTTAGGTTATAGGTTTTGAGATTTAATAATGGGTTCGGATTTAGGTTTAAGTTTAGGTTTAGGTTATAGGCTTTGGGATTTGGGAATAGTTTTAAGTTATAACTATAGGTTTAGGTTAGGTTATAGGTTAAGGTTTTGGGATTTGAGAATGGGTTCGGGTTAAGGTTATAGGTTTTGGTTTTGGTTTAGGTTATAGGTTTTGGTATTGGTTTTGGGATTTGAGAATGGGTTTGGGTTTAGGTTATAGGTTTTGGTATTGGTTTAAGTTATAGGTTTTGGTTAGGGTTATAGGTTATAGGTTTAAGTTTAGGTTAAGGTTAGGTTTAGGTTATAGGTTTTGGGATTTGATAATGGGTTCGGGTTTAGGTCATAGGTTTTGGTTTTGGTTTAAGTTATATGTTATAGGTTTTGGGATTTGAGAATGGGTTTGAGTTTAGGGTATAGGTTTTGGTTAAGGTTATAGGTTATAGGTTTAGGTTTAAGTTTAGATTAGGTGTAGGTTATAGGTTTTGAGATTTGATAATGGGTTCGGGTTTAGGTTATAGGTTTTGGTTTTGGTTTAGGTTATAGGTTATAGGTTTAGGATAAGATTTAGGTTTAGGTTTAGGTTATAGGTTTTGAGATTTGAGAATGGGTTCGGGTTTAGGTTATTGGTTTTGGTATTGGTTTAGGTTATAGGTTTTGGTTAAGGTTATAGGTTTAGGTTTAGGTTAAGGTTAAGTTTAGGTTATAGGTTTTGGGATTTGATAATGGGTTCGGGTTTTGGTTATAGGTTTTGGTTTTGGTTTAGGTTATAGGTTATAGGTTTAGGATAAGGTTTAGGTTCAGGTTTATGTTATAGGTTTTGGGATTTGAGAATGGGTTCGGGTTTAGGTTATAGGTTTTGGTATTGGTTTAGGTTATAGGTTTTGGTTAAGGTTATACGTTATAATTTTAGGTTTAGGTTAGGGTTAGGTTTAGGTTATAGGTTTTGGAATTTAATAACAGGTTCGGGTTTAGGTTATAGGTTCTGGTTTTGGTTTAGGTTATAAGTTATAGGTTTAGGATAAGGTTTAGTTTTAGGTTTAGGTTATAGGTTTTCGGATTTGAGAATGGGTTCGGGTTTAGGTCATAGGTTTTGGTTTTAGTTTAGGTTATAGGTTTAGGTCAATTTCATGTTTGTCCCGCTCAATTTTCAGTTTGCCCCGCTTAATTTTCAGTTTGCCCCGCTCAATTTTCAGTGTCCTGCTCAATTTCCAGTTTACCCCGCTCAATTTCTAGTTTGCCCCGCTCAATTTCCAGTTTGCCCTGCTCAATTTCCAGTTTACCTCGCTCAATTGAGCGGGACAAACTACAAATTGAGCGGGCAAACTGAATTATTATTTTTCTTTTGTGGGTCCCATCATGATGTTTGTGTTATATCCAAACCGTCCTTATATGAGTGAGGCAAACTGAAAATTGAGCGGGAAAAACTGAAAATTAAGCGGGACGAACTAGAAATTGAGCGGGGCAAACTGAAAATTGAGCGAGGCAAACTGAAAATTTGGTTATATGTTTGGTTTAGGTTTAGGTTTAGGTTATAGGTTAAAGCTTTAGAGAAATGAGAATAGGTTAAGGTTTAGGTTTAGGGAATCGGGTTCATGTTTGAGATCGGGTTTAGTTTGGATTTTCAAGTTTAGGTTTAGGTTAAGGATTTGAGATTAGGATTACGTGTAGGTTTAGGTTTAAGGATTTGAGAATACATTTAGGTTTTAGGTTTAGGTTTAGGTTTTAGGTTTATGTTAAGGTTATAGGTTTAGGTGTAGGTTATAGGTAATAGCTTTAGGTAATATCGTAGATATTATCGACATAAGTTGTAGATATTATCTACAAATCATCGATATATCAACGTAAGTTGTAGATATTATCTACATATCATCAATATATCGACGTTAGTTATAGATAACAATTGTTGATACACTTTAGCTACGGATTATAACCGTAGCTATAATTGCGTCGATATAATTTTTGGATTTGAGAATGGGTAGGTTATAGGTTTTGGTTTTGGTTTTAGGTTTAGGTTTAGGTTTGGATTTGGGTTTTTGGATTTGAGAATGGGTTCGGGTTTAGGTTACAGGTTTTGGAATTTGAGAATGGGTTTGGGTTTAAGTTATAGGTTTTGGTTTTGGTTTAGGTTCTAGGTTTTGGGATTTGAGAATGGGTTTGGGTTTAGGTTATAAGTTTTGGTTTTAGTTTAGGTTATACGTTTTGGTCTAGGTTATAGGTTATAGGTTTAGGTTTAGGTTGTAGGTTATAGGTTTATGATAAGGTTTAGGTTTAGGTTTTGAGATTTGAGAATGGGTTTGGGTTTAGATTATAGGTTTTGGTTTTGGTTTTGGTTATAGGTTTTGGTTTTGGTTATAGGTTATAGGTTTAGGATAAGGTTTAGGTTATATGTTTTCGAATTTGAAAATGGGTTCGGGTTTAGGTTATAGATTTTGGTTTTGGTTTAGGTTATAGGTTTTGGTTAAGGTTATAGGTTATAGGTTAAGGTTAGGTTAAGGTTATAGGTTTTGGGATTTAGGAATAGTTTTAGGTTATAAGTATAGGTTTAGGTTAGGTTATAGGTTTTGGGATTTGATAATGGGTTCGGGTTTAGGTTATAGGTTTTGATTAAGGTTATAGGTTTTGGTTAAGGTTATAGGTTATAGGTTAAGGTTAGGTTTAGGTTATTGAGATTTGGGAATAGTTTTAGGTTATAAGTATAGGTTTAGGTTAGGTTATAGGTTTTGGGATTTGATAATGATTTCGGGTTTAGGTTATAGGTTTTGGTTTAAGTTATAGGTTATAGGTTTAGGATAAGGTTTAGGTTATAGGTTTTGGAATTTGAGAATGGGTTCAGGTTTAGGTTATAGGTTTTGATTTTGGTTTAGGTTATAGGTTTTGGTTAAGGTTATAAGTTATAGGTTTAAGTTTAGGTTAAGGTTAGGTTAAGGTTATAAGTTTTGGGATTTGGAAATAGTTTTAGGTTATAAGTCTAGGTTTAGGTTAGGTTATAGGTTTTGGGATTTGATAATGGGTTCGGGTTTAGGTTATAGGTTTTGGTTTTTGTTTAGGTTTTGGTTTAGGTTATAGGTTATAGGTTTAGGATAAGGTTTAGGTTTAGGTTTAGGTTATAGGTTTTGGGATTTGAGAATGAGTTCGGGTTTAGGTTATAGGTTATAGGTTTTGGTTTTGGTTTAGGTTATAGGTTTTGGGATTTGAGAATGGGTTCGGGTTTAGGTTATAGGTTTTGGTTTTGGTTTAGGTTATAGGTTTTGGTTAAGGTTATAGGTTATAGGTTTAGGTTTAGGTTACGGTTAGGTTTAGGTTATAGGTTTTGAGATTTGGGTATAGGTTTAGGTTAGGTTACAGGTTTTGGGATTTGATAATGGATTCGGGTTTAGGTTATAGGTTTTGGTTTTAGTTTAGGTTATAGGTTTTGGTTTAGGTTATTGGTTGTAGGTTTAGGATAAGGTTTAGGTTATAGGTTTTGCAATTTGAGAATGAGTTCGGGTTTAGGTTATAGGTTTTGGTTAGGGTTATAGGTTATAGGTTAAGGTTAGGTTAAGGTTATAGGTTTTGGGATTTGAGAATAGTTTTAGGTTATAAGTATAGGTTTAGGTTAGGTTATAGGTTATAGGTTTTGGGATTTGATAATGGGTTCGGGTTTAGGTTATAGGTTTTGGTTAAGGTTATATGTTTTGGTTAAGGTTATATGTTATAGGTTAAGGTTAGGTTTAGGTTATAGGTTTTGAGATTTGGGAATAGTTTTAGGTTATAAGTATAGGTTTAGGTTAGGTTATAGATTTTGGGATTTGATAATGATTTCGAGTTTAGGTTATAGGTTTTGGTTTAAGTTATAGGTTATAGGTTTAGGATAAGGTTTAGGTTATAGGTTTTGGGATTTGAGAATGGGTTCGAGTTTAGGTTATAGGTTTTGGTTTTGGTTTAAGTTATAGGTTTTGGTTAAGGTTATAGGTTATAGGTTTAGGTTAAGGTTAGGTTAAGGTTATAGGTTTTGGAATTTGGGAATAGTTTTAGGTTATAAGTATAGGTTTAGGTTAGGTTATAGGTTTTGGGATTTGATAATGGGTTCGGGTTTAGGTTATAAGTTATAGGTTTAGGATAAAGTTTTGGTTTAGGTTAAGGTTATAGGTTTTGGTTTAGGTTATAGGTTATAGGTTTAGGATAAGGTTTTGGTTTATGTTAAGATTATAGGTTTTGGGATTTGAGAATGAGTTCAGGTTTAGGTTATAGGTTATAGGTTTTGGTTTTGGTTTAAGTTATAGGTTTTGGGATTTGAGAATGGCTTCAGGTTTAGGTTATAGGTTTTGGTTTTGGTTTAGGTTATAAGTTTTGGTTAAGGTTATAGGTTATAGGTTTAGGTTTAGGTTAAGGTTAGGTTTAGGTTATAGGTTTTGGGATTTGGGTATAGGTTTAGGTTAGGTTACAGGTTTTGGGATTTGATAATGGATTCGGGTTTAGGTTATAGGTTTTGGTTTTAGTTTAGGTTATAGGTTTTGGTTTAGGTTATTGGTTGTAGGTTTAGGATAAGGTTTAGGTTATAGGTTTTGCAATTTGAGAATGAGTTCGGGTTTAGGTTATAGGTTTTGGTTAAGGTTATAAGTTATAGGTTAAGGTTAGGTTAAGGTTATAGGTTTTGGGATTTGGGAATAGTTTTAGGTTATGAGTATAGGTTTAGATTAGGTTATAGGTTTTGGGATTTGATAATGGGTTCGGGTTTAGGTTATAGGTTTTGGTTAAGGTTATATGTTTTGGTTAAGGTTATTGGTTATAGGTTTAGGATAAGGTTTAAGTTTAGGTTTAGGTTATAGGTTTTGGGATTTGAGAATGGGTTCGGGTTTAGGTTATAGGTTTTGGTTTTGGTTTAGGTTATAGGTTTTGGGATTTGAGAATGGGTTCGAGTTTAGGTTATAGGTTTTGGTTTTGGTTTATGTTATAGGTTTTGGTTAAGGTTATAGGTTATAGGTTTAGGTTATAGGTTTTGGGATTTGGGAATAGTTTTAGGTTATAAGTATAGGTTTAGGTTCGATTATAGGTTAAGGTTTAAGGATAGGTTATAGGTTTTTGGATTTGATAATGAGTTTGGGTTTAGGTCATAGATTTTGGTATTGGTTTAGGTTATAGGTTTTGGGATTTGAGAATGGGTTCGGGTTTAGGTTATAAGTTTTGGTTTTGGTTTTGGTTATAGGTTTTTGGATTTGAGAATCGGTACGGGTTTAGGTTTTGGGTGTGGTCCCTGCAAATATAAATATAAACACGGCCTGTCCAAATGGCCAGGCCCTTCCAATGTCGTCCATAGGAAATGGACAGCTTCTTCGTGGTCATAACAACGGTTCCCACCTTCCAGGGACTCCCGCTCTTCCGGATAGCTCTGACGCACATCCGGGTCTGCTCCATTAATTTCGAGCAAATAAATAAACACGGTCTGTCTAAATGGTCAGGCCCTTCCAATGTCGTCCATAGGAAATAAACAGCTTCATCATGGTCATAACAACGGTTCCCACCTTCCAAGGACCCCCGCTCTTCCGAATAGCTCCGACGCACATCCGGGTCTGCTCCATTAATTTCGAGCAAATATATAAACACGGCCTGTCCAAATGGCCAAGCCATTCTAATGCCGTCCATAGGAAATGGACAGCTTCATCATGGTCATAACAATGGTTCCCACCTTCCATAGACCCCCGCTCTTCCGGATAGCTCCGACGCGCATCCGGGTCTGCTCCATTAATTTCGAGCAAATACATAAACATGTCCTGTCCAAATGGCCAGGCCCTTCCAATGTCGTCCATAGAAAATGGACTGATTCATCATGGTCATAACATCGGTTCTCACCTTCTAGGGACCCCCGCTCAACATCCGGATAGCTCCGACACACATTCGGATCTACTTCATCAATTTCGAGATAATATATAAACATAGGCCTGTCCAAATGGCCAGGCCACTTCATCAATGAATCATATAGTATGAAGGAAAGAAGACTCACCAATTTAGCTACAGGTGCCCAGAGCAAGATAACTGCACCAATGTTGTACCTAGCTGCATTGACATAATAAAAAAATTATACGAATGAAATGACAAAAAGCCAAGATATCATGGATCAAGAGGAAGATGAGTACCCTCAAGAAAAAACTCATGCCAAGCATATTTGAGCGAGGGAAGCTAGAAATTGAGCGAGGCAACCTAGGAATTGAGTGACTCAACGTAGGAATTCAACAAGGTAACCTAGGAATTGAGCGAGGGAAGCAAGAAATTGAGCGAGACAACCTAGCATTTGAGCGAGGCAACGTAGGATTTGAGCGAGGAAAGCTACAAATTGAGTGAGGGAACCGAGAAATTGAGCGAGGCAACCTAGGAATTGAGTGAGACAACCTAAGAATTGAGCGAGGGAAGTTAGAAATTGAGCGAGACAACGTAGGATTTGAGCGAGGCAACCTAAGATTTGAGCGAGGAAAGCTAGAAATTGAGCGAGGGAACCTAGGAATTGAGCGAGGCAACCTAGGAATTCAACGAAGTAACCTAGGAATTGAGCGAGGGAAGCTAGGAGTTGAGCGAGGTAACCTAGGATTTGAGCGTGGAAACCTAGAAATTGAGCGAGGGAACCTAGAAATTGAGCGAGGCAACCTAAAAATTGAGCGAGGCAACGTAGGAATTGAGCAAGGAATCCTAGGATTTGAGCGAGGGAAGCTAGAAATTGAGCGAGACAACCTATGATTTGAGCGAGGAAAGCTAGAAATTGAGCGAGGGAACCTAGAAATTGAGCGAGGCAACGTAGGAATTGAGTGAGGCAACGTAGGAATTCAGCAAGGGAACCTAGGAATTGAGCGAGAGAAGCTAGAAATTGAGCGAGGCAACCTAGCATTTGAGCAAGGCAACCTAGGATTTGAGCGAGGATAGCTAGAAATTGAGCGAGAGAACCTAGAAATTGAGTGAGGCAACTTAAGAATTGAGCGAGGCAACGTAGGAATTGAGCGAGGAATCCTAGGATTTGAGCAAGGGAAGCTAGAAATTGAGCAAGGGAACCTAGGATTTGAGCGATGCGACCTAAAAATTGAGCGAGGCAACGTAGGGATTGAGTGAAAGAAGCTAGGATTTGAGAGAGGCAACGTAGAAATTCAGTAAGAAATTCTAGTTATTGAGCAAGGGAACTATGAAATTCAACAAGACAACCTAGGATTTGAGCGAGGCGAGAGAATCTACAAATTGTACGAGAGAACCTAGAAATTGAGCGAGGCAACCTACGAATTGAGTGAAGAAGCTAGAAATTGAGCGAGGAAACCTATGATTTGAGCAAGGGAACATCGAAATTGGAGCGAGGCAACTTAGGAATTGAGCGAGGGAAGCTAGAAATTGAGCGAGGTGAGCAAGGCAACGTAGAAATTGGAGAGAGGATTGAGCAAGGGAACCTAGAAATTGAGCGAGGCAACCTATGAGTTGAGTAAGGCAACGAAAAAAATTCAACGAAGCAACCGAGAAATTGAGCAAGGGAAACATCAATTTGAGGCAAGCTTGAAATTGGGTGAGGCTAACATGAATTGGAATGAACTTTAAATATAATTGACCTAGCTTAACAATTTGATTTATTGAATTTGACCGATCAGTTAATGAAATTGACCGAGATTTACATAAAATTCTCTTCGGTGAATTTGATCGAGCAATTAATGAAATTGACTGAGCGGTTCATAAAATTTTCAGTACGCACTTATAGTGCTGAGTTAACTAAGTTGGGCACACCCAGATCCATAGCTTAATTGGCAGACTGAGTAGAGATACCTCATGTCAACACTTGAGGTCCTGGTATCGATTCCTAGCGGGGGTGGCTAACATGGAGTGTGTGTATTGACATGGGTGTGTACTAACAAGCTAACTTTAAAAAACTAAAAAAATAAAATAAAATTTAAGAGTAAAATATAAAAAAATAAAATAAAATAAAAAATTATTGAGTTGGGACCTCCTTGAATGTATGTGGACTATCCATGAGGTTCATCCATTTTTCCATCTAAAGCAAGGGTTTCAGCCCAAAATGGCGGCATATTGAAATATCAAGTGGATCACACCACAGGAAATAGTGTTTCAACCGTAGAAACCTTGTTATGCCCCTACAATGATGTTTTACTTGTTATCCATCATGTTCATAGGATGATTTTTGTATGGATGAACCGAAAATCAAGATGGGAGCTTCATTCGGCATTTCAATGGCTCAAAAAAATTTATGCTATTTAGGTAAATGTATATCATACCTATCATGCATATTTCTTCTGTGCAGGGACAATTTTCAGGAAAAATGAGATAATGTTGACGAATGGAGAGGGTGGGATCCAGCTAGAGCGTGGTGCGATCCAAGCAACGGATGTAGCGGTGGAGTTTTCGTCCCTTCTCTTTTTTTAAAACGGAGCGAGACAGGGGAGGGAGAGTAAAAGCAACGGCAGTAAAAAGGAGGGGTAGTTCCGTCCTCAAAGTCGCTGTCCGCACGTGCTAGTCTAAGTTGGTAACTTAAGTTTGTATTCCTCGATAAAAACCTCTGGGTAAAAGGTTTTGTCTACAGTGGTCATTTTCTCAAAATAAAAAGACGGGATTTTAATTAGTGGCATGGATGTCAGATGACTTGCAAGAGTATTCCTTGATCCATATCCAACATGAGAGACACCATCGAGAATCTGAGCCATTCATTCAATGGGCCGTTCTGTGCAACAGACAAATAAACAGGAAGGAGAGTATATCACATCTATCGACCAAAATTGATTGGATTTTTGGAATCATTGCAAGTTTTGCTACTCTAATCATATATAGTAGGGTCCATGCAATGATGAACGGTTCGGATTCCCAAGGGTGGACCCAAATTGTATTATGTAGGAACCATAGGTTACATTTTTATGTAGTCCAATGGACTAGCTAACAGGTCTCTCAGGACCAGGATGGCCTGCAACTCCGACCGCGGTCGGAAGCTAGGTGAGGTCAGCGTGATGTTTGTGAGAAATCCACCCCGTCCATCAGTTTTTTCAGCTCGTTTTATGGAATAAACCCAAAAATGAGATAGATTCAATCTCAAGTGGGCCACACGATAGGAAAATCTGGGGAGGGAACCTTCACAGGGTCCACTGTGATTTTTATATCCCATCCAACCACTCATAAGGTCATTCCCACTGGGATGGACTGCAAACACACAACTATTAGCTTGATCCAAAACTTGTGTGGCCACATCAATGTTTCGCTAGTGACGCTGCCACCAGCCTGGTGGCTAGTGGTCGGTGCTATGTGCACCCTACCATGATGTATGTGTTTTATCCGGGCCGTCCATCCATTCGGTGCTATGTGCACCCTACCATGATGTATGTGTTTTATCCGGGCCGTCCATCCATTTTGAAAGATAATTTTAATTATTGATTCCGCAAATGAGGTAGATATAAATATCAGATGGACCACACCATGGGAAAACAGTTGTGATTGAATGTCCATCATTAAAAACTTCCTAAGGTCCACTGTGTTGGTTATTTGACATCTAACCTATTGATTAGGTCATACAGACTTTGGCTGAAGGGAAAATATATATATCAGCTTTATCCAAAACTTTCGTGGCCCCCAAGAAATTTTTAATGGTGTGTGTTCAATCAACGGTGTGGGTCCACTTGAGATTTAGATCAACCTCATTTTTGAGCTCATACTATAAAATGATCCGGAAGAACGGGTGGACGGCATGGATGAAACACACGCATTATGGTGGGGCCCACAGAGCACCGACCACTAGCCATTGGTTAGTGGCAGGGTGAGTAGCCGATCCGTTTCCAACATGAGCTGGCACGAGAGATGAACAGGGTGGATTTCTCACGAACATTACAGTGGCCCCACTGGCTTCCAACCGCAGCCAGGGTTGTAGGCAATCCCAGTCCTGTATTGAGTCAGACATGACAGCGCATGCAAACAAAGAATCCACTCGAGTTTGGGTCAGGTCGATCTAAGGTTGGGGTCGAGAATAGAGGAATTTAGGTTAGGTTTTGGGTTGTAATTTCAGTTGGATCGGACTCGGGCTCGGTTGACCATCGACCATACCCGATGCAGGGAAGGGGCTCGGTTGACCATCGACCATACTGATGCAGGAAGGAGGTGAAGAGATGGAGCACCATCTTCCTCAAGGGATAGTTACTCCAAATTCATGGAGCTTTTATGGACTCCTTACATAGATGCCTCGAATCCACGAGCAGAACATAAAATAATTCTAATAAAAATTGAAAATATTGATTGATGCTTTCAAAAAAAAAAGAAAAAAAGAAGTTTACAACCCTTTAAATAATGTTATGAATGCTGTGAAGAAGTTTCGTAATCAAGCTACAAGTAGGGGTGTACATCGAGTCGAACCAAGTCGAGCTGGCCTCAGTTCGACTTGGCTCGGCCACTAGCCGACCTCAACTCGAACTCCGCTCGACTTGGTCCTCGAGCCTAATTGGCCAGCTCAACTCAATTCGGTCAGCAATTCGGACCAATTCGAACTAAGTTCGACCCAAGATTGAGCCGAGTTCGTTATTGCAACATTTTCACAAACACTTTGACTATGCTTTCAAAATCTCACCATATTTGAGACAGCAACAATGGTTTTACAGGTATTTTATCAAACACCATCTAAGCAACATAAAAAACATGAAAAAAAAGGTGTTGGTTTCATATACATACCTTCCTTGCCACCAACTACACTTCTTTGAGTTATTTCTTCAAACACTTAGCAACATTAATATTAAAGTAACTGAGTCACCGAACTGGTTCAATCCGAGTTCAATTCAAGCTAGGTTCGATCTGAGTCGAGTCAAGCAACGGCCAGCTCAAACTCATTTTCGAGCTCAAAAAAGTAGCTTGACTCGGCCCGAACTCAACTTCAAACTGAGTCAAATCAAGCTTTTTTGAGTTGAATCAAGCGAGCTAACTGAGATAGCTCGGTTTATGTACACCCTTAGCTACAAGGAAACTCCCATCGTGACTTACCATAAATAATAAACTTATAGTTTATTATTTATTTCTTATTTATAAAAGGTCATAATTTCTCCAAGACCTTATGGTTTTCCGCCAAAAATAGTTAAGTGTCCTATTCGGCTCAACCATGCTATTCTCCTAATTATTCTAACTACTTTTCATGTTGGACACAACTCCTAAAACCCAACAGAAAAAGAGTTGTAATCCCACTAAAACTTACTATAAATGGTAAAAATGAAAATAAAATAGAAATTCAACCGTAGATTGTACCGGGCTTGGATGGCTAAAGTAGCTTGTCCTACTCCAAAATCAGATAATGCATGTAAGATAACTCATTGCAGTTTGAAAGATGCGATAGTTTTAAGGTTCTGACGGTCCGGATCACTTCTAGCGCCGACAGGGTCTTTTTTATCTATCTTGGCCGTGAAATTGTCTAAATTGTCCGTGACCTGCTCTACATCACCACCCAACCAACCGGAGTTGCAACCCTGCATCAGCACTCCTAAATCATAGTTCACCACCTCTTAAAATGGCAGAGACTCATCCTCCTCATGTCCATCCGCACCATAAAAAATATGGGGCACATTGCAGATGGAGCATATCCCAACAATCACACTAATCAAGCAATCCTAACCATCAATTCAAATGTAACTAAACTGAGTAGATGATGATTTTGGACCACTCACTATTTTACTTCTAAACTTCTTACCATTTTAAAAGTAAAATAGTGAACGGTCCAATTCCTATTGGGTCGACCATTTAAACGGTCCCGGATTGACGGTCTAGATTCTCGTGCAGCAATATTTTGTAATAATTGAATAAAATATTCAAAGCAGATATTACTGGGCCTCAACCCCCAGAGAGGCAGTCTTGCAAAGCATCTTTGAAAAATGGCCAGAACCATGATAGCATGTTTTATAATAGATGCTACTTGAATATCATTCTCTCTCTTTCAATTATTGAGGGATGGCTCCTCGAATGATGAAAAAACTCGAGTTCCTTTCATCATTCGAGAATCTTAAAAAAATGTAGTCATAAGCACAAGGAATAAACAATTCATAGCAACAACATTGAATTTCAGTTTGAGACCATCTCCCAACCGTCTGATCTCTACGTCTCACCATGATCAGACAGTTGGGTTTCGATCGGTGTGGTTGTGATTTGGAGGGGAACACCTAAAAGCAGGTTAATCTCATCGCTAGCGAGAGAAAGTGGGGTCCCTTGAGATTCACTATAGCAAAAGTAAGCTGTAGGTATTTTGCAAGTAGGCCATTATAGACCAACCGACATCAATAGAGAACGTTGACTGTAGGTGTTTTGCAAATGGGGCCGTGATGATGCAATATAGATGGTTAAGATTCATACAAGGCAAGCATTATATGCAGGTGTTTGGCAAGAGAGAGCTATCAGTCCTATCCGGGTTGTTGTTCATAAGAATCACACATAGCAAAAAGTATCTCTAGGTGTTTCTCAAGTGGGGCCCATCACAATCCAACTCACATCATTGGTAATAAGGTTTTACATATGGTAATCTTATCTGTAGGTGCTTCACAGATGGGGCCGATCACGCCGAAAAAGATAACGACAGATATTTCGCAAGTAGGGCCATCACAATCCTATCCAATAGTTGGTCATAAGATTCACACATAGCAAAGGTTGGCTATGGGTGTTTCACAACATTTCCTTTCCAACAAAAGTTATGGACTTCAATTATGCAAAAAAAAAAAAAACACCAATCTTGAATCTACATATAGGCAAGACTATCGAAACGATGCTTTTACATGGTATCAGAGCTGGTAACTAATTTTCACCTGCTATTTGGACGCAGCAAAATCGCAATAATTTCAGAAAATTGAGGCCGCTTGGATGGGCAACTGTTCCAACACTTCGTCATCAACGTCTTCAGTACTTGCGGGCAGTCCTTGGGTATATCAGGCCTCAGCCCGCAAGCGGCGATCCCCACGGCTGCCTGAACTGGTGAGTATGCGGCGTACGCTGCCTCCCCTGTCACCATCTCCCAAACTACCATACCAAAACTATAAACATTGCTCATCCATGTCTCTGTCACGCTCTCCGGATCACCAGCAATTATCTGCAATTGCAGAACAAAAGAATCCAATTTCTGTTACTCACTAAAAATCATCGTTACCCAAATGACAACAATATCAAGTTTATAAACTGCAGACCATCATTCAACATATACTGGATCGCACAAACACCAATCATCGTTTCAAGATCTTTTTTGGGAGTGGGCATTGAACAGTCAATATCATGATCTAGTGTAGGGACGAAAAATCCGAGTGGGCCCATTTGTCAACCTAGAATGAGTGTAGTACATGATATGTGGTCCGAGCATTTCATTACATTCGCATTTTGGGATAATGAAGGTGGTAGTGTGTAGGAAACACTGCCATGACAGCTCTACCTCTGCAAATTACACATGGTTCTGGTCTAAAATCCATTCAAATCTCATTCCAGGCAACATCCAAACAGGCTCACTCAAGAAACATTTCCGGAGTTAAGAATGCATGGGCAGACACTAGGGGAAGATAAGATTAAAAGGTCCACCTTATAGAATAGTATGCCAGCTCATCCATTTGGGATTGGATGACAGTAGTAGAGCATGTTTGGGCAAGAGAACTTGCACTGATAGAAAGCTGTTATGCACTTTTGTTCTTAAGAGAAGAAGAGAGTAAGCTGATCTCTCACAAGATTCTTTGCAGAATGGAGCGGCCCGGTGGATGATCAGTGATAAATTGAGTAACACAGTATTGTTCATAGTCGATTTGGAAATGTTTCCATATCATAGTGTGTTTAGTAAAGAGTGAAGGGCCCGTTAGGGTGCACTCTCCAAAGGGGTGTTTAGGGCGTAAAACCCCTTCTGAGACAAACCAGGATTTTTTTAATGCATTTGGATGCACTTTGCAAACCACCATTTCACCATCCCACTTGATCAAATAGGCACTAAAATGCCGACTCTAAAAAACCAGGCTTGAAAGCCACTTTTGCAAGTGCTTCCAAACAGGCCCTAACTCGATACGAAGAAATATGATTTCGAGATCCTTTTCGGTACCAGGATAACTGCACGAAATGCACTTGATTGAGGCATGATAAGTGACCTGCTTGTCTCAGATGGGCGTTACAGCTTGATGTAAAACACTACATCGCACGTGTGTGAGATCCTGGATGTTCATTAGGTTGGAAGCACTCTGGGATTGTCCTGTACCAAAAATCAGATAGTTCCATTCATCAGGTAAGCCACAAGTATATTTGAATATAAACTGTGGGCCCATTCTTCTCACACAAATGTGATCCACCTGATCAGCGCAGTGGAACTCTGATTTTTAAGCCACGGCAATCACCACAATGCACAAACCTGATGAATGGTCCTAATCCCACACATGTGCGGCATCATCACCAATGCAACAAGGCCCCCATCCACCTCAAGTGAGCTAACTACACTTACCATCCATCCACCTAAGAAGAGCCCCAGCTAGTTAAACATAGGAAGGGGAAGCTGTCCAGTCAACTATACACCAAACAAAGGTGTTTGCTAGTTCATGTGCAAGATTGCGATGGTTAAGACCATTTTGGCAAAAGGCATCAACGTATTTTTGTGCATGAAAGCAGCTAGCCAACTATACACTGAACCATGGTGTATGATTCATATGCATGAATGTACCAATTAAGCATGTTTAGGCAATTATTCACATTGTAGTTAAAGCATGCTTAGACGAGAGTGGCAAAGAAAATACCAACCTCCGGCGCTAGCCATTGATATCCAGCTGTCTCGTACTCCATCACCTCACCGGCACTCTTGCAGGTGGCGACAACACCCATGTCGCCGACGCAAGCATTCCCTTGACGATCCAACAGAATCCGCTGAGTGTTGAGGTCCCTATAGGCGACCCCATGATCATTCATGAACATGATGCCTTCCGCAACATCCACGGCGATCCGTATCACCTCCTTGATTGGGATCTTCTTGTTCTTCTGCATCAGATCATGGACCGACCCACCCTCCATCATCTTGGCCACGACACACAGCCCATGGTTCTCATCTATGCAGATGCCATGGAATTGCAGGATGTTCTTGTGCCCGCAGCTCATCAGCTCCAACAGGTCCCTCCTGAGCTCAATCTCATAGGCAGTCCCCCTTTCACATCCTCGAATCTTTTCGATTGCAACCCGTTTGCCCTTGTAAACGCCCTTGAATGAATTGGGTCCGGTTGTGTCTGTAATTTCTACATGATCAGAGTTCAAGAGCCATTTTCCAATCTCATCCCCACCCGATCGGACTGTCTGCCACTCATCTACAGAGACAATGAACGATGAAGCAGGGAGGGGGACCTGAAGATGGAAGACATGCGTCCCTCCGTCCGGTGTACTTTCATGACCCCGCTCGTCATCTTCAATCTCAATTTCACATCGGCCTCTGGCGTTCTCTTCTTGGCAGCCACAGAGGCCAAAAGGGAGCTTCATAGCAGCTGCCTTTGGCTTCTTCAAAGCTGATTTCAATGCATTCTCAATCCTGGCCTTGAACAATTTCTCCTGCCCTGTTTGGACCAGAACCAAAACAATCCCCAGCGTGGAGCCCTTCCTTTCAAAGATCTGAATCTTCTTGCAACAGATGGCCACATTATCGAGCGCACCCGACAAGGCGGGCCATGAGATTGCCGAATTGCAGGCAAACGTCAGCTTGAAAACAGCTCCATCCTGCATCTCATTATCTGACACATCTTGTATCAAGATGGCCGGCCGGTCATCTGCCAATGCCTGTTCGATCAATCGAATATGGAGGAAAACATCCTTCATATCAAAACCCGCCTGAGCATAGCTGAAATTCCACCCCAAAATTTACAAATTCAACACAAATCAGTACTCACTACTTACAGTAACTGAAAGAAAAATTCATCACTGCTTGTATACTTACCTGAGCGGCAGAGAATCGAAATGCTTGCGGATGTTAGAAATGAGCTTCTCAGGAAGCTGGCTGCCAGGGTACAGCTGGGTGAGATTGCGGACAACGCCGCCCCAGATGAGCTTCCTGCAGCTGTCGATCCTGGCCGTTGGATCCCTGGCCGTATCAAGATTGAGGGAATTCTTCAGATTGGTGATCGCCTCAGCAAAGTTACGGCCAAAGCGGTGCCATTTGGATGACGACGAGGAGGATGAAGAAGCAGGGTCTTTGGAAGGTGGAGATGTTGCTGTTGTGCTGGTGGGGAAGACTTCTGATCTGGATTGGGTTTTCATGAGGACTTGTTCGACCATGTCTTCGTCGGTGCTGGCCCGGCTCGACCAGCATTCCAGGGCAGCTGCCATGGCCCACTGCAGGTGGAAATGGATGGCTTGAATGTAGGAAGAAGAAATGGGGAAGAAGAGAAGGTGGACCCTCCTTTTTTTTCTCGCCCGTTATTGGGTTTTCTTCATTTTGATCAGAAATGAAAAAGAACTCCTGCAATGACCCACCAGTGATGAAAATGGATGGCTGATATAGATCAAGGAATGGGGAAGAAGAGATTTGGGGGCTTTTTTCTCTTTATCCTCTTATTGGGTTTTCTTCATTTGGATAAGAAATGGAAAGGAACTCTTTCCATGGCCCACCGGAGATGAAAATGGACGGTCGATATAGAGCAAGTAATGGGTTAGAAGAGATAGGGGGCTTTTTTTCTCTTTTTTCCCTTATTAGGTTTTCTTCATTTTGATCAGATATGGAAAGGATCTGCTGCCATGGATAACAAGAGAAAAAATGGATGGCCGATGTAGAAGAAGGAATGTGGAATATGAAAATGGACGGCTGATGTAGAAGAAGTATAATGGAAGAACAGATAGGTTGAGGACTTTGTTTTCTTTTCCTCCTATTGGGTTTTCATATTGCAAGAAGAACTGTTGCCATGGCCCACCAAAGCTGATGAAACAGAAGGATGATGTTGAGGGAGAGATAGAAATGAGATCTCTCTCTCTCTCTTTAATGGAAAGAACGGGTCTTGCTATAAAGAAAATATGCAGCAGACATAGGACTGATGGTTGAAAGAAGAAGAAAGGGGAAAGGGTATTCTTTTGATGCTCTGGCAGGGTCTCAAGGTTGATACGCATGCACTTAAAAAAATTACACGTAGGACACATCCACTCTAGTTACACTGTTCAGATTGTGGGAACCACTAATGTAGATAGGCCATTACTCAAAGATCACACTTTACTAACTTCGATTAATGGCTTCTCTTTCTTATTGAAATCTGACCATTGGCTGCTTTTTATTTTGGCCGTCCATCAGTTAATTTTCAGTTTACCGACCATGTAAATTGAACCCACGATTTGGACAGTTGGATCTAATTATCTGTATGCTATGTGTGCGATTTCTCAAGAAGAATGGGGAGCTGGCCTTTTTTTAGTGGGCTACACATCTAAGTTATAGGGAAGCTGTCGGTTCTCCATTTAATCAGATGTTGTGGCCCAATTAATCAACGGAACAGCTGATTTTTGTAACAGATGATATTTGTAGTTGGGCCTAGATTTTCAATGGTACTGATGCCCCACACGACCGTAATTGTGTGGAAAAAGGTACAGTACGGCAAGTCGTGGTAACTTCCCTGCATGTCACCAGTTCTCTTCTATTATTATTATTATTATTATTATTATTATTATTTTGTTTATTTTGTTTTTCAGAAATTGTCAGATGCAGCGGCTGTACCATCACTTACAATGCATCCTGTTTTCCGCCAACCTGTCACTTTCGTAAAATATCGTATCCGTACAAAAGGTGGGCCAAACATCATGATCGTTGGATATGAAAAGCAGCAGCGCGGGACACATCGCTGGTATCTATTGAAAGCTGATGGTGTAACTAAAGTGTACTGATGTGGGTGTGGCCCATCTGGTGGTGGACCCACCAGAATATCGTACCAGGTTATATTATGGTGTGTTCCACCCTTTTTACTGGTAGGATGGTCCAAAATGAGCCACGTTGGCCGGGGAAAGAAAGGAGCGGATTAGGTCTGGCCCCGGCTACTCACAACACGGTACGGTCCTGACCACCGGGCCAACCTTCATGTATTTATTGTATATCCACGCCGTCCATCCGTTTTTCTAGCTCATCTTATAGGATAAGCATAAAACTGAATCAGATCCAATTCACAGGTGAACCACACCACATAAAGAGTGATGACTGACAATTAAAAACTTCCCGTGGCTTACAAAAGTTTTCAGTCAAGCTGATATTTCTTTTTCCCCTTAAGACAGATTGTTTTTTACATTATCAACAGTTTGGATGGAAGAAAAAATTAATTCCGACATTAATCTGGGCCCTAGAAAGTTTTTAAAGATTGATGACTGACAATTAAAAACTTCCCGTGGCTTACAAAAGTTTTCAGTCAAGCTGATATTTCTTTTTCCCCTTAAGACAGATTGTTTTTTACATTATCAACAGTTTGGATGGAAGAAAAAATTAATTCCGACATTAATCTGGGCCCTAGAAAGTTTTTAACGGTGGAATTCAATCACCACTGTTTCCTATGGGTGTGTTTCAGCGGAGAATTTTATAGAATTCATTTTTTTTATTCATTAGACAAAATATTCTTTAAAAACATATGGACGTCGTGGATTTACAATAAATACGTCAATGTGGGCACACGACCAGGACCGCACCGTGTTTGGTTACGCCGGGGCCGCACGTAATCCGCTGACGTTGAAAAAATAAAAATAGCCGACTTCTCAGCCCTTGTAGGCTTTTTTGGGAAGTTATTTGATACTCCGACTGCTTATGATGCTTGATATTCAGGCACTTAAAAATGGAACATGTAGAATATTTAACTAAAATGAAACCGACTAAATTGTATAAATCACTTCGTTTAATTTACATTCCCAAACTCAGATTATTTGAAAAATCCTAACCTCTGATTGGTAGACACTTATTTCACGAAACTAGACTATTGGATTTCGCTCATTTAACCGTCCAATAAATGTCTAACAATCTGATGGTTAGATAACTAAACAAGTGTAATATTGTTTTAGTGATACATCTAAACAAGTTCAGACAATATGGACGGTTTAAGTTGAATTACTTACACGAGTATGCAAGTTTTTATGTACTTTGTAGGTACCTGAGTATCATCCATCACATTCTGCCAGAGTACCAAAGCCTCTCTGCCCTTCTTTACGTGTGGCTGTTATTTCCGTAGTTGCCTGCTGTGGTTGTTGAGAGAGTAATGAGGGAGGAAATGAAAAGGGTGCGAGTGATATTGGTATATGATTGACGGTGATGATGGCTATTGTATGATGGAGGAGGAATCGTATCATACCTATTACCTTTTCAACAGTATACACGCGTTTTCAGTTATGACAAATGGGCCCCACAGTTTCGTAATCAAGACGATTAGTCTCTCGTGTCCCACCGTGGATGGACTATATAAAAGTATTCTCGACAGGGAGGATCTAACTTTCTGTTTGTGCATGCTGATGGACGGTCCGATCCGTATTCAACTGAAAATGATCCTAGCATTGATTGGCTGGATCTTTGATTGTGGGAGACTTTTTAAGGAATGGTCCATTTAGTGGGACAAAATAAGCCAACGATCAGGATTAGTGAACCATTGGGCCCCACTTTTCAGAACTTAAAAACCTTGTGAACTGTGCGAAGATGCAGGCCACGTATAATAATGGACGGCGATGATGATATCGGTGGTGACAATGATGTGATGGAGATGTGTAGTTATCGGCATGTGATTGTGCTTAGTGCGACTGGATTAAGCGAGACCCTGGCTGTGGGGTCTGTATGATATATGTGACTACATTCACGTACGTCAGTATCGAAATCTCAATGAAATCTCATTGTGGGACATGATATAGAGAACGAAGCATATCCAAATCTCAAGTGTTCCATCACAGAGGAAACAATAGTAATGACCGTTGAAAAGTTCACAAATAGTGAAAGTTTTAGATCAATTAGTAATGACCGTGGAAAAGTTCACATAGACTAAAAGTTTAAAAGTTTTAGGTCAAGATTATATTTGTATGTTTTTTTATCTAGGGATCGGTAGTCTTATGAACAAGTTAGATGGTAAATAAACATTCCTCTCCACTAAGTATATGACTCGAGATTTTCAATCAATACTATTTGTTGTGGCACTGTCTACTTCAATTTGAATTTGCTTCATTTTTTAAATCATACCTTCAAATGAGCTTTCAAAATGGTCAGAGGGTGTTGATTTAAGGTACATATTTCATTGTGAGCCCCTTAATTGGGGGGTACACCCACCTCCATCCAGGGGCTCACCTAATCAATACCTTATGTCATTGGGAGGCAATGTCACTATGACATTGGAGTGGGTCCTTACTCTTGCTCCTATGGTAGACTCTCAGGAGTTTCAACACCCGGTAAAAGGTTCAAGTAATCATAGGTGGTGAAATCCCACTACAACGTAAGTGGATGGTGGTGTGCGTGCGTGTGTTAACACACACACATACACACACACGCAAGGGAGTAGATTAGTTGAGTCCAACCTCACCCAAGTGGGTGCGTTCTAATTGTGGGGCCAACTTGATGCATGTATTATATATTCACTCTGCCTATCATTTTTCTTTTCAAATGATTTTAAGACAGGTGTATAGAGACTTAACTCATAAAATCATATTCTTCTCTTAAATAAGAATTAAATAAGAAGAGATGACTTATGAGCTTGGAAATCTTTAGAAAATTAGTCCAATTAACCCCACAACCCCAATCCATAATAAGACCATGGCCTCCATTGGGCTGTTAAGATGCATGAGTAAGTTTTGAGAATAAAACCCTACTCGGGTAGTAATAATCGTCCTACCCCTTGCCATTTATGAGGACGACAATACATCATAGGATTGTTATAAACATACAATGCTACCAACCGAGGCCATATTAGAAAGCCGATGTAGTAAATATGGCCCCTAAAGTTATTTGAAATTAAAAGTGCAAAAGTTCTATATGGGCGACAACTCAATTGTTGCCCGAATGTTTACAAATCTAAGTAAATGCCAAGATTTTTCCTAATAAAGTTTAAGAAAAACCAGCAGCTAGACAACAATCCAATTATCGTCCCATAGTAAAACAATCATTTTACCTCTCTTAAGGGTGAAATTACATGTTTTACCACTTACAAAGTAATTCCATGATGACACATGTCCTCAAACCATTCATATCATGCACATAGCATGTTTGTCATCCAAGTTACTACAATTTGAGAGAAAACTAGGCCAATTTCTATAAAATAAAGACTCACTCATCTCATTTACACACAAACGCAAAGAAACATACAACTAAAAGTGCCTTTGTTTGTCAATATATATGAGTGTTGAGTCCGCCAGTCAAGACCAAGACTCTTAAAAGATAAAGGCATATGATCATCCTCAATAGGTAAACTATAGCCTTATCAACCCACAACAAACCCTGACAGGTATATGCTCTCATAAAAAACTCAACTTACCCTAAAAATTATTTCAAAACATCTTCTGGTAAGTTTGAGTAAAATTGTACCTTGAGTATTAATGTAAGAAAGAAACAAAACAGAAAAAATCATGTCCCTGTCGAGTGCATTGAATTGCAATTAAGGACATCTTCGATGTCATCGAACAGCGTTTGATTGCATCGAATACAAGTCCATACTGTTCAGCAACAAAATAAAAGAAATGTTGGAATTATCGATTACTCGAACGTTATTCAATGCCATCGACACCTATGTTTCGATGACATCGAATGACATTCAATTACATCAACCTTAGACTTACTTCTTGTAAAATTCAAAATACTCGAAGTGCTCCTCGATGACATCGAACCCTTCTTAATGGCATCGAGAGTAAGTTATCTATGACATTGAAGTTTATTCGATAGTATCACAACTAACTCCAATTTGTCTAGCAAATTTTCAAAGAAAATCTTCTTTTCTTCAAGCTTATCAAAGACTGCTCGATGACATCGAAATTCAAATCTTGATAGGTCAAAGGTCTATTTGATGATATCGAATAGAGGACAAAACTGTCTAACAACCTTTGTGAATTTTTCAAAAGAAATCTCGGTGGCATCGAGACATCCCTCAATGGCATCGAAGTGTACATCGATGACCTCGAATGATGCTCGATGGGAACGATTAGAATCTATCCTATACCCATTTGAAAATCAAGTGTAAGAAGTTGATGCAATCAAATAAGATTCGATGGCATCGGAATTCAAATTTCAATGACATTGAATACTCTTCGATGGCATCGACAATGTCAGATTTCTACCCTTTTTTTACCGTTAAGATTTCAACTTTATGAATACACTAGTGTTGCTTCTTGTAAAATGAGTTAGAAGTTAAGAGAGTTTGAGATATTTGCTTTAAAGATTAACACCCTCTTCCTCATTCCCTCTTTCTCATTAGAGTTCATCATTCAATCTTGGCATAAACATTAATCATTTAATCTATCATTCATTGAGTTTTCAACCGACCTCTTTGTAGGTAAATCCTAGTTTGGAACTTTTGAATGCATAACTCACGGGAAACTTCTCTATGTGTATTTAAGATTATATCATATAAATAAAGAAGTACAAAATCCTAAACCTCACAACCTCGGAGCATTGATCGACGCATCAGAAGCGATTATGGTTCAAGGGAGCTAAATACTCTTCGTCATCATCGAAGATATTCACATTGTGCGAGAAAGGGGCTCACTCACCTATTTATAAGTATACAGAGTTTATCGAGTTTGAAGTCATTTCCTTGTGTATGATTAAGATTCAGAGTTTGAGTGATAAATTTACCAAGATCACTTTGTAGGCATCCAACGGGAGAATACATGGTCCTTGTGTAGGAAGAGTTGCCTTATGTAGGCATAAGTTACCTTGTGTAGGCTTAGGTTGCCTTGTATAAGCTCCCAGTTGTGTCCTTATGTAAGACTCATCGCCTTGTGTAGGATCTTAAGGGAACCTTGTGTAGGTCTCTGAGTTAACCTTATGTAGGTTGTGAATGTTCATGGTTAACTTGATTTAAAACCATTGGATAGTGAAATCAGGTACAATCTAGGAGAGAATTCGTTCATCAGAAGTGAAGTAGGCAAGTAGTCGAACCACTATATATGATTGTGTTTGGGATTACTTTTTCTACATTATTCTAATTATGCTAATGTTTATCAAATGACTTTTATGATGCATGATTTAGTTAATGCATTAGTATTGATAAAGATCACATCCCACACATTATCATATACACTATCCTTAATAGGCTTATTCTTTATATGTAAATCTTGTGTAAGCCTATGTGAATTGGACCCTCTATTGGCTTGGAAGCCATACGGCTAATTTGCCTTAATTTTTCATTAAAAGTTAGGCATCGTTTGTTCTTATTAGAAAATAATTTTCGAAAAGCCTTATTCACTCCCTTCTAGAACATTTAGACATATTTCATACTTCAGTAATAGCGGTTCTACTGCAATTTCAACAACATCTAACAAGACTCTCTGTTTTGAGAGAGAGCACAATTGCTAGAAAATGATAAGTATAATAGAGAGTAGAGAAGAGTAAGTGTGTCCCCATCCAAAAATTTCAATCCAATTCATACTAACATCTAAACCATTTCTACGGTCCAACATCGACAAAGTAGGTTCAAGATCCGCGATTTACAATCACCTCCTCATAGGAGGAGTGTCATAATTAGGGCTGTACACAAACCGAGTTAGCTTGGTTAGCTCGCTCGACTCGACTTGAAAAAGATCGATTCGACTCGGTTTAAAACTAAGTTTGAATCGAGTTAAGCTGATTTTTTAAGCTCAAAAAAAATTTGAACCAAGTTCGAGCTTGCCTAAGCTCGACTCGACTTAGATTGAACCCAACTCGAATCAAACTCGAATTGAACCAGTTCGGTGACTCGGTTACTTTGATATTGATGTTGCTCACTAAGTGTTTAATGAGATGACTCAACGAAGTGTGGCTGATGGTAAGGAAAGTATGTATATGAAACAATACTCATTTTTTCTTAATTTTTATGTTGCTTAGAAGGTGTTTGATGAAATACTTGTAAAACTACTGTTGTTGTTTTACATACAGTAAGATTTTGAAGGTGCAGTTCATGTGTTTGTTAAAATGCTGCACAGGAAAACTCGGCTCGATCTTGGCTCGAACTCGGCTCAAATTGGCCTGAACTGCTAACCGAACTGAGCTGAGCTGGCTAGTCAGGCTCGAGGACCGAGCTGAGCCGAGTTCGAGCTGGGGTTAGCAAGTGGCCGAGCTGAGTCGAACTGTCGACTTGGTTCAACTTGTGTACACCTCTAATCATAGCTTTCCTTTTCTTCTCTCATATCTCCACGTACTCGGGCAACAATCCAACTATCTATTTTATTTCTTTTTGTTCATATTTTGCATATCTACATTCTCATACACCTTCTTACTTATAGTTTAAGCAACTCTTGATTGTACACTCTACAATTTATTAAACCTTCTAATCCTAGTGCATCAAAAATCAAGTCTTGCTTGAACTTCTTTTGTCTTTTTGTTCATCCACACATTGCATTCATCCTTCTTCTTCTAGTAGTTAGTATCTCCTCAAAATCACCTTAAATTGAGACATTATGATTTTCTTTGCAATGATTTGAGTGGATATACAGTGGTATATTAGTTGTCAATATTATACATATATATTGTTGAATCTCTCATATGTTTTATTCACTTTTCCTTTTTCCCCCTTTGTAGCTACCAACTATTTCAAACTCATCATAGGTCGACACATTATGATCTTCTTATGGTGATTTAGGAGACTAGTGGCTTATTAGTCAATTTTTGGCATTGACAGTAATCGGTTAATCAAATAATATAATGATTTCTAGAATCTTGAAAATCTCCAAAAAGTCTTAAATCCCATCAAAGTATGATTTGTGGCAAGCGTAGGCAGTTAAGGGTGCTTAATTCCTTTTTGCACCATCATCGAAGTTTGCAACTAGAATCCTCAATTGCACATCTTATTTAAGAGTCATATCAAGTTAGGGAATCTTTGATTCCCCTATTTAAATTGATTCTATAGGTTTAGCCAACTGTAGATTCTATGTGTATCTCAGCCAGTGGTGATTCTAAGTTCATCAAATATATTTTAGCCTACGTCATATATCCCCCAAAAAATCACATAAGACGCGGCATCATCATAGTGCGCACAACTGCATGGTGAGAGCAATGTCCATAAAACTAAAAATTAAAAGCATATCCGAATCTAAGGTGGCAGCCACATAACAAGATATGATGGCGACTAGCAATTAAAAACTTCTTATAGGGTAAAAAAGTTAAGTTTTGGGTCACGCTGATTATTATTTTTACCTTATTCCTAAGTCTATGTGACATTATCAACAAGTTGGACTGCAAGTGAATATTAAATATATGTGTGATTCATTCAAGCATGCATGGTTGGATTGCAAATAAATACTATAGTTGTTCATCCCCATTGTTGCTAATTCCTGTGAAAGCCAATCGTAATGAATTATGTGTAATTTGAATGGAGCGACTTCACCATATTCCTTAAGCGTTTGATTAAAGAACAATCGTGTAGAAACTGTTACAAGACAGATGGTAGAGGTAGAAGCAAAGAAGATCATACAGTTCTAAATAGTTATAACAATCGTTAGAAAGTAGGAAGGATCTAGATGGCCAGAGTAAGGCTATAAATAACAAATGAATTCAACAGAAAATTTTTGTCTCATACCAACCCAATCAAATCCAAATCTTTCAATTATCCTTTTAATTATCCATCACTTTACATTCATTAGTGTAATCACTCTACTTTTCTACAAGTAAATTACACTTCCTAATGTAATTCTTTTCACATTGGATTCAGTTCTCCAATTCAAGAAGGTGATTTGCAGCCATTTTCTGTAACCGATTATAAGAATTTCTTTCTTATTTCTCTTTTACTTGTACTAAAAAGTAATTTCATTCAAAAGGCAAATATGTAATTTATCATCAAAGGAAAAAACTGTTGAGAAAAGTCTTAAATCTGAAGTTTTTGAGGTCGTTCGACCGGTCGTGGGATAGCTTCGACTGGTCGTGGGAGGCGCTCGACCGGTCGTAGGTTCAAGCCCTGGCACGACTTAAAGTCCAACAAGTTTTTGCTGTTTTTCTCCGCAGTCTTCGACCAGTCGTAGGTGAGCTTCAACCGATCGAAGGTGGGCTTCGACCAGTTGAAGGTGAGCTTCGACCAGTCGAAGGAGGCTAAGACCAGTCTTAGAATTTTCAAGACTAGTCATAGGTTACGCAGTTTGTTCTGCGATTTTGCACAAAACTGCGGATTTGAGTCCTTTCGCAACCGGGATGCGGAAGGGAAGTTACCTAAACTATAAATAGGTATTCCTAGGGTTTTTCTAGGGTGTGGGAAAGTTTTCTAAAGGGGTTTTAAGGAAATTAAAGGGTGTAGCAAGGGTGAGATTCGAGGTTGTTCGAATCGGGTAAATCCTCTCTTTATAATTTTTATTTTCATAGTGGAGATCTGTCGCTTTGTGTCGTGGTTTTTTTCCGAAAGGATTTTTCATGTTAAATCTGGGTGTTCTCTGTGTTCTCTTGTGTGCTTAGTGTCATTGAATTGCTATCCTAGATCTAGATCTGTGTGATTTCGCAGGTTAAAATCCCCAACAAGTGGTATCAGAGCTATCGTTGGGGCACAGATCTGAATCTGAGGGATTAGTAATAATGGTAAGAGCTAAGTATGAGTTTGAGAAGTACTCAAGAAAAAATAATTTTGAGTTATGGAAGGTTAAGATGATTAGCCTGTTAACCAAGTAAGGCGAGGATGGTGCTCTTGAGGAGCGAAAGTCTACTATGACTAATGCTAATTGGAATACTCTTGATAAGAAGGCTTTATCATCGATCCGTTTATGTCTCACGGATGAGGTTCTTTACAACGTCATGAGGGAGAAAACTGTGGCTGGTTTGTGGGCGAAGTTAGAGGATGTCTATGCGAAGAAATCCTCGAAAAATTGCATACACTTGAAGCGGCAGTGGTATAACTTCAAGATGGCGGAGGGTGGAGATCTGGAGGCTCACATCAACAACTTTAATAAATTGGTTTGCAAATTACTGGATATGGAGGAAGTGATGAAAGATGAAGAACAAGCATGTATGTTGTTGAATTCTCTCCCGGCGTCCTATGAGGCATTCAAGGGCACTATGTGCAGCATGAATAAAACCATGAGTGTCGACACCGTTATCTTAGCCCTTCAAGGGAAGGCTATGAGATAACTAAACAGTGACATGGGGACGTCTTCTGATGCACTATTTTTAGTGGGTAGAAATTCTGGATAAGGTATAGGTTCTTCTGGTTCTAGATCCAAATTCAGGGGCAAGGGCAAAGGAAAGGTAAAGTGCTGGAATTGTGGGAAGGAAGGACATGTGAAAATCCTAAATCGAAGAGGAAAGATTCTGAGGCTTCATACAGGGAGGCCAATGTTGCCACGTCAGATGGATCGAGTGGATGTGATGGTGATGTTTTATCTGTGTTTTCGCTCAGACGGTCATACGATAATCGTAAGGATGAGTGGATGCTAGACATAGGGGCATATTTTTACATGATTCTTCATCGGAGTTAGTTCACCAGCTACAGGAAGTACGATGGTGGACAAGTATTTATGGGCAATGACATTGTCTGTAATGTTGTGGCTGTTGGTTCTGTGCGAATCAAGATGTTTGATGGGGTGGAACGTACCTTGACAGATGTGAGGCATGTTTCTGATTTGAAGCAGAATCTAATTTCTCTTGGTGTGCTTAAGGCAAAAGGATGTAAGTACACAGGTATTGATGGTGCTCTTAAAGTATCCAAGGGGGCACGGGTAATCATGAAAGCGCAACGACTTGGTAACTTGTACAGGTTGATCGGGAGCACTTTAAAAGTTGGAGCTACGGTGGATGTAACGGATTCCACATCTGCACGTGTTTGGCATGTTGGGCATGGCCACATGAGCGGGCAGGGTAGGAAGGCTGAGACGCGCGGAAAGGGATACAGAGCAGGTGGAGCAGCTATCTGTGAGAAGAAATACATGGCATGATCGCGAGATATCGGCGAGGTACATGGACAACTCCAACATCGCAGGAGTATTCATCTTCCATTCAGATGGCTCTAGGTGAGCCTGGTGCTGAGAAGTGAAAGGTGACTATGGGCGATGTGATGGATTAGTTGTACCAGACCGACAAATGGGAGCGGGTGGAGCTTTCAGTGGGCCGAAAAGTGGTTGGATGCAGGTGGGTCTTTAGGAGGATACAACATAGGTACAGAGAAATGTTGGTGGCGATGGGTTATGCTCAGGGAGAAGGGATCGACTTCTCAAAGATATTTGCGCCGACGGTATAGCAGGTGTCTATTAGATCCGTGATTGGTGCTGGTTGGCCAATGAGATCTGAAGCTAGAAGGATGGATGTGGAGCTTGCACTTCTGTAAGGGAAAGTGAAGAGCAGATTTACATGAAGCAACCAGAGCGGTTCGAAGTGAAAGGGGCTGAGAAAAGACTTTGTAGGAGGTCGTTGTTCGGCCTATCGCCTAGGCAGTGGTTTGATTCCTTCATGGTGGGTCAGGTATTGTATGTTGATGACGTGTGGATCGCCAATTGTGACATGTCTGAAATCAATGTACTGAAGACTCGGTCAATTGGAACATTGAGAATGAAGGATCGGGGGGTTGCAAAGATGGTTCTCGGCATTGAGACTGAAGGAGGAGTAAGCTTTGGTAATCATAGGAGGAATACCTTGTGTGTAGGTATTAATCCAGGATGTGATGGGCCAGGTAAAGCTGGAGAGCGTTCCCTACATTTCTCTCCTCAAGTTTTCCTTTGGATTTGTCCCAAAACAGATGAGGAAAAGCAGGATATCTCATGAGCCTTATTCGAATGCGCTGGGCAGTGTATGCCATGGTCTGGATTAGACCGGTTATTTCACAAATTATCAATGTTGTGAGCAAGTACCCCGACAAACAATATTGGGTAGCGGTGAGATGGTAAGAAGACTACGTCTTTTCTTTTGAGAAGACAGGAGCAAAGGTGGTTGAGCATGTGGATTTAGATCCAGCAGACATGATCAACAAGATTGTTCTTATAGAGAAGTTCAAGTTCTGTAAAACTTCTCTAGGCTTGGTGTCACGCCCCAAACTCAAAAATTAGATTCACAGGAATCCCAATTGCCGAATCCAGTGCCGACAGCCTCCATAGTACCCCATTCTCGATTCCTAGCGTTCACACGCCAGATTCCGATCCTGGGGTCCTACAAGGAGGATTTCTTTTTCTTTTTTTTTTATACATTTAACTCATAATAAGCATAATCACAAGATTACCAAAATCACAAAAGCAACATCATCATTACATATCCACTAATATAATCATTCGAGTACAATGCTGAAGGGAAAATACATAAATCGAAAATCAAGCTCCAGAAGACCGCTGCACCCTCCAAGCTCAACACGACCGCAACCTAATATCACCTGCACGCATCTATCGTATATAAGCTTATAGAAAGCTTAGAGGGTGGTGTAAGTGTGTGCACAAAATAAGTGTCAAGTATTCAATACAATACCATCATCATACAATACCAAAAGTACTGATAATTCATAAATCATACATTATTGGAATAAGCTGAAATATTGACAAGATCATAAATCATACAATGACAGAGTAAGCAAAAGTATGGACAAGTTCATAAGTCAATCAATTGTCAGAATACGTAATATAAAACAACTATGCACTAAGGAGTCATAAAGAGACAAATATCAGATGCCAATGATGTAATGCAATATACAAATCCTGCTAAGTCTGTCTAGGCCATATAAGTGCAGAAATATAGCAACCCAAAATGACATATGCCTGCGGATGTAATGCAATATGTGATGCGAATGAAATGACCATGCTGGAGTGTGAAGTCGGGATAATAGTACGTAGTATCGCAGGCTACGGGGTCCACCACAAGGACTTCTATCCAAACCAGTCCCATACCTAATTTTGGATAGTCAGACTCAATGTGATAGACTCCTGATCTCAGGTTAGTAGCGCGCCCAACCGAAATTCTTACCATAATGAAGGTACACAACAATTAGTTGCGCACCACCAGCCCGAGTGGATAGTGAATGAATGAATGAATGAATGAGCATGCAATTCCTACTTAATAAGTCCATATATCAGTGCGGTTCCTCTCTGAAAAATCACCAGGGTTTAGTACACTCTAAAACAGATCGCCGCCCCATCGTGCGCAAGAAGGTGAGTGGAAGAGACCTCACTATCCGCCTGACAATATCGGGCCCGGCTCGTCAATAGCGGACCTATTCCTCGAGCTGGTCAGACTCGGCCTAGTGTTGCCTCCTCCTCTCGGACAGGTAAGGCCGCACCCCCTTCCAACCGACCACGACACAGTGGAGAGCGCAGCCATCTGGTAATCGGCACTCGACACTCGTCTACCCACTCGGTCTAGACGTTGGAACAACCTCTAGAACCAAGAGGGTTTATGGACTTTTACCCAGGGATATCTATAGCACCCCATGTAGAACAGATTTTTAGTGTCCCATCTGGCCATCCACGATATACCTGTAGAGGCTACGACCCTGATGACGATAGGGCATACAATAATCACAGCATACAATACAAGATGCATGAGTCGTACAATCCAGTCATGCATCAATCCTGCGCAAACCGTGTGCTCATGTGAGACAATCTCCGCCTATCAGGGAGTCTCATAACAACCAGCACTATGACATATGCAATGGTCAATTATATCTCCTAACAGACATGCAGATGATGTGTATGGGCATGGATCATGATGCTATGCAGTCACATATTCATAATTGGTATCAATAACCAGCATCACCAATCGGCCTCGACAATGTAGACATCTAACCAACATTGCCCCAAGGAGTGACCCTCACAGATCCAAACATATAATGGGCCCACGACCTCACACAAGGGCCTAATATACAACACAATGGGCCTTACTCAAGGGTTACATGTACACAACAGGTGGGCCCTCCTCATGGGCCTAATATACATCACAATGGGCTCCTTTGCCTGACCCTCAAATGCATCACAGTGGGCCTCATCACCTAGGCCTCAATATACATCACATTAGGCCTTAGACACGGGCTGAATACACATCACATCGGGCCTCAAATACGGGTCGCATGTTCATCACATTAGGCCTCGACAATCAAAATCGACAATCGGCCATGACAATTCAAAATCGGTAATCGGCCTTGATCGATAATTAGCCCCGATCGATAATCGGCAATCGACCTCAATCGATAATCAGCTTCGATTGATAATCGGCAATCGGCCACGACAAATCAGAATCGATAATCGACCTCGATCGATAATCAGCCTTGATCGATAATCAGTAATCGTCCTCGATCAATAATCAGCCTCGATCGATAATCGGCAATCGGCCATCAGAATCGGTAATCGACCTCGATCGATAATCAGCCTCGATCGATAATCGGTAATCGGCCTCGATCGATAATCGGCAATCGGCCATCAAAATCGGTAATCAGCCTCGATCGATAATCGGCAATCGGCCTCGATCGATAATCGGTGTCGGCCGTGGTTATGAAGTCATTCGTCTACAGCGAATGGGGCCCACTTATTTGGGTTAACCCATGAAAAGAATGGCCTATAAGGCCTAAGGGAAGGTCACGATGAGGACATCTAACCATCATTGCTCGTTAATGCGGACGTCAAACTAACATTGCTCCCTAGGAGTGGCCCACATAGGGCTGAACATACCGTGGGCCCGTGGCCTCACACAAAGGCCTAATATACATCACAATGGGTCCCATGATATGGGCCTTAAATACAAGGCAGGTGGGCCGTATCACATGGGCTTTATTTTCATTAAGTGGGCCCTCCATAACATTTATTTTCCATCCAATCGGTTCATAAGGTCACATGAACCTGACTTAAGTGGAATATTACATTGATCCAGAGCTTATGTGCAACTAAAAGGGGTTTCAAGGGTAGTCGTTCAATCTCCTCACTGTTCTTGCAGGATGGTCCACTTGATAGTTGGTCAGGATATAACACAACATCATATGGTGGGGTCCACGTCCATATGGTGGGGTCCACGTCCAGGGATAGACAGCCTGGATAAAATACGTACAGTATGGTAAGCCCACATCTAGGCTGGTGGACGGTGTGAATACATCACATACCTCAAGGTGGGCCCTACCTGCCCAAAAATTCAGATGGACGATTGGCTGGATTTACAGTACATACATCAACGAGGGCCCCACCCAGCAAAACGTCCAAATGGACGGCTAGATGGAACAGATGAACGGTCGTAGATTCAAAATACATACACCAAGGTAAGCCGCATGGGTGGGCTGTGTAGGTAAAACACTTACATTATGGTGGGCCACTTACTGCCAATACGGACATCTGGTGAATCCCCACCGTCCAAAAACATCTAGACGATGAGTATACATCATGTACATTAAAGGTGGTCCCACCGTCCAGACCACTGGGCGGTGAGGATGATAAAGTGTATACATCAATGTGGCCCATCTCCACATGTACAACACATGTGGAGTGGGCCATAACAGATGGCAGATGTAGGATATAATACATACCTTACGCTTAGACCCACAGTCACGTGTGAAATTCACACGTGGATGGACGGTTTTGATAAAACACTTACATCACAGTGGATCCCACCATCCTGTCGGACGGTGAGAATGCCACACGTGTCCACATGTGGGGCCCATGCTGGCAGCATGGATAAAAGACATATATCACAGTGGGTCCCGCGTGTGGGGCCCATAAAACTTTCTGACCTAAATATCTCAGCCATATAGCGTACACCAGCCAATCCTTCCAAGCAGGTGAGTCCCACGTGGGGCCCACCATATCCTAAGTACATTAATATATAATTAAATATGATGAGTGTATATAATATAATATATTATTTAATAATATGATTATATATCATATTTTATTTTATTTTTTTAAAATCTCTAACGTCCAGCCCACCGTCCAGCAAACTGGACGGTGCGTATGAAATACATACATTACCATGAGGATCTCACCATCCAGGCCTTTGCACTGGACGATGCAGATCAAGCACGTGCGTCAATGTGTACCCACGTGTGACAGGTGGATGCTGCTAGATCAAAACACACAACATGTGGCCCCCACACGCGAGGATGGGGTGAATAAAATACGTACATTCTGGTGGTGTCCCATGTCCAGGAACTGGACGTGAGGTATTCCACATCCACCATCCAGATGATGGACGGTCAGGATTGCGTGGATATAAAACATACCTCCTGTTAGGGCCCCAAAACCGTCCAGGCACGGACGGCCTGATCTTGAAATCCATGATATATAGTGGTCCCCACCAACTGCAGACGTTAGCAGCAGCTGTAGCTGCTGCTGCTGCTGCCAAAATAAATGCACGGCATGGGTGAAACCTCCAAACGGATGGACAGTTTAGAAAGAAAAACACCTATCCAGGTGGGTCCCACACCACCGTCCACATGCTGTCAGAACTGATGGACGGTGTTGGGGGGGGGGGGGGGGGGTATGTACGTGCAGCAAGGTGGGGTCCACGTGAGTGGTCCACCATCTGCAGCGTCAAGCTACTATCTGTGTTTACCCTGCACAGTCCAACAGCGTCTGGACGTCCACTAACTGGACGGTCTGGATGAAAACAGTGGGTCCCATGAAATTTGCTACCGTTAGTGCGGCTGGGACCCACAGATCTTGTTGTCGCCAGGAGCAGTTGAGGATGCTGACCCACCAGAGATGGACGACATGGATCGACATGTGAATTGAGGTGGGTTCATTGATCTGGCAAAACAGATGGATGGTTTTGGATATGCAATGCCAACACCAATGTGTGGCCCACCGTCCAGATCTGCTGGACAGTGTAGGTACAATAATTACATCATGGTGGACCCACATCAGCATGGCCCACCACTGAATCAAGCTAAAACATGTGATTCCCTTAAACCCCGAACCTGTCAAAGATCCAGCAACAAGGTGGGCCACATTCCAACACCAAAAAAAAAGGAGAGAGAGAGAGAGAGAGAGAGAGAGAGAGAGAGAGAGAGAGAGAGAGAGAGAGAGAGAGAGAGAGAATTAGAGAAAAGAGAGGGAGACCGGATGGTGATGGAGGGACCCCGCCACTATGGGCCCCTCCTTGATACAATACACACATCAAGATGGGTCCCACCACATATGGGCCCTCAAATCACGAAATCAACGGTGGAAAAACCATAAAATCACCCACAAAACAAAAGAAAAATAGAGAAATAAAGAAAGAAAGAAGCACCCACCTCAAGATCTCTTCTTCCTTCTTCTGCCAATGCGATCTAGAGCTTGAATGGATAGACTTCAACGGTTGAGATCGGACTTGGATGGTGGAAATGGAAGGTAGGAAGGTGGGCCACACTAATTTCTCTCCCATGGAAGCCATGGATGGTTGCTTGGAGAGAATGAAGGAGAGGGAGTGAGAAGTGATAGGAGAGAGGGAGGAGTGGTGTGTAAGAGATAAGGCATGGGAAGTATGGGTCTCTTTGACTTTTGGGATAAGAGGAATAAGCTAAGTATGAGTTGCTTTAATTAGTTGGTGGGAAAGGTATGAGTGAGTGATTTGATTGATGTGATTGATGTGATGTTGGGTAGAGATTCTTTTCTCGAAATTTGTAACGTGCGGCGTCTTCCTCGCAACGAACGTTGGCCCACAACTCTTGACAAGGGTATCGCCTCGGCGCGCGAGTCGCGGCATCAGAACCGCAACGACGGTGTGGTCATTATGGTAAAGGTCTTGGGTTGAGTCGATACGGGTTGACGGCATACGAATCAGGGTCGCATGTAAATATCGATTAAGGGTCGAAGGTTGTCGAAATTCGATCGGGACCGCGGAAGCCTACGGAATGGTACGGGCTAGGATACGGGTCTTACACTTGGTGATGGCGTAAAAGGAAGACGGAGTGTGCACGAGAAGCTATGATGTGATGCAGAGATAAGAGAAGAGGTCAAGGAGCTATACGGTTGAAGATTGGAGACTTGGTGAAAATTGTTGAGAAAAGTTTTAAATCTGAAGTTTTTGAGGTCGTTCGATCGGTCGTGGGACAGCTTCGACTGGTCATGGGAGGCGCTCGACCGGTCGTAGGTTCGAGCCTTGGCACGACTCAAAGTCCAGTGAGTTTTTACTGTTTTTCTCCTCGGTCTTCGACCAGTCGTAGGTGAGCTTCAACCGGTCGAAGGTGGGCTTCGACCAGTCGAAGGAGGCTAAGACCAGTCTTAGAATTTTCAGGACTAGTGGTAGGTTACGTAGTTTGTTCCGCGATTTTGCGCAAAATTACGGATTTGATTCCTTTCGCAACCGGGATGCGGAAGGAAAGTTACCTAAACTATAAATAGGTGTTCATAGGATTTTTCTAGGGTGTGAAAAAGTTTTTTAAAGGGGTTTCAGGGAAATTAAAGGGTGTAGCAAGGGTGAGATTCGAGGTTGTTCGAATCGGGTAAGTCTTCTCTCTTTGTAATTTCTATTTTCATAGTGGAGATTTGTCGCTTTGTGCCGTGGTTTTTTACCGAAAGGGTTTTTCACGTTAAATCTGGGTATTTTCTGTGTTCTCTTGTGTGCTTGATGCCATTGAATTGCTATCCTAGATCTAGATCTGTGTGATTCCGCAGGTCAAAATCCCCAACAATACCCTACCTACTGAATATTGTTTAATCTTATTTACATATTAAGTGAGTGGCTGAATAAGTGGCTAGTCTCATTCAATCTTAATCTTATTTATTTATCTTAGTGCTTGTGGTCACAGTTGTTTAGTTTGAATTAAGCCGCAAATTCATTTTTAGCATGCTCAAACTTACCACGTGACAAAAATTGAAAAAACAATGAGTAACAATAGTGACCATTATATGTATATGGTGTAGTCCAACTAAGGAAAAAAAATGGATGAACGCATGGATATATATATATATATATATATATATATATATATATATATATATATATATATATATATATATATATATATATATATATTTATCGAGGTGGGCCGTACAATCAAGGCGAATGAAATTGAGATTTTGAACACAATTCTAACCTGTGATTTGTGGACAATTGTTCATTGACATGGAACCGTTGGATGTTTTTTATTTGTTTATTTATTTATTTAAACACACCCCACAATGGGTATTCCAACCCATGACCTTTGCGTTAAACTCCTATGAGTCGACGGCAGTGCGTCTTTTGTTTTTAACTGCCTAAGAATGTCTGCCATCTCATCTCATAGTTAAATAGAAAAATTGGCAATTTTTAACTGGCCTGTTTGGGAGCGTGGATTTGGAACCCCCTGGATTCGCAACCCCCTGGATTGAAAACCCCCTGGATTGGCAATCCTCTGGGTGTGTTTGGCACCCTGGAGTGTGAATCAACTTTAATTCAAAAATACCTATACATGGTATATTTACGGGGGGTTGAATTTAATTACTAAATCAACATTAATATCTCCAATCAGTGAGATATATAATTTTTGACACTACGGTTGTGATAAGCCCGTTAAAATATATGCTTTGCCTAAAAATGATGAAATTCCAAGTCTCAGATGGACCGCAAGCACAAGATCAAGTCTGAGTGACCAACTAACGATTTTTAATCGTTGATTAATATGGACAACGTTTGGACGGTGCTGGACAATATTTGGACGGTGTTGATTTACATGAACAATGTTTGGATGGTGCTGATCATCGTTAGTGGGCCATGTACCTAATAGAATGATAGTGTACAGTGACATACATTTATACCTGCAAATATTGAAATGATTTTAGGTGTAATCCAAGCTCTCACCATGGATTACAAACCCCCTCAAAGAGGGGATTGGGAACCCCCTGGATTGACAACCCCCAGTTGCTTTTTGCTGCCAAACAACCTAGGGGATTTGAAACCCCTTCTAATCCCCTCCAATCCAAGGTGCCAAACGACCCCTAACCATAATTTTGAATGGTTGGATTTGAGTTATATTCAATACGTGTAATTTCAAAGTGCCTGCGTATCAACCGTCGCGCTCTGCCAAAGTACGGAGGTTGTTTTCCGTGAGAAATAGGTAAGCGTCTCGTTTTACTCACCGCAAGATGAGTTGAAACAAGTAATACACCCATGGGCTATTAGCCGGGTAACACCTAATCCGCGAACGTATTTAAGTTGCTTAGCCAGAATGACAGGGAAGCGGAATGGCTAGTGTACCTCACATCATCTGTATACCTGCTGTAGGTACGTGTCGTGCGAAGACGAGCCCGATGCTCCTCGAGCTCTATGCTGTACGAACAGTTTAAAGGAGATGAAAGTTACATGCCCCACAGTAATGTATTTATTATATCTGGACCGTTTATTTATTTTTAGAGAGAATTATTCAAAAACTAATCATATCCAAGCATCACCTGGACCACACCACTAACAGCAGCGGAGCTAACAACTTTCGCTGGTACACAATTCGTAAGCCCACCTTAATATTTATTTTCCATTCAACCGGTTAGTAAAGTCATTAAGAGGAAAAACAAATTTAATATTGATCCAAAAGTTCCAGACCTCAAGGAAGTTTTCAATGGTAGACATTTAATCTCCTACTGCTTTTTTCAGTGTGTCCCACTTGATAGTTAGATCTGTCTTATTTTTAGTCTCAAGCCTTAAGATAAGCTTGCCAAATGGATAGACGGTTTGGATATAACACATACCTTACTGTCAGACGCACGTCAATATGCAGCTATATACGTGTGTGGTACACCAGCCAATCCGCTTACGAAAGTCAGTGCTGTACTCCGTCCTTTCAGTTTATATAAGTGGGACTCATGGTTCTGTGATCCAAACCGTTGATACGAGGGCCTGGCAACGGATAGCCAGTGCACCAAGATTTCTTCTGATTTTAACCTTTTCTTTATTGGCAGTGACCTTTTTGTGGCCCACTAATTGACCGGTTGGGATTTTATTTTATTTTATTTTTACATCAGGGAGATTTTTGGTGTATGGGCCAATGGGTCCAGAACAACGTTCGGATATCTGAACCGTAGCCCCACCTTATAACTGAAAACATAATTTGTAGCGTGGAAAGTTGAGTGCGAGTACAGAAAAGGGGGGACATTATGAATTAACGGTCTGGATCATCATCATTTGGTCGGGTAGAAAGAGCTAGAGTAGATCCACCACTGACCTTGGAGGGATCCAAGGTGAATATTCCACGATCACAATATCATCCTGATCGAACGAACCGTGTCCTCGGATTTTCATGGGACAGGTAGAGTACATGGTTATCCAGACCTTTTGTTGGGTCTCGGGTCCCCGGAGGTGGATTGCGTTGTGAACCTGCCACTACTGACCTCTTTGGTGGCGGGACTTTACGGGGCCCACCGTGATGTATTCCACCTTGTCTATTCCTTTTGCTGTCTCATTTTATGCCATGACCCCTCTGGATGTTTCGCACAGGTGTTCACGCATCCTAATTAGGCAATTGGTTGGTGCCGGTGCCGCCGGTGCTGACCTTTGGCATGTATAATAAAGCAATAGATATAAGGCTATACATACACGAATTTACTGCATAAGGGGCAAGTCACATACCATACTTACATGTGTCGAGCATGTAATGCGAGATAATCTATACTAGTATTTTAACCTAAGAACATATGGTTTAGGGTGATTAAGTTTGTGTTGTTGTTTTTTTTTAATTGTGAATGGGTTATATTATGACCTTAATTAATTCAATCCCTAATAATCACGCATAAGAAATCTTAATGTCCAATTCATTTTAGAAATGTCCAGATTATTCAAACAAGTTCTAAACTGCTCATTAGTTGGCCACTAAACTCGAGATTATATGTAATGTCCTGAATTTTCACTGTTTTGAATTTTCAAAAATTCTTAAAAAATTTTCTATTAATTAACTTATAATATCACTTAATGACCATTAGCACTCAATGTTAGTTTATACATGAGTGGTACCAGTAAAGAATCGCACAAGTTCGATTAATCAACCATATGAAGTCCAGGAATCCGTCCGATCACTTGAACATTACGAGTAGCCCCTTGATTTACTCATATAGGACCCAAATCTAACCGACTTATTGTTAACTAATTAAGATAATCATGACTAAATTAAAATCTAACCGAAGTCAAGTCAGATAAGGCTCGGATCTTGACTAATAGACCAAACCAACCCCGTTACTCTTTTAGCTTAGAACCGACGGTTTAAAGTAATCATGACCAAATCTACACTTTCATTATTTATAAATAGGTCACACTATGAACATAGTTAATTAAAATCCTAATCATTGCCCACGAGAAATCTCAATACCTAATTCATTTCAGAAATGCCCCAATTTTTCAAACGATCTCTACACCACTCGTTAGTAGGCCACTGGTTCCAAAACTATGAAATAATGTTCGTTTTACTGGGCTTGACATCTATCGTGAGAACTCGGATCGCTCAACTTGGACTTACAAGGTCGGTACATGAGTTGTGCGAATATTCTTTAAACTAACCAAGAACTTAAGTCACTTATCTACGTTCGGTCTTTACCCAAGTTGTGGCTTTCCGACCGTTAGATTATGACCAAATTTGGGGCAACAACCTAAACTAATGTCCTATATAAATCCGTATAGTTGCGGGCCCGATCGATAGTCGGTGACCGTTGAACTGAATTCTGATCCTACCTGTCGATTGACATATCCAAATGACAGATGTTTGTGTCTATGAGTAGATCATCGCTAGGACCAACTATCTAACGGTGGGTGTCAACTCTAACACCCCGTAGTAGCCCTAAAATGGTAGAAAAATACCCCCTAGGGCTAGTATAGTAAAAAATCATCCCTTAGGACCATTTACACCAAACCTAGCACTATATAAAGGCCTTATTTGTGCACCCCCTCTCTCCATTCGATTTTTTCCTAGGAGGAACAAAGGGAGAGAGGAGAAAAAAAAGGGGAGAAGGTGTCACGCCCCAAACTTGAAAATCGAGCTCATAAAATTTCTGATCGCTGAATCCGGCACTGATAGCCTCCGTAGTACCCCATTCTCAGCTCCCGACACCCATACGCCAGGTTTCGATTCTGAGATGCTATAAGGAGAATTTTTAATCATCAATTTGAATCTTAATGAGCATAAACATAAGCATAACCCACGAGCAATAACCATAAGAACACCATCACAAAATCCACTATAATCAAAAACTTTGGGTACAAGGCGTATGAAAGGAAAATACAATATACTGAAAGTAACAAAAAATCCAGAATCTCAGCTGCACACTCCAACTGCGGCAAGACTACGGCTGCGTCCTGACGTCACCTGCACACATCAATTGTGCATAAGCTTATAAAAAGCTTAGATGGTGGTGTAAGTGTGTGCGCAATATAAGAGTGATTAGAATGTAAGGTCAGAGTAAAGCAGAGACATGCTGATGAGTACATGAGTGCAATTAGCCGTACCAAGGCTATGCGGTGCAAGATATGAATGTTATCGGCCATAACACGACCATGCGATACGAGATGCGACTCAAGCATGCCAATCCTTATCATATATCAGTACAGTTCTCATTCTGGATAATCACTAGGATTTAGTATACTCCAAATGACACTGCCGCTCTCCTAGCCGCACAGTCCAAGTAAGTGTAAGAAACCTCACTATCCGCCTGCCAATAGTTTTTCAATACTTATTCGGCACGTCAATAGCGAACCCATTCACGAGCTGGTCAAACTCAGCCTAGTGTTGCCCCTACCCTCGGGCGAGTAAGGCCACACTCCTTTCTAACCGACCACGACACAGTGAAAAATGCGACCTCTTTGTATTCGGCCCTCGTGCGCTCATATATCCACTCGGTCTCGACTTGGAGTCATCCTCTGGTACCATCGAGTTTAGGAATTTTCACCAAGGGACATCTATGGCGCCCCGATGCTTAGTAACAATATTTTTGATATCCAATCCAGCCACCCATGATGTGTCTGTGAAGGCTATGACCCTGATGTCGTTAGGGCATACAATAATTCCAATCACACAAATGCAAATGCAGGAATCATACTACCAGACATGCAACAATCCTGTGCATACCACGCACTCATGTAGGGCAACTCCACCTATCAGGGAGCCCATAAACAATCTGCCCGAAGGCATATGCTATGATCAGTCACTTCTCATATCAGGCATACATATGATGCATATGAACATGAATCATGGGTCTATACTATGCATGTTATGTGGTGATGGGCTCTGATCAAAACGAAGGTGGGCCTAGACGGCCTATGCACTACAAGTATGGGCCTATCAATGGGGCTTAAGGAGAGTTATAATGCGGACATTTAACCAACATTGTACTTACAATGTGGGCGTCAAACCATCATTGCTCCTAAGGCCTAGCCTGCCATAAACGTCATTTCATAAACCGTGATGGAATTACATTCAATGGGCTTGTGTATATCCTAATGGGCCTCGACCCATGGGCCTCAAATACATCTAATGAGCCATATCATGTGGGCCTCAACAACATGCCATAAATGCATCAAGATGGGCCTATTCATATGGGACTCATGTATAAATAAATCTTATCAAAAGATCAAGTGGACCGCACCCCAAATACAGTGGTGGCAATGATTTCCATCAAAAATTTATTTTAAGGCCCACCAAACATATATTTCTCCCATGCCATAAAAGGATCTTCCAAAATGATTGGATGGTCTAGACGCAACACATGCATCATGGTATGGGTCCACTTGGACTCTAGATCTGATTCATTCTTATTTTATTATTATTATTATTATTATTATTATTATTATTGAACTCATGCCTAAAAATGGAATCCAAAATGACTGGACAGGTTGGATGCAACACATGCATCATGGTAGGTCTCAAAAGATGGACCGTGAGGAGAGAACACATACATCACGATGGGTCCCACCCCGTTAGCACACACGCTCCATGCAAGCCACCTCCACCAGGGATCGATGCCAAGACCTCAAGTGTTGAAACGAGGTATCTCCACTCAGCCTGCCACTGAGCTACGGACCTGGGTGTGTCCCACCACCACCGTCCCATGGTGTGGATGGTGTGGGTATACATGCATGTGGGTCCCACGTGGGGCCGTGGTCCCTGGCCTGTCCGCCTACACTCAGCAGCATTCTGCTGCTGCTGACGCAACAGCAGGCGATGGTTGCTTATTTTTATTTATTTATATTTTTTTTGAAATCGTGTATTCTTGCGATTTTTTGCATATAGGGCCCACATCAACAGAATTCGCCCCTCTCAATGGATTCTATAGTCCATAACCAATCCATCAAGTCCAATATTGAGCATGTTTAAGCGTATATAAAAATTCAGGTGCATTTAAACGGTGGAACTCACTGTTTGCTAAGGTATGGCCCACCAGAAAGTTGGATCAACTTCACTTTTCGGCTCAACGCATAAAATGGGCTGGTAAGTAGGATGGACGGCGTGGATTGAATACATATAACAAGGTGGGGCCTACACAATTGGTCCACCCTAAAAGTATGTGAACCAAAAGCTAATATTTGTATTTTTCCAAAACACGTCCAGGGAGTCCAACATCCTGGACGGTTTGCATAACATATACATTTGAGGTGGGCCCTTGCTAAGATGGGCCATCACATGGTGGGTGGTATGGGCACAACGCATATATAAAGTAGGTCCCACCTACGGATGACTTGGATAAAATACATGATTCATGGTGGGGTCCATCCGGGTGGGCCACAAGGCCATATCATCTCATACACACACAAAAAGAAAGAGAGAGGGAGAGAGAGAGAGAAAGATAAACGTGTGGTGGAGGGACCCCGCCACTATGGACCCTCCGTTGCATGATCTACAATATATGTTAAGTGGGTCCTATTTCATATGGGTCCACCGATCAAAATCAACGGTGGAGATCCTTTCCCCACTGAAATGAATGGTCTAAATGACCATGTTATGCAAAGAAAGTAAACATCATTATGGGGTCCATGGAGAATGACCCCATCATGGATTGATCTTGAAATTAAAGTGGGTCATTGGTCACTTTTAGGGTCCAAAATGAGATCTATATCATTGATCGGTAGGCCTCACTTGGCCCATCATCAAAAGAAGAAATCTGCACCTATAAAAGCACCCACCGATCGATTTTCTTGGTCCGTTGGAAAGCCGACTTCCTTGTGCTTCACTTTGATGGAGGGAGATGAGAGATGAATGGCTTGGATAATAGGTTTTTGGGATGGAAAGTGGGCCACACAACTCACTTTCTCTTTTTTCTCTCCTTAGAAAATTGTGGACATGTGAAGCTTGTTGGTTACTTGGGATTTTTTTGAATTTGAGAAAGAGAGAGGTGTGATGGTTGAGAGAAGTGATGGGTGATGGATGTGAAGTGTACTTGACATGTATGGGTGTGTAAGAGAGAGGGTGAGAAAGAGTTGACTTGTGATGTTGCTTGACTTGTGGAGAAAGAAAGCTTGGGTTGCTTTGTACTTGACATGAAGTGATTGATTAATTGATTTGATTGATTTGATTGATGGGATATGTTGTAGAGATTTCGTAGAAGTTTGCAACGTGCGACACTTCTTCGAAATGAACGCAGGCCGACATCTTCTACCCTGGGTATCAGATTGGTGCGCGAGTTGCGACGTTAGAACCGTACCGACGGCACGGTTGCTATGATACAGGTTTCGGTTCAAGCTAACTTTAGTATGGGGGATCCGGCTTAGGATCGGTGCGATCGTCGGATACGAGTCGAGGATTGCTGAATTTCGACCAGAAGGACCGCAGAAGTCAACAGAATGGTACGGTCTAGGATATGGGTCTTACAGAAGGAAGAGAGGAAGAAGAGAGTGAATGAGGGTGTTGTTGGTGGAGGAGTCAAGGAAACTTGAAACCTTAGCAAATCTCTTTCCTTTCTCCCACATCCACAACTCCAAGCTCAATTTTCAACCGATTAGGGAGGTATGCACCCATATTTTTGTAATATTTTATGTTAAGTTAGGATTTGCATGTAACCCTAACATGAAAATTCATTTGACTAAGGATTTTTACGAATCCACTTGTGAGCTTGGCAACCCTAGATCATTTATTAGAGCTCTCAACGATTCATAGGTGCAGACTATTATTCTTAGGTGGCGTATCACTAATTTTAGTATGAATATAATGATTTTGTTTGTTGGGTGATGTATTTGGATAATCTAGTTAAACCTAGATAAGACTTTATACTTTAGGACCTCCCCAAATCAATATGGAATGATTATGGATTGTTTTATGTTTCTCAACATGATTGGGTATGCATTTGATGATTGCTTGTACATTCCTTTCTCGATTCTTGTATGATGTTTTCTCATAACATTTGATGCACTAACCCTTGTGTAATTTTTTTGTACAATGAGATATATGAAATGTTTGGTTACCTCACTAACCCACACAACACACATGCACCTTTAATTCATAATATTGTTAACATTTGCATTATAAGAACAATATGAATTTTTATGTTTGGAAATATGAATGCATGATATCGCTTGTTAGTAGATCAACTCTGATTGTTGATGTGTTATTGAATATCATAAAACCCCTAGGTTGGTTAGGAATCTGAGGTGAGAGACGGTAGTCCCGTTGGTATGATTACCCTAAGGTTAAACCCGTGTAATTGGGCGGGTGCGTATAACGACAGTAGTTGGACTACATGGGTCGCTTATACTCGATGTCATCTATCGCGTGCTCGCCTGAACTCTTGCGGTCTAGTCTACTAACTGATCAATCATGTTTGTTAACCCTGTCTACTCACGCTTGTATGGAACTTGGAACACCCTTCAACCATTGAAGCCTATTGATAACCAATTGAAATTGATCCACTGACTCGATAGCCGGGCATGGTGGAATGAGACATTGTGTCCGAGCTGTCGGCCTACGCTGGGGTGACGAGTCTCCCCGTAGTGACCGCGAACAATCCCACATTTCAGCACCCCCTATGTGCTTGAAGTCGGGGATAGGAAAACCCGACGGGATCAAGGATCGCGGGGTCTTAGCCTTACACGTTAGGGGGCCTTGGCCTTACAACCAGTTTAGGGCATTGAGATTGCGGGGTGTACTAGTTTCCCAAATGTGCTGTTTAAATGGACTTAATTAAAAATCCAGCTAACACGATCATGACCGCATCACATTAGTTAGGTTGGCGACTCGGCAGTTGAGGTTATAATAAGGGTGGTTGGTCATACGCGATCGTTAGATGGAGTCGCTTGAGGGAGTGTTGTTGTGAGAGCACGCATCATATCATAATATATACACATGCATTAATAAGACTAGTTAGGATTTTATGAATGTATTGTCTTTCGTTAAGTTCATAATATAATTGATGTTTGTGTAACTTAAGATGAATAGCACCTACTGAGTTAATCGCTCACTCCTACTCTAAGACGATGTTTTAAAACATCAACTAGACTCTTCAGTAGATGCAAGTGACACAGAGTACAAGGAGCATGACAACGCGAGTCCAGATGTGGAGGACGAGTTGTCCTATTTTCAGTTGATGGGCGGCTCGCCCTAGTTTTACGGGCGGACTTGCATCACTAAGTAGGAGACTTGACGAATCATTCTTTTGGACATACTATTTTTTGTACTTTTGTTAGGAAATGCCTTATACAACTCATAGTTATAATTTTTGGACTTGTAAACATTTAGCCTTTTCCATTACAGTAAACTAGCTATAAATTGTAATTCATGTTTCAAGTAATTTCAAGCTGTGCATTTAAACCTGATTAATCATAAAATAATAAAATTGATTATAAGTGATATGCAGGAACTTGGGAGTCGAGCGTATGCATGACCTCCAATTTTCAGGGAGTTACAAGTTGTTATCAAAGCAATGGTTTGGAATTAATTGGGCTGTGGGTCATGAATTCATTAACGCATCCGCTGACTCGAGAAGAAATGTAATAGAGACTTAGAAAGGTAGGAACCTTCCTAGAACCGAAACTGACAATCTTAGATGGCCGGTAAGACTTCCAAGAAGTTAGGATTGAGGAGTGAGAGAGGGTAGTGGTGCTAAGAAATGGGTCCGAGAGTCTTACAGTACCTCAACCCATTGAAAGGAACGAGCCAAAATTGAACGATTAGATGGTCGAAACCATCGTCCTAAACCAAAGGAGAGAACACCGGGCCAAACTTGATAGTTTCGTACGTTCGGGGATAGATATCCATGGATGAATGAAAATTTACCACAAATAGTGAAAATATAATAAAATTAAAATTTTGATTCTTAACTCAGAAAAATATTACAAAATAACTAGGCCCATTGTGTAGATCAGCTTCTCCTACCTCAAATTCATGTATGGCACGTCGAATAATTCATTCCGGTTTGTGAGATATGGTCGTCGCAAGGCCACCCCCACCTGAAAAATAGAGGGCAGGCGTGACACCGTCGGTCTGCTTGAACCCACCTAACCAGCATGACCCCGCTCGTCCGCTTGACCCCACCTGGGCATCCAGGGACCCGACATGACCCCACCCAACCAGCATGACCCCGCCCGTCCGCTTGACCCTGCCTGGGCATCCAGGGACCCGACGTGACCCCACCTAGCGGGCGTGACCTCGCCAGGAATTTCTATAATTTTGGGTCAACTTAAAAAATTCATATCTCCTTCATTACAACTCCGATTTAGGTGATTCAAAATCCATATTCAATATTGATAAGTCTAATTTTATATAAAAATAATAAAAAATAAAATAAAATTATTATATAGTTAAAATTAGGATATTTTACCAACTATCGACAAATTAGTAATTTCGGACAGCTGTTGCTCCTAGAATTTTAATAATTTATTTAAAACTCCAAATGATATGAAATTTTGTGGTATAAATTTAAACCTATTTATAAAACATTATAAAAATTTTAAAAATTATTCAGCTACTAAAAGTACAAGAAATAGAGACATTTTGCAATCATACAAAAAATCGTTAGTTTTAGACAAATGTTACTTTTAGAGTTTTAATAATTTTTCTATAACTCAAAATGAGATGAAATTTTATAATATATGATTAAATTTATTGATAACTTACTATACAAATTTAGAAACTAATTTAGTTACTGTAAGTATGAAAGACATTATAAGAAATAGAGGTATTTTAGAAACAAATAGAAAATCAATGGTATTGGATGACTGGTACTTTTGGAATTTTCATAATTTTTATGAAGCTTGAAATAAAATTAAATTTTGTATAATAAAGCTCATTTTTCACAGCCTAGAAAGTTAATTTTAATCCCATCTCAAACTCCTCCCAATTTCAAAGTGGGATTAGTAATGCAATCCCATTTAATACCACTTAATACCACTGTCTAAACACATTGAGAGAATCCTGGGGGTTCTAATTCCATTGACCAAACAGACCCTTAAGGGGTGTTTAACGCATGGTGTTTGATAGGATTAGGTGGGATGGAATTGCATTTAGTTCCATGAAATTGCATTTGATCCCATGCATGAATTCCATGGATTTTAAAATCTACTATACATGTAGGCCCCACATTGAGGCATGCGTTAAACCATGCCATCCATCCATATGTACCATTTACATGTGACATTCTAATTATATACGTGTACAAATGAACGACATCTGTTGTGAATTTGGTCTGTCGATTACAAATTCCATAGTCCACCAAACATGATTTAGCTTAATCCGATGTTTTCCGTGGCAATTTTTTTTTTTTTTTTAAATATCCCAAACATGGGATTGGATGGCTGCAATACCATGGTATTTCCAGACATGCAATCATTGTGAAATAGATGCAAATCCCACCTAATACAATTCAACACCATTCAATTCCACTAACCAAACATGCCCTTAGGCTTCCAAATCCCACCCCATTTCCTCCCTATTCCACTCACCTCTCTCAAATCTAAGGGCTTCGTGGGGCCAATGTCATGTATGGATTGTATCCATGCCGTTCATTCAGTTTTTTCGAATTATTTTAGGGTATGAGCCATACAAATAGACGACCGAAGTGAACCACATAGTGAGGATTGAACTCCCACAAAAAAAAATAAAATAATTTGAGGTATATGTGAAAAATGGCATGTCAAAGAATGCACTCTACATGTTCCATAATATGGGGAGGTGTGGATGAGGCCTATTTTGAGATCTTGTAATAGTCTCTTCAATAATTTGATTAGGAACCGTGAAGTCCGTGTAGCGATTCATGTGTATGATCAGATAATTCGAGTTGGGATCATGCCTGATCTTTTCACGTATACAATGATGGTGAATATTTTCTTTAAGAATGGGATGATGCATAGGGCAGTTGAGTTTGTTATAGAGTTCTGCTACAATTTTGAGATACAATAGGACCTCATTTACGAGATCAGTAAGCATAGTTCTGCTGCATTGTTTCCTTTTTTGCGAGCCTCTTTTTTTTTTCTGCCCTTCTCCACTTTAGTCCACTCAATTAGTCAATTCTCAAACCCTACTCCTAAGAACCATAGGATCGAAACCGCAACATATAAATATAATCTTAGGCCATTGAAAACCTTTCTGGGATAATCATGTGACCATAGACATAGATAAAGATTTATTAATAACTAATTTGAACATGAATTAAAATGAGAATTCCCTTTAACAAAGACCTGAATGACAACCTCAAAAATAGGGAATTGTAGCATTTCAATGATATGAGGTATTCCCTAAACATTTAGGTCAATCGGACTATGGAATTACGAGACCATACACTAGCGAAGCATTCGCGGCTTGACCCAATTCTCAATCCTAGGTGACTACCAAAGGACTCACTGCTTTGACTGAGCAGAAGACCAGGATCCATCAGGATTAGGAAGAGATACAACTAGTTGTCTACCCTGGTCAGGCAGGCGATCGACATATTAGATTAAAGCTTACTACAACTGTCTTTAAGTATTAGCCTAATCAGAAATACTAGAATATACCAACTTTAGGTAAACTTTATCAACAACCACTTAGTACGATAATAATGATTTTGATAATTATTTTCAAACCTCAAAGGTGAAAACTTTTAAGGGGGGTAGAGTATAATAAGCAAGGCTAGTATAGTTAGTATGTACCCTACCATGCATATAAACCTAAAATTAATAAAATTTAAGTAAACAAAATAATAATATCTTTATTTATTACCCTTAGGTGATTTCGGGGATGAAATTTTTTTTAAGGGGGGTAGATTGTAACGTCCTAGATTTTCACTATTTTGGATTACCAAAAATCCTTGAAAAATTTTCTATTAATTAACTTATAATATCACTTAATGACCATTAGTACTCAATGTTAGTTTATACAGGGGTGGTACCAGTAAAGAACCACACAAATTCGATTAATCAACCGTATGAAGCCCATGAATCCGTCCGATCACTTGAACATCAGGTGTAGCCCCATGATTTACTCATATAAGACCCAAATCTAACCGATCCATCACTAACTAATTAAGACAATCATGACTAAATTAAAGATCTAACTGAAGCCGAGTCAGATAAGGCCCAGATCTTGACTAATAGACCAAATCAACCCCGTTACTCTTTTAGCCTAAAACCGACAGTTTAGAGTAATCATGACCAAATCTCTACTTTCACTAGCTATAAATAGGCCACACTATGAACATAGTTAATCCAAACCCTAATCATTGACCACGAGAAATCTCAATACCTAATTCATTCCAAAAATGTCCTAATTTTTTGAACGAGCTTTAGACTGCTCGTTGGTGGGCCACTAATTTCAAAACTATAAAATAATATCTATTTTATCGGGCTTGACGTCCATCATGAGACATCTAGTCGAGATCGTAACTCGGATCTCTCAACTTGGACTTACAAGGTCGGTGCACGAGTTGTGCGAATATTCTTTAAACTAACCAAGAACTTAAGTCACTTATTTGCGTCCGGTCTTTATCTAAGTTGTGGCTTTCAGACCGTTAGATCATGACCAAATTTGGGGCAACAACCTAGAGTAATGTCCTGAACAAATCCGTATAGTCGCGGGCCCGATCGATAGTCGGTGATCGTTGAACTGAATTCTAATCCTACCCGTCGATCGACGCATCCAAATGGCAGGTCGTTTGTATCTATGGGTAGATCATTGCTAGGGCCAACTATCTAACGGTGGGGTCGACTCTTACGCCCCATAGTAGCCCCAAAATGGTAGAAAAATACTCCCCTCGGGCTAGCATAGCAAAAACTCATCCCTTAGGGCCATTTACACAAAATCTAGCATTATATAAAAGCCTTATTTAAGCACCCCCTCTCCCCCTACAAATTTTCCCTAAGAGGAACAAAGGGAGAGAGGAGAAAAAAAGTGGGAGAAGGAAGAGAGGAAGAAGAGAGTGAAGGAGGGTGTTGTTGGTGGAGGAGCCAAGGAAACTTGGAACTTTAGCAAATCTCTTTCCTTTCCCTCACATCCACAACTCCAATATCAATTTTTAACCGATTGGGGAGGTAAGCACCTATCTTTTTGTAATATTTTGTGTTGAGATAGGATTTGCATGTAACCCTAACATGCAAGTTTATTTGACTCAGGATCTTTACTAATCCACCCGCGAGCTTGAAAATCCTAGATCATTTCCTAGAACTCTCAACGATTTATAGGTGCGGACTATTATTCTTAGGTGGCTTAGAACAAATTTTAGTATGAATCTAATGATTTTGCTTGTTGGGTGATGTATTTGGGTAATCTAGAGAAACTTAGACAAGAATTTATATTTTAGGTCCTCTTCAAATAAATATGAAATGATTATAGATTGTTTGATGTTTTTCAACATGATTGGGTATGCATTTGATTATTGCTTATACATTCCTTGCTCGATTCTTGTATGATGTTTCCTCATAACATGTTGGATATACTAACCCTTGTATATTTTTTTATACTATGAAATATATGAAATGCTTGGCTACCTCATTAACCCACACAACACACATGCACATTTATTTCATAATATTGTTATCATTCGCATTATAATAAAAATCTGAATTTTTTATGTTTGGAAATATGAATGCATGATATCGCTTGTTAGTAGATAAACTCTGATCGTTGACATATTATTGAATATCATCAAACTCTTAGGTTGGCCAGGAATCTGAGGTGAGAGACGGTGGTCCCATTGGTATGACTACCTTGAGGCTAAACCCGTAGAATTGGGTGAGTGCGTATGGGGGAAGTAGTTGGACTACATGGGTCGCTTATACCTGATGTCGTCTATCGCGTGCTCACCTGAACTCATGCGATCTAGTCTACTCACTGACCAACCATGTTTGTTAACCTTGTCTGCTCATGCTTATATGAAACCTGGAACACCCTTCAACCATTGAAGCCCATTGATAACCAATTGAAACCGATCCACTGACTCAAGAGCCGGGCATGGTGGAATGGGACACTGTGTCCAAGCTGTCGGCCTACACTGGGGTGACGAGCCTCCTCGTAGTGACTACGAGTGATCCCACATTTTAATACCCCCCATGTACTTGAAGTCGGGGATGTGGAAACCCAACGGGATCAAGGATCGTGGGGTCTTGGCCTTACACGTTGTGGGGCCTTGGCCTCGCAACCAATTTAGGGCATTGACATTGCGGGGTGTACTAGTTTTCCAAATGTGCTGTGAATGGATTTAATAAAAAACTTGGCTAACACGATCATGACTGTATCGTATTAGTTAGGTTGGCGACTCTGCAATTGAGGTCACAATGAGGGTGGTTGGTCATATGCGATCGTTTGATGGAGTCGCTTGAGGGAGTGTTGTTGCGAGGGCATGCATCATATAATAATACATGCACATGCATTAACAAAAACAGTTAGAATTTTATGAATGCATTGCCTTTTGTTAAGTTCATAATATAATTGATGTTTGTGTAACTTAAAAAAAATAGCACCCACTGAGTTGATCACTCACTCCCACTTTGGAACGGTGTTTTAAAACACCAACCAGACTCTTCAGTAGATGCAGGTGACATAAAGTACGAGGAGCATGGCGGCTTGAGTCAGGATGTAGAGGACGAGTTGTCCTATTTCTAGTTGATGGGCGGCTCGCCCTAGTTTTGCCGGCGGACTTGGATTGCTAAGTAGGAGACTTGGTGAATCATTCTTTAGGACATACTATTTTTTATACTTTTATTGGGCAATATCTTGCGCGGCCCATAATTATAATTTTTGGACTTGTAAACATTTAGCCTTTTCCATTACAGTAGACTAACTGTGAATTATGATTCATGTTTCAAGTAATTCCATGTTGCGCATTTAAACCTGATTAATTATAAAATAATAAAATTAATTATAAGTGATACCCGGGAACTTGGGAGTCGAGCGTATGCACGACCCCCAATTTTCAAGGTGTTATATTATAGAAAGACGTTTGTCTTACTGGGTTTGACATCCATCGTCGGACATCAAACCGAGATCATGTCTCAAATTGCTCAACTTGGACTCGCAAGACCAGTACATAAGATATGTGAATATTCCTTAAATTAATTAAGAACTTAAGTTAAATGTTTGTATCCATTATTTGCCAAAGTTATAATTTTTGGATCGTTAGATGATGACCAAATTTAGAGTATGGATCAAGATTATTACCATACTCATGTATGTATTGTTGTACACCTGATCGACGTTTAGTGATCGTCGATCTGAGTTAGGACCTTCTCGGTTGACTGGCACATTCGATCATCAGATGGTTATATCCAAAAATAAATCGCTTAGTGGGACACTGATCTTATGGCTTAGATTGACCCATACACCTCCCTTTGGGTCTCATTGGTTGGAAACACCTCCCTTAGGGTTAGTATAATGAAAAAATGGCCATTTGGGCCATTCGTACATAATTCGGCACTATAAATACTATTTCATTCACACCCTCTCTCCCTATACGAATTTGTACCATAGCTTGGGAGGGGGGGGGGGGGGGGGGGGGGGGGAGAGAGAGAGAGAGAGAGAGAGAGAGAGAGAGAGAGAGATTGATTGATTGATCGGAAGAATTTGTTCTTCTCCCATTTGATTAGCGATCTAACAGGAACCGAATCCTTCATCGGAGTCTTCTCAGTGATGATTAGAGGTAAGCATTGAATCACACTTGTAATATAGGGTTTTAATAATTGTTTACCCTAAATCTTACAAGCTTATATGCTTGTTTAGATTATTTTTTTAAAAATTTTCCCTAAAACCCTAACTCTAAAAGTGAAGTCAGGCGAACCATTACAAAGGTGTGGACCATTATTCCTACGTTGTTGTTTATCAACCCTTGAGGGTTTCAATTAATGATTACTTGTTGTAGATGGCTTGGTAAATGCTAACATATTTATATTTTGATTATAATTGCAAATCGTTCTATTACTTGTTTATTGATTCTCACATGTTTGATGAAATCCCTGACTGAATAAGTTACTAAATTTATGGTTTATGTGAAATCTCATCATGATTGTCTAATAAATTTCTAGTCCTTAGTGATGTTTAGAACTACTTATGATATTGGGTCAGTTGGCAAATCACTCGAACTAAGGGGTGACCCGAGTTAGGTGGGCCACCATAGGCTTGTTTGATTGACCCGGGTTAAACATTGGTGACTGAAAGTAGTTGGACTATACGAGATGCTTGCACCCAATGCTGGTTGCGCCAATGTTCTCCTAGCTTAATCAAATTAGTCTAAAAACCGATTGATCATGTATGTTCACAATGTATGATAACGATCAATTGAATTTAGAATACCCCCGTTCCCATTGAATGAGTCTACTTAAAACCGTCAGTGATACAATCTTATAAAGACTCATGAACTATGTATAATGGTATGTGACATTGTGTCTGAGCTGTCGGCCTATGCTAGGTAACGTGCTTGCCATATTGGTAAAAAGGGGTGACGAGCCTGGCATATTGATATAAAATTGAGTGATGAGCTTCTTCATAGTGACCATTGAGCACTTGTGAATGTTATGAGCCTACCGTATTATAAATAGAATTAATGTTGTGACTTCACCACATTTGTGTTTGGGTGATGACACTTACATTATTTGTGGTCGTCTTTGGGTGATGAACCGTAAAAAAGATCAGGGGACATAGGTGAGGATCCACTATGACTACATTGAGCCTCGTGATTCGGGTAGAGACTTATGATAGAATGGGGGTATCTTAGCTTCACCAATCTTCTGTATGAATTGGGATTAATAATTACTCAGTCAATCATATATATATATATATATATATATATATATATATATATATATATATATATATATATATATATATATATATCAAACACATTACATTAGATTAAGTTGTTGTGATTTGGGGTTTGAGTCACGTGATGAGGGAGTGTTGGCATTTATGAAATAGGCTTTGAATTTGCTTGTGAGTGAGTGCTAGATTATAAAGCGCATACATCATTTCATAATCTCATTCGTGCATTTAACAAGAGTAATTAGAAAGTATTTGTTTACCTCTTTTATCATTATCTGTACTGATTGAGTTGATAACATGTGTAACTTAGAACAAATGAAACCATTGAGTTAGTTACTCACTCCTACCTTGAATGTGTTTTAAAACATTGACCAGAAAATACTATTGATGCAAGCACTATCAAGATCTCAGATAGTTAGGCTTAGATCAGCCTGCACTACCTCCATTCTGTTTTGAAGGATTGGATAAAAACTGAAAACTTTACACTTGAATCATTTTTTAATTGTATATTGTGGCTTGTATAATCCTTGTTAGGATGGACACCACTTTTAAAATTGTACATTTTGAATAGTAGCCATATATTTTTGGGTTTAGTTACATTTGTTTAACTTTTGATACTGCTAATTTAAAGTTATTCTGATTTTTATCATATGTGAATATTAACCGGATTACGCAGGCATGTGGGAACTCACCCACATGCATTTTCGCTAAGTTCACACTCGGGAACTTAGGATCGGAGTCTCTGTACTCGGGTGCCAATTTTTTAGGCGTGATAGATTTACCAATCTCTTTCCTTTAAGGATCACAGGCTCACTGTATGTTGAGGAACTTGAGGAGGGGGTAGACTCTAAGATTGGAATAAAGTTGCCTGGATAGTGGAGCATCTTGACTCGGCTGAGGAATGTGGTGGGCAATTCGGTTCAGGTGCTTTTCCTGGAAGGACAAGGGGATGACTAGATTATCTTGAATTGTAGTAAGAAGTGGTGGTGAATGCTGGCTAGAGGGTCTTTCCCTGGAGGACCAATGGATAGTTGGCCCATGTTTGGCTAGTACTGGAAGATGGGGAACATGGTGGTTTTGGAGGCTTTCCTTGAAGGACCAGTGACTGATTGGTCCATGTCTAGATGGAGCTTGATGATAGGGAGAATGTCAGCTTTGGGGCCCTCCCCTAGAGGACCAATGGTGCATCGGTCCATGATTGACTGGGAGTTGGGTTATAGCTGGCTCAGGAGTATTTCCCTGAAGGACTAAGACTGGAGGGGGCACTAAGTAGGACAACGCCCCTTGTAAGGTGAGTGATGGGAACTCCAGAAGGGAGTAGATGGCATGGATGGACTGGGTTGGATGGGGATGAGACAGTTCCTATACAAGATTGACAATAGGGGTGCCTGCTGTGTTAGGGTTCACTTGCTGTGGCAAGAGATTCTGGAGAATGTTATTAGCAGCTATGTCTAGGGTCAAGATCGAAGTTTTTCTTTGGTCGATCAAATTTTGGATTGTATGTTTTAATATAAAATAATTGTTCATCATGTGCCCCCTAGACTGATGGAATATGTAATACTTGTTTTCATTATAGTTTGGCGGCCTAAGTTGCTATGGGGAAGAAGTTACCTCTGTATTATAATGGCTAGTATGTTACTTTAAGATTAATTTAATTGAGTGAAATTCCTAGGTTCATGAACCATACCTATTTGCCGATTTTTACTAGAGTATTGTAGGTTCCATCTCCGTGGTTGTTTCTGTCATTGTTGTCCTTATTGAAGGATGAATGGTGTGCCTTGGGCAAAGGTAACAAGATCATCATCTTTTGTTGGACAAGGTATGAGGGCATTGTTATCATCGGTAGGATCGTATTTGGTAGACTCAAATTCAAAAGGCTCTTCATCCACTTGATCACACATTCCCAAGGCGGCCTAATGTGGCCAAGGGGAGATTGTCCTAGCCCTTATTCTGGTTTTGACTTGTCCCTGACACGAATCAGTTGGATGAAGTTAACATACAGATATGAGACGAGGTATCCAAATATATTCGAGTCTATCGAGTGGATAATCACGGAGATCTGCTCTTCCTCATCGAAGGGTGTTCTCATTTTGGCGGCCATAGTTCGCCACCATACAATGTAAGCTGACAAAGACTCATCATTCCTTTGTCTTAAAGCAATAAGATCTGCCCTTCTGAGTGTCGTACACGAAGTGATACACGAAGCGATTTATAAATGCATGGGTAAGCTATTCCCAAGTTTTAATCCGATAATAATCAAGCGACGTGTACCATTCCAAAGTGTTTCCCTTTAAGAACTTTTGAAATAAATGGATTAATGCCCTGTCATTCCCTGTCATGGCATTAAGGTCCCGAAAAAATGCTTTAAGGTGGGCTATGGGGCATCCCATGCCATCGTATCGTTTGAATTTGGTACCTCGTGTAGTGCCCTTATTTTTACACCGTGTTTATTAATCATGTACGTTTATGTGTCAGGAAGTCGGTTGGGCCCTTGGAAGCTAAAGACCGAAGACATGAATATTGAAGCACCAAATAAATGAAGAACATGTAAATGAGATGCCTTGGTAACCCTAACCTTGACCAAAAATAACCCTTGAACCTCTAGATGATCCTTGCCTCAGTAGGAAAACCTTGTATGATCATCCATTGGCCTTAGGAGCTGTAATGCCTCGAGAATTGGCACCCGAGTACATAAACTCTGGTCCCGAGTTCCCAGGAGTTAACTTAATAAAATTCACATGTGTTCTCATTCAGATTCAAATTTATTTCATACATAGATAATCAGAACTACACAATTCAACTTAGCAGAATCAAAGTGAGGCAGATATAATAAAAATTCATAAATATATGGCTAAGAGTCAAAAATACAATTTCAATAGTGATAATCGTCCAAAATATGGATTATATAACCCACAACGAACATACGACAAAATTTACACATAAAGGACGCCAATCGGGGACTTTAAGATATACATGCACAAAACTAAAATCAAAGCAAGGTGTTCTAGCTTTGCCCAATGCTCCCATGGCATCACGGTAAAAGTGCAAGCTAACCAAAGTCCACTTGCTGGAGGCATCGGTAGAACCTGCATCAATAGCAATGCCTAATTAGTGTTTTAAAACACCGTCCCAAGTGGGAGTGAGTAGCTAGCCCAGTGGTTCCATTAGTTCTAAGTTACACATATTATCGACTCAATCAATACAGTTAATGATAATCAAGAAATCAAGCATTTTCTAAATACTCTTGTTAAATGCACAAATGAGATTATGTAATGATGCATGTGCCTTACAATCCAACACTCCCTCACAAACGACTTCAACACTTATTTCGCAAATGCCAACACTCCCTCACAAGCGACTCCAATGCCAAATCGCAAAATCCTATCTAATGAAATACGGTGAATGCATATGTTAGCTGGGTAATTATTAAGTTCCATTCATCCAGCATATTGGCGAAAATGGGATACCGACGTCATATTACTAGTCCTTGTCTAGATCACGTGGTTCGTTATAACACATAGCTGCTCCTTACTAATGTCTCTTGATCTAAATTTAGGTGTCACCCGTTTATATCACAAATTAATTATTTTAAAGGTACAATATGATACCCAAATATATAAGGATCAACTCGGTATGGGTCATCACCCAAACCGAGTATGGTCACTCAAATCTGAGGTGCGAGCTTGTCATATAAAACCAAATCACTATAAAGGAAAATGACTTGTCTCCAAATTTCATTCACGCCAGGGTTGTTTAAACGATACTTTGTCATGGAACCATTGGCTAAATAATTTGACGGGGGTTATTCAAATAATGATCTATCACCTCTATTAGTGATCACTAGTCACTACGAGGAGGTTTATCACCCCAGTGTAGATTGACAGCTCAGATACAGTATCTCATACCATCATGATCGGTTCATAAGTCTTAGTGGGATCGTATCGCACTAATGGTTATAAATGGACTCATCCATTGAGAACGGGGTATCCTAAATTCTATTTGGTTGTGTCACACATTTTGAACATACATGATCAGTCAGTTAGTGGACTAATTTGATTGACCTAGGAGAACCCCGACACAACTGACATTTGGTGCAAGCATCTCGTGCAGTCCAATTACTGTCTGTCATTCATGTTCAACCCGAGTCGATCAAACAAGCCTAGAGTGGCCGCCCTAACTCGGGTTACCCCTTTAATTCGAGTAGTTAGCTAACTAACTTAATGTCGTAGCAATCATAAGTATCGTTATGGACTAAGCACTAAATTACGTAATTATAACATAAGTTTTACTATACAACCACTTAGGAATTTCATCGAATATATGGGCATCAATAGAAGTAACACACTTAAGCATTTTATCAAACATGTAAGCATCAATGAAACAATACATTTACTTAGACATTTTATCAAACATGTGGGCGTCAACAAAATAATACGTTAAATTGAGCATTCAATCAAATATATGAGCATCCATAAAATAACACATTCAATCAACTAAATATTTTATCAAACATGTGAGCATCTATATCCAACCAATAACATATATTATAGAAAAAAATTAAAATGTTAATATATTAGCATGCACAAATTTATCTACAAGCATCTAATTATTAACTGAGACCTTCAAGGGTTGATAAATGATAACCTAAAGATAATGGTTCACACTTTATGATGATCCATTTGACTGACGGTGCTTATAGGGTTAGGGTGTTAGGGAAAGATCGTCGAGAACCAGAGTAAGCATGCAAGCTTTTAAGAATTTGAATGAATTAGATACAAGACCTAAACCTACAAACATAACTCAATACTTACCTTCAATCATCGTCAAATCTACACCAATGAAGGACAATGTTAGTATAAAGGAGATGAGGGGGTGAAGATGTATAAATCCTCACACTTCAAAGCTCTCTCTCTCTCTCTCTCTCTCTCTTTGTCTGTCTTTTCTCCTTTTTCCTCTTTCTCTTCTCCCTTCAAAGTTAGGATCAAAATTCATATGAGGAGATGGGGCATGAAATGAATCGGTATTTATAATACCATAAATGGTGCAAATGGCCCTAATGACCCTTTATTCATTATACTAACCTTAGAGGGGGTTGATTTCAACCAATAGGACCCTCTAGGAGGTGTATGGGTCAATATAAGCTGTGGGATAAGTACCCAAATAGGAGATCTATATTTAGAAACAACCGTCTGATGATCAGATGTGCCGATTAATCAGGAAAGCCCTAACTTAGATCGATGGTCACCGATGATCAATCAGGGTCGTGGCTATACGAATATGTATGGGAAAATGTCTTTAGTCGGCACCCTGACTTTGGTCATGAATTGACGGTCTGAAAGTTATAACTTTGTAAAAGAACAAAGGGAATACTTTAACTTAAGTTTTAAATTTTCATATAAGGTATTCGCACAACTCAAGCATTCACCTTGCGAGTCAAAGTTAAACGATTCAAGACGTGATCTCGGCTTGATATCCTGCAATGGATGTTAAGTCCACTAGGATGAACGTATTTTTTGTCACGCCCCAAACTTAGAAATCGGGCTTACAAAATTTTTGATCACCAAATCCGGCATCGACAGCCTCCGTAGTACCCCATTCTCGGCTTTCGGCACCCATATACCAGGTTTCGATCCTGGAATGCTATAAGGAGGATTTCTAATATCCATTTAATTCATAACGAGCATAACATAAGCATAACCCATGAACAATAACCACAAGAACCTACCACAAAATCCACTATGATAAAAAACTTTAAGTACAATACGTAGGAAAGGGAAGTACAAGATAGTGACAATAATAAAAACTCCAGAAACTCGGCTGTACGCTCCAACGGTGGTGAGACTAAGGCTGCGTCCTGGTGTCACCTGTACGCATCAATCGTGCATAAGCTTATAGAAAGCTTAGATGGTGGTGCAACTGTGTGCGTAATATAAGCGTACTCAGAATGCAAGGTCAGAGAAATGCAGAATCATGCTGATGAATATATGAATGCAATCAGTCGTACCAAGGCTATACGGTGCAAGATATGAATGCGATCGACCACATCCAGGCCATGCGATGCAGAATGCAAGTCAGGCATGTCAATCATCATCCACATAACAATCAAGTTAGTACGGTTCTCAGTATGGATAATCACCGGGGTCAAGTACACTGTATGCCAGCTTGCCGCCCCTATCCGAATGCACAACTGGGAGGGTGGAAGAGACCTCACTATCCGCCTGCCAATATCAAGCTCGGCTCGTTGATAGCGGACCGATTTCTCAAGCTGGTCAAACTCAACCTGGCAATTGCCCCCTCACTCAGGCGGGTAAGGTCACACCTGTTGAGGGTCAAATAGTGCATATTAGACTCCAAATATTGTCCGGATTTACGAGCATAATAGTGTTTAACGGCTGATTTAATCGTGTTTATGTTGCAGGTTGATTTTACAAGCTTGGATCGAAATAGGATACTAAATGTATGGATTTAACGCTCCAAATTTACCAAAGCATGGGACACACTCTAGGGGACCAAGATTGACGGATATGCACGGTCAGAAATCTGAGAAAACTAAGAAACTGAAGCTCAAGTGGCTTGAACTGCATCCAGAATGCAAGATCACATGGTTTCTGACATCTGATCGGTTCGAAACTTTATACATGAGATAAGGGCCATAAATTAACTATATATTTCAAATTTCAGCTCTTGGATCACTATAAAAGTGTTCCAACTGACAGATCAACTTATAAACCGTCGATTCTGGACCCACCTGATAGCTAGAATTGCCTCGAATTTGGTATCAACGCCTTAAATGAGGAGACCAATCAGATGGTTGGATCAGATTTTACAAAAACATCATAGTGGACCCCACTTTAGCTTGAGTGTGCATAGTGCACATGTGCACTAGCCGTGCACGTGATTTCCCAGAGTCGGTCAGCGCCGCTGACCGACGTCTCCTTCTCCAATTAAAAAAAAAATGGAAGTTTACATGCCGCGTAATGCACGGCCGCTGGCCGTTTTGCGGAAGCTAGTGAGCCCCACACGTGCCCTGTAAGCTCAATCTGAACCGTCCACCGTGTAGACGGCATTGAATACTTCAAAACCATGTTGTCACTTTACACCCATGCGTGCACACGTGTGAGATACAAGGGCCACAAAAGGGCTACCCTGTAGCGTTCAAATCTGATCTTTTAGTGATTTCTTCTCTGGGCTTCGTCAACGGACGTTCAAAACTACCCATTCTTGACTGAAATTTCATCCTGAATCCAATGGAAAGGGTGGATTTTCCAGAAAATGCTTCTGTGTTGCCCACCGATCACAACAGCGAAATGGTGAGAAAGGTTTCGCACATCTGTGAAAATTGACTTTTTCAGGCGGTTTTGGCCCACCATCTTTGATCATATGACAGATCTGAACCGTCTATCATGTAGAGGACCCAAGAAAGTACTAAGGGATGGTGTTTCTTTAGAATTTGAGCTAGGAAAGTGACGTGTTTCGAGGCATCGAACTTGGCTACGAAAAAACTTTCACTAGGCATGCATAGCTTTCCAAATCCGATTCAAATCTGATTTTCACCACTCCAGCAGTTATATAAGGAGGTTTTGGACATGTTCATTCAGGCTATTCGGAAGCAGCTTGAGCTGAAAAAAAATAGGAGGAAGGGAATCAGAACGACTGAGGTTTGGGTTTTAACGTGAGAGAGAGAGAGTCAGATAGTTATATTTTTTTCTTTTCTTTCTCTTTTATTTTGTTTTGTTTAAAAGATGTTCAGCCCATCTATGTGTGGCTAAACCTCTTGGCTAGGGCTAAGAGGTGAAGCTTGTAGCGTGATGGGAGACATTTAATTATGTCATTTTGTTTAATATTGAACTGATTTTGATTTAATTTTATTTTGAAAATATTTTTAGTTCTTAATGGTCTGTTGTGACTGAAATTACAATGGGTCTATGATGCTTTGAATATTTCTATTTCCTTTTCATGTTTATGATGTTAGGAAACCTCGTTGTTCACCATAGTCTCCTGGGCATGGTTGGATGTCGGTACCCTTCCTAACCTTCATACATGTGATGGGTTGGTAATTAGTTTAATTCTGTTGTTTGTCATAGTCTTTTGGGCATGGTTTAGTGATGGAATCCATTCTAATTCATATACCTTTCATCTCTTTGAAAACTAGATCAACAGCAGTTCAGTAAATTTCATAATTCTTGAAGCAGGCATAAGATCTCTCTGATCTCTACAAGTGGATCCTCTGAATCCCTAGTTTCCTATCTCTAATTTTTTTCTAAGTTTTAGATTTATTATTCTACAAGTATTCCACCATTACTATTAATTTAGAATTCATCTTAGTCTAGTTCTAGTTCTAGTTAGTTTCTGATAACGTATAAGTCCCTTGGGATTCGACCTCGGTCTTACCGAGTTATTACTACATCACAACCCTGCACTTGGGGAGTGAACAAGTTTTTGGCGCCGTTGCCGGGGACTGTCGGCTACGTTTTTCTAAAATTAATTAGTTTTGGGATTAGTTAAGATTAGGATTATTTTAACCGTAGATTTTTATTTTTATTTTCCTAATTTCTAGAAACTAACCTATTCTTCCTGTTTTGTAGGATTCTGAGATAGAAACTTCTAATTTGGTGTTATCTTTTCTAATTTCTTTATTTTTCCTCTATTAGGGTTTTTAGAAATTTTTTAATCTTAGACTAACTGTTTTAGAAACTAACTTGTTTTGTTTTCTTCTGAAGGATCTTAACATAGGAACTTCTTATTTGGTAACACCCTTCTAACTTCTTCTCTTACTTTCTATATTGCTATAGGACTTTTCTTTTGTTTTAGGATTAGACTCAGAGTCAGGGTTCTACCATGGAATCGTGGGTACGTGCATACGCTGAGATGGATAAGAGATATTGGGGAATGCCCGAGGGTTGTGGAATTTAACGTATACCTCAAGATTTTTATCCATCACAAACAGACATTGAGAACCGAACAGAACGTTATCTTCCATCGGTTAATAGGGCTGTATACAATCGTAATTATAGGAATGATGATTATTATCAGCCATCATATTCTCCCATGTATGATCAGTATGACTATAACCAGTGGAAACATCAAAGCTGAGAAGATGAACCAACAACATGTTATAAGGATTATCCTCTTGGATACCCTAACATTGAGATCCAACCAGAAATGATACAGAAAAATTCAATTCAGCATAACATGGAGTGGTTTGCGGAATTCAGAAAAGCAATGAAAGGACTTAATGCGCGCCTTGATAGGATAGAGGAGGCTCGGTCATCCCAGCCACGACTCAATCCAGAAATACAATGCAAGGAAAGTGATCCGCATTCACTTTTGAAAGAATCTGGAATTTGGAATGAGGAGTTGGATTCCGTTAATGAGCATGTGGTTCAATTTCCCGATGAGTTGATCTCGATGACTGTTCGACAGAACAATGAAGATACATGGGTGTCTTTTAAATATAATGATGATGACATACTTCAATCACATGACACACTAGATTCTAATGATGAAGAAAATGTTAGTGTATGCAAACCTCAACCCATTATAGGTGAAGAATATGAGGAAAGTGATTCCATCCCAAGTGTGCACTGCACTGAACCAAAATATGATGAGTACTGGGATGACGATCCTGAATGTGTAACCACAATTCCCCTGGAATTAATCTCAAGTTTGGTCCAAGACAATGATTAAGAAGTACGCGAAGAGAACGGTCATAATGAGATACTTCACTCATCCGAAATGTCTGATCTAAAAGTGGGGGAGCTCTTTATAACCGACCATTCTATCTCTTGTGAGATATGTTTGGACCACTCCCCTGAGTTAAATGATGATATGATTCGGGAGATGGACGAGTTGCGTGCTACGACTCTGGAATTTGAAACCACCCAGTTGAGGCCACCATCTGAACTGTTGAATGTTGATGATTCAATGCCTCTTTTGAGTAATTTTAATGAATAGAGTGATCATATCAATGCTTCACATACTGACCCTCAATCTATCTGTGCAGGGCTGGAGCAAGAGAGTATACATCCGTCCACTTTCAAGGATGATGGATTCCTTGAGCAGATCATCACGAGCTCCAAGGTGAAAAATAAGTCACTTTCAGAAGAATGTCCCAACTCTTTTGATGATTGCTTGGCATACTTTGCCGATTCAAATGATCCCATGATAAGAGACATAGTGAATGCCTTGCAAGACAACATCTCGGCAGTCAGCACTAACCGAGAGAACCCTTACTCTGAAGCCCCTTCTTTCACAGATCCTAAATGTTTACTATTAGGGGAGGAGGAGTTGGAAATTGAACCGAAGTATGCTACTTCGGAATATGTTGAGATTACACCGCTTCCTGAAAATTTTTCTCAAGTTGATCTATCTGTAGTCTCTGATTCACCCTGGGATACTAACTCTGAAATTTTTTCTAATACAGGTGAATCATTTATACTTTGGATACCTCAGGCGAATCAACAACAAATTTTTGATGAGGTAAATAAGTTTCTCTGGAAAGTCAAGCTCCAGGGCATCCAAGCCTATTGCAAAAAGGGCTTTTGGATGATCCTGTTGAGAAACTTACTGAGAAACTTATTAAGATATTGGCCGGAAGAGGAACCTTGTGGCATGATCAAGTTTTGTGATCGATTCAATGTTTGTGAGGAACATTACTGCAAACCCTCACGAGACTACAACTCGTCCACTAGGGGTAACCTAGGGGTTTAAAGGCTTGTTGCATACGCTAAATGCAATCGAGAGCACCTGCGAAAGTGGTATAGGTAAGATTTTCTTTTTAGGATTTTATTTTCGTTATTTTGTTCTGCTTTCTCTCTCGTACTAACCTGCTCTCTCCCAGCGATCTCTTGAAAAATCTCTCTCGATTCGTTATCCAGGTACTATCCTCCCATCACTTCTCATTTACTTTCATTGTCCTCTGTGCATTACATGTTTAGATCTTTTACATTGAGGACAATGTAGATTTTTGGTTGGGGGTGGGAGATTAGGTATCCTAATCAGTGTTTTTCTTGGTCTTGAGTAAAATTTGTGAAAATTTTTCTGAAAATTTCTGTGAATTCGAAGTGATTTTGACGGATATCCCTAATTTAGAATTTCACGACACGTGATGTTGGTAAATTATGAATCTTAGATTCAGTGTCTGTTAAATTTCACGGTTAAGTTTGAAGCATTAATCTATGATTGGAAGTTATAAACATTGATTGAGTCATGATTTCACATGTCACATCTCGCTTCCACATTAAGTGTTCAGTTTGATATTGAAGGATTAACTTGGTAATCACTAAGCATGAAAGGAACCAGCCTGAAATATCTTACCATCATGGTATAAAAATTAAAAAGGTTGGATAATTAATCTTCACCATAGGTTTGCTCCCTATAGGTGTAGAGTTAATTCCCCATGAATGATATGTGAAAAAGAGTCAGGTGTACGATCTTCACCATAGGTTTGCTCCCTATAGGTGAGGATTTGATTCCCCTTCCTTGGCATTACTTTGAATAGAAAAATCACAAGTTAATAGGTTAATCTATGAGGCAAGTTTTGGATTAGGTTTTGGTTGTCATGAATTTTCTTGTTGGTTACCAATGATATCATGAAATTGACGATTGGATCTCTTAATGATGATAAGCCGAGATTAGACTATACATCCATGGATCTCAATGTTTAAAATTTTTCTAATTGATGGATTAATACTTTACACTTGATTATGAAGTCTACCGTGCGCTTGAGCTCAGGAGAAAACAATTTCTAACATTCATGAATATTAAATTTCTCGTATATTGTTCAAAATCTCACTCGATTTCATAGAAAGTTCTCCTATAATTCTCAACTTATTTTTCGCATAATTTGCTCGGGACTAGCAAAATGCTGGTTGGGGGTTGTGTTGAGGGTCAAATAGTGCATATTAGACCCCAAATATTGTCCGGATTTATGGGCATAATAGTGTTTAACGGCTGATTTAATCGTGTTTATGTTGCAGGTTGATTTTACAAGCTTGGATCGAAATAGGATACTAAATGCATGGATTTAACGCTCCAAATTCACCAAAGCATGGGACACACTCCAGGGGACCAAGATTGACGGATATACACGGTCAGAAATATGAGAAAACTAAGAAACTGAAGCTCAAGTGGCTTGAAACGCATCCAAAATGCAAGAAAACATGGTTTCCGACATCTGATCGGTTCGAAACTTTATACATGAGATAAGGGCCATAAATTAACCGTACATTTCAAATTTCATCTCTTGGATCACTATAAAAGTACTCTAACTTACAGATTAGCTTATAAACTGTTGATTTTGGGCCCACCTGATAGCTGGAATTGCCTTAAATTTGGTATCAACGCCTTAAATGAGGAGACCAATCATATGGTTGGATCAGATTTCACAAAAACATCATAGTGGACCCCACTTTAGCTTGAGTGTGCATAGTGCACATGTGCACTAGCCGTGCACGTGATTTCCCAGAGTCGGTCAGTGCCGCTGACCGACGTCTCCTTCTCCAATTCAAAAAAAAAATGGAAGTTTACGTGCCGCGTAATGCATGGCCACTGGCCGTTTTGCGGAAGCTAGTGGGCCCCACATGTGCCCTGTAAGCTCAATCCGAACCGTCCACCGTGTAGACGGCATTGAATACTTTAAAACCATATTGTTACATTTCACCCATGCGTGCACACGTATGAGATACAGGGGCCACAAAAGGGCTGCCCTGTAGCGTTCAAATCTGATCTTTTAGTGATTTCTTCTCTGGGCTTCGTCAATGGACGTTCAAAACTACCCATTCTTGACTGAAATTTCATCCTGAATCCAATGGACGAGGTGAATTTTTCAGAAAATGCTTCTGTGGGGCCCACCGATCACAGTAGCGAAATAGTGTGAAAGGTTTCGCACATCCGTGAAAATTGACTTTTCCAGGCGGTTTTGGCCCACCGTCTTTGATCATATGGTAGATCTGAACCGTCTATCATGTAGAGGACCCAAGAAAGTACTAAGGGACGGTGTTTCTTTAGAATTTGAGCGAGGAAAGTGGCATGTTTCGAGGCACCGAACTTGGCTGCAAAAAAGCTTTCACTAGGCATGCATAGCTTTCCAAATCCGATTCAAATTCGATTTTCACCACTCCAGCAGTTATATAAGGAGGTTTTGGACGTGGGGAGCATTCATTCAGGCTATTCGGAAGCAACTTGAGCTGGGAAAAAAATAGGAGGAAGGGAATCAGAACGGCTGAGGTTTGGGTTTTAACGTGAGAGAGAGAGAGAGAGAGTCAGATAGTTATATTTTTTTCTTTTCTTTCTCTTTTATTTTGTTTTGTTTAAAAGATGTTCAGCCCATCTATGTGTGGCTAAACCTCTTGGCTAGGGCTAAGAGGTGAAGCTTGTACATGCACTCCACATGAGCATGCCTTCACGTCCAGCGTCCAGGATGCTGGACGGCATGTATACAACATAATCACCACGGTGGGTCCCACATGTACGTGGTCTATATTTTAATCAAGGTAGGTCCCACATAAACGTGGCCCACCTGATTTGGTTCAACCTGATACATGTATTTTCCCTTCATCTTGGCCGTCCAATTGAACTGTTGCAAGGTGGGCCTCACGATCGAACGGTCAAGATCATCTTGCACCGTGGTGGCCACAAGACATTATACAAAAGAAAGAGAGATAGAGAGAGAGACGATAATAGAGAGGAGGGACTCGACCATTATGGGCCCTCTACTAATACAACACATACATCAAGTTGGGTCCTTTATGCAAGTGGGTCCTCTAATTATGAAATCAACGGTAGGAATTCAAAGATCACCCACCTCTTGGCCTTCACCTTGCTTCCTTAGCTTCCTTAGCTCCTTTTCTTGACTTTTAACGGTGGTAGATGACGGATCAACGGTTGAGATGGGAGATGCATGGCTTGGATGGTGGGTTTTTTGGGATGGAAAGTGGGCCACACAACTCACTTTCTCATTTTGTCCCTTTGGAAAATTGTGGACGTGTGAGGCTTATGGGTTGCTTGGGATTTTGATTTTGAGAAAGAGAGAGAGAGATGTGATGGTTGAGAGAAGTGATGGGTGATGTGGTGGTTGGGTGAAGTGATGGAAGTGATGTGAAAGTTGACTTTGGGTTGCTTGTGTAAGAGAGAGGTATGGGCATGGAATGGGTTAGTTCTACTTGACTTGATGTGTGATGTGTACTTGATTGATGGGACATCTCGTAGAGATTCCCTCATAATTCGCAACGTGCGGTGTTTTCTTCAAATCGAACGCGGGCCTACATCTTCTACCCTGGGTATTAGGTCGATGCGCGAGTCGCGGCGATGACGCGGTCGCTATGATATAGGTCTCGGGTCGAGTCGACTCTGATATGCGGGACTCGAAATAAGTTCGCGCATAAACGTCAAATACAAGTCGAAGGTTGTTGAAATTCCACCGGAAGGACCACGGAAGAATACGAAATGGTATGGTTTAGGACACGGGTCTTACAACTCTCCCCTCCAAATAAAAATTTTATCCTCGAAATTTGTATAGTCATCGCAAGACAACATAACCCATAATAGAAGGGAAAATAAGATATCGTCATATAAAATCAGAGACAGTATACAAGATACAATATATGATCAATCATCAAAGAGATGGGGATAACACTCGAATCTCAGCCTCGCGCTCCCAAGATGCCTCACAATAGAATGATGACCCCACTAAACCTTCACCAAGGGGATGACCTTAGTCCGGAGGACCTGCTCCTTGCGATCAAGGATACGAACTGGCTGCTCAATGTAAGAAACGTCCTCACGAACCTCTAACGGCTGCCTATCGATAACAGGAACTACGTCTGACCCACACTTTCTCAACATAGAGACATGGAAAATGTTATGGACGCCATACAGCTCAGATGGTAAGGCAAGCCGGTAGGCCATGGCACCAACACGCCTAGTGATCTCAAAAGGTCCTATAAATCTCTGGACAAGCTTGCCCTTCGCTTCAAATCGAACCACTCCCTTCATGGGCAAGACCTTGAGATACACTCTGTACCCTACATCGAACTCCAAGGGATGACGTCGGCGATCAGCAAAACTCTTTTACCGGCTCTGAGCTGTACGCATCCTCTGCCTGATGATATCCATAGCCTCAGATGTCTGCTGTACAAGCTCGGGACCTAGGGGACGTCGCTCTCCAACCTCGGTCCAACAACTCGAAGATTTATATGGTCTGCCATACAATGCCTCAAAAGGAGCCATGCCAATGGTTTCCTGGTAGCTGTTGTTGAATGCGAACTCAGCCAATCGTAGATGCTCATCCCAACTACCCATGAAATCAATCGCATGGCCCGAAGCATATCCTCAAGTATCTGATTGACCCTCTCGGTCTGGCCATCGGTCTGCGGATGATACGCCGTATTGAGCTATAAATCAGTGCCCATTTCTCTCTGAAAGCTCCTCCAAAACTGAGACGTAAACCTCGGGTCTCGGTCATAAATGATTGAGACTGGAACGCCGTGCAGTCTCACTATCTCCTCAATAAATAGTCTGGTGAGCCAGTCCATATGCCAAGTCTCACGGATCACAAGAAAATGTGCTGACTTCGTCAGACGGTCCATGACAACCCAGATAGCGTCATGACCGCACTGAGTCCTCGACAAATTCATGACAAAATCGATAGATACGTGCTCTCACTTGCACATCGGGATGCTCAATGGCTGCAACAAATCAGGCGGTTTCTAATGATCGGCCTTGACACACTGGCATGTGTCACACTCAGCCACAAAACTGACGATCTGACGCTTCATCCCTGCCCAAAAATACTGCCTCCTCATATCCTGATACATCTTCGTCAAACCAGGGTGGATAGAAAACCGTGATCGATGTGCCTCGGTCATAAGATCTCTATGCAACTCAGGAATATCCGGGACACATAATCAGCCTCTGAAGTGAAGTCCACCATCAGAACCAATCTGGCAATCTGTTTGGCTCTCAGATACTACCTCTGCTCGGTAATCCTGTAATGACTCATCTGTCTGTTGAGTCTCGATCACCCTTGCGACAAGAGAGGGTTGAATCGACAGGCTCGATAGCTGAACGATAGAAGACTGCAGACCAAAATCGAAGTCATACTCTGCTATATCCTCGAGCATCCTCCACTCCTCAATCATCATATGTGCCACTAGGCCTCGTGGCTGACGGTTGAGGGCATCAGCCATTACGTTCGCCTTACCTGGGTGGTATTAGAGGTCAAAATCAGTCTTTCAGAAGCTCCATCCAGCGTCTCTGCCTCATGTTCAACTCGGACTGAGAGAATAGGTACTTCAAACTCTTGTGGTCAGAGAAGAGCTCGAACCTAACCCCATAGAGATAATGCCTCCACACCTTCAGTGCGAAGACAACAACTGCTAGCTCCAAATCATGCGTGGGATAGTTCAGCTCATGGACCTTGAGCTGACGAGACGCGAAGGCTACAGGTCTACCATGCTACATCAGGACAGCACCCAATCCAATACGTGATGCATTAGTAAATACAATAAATTCATCACACCCAGAGGGAAGAGTGAGAACAGGAGCGGACGTCAGATGGTCCTTCAGTTCTACGAATGCCTACTCACATGCATCAGTCCAAACAAAGTCTGTGCCCTTCCAAGTCAACCTGGTCATCGGGGCAGCAATACGGGAAAAGCCCTTAATGAAACGCCGATAATAACCCGCTAAGTCAAGAAAACTGTGGATCTCGGATGCAGTAGTGGGCTAGCCCCACTGATGTACAACCTCAACCTTAGAGGGGTCCACTGTGACACCCTCCCTCGTCAACACGTGACCGAGGAACCTCACCTCCTCCTGCCAAAACTCACACTTCTCCAGCTTTGCATACAGCTGGTGGGCACAGAGGGTCTGCAAAGCGATCTCCAGATGCTGCATATGGTCCTCACGGGTCCTCGAATAGATCAGAATGTCATCGATGAAGACCACAACAAACTAATCGAGATATGGACGGAAGACCTCGTTTATCAACTGCATGAAGACCGCGGGTGCATAGTCCAAAGGACATGACCTAAAACTCAAAATGACCATAACGCGTCCCGAAAGCTGTCTTCGAGATGTCCTCCTCTCGGACACGAATCTAATGATAACCGGAACGCAGGTCAATCTTCGAAAAGAACTGTGCACCCTGTAGTTGGTCAAACAAATCATCTATTCTCAGGAGTGGGTACTTGTTCTTAATCGTGACCCGGTTGAGCTCGCAGTAGTCTACGTAGAGCCTCAACGACCCATCCTTCTTCCTGACGAAGAGTACCAGTGCTCCCCAAGAGGAACTGCTCGGATGAATAAATCCCAACTCACGTAACTCGTCCAACTGTCGCTACAGCTCACACAACTCCATCGGTGCCATACAGTACGGGGCCTTCGAGATAGGCGCGGTACCGGGCACAAGGTCTATCTGGAACTCTATATGACGGTGAGGCGGTAACCTCGGAATCTCCTGGAACACATCAGGGAAGTCACAGACAATCGGCAACTGGTCAATACATGCTACAACAGGCTCCTCAATGGCGCAGGACATCAAGCATGACAATGGCTCTCCTCTGGGCTCGGCAACAAACTGAAACTGCGGTAAGCCTGGTATGCAGAATGTAACTGTCCTCATGGAACAATCCAAGATGGCGTAGTACACAGCAACCCAATCCATGCCCAAGATAACATCGAAGTCTGACATTGGCAGCATAAATAAGTCAGCAGGCAAAAAGATGTTACCAACCAGAACAGGAAAAGACGAACAGAAACGGCCCAATACTGTGGTCTTCTCCAAGGGCGTCGATACGGTCAATCCATCACTAGCGGACTTTGTTGGTAATCCAGTGGATCGGCAGAAATCCTCAGACATGAATGAGTGCGAAGCACCGGAATCAAACAGTACATGTGCGATACACGAAGAGACTGGAAGCATACCCTCTACGACTCCTCCAGAGGTTTGCAGGTCTTGTTGAGCCACATAAAATCTAGCCTGAGCTGGCTGGGGAGGTGCATGTCCCCTCTGAGGTCCTTGGTGCTGCTGCTGCTGATGTCGCTGAGGTGCTCGAAACTGCTATCTCTGCTGCTGTGGCCTCGGAGGCTGGTGCTGCTGCTGAGAGGGCCTCGGTGGTGGGATCTGTTGTCGCTACTGCTGTGGAGGTTGTTGTGGTTCTCTGGGCTGCTGCTGCCAAGGTCGGAGACACTCCCACCTACGGTGTCCTATCCCACCGCATCCATAACAGGTGTCAGAAAGCTGTCTCTGAGGTGGTGCAGTTGGGGGTATCGATGGTGCTGCAGGTGCTCTGGATGGGTGACTCCTGTACCTCTGTGGTCGTCGATGCTACTGTGAGCTACTGGAGGGGGCCTGCCTCTTCTGACCCCTCCTCTGATCTCAGTCGACCTGCGTGTCGGTCCACTCATTCTCATAAATCTGAGCTCTCCGTACTACTGCCTGAAAAGTCGGGAGCTCATGCCCAATGACACGACCTCGAAGGCCGTAACGTAAGCCGTTCTCGAAAAGGCGGGCCTTCCGCCCCTCATCGTTAACCATATATGGCACAAACCTCGATAGTGCCACGAAACGGGCCGCGTACTGTGCCACGGTCATGTCCCCCTGCACTAGAGTCTCGAACTCCAGCACTCTCTAACTTCGAATGTGGTCAGGGAAGTACTGCTCCTCAAATCGATCTACAAAATCATCCCATGTCCAGACAAAATCAGGCCCTGCAACTTGTGTAACAAAGGTCCACCAATGATCGACCTCGCCCTGGAGAAGAAATACTGCCAACCGGACTCACTTTTCGGTCATACATGACATAGTATCGAAGATCTTCTCCACATCGGAGCGCCACCTCTCAGCTGCTGTTGGGTCTGGCTCGCCCTGGAAGCGTGGAGGATCAAGCTGTCAGAACTCTCGAAGTAAGGCGCTTGTACGCTCTTGCTCTGCCTGAGTTGGTGAAATAACTGGGCATCTGCCTTGTCCCTGGAGTGCAGCTGTCACAACCTGTAACATCTATTGTAACTGAGAGGCACTCACAGGTACAGTCGGCTCCGCATCGGCCTCAGGTGGAGGAATGTCATCCTCAGGAAGGAGAGCAGGAATCTCAGGCGGTGGAACGGGAGGAGCAGGTGGTAGCGCCGGAGCCTCAGGTGGTGGATCGGGGTGTGCTCGGGTCGCTCTCCTGGGCGGCATGTCCTATAGGAAAGAACAATAGCGTCAAACAAACTTAAGAATTGCACTTTGGGGAACTAAATCATAAGGTTGTGCGCTCAAAACCTAATTGTCCTAAACTCATACCAAACATGTGATGTTATTCTCGGTATTCCCAAGTTATGCTCTGATACCAACTTTTGTCACGCCTCAAACTTGAAAATTGGGCTCATAAAATTCCCGATCTCTGAATCCGGCGCTGACAGCCTTCGTAGTACCCCATTCTCGGCTTCCGGCACCTATATACCAGGTTCCGATCCTGGGATGCTACAAGGAGAATTTCTAATATCCATTTAATTCTTAATGAGCATAACATAAGCATAACCCATGAATAATAACCACAAGAACACTACCACAAAATCAACTATAATAAAAAACTTTAAGTACAATGCGTAGGAAAGGGAAGTACAAGATGGTGACAATAACAAAAACTCCAGAAACTCGGCTGCACGCTCCAATGGTGGTGAGACTAAGGCTAAGTCCTGGTGTCACCTGTACACATCAATCGTGCATAAGCTTATAGAAAGCTTAGAGGGTGGTGCAAGTGTGTGTGTAATATAAGTGTGCTCAGAATGCAAGGTCAGAGAAATTCAGAATCATGCTGATGAATACAGGAATGCAATTAGCCGTACCAAGGCTATACGGTGCAAGATATGAATGCGATTGGCCACATTCAGGCCATGCGATGCAGAATGCAAGTCAGGCATATTAATCCTCATCCACAAAACAATCAAGTCAGTACGGTTCTCAGTCTGGATAATCACCGGGGTTAAGTACACTCTACGCCAGCTTACCGCCCCTATCCGAACGCACAACTGGGAGGGTGGAAGAGACCTCACTATCCGCCTGCCAATATTGGGCCCGGCTCGTCGATAGCGGATCGATTCCTCAAGCTGGTCAAACTCAACCTAGTAATTGCCCTCTCACTCAGGTGGGTCAGGTCACACCCCTTTCCAATCTACCATGACACAGTGGGAGACGCGGCTTACTGGTATACAGCCCTCTCGCGCTCGTGTATCCACTCGATCTCGATGTTGGAGTCATCCTTTGGTACCATCGGGTTTAGGGATTTTCACTCAAGGACATCTATGGCGCCCGTATGCTAGAACCAAACATTTTTGGTATCCAATCCGCCACCCACGATGCATCTGTGGAGGCTGTGGCCCTGATGTTACTAGGGCATACAATAATCACAATCATACAAATGCAAGTGCATGAGTCACACTACCAGTCATGCAACAGTCCTACGTGTACCATGCAATCATGTAGGGCAACTCTGCCTATCAGGGAACCCATAAACATTCCGCCGAAGGTATATGCTATGATCAGTCACTCCACATATCAGTCATACATATGATGCATATGATCATGAATCATGGATCTACACTAAACATGTATATAAAGATGGGCTTTTTGTATAATAAAGATGGGCCTAAACGGCCTACTCACTACAAGTATAGGCCTACCAATGGGCCTCAGGGAGAGTGACAGTGCGGACATTTAACCGACATCATTCTGACAATGTGGGCATCTAAGCATCATTGCTCCCAAAGTACGACTCGCCTTAAATATCATTAAATAAAGTATGGCGGAATCACACATTGTAATGTGCCTTAGGTACATCCCATTGGGCCTCAAATACATCAAATGGGCCATATCTCATGGGCCTTATATTCATCAAGTGGGCCACCTCAATGGGCCTTAGGTACTTTGCAATGTGCCACCACCCATGGGCCTTAGAATGTATTAAAATAAGCCCAATCACATGAGCCTTTGAATGTATTAAAATGAGCCCAATCACATGAGCTTTATGTGTAACAAATGGGTCTAATCACATAGGCCTTATATACATCAAAGTGAGCCTCAACAATGGGCCACAAATACCTCAAATGGGCCTATATACAATAAAGTGGGCCTCAACATTGGGCCATATACATGCCAAGATGGGCCTAAATACATGGGTCCATATGCATCCAAGTGGGCCTCAATAATAGGCCTGAAAATACATCAAGATGGGCTTAAATACATGGGCCCATATTTATCAAAGTGAGCCTCATGTGAGATTCGTCATAATATTTATTTTCCCACTCAATCTGTTGAAAAGGTCACATAAATAGGGGCCCACCAAAATATCTATTTTTCAGCCAACCTTTTGTTATGGTCACATGGACCAAGGGGCCCACTGTAAGATTTATTTACATCCAATCTGTTCAAAGGTCACAACGATCAGGGAAGGAGGCTAGGCCCACTGTAATATTTATTTGTCATCCAAACTTGTTCACGTGGACAGAGGGGGGGCGGCTGAGGCCACTGTAATATTTATTTATCATCCTAACCAGTTCATAGGGTCATATGGGCCTGGGCCCACCATAATGGACGGCGGGGCCGTGCATACACATCACGGTGGGGCCATGCACACATCACAGTGGGGCTGTGCACACATATCACGATGGGACCATACACACGTCAAGGTGGGGCCGTCAGATGGGGCCCACTGAAATGTTTATTTGCCAAACCTGTTCATAAGATTACGTGGGCCAGGGGGGCCCACTGTGATGTGGTTCACAAATCCAGTCCACTCATTATGTGAGTCCCACCTGGCTGAGGGTCCCGACTAAGTTTCAGCCGTATCAAGAATTCAAGTAGGCCCCACTAAGTGCTTTTATATATTTTAGGCATGTCTTCACATGATTTAGATGGTATGGCCCACCTGAGTTTCATTTACGGCTGAATTTTTGAAGGAGGCCCATTGTCCTAAGGGGCCGCCTAATGAACGGGATGGATGTTCGAAACACATCACGGTGGGGTCCACAGCTAGGGCCGTGAGCCCCAGCCAATCCGTCCGCCCGTGCCCACGCCAGCACTGGACGCTGACGTCCTTAGCAGCAGCAACTGCTGCTTCTTTGTTTTCATTTTTTTATTTTAAAAAGAGGGATTTCATGGTTTTTCCCGGTGGGGCCCACATCAGATGGATCCGCACCATCCATTAGATTCCACGCCTCAAGACCAACCATTTGAGTCTAAAATGCAGCGTATTTGGCGAGTAAAGAAAAATATTTAGAGGTTTAACGGTAAGCACAACTATTTACTATGGTATGGCCCGCTTGATTATCGGATCCGCCTCATGTTTTGGCTCAACGCTTAAAATGATCTGATAAAGAGGATGGACGACTTGGATTAAGTTCTCAGATCAATGTGGGGCCTACATAAGCAGCCCACCATTTTCCTTCCCTTTGTTTTTGCTTGTCAGTGCACATCCACGCCAGTACATGCACTCCACATGAGCATGCCTTCACGTCCAACGTCCAGGACGCTGGACGACATGTATACAACATAATCACCATGGTGGGTCCCACATGTACGTGGTCCATATTTTAATCAAGGTGGGTCCCACATAAACATGGCCCACCTGATTTGGTTCAACCTGATACATGTGTTTTCCCTTCAACTTAGCTGTCCAATTGAACCGTTGCAAGGTGGGCCTCACGATCGGACAGTCAAGATCATCTTGCACCGTGGTGGCCACAAGACATTATACAAAAGAAAGAGAGATAGAGAGAGAGACGGTAATAGAGAGGAGGGACCCCGCCACTATGGGCCCTCTACTAATACAACACATACATCAAGTTGGGTCCTTCATGTAAGTGGGTCCTCTAATTATGAAATCAACAGTAGGAATTCAAAGATCACCCACCTCTTAGCCTTCACCTTGCTTCCTTAGCTTCCTTAGCTCCTTTGATTGACTTTTAACGGTGGTAGATGACGGATCAATGGTTGAGATGGGAGATGCATGACTTGGATGGTAGGTTTTTTTGGGATGGAAAATGGGCCACACAACTCACTTTCTCATTTTCTCTCTTTGGAAAATTGTGGACGTGTGAGGCTTATGGGTTGCTTGGGATTTTAATTTTGAGAAAGAGAGAGAGAGATGTGATGGTTGAGAGAAGTGATGGGTGATGTGGTGGTTGGGTGGAGTGATGGAAGTGATGTGAAAGTTGACTTTGGGTTGCTTGTGTAAGAGAGAGGTATGGGCATGACATGGGTTAGTTCTACTTGACTTGATGTGTGATGTGTACTTGATTGATGGGACATCTCAGAGAGATTCCCTCATAATTCGCAACGTGCGGTGTTTTCTTCGAATTGAACGTGGGCCTACATCTTCTACCCTGGGTATCGGGTCGGTGCACGAGTCGCGGCGTTAGAACTGCAGCGACGACACGGTCGCTATGATAAGGTCTCGGGTCGTGTCGACTCTGATATGCGGGACTCGACTTATAAGACCCGTATCCTAATCCGTATTGTTCTGTCGCTTCCCGCAATCTTTCTCGTCAAATTTCAGCAATCCGCTACCTGTAGTCGACGTTGCGCACGAGCGTAAGTCGTATCCTATACATTTGAGTCGGCTTAATCCGAGACTTGTATCATTGCGACTGCACCGTCGTTGCGGTTCTAACGACGCGACTCATGTACCGATCCGATACCCTGACTAAGAGATGTGAGCCAGCGTTTATTTCGAGAAAATGCCACACGTTTATAATCTCAAGAGAATCTCTACAACATGTCCCATCAATCACATCAATCAATCCCATCAATCAATCACCCATCAATCACTTTATGTCAAGTACAAGCAACCATACCTCTCTTACATCACCCTTACCTAAAGTCAACTCTCTCCCTCTCTCTCTCTTACACCACCTTACAGTCAAGTACCACTCACATCACTCCATCACTCACCTCACATCCCTCTTACAAACTCTCTCTCTCTTTCTCATTTCTCATCTCACTTCCCAAGCAACCAAGAAAGCACTCCCACGTCCAAGCTTTTCCCATGAGAGAAATGTGATTTTGGTGGTCCACTTTCCCACCCCAAAACCCATCATCCTAGCCATCCATCTCCCATCTCCACCATCAAAGTGAAGCTCTAGGAGATATGCGTTCTAACAAACCGAGTAGATCATAAGGTGGGTGCTTCTATAGGGTAGTTTACTTATTTTTACGATGGGCTAAGGGAGGCCCACCGATCAATGGTGTGGATCTCACTTGGGACCCTAAGATGTGGCCAATGACCCATCTTGATCATCAAAATCATTCCATGATGGGGCCATTCTCCATGGACCCCATCATGATGTTTACTTTTCTTGCATTAAGAGGTCATATAGACCGTTCATTTTGGATAGAGAGGGATCTCTACCGTTGATCTTTTGTTTGGATAGCCTATATGCAATAGGACCCTTTGATTTATGATTGGATGGTTGAAACGGAGGGCCTATAGTGTCGGGGTCCCTCCATCACGCGTGTCCCACTCCATCTCTCTCTATCTCTCTCTCTCTCTCTCTCTCTCTCTCTCTCCCTCTCATCTTTTATTTATTTTCTTGTATGATTGATGAGGCCATGTGACCCACTTGAATGAACCCCACCATGAAATATGTATTCTATCCAAGCCCTCCATGAGTGGGGCCCACCTTAGATATAACATTCATCTTGTGATGGCCCACCTAAACAAAAAAAAGGAAAAGAAAAGAAAAGAAACGTCCATACGCTGAACGTCATTTGGATAAAGACGAAAAAAAAAATAGTTTTATTTTTTTAAACTTGGGGTGGGCTACTTGTATCCACAGTGATGTATGTATACAATCCGAGCTGTCCATCCTTTTCCCCATCCCATTTTAGGTGTTGAGCCGAAAAATGAGGTTGATCGGGGTATCTAATGGGCCATAGCGTTGAAAACAGTACTACTACCATTGAAATACGCTTTGGTCATTTTATACGCCAAAAAAAATTGGATATGTGGCTCATTTTGACTGTTTCGAGCCGTAGAATACAGTGGATGGAGTGGATCTACCAGATGTGGGCCCCACACCTGAAAAACCCTAGAAAAATGAGTTTCAAATATTTTTTAAAAAAATCACACAGAGCAGTTGCTGTTGTATCAGAAGCTGGCTGCGCCAGTGGCTGGCGAGCGGACGCCAGCCAGCCCACGGCCCCCATGTGAGCCCCACTTTGATGTTCGTTCGGCAATCCAACCCGTCCATATGTTGGGTCCCCACCTTAAGCAGGTCCCACCCAAAAATCTCCCCGATCCAGATCTCAGGCGGCCCACACCACAAGAAATAGTGTGAATTGAATTCTACCATTAAAATTTTTTTTGGGGCCCACAGAAGTTGTGAATCAAGCTGAAATTTGTACTTTCTCTTCAACCAGGTCTCCATGACCTTATCAACGGGTTAGATGGCGTGTAAACATTATGGTGGGTCCCCCACATGGGACCCACAATGATGTATGTATTCTTTTCCACCGTCCAGGCAGACGGTGGAGCCCACCTTGATGTTGTGTTCTCCTCACAGCGTCCAGCGGACAGTGTGGACGCCCACCGTGGTGTATGTGTTTTATTCATACCATCCAGGTGTGGATGGTGGGACCCACCATGATGCATGAGCTGTATCCTAACCGTCCATCCATTTTGAGAGCTCATGTGGACCCCCACCATGATGCATGTGTTGCATCTAAACTGTCCATTTATTTTTTTTAAAAAATTCATTTTATGGTTGAGCTAAAAATGAGCCAGATCTATGGTTTAAATGGGCCCACTTTTGTATGTGTATAGGGCCCATGTTGATCTATTTATGGCTATTCATTGGGGCCCACCTTGGTGCACATATAAGGCTCATGGGATTAAGCCCATTTGACATATATAAGGCCCATGGGATTAGGCCCATTTTACATATATAAGGCCTATGGGATTAAGCCCATTTGACATGCATAAGGCCTATGGGATTAAGCCCATTTGACACATATAAGGCCCATGGGTTTGGGCCCCTTTGACATAAGCAATGCCCATGGGATCCGGCCTATTTATTCTATATAAGGCCCACGGGATTCAAGCCCATTTGATATATATTAAAGCCCATGGGATCAAGCCCATTTGATGTGCATGAGGCATAAAAAGAGTGGCCTATTTGATATGTTTAAAGCTCATGTGTGTAGGCCCATCTGATATATTTAAGGCCCAAGTTGTGAGGCCCACTTTAATGTATTTCAAGGCCCATGGATCATGGACCATTGCGATGTACATAAGGCTCATTGGTGAGGCCCATTAACGCAGCCCATTTGATGTATCTAAGGCCCATGGGTCGAGGCCCAACGAGATGACCTTAGGGTCCATTGCAATGTGTGACTTCCCATGTTCATGTAATGATATTTATGGCGGGTTGTGCCTAGGGAACAATGATGGTTTGACGTCCACATTATATGTACAATGTTGGTTAAATATCCGCATTGTAACTCTCCTTAGGGCTCATTGATAGGCCCATACTCATTACTATTCATCGCTTTATAAATCCCATGATTCATGCCCATACGCATCATATGTATGCTTGATTTGAGTAGTGACTGATCATAGCATATGCCATTGGGCAGACCACTTATGGGACCCGTTATGAGACGGAGTGCCCCACATGATCGCGCAGTACGCGCTGGATTTCTGCATGATTTGACGGCGTGATTCATGCATCTCGCATATGTGTGACTTGATCACTGCACGCCCTAGCGACATCAGCGCCGTGGCTCCACAGGTACATCGTGGATGGCCTTATCGGATACCGAAAATACTTGGTTCTAGCACTATGGGCACTTAGGATGTCCTTGGGTGAAAGTTTCAGAACCTTTTTGGTACCAGGAGATGCTCCAACGTCTAAATCGAGTAGATACACAAGCGCCCGAGTGCCAAATACCAGTAGGCTGCGTCTTCTACTATGTCGTGGTCGGTTGGAAGGGGGTGTGGCCTTATCCGCCTAAGTGAGGGGGCTATAAGCTAGGATGAGTTTGACCAGCTAGCAAATGAGTCTGCTATCGACGAGCCGGGTAGGTATTGGCAGACTACTGGTCAGGCGAATAGTGAGGTCTATTCCGCTTGCTTGACTGTGCAGCTAGGGAGGTGGCAGTCACTGCGAAGTGTATTAGACCCTGATGATATCCAAAGAGGAACTGTACTGTTATGTGTACTTGAGGAGTACCGACTTGCTTGGATTACATTTCGCATATAACATTCGGCTATGTAGGCCTTGCATTGTATCGGTGTGGCCGATGACATTCATATCTTGCATCGCATGGCCTTGGTATGGCCGATAGCATTCACGTCTTGCATTATATAGCCTTGACATGGTTGATTCTATGGACTTACCGCATACTTCCGCATTGCCCTGATACTGTACACTTGGCGTTTGCCTTACGCACACATTTACACCACCCTCTAAGCTTTTGTAAGCTTATGCACGACAGTTGCGTTCAGGTAGCGTTGGACAGCAGCAGCGCTGAGGCAGGAGTGCGTATCAGGACCTTTTGGAGCTTTTTAATCACCTTGTATTTCCCTTTCCGCATTGTACTTAAAATTTTTGATATAGTGGATATGTGGTGATGTTGTTTTGTGACTTGGTTATGCTTGTGGTTATGCTCCATTACAAAAAAAAATTCACTCTGAAAATCCTCCATGTAGGATCCCAGGATCAGAATTTGGCATTTGATTGTCAGGAGCCGAGAATGGGGCACTACGGAGGCTGTCGGTACCGGATTCGGCAATCGAGATTCATGTGAATCTGATTTTTAGATTTGGGGCGTAACATGACTTCAGTTCGTGCGTAAACGTTGAATACAGGTCGAAGGTTGTCGGAATTCGACCGGAAGGACCGCAGAAGAATACGAAATAGTACGGTCTAAGACACGGGTCTTACAACTATAGCCCCGGGTTTAGTGGCCCACTAACGAGTGGTTTAGAGTTCATTCAGATAATCAAGGCATTTCTAGAATGAATTAGATAACAAGATTTCTTATACACAATGATTAGGGTTTGGATTAATTAAGTTCACAGTGTGACCTATTCACAGCTAGAAGAAATGATGATTTGGTTATAATCACCCCAAGCCATTGGTTCTTAGGCTAAAAGGATAAGTGAGTGAGTTTGATTTGTTAATTAAGATCTGACCCCTAATTGTCTTGACTTTTAGTAGGTCTTTATTTAGTTATGGTTATCTTGATTAGTTAGTGATAGGTCAGTTAGATTTAGGCTATATGTGAATAAATTATGTGACTAAAATCAATGTTTAAGTCATCGGGTGGATTCGTTGGCTTCTTGAGGTTAATTAGATTTGTACAATTCTTTACTACTATTACTACTCGTGTATAGGCTAACATCGAGTGTTAATGGTCAATAAGTGATAACATAAGTTAATTATGTTGAAAATTTTTAGGAATTTTTGAAAATCCAAAATAATAAAAATCTAGGACTTTACAGGAGCCTTATTAAACATGATAAGATAGGATATAGAGGTCCCGAGCTATTAGAAATCAAACTACCCAAACCAACGAACTCGGTGGTGTGATCGAGCAAGGCTCGATCAATCGACCAAACATGGCCAAAAACATCCAGCAATCATTTGGCCTAAATATGATTTAATTCGAGTGCTCGAAGCATAAGCTTGATTGATTAATGAATCTTTAATTCCTCTCAAGCAATCGAGATCAATCGATCAAACATGGCCAAAACTTTCCAGCGAGTTCACATGACCATTTTCGGCTTAGCTTGATCGATCAAGGACTAGGATCGATCGCTCGAGCCTAGTTGTTAGAGTTCCGTTGAAGCTCTTTTGTTATATATATTGCATTCAAATCCTTGAAAAATTCATGACTTTTGGTATTTTAAAGACCCTAACTTATCCCAAGCTCTACCAAACCTCCAACGCTTTATTTTAATAAAGTTCATACTTTCTTCTTAGTGATTTTTCACATTAAAGAACATTTTATGCTCCTTTACAAGAAGATCATGATCTCAAGCCTTCTCTAGAGTTTCGACACCAATTATATTAGAAAATCCTAGTGTCTATCAATCTTTAGAGTATCCATAAAGGAGAATCCTCTAAGAGTTTAACTTTTCATTACTTGTAGGAGATTCTACCCAACTTTCATCACCTTGGTTACCTCAATGGAGCATTACATACAAGGTGTTTGATCTTAGAGTTGAAACCTTGATAAAACATCGACATCAACAATCGAGGGAGCAGAATGGGAGTTTATTGAAGCATGAGAGAGTAACAATCAAGCAAACCGAGAAGGGGATACAAAAGAAGTTCAATCCAACAAGTAAGTTATTATGTTGTAAGAGTCCACACACTCCTTTCTTATATAGGATTAAGTGTAAGTTTGTAATCCAAACTTGTGTAACTTCCTGTGTAGGACTGTAATACTACTGACAAGGGTGGAAACGTATGTAAGTCCTTGTGTAAGCCATCGATATGGGTATGTACATGGGTAAGTCCTTGTGTATGCCACAAGTGTGTACATGTAACACCCTGAACTTTTCAATACCCAAGTATTGAAAGTTCTCGAGTGTTACCATAAAATTTATTTTAGTATATACATGTGTATGTCACCAATTTAGCCTATCCTAACCTTATATCTATTCTTTAACCTAAATTTGACCGTTGGGAATAATCTTCATCCATAGATCAAGTCATCCAACCGTTGATTTTTAGGATAAGATCATCATATATCTAAGTATTCTCACTTGTTCATCATAACCAACCATTCAATTAACTATTCACCACTAGGTAAAGATATCTGACCGGTCACTTTGAGTTTGGACCACTCGATCATAATAAATTAACTACCTGATCTTTATATATACTCGTACACGTATCGAATTAAGATGCTGATCTATTCATCTTATTCACCACATATGAATATGCTTAACCTGTCATCAGGACTACAATATGAGGAACTTACACATGTGAAGAAGTCATTTGAATCTAATGGTATACATGTTCAACATCTTGATCACTCCAAAAACCTACTTGTGTATATCTGTTTATAAAACCAACTATACACCCACCTACATACACAATCAGAGTGCTAACCATCAACTTTTTCTATTTTTAACATGTCATCTGACCGTCTATCATATTTGAATCCACCAAACAGACCGCCTAAATATTAGAATGAACTACTCAGTTTGAAGATTGTAAGGTATATGCCACAACTACCGGTTTATTTCTCTATTAGATATATGAAAGCATTGATTTAGACCTCGGGTGATATACCCCATTAAAAAGGCATCTTGGTTATTTGTAAGCGATCAAGGCCCGTTATACGGATGACGATTCTCATACAGAAGATTATTCCATATAAATAAGAAGATAAGTTTATGTTTAGTTTTATTTATTTTTTGTTGCATGCTTTGAACAATGGAATAAGCTCCCATTTGAGAGGGCATTAGACAGTTAGCTGAATTTTATGTCTTGATGAAAGAATAAACAGAAATGATTTTGTTCATATGAATGTGTACTTTAAAGAAGGTAACTAGATGTGATCTAAATGGAAAATAAATGTGTGATTTTAAAGTATCCAATTATTACTGTATTAACACCTAGAATTCTCGAGCACGAGTATGTACTCAGGCTGTGAAAATTCGAGGCGTTACAGTTGGTAGCAGAGCATGAGAATGAGATTAATTGGGCATGAGGGAATGGACCATCATAAGCATTACACAACTCGGATAGGATCATGAATTAAATACTTATACTTAGATGATTTCCTTATGAAATTAGTAAGTTGAGGAATTAGAAACCTATATTCAGGTTCCCCATTAAACTTGTTAAGTTAGATGTGAAATTTAGAGAATGAATTTAGGTACCTTCGGAACAAATTTCCAAAATCTCAAATAAATTTATTATGGATTGAAATTATTCCTTAATTGGAGTTACATGCAAGAAAAACAAGCTTCCTAAACTAGAATTGGATATTTTTTAATTTTCCTAACAATTTTTGACGTTTCTGTGAAAACTTAACACGTTAGGAAACCTCTATTGGTTTCAGAGGTTTCGGTAGGTAGACATATTGGAAAAATTTGGAACTTTTTTAGTGGCTCACTTAGGTCTCCAGAAACCTTTATCTAAAATTTCATCTAAATTAGATTTGTACAAATTTTTAGAAAAATCTAACAGTGAAAAACTTTTGTGAAAATTACTGCTGGATAGCAAATCCTCTTGCAACTTACAAGGATGAAACACTCACCAAATTATGGAATTTTACTTTAAAATTTTTTTAGAGTCTTGGGACTCAGTCAGGGAGTTAGTTTTAAATTTTTAGATAATTGAGTCTTGGGACTCAGTCAGGGACTTAGTTTTAAATTTTTAGATAATTGAGATATATGGTTTAGAAATTAAAATTTCGGAAGTGATAGGCTATCAATATAAATCAATTTTGGGAATTTACAACTATTTATATAAACAATAACACTAAATCTTAAGTTCGACATGGGATGCACCATTTGAGATTATTCTTTTTGAAACATAAGTTACTTTTATGGTGGATAAAAAAATATATACATAATATTCCTCAAGGATATAGAACGATTGGGACGATGGACTTATGGAACCATATTTAAGCAACTTATAGGTGGTTTGATTAAGTAGAAGTTTAAGACTCACCTGGAATAAATGATACCAAAGAACTCATTGCTTTGGCCATACAAGAGTTCAATGTATCAGGATTAGCCATACTATAACACAGAATTTTTTTTAAAAAAAAATTACTCTAGATATGTGGAAAAATAATATGTGAATTGCTATAAAATTCAATAATTAAATAAATAAAATAACTATATGCATATAAATCTCGGGGTTGGGATTTTTATTCAAGGGGGATAGATTGTAGCATCCCGATTTCATGTAACTAATTATATGCGCACCTAAACATATATATCTACCTTGCGTGGAATACATTGAAAACTTAAGCATAATGAATTAGTGAGAATGATAAAAGTAATTAAATTTTGGGGACGAAATTTTGTTTAAGGGGGGTAGATTATAACACCCTGAACTTTTCAATACCCGAGTATTGAAGTTCTCGAGTGTCACCATGAATTTTAATTATGTACATGTGTATGATACCTATTTAGCTATCCTAATTTTATATCTATTATCCAACATGAATCCGATCATTGAGAATGACCTTCGAATTGAGATGTTCATACTGATATTTAATCAGCCCGTTTAGTAAATACAAATATGATAGACAGTCAGATGACATGTTAAAAATATGAAAACTTGATGGTAGCACACTGATCATGTATGTAGGTGGTTACACAGTCAGTTTTGAAAACGGATGAATACAAGTATATTTTTAGAGTGATCAAGAGATAGAACGTGTATACCGTTAAATTCAAGTGACTTGTTCACATTTGTAAGTTTCTTAGATTGTAGTTCTGATGGTGGGTTAAGAATATTCATAGGTGGTGAACAAGATGAATGGATCAGAGTCTCAATCTTTTATGTGTATGAGCGGATACATATATCAAGTAGTTAGTTTATTTTGATCGGGTGGTCCAAACTCAAAGTAGATGGTCAGATATCTTTACCTATCGATGGATAGTTGACTAAACGGTTAGTTATGATGGACAAGTGAGAATACTTAGATATATGATGATCTTGTCTTAAAATCAATGGTCAGATGACATGATCTATGGACGAAGATCATTTTCAACAATCAGATTCACGTTGGAGAATAGATATAAGGAGCTAAATTGGTATTGTACACATGTACATACTATGTTAAACTTCATGGTGACACTTGAGAACTTTCAATACTAGGGTATTGAAAAGTTCGGGGTATTATAATTTACTCCCCTTAAACAAAATTTCATCCCCAAAATTTAATTACTTATATCATTCTCATTGATTCATTATGCTTAAGTTTTTAATGTATTCCTCACAAGGTAGATATATATGTCTAGGTGCATGCATCATTGGCTACATGAAATCGGAACGCTGCAATACATGGTAAGTCCTTGTATAGGCCACTGACACGGGTGAGTACATGGGTAACTCCTTGTATAGGTCTTCGGTGGGAGTTTACTCTTGTAAAAATTAGAGATGAACCTGATTTAAAACTTCCGATAGTGAAATCTGGTACACTTGTGGGTTGATTGCGTCCGCCGAGAGTGAACTAAGGAAACCAAACCACTATACATTCTTGTGTTTAGGATTATTTTTTTAGTACTTTTTAAATTATGCTTATGTGATTGATTATTGAATTATATGTATGTATTATTAGATAAATGCTAGCAGTTAATAGGTAGCACATTTCACACATATATGTACACTATCATATATAGACTAGTTTCTTAAACGACATATATTTTATAGTTTATATGATTGGACCTGTAATGCCCTGAGTTTTCAGGACCTGAGTATATGACTCATTTTCCAAAAATATATGATAGTTAACCTTTAGAAAGCCAAAATTCCATATATATATATTTTTGTTCTTCTTTTCTTTTCAAAGTGAGCAGTTTAGTGGAATAGGGTTAAACCAAACATAAAGGAAAATTTACGTTTACATTCAAATTGCATGAGTGTCTTCCCATAATGACTTATATAAACCAATGTCCCAATACTTAAAATTACATAATGAAATAGCATCGCATGTGAAACAAAGTAAACTACAACAAATCTCGAGCTGTAAAATTATGTAGTAACTCTTGGCAAGACAATCATGCATTTTCGACAATGGTACCCTGCTCCTCATCAATATGAATACGAATATCATCTAGGCCACCTGCTCTACCTGAACGGTTATATATTCGATGAATGAGTGGCCAACTCAGCGTGAATTTCTCTTAAGATTACACACCTCCGCATTAGGTAAACATAGTTATAAAAATACAACAAGGCATATAAAATAATACATGATGCAATCTTATTAAATGTATGGATGCATGAGTGCACATCAATTGGGGATGTTTATCCAGTTAGCTTTTGAGCAAAACCCATGCAAGTGACCGGTCACCAATGAAAGTACTTAGTACATGCGTAGTGCCAAACACACCGAAGGTGGGTCGATAGTTGATGGTCTGGGAGCTAGCGAAATGATACTCCAACTAATTCCTATTAGGCACGTGCTACAACATCCAGAATTAGCCACCCGTCATCGCCTGAATGCTATGGATGCATGATTAACCCATCCGTTATTATTCCATTTACAACCAGCCAGTTTAATAAGCTCAAATGTCACTAAGGGGGGTTCATCATCCAGCGTAGGCTGACAACTCAGGAATGGTGTCCCATTCCACCATCCTGGCTCATGAGGCTACCACCTTAGGATGTTTAATGGAAGCCCATCGACTAATGACCAATCATATTTCAGTATATGGTGCTTACTATAGCATGGTTGTATAAAATAATACATCGAACCCATGTAGGGAAAATACCAAAACAAAGCTATATAGGGCAAATATCAAAATTAAACCACATAGGGCAAATATCAAAACTAAGCCATAAAGGGCAAATATCAAAATCATGCGATAAAAGACCATTCTTAAAAACCACTTAGACACAACAACCCCTAGATGGTAGGCCCACATTAATATTCAATTTAAACCATCATTTAATAACCACTAAGTCGAAGGTCCATTATAATCAAAATCAATCGAGTTACATCCCAAGTATGGGTGTACGTTTATAAGTGGAGGTTTCCCACTGATGTACTAGTTTAAGTTCCATAAGTAATCCACAAGTCATCCACAAGCATAAGAGAATATGCAGGATAATTATTAAGCATGTTATTTTAGAATTTTAATTCCAACAATTAACACATGATTATAAGGTAACGATATCAATTAACAATCGAGATTAAAATAAAAACTATCACTTAAACTAATAGGAAAGTGAAAAGCATAAGGGGAAGAAATCATCACCTTACAAGTCGAATCGTCAGCTAATGTTGCGAGGAAGCTCGTGCACCCTTAGAATCGAATCCTACCATGAATTGTGAAGTTGTACGTGAGATCAATGGTCAAGATTAATATAACGTAGGGCTTGGATTACTTATTCTTAGAGTTTTGATGTAGAACTAGGCTTCCATCCTAGAGTTTAGTCCTAGACTTAGATTATAGGATTTGAATTGTAGTGGGTGTACGATAAATTACAATATTTAATTTAATAATTAAAAAATAATTATTAACATTAGTGTTATAATTAATATTAGCTAACATAGTAATAATAATCATTATGATGCTAATAAATGTTATGATCTACTATTAATAATACCTAAGAATGATAAATAAATTACTAATATTTAATAATGGTAATTTTGGTTGCAATGACTACTATTAGCATGGATAATCTACTAATAGTTAATCCTACTTAATAATTGAAATTATCATCGAAATACTATTAATAGCAATGACTTAAAATAATCTATATTGGGGAGAAGAGTTGACTTACTTTAATCAGTTTGGCAGTTCAAGTCCATGCGATTTGACGTGGCTTGGAGGCGAACGTCGTCCCTTGACTCAACTCAAACTAAGTAGCACCTCACCAACACATTCTTCTTTCTCTTCTTCTCCTTCTCTCTCTCTCTCTCTCTCTCTCTCTCTCTCTCTCTCTCTCTCTCTCTCTCTCTCTTTTCTCATCCTTTATTGTTTTCCACATGCTAGAAATCCAGCAATGTATGGACCAGGCCCAAACCCAACTTGACCGAGTCAAACTTGGTTTCAGTCGAGCGGACTCAGCAGCAATAATGGCTTAACCTACCTCTCTCTTTCATTTCTATTTTTCCTCTTCTTTCTTTCCCTCACTCTCTTACTAAATCAACGAAGCTAGGGCTCGATCCAAACCAAACCTAACATGGTTGGCTTGACCCAGCGACTTGTGCAGTTGCACCAGTGACTCAGTTGGGCTGAGTTTGGTGCAACATGCTCTCTCTCTCTCTCTCTCTCTCTCTCTCTCTCTCTCTCTCTTCTTCTTCTTCTTCTTCTTCTTCTTCTTCTTCTCCTTATTTTTCTTTTCTTCCTTTTATTCTTTCTATCTTTTGCTTCATTCTTCTGTTGGACTTGCAGCAATGGACGCCCCACTTGTCCTGACTTGGGACAGACTTGACAGCGAGTCGGGTTGACTCGGAGGGTGCAACCACTCGACTGTCTTCCTTCTCTCCCTCCCTCTCTCTCTCTCTTTCTTCTTCCTTTTTCTTCATGTTTCTCTTCTCTCTTTCTTCTCCAGAGACGTCCCCCAACTCAGTCTAGACTTGGCTTGGTTTGAGTCACCTGGTGCGGTGGTGTAGTGCGGCACCAGCTCAAACTAACTCTTTCCCTCTCTCTGCATTCTTCTCCCACTTTCAAATTCTTCATTTCTCCCTCTAGATTTTCTTGAAGTCTGGACTCGACTCCAGCTGCATCAGAACGTGGCCCGTAACATTTGGGTTCGACTCAGATGTGGGCCAAGCTCGAGCGAGATTATGGTAGCGACCCACTCTCTCCCTTCTTTATCTCTTCCTTCTTTCCATCTTTCTCACTTCCTCCCCACTACGCCCAATAGAGACTCTGAATCGACCCGGTTCTGCCCCAGCTCGAGATGACCTGGTGCGGTAGAATGGCAAGGAAGAAGACCCACAACTAATGGTAAATCTTGCTATAATGCTCCTTCCTCTGAAATAAAAGCATTAAAGGGTATAAATTGATGTGAGAGAGCTAGAGGATGTGTCACACCCCAAACTCGGAAACTGGGTCACAAAATTCCCGACCGCCGAATCCGATGCCGACAACCTCCTTAGCACCTCATTCTCGGCTCCTAGTGTTCATACGCCAGATTCTGATCCTGGGATCCTATAAGGAGGATTTTCAATATGAATTTATTTCATAAGAAGCATAACCACAAGAATACACAAATCATAAGAATAACATTATCACCACATATTCACTAATATAATCATTTGAGTACAATACTGAAAAGGAAATACATGTATATAGTAAAATCTGTAGAAGCTTTGTTGCACGTTCCCGCCCCAACTTGATTGTGTCCTATCATTACCTACATGCATCTATCGTGCATAAGCTTATAGAAAGCTTAAAGGGTAGTGTAAGTTTGTGCACAAGATAAGTGTCAAGTATTCAATACAATGCTTTAATCATATAGTATCAAAATTACTGGCATGAATCATACGATATCAGAGTAAGCAAAAATACTGCAAGTCCATAAGAATATCATCAACCTCATCCAGGATATATGATGAAAAGACATAGGAAGTCATTGTCATATACTGAGAAAGTAATGTAAGTCGGCTATGTAATGCGGAAACGCAATGAACCAGATATCAGATATCAAGGATGCAATGCAATATGCAATTCGTGAGAGTTACGAATACCATTAGCCTTATCTAGGTCATATAAATGCAGAAATATAGTAACCAAAATGCCATATGCCATGGATATAATGCGATATGTGGTACGAATGGAATGAGCATGCCGGAGTGTGAAGTTGGGATGATAGTACGTAGTATCGCAAGATATGGGGTCCATCACAAGGGACTTCTATCCAAACTAGTCCCATACCTAATTTGAATAGTCAGACTCAATGTGGTAAACTACTGATCTTCGGTTAGTCGTGCGCCCCAACCGAAATCCTGGCCATTGCGAATATATACGTAACAAATAGTTGCGCACCACCATCCTGAGTGGATAGTGAATGAATGAATGAATGAATATGCAACTCCTGCTTAATAAGTCCACATATCAGTACTGTTCATCTCTGGGATCATCACCTGGGTCTAGTACACTCTACACTAGCTTATCACCCCATCAAGCGCACATCTGGATAAGTGAAAGAGACCCACTATCTGCCTGGCCAGCAGTCAGCTAATATCTAGCCGGCATGTCGATAGCAGACCCATTCATGTGCTGGTCAAACTTAGCCTAGCTATGCCTACTCCCTCAGGCCGGTAAGGCCATATCCCCTCCCAACCAACCACGACACAGTGGGAGATGTGGCCTATTGGTATATGGCCCTTATGTGCTCATTTATATCCACTTGGTCTCGACATTGGGGTGTTCACTAGTACCAAGAGGGTTTAGGAATTTTCTTCCAAGGCTATCTATGGAAGCTCGATACTAATAACATATTTTCGGTGTCCCATCTAGCCATCCACGATATGCCTGTGGAGGCTACGACCCTGATGTCAATATACAATGTAAGATGCATGAGTCATACAATCCAATTGTGCATCAATCCTGCACATATCGTGCACTCATGTGAGACAATCTCTGCCTATCAGGGAGTCTTATAACAACATGCCTAGTGAGATATGTAATGGTCAACCACATCTCATAACAAACATACAGATGATGCGGATGAGCATGTATCATGATGCTGTGCTATCACATACTCATAATCGGTATCAATAACTGATACTGATAATCAGTATCGATAATTGGCCTCGATAATTGAAATTGGCTTAACGAAGGGCCTAAGGAAATGTCACGATGTGGACATTTAAACCATCATTGCTCCTAAAGCATGACCCGCCATAATCATCATTATACACATCATGGAGTAATCACACATTGTAATAGACCTCATATACATCACATTCGGCCCCATATAAAGGCCCCACGCATGTCTCATTGGGCCTTATTCATAGCCCTTATATACATCACATTAGGCCTCTACCCATGGGCCACCAAATACATCAAGTGGATCGCATCCATGGGCTGCACCAATGGGCCTCATATATATTGAGTCGGCCATATCACATGGGCCGCACCAGTGGGCCTTATATACATCAAGTGGGCTGCATCAACAGGCCATAAATACGCAACAGGTGAGCCCTGCACATGGGCCTCATATACATCAAATGGGCCGCATCAACAGGCCATAAATACGCAATAGGTGAGCCCTGCACATGGGCCTTATATACATCAAATGGGACGCATTAACGAGCCATAAATACGCAACAGGTGAGCCTTGCACATGGGCTTCATATACATCAAATGGGCTGCATCAACGGCCCATAAATACACAACAGGTGAGCCCTGCACATGGGCCTCATATACATCAAATGGGCCACATCATATGGGCCGCACCCATGGGCCGAATCAAATGGGCCGATCAAATGGGTCAATTCAAATGGGCTGATTCAAATGGTCTGAATCAAATGGGCCGATTCAAATGGGTTGATTAAATGGACTGATTCAAATGGGCTGAGTCAGATGGGCCAATCAAATGGGCCAATTCAAATGGGCTGAGTCAGTGGACCAAATCAAATGCACCATTCATCCATTGTTAGAGATCATTATAGAGCATAAAAAATGAATCATATCTAAAGGATCATCTGAACCATACCTCAAATGGCAGTGGTGATAATGATTTACACCATTAAGTTCTAATGGGCCCACCAAGGTATTTATTTCCCATCCAGTCTTTGCATAAGGTCATAAAGACCTGGATATAGAGGAAAAATAAATATTATATTGATCCATAACCCTGTAATCCCAAAGGGGTTTTCAATGGTGGGTGTTCATCCCACTGTTCTCTGTAGTGTGGTCCACTTGATATTAGATCTACCTTATTTTTAGTCTCAAGCCCAGGGACGAAGTCGCCAAAAGGATAGACGTTAGGGATATAGCACATGCATCATGGTGGGGTTGGTCGCCAAATGGACGGACGGTAGGGATACATCACGGTGGGCTCCACCCATAAAAATGGATGTACGGTATGGCTTACATCATGGTGGGCTCCACCCGTAAAATGAATGGACGACATGGCTGTCATGCTTGTTGCACCGTCCAGCAACTGGACGGTGCATAAAACATGATAAAGGTGGGTCCCACATAGCAGTGGCCCACCACAACATCCCTCTCTCATTATATATATATATATAATATCCATATATATAATATGATATGATATGATAATATATATTATAAAATATTATAATCATAATTAAATGTCCACCGTCCAGACCTCTGGACGGTGGGATACAAAATACTTTCATCAAGGTGGGTCCCACGTAGGGCCCACCATATAACAATATAGTATATATATATTATATATATATAATATACATGCATCAACACTCCAGTGTCTAGGCCTTACAGATCTTACTAACGTCAGGAGCTTACTGACGTGCAGTACAGAAGCTATGTAGCTACATGGTACGCCAACCATTCTACGTCCATGGTAAGTAGGTCCCATGTAGGACCCACTATAACGTTTATTTTCCATCTCATCTGCTCATAAGGTCACTGAGACTTGAATAAAGAGGAAAAAAAATATATTTCATTTCGATCCAAAACTCGTGTGACTGAGAAAGGTTTCAATGGTAGATGTTCAATCCACTATTATTTGTGGTGGTGTGGACTACCTGTGCCCCATGTACGGTTGATTTTTGGGGAATTCCAGTTCCCAAAGCGGACCCATCAAATGCACGATATAGATGCACAACATACATCCTGGTGGGGCTTGTGATGGGGCCCAATGTCACACCCTTAAACAAGCAGCATTGACGCTGCTTGCTGCAGTGTCCAAAGGACGTTGACAGCAAAAGTGTCCCATATATATGTATTTTTATTTTTATTTTTTATTTTTGTGAGATTTTTCATAGGTGGGGCCCATATTAAGGGAATCCATGCCGACTATTGGTTTCCCCGGCTTGTAACAGATCTAATGAGCCCAATATACAATATTTTCTGGCATATAGAAACATCACAGTGGACCTTAACAGTTTAAATCACCCAAAATCTTTATTTTCTACATTATGGCTCGCCAGAGATTCAGATTGGCTTTATTTTTCATCTCAACACTTAAAATAAGCTGGGAAAAAGGGTGGACGGTGTGGATTAGATACATACACCAAAGTCGGGTCCATGTGTGTGGAAGGTGTGAATATAAATAAAATATATACATAACATGGGGCTCCCTTTGGGTGCACGGTGTGCAGTTAACACATACCACAGTGGGTTTCCACCGTCCAACAATGGTATGGATGAAATGCATTCACCTAGTGGGTCCACATGTGTGGATCTAGTGGGCCACGCCTATCATAGAGAGAGAGAGAGAGAGAGAGAGAGAGAGAGAGAGAGAGAGAGAGAGTGAGGAGGGGAGGGACCCTGCAACTATGGGCCCTCCCTCTATAATACATACATTAAGATGGGTCCCACATATGTGGGCCCTCAAATCACAAAATCAAATACTAAAAATCATCCACATTTGATCTTCTCGGACTCCTTCCACCGATGCGATCTAGAGCTCCAAGGGATAGATTTTAATGGTTGAGATTGGCTTTGAAGGGTTAGATTGAGCACGCCCTAAACCCAGAAATCGGATTCACAGGAATCCCGATCGCCAAATCCGGTGTCGACAGCCTCCGTAGTACCCCATTCTCGATTCCTAGCATCCATACGCCAAGTTCTGATCCTGGGATCCTACAAGGAGGATTTTTTTTTGTACATTTAACTCTTAATAAGCATAACCACAAGATTATCCAATTCACAAAAGCAACATCATCATCATCATCACATATCCGCTAATATAAACTTTGAATACAATGCTGAAAGGGAAATACATGTCAAAATAAAATCAAAGCTCCAGAAGACAGTTGCACGCTACATGCGCAACTCTGATGCTACCTAACCTCGCCTGCACACATCTATCGTGCATAAGATTATAGAAAGCTTAGAGGGTGATGTAAGTGTGTGCACAAGTTAAGTGCCAAGTATTCAATACAATGCCAATCATACAATACCAAAAATACTGGTAATTCATAAATCGAACGATATCAGAATAAACAGAAATACTGATAAGATCATGAATTATTAGAGTAAGCAGAAATACTGATAAGATCATAAATCATACAATAACAAATTAAGTGGAAATACTGACAAGATCATAAATTATTAGAGTAAGCAAAAATACTGATAAGATCATAAATCATACGATAACAGATTAAGCGAAAATACTGATAAGTTCATGAGTTATACAATATTAGAGTACGTAATACAAATCAGTTATGTAAACGAGGAGTCATAGAGAGCTAATTATTAGATGCCAAGGATGCAAGACAATATATACCTCCTGATGAGTTTATAAATACATCAGGCATATCTAGACCATATAAGTGCAGAAACATAGCAACCTAAACTGCCATATGCCACGGATGTCATGCAATATGCGGTGCGAATGGAATGACCATGCTGGAGTGTGAAGTCAGGATGATAGTACGTAGTATCGCAGGCTATGGGGTCCATCACAAGGGACTTTTATCCAAACCAGTCCCATACCTAAATTTGGATAGTCAGACTCAATGTGGTAAACTCCTAATCTCAGGTTAGTCGTGCGCTCAACTGAAATCCTGACCATACGAAGGTACACGTAGCAAATAATTACGCATCACCAGCTTGAGTGGATAGTAAATGAATGAATGAATGAGTATGCAATTCCTGCTTAATAAGTCCACATATCAGTACGGTTCATCCCTGGGAAAATATTCAGGGTCTATTACACTCTAAACCAGGTTACCGTCCCATCGCGCGTAATATGGAGAGTGGAAAAGACCTCACTATCTTCTTGCCAGTATCGAGCCTGGCTCATCGATAGAGGATCCATTCCTCGAGCTGGTCAAACTCAGCCTAACATTGCCCCCTCTTCTCGAGCAGGTAAGGCTGTACCCCTTTCCAACCGACCACGACACAGTGGGAGATGCGGCCTAATGGTATAGGACCCTCATGCGCTTATGCATCCACTCAGTCTAGACGTTGGAGCAACCTCTAGAACTAAGAGGATTTAGGAACTTTCACTCAGAGATATCTATAACACCCCATGTAGAACAGATTTTCGATGTCCCATCTCCATCCATGAAATACATGTGGAGGTTACGACCTTGATGTCGCTAGGGCATATAGTGGTCATGTCACACAAATGCGAGATGCATGAGTCACATAATCTAATCATGCATCAATCATGCGCATACCGTGCGTTCATGTGGGGCGACTCCACCTATCAGGGAGCCCCATGAATAACCTGCCTTATGACGTATGCAATGGTTAATCACATCTTATAACAAACATGCAGATGATGCGTATGAGTATGTATCATGATGTTATGCTGTCATATACTCACAATCAGTACCAATAACTGGCATCGACAATCGGCATCGACAATCGGCCTTGACAATGTGGACATTTAACCAACATTGCCCCCAAGGAATGGCCACATAGAGCCAAACATATAATGGGCCCACGACCTTACACAAAGGCTTAATATACAACACGATGGGCCTTACTCAAGGGCCACATATACACAACAGGTGGACCCTGTTCATGGGCCTAATACATATCACAATGGGCCTTGCCCAAAGGCCATGAATACCTCATAATGAGCCTTACCCATGGGCCATGAATACATTACAATGGGCCTTGTCCATGGGCCTCAAATACATGACATGTGGGCCCTACACATGGGTCTTTAATACATCAAATGGGCCATGCATCATGGGCCTAATACATGTCACAATGGGCCTCAACTACGGTTTGCATGTACATTATATAGGTCACGACAATCGGCCTAGGTAATCAAAATCGGCCTCGACAATCGAGGTTGGCCTCTACAATCTGAATCGACACTCGAAATCAGCCTCGATACTCGGCCTCGACAATCGAAATCGGCCTATACAATCGGCCTTGACAAATTAGAATCGACAATCGATCATGACAATCAGAATCGATCAATAATCAGAGTCGACAAATCAGTCACGGTGATTGGAATTGGTAATCGGTCATGATAATCAGAATCGATCGATAATCAGAATCGGTAAATCGGTCACATCAATCGCATCGATAATCAGCAGATAAACAAAATGGGGTCTGTAGATGATCAGCCAATCAACTATAATATAAAGATCAGCACTCGATCGTGGTTATATTAAATCTGATAATACGGAGTTATCCATCTATGACGAATGGGGCCCACTTATTTGGGTTAACCCACTGAGGGAATGATGAGAATGGGCCTAACAAGGCCTAAGGGAAGGTCATAATGTGGACATTTAACCAACATTGCTCCTAAGGAGTGGCCCACATGGAGCCATATGTATTGTGGGCCTATGGCCTCGCACAAGGGCCTAATATCATCATGGCCCTCAATTGCATCAAATGGGCCGAATTGAATGAGTCGATCAAATGGCCTAAGTTAAATGGGCTGAATTAAATGGGTCGATCAAATGGGCTATATTAAATGGGTTGAATCAACGGGCCACACCAATGGGCCTCATATACATTAAATGGGTCGCATCACATGAACTTAATATGCATCATGAGGGGCTGCAACCTATAGACCTCAAATTTAACAAGTGGGTCGCATCAATGGTCCTCATACACACAATAGGTAGGCCCTGCTCATGGGTCTCATATGCATCAAATGAGCCCTGTATCTGGGTCTCGAATACATCAAATGGGCCACACATCATGGGCCCAATACATATCACAATGGGCCTTGTCCATAAGTAACAAATACATTATAATGGGCCTTGCCCATGGGCCTCCTCACATGGGCCATACAAACATTACATTGGGCCTTATTCATGGGCCTCAAGTACATCGTATCGGGCCTTATACCCAGGTTACAATTACATCATATTGGGCCTCATCAAATGAGCCATAAATGTGTCACAATGGGCTTCACGAGATGGGTCACAAATACGTCACAATGGGCCGCATAAGTGTACGCCATAGATGAAACACATACAGCGTGGTGGGCCATGCCCGACCCATCTAGACGGATGGTGCAAATATATAACACATACTACAAGGTAGGCCCCACCCATTCAATAAATGCACTGAGCAGATAATATAGAACACATACATTGTGATGGCCTCACATCTAGGCCCTAGACGGATGGCTTAGATAAAGCACATACATCATAAGGGTCCCACCATCTATGTCTGGACAGTGGAGAATATGGATGAACACATGCATCATGACAAGGCCCACCGTCCAACAAGTTGGACGGTGTAGATATAATACAAAAATCTCGGTGGGTCATGTTATGGGGTCTACGTGTATGGATCGAGTAGATGTAAGACACATGCATCATGCATGGGCCCCATCTGGATGGACGACGTGAATATACAAGCATGCATTATGATGGCACTCACTGTCCATGCTGGACTGAACGGTGTGGATCAACACCATACACTAAGTCAGGGCCCCCATCGTCCCTCACTGGATGGATAAGATGAAACACATATCATAGTGGTCCCATGGATGGATGATGTGTATACAACACATACATCAGGTCCACCGTCCCAAACCTCTAGACGGCAGGGATCTAACACGTACATCAAAGGTGGGTCCCACCATCATGGACGGCGTGGATATCACACGGACCCAAGGATCTAGCTGGCGTCGATACAGAGTAGCTATATAGTTGTGAGAGGATACACCACTCAATGGTTATCACAGCAGGTGGGTCCCACGTGGACCCACCAAATTGAATTATAATATGAGCATTATATATATAATATCATTATTATTATTATTATTGTTGTTGTTGTTGTTGTTGTTGTTGTTGTTGTTATTATTATTGTTTTTAATTAAAATGGTTCACCATCCAGACCCATGTTTGGACGGACGGTGTAGATGTAACACTCCAGCAGCATTTGCTGCAAGGGACCCACCATCCTAGCTTTCTACGGATGATGTGGATGACACGTACTCACAAAACTGTTGATGTTAATTCCTGCGGCTGTACAGGGTGGTGGAATATCCACTGGCCATTGCTGGTCAGTGGCGTACACCAGCCAATCCACTCCTCGTTGTGTGCACCGTCTAGATGGACATTGTGGGGCATAAAGTAAATACATCAAGGTGGCCCTGCATGCTGAAGGGGGGGCTTGGAGCCGTCCAAACTAATCTAGTATTGTCCAATTAGCTTGGACGGTGTGGATGAAATAATTACATCACCGTGTGGCCCTTCCAGCAATGGGCGGTTTGGAGAAACACACACCTCATGGTCAGCCTACAAAATGTGCTGGTGTCCATATAAATGGAAAGGTCAAGACATTCATCAGGTGAGCTCCACCATGCATTGCGGGACGGTGAAAAGTATGGGTATAACACTTACATCCATGGGCTCCACATACTTGAGATGGATGAAAGGTGTTAAATATAGTAGGTACCTCGTGATCGGGGCCCTAACCGATGCCGGGCCCCATTGAAATTACTGACATCAATACCACAATAGCTACATATTGCTGTGTAGCCGTGGAACCCATAGAACTTGCTGGTTGTCAGTACAACAGCTACTGCTGCATGGTGTGGCCTGCTGGGCCACCATCCAGATGAATGGCTGAGATATAATGCATAAATCAAGGTGGCCTACGGCTGGACAACACCTATCTCAGGTGGGTACCACCGTCTAGTCCATCAGGACGGTGTGAAAATAACATATACATCACGGCGGACCACACATGTGGACGGTGTGGATCAACATCAAGGTGGGCTACAAAATGGAAAGAGAGAGAGAGAGAGAAGCACCCACCTTTAGATCTCTTCTTCATTCTTCCGCCAATGCAGGCTAGAACTCAAATGGATGGACTTCAATGGTTGAGATCAGACTTGGATGGTGGAGATGGAAGGTAGGAAGGTGGGCCACACTAGTTTCTCTCCCATGGAAGCCATGGACTGTTGCTTGGAGAGAATGAGGGAGAGGGAGATGAGAGAGAGATTGAAAGAGAGAGATGGGTGAGTGATGTGGTGGGTGTAGTTTGTGTAAGAGAGAGTTTGACTTTGGGATTGCTTGGGGATAGGGTTGTACTTTGACATGTGAGGTGATGTGTAATTGATTGATGAGATTGATGGGATTTGATGTGATGTTCTTTTGGGTTTTGCAATACACGGTGTTTTTCTCGAACTGAAAGCGGGCCCACATCTCCTGGCCTGGGTATCGCCTCGGCGCGAGAGATGTGGCGACGACACGGTCGCTAGGATACAAGTCTAGATTTGAGCCGACTCAGATTGACAGGACTATGCTTAGGATCGTACACAAACGTCAGATAAAGGTCGAAGGTTGTTAAAATTTGACCAGGAAGATTGCGAAAGCCTAGAGAACGGTACGGTCTAGGATACGGGGCTTACAACTGTCTCATGGAGCCTGCTTGGATGTGGGTTGCTCTCATGGAGCTTGGGAGAAAAATGAGAGAGAGATGAGAGAGAGAGAGTTAATGTGAGTGATGGAGTAATGGGGAGAGGGATGGGTGAAGTAATGGAAAGTTGACTTTTGAAGATGGGTAGTTGTACTTAGTGATGGGTGTGAGTTGTGGGAGTGATATGATGTGTACTTGACATTTGATGTGATGAATTCTCTTCGGATAACAACGCACGGTATTTTTCTTTAACTGAACACGGGCCTACATCTCCTGGCCTGGGTATCGCCTCGACGCACGAGACGTGTCATCAAAACCGCGGTGACAGCGTGGTCGTTAGGGTATAAGTTTCAAGTTGAGCCGACTCAGATATACGAGATATGACTCAGGATCACATGCAAATGCTGATTACAGGTCGCGGGTTGCCAGAATTCGACAGGGAGGATCGTGGGAGTGTATGAAACGGTACAGACTAGGATACGGGCCTTACAGGATGCTGGTTTTGAAGCTCTGATCAGTTTTGTCTGGTGGTTTCAAAGGGAGGTAGAAACGGTAAGTTTTTGAGTGCAGTCGCAAAGATGGGAGGGGAGAGCTTTTGAATGAGATATCTAGGGCTTCCTTGTGTTAAAGGTTATCCCGAAAAATGGTTTACATTGATCTAGAGGAGTTTTTAGCAGCGGATGGGAAGTTGAGATCATGTTATTGCACCCACATACCTCCCCACGACTGCTCACTATTTACATCTTTTTCTTTATAAAACCCTAGCTTTGAAGGGCTAAGATTGCGTGAGACGGATGGCTAGGATCGAGGGAGAGGAGATCACGAGGATGGCCAAGTTGGTAGCAGCAAGGCAGTCTCCATCTTTAGAAATTATTATGCTTGTAGAACCTATTTGTATCAAGAAGCGTGTGCCCACGCGTACAACAAAACATGTTATAACAGTTGGGTTTTGGTCAAGCCCACTGCCTGAATCAGATGGATGGTTTGGATCGTCTAGATGGCCAGTGTAAGTGGGCCACTGATCAAATAAATGGACGTCTGTCTGTCCGTTGGCGAAAATAAGAGAAAAGGGAAGTTTCTTCCCATTTGCGAAAAAACATGGGCCAAACCCGTTTTAACTGGAACGGTGGTTCGGTGCACTACAGTGTGCACGCACTTTGGTACACACCCTGTGTAATGTGGGGTCCACATTGATGCTGGGAAAAATCTACCCCATCCATTCTCTTTAAAGGTCCCAACCAGTGCCTCTGACTAAAGATCAGGTAGATCCAAAGTTCAGGTGGGCCCTACCAATTGAACTACAATTTTCATGTGTCTATTATGACAATTCGATAGTTGGATTAATTCCAATCTAATTATCAATGGTTAAAAGGTACCAATGGGCCATTGTGTATGTTCAAGGCCTTCATAATACGTTAATAACCAAATAATAGTTTTAATATTAATTTTATTATTACTTTATTATAAATTATTATTACCTTATTTTAAAATTGTAAGGCCTACTTCTAAACATAAATGCTCTTATAGTAGGTCAAAATCTATGAGTTGTGCATCTAATTCTCAAAGTATTTTAACTCTTAAGTGGGCCACATCATATGAACGCCTAGATATCAATTCTCGATTCCCTGGCCATTCCAACAATCTGACGGTTGGATTGACTCTAACTTAACTATTGAAAACCCTAGGGATCCTAAAGAACATTTAGGTGTGATTTGGGAGTTGGATATGAAACTAGATAATCTGATCTGTGTTTTTAAATGATGGATCATCCTATGGGACATTGTAAACTTGGTGAACAGTGGATTTCATGATTTAGGGTTGTAAATTCAAAATGATTAGTTAGATTTGTCCATCAATGAAATTTAGTTTCTAAAAATAGGTCTCTTTAGTGGCATGATGATCCATCTTGGAAATCGATGGATGGATAGCTTAATATACAGATGGGGATTGTTTTCAACGATTGGATTTAGGCTAGAATGAACATGAATGTTCACTTAGCTAGGTTTGTATTTATGCTAAATTAGATTACATGGTAACACTCGTGTAAGACCCGTATCCTATACTGTATCATTCCATAGGCTTTCGCGGTCCTTTCGGTCGAATTCCGGCAACTCACAATCTGTTATTAGCATTTATGCCCGATCTTGAGTCGTGTCCAGTATATCTAAGTCTGGTCGACTCGAAACTTATACCGTCATGACTGCATTGTCACCACTGTTCCAATGTCGCGTCTTAAGCGTTAATGTGAAGCTTAGATCATAAGTTTTGGCCCGCGCATTATAATGGCTATGGACTATACATTGTAGGACCTATCTACTCCTATGACATCATTTCCTAGGTGGGTGATGTCATATCCTTACACAAGTGATAATGACTTATCTTCTTAAGTCAACACCTCCCCTTACCTAGGCATTTATGATGGACTTACATCATTATGACAAGCCATAACTTCTCCCTCTCTCTTTGCTTCTTCATTTTCTCATCTTCCCTAGCAACTAAGAATCCATGGACGTCCCAACCCATCTCCATGGCTAGCCCTCTTTTACCTTAGATCCCCTTCAATCCAGCCATTAAAAATCCATCTCCACCATTAAAAAGGATCCTAGAAGGCTTGAGGACCTGAGGGATTGATGAAGGAATAGATCTAGAGGTGGGTGTCTTCTATGGTTAGATCCCTCTTTCTCCTTCTCTCCCTCTTCTCTTTATTTTCTTTTTATGATATGATGATATGTGTGTATAGCCCACCTGATCGACAATCTGGACTGTCTAGATTTTCTAGACGTCCAGCGAATGGGCCCGGCTTGTAGCCCGTTTTGGGCCAGCTAGGATGGAGGGAAATAACAAATATCGGCTTGGTCCATGTGGAACCCACCATGATTAATGTATTTCATCCATGCCATGTGGTGGCCACATTCATGTGGGACCCACCTTGATTTATGTATTCATGTCGTCCGTCCAGCGTCCCTGGACGCTAGACGTGTTTGGTGAACGTGAACAGATAGTGGGGAGTACTAGCAGCAATATTTTTGGGTGGGTTGCTCATACAGGCCTCACCTTGATGTATGGGTCCAACCACGTCGTCCATTCCATTCTCCAGCTCATTTTAGGCGTTGAGCCGAAATATGAATCCAATCTGATCATCTGGCAGGCCATAACATAGAAAGATAGTGGTTTTACCATTAAAATCCACTTTGATATTTCTATACACCAAAACATGCTCAATATTCGGCTTGTTGGATCTGTTATGAGATGTAGAATGCAATGGGTGGAGTGGATCCACCTGATGCAGGCCCCACATGGGAAAAACCTCAAAAACATCATTTTTTTTAAAAGATGCAACAGGTGCTGCTGCTAATGTCCAGAGGACAATAGCAGCATCCTGCTGCACTAGGAGTGAATGGGCAGGGACTGTTGGGTTGCATCCGTGCCCCCCCGCCCCCCCCCCCCCCGAAAAAAAAATCAGCCTTATGTGGAGCTTAGGCGGCCCACGTCACTAGAAACAGTGTGATTGAACGTCTGCCATTGAAACCCTTTTTGGGAGTGCAGAAGGTCTGAACCAATATGAAATTGTTTTCTCCTTTAATTTAGGCCTTGGTGACATGTGCACCCTGCACATGGGGCCTACCTTGAATTACAAATCCACACCATCCACTGTCTGGACTGTGGAAGATCCACTTGACGTGTGGGTTTTATCCTAATCGTCCATCTCATTAGGACCCACAATGATGTATGTGTTTAGCATCTTCACCGTCGATGCATCATGATGCCATGTGGACATGTTTTCCGTACATGGGGGCCCACTTTGAAGTATGTTTTGTATACACCGTCCATCCAAACTAACGTGGGACCCCCATCTCAGTAGGACCCACAATGATGTTTGTTTTGTATACACCATCCATCCTCATCATCTGTTCCATGGCAGGTGTTATGGGATGCATCATGATGCCACGTGGACATGCTTTCCGTACATGGGGGCCCACTTTGAAGTATGTTTTGTATACGCCGTCCATCCAAACTGACGTGAGACCCCACCTTGCGTTATATGTTTTATACACATGTGACATGTGTGACAGTGGGACTCACGTGAGCTCTATTTCACCCCCACTGTCAGCATGTGCACCAGTGGGATGGCCCACCAGTGGAAATCCACCGTGATGAAAGTGTTTTGTCTACACCACCCACGCCGTCCATTTATTGAAAGACCCCTCGTGATGTATTTTATCCTTTGTCCGTCCGTTTTTAGATCATGGGATGAGTGGTGTATGGGTTTCACTGGGAACGCCCACGTGGGACCCACCTTTGCTATATGTATTATATCCATGCCGCCCATTAACGGTGAGACCCACCTTTGTGAAAGAGGCTTGGCTGGTGTATGTTTACACCAGCTATATTGATGTTGTTTATAATATAATAACATATTATATTATTATATAATATATATTGTTGGTATATATCTTGTGAGCCACCACGTGGATTCCACCTTGATTTATGTATCTGATCTACACCGTCTAGATGTGCTGGACGGTGGCAACCACCTTGATATGTGTTTTATTAACACCGTTCGTCCAGTAAGCTTTGTGGGTCCCATTGTATAACATCAGCAAGTTTCTATGAGGCCCACATATGAGGTATGTGTTGTATCCTCACCATCCAATGTAAGGACAGTGGGATTACACTATGATGTATGTGTTTCTCCACCCTATCCATTCATTGGACGTGACCCCACCATGGCAGCATGTGGGGCCCAACTTAATTTAATGTATTGCATTCACACCGTCCGATCCATGGACGGTACAAGTGGATTAACTGGAGTACCTCACACTAGCTTGATAGCTGAGGTATTGATGTCAGCAAGTTTCATGGGGCCCACTTGATTTATGTGGTGTATTCCATGCCACTCATCTATTTTACATCCATGACCATCCATTAGTGCGGCCCATTGGTGTAGCCCACTTGATGTATATATGGCCCACTTGTGCGGCCCATTAATGTAGTCACTTGATGCATATTGGCCCATTGTGATATGTATTAGACCCATGATGCGTGGTCCTTCTGATGTATACTCGGCCCATGCGTCGTAGCCCAATGAGATGTATACTCGGCCCATATGTTGTGGCCCATTGTGATGTATATATTAATAATTCATCTTGTGTGGCCGTTGAGATCGTACTTGAGGCCCTGCTATGTGGCCCATTGTGGTGTATTTAAAGTCCAGATTGTGAGACCCATTATGATGTATTTGTGGCCCATTGGTGTGGCCCATCCATGAGGCCCATCTTGATGTAGTTGTGGCCCATCCACTAAGGCCCACCTTGATATACATGAGGTCCATTGGCGTGGCCCGATTTGAAATACATGAGGCCCATTGGTGCGGCCCGATTTGATATAGATGAGGCCCATTGGTGCGGCCCGATTAGATATACATGAAGCCCATTGGTGCAACCCATCATGATGTATTTTGGCCCATGGACGAGGCCCGCTCGTTTGTATTGTTAAGCCCATGTAATGAGGCTTAATCAATATATGAGGCCTAGTATTGAGACCCATGCAATGAAGCTCATATGATATATTTGAGGCCTAGGTGCAAGGTCCACCTGTTGTGTATTCGGGGCCCGATGAGATATATGTTGGTCCATCTGACATGGTCGATGTGATGTAAATGAGGCCCATGTTAATTGTATGTGAGGCCATGGGTTCACTATATGTTAGGCTTTATGTGGGTCATTCCTTGAGGGTAATGCTGGTTAAATGTCCACATTGTTGAGATCAAATGTCGATGCGATTATTAATACCAACTATGAGTATGTGACAGCATAACATCATGATACATGCGCATACGCATCATCTACATGTTTGTTATGAGATGTGGTTAACCATTGCATATGTCCTCGGGCAGGTTATTATTAGACTCTCTGATAGGCAGAGGTTATCTCACATGAGCACACGGTTTGTGTAGGATTGATGCATGACTGGATTGTATGACTCATGCATATTGCATTGTGTGATGTGATTATTGTACGCCCTACTGACATCAGGGTTATAGCCTCCACAGGCATATCGTGGATGGCCAGATGGGACATCAGAAATATGTTATTAGCATCAGGCTGCTATAGATGACCCTGGATGAAAATTCCTAAACCTCTGGGCCAAGAGATGTCCCAACGTCGAGACCGAGTAGATACATGAGCACCCAAGTGTTGAATACCAGGAGGCCACGTCTCCCACTGTGTCATAGTCGGTTGGGAGGGGGTGTGACCTTGACCGTCTAAGGATAGGGGGCATAGCTAGGGTGAGTTTGACCAGCTCATGAATGAGTCTGCTATCGACGTGTCGGGTAGATATTGGCTAACTACTGGCCAGGCAGATAGTGAGGTCTCTTCCACTTGCATGGTTGTGCATCAGTGGCAGCGATTTGTATGTAAAGTGAAATAGACCCTAGTGATGATCCCAGAGAGGAACCGTATTGATATGTGGACTTATTGAGCAGGAGATGCATACTCATTCATTCACTATCCACTCGGGCTGGTGGTGCGTAACTATTTATTGCGTGTACTTCGCAATGGCTAGGATTTTGGTTGAGGGGCGTGACTAACTTGAGATCAGGAGTTTACCACATTGAGTCTGACTATCCAAATTTAGGTATGGGATTGGTTTGGAAAGAAGTCCCTTGTGATGGACCCCATAGCCTGCGATACTGTGTATTATCATCTCAACTTCACACTTCAGCATGGTCATTCCATTCGCACTGCATATTGCATCACATCCACAACATATGACATTTTGGGTTACTATGTTTCTACATTTATTTGGTCCGGGTACGGTTGACAATATTCGTGAACTCATCAGGAATTGTATATTGCATTACATTCTCAGCATTTGATATTTGGCTCTTTATGAATCCTTATTTGCATAGCTGATCTGAATTCCTCTTTACTTTGATATCGTATGATTCATGATCTTACCAATATTTCTAATATTGTATGATTATAGAGTTATGTTAAATACTTGTCACTTACCTTGTGCACACACTTACACCACCCTCTAAGCTTTCTATAAGCTTATGCACGATAGATGCATGTAGGTGATTTTAGGTTGCTGCAGCGTGGAGCTTGGAGCATGTAGTCGTCTTCTGGAGCTTTGATTTTTGATATATATATTTCCCTTTCAGTACTGTATTCAAATGTTTATATTGGTGGATACATGATGTAACGACCCAAAAATTGAGAGTCGAGCAAAGCTCAACTTCCGAGTTCCGACACATCACTTATGTAACATAGATAATGATGATTAAATATTATCTGTATTAGTACATTAAACATGAATAGGATTATACCAAATTAGCAAATCATACTCCAGAGATGATTAAATTTAAGCAAGCAGAAGACTATGATAGATACATAAAACATATAAACTGTTGAGGTCTCCAGAGTGTGAACATGTTACCAAGTTAAATACATACATGTATACCCCCAAAATGGACAAAATGAATATACATATGTGTTTCAAAATACAGAATAACAAGTGGAATGACATCTAGTTAGCATCCTTATAACCCCGTCGATCAAAACATGGTGTACATAGACCTGCCTGATAGTTGCATATAAGAGAACTCCTCCTCGTCATCATAGAAGTCAGGTTCTGTCATGAAAGCCTTATCATCATCTGCAACTACAACAGGGTCTGGTTGGTGTTTTAAAACACTGTCCTAGAGTGGGAGTGAGTAATCAACTTAGTAGAGGTATAAGACAAAGGTTAACATGTTATCAACTCAATCAAGCAGTAATGATAAAGCAGTACAACAATCATATCTTAAGTATTCTTGTTAATGCAGGAATAGTATACGATAATGATGTATGCCCTCGCCTACACTCCCTTAGTGACATCATCTCACGATCACGACATGCACCATTCCAGACACATGCACTTCCTCGCCAAAGCACATGCAATGCATGATGATCGTGTTAGCCTAATTCTTAATTAGGTTTATTCAAACAACATATTCAGGAAGCTAAGCTACCTCCCTTTTTATCACTTACGCAAACAATGATCCATCTAGGGTCATCAATCCTAGTTAGTCACACATGATAGATAGTTCTAAGTCACCATGGAGAGGCTCATCACCTCAATACAGGCCTAGTTTATACTCTAGTTTACTACAAAAAGGCTCGTCACCTCTGTGCAGACCTAGAGTATGCTCGAGGTCACTACCAGTGGCTTATCACCTAATTGTAAGCTGACTGCTCAAATACAGTCTCCCATACCACCGTATTCGGCTCACGAGTCTGGGTTGCTCACTGGACACTACAAGGAGACTCGTCACCCTAGCATAGGCCGACAACTTGACCACGGTGTCCCATACCACCATGCCTGGTTCATGAGTCTTAGCGGATCGCAGTACCAAGGTTAAATGGGTTTCCATTGGTATGTGGTACCTTAGATTCAAGCAGTTGCATCCATACATGATAAACACATATTTAGGCCAATCGGGTGGCTTAACAAGCTCGATTGGTACGAGCGCACGCTAATCTTGTCGACATGGTGCGCATACGTACTCTGTATGGCCTTACAACTGTTGATAGTCACTGTACGACTCGCATTCATCGGACGTGTCTATGTGGCGAAGCTAAGTCAACCACTCGGTCAGAACTTGTTACCGATTGCCTAAACTACATCGTAACCCTAATCACACTCCAAATAATAGCATTCACATATGATAATCAAAGACAGCATGTGACAACCATTTTCAGTATTAATCTCATTTAAGCATTTCAACAAACACGTAGTACACATGTTATCATACATAGACATTTCATCCAGAAATCACATAATAGTAAGATAGGCTACATAAAGGAAACTGTAACTATAGATAAGGAAATTGAGAATCCAATCTCAACACCCTCATTAAATACATTACACCAAGCATTTTCTCATTCAGGCATTTCATCAAACACTTAGACTAAGCTAAGACACATTAAAGAAAATCCTTCCACATTGGAGTTGTCACACATACTACAATCATGTATTCTCAAACATCAATCATAACAAGCACTAATCATAATTCCATGTTCATACAAACATTTAAGCAAACACATGGAATGCATTAATTTTGACATAGTTTATATATATGTGTAATACGTGGAAACATTATATCTAAGCATATGTGATAGAAATCAAGTCAGTCATAAATCATTAACTAACATTGAAAGCCTTAAAAACCATAACTTAAATGTTTATAGTCCGTACCTTTCGCCAGTAGACTCATAACGAGCTCAGTTTGAACACTATGTCTTTGTCTACGACACAATGACAACCTATAGCATGAAATAAGTTGACTATTTCACCATTTAATCTATTTTGATATCTAAAACATATTAGGTTTAGGATTTCTTACCCAAGAATGGAACTAGAATCGCCGAAATAGCGACATAGAGCTGGCGATTCTCCAAGATTGAATCCCAGGAACTATCTCCCACTTTCTCTCTCTTCTCCTCACTCTTTCCTTCTCTTTTTCTCTCTTCTCTCTCCTAGGGTTTAGAAATTCGTATGGAATGAGAGAGGGGTGGGTAAAGGTCCTTATATAGGCCCAGAACTAATGCAAATGGCCCCAGGGCAATGGTATACTTAGGTTATAGTCAAAGAGTGACTGTTTCGGTCCAATGGAGCACATCTAGACCCTCATTTTTTGCATACAATCCAGAAAAAATTTTCTAACATTAGATCGAGGTCAAGTTAAGTTTTTGGTCCAATCGGATTTACGGATCGACCACGGAGGACCAATTTCAGTTCAACAGTCATCGACACTTGATCAGGGCCATAAGTATACTGTCATGTGTTGGAAATTTTTCCTGATCCGCGGGTGTAATTGGGTCAGAATCTGATAGTCTAAAACCTTATATTTGGCCTGCAAGCGAACGGCTCATTTCACTTAAGTTTTAGTTCATTTCCTAAAGATATTCGCGTTTCTCACACACTTTGCTCCGGGCTCAAGTTGTGCATTTCTGGATACTATTAAGGCTTGATTTCAGAGATGGTTGTCAAGCCCAGTAAGGTGGTCATAACAATATAGTTTCACGGTAATCATATTTTCGACACGCTGTCCAAGTCCAATACGAAGTTTCAATGCGCTCCCGAGAGCAACTGGGTTTTGAGATTGATCATACGTTTTTAGGCATTGTAGTATTAGTGATCTTACTAGTTTTGGGTCTTGCAGTTCATATAAAAAGTGGTTCACGCTAATCTACTGATTAATTTAGTTTAGCACTTAATAAATTTTCGTGTAATTTCTAAAGAATTCGATCCTTAGTGATTTTTGTCAGGGGTAGTACTCGAATCTTTGTACGGATTTTTTTGGGATGTTACACATGATTGATGATGTTACCTTTATGATTTGGGTATACTTGTAGTTATGCTTCATATGAGACAAATGTATGTTAAAAAATTCTCCTTGTAGGATCCTAGGATCGGAACCTAGCGTATGGACGTTGGGAGCTGAGAATGAGATACTACGGAGGCTGTCAGCACCAGATTCGGTGATCAAAAATTTTGTGAGCCCGATTTCTGAGTTTGGGGCGTGACAACTAGAGTACTAGAAAGTACGGGGTGTTAAAATCTATCTCCCTTAAAGAGAATTTCATCCTCGAAATTCAACACTTCCCTTGTGAATATGAAAAACAATCTATCTTACGGTGTCCGTATGCATCCGCTAGTTCTCCACACTAAGTTTATTTGTATATGTAAGCGCTCATGACTTACTACTAGAACAGGGGTCATTAAAATCTACCCCCTAAAGAAAAATAAATAAAATTCTACTTCAAGATTTGATGATGTATGTTCCAATTATTAATATTATGATTGGTTTAATTATCCTAAAGATGTACCCTATGTCTACGTGTGAAATCCCAACGAGCTTTACTTAAATTTCTCACAATCCTTAAGTTGCTCATCTAGCAAATCAACTAAGGTGCCTAAGTCCAACCAAAGGTTAGAAATTGTTCCAACATTAACCAAATCTAGGGGGTTGTTTTAATGCTTATCAACATCAGAATTTTCCTATAGCAATTACTAAGGTTATTTATGTGATGACTAATAATATCGTTATTTTTTCCTTTTTATTTTCTTTTCCATTTTCATGACAGTTCCCACTGTATAAAGTACAATACAAAATTTTCCGTTTTCAACGTTCGAGCTAACACGAATATATGGTTGTAGTAGGTTTGAGCCTGATACATTGATCCTTTGCCTACATAAAACAGAGGATTTACTGTATCGGTTCCTAATCTTGGTAAATCTCGATCTTCTACCTAATTAGGGCATTCAGATTATTAGAATTTACTAAGATATTGAATTTGGATCAAACAGCATAACTTCGCTTAAGTATGGTTCCATCAATCCATGATCCCAATTGTTCTAGACTTTTAGAAAATATTGTGTAATCCTCTATTTCCATAACAGGTAAATATACGTGGCCCATTACACTTTCAGTACGCACTCTGATCATCTAACCGTAATGCAAAAACTTCAGGATCAGGATTTCCCACATGAACTCTAAGTTTAAAAATTGTCAAGTTCAGTTAACATTTCAAATCTAGTCTTGATATACTCAGCCTAAGGTTAATAATTTACCTAAAATTATATAACTTTACCTCTAATTAATTTCACGTGTTGAAATTTGTGGGGATGTTATTTCTAAGTAAGAAGATGTATTAGGGAATTCAAACTACAATTCCTAGTGCGATCCTTAAGTTTAGAGAGCACTTGTTTTCATTCAAATGTACAATACGGTTGTTAAGGAAATTCCTACAAGTCTAAGTTTGATCCATTTGTTGATTATTGCGATAGTGTTATCCTTCACAATGAAATTTTAGGAAAGTTCATGCCCTAGGTTTCTAAAAGATTTTCATTTAGAAGTCAAGTATAAGGAATGCCCTTATATAGCCTTATGTACATTATAATGGATACTTGTTCTGTTTTGGTACACCTTTAATTTCTAAGTTCAAACAACTATTTTGGTAGTTTACAAAGAACCAAAGTTTTCATTTCTAATTTTGAATGACTAAACCTAAAATCTGTAAGTGCTATAGTGAATAGCCCCTTGTGATTGTCAAATTTGTGGTGACAAAGACACTGCTTTGAAGCTTGTTTATGTGATGAACAAAAGATCTATTCAAGATACAAGTTTGGCTTCGAGTAGACAAGAACAACTTTTCAAGTTGAAGATCTCGAAGGTCAAGATTTCAGAAGCTTTCAAGTTCTCGTAAGCTATTCAAGTTGAAGATCTCAGAAGCTTTTAAGTTCAAGTTCTCAGAAGTTTTTCAAGCTGAAGATCTCAATCTTCATGATACTCAAGGTCACTGGTATTCAAGTTTCAATGTCCTTACTTCACCATTGAGGTATAACTAACCTTAGGTTGACCTTTAGAGTAGGTCACTTTGGATACATAATCTATATATCTTTTATAAGTGACTTTGATCTGTTCTAAGGCTAGTCTTGGACTTTGTTCAACTAGTCTTAGTACTGGTTCGACCAGTCCTAAGTTGTTGAGAATTTTCAGAATTTTCTGGTTATTCTTCGACCAGTCCTGGAGACTGTTCGACCAGTCCTATGAACAGTGTCGATTGGTTCTTCAACCGATCGTGGTTCTTCGACTCAAAGTACAACGTTAAGATTGGGCCTCCTACAACCAGTCGTATGGAGCCTACGACCAGTCAAAGGGGACCTTCGACCAGTCGTACCCACGACCGGTCGGGCAACTGAAATCTTATCGCGTCTGATTTTTTCAAAATTCTATTGGTTCTTCGACCAGTCGTAGAAGTCTTAAGACCAGTCGAAGTCGTGTTTTTCTCAACTATAAATAGAACACGAATCTCAGATTAATCATATATAGAAAAAGTAATTAATTCAGCCTTCTGAGACATAAGTTTGTGCTCCATTTTAAGCTAAGTGTGCTTATTTAATATTCTCTTTCTTTAGCTTTATTTAATTTATTTTGTTTCTGGTATTCCAATCTAATCTGAAAAGAGAAATTGCTATTTCCTTTTCTTTGGAATCAAAATCAATTACGGTTAGCCCTATGTTGGTTTAATTTTAAAATCAATTAGAATTAGAACCTTTGTAATCGAGTACTGGACATTGAACTTGGACATTCAATCATCTACTTTGACTTGGTTCTTCTGGGCTGCTACATCGAAAGAGAAAATCAGGTATTTTACATTTAATTGTAAATTCTTTTTTGTTTTGATTTCTTTCTGAATTTGCCAGAAAAATCTCGTTGTTTTGGTTATCTGAGGAGAGCCAGGAAAACTCAGAAGTTGAGTTTTTTTAATTGTGTAGGCCCATAGACAAAGACACAATTGTAAAGGGTTTTGGTGAACCTGTGAAAACCTACATTGTTAGTGAACGCTAATATCCCCTGTGTGAGGATATTAGGAGTGGAGTAGCATTCTGTGTGGCTGTTGTATAACAGTTGGTGAACACACAGGCAAACCACTATAATCCCTTATGTTGTGGTTAAATGGTTTATATTTCATATCTTTATTTATTCATTTGTGGGATGTGAATGTTGTAATCTTTTATTTCAAACATTGTGGGGAATGTTGTAATAGTTTAGAATTTATTTCTTACTATTCATTTATCAGCTTGATATTAAATTTTTCCAGTAAGGTTGCCCTGCCATTCTTATGGTGCATGGTTGTCCCTAAAACAATACATATTTATGATTACTAGTTATTCTTCACTTCAGTTTGTATTTATTTTTTATTCCTCTTCGGTTTAAGACTTGATATAAAGACCTTTCTAGAAATCAGGTTATCCTACCATAAACTCTGGTTTTTGGTGTAAGGTTGTCCTCAGAACAACATTTGTATCAACCTCTCAAGATCTAAATTTTGAGGTTGCTTTACAATCTTGCATTGTGGTTTATTTTGTTATCTTATTGGCTATCATATTTCTTTAATTTTCGTTGTTATAAATTTTTATTTGGCATAGTCCTATTCACCCCCCCCCCCCCCCCCCCCCCTCAAGGACATATAGCTAGGCCTTTTCAAAATCTTTAAGGGAACCTAAACTCATTTTTAAGTCCTACTTTTGTCCAGATAATTCTCTAGGGATCTTAGAATCTCAAGTCTTTATATTCCCAATTTCTCCTAGTTACAAGGGAATTTCACATGAGTTCAAAATGGTTATTCTAATAATTTCTAAGGAGCCTAATTTTGGGTTTCTACATTCGCAGATCTTCTTAAGTCTAAGGGAGATTCACTTTGGTTCAAATTTCTAGTTTCAAACATCCTAACTTGAGACATTCAAAGTTTGTATAAGTTCATTTTCCCAAGGCCTGGTTTGTCTAAACTATGCTCTGATACCAACTGTAACGCCCCGAGTTTTTCGGACCCAAGTATATGACCTATTTCCTAAAAACCTGAGAGTTAACCTTTAGAGAGCCAAAATTCCATATATATATATATATATATATATATATATATATATATTCTTCTTTTCCTTTTAGAGTGAGTAATTTAGCAGAATAGGGATAAAGTAAACATAAAGGAAAATTTGTATATACATTCAAATTACACGAGCGGCTACCCATAATGGCTTATACAAACCAATGTCCCAATATTAACAATAAAAAAATAAAATAACATCATATGTGAAACAAAGTAAATTATAACAAATCTTGAGCTTTAAAATCACGTAGCAACTCTTGCCAAGACAATCATGGATTTTTGACAATGGTACCCTGCTCCTCATCAATATGAACACGAATATCATCTAAGCCGCCTCCTCTACCTGTACGGTTATATATTTGATGAATGAATGGCTAGCTTAGTAAGAATTTGCCTCAAGATTACACACTACTATATTAGGTAAGCATGGTTATAAAAACACAATAAGGCATACAATACAATACATGATTTAGTCTTATTAAATGCATGGATGCATGAGTGTGTATCAACTGGGGATGCTCATCCTATTGGCTTTTGTGAAAAACCTATACATGTGGCCGATCACCAACGAAAGTACATAGTACATACATAGTGCCAAACTCACCGGAGGTGGATCGGTAGTTGATGGTCTGGAAGCTAGCGAAATGATACCCCAACTAAATCCTATTAGGCACGTGCTACGACATCCAAAATTAACCACCCGTCATTGCCCGAATGCTATAAATGCATGATTAACCCATCTGTTATTATTTCATTGACAACCATCCAATTTAATAAGCTCAAAGGTCACTATGGAGGGTTCATTGCTAAGCAAAAGCCGACAGCTCAGGCATAGTGTCTCATTCCACCATCCTTGGCTCATGAGGCTACCACCTTAAGATGTTTAATGGAAGCCCATCGACTAGTGGCCAATCATATTTCAGTATATAGGGCTTACCATCGCATGGTTGCGCAAAATAATACATCAAACCCATGTAGGGAAAATACCAAAACAAAGCCACATAGGGCAAATATTAAAATTAAACCACATAGCGCAAATATTAAAACTAAGCCATATATGAAAAATATCAAAACCATGCGATAAAACACTATCCTTAAAAACCACTTAGACACAACAACCCTTGGATGATATGCCTACATCAATATTTAATTTAAACTACCATTCAATAAGCACTAACTTGAAGGTCCATTACAATCAAACTCAATCAAGTTATATCCCAAGTATGAGTGTACGTTTATAAGTGGGGGTTTCCCACTGATGTACGAGTTTAAGTACCATAAGCAATCCACAAGTCATCTACAAGCATAAGACAATATGCAGGATAATTATTAAGCATGTTATTTAGCATTTTAATTCCAACAATTAACACATGTGATTATAAGGTAAAGATATCATTTAAAAATTGAGATTATAATAAAAACTATCACTTAGGCTAATGGAAAAATAGAAAGCTCAAGGGGAAGAATTTATCACCTCACGAGTCAAATTGTCAGCAAATGTTGCTAAGAGGCACATGCACCCTTAGAATTGAATCCTACAATGAATTATGAAGTTGTACATGAGATCAATGGTCAAGATTAATATAACCTAGGGCTTGGATTACTTATTTTTAGAGTTTTGATGTAGAACTAGGCTTCCATCCTTGAGTTTAGTCCTAGACTTAGATTATAGGATTTGAATTGTAGTGGGTATACGATAAATTACAATATTTAATTTAATAATTTAAAAATAATTATTAACATTAGTGTTATAATTAATATTAGCTAACATAGTAATAATAACCATTATGATGCTAATAAGTGCTATGATCTGCTATTAATGATTGTACCTAAGAATGATAAATAATGACTAATATTTAATAATGATAATTTTGTTTGCAATGATTACTATTAGCATGGATAATCTACTAATGGTTAATCCTACTTAATAATTAAAATTATCATCTAAATACTATTAATAACAATGACTTAAAACAATCTATTTTGGGGAGAAGAGTTGACTTACATTAGTCAGTTTAGTTGTTCAACTCCATGCGAATTGACGTGTCTTGGAGGCAAACGTCGTCCCTTGACTCAAATAAAACTAAGTAGCACCTCACCACACATTCTTCTTTCTCTTATTTTCTCTCTTTTTTCTCTTCTTCTCCTTTTCTCTCTCTCTTTTCTCCCCCTTCTTTTGTTTTCCACATGCTGGAAATCCAACAATGTATGGACCAAACCCAAACCAAACTTGACCGAGTCAAACTCGATTTCAGTTGAGTTAACTCGGCAGCAACCATGGCTCAACCTCCCTCTCTCTTTCGTTTCTCTTTTTCCCTATTCCTTTTTTCTCTCACTCTCCTACTGAATCAAAGGAGCAGGTGAACCAAACCCAAGATGGTTGCCTTGACCCAGCAACTTGGGTAGTTACACCAGTGACTCCGTTGGGTGACTTTAGTGTAACACACACGCACGCACACAGATTCTCTCTCTCTCTCCCTCTCTTCTTCTTCTTCTTCTTCTTCTTCTTCTCCCTAGTTTTCATTTCTTCCTTTTCTTTCTTTTTATATTCTCCTTCATTCTTTTGCTGGACTTCCAGCAATGGATGCCCGACTTGTCCTAACTTGGGACAAACTCGGCAGTAAGTCAGGTTGACTCGGAGGGCGTAACCACCCAACTGTCTTCCTTCTCTCTCCCTCTCTCTCTCTCTCTCTCTCTCATTTTCTTCTTCCTTTTTATTCATGTTTCTCTTCTCTCCTTCTTCTCTAGAGATTCCCAATTGTGAACGCCAAGCCTGGCCCAACTCAGTCCAGACTCGGCTTAGTTTGAGTCACATGGTGCGGTGGTGTAGTGTGATACCAACTTGGTCTGACTCTCTTCCTCTCTCTGCTTTCTTATCCCACTTTCTACTTCTCTGTTTCTCTCTCTAACTTTCATGAAGTTTGGACTCGACCCCAGCTGCATCAGAACGTGGCCTGCAGCATTTGGGTTCGACTCAGATGCACCCGAGCTCGGACAAGATTATAACAGCGACCCATTCTCTCCCTTCTTTATCTTTTCCTTCTTTCCCTCTTTCTTACTCCCTCCCCACTATGGCCAACAGAGACTCTGGCTCAACCTGATTCTGTCCCGACTCAAGATGACGTGGTGTGGTAGAATAGCGAGGAAGAAGACCCACCATTAATGATAGATCTTACTACAAATCTCCTTGCTCTGAAATGAAAGCATTGGAGGGTTTGAATTGATGTGAGAGAGCTAGAGGACGCTAGGTTTCAAAGATTCGACGAGGTTTTTTTGGTGGTTTCGAAGGGAGGAAGAAACGATCAGTTTTCGAGTGCAGCCACAAAGATGGGAGGGGAGAGCTTTCAAATGAGATATCTAGGGCCTCCTTGTGTTAAAATTTATCCCAACGGATGGTTTACATTGATCCAGAGGAGTTTTTAGTAGTGAATGGACAGTTGAGATCTTGTCAGCGCACCCACGTACCTCCCCATGGCTACTCTCTCTTTCCATATTTTTCTTTGTAAAACCTTAGCTTTAAAGGGCTAAGATTGCATGAGACGGACGACTAGGATCAAGGGAGAGGAGATCTTATGGATCGCCAAGCTGGCAGCAGCAAGGTAGTCTCCATCTTTCGAAAGTATTGTGCTTGTAAACCCTATTTGTATCAAGGAGCGTGTGCCCACACGTATACTAAAACATGTTATAACAGTTGGATTTTGGTCGAGCCCACTGCCTGAATCAGATGAAAGGTTTGGATCGTCCAGATGGCCAATGTAGGTGGGCCATTGATCAAAGAAACGGACGTCTGTCCGTCTGTTGGCAAAAACAAGAGAAATGGGATGTTTCTTCTCATTTACGGGAAAACACGGGTTAAACTTGTTTGACCTGGAACGATGGTCTAGTGCACCATGGTGTACACACACTTTGGTACACGCCGTGTGTAATGTGGGGTCCACATTGATACTGGACAAAATTTACCCCATTCATTCTCTTTGGAGGTCCCAACTAATGCCTCTAACTAAAGATCAGGTAGATCCAAAGTTCAGGTGGGCCCAACCAACTGAACTATGGTTTTCAAGTGTCTATTATGACAATCCAACGGTTGTATTAATTCCAATCCGATTATCAACAGTTAAAAGGTACTAATTGGCCATTGTGTATTTATTACTTTATTATAAATTATTATTATCTTATTTTAGAATTGTAGGGCCCACTTCTAAACAGAGATGCCCTTGTAGTAGGTCAAAATCTATGAGTCGTGCATCTAATTCTCAAAGTATTTTTACTCTTAAGTGGGCCACACCACATGAATGCCTAGATATAAATTCTCAATTCCTTGGCCATTCTAAGAATCCGACGGTTAGATTGACTCTAACTTAATTATTGATAACCCCAGGGATCATAAAGAACATTTAGGTGTGATTTGGGAGTTGGATATGAAACTAGATAATCCGATCTATGTTTTTAAATGATGGATTATCCTATGGGACATTGTAAACTTGGTGAACGGTGGATTTCATGATTTAGGATTGTAAATCCAAAATGGTCAGTTAGATTTGTCCATCAATGAAATTTAGATCCTAAAATTAAGTCCTCTAGTGGCACGATGATCCATCTTGGAATCGACGGATGGATAACTTAATATACAGATGGGGATTGTTTTCAACGGTTGGATTTAGGCTAGAATGAACGTGAATGTTCACTTAAGCTAGGTTTGTATTTATACTATTTTAGATTACATGGTAACACTCAAGTACTAGAAAGTATGGGGTGTTACAGGACCCGTAATTGCTTACCTCCAGGTGTAGAGGTTTGAAAGTAATATCCTGTGAATATAGGGTTGATCCCACAGGGAGATGATTTATGAGAATAAAAAAATCAAATGCAAAACTAAGTAATTGAAACTAAATAGATGATTTGATTTTGAAGGTTTTGAATGTCTGAAATTCAATTAATTTTAAAACAACACCCAAGCTTCAAAGTTCCACACATAGGTTAATATTCTATAAGTCATGATGACTTTGATAATATAACTAGGATCTGAGCACTATGGTCATCCTAATCGAAAAATAAAACAGTTTACATATTTTTAATAAATGATATAAAAGATTATAAAGTCATATATTAACATCACTGATATATATTCTTAAGTGCCGGTGATTTTAAGCATTCAATATCTATGAGATAATGAATCAAAGAAATGTAATAGGTTGAGAATATCTCCCATCTAGAAATCTAACTAATTCAAGTTAAGCCTATCCATCAATATGGATCTCATATGATGGAAACATATGGATCTCATATAGCAACAAGAAAGAAATAAATGCAAATAGAAAATATTCAAAAGAAAAAAGTAATTTATAAAACTTCAATAAAATTGAAAACTCTCTAAAAACTCTAAATCTTACTCTTAAATGCTTTAAATAATACTTAGGAATGCCTTAAGAAACCCTATTTATAAGTGGGGAACTTCCTTCAAACTGGTTTGAAAAATCTGGAACCACCTCAAATTTTCTCACTCCCCGTACGCTCTGCATAAACCATTCTATGACATCGAGCAGCCTTCGATGTCATCTAAGAGTAGCTTCGATGTAATTGAACTGGTTTCGATGTAATCAAAGATTACATCCAATTTTTCCAGCGACCAAACTTGATTTTTCTGTAATTCTTTGATGTCAAGTAAGAGTCTTTCGATGTCATCTAAGCCCAGATCCTACGAATTTCTGCACTAATTTTTGCACTTTCTTCTTTTTCCACTTAGTTTTCTTAACTCTTGGGGTCCTAAAATCTTTAATCTTGGTTTCCAAATGTCCATTCTTTTACTTGGTGATTCTTGAGCATCAAATTCATGCTTTTAACATTCTTTTTTAATCCAAATTCTTAAACTCATCTTGTAACACAAACATGTTGTAAGACCCGTATCTTAGACCGTACCATTCCATAGACTTTCGCAGTCTTACCGGTCGAATTCCGGCAACCTTCGACCCTTAACCGATATTTATGCACGACCCTGATTCGTATGCCTTCAACCCGAGTCAACTCAACCTAAGACCTTTACCATAGCAACCGCGTCATCGTTGCGGTTCCGATGCCGTGACTTATGCGCAGAGGCGATACCTTGGTTAAGAGATTTGGGTCAACGTTCGGTGCGAGAAAAACACCGCGAGTTGCGAAACCTAAGAGAATCTTTACGACTTGTCACATCAATCCATCAATCTCAACATGTCAAGTACACATCATCTTTCACCCATTCCCCAGCAACCACAAAAGTCAAAAAGTTCTTACAAGCCCACACCTTTCTTACACAAAATGCCTCCAAAGTAAAAAAGTATCTTACATACCCATCACCACCACATCCATCACTCCATCACCCATCACTCCTCTCTCTTTACAACTCTCTTTCTCATTTTTTTTTCAAACCATTCCCAAGAAAGAGAATCCCCATACGTCCAAGCCTTCCCATGGAGAGAAAAATGCATATATGAGGCCCACCTTTCCATCCAAAGATCTCCCATCCTAGCCATCCATTTCTCATCTCCTCCGTTGGAATCGAAGCTAAGGAGCTAAGGAACCCATAGGAGCAAGAAGATCGAAAGGTGGGTGTTTGGTTAAAGTAGTTTTCATGTTTTTAAGATGGGCCAAGTGAGGCCAACCGATCAATGGTTTGGATCTCACTTGGGACCCTAAGATGTAGTCGATGGCCCACTAGGATCATCATGATCATTCCATGATGGGGCCATTCTCCATGGACCCTATCATGATGTTTATTTTCTTGCATTATAAAGGTCATCTAGACCGTCCATATTGGTGGGGAAAGCATCTCCATCGTTGATTTTCAATTGCATTGGACCCACGTGTAAAGGGATCCATTTGATGTATCATTTCTTAAAAGGGAGGGCTCATAGTGGCGGAGCCCTCCATCATAAGCATGTCCCACTCTCTCTCTCTCTCTCTCTCTCTCTTCTTCTTCTTCTTCTTCTTCTTTTTTATTATTTTGTGTGATGATTTGGCCGTGTGGCCCACTTGAATGGAACCCATCATGGGGTAAGTATTTTACCCAAGCCGTCTATGAGTCGGGTCCACCTTATGTGTGTTGTACCCACACCATTCATCATGTGGTGGCCCACTTGAATATAGCCCAAAGGTGTGAGGAACATCCAGCGTCCAGGGACGCTGGACGTCTCTGTGAAAACATAATTTTTAGCTTGGTTACAAGCTTGTGGGATAACCCACTCATACACACCCTACCTTGATGTATGTATTAAATTCACACCGTCTATCCTGTACACCAACTCATTTTAGGCGTTAAGCTAGAAAATGAGGTTGATCGGAGCATCTAGTGGGCCATAACTTAGTAAATAGTGATCTCCACCATTTAAAGTTTCCCAGATTTTTCTATACGCTGAAAAATGCCCAATATTGGACTTGATGGATAAGTTATGGAGTATACAATCCCATGGTTGGGATGGATTTTCTGAATGTAGGTCCCACCTGTGAAAAACCACAGGTAGACCAATTTTTTTTAAAAAAAATGCTTAAGAGGCAGCAGGCGCTGCCCCCTCTGACACAGCAACAACCGCACGCTGCTGCACGTGCGACGGGAGGGCGGACAACCACCCATGGCTCCAGCCGTGGGCCCCACCATGATGTGTATTTTCCATCCAACCCATTCATATGGTGGGCCACCCCTGAGGTGAGCCCCCCTCCAAAGATGGGTCCCATCTGGTGTTCAGGTGGCCCACATTAGTGGCAACAGTGGGATAGGGTGGCTGCCTTTGAAATTATTTCTGGGCCCACAGAAGTTTTGAAACAAGATAAAATTTATGTTTTCCTTTCACTCAGGTCCGTGTGACCTTGTTAACGGGTTGGATGGCATTTAAACATGGTGGTGGACCCCACGTGGAGCCCACAATGATGTATGTTTTATCTCCACCGTCTGCCTGGACGGTGGAGCCATTGATGCATGTGTTTTATTCATACTGTCAATTGACAGTGGGGCCCACCATGATGTATGTGTTGCATCCAGTCTGTCTACCCATTTTGAAAACTCATAACATGAGCTAAAGAATGAGTCAGATCCTTAGCTCATGTGGACCCACTGTGATGCATGTGTTGCATCCAAACCATCTATCCATTTTAAAAGCACATAACATGAACTAAAGAATGAATTAGATCCTTAGCTCATGTAGACCCCCACCGTGATACGTGTATTGCATCCAAACCGTCTATCCATTTTAAAAGCTCACTTTATTGTATGAGCTAGAAAATGAGCCAGATCCATAGTCCAAGTGGACCCCACCTTGGCATGTTTTGAGGCCCATCTTAATGTAATTGTAGTAGTTCATTGGGGTCCACTTTGATGTGGATGTAAGGCCCTTGTCATAGGGTCATTCGATATATTTACGGCCTATGGTTGAGACCCACTTTGATACATATGTAAGGCCCATGGGTCGAGGCCCATTTAATGTATTATAAGGCCTATGGGATTAGGCCATTTGATGTATTCTAAGACCCATGGGACTATACCCATTTTTGGGCATTTAAGGCCCATGGGTTAAGGTCCATTGAGATGTACCAGGACCTATGGGTTGAGGCCCATTTGATGTGCATATGGGGTCCAATTGGTGTGGCCCATTTGTTACATATAAGACCCATAAGATTAGGCCCATTTGATGCAATCTAAGGCCCACGAGTTTTGACCCATTGCAATGCACACAAGGCCCATTGGTGCGGCCCATTGACGTGGCCCACTTGATGAATAAAAGGCCCATATGATATGGCCCATTTGATGTATTTAAGGCCCAATGGGATGTACCTAAGGTCCATTACAATGTGTGATCCCAACATGGATTATGTAATGATGTTTACGATGATCGTGCCTTGGGAGCAATGTTGGTTTGACTTCCACATTACTAGTATAATGTTGGTTGGATGTCCACATTATGACTCTCCCTAGGGCCCATCGTTAAGCCCGTACTTGTTACGTATAGGCCGTCTAGACCCATCTGTGTTGTAAGGATAGTTCATTACTTTATTACATGTTTAGTATAGTTCCATGACTCACGATCATACGCATCAAATGTATGCTTGATATGAGAGGTGACTGATCATAGCATATGCCTTCGGGCAAGTTGTTTATGGGTTCCCGGTTAGGCGGTGTTGCCCTACATGAGCGCACGATATGAGCAGGATTTGCTGCATGACTGGATAGCGTGATTCATGCATTCGCATTGTGTGATATGATTACTATACACTCTAGCGACATCAGGGCCGTAGTCTCCACAGGTGTATCGTGGTTGGCAGGATATGATTCTAGAAATCTTATTCTACATGGGGTGCTGTAGATATCCCTAGGTGAAAGTCCCTAAACCCTTATGGTACTAAGAGATTGCTCCAACGTCTAGATTGAGTGGGTGCAGAGCGCTGAGTGCAGATTTCCAAAGCTAGGTAGGGTTTGACCAACTCATGGAATAGGTCCGCTATCGACGAGCTGAGCCCGATATTGGTAGGCGGATAGTGAGGTATCTTCCACTTACCTTATTACGCGTGATGAGGCGGCGATCTAGTTTAAAGTGTACTAGACTCCGGTGATATCCCAGATTTGAGTTGTATTGATATGTGGACTTAGATGAGGATTGTATGGTTGACTTGCATTTTGTACCTCATGGCCTTGGTACGGCTAATAGTATTCATGGATCCATCATCATATTTTACATTACTCTAATATTACATGATCATATTACTACCATGCGCACACACTTTCACCACCCTCTAAGCTTTCCTTAAGCTTCTGCACGACCGTTGCGTGCAAGTGACGGTGGGGCACAGCAGCGCTAAGCTAGGAGCGCTTTGCAGATCATTTTGGAAATTTTGGTCTATCATCATTGTATTTCCCTTTATGCTCATTATACTTGTAAAGTTTTTTATCATAGTAAAAATGTAATGGAGTTTTTAGTTGTTGTTTGTGGGTTATGCCTTTGGTTATGCTTATCACGAATCAAACTGATGTTGAAAATCCTCCTCGTAGCATCCTAAGATTGGAACCTGGCGAATGGGAGTTGAGAATCGAGAATGGTGTTTTATGGAGGCTGTCGACGCTAGATTCGGTGATCGAGAATTTTGTGAGCCCGATTTACTAGTTTGGGGCATGACAGAAGTTGGTATCAGAGCATAACTTGGGAATAACCGAGAACAACATTACATGTCTGCTATGAATTAAAATGACCAAGTTCTGAAGTTCGAATAGCCTAGCGATCTTTTATTATCTACCCTTAACGTACGTGCCTTCGAGAGCTTTTAAAAGTTGATAGGCGCCTTCTCTCTTTCCCATAGGACATGGCACGTGGGAGAGTGACCCGATCGACTCCTGCATCACCACCTGAGGATCTCACTCTACCACTTGTGGCTACCCCCTACTACCTACGATGCCCACCCCACCACCAGAGGTTCCTACTGCCTATCCTGAGAATGCTGCTCCTCCACCAGAGACCGGTACGGACCCAACCATATCCGTGAGTGCCTCCTAGTTGCAGCAGATGTTACAGGCTGTGATGGTTGCACTTCAGGGGCAGGGCAGGTACCCCATTGTTTCACCAGCCCAGGCAGAGCAGGAGCGCGCGAGCGCCCTCCTTCTTGAGTTTCAACGGCTCAATCCCCCACGTTTTCAGGGTGAGCCAGACCCGAAGGTAGCTGAGAGATGGTGCGCCGATGTAGAGAAGATATTCGAGACGATGGGATGTACGACTGAGCGACGAGTTCGATTAGCCATGTTTCTTCTCCATGGTGAGGCTTAGCATTGGTGAATATTTGTAACGCCTCGGAAAAATCCGTACTGAGACCCGAGTACCAACTCGATCAGAAATCACTTAGGATTAATTCCTTTAGAAAATAAGTGTAAGTTAACTAGCGCTACGCTAGTTTAGCTGTGAAATTAGCATCAATCGCTTTAAATATGTTCTGTAAGATCCAAAACTTGTAGAATCAATGACGCTATAATACCCTGAAACCTAGGATCAAACTCTAAACCCGTTTGCTCTCAGGAACCCTTTGAAACTTCGTATTTGATTTAGACTGCGCATCAAAAGTTCGATGTCTACAATCTTAGACGGTTATGACCGCTTAGCTGGACTTGACAATCATTTCAAAAATCAAGCCCAACTGATGCTCTAAGGCTATTTCATTGAGCTTGAAGTGAAGAGAGTGAGAAATGGGTAAAGATTTAAAATTTTAATTCAAATTTGGCACAAGTCTTTGCACGTTATTATTAAGCATTCTGACCGTTAGAATTTAGCCAAATTTCACCCTCGGATCAGGAAAAATTTCTCTTTCATATCATGAGACTTGTAGACCTGATTTAGGTACGACGACCACTGAAATAAAACTGGACCGCCACGTGTGATCTGCGAACTCTATCAAACTAAAAACTTGGTGTGGAAAACATCCAGTGATCATGATCTTAAGTCCGATCGCGTTCGGCTAGGGGACCTCCCGAAACGCTCTTTTGGATCGAAACAGCCCCGATTTGGCTATAACCCATGTACACTTTGTTCCCAAGTCTATTTAGGTTATGTTTTAGCCTATATAAGGGCTTTAAACCCTCTCACAACCCTCCCATCTGAATTTGCAACAAACCCTAGATAGAGAGAGAGAGAGAGAGAGAAAGTGACAGACTTGTGGGAGAGATTTCCCTCCACTTGCACCAGCTTTCGCTCATATCGAAGCACCGCATCCCAATCACTTTTTCGGTGATTTCCAATGTACTCTTAGGTAAGAAAACCCTAACCACTTACTGTTTTAGGGATTTCTTCGATTCATTATCTAAATAGCTTATGTATCTTGTGTATTAGGTCGCATTTATGCCGGTGACGAAGCGTATACATCCTATTCGAACTAATACGTGTCTAGGGCAAAAGGTGAGGATTTTAGACGCTTTGATTGACTGATTTCAAAGCTTTCAATGTCGTTTAATAGTAGATTATCGACGGCAACACCGTTTGACATGTAGAACATACTGTCCGTTTTCTGTTTCGTAAACATATAAAAAATATGAGATTTAGGGCATTTTAGTCATTTGTAGGAAATACTGTTTACATCTACATTTTTCTGAAACGTTTGCCATGGTTATTTGTCGTGTTAGGATATTAGGAATGTGTGTATGATCTGTTTGGCGAAGAGATTCACCCAAATGAGCACTTTGAGTCGACATACGCTATGTAGACTGAAGTGTGTAGGCTAAGTGTTTGTATAAATGTTTGTATTTGTATGTATTGAGTAGATGGTGTTGTGAATGAGTTTTGAGATTGAATTCTCAAGTAATATTCTGATGTAAATGATTTCCATCATGTTGGCTATATGTATTGATTTCATTATATACATGAAATGCATGTGTTGGATGATTTGCTTAAGTTGTATGTTATAACATGTGTCAACATGCTTACATTATTGTATTTCATTTCTGTTACTCTCATATGATTATTGATGTTTATATTCAAATGTTTGGGGCTATACGTTAGTCCAGGCAGTCAGTAATGGATTGAATTCATGGTTGGCTTCTATTTGCCACAAAGGATGCGTCGATGAACGCAAGTCGTGTTTTGAGTTGGCGGCAGTGGTTAGGCCACACGAAGTGTTTCATGCACTTCATGTCGTTCGACTTAAGATGCGCTCGTACTAGCAGAGCCCGTCAAATAACCCGAATGGCCATTGTATGTTCACCCTGTATGAGTCATAACTGCTTGAACTTAGGGTACTGAACTTACCATTGGAAACCCTGTTAACCATGGTACCCTGATCCATAAAGACTCATGAGTTGGGCATGGTGGTATAGAACACCGTGGTCTAGCTGTCGGCCTACGCTGGGGCCAGAAACCTCCCCGTAGTGACCAGTGAGCACCTATGACTCGTGAGCCGATTGTGGTGGTATGGGACACTACATTTGAGCTGTCGGCCTACTCTAATTGGTGACGAGCCCTTTGTAGTGACCGCGAACGTATTCTAAGCCTACGGTAGGAGATGACCCTTCCGTAGCGACGAGAGTACATTAGGCCTGTATTGATAAGGTGATGGGGGAGTGGTGCAACGAGTGCGAGCAACAGCCCTGACAACCCTTGAAGCGACCTACAAATACAACTTCATATGAGATTTCTAGGAGTGACGACTCTAGACAGGATCTGTGTTGGGATTGATATAAGGGAAATACCTTAGTTTCCCAATACTGCTGAATGAAAGGACTAATAACAACTTGGTAATCATTATCCATATCGCATTACATGTGCGTGGAAGATGTGGAGCAGTGAGGAACGCAAGCATGCCACGGGCATAAGATGGTGCCGTAAGAGGGAGTATGTTGGTAAGGGAATCCATCATGTCATTTCATGCTTGCATTAACAACAATACCTAGGGATGGTTGATTGTTTGCTTTACTATTAACGCGTGATTGATTTGATAACATGCTAATCTTTGCTCTATTATTCCACTGAGTTGATCACTCACTCCCACGTTACGGGATGGTGTTTTCAACACCACCAGACCCTGTTTTAGATGCAGGTGATGAGGCGATTTAGGACGCAGAGCCGAATTACTAGAAGGATCAGGATGAGTTTTCATATATGCAGTTCTCCGACGGTTTTACGTAGGTGGGCTGGATCGGCAGGACATGCTAGTGGACTATCACTTGACATTTATTTCTTACTTTATGACATGTATATGAGACTCAGTGATGTATACATACTTTGGAGACAGTTTGAAATTATATTATTTTCGTACAGTGATATATATATTTTTCAGTCTTCCGCTTGCATTTTATAACTGGATCTGGAGTATGAATTGCAGTTTTAGTATAATCTTACTCATGTGAATGTTTTAACTCAAACAACATTGAATCATAATCATATTTTTTGCATAAGTGATGGTCTGGAACTCGGGAGTAGGGTTTCTACACGACCCCGGATCTTTAGGGTGTTACAAGTTGGTATCAGAGCATGATTTGGATTAAACCGGACTTGGGTTATGGCCACACGACGTACGTTGTCGCCCCTTTGACTTAAGTGGGTGAGAGAAAAATCTAGAAACACTCGTAGGAATTCAGTTTCGCCAATAGGCGAAGTCTACTCAAATCGATCGTTTTGATCGAGTCCATAACGTATCTTTGGTCATGTGAATCGACCTAAGTCGCCTCTAGGTCATTATTTGGTGTGTTTGAGATGATCCCAAAAGAATTTTAAACTCAGAAATGCATGTCCTTGTGTCATTGGGCAACCACGACCCTTACACTCAATCTCAAGGCTTAAAAACCCCTTTTCATCCAATTCCTTCAGAATCTTTCCTTTCACCACCCCATTCTTCAACTTTTTCTAAGTCCTTTCATACTACACATAAATCCTAATGTGTGAAGGATAGTGAATCATACTTAAACAAAATTTTTACTATAAATAGTAAATATATGTAAGAATTGGACTTTTGGAAATTTCAATTATGAAATATCTTATAATAAATGGGTTAGATGGATGGATTAGCCTCTCCTACCCCAAAATCATATGCTACATGATATATAAACTCATTTTTTTTTACAAATTGGCCCCTATAAACTCATTCTGGTTTATAAATTGGCCCCGAAACACCCCAAACGGAGTCATGGGCCTATCTAGGCTAAAAGACAATGAACCAGGGTGGATCCCACATATATTTAGGACCTCTAGGGTAGGGGGAACCCAGCCCACATGGCCGACATTACCAGTTTGCAAGTTCGTCGTACGATGGGCCCCACTCGGGCTAAATTTCGGGCCGACGCCCTTAAATGGTTAGGACACCCCCTACACGTGGGACGTCCCTCAAAACCCCCCAAAAACCCTACCTCCTTCAAATTTCACGTTCCCAAGCTCTCCCTTTTGCATTTTTTTTGCTGTCTCCCTCTCAAATCTCGGTGTTAAACCTCTCCCATCCCATTTTCTGCTAAAACCGACACTGACCCATCGTCCACAGTAGTAGGAAGTCCCCTCTCTCTCCCTTCTCATCGATTGGAGCTCCTACACCCTCCATTGAAGGCTAAATTTCGTGTGAGCCTCCATTCCCACTTATTTTACTCTTTTCCATTTAAAAATCCAGCCTTTGGGAGATGATCTACCCCTCTACAGGGCCTAGATTCGTTTCAGATCATTTGGGCAGCCATTTCTCCCCATATCCCACATTTTCCATGGCTTTTATTGAGGCTATTTTAGCCTTTTTCTCTTTCTCCACCATCCTCTCTCTCATGGGAAAGAGGAAGACCGCCGTCGATGAAGCTGGGCCTAGTCACCCTTCACGATCAAGGAAATCGAGAGGTGACGCTGCTAGCTCAAGCGTCGCCGCTAGTCCAAGTGTTGGCAGAGAGCTACATACGAAGCGAGATTTGGATCCCCGTGCTCACATAAGGCGTACACTGTTAGCAGACTTGGCTCATGGTGCTTATACTGATCGTAAGGTTCTGTTTGAGGCGCATGTGGATAGGCGGCTCTTTGGTGAATTTCTGTTGTTTGAATGTATTGAGGCTGCCAGTTGGGGTCCATTTTTTGAAAGCCCAGTCTCGTGCGAACATGAACACTGTTCGTGCCTTCTATGTCATATCCGGGATCCTACGTTGGAGCCATTATAGTTCCGAATTCCCTTTGATAGAGATCAGGAAGCCATGATCGATGTTCGGTTGATAGCTCACATTCTGAAGGTGCCTCTTGGTGAAGTTCATCCAAGTGCTAAGAATCTGAAGAGTGTTCATGAGCGAAATCGCCACACCAGCTTCTTATGTGGTGGTTTGGTTCCGTGACAGCGTAACAAGAGCCTCTTAGTGTCCCATATGTCGGATGATTTTCACCTGCTGCATCACATTTGCATGTTCAATGTGTATCCTAGGTCGACCAACCGCAGTGAATGTACGCATCTCATGGTCGATTTCTTGTATCAAGTGGGCCAGGGAGAGAATGTATGCATGGCCACCTTTGTGTTGCGACAGATCGTCCTCATAGCGAAGTTGAGAAGAATGTCTGAGTCACTTCCTTTTGGCCGGCTCATATGTAAGATCGCGCTTGAGTTTGCTTACAGGCTCGGGCCGGAGATGCCTGTGCCGATTCACTTCATTAATGAGGCTACCATGAACTAGATGAAGATCGGGCCTTGACAGCGTGAGGCTCAGCTCGATGATGATAGTGAAGGCGAATATGATAGCGAAGAGGATGCTAGTGAAGAAGAGGCTGGGGCAGAAATAGAGGAAGAAGTCCAGGAAGAAGAAGAAGAGGAGGCTCAGGATACTGATAAGAGTCCTCCTATTGCGACTCGGGCTACTAGGGATGCTCATATAGCCCGACTTGAGGAGAGTCAGGTTGCCTTGTGACGGGAAGTCCAGGAATTTTGGGCCAAAGTGAAACAAGATCTCGAAGATACCAATGCCGTCATGAAGCAAAAATTTGTCAAGGTGACTCGCATCTTGAAGGCTATCCTGTGTTGCGTGCAGGATAAGGGCGCCCCTCCTCCATCGCTAGACTCGGATTAGCGATTAGTTATTAGATGTTGTTGGTTGTAGTTAGGTTGCTTCCTGCTTTCTGTGTGTAAGCCTGAGAAGGCTAGTAGTTAGCTTATGTTGTAGTTGTAGCTTTGACTGGTTTAGTTTCCCATGTGTTTCTTGTCATGATGCATGTAAAGATATATCTCTTGTATTGTGACAATTTTGATTTAATGAAATACATGGAGTTTATTTGGCTTGTTATGTGAATGATTGTGTGATGGTGTGTTTGTGCTATTGTTGTAACTGACGAGGTTGCCCCCTATTTTTGAATATAGGAAATGCCGCCTAAGATTACACGGAGCACGGCACGACTTATATTGGGAGAGCCTATGGATCGGGTTCCTTCCCAGATCGATGAGCATGCAGACCCTGCTGTGGGCCCGATTCCTGAGACCGCACATGAGTCTCAGCCTTCTACAGGTCCTGCAGTTGGACCACCGCCTTTCACATCGCCTGTCAGAGAGCAGCATCGTGCGTCCTCCTCGACGCAGTATGTGCCATAGCCCGCTCCACCTCCTGATAGGTTTGAGCAGTTGATGGTCATGATACAACAGCAGCTCTTGACTACGATAGCAGGGGATCTAGCCCAGGGTGGGAGTGCGACTCCACCTGCACCATCTGTGCATCCAGCTGAGGATGCTGGTACTTCGACTCAGAATGAGGGCATGACTCATACTGTACCATCTGCTTACCTTACGGGGCATACTGCTGACTCACGGGGCCTTCTTGAGCGATTCCAACGCTTGCCGCCTCCTACTTTTACGGGTTCTCACAGACCCGAGGAGGCTGAGTATTGGCTCAACCGTGTGTCGAAGATTCTGAGGATGCTACACTGCTCGGAGTCAGAGCAGGTTGAGTTGGCTACATTCATGTTCGAGCGGGAGGCCATTCTATGGTGAGATAGTGTGTTGCGGATAGTTACAGTCGACTACATCTAGACTTGGGCAGCGTTCGAGTTCCGTTTCCACGAGAAATACTAGCCCCAGACTTACAGGCACGAGCGGGAGAACGAGTTTCTCCACCTCAGGCAGGGAGGCATGTCAGTCACCGAGTATGAGCATCGGTTTACTGAGTTGGGCACATACGTCCTGACGATACTTGCTGACGAGCAAATGCGCATACGACACTTTTTTGAGGGCTTACGACCGGACATACGGTCGAAGATGTGTTGTGTCAGCATACCCTCTTACGCAGAGTTGATACACATGTCCATGAAGGCAGAGCAGGATGTTAATTGACTGGAGCGATCTCGTGGCCTTATTGTTCTTAGGCCACGACCGGATATGCAGGACAGGCCATTTGCAGGCAAGAGGCCTCGCATCGACCCTCCTCCTATGGTTACAGTGCCAGTACCCCCGATGAGGGGTCCTGATGTGTCGTGTATGTATTGTGGGTGATCGGGTCACACAGTAGGGAGTTATTTTGCTCGAATGCGGGATAGTGGATTTTCACCACCGCAGAAGATCGACCGTCCAGGCCCACAGGCTTTATCAGCTCCACCTTTATGATTGGCTCCTGCGCACCCTTCCTTCAGACCTCCCGCATCTCAGTTCAGGCCACCTCAACGGCCCATGGTACCTCGGCCGAACCGTCCATAGTAGGCTCGGGTACATGCTTTGACAGCAGAGGCAACCGAGACAGAGACTGCTCAGCCTTTGGCCTTTGAGGTCACCGCCCATATTGGAGGTACTCTTATACTCGTGATAGTGAATACAGGATTCGTGCTTTCTTTGATATCGCATTCCATAGTCAGGCGCCTTGGGCTACCAACTATTCAGATGGATGGAGTGCGAGTTCTTTCGGCTCACGGGACTTTTTCTGATGCCACCCTGATGTGCGAGGGTTGCTTGGTGGATTTAGGAGGTAGGACGATGGCTCTTGATCTTATTGTTGACCCCTCTCTTGTGTATCTCGACGTCATTCTTGGCATGGATTGGTTGACTTTAGGGAGGGCCGAGATTGACTGCGAGACCCGTATGGTGACAATATACGAGCCAGAGGGCACGCCTTTTACATTTTCAGTGCGGGTAAATCTCCCCTTCCGCATACTTAGCTACGCTTCTTTACTACGGGACGCTGATGCCCCGACACTTGAGCATACGCCAGTTGTCCGTGATTTTGGGGATCTGTTCAGGAAGATTCCTGATTTGCCGCCTCAGCGAGAGATCGATTTTACTATCGATCTGGTGCCTGGTTCCACGTCCGTCTCACTGCCGACGTATCGCATGTACCGTGTGAGATGGAGGAGTTGAGGAAATAGATTGATGATCTGTTGGAGGTTAGTTTCATTCGACCGAGTGTGTCTCCTTGGGGAGCACCAGTACTGTTCGAGAAGAAGAAGGATGGTTCTATGCGATTGTGTATTGATTATCGCTGGCTAGACCAGATTACGGTGAAGAACCGATATCCCTTGCCCAGGATAGACGACTTGTTTGATCAGTTGAGAGGGGCGCAGTACTTCTCGAAGATTGATCTTCAGTCAGGGTATCACCAGTTGCGCGTCAGGGATGAGGACGTGCAGAAGAAAGCCTTTAGGACCAGCTTTGGCCACTACGAGTTCCTTGTGATGTCGTTCGGTCTCACGAACGCACCAGCTGTGTTCATGGATCTGATGAACAGGGTATTTCGGTCATTCCTCTATCGATTCGTTATTGTGTTCATAGACGACATTTTGGTATACTCCAGGAGTCGAGACGAGCATGAGGAGCATTTGCTATTGGTCCTGGATACACTCAGACAGCATCAGTTGTTCGCACAATACAAGAAGTGCGACTTCTAGAAGCAGGAAGTGAAGTTCCTGGGACACGTGGTGTCCAAGGATGGCATGACAGTTGACCTGGCTAAGGTAGCTATGGTATAGGACTGGGAGCAGCCTAGTTCTGTCACTGAGGTGTGGAGTTTCTTGGGTCTTGTTGGCTATTATAGACGTTTCATTCGAGATTTCTTAAAGATCGCCAGACCTCTATCTCAGTTGACAAGGAAGGATGTGAAGTTCGCCTGGAATGACAAGGCGGAGTCAGCTTTTCAGGAGCTGAAGGACAGGCTTACGTCCTCTCCTGTGCTAGTATTGCCAGAGCAAGGGGTTAGATACACGATATATACTGACGCGTCTAGCATTAGTTTGGGTTGTGTCCTTATGCAGAAGGACAGGGTAATTTCGTATGCCTCGAGACAATTAAGGAAGCACGAGGAGAATTACCCTACACACGACCTTGAGTTGGCAGCCGTCATTTTTGCATTGAAGCTCTAGAGACATTACCTCTACGGAGAGGAGTTCAAGCTCTTTTACGACCACAAGAGCCTCAAGTATATATTCACGTAGCGAGACTTGAATATGAGGCAGCGGCGATGGATGGAGACTTTGAAGGACTTCAAGTTTGAAGTCTCCTACCATTTGGGTAAGGCGAACCTTGTGGCTGACGCGTTGAGCCGCAAGAAGGCGATAGAGTTTGCGTCTCCGCTGATGGTTGCTGAGTGGGACATGGTTGAGTTTTTACGAGACTTTGAGCAAAAACTCACTATGGAGGAGCCATATGAGTTTATCGCACATGTGCAGGTACGATCTTTTATCGATGACAGAGTCATCGCTGCGCAGAGGGATGATGAGCGTCTGATTGAGCTTCGAGAGCAGGCCAGTGATGATACAGACGCCGAGTGACGAGTTGGCACAGATGGGGGCTTACGTTATCGTGGCCGCCTATGCGTCCCAGACATCCCTGACTTGAGACGAGAGATTCTCGAGGCTGCGCACAGTTCCAGGCTTGCGATGCATCTGGGCAGCACTAAGATGTATTGTGACTTGAGGAGGACTCATTGGTGGGATGGTATGAATACCTATATCGGAGAATTTGTGTCCCGTTGTCTCACTTGCCAGCAGGTGAAGGCAGAGCATCGCCGACCACCTGGACTCTTTCATCCTATGCCTATAGTTCAGTGGAAGTGGGATTTCATTTCCATGGATTTCATCTCGGGACTGCCGAAGACAAGAAAGGGACATGATTCTATTTGGGTGATCGTCGACCGTCTGACGAAGTCGGCGCACTTCTTACTGATCAGAGTTACGAACTCTGCAGATGAGTTACCCAGGCTGTATATCAGAGAGATCGTGCATCTGCATGGAGTTCCCTTGGAGATCGTGTCGAACAAAGACACGCGCTTTACTTCTATTTTCTAGACTCGCATTCAGGAGGCTATGGGTGTGAAGTTGAAGTTCAGTACTGCCTTCCACCCACAAACAGAGGGACAGACAGCGGGTGAACCAGATTCTAGAGGACATGTTGCGGGCTTGCGCATTGAACTTCAAGGACAGTTGGGATGATTGTCTTGCATATGCGGAGTTCGCGTACAACAACAGTTTTCAGGCGAGTATCGGTATGGCACCGTATGAGGCTTTGTATGGGCAACCTTGCTGAGCACCGCATTGCTGGGCAGAGGTCAATGAGCGCAGATTGATTGGCACAGAGTTAGTGCAGGCGACGTCGGAGAAGATTGACATCATTAGACGCCGGCTTCTCACAGCGCAGAGTAGACAGAAGAGTTATGCCGATACGAGACGGTGCCCGCTCGAGTTCGGGGTTGGGGATCATGTATTTTTGTGCATTTTTCCTATGAAGGGAGTCCTTCGGTTCGGGAAGAAGGGGAAACTAGCACCGCGATTCATTGGTCCGTTTCAGATTCTCGACTGTGTGGGTGCAGTGGCTTATCTCAAGCTTTGCCTACGCCTCTCGCGAGCGTTCACCACGTATTCCATGTTTCTATGTTGAAGAAATACATTTCTGATCATTCCCATATCACTAGATGGGAGCAGGTGCTGTTAGGAGAGGATGTTACATATATACTGCGACCGGTGCGCATACTAGACAGGAAGGAGCAAGTACTGCGTAGCAAGGTCATCCCCCTTGTGAAGGTGTTGTGGACGCATCACTCTGAGGAAGAGGCTACCTGGGAGACAGAAGCCGAGATCAGAAAGAACTACCCACAGCTTCTCGAGGAGTACGAAAAGGTACAAATTTTGAGGATGAAATTTATTGTTAAGGGGGATAGATTGTAACGCCTCGAAAAAATCCGTACTGAGACCCGAGTACCAACTCGATCAGAAATCACTTAAGATTAATTCCTTTAGAAAATAAGTGTAAGTTAACTAGCACTACGCTAGTTTAACTGTGAAATTAGCATCAATCGCTTTAAATACATTTTGTAAGACCCAAAACTTGTAGAATCAATGACGTTATAATACCTTGAAACCTAGGATCAAACTCTAAACCCGTTTGCTCTCAGGAACCCTTTGAAACTTCGTATTTGATTTAGACCGCGTGTCGAAAGTCCGATGTCTACAATCTTAGATGGTTATGACCGCTTAGCTGGACTTGACAATCATTTCGAAAATCAAGACCAACCAATGCTCTGAGGCTATTTCATTGAGCCTGGAGTGAAGAGAGTGAGAAATGGGTAAAGATTTAAAATTTTAACTCAAATCTGGCATGAGTCTTTGCGCGTTATTATTAAGCGTTCTGACCGTCAGAATTCAGTCAAATTTCACCCTCAGATCAGGAAGAATTTCTCTTTCATATCATGAGACTTGTAGACCTGATTTAGGTACGACGACTGCTGAAATGAAACTAGACCGCCACGTGCAATCTGCGAACTCTATCGAACTGAAAACTTGGTGTGGACAACATCCAATGATCATGAGCTTAAGTCCGATCGCGTTCGGCCAGGGGACCTCCCGAAATGCTCTTTTGGATCGAAACAGCCCCGATTTGGCTATAACCCAAGTATACTTTGTTCCCAAGTCTATTTAGGTTATGTTTTATCCTATATAAGGGCTTTAAACCCTCTCACAACCTTCCCATCCAAATTTGCAACAAACCCTAGACAGAGAGAGAGAGAGAGAGAGAAAGTGAGAGAAAGTGAGAGACTTGTGGGAGAGATTTCCCTCCACTTACACCAGCTTTCGCTCATATCGAAGCACCGCATCCCAATCACTTTTTCAGTGATTTTCAACACACTCTTAGGTAAGAAAACCCTAACCACTTGCTATTTTAGAGATTTCTTCGATTCATTATCGAAATAGCTTATGTATCTTGTGCATTAGGTCGCATTTACGTCGGTGATGAAGCGTATACATCCTATTCGAACTAATACGCGCTAGGGCAAAAGGTGAGGATTTTAGACGCTTTGATTGACTGATTTTAAAGTTTTCAATGTCGTTTAATAGTAGATTATCGACGGCAACACCGTTTGACATGTAGTACATACTGTCCATTTTCTGTTTCGTAAATGTATGGAAAATATGAGATTTAGGGCATTTTAGTCATTTGTAGGAAATACTGTTTACATTCACATTTTGCTAAAATGTTTTCCATGGTTATTTGTTGTGTTAGGATATTAGGAATGTGTGTATGATCTGTTTGGCGAAGAGATTCGTCCAAATGCACACTTTGAGTCGACGTACACTATGTAGACTAAAGTGTGTAGGCTAAGTGTTTGTATAAATGTTTATATTAGTATGTATTGAGTAGATAGTGTTGTGAATGAGTTTTGAGATTGAATTCTCAAGTAATATGTAACACCCTGGATTTTTGCCAACCTAGGATTAGACGTCCTTAGGCAATGGTTCAACCAAAACACATTGGTAACTGCTCAGAACCCAATTCCATAGCCAAAGAAATCACTTAGGATTAATTCCTTTAGAAACTACGCATAAGTTAGCTAGCACTACGCTGGAGTAGCTGTGAAATTGTCCCTGATCACTTTAAATATGTTCTACAAGACCCAAAACTTATAGAACCAATGATGCTATAACATCCTAAAACCTTGGATCAAACTCTAAACCCGTTTTCTCTCAGGAACTCTTTGAAACTTTGTATTGGATCTAGACCGCGCGTCGAAAGTCCGATACCTACAATCTTAGACCGTTATGACCGCTTGGCTGGACTTGACAATCGTTTCGAAATTCAAGGCCAACCAACGTTCAGAGGCTATTTCATTGAGCCTGGAGTGAAGAGAGTGAGAATAGGGTTAGATTTGAAAATTTTAATTCAAATCTGGCACGTGACTTGATGCGTTATTATTAAGCATTTTGATCGTCAGAATTCAGCCAAATTACACCCTCGGATCAGGAAAAATTTCTCTTTCATATTATTAGACTTGTAGACCTGATCTAGGTGCGATGACCGCTGAACTGAAACTGGACCGCCACGTGCGATCTGGGAACTCTACCGGTCTGAAAACTTGATGTGTGCTAGATCCAGTATACATGAGCTTAAGTCCGACCGCGTTCGGCCAGGGGACCTCTAGAAATGCTCTTTTGGACCAGAACAGCTCCGATTTGGTTAGACCTTAAGTAAACATTGTTCCCAAGCCTAATTTGAAAATTTTTAAGCTTATAAAAGGGGTTTAAACTCTCACTTCTCTCACCCATCCGAATTTGCTAGAAACTCTAGCAGAGTGAGAGAAAAAGTGAGAGATTGTGAGAGTGTGGGAGGGATCTTCCTGCCACCTGCTGCTGCTGCTGTACGTGCTTAAGCGGCGTATTCCAATCACTTTTTCGGTGATTCCACCGCATTTCTAGGTAAGGAAAACCCTAACCATTTGCTGATTTAGTATTCCGTCAATTCCATTAGCAGTGTAGCTTATGTAGCTTGTGTATTAGGTTGCCTGATCGCCGTAGACGAAGCGTATACGCTTCGGTCGGAACGATACACATCTAAAGTAAAAGGTGCGGATTTTAGATGCTTTGATTGGCTGTTTTCAATGCTTTTAATGTCGTTTAATAGTAGATTATCGACGGCAACGCCGTTTGACATGTACAACATGTTGTCTTTTCCTATTTCGTAAGCAGACGAAAAATATGAGATTTAGGGCATTTTAGTCATTTGTAGGAGATACTGTACACATCCGTATTTTGCTGAAACAGTTGACATGGCTTTTTGTCGCCTTAGGATATTAGGAATGCGTGCATAATCATTTTGGCGAAGAGATTCGCCCAAATGCGCACTTTGAGTCGACATACGCTATGTAGACTTAAGTGTGTAGACTAAGTGTTTGTATAAATGTTTGTATTAGTATGTATTGAAGTAAATGATGTTGTAAATTTGTTTGAGATTGAATTCTCAAATAATATGCTGATGTAAATGATTTCCTTCATGGTGGCTATATGTATGATTTCATTATATGTATGAGATGCATGTGTTAGATGATTTACTTAAGTTGTATGTCATAATATGTGTTAACATGCTCACATTGTTGTAATGCATTTCCATTACTTTTATATGATTGAAGAAGTGGATTCACAAATTTTTGGGACTATACCTAGTCCAGGCAGTCGGTAACCGAGTAAATTCGTGGTTGGCTTATCTTTTCCACGAAGGACGCGTCGATGAACGCGAGTCGTGTTTTGGGTTGGCGGTAGTGGTTAGGCCACACAAAGTGTTTCATGCACTTCATGTCGTTCAGCTTGAGATGCGCTCGTACTAGTCGAGCCCGTCAAGTAACCCGACCGGACATTGTATGTTCACCATGTATGTCTCATAACTGCTTGAACCCAGGGTACTGAACTTACCATTGGAAACCCTGTCAACCATGGTACCTTGATCCACAAAGACTCATGAGCCGGACATGGTAGTATGGGACACCGTGGTCGAACTGTTAGCCTACGCTGGGGCTACAAACCTCCCTGTAGTAACCAGTGAGCACATTGACTCGTGAACAGATTATGGTGATATGGGACACTATATTCTAGCTGTCGACCTACACTGATCAGGCGACGAGCCCTTTGTAGTGACCGCGAGCGTATTCTGAGTCTACGGGAGGCGACGACCCTTCCGTAGCAATGAGAGTACAGTAGGCCTGTATTGATAAGGTGATGGGAGAGCGGTGCAAAGAGTGCGAGCAACAGCCCTGGCAGCCCTTACAGCGACCTACAAAATATAACCTCGTATGTGATTACTAGAAGTGACGACCCTAGACAGGATCTGTGTTGGGATTGATATAAGCAAGGTACCTTAGTTTCCCAATCCTGCTGTATGAAAAGGACTAATAATAACTCAATAATCATATCACAATTACATTGCATGTGCCTGGAAGATGTGGAGCACTGTGGGAAGAAAGCATGCCGCGGGCGTAAGATGGTGTCGTATGAGGGAGATCATCAGTGAGGGTATCCATCATGTCATGTCATATTGCATTAACAACAGTATTAGGAATGTTTGATTTATTGCTTTACTATTATCGCATGATTGATTTGATAACATGCTGATCTCTGCTATATTATTCCACTGAGTTGATCACTCACTCCCACATTACGGGATGGTATGTTCGAACACCCACCAGTCCCTATTTTGGTTGCAGATGATGGCGCTACTTGAGAAGAAGAGCTGGACTTGATGATGATGAGGAGGATCCCTCCTTTATGCGTATTCTGATTGACGGGATTACAGGGAGGTTGATTAGATGTCTTGACACTTGTCATTTTATATTCTTAGAGCACTCATGTATATTCTTTTTTTTTACTTTTGGAGTATACATGTATGTATATAACCTGGTAACATGTTCATGCTGATGTAAATGATTTCCATCATGTTGGCTATATGTATTGATTTCATTATATACATGAAATGCATGTGTTGGATGATTTGCTTAAGTTGTATGTTATTACATGTGTCAACATGCTTACATTGTTGTATTTCATTTCTGTTACTCTCATATGATTACTGATGTTGATATTCAAGTGTTTGGGGCTATACGTTAGTCCAGGCAGTCTGTAATGGATTGAATTCATGGTTGGCTTCTATTTGTCACGAAGGATGCATCGATGAACGCGAGTCGTGTATTGAGTTGGCGGCAGTGGTTAGGCCACACGAAGTGTTTCATGCACTTCATGTCGTTCGACTTGAGATGCGCTCGTATTAGTCGAGCCCGTCAAATAACCCGACTGGCCATTGTATGTTCACCCAGTATGAGTCATAACTGCTTGAACCTAGGGTACTGAACTTACCATTGAAAACCCTGTTAACCATGGTACCCTGATCCATAAAGACTCATGAACCGGGCATGGTGGTATGGGACACCGTGGTTGAGCTGTCGGCCTACGCTGGGGACACAAACCTCCCCGTAGTGACCAGTGAGCACCTATGACTCGTGAGCTGATTGTATTGGTATGGGACACTACATTCGAGCTGTCGGCCTACTCTGATTGGTGACGAGTCATTTGTAGTAACCGCGAGCGTATTCTGAGCCTACGGGAGGCGACGACACTTCCGTAGTGACGAGAGTACATTAGGCCTGTATTGATAAGGTGATAGGGGAGTGGTGCAATGAGTGCGAGCAACAGCCCTGACAGCCCTTGTAGCGACCTACAAATACAACATCGTATGAGATTTCTAGGAGTGACGACCCTAGACAGGATCTGTGTTGGGATTGATATAAGGAAAGTACCTTAGTTTCCCAATACTGCTGAATGAAAGGACTAATAACAACTCAGTAATCATTATCCATATCGCATTGCATGTGCCTGGAAGATGTGGAGCACTGAGGAATGCAAGCATACCGCGGGCGTAAGATGGTGTTGTATGAGGGAGTATGTCGGTGAGGGCATCCATCATGTCATTTCATGCTTGTATTAACAATAGTACCTAGGGATGGTTAATTGTTTACTTTACTATTAACGCGTGATTCATTTGAAAACATGCTAATCTTTGCTCTATTATTCTACTGAGTTGATCACTCACTCCCACATTATGGGATGGTATTTGCAACACCACCAGACCCTGTTTTAGATGCAGGTGATGAGGCGATTCAGGACGCAGAGCCGGATTACTATGAGGATCAGGATGAGTTTTCGTATATGCAGTTCTTCGACGATTTTGCGTAGGTGGCCTAGATCGGCGGGACATGCTAGTGGACTATCACTTGACATTTATTTCTTGCTTTATGACATGTATATGAGACTCAGTGATGTATACATACTTTGGAGACAGTTTGAGATTATTTTATTTTCGTACAGTGATATATATATTTTTCAGTCTTTCGCTTAAGTTTTATCACTGGATCTGGAGTATGAATTGCAGTTTTGGTATAATCTTATTCATGTGAATGCTTTAACTCAGACAACATTGAATCATAATCATATTTGTTGCATAAGTGATGGTCTGGAACTCGGGAGTCAGGTTTCTACATGACCCCCGATTTTCAGGGTGTTACAATATTAATCTCTCGAGCAGCAGGTGCTGATTTTGTGTGGACTTGGGAGGATTTTATGGATCGGTTTAACCGACAGTACTTTCCTGATCACATACGACGATAGCGAGCGTTGGAGTTTGAGGCCCTGGTGCAGTGTGATTTGACGGTGGCTCAGTATGCAGCTCATTTTGTAGCACTGTCTAGGTTTGCACCATACCTTGTAGATGATGAGGAGTGGATAGTTCACCGCTTCGAGCACGGCCTACATTACGGTCTTCATGGCCGTGTTATTGGGCATGAGCTCCCTACTTTTGAGGGAGTGGTATGGAAGGCCCAGATTTTTTAGGCTGAGTGGGCTGGTTTTCAGTTGATCGCTATCAGAGGAGAGATCGGAAGACGCAGGCTCCTTCCAGTGACTCTCAGCAGCGTCGACCACAGTAGCAGAGGCGTACAGGTCGCCCAGCCTTTCGAGCACCAGCAGCACCTCCAGCACCACTTCTGAGGCAGTTCCCTGGCACTTATTTTAGGTGCGGTTCGACGGGACACCGTATGTGGGAGTGTCTCAGCCCCCAGCAGTAACAGAGAGGTCCACAGCCGCCTCCACCACAGCCGTAGAAGAGACCCCATCAGCAGCAGCGACAACAGCCCCCACCACCGAGGCCACCTTAGAAGAAGCATCAACATCAGCCTCAGAGGCTGCAGTAGCAGAGGCAGTAGTTTCGACCGCCTCAGCGACCCCAGCAGCAGCAGCATGCTCAGAGGGGATAGGCACCTCCCCAGCCGGCTCAGGCTAGGTTCTATGCGGCTCAGCAGGATCCACAGTCATCTGGAGAAGTCATTGAGGGTATACTTCCAGTCTCTACATGCATCGCTTGGGTTTTATTTGATTCAGGTGCTTCGCACTCATTTTTGTCTAAGGGATTCTATCGTTCGATTTGATTACCGATAGAGTCTGCTTGAGAGGGGTTGACCGTATCGACGCCCTTGGAAAAGACTACAGTATTAGGTCGCTTCTGTTCGTCTTGCCCTGTGTTAGTAAGAGAGACCTTCTTGCCTACCGACTTATACGTTCTTCCGATGTCAGATTTTAACGTTATCCTAGGCATAGATTGGCTTACCGAGTACTATGCCATATTAGACTGCTCTGCGAGGACAGTCACATTCTATATACCCAGCGTGCTGCAATTTTAGTTCATTGCAGAGCCCAGAGGAGAGCCATTGTCATGTTTGATGTCCTACACCGTTGAGAAGCCTATTGCAGCTTGTATCGACCATTTTCCCGTGGTTTACGATTTTCTCGATGTGTTCCAGGAGATTCCAGGATTACCGCCTCATTGACCTACCAAGTTTCAGATTGATCTCGTGCCTGGTACCGCGCCTATTTCGAAGGCCCCGCATCACATGGCACCGTTGGAGTTGAGGGAATTGCAGAAGCAGTTGGACGAGTTGCACAAGTTAGGCTTTATCCGTCTGAGCAGTTCACCGTGGGGAGTGCCGGTACCCTTCGTGAAGAAGGATGGTTCGTTGAGACTTTGCGTGGATTACCACGAGCTCAACAAAGTCACGATCAAGAACAGATACCCGCTCCCTAGGATTGATGATTTGTTTGATCAGCTGCAGGGTGCACAGTTCTTTTCGAAGATCGATCTACGTTCTGGTTATCATCAGATTCGAGTCCGAGATTAGGACATTTCGAAGATAGCATTCAGGACACGTTACGGTCATTTTGAGTTTCTGGTCATGTCCTTCGGACTGACTAATGCACCTACGGTCTTTATGCAGCTGATGAACGAGGTCTTCTGCCCATATCTCGATTAGTTTATTATAGTCTTCATCGACGACATTCTGATCTATTCGAGGACCCGTGAGGAGCACGAGCAGCATTTGGAGATCACTTTGCAGACCCTCTGTGTACACCAGTTATATGCGAAGCTGGAGAAGTACAAGTTCTGACAGGAGGAGGTGAAGTTCCTCGGTCACGTGGTGATGAGGGAGGGTGTTGCAGTGGACCCCTCGAACATTGAGGCAGTGCGTTAGTAGAGCCAGCCCACGACCGCGTCCGAGATCCACAGTTTCCTTGGTTTGGCGGGCTATTACCGGCGTTTCATTGAGGGCTTCTCTCGTATTGCAGCCCCGTTGACCAGGTTAACTCGGAAGGGCGCAGAGTTTATTTGGAGTGACGCCTGTGAGTGAGCATTTATGGAGTTGAAGGACCGTCTGACATCCACTCCTGTCCTCACTCTTCCCTCTGGGAGTGATGAATTTATTGTATTTACTGATGCCTCGCATATTGGTTTGGGTGTTGTCCTGATGAAGCATGGGAGACCAGTGGCCTTCGCGTCTCATTAGCTCAAGGTCCATGAGCTGAATTACCCCACGCATGATTTGGAGCTAGCTACAGTTGTCTTCACAATGAAGGTGTGGAGACACTATCTCTATGGGGTTAGGTTCGAGCTCTTCTCCGATCACAATAGCTTAAAGTACCTCTTCTCGCAGTCTGAGTTGAACATGAGGCAGAGGCGCTGGATGGAGCTCCTTAAAGACTATGATTTTAATCTCCAGTACCACCTGGGCAAGGCGAACGTGGTGGCAGATGCCCTCAGCCGTCAACTACGGGGCCTAGTAGCGCATATGATGATTTAGGAGTAGCAGATGCTTAAGGATATCGCAGAGTATGATTTTGAGTTCAGCCTGCAGTCTTCTATCGTGCAGTTATGGAGCTTATCGATTCAACCCTCTCTTGTTATAAGGGTGATCAAGGCTCAGCAGGCTGATGAGTCGTTGCAGAGTTTTATAGCTGATGTTGCATCTGAGAGTCAGGCAGATTGGCAGATTGGTACAGACGGTGGACTTCGCTTCAGAGGCCGATTATGTGTCCTGGATATTCCTGAGTTACACAAATATCTTATGACCGAGGCACATCAATCGTGATTTTTTATCCACCCTATCTCGACGAAGATGTACCGTGATATGAGGCGACAGTATTTTTGGGCAGGGATGAAGTGTCAGATCGCCAGTTTTGTGGCCGAGTGTGACATGTGTCAGCGTGTCAAAGTCAATCATCAGAGACCCCCTAGTCTATTACAGCTATTGAGCGTCCTGATATGGAAGTGGGAGCACGTGTCGATAGATTTCATTATGGGCTTGTCGAGGACTCAGCACGGTCATGACGCCATTTTGGTTGTTTTGGATCGTCTGACGAAGTCGGCACATTTCCTTTCGATGCGTGCGATTTGGTCTATGGACCGTCTTGCGAGATTATTCATTGAGGAGGTTGTGAGACTGCATGGCGTTCCAATCTCGATCGTTTATGACGGAGATTCGAGGTTCACGTCTCAGTTTTGGGGGAGCTTCCAGAGAGCGATAGGGATTGATTTGCAGCTCAGCACCGCGTACCGTCCGCAGACCGATGGTCAGACCAAGGGTCATCCAGATTCTTAAGAATATGCTTCGGGCCTGTGCGATTGATTTCGGGGGTAGCTGGGATGAGCATCTGTGATTGGCTGAGTTCGCATATAATAACAGCTATCAGGAGACCATCGGCATGGCTCCTTTTGAGGCACTATATTGCAAACCATGCAAATCACAGAGTTATTGGACCGAGGTTAGAGAGCGTCGTCTCCTAGGTCCCGAGCTTGTGTAGGAGATGTTATAGGCTATTGATATCATCAGGCAGAGGATGCGCACAGCTCAGAGCCGGCAGAAGAGTTTTGCTGATCGTCGACGTCGTCCCTTAGAGTTTGATGTAGGGGACCATGTGTATCTCAAGGTCTCGCCCATGAAGGGCGTCGTTCGATTTGGAACGAAGGAAAAGCTTATCCCAAGATTCATAGGACCTTTTGAGATCACTGGGCGTGTTGGCGCCGTGGCCTATCGGCTTCCCTTGCCATCTCAGTTGTTTGGCGTGCACAATATTTTCCATGTCTCTATGTTGAGGAAGTGTGGGTCAGACATAGTTTCCGTCATTGATTAGCAGCCGTTGGAGGTTCATGAGGACGCTTCTTATATCGAGCAGCTAGTCCATATCCTTGATCGGAAGGAGAAGGTCCTAAGAACCAAGGTCATTCCGTTGGTGAAGGTTCAGTGGGGTCAACATTCTATGGAGGAGGTTTCTTGGGAGCACGAGGCCGAGATTCGAGAGCGTTATCCTCATCTCTTTGATGATTGATTGTATTGTATTTTGTATATTAACTCTGATTATATATGATGATGTTATGTCTCTTCTTCCTCGCGAGTAATGCCTAGTTGCGATGATTATGTAAATTTCGAGGATGAAATTTTTATCAGGAGGAAAGAGCTGTAAGACCCGTATCTTAGACCATACCATTCCATAGACTTTCGAAGTCTTACCAGTCGAATTCCGGAGACCTTCGACCCTAAACCAATATTTGTGAGCAACCCTAATTCGTATGCTGTCAACCCGAGTCAACTCAACCTATGACCTTTGCCATAGCGACCGCGCCGTCGCTGCGGTTTCGATGCCGCGACTCTCGCGCCGAGGTGATACCCTGGTCAGGAGATTTGGGTAAACGTTCGGTGCGATAAAAACACCGCGCGTTGCGAAACCTAAGAGAATCTCTACGACTTGCCACATCAATCCATCAATCCATCAATCTCTATATGTCAAGTACATGTCAAGTACACATCACCTTTCACCCATTCCCAAGCAACCACAAAAGTCAAAAAGTTCTTACAATCCCACACCTTTCTTACACAAAATGCCTCCAAAGTCAAAAAGTATCTTACACACCCATCACCACCACATCCATCACTCCATCACCCATCACTCCTCTCTCTTTACAACTCTCTTTCTCATTTATTTTTCAAACCATTCCCAAGCAAGAGAATCCCATACGTCCAAGCCTTCCCATGGAGAGAAAAATGCATATGTGAGGCCTACCTTTCCATCCAAAGATCTCCCATCCTAGCCATCCATTTCTCATCTCCTCCGTTGGAATCGAAGCTAAGGAGCAAAGGAACCCATAGGAGCAAGAAGATCGAACAGGGGGTGTTTGGTTAAAGTAGTTTTCATGTTTTTAAGATGGGCTAAGTGACGCCAACCGATCAATGGTTTAGATCTCACTTGAGACCCTAAGATGTGGCCGATGGCTACTAGGATCATCATGATCATTCCATGATGGGGCCATTCTCCATGGACCCCATCATAATGTTTATTTCTTTGCATTATAAAGGTCATTTAGACTGTCCATATTGGTGGGGAAAGGATCTCCATTATTGATTTTCGATTGCGGTGGACCCACATGTAAAGGGATCCATTTGATGTATGATTTCTTAGAAGGGAGAGCTCATAGTGGCGGAGCCCTCCATCACAAACGTGTCCCACTCTCTCTCTCTCTCTCTCTCTCTCTCTCTCTCTCTCTCTCTCTCTCTCTCTCTCTCTCTCCCTCTCTCTCTTCTTTTCTTTTATTTTTTTATTTTGTGTGATGATTTGGCCATGTGGCCCACTTGAATGGAACTCATCATGGGATAAGTATTTTACCCAAGACGTCTATGAGTGGAGTCCACCTTATGTGTGTTGTACCCACACCATTCATCATGTGGTGGCCCACTTGAATATAGCCCAAAGGTGTGAGGAACGTCCAGCGTCCAGGGATGCTGAACATCTCTGTGAAAACATAATTTTTAGCTTAGTTACAAGCTTATGGGATAACCCACTCATACACACCCTACCTTGATGTATGTATTAAATCTACACCGTCTATCCTATATACCAACTCATTTTAGGCGTTAAGCCAGAAAATGAGGTTGATCGGAGCATCTGGTGGGCCATAACTTAGTAAATAGTGATCTTCGCCATTTAAAGTTCCCCAGAATTCTCTATACGCTGAAAAATGCCCAATATTGGACTTGATAGATAGGTTATGGACTGTAGAATCCCATGGTTGGGATGGATTTTCCGAATTGGGTCCTACCTGTGAAAAACCATAGGTAAACCGATTTTCAAAAAATAAATGCCTGCTGCCCCCTCTGAAACAGCATCAGTCACACGCTGCTGCGCGTGCGACGGGCGGGCAGACAGCCACCCACGGCTCCAACCGTGGACCCCACCATGATGTGTATTTTTCATCCAACCCATTTATATGTGTAACATCCCGAAAATCGGAGGGTCGAGCAAAAATCCAACTCCCGAGTTCCAAAATGTTATTTATGCAACATAGATATATATGATTGAATGTTGTCTATGATAGTGTATTAAACATGAGTGAGATTAAGCTAGAACCGCATATCATACTCCAGAGACAGTTAAATTAACAAGCGGAAGACTGTGATAGTATGTATAACATATATAAACTGTTGTATATCTCCAGAGTGTGAACATGTTACCAGGTTGTATACATACATGTATGCTCCAAAAGTAGACAAAACGAATATACATGAGTGCGCTAAAAATATAAAATGACAAGTGTCAAAGTATCTAATCAACCTCCCTGTAATCCCGTCAATCAGAACACGCATAAAGGAGGGATCCTCCTCATCATCACCAAGTCCAGCTCCACCTCACAGGCCGCGCCATCATCTGCAATCACAAAAGGGGCTGGTGGGTGTCCAGGAACACCGTCCCGTAACGTGGGAGTGAGTAGCTAACTCAGTGGAATAATAGAACAAGGATTAACATGTTCTCAAATCAATCATGCGATAATATTAAAGCAGTAAATCAAACAATCCTAAAACTGTGTTAATGCAATATGACATGACGTGATGTATGCCCTCACCGACGATCTCCCTCATACGGCACCATCTTACGACCGCGGCATGCAATCGTCCCTCAAGTGCTTCACATCTTCCAAGCACATGCAATGTTATGGTGATATGATTTTCGAGTTGTTATTAGTCCATTCAAACAGTAGGATTGGGTTACCAGGGCTGTTGCACGCACTCGTTGCTCCGCTCCCCCATCACCTTATCAATGTAGGCCGACAGCAAGAATATAGTGTCCCATACCACCATAATCTGCTCACGAGACTAGGTGCTCACTGGTCACTACGGGGAGGTTTGTGGCCCCAGCGTAGGCCGACAACTCGACCACGGTGTCCCATACCACCATGCCCGGCTCATGAGTCTTCGTGGATCAAGGTACCATGGTTAACAGGGTTTACAATGGTAAGTTCAATACCCTAGGTTCAAGCAGTTATGACTCATACAGGGTGAACATACATCGGCCAGTCGGGTTACTTGACGGGCTTGACTAGCGCGATCGCATCTCAAGTCGAACGACATGAAGTGCGTAAAACACTTCGCGTGGCCTAAACACTGCCGCCAACTCCAAACACGACTCGCGTTCATCGACGCGTCGTTCGTGGCGAAGATAAGCTAACCACGAATTCGCTCGGTTACCGACTGCCTGGACTAAGCATAGTCCCAAACAATTAAGGAATCACATCAGCAAATCATATAGAGTATTGGAATTGAAATACAACCATGTGAGCATGTTAACACATGTTATAACATAGAACTTAAGTAAATCATCAAGTACATGCATTTCATACATACAATGAAACCATGCATATAACTAACATGTAGGAAATCATTCACATTAGCATATTAATTGAGGAACCAATCTCAAACTAATCCATAACATCATTTAATTCAATACATACTAATACAAGCATTTATACAAACACTTACACTACACACTTAAGTCTACATATAGTATGTTGACCCGAAGTGCGCATTTAGGCGAATCTCTTCGCCAAACTAATTATGCACGCATTCCTAACATTCTAATGCGACAACATATCATGTCAATCACATCAGCAAAATATGAATGAAATCTATACTTCCTACAAATGACTAAAATGCCCTAAATCTCATATTCTTCGCTAGTTTACGAAACAGGAAACGGACAGCATGTTGTACATGTCAAACGGCATTGCCGTCGATAATCTACTATTAAACGACATTGAAAGCTTTGGAAACAGTCAATTAAAGCGTCTAAAATCTGCACCTTGTCTCTTATGGATGAGTAAATTCGAACGGAGCGTATACGCTTCGTCTACAGCGATAAGAGAACCTGTTTTACGAGATTTATTAACTATCAAGCTATGGAATGGAAGAAAAATCAAATCAGTAACTTTTTAGGATTTTTCTTACCTGAAAACGCGGAGGAATCGCCGGGAAAGTGATCGGAGTGCGTCGCCTAAGCACGTACAGCAGCAGCAGCAGGTGGCAGGAAGATCTCTCCCATTCTCTCTCACAAACTCTCACCTTTTCTCTCTCCCAATCTAGAGATTTTTATAAATTCGGATGGGAGAGAGGAGTGAGGGTTTCAACCCTTTTTATAAGCCCAAACTTGCCCGAAATAGGCTCGGGAACAAGTTTCACTTGAGGGGTAACCAAATCGGGGCTGTTTCAGTCCAAAAGGACATTTCTGGTAGTCCCCTGGCTGAATGCGGTCAGACTTAAGCTCATGCACACTGGATCTAGCATACATCCAGTTTTCAGTCCGGCAGGGTTTGCAGATCCCGCGTGGCGGTCCAGTTTCAGTTCAGCGGTCACCGCACGTAGATCAGGCCTACAAGTCTCATGATATGAAATAGAAATTTTTCCTGATCCGAGGGTGTAATTTAGCTGAATTCTGACGGTCAGAATGCTTAATACTGACACGTCAAGTCGTGTGCCAGATTTGAATTTTAAATTCCAAATCTATCCCTATTTGCACTCTCTTCGGTCCGGGCTCAATGAAATAGCCTGTGTTTATCGGTTGGACTTGATTTTTGAAATAATTGTCAAGTCCAACAAGGCGGTTCTAACGGTCTAAGATAGGAGGTATCAGACTTTTGTCGCGCGGTCTAGATCCAATACAAAATTTCAAAGTGGTCCAGAGAACAAACCGGCTTAGAGTTTGATCCAAAGTTATAGAGTATTATGGAGTCATTCATTCTACTCGATTTGGGTCTTGTAGAACGTATTTAAAGTGATCAGGGACTGTTTCCCAGCTACTCCAGCGTTGCGCTAGCTAACTTATGCTTAGTTTCTAAAGGAATTAATCCTAAGTGGTTTCTTTGGCTATGGAATTGGGTTCTAAGCGATTTTTCAGGTGTTTTAATTGACCCACTGCCTAAAGACGACAAATCCCAGATTGGTCAAAATTCGGGGTGTTACAATCTACCCCCCTTAAAATAAAATTTCATTCCCGAAATTAGCAAAGGCCAAGGAGTACTTTTTCTAAGGAAGGTTCAAATCCTATTTAATAACCTAACCGTACATATAACCTAAATCAAATGTTTCGATCTTGGGCCAGTGGGGAAGAGCCTAACCACGCTTCCACTGCGCCACTCTGATCGAACGGTAGCGTTGACTAACCTATCTGGATTGGACTTAATTCATTCTACCCCCCTTAAAACTTGGTTCTACTTAAGGTTGAAGAATCTTTGCATCGATCCGTATATCGGAACGAGGCGCAACTTAGGGGTTATCCTTAACCTAAAATGGAAACAACCTTTCTCTACATGGTTTTCCTTGCTAATGATGCATTCTATGGCATTGGTACCTATGATCATAGAGATGAGCCTAATCTCTATTGTGGTTAAGTTCAGGGGCAGGTATGAATTGGTGGTAAGATGTCGAATCCTCTACTGGCTTTAAGTCCTTAACATTTACCAAGGGCAAAGCAATAACTTGTGGTTGTAGGTGGTCGAGCCAACACGGAAGAAAAGTTGTGTAGTGGGTCTGAGCCGGATAAACAAACCTTCTGCCCCGCGATGACAGAAAAGTTGTTGTATCAGTCCTCAATCCTATTCGATGCCGATCTTCTGCTTGATCAGAGCATTGGATTCATTGGTAACCACTAGGATTAAGAAGTCGATTCAAACCGCGAATACATCGCTTACATGCAGTTCCTTTACTCCGCATTCCCGAATCCAATAAGCCCTTGGGGAAGGCAATTCTAAGGGGCGTGCTAGTACATTCTAAGTTCAATCTGAGGGAGTTATAAATGTTCCTTGAGAGTGTATGGTTCCTTTCTATGGGCAACAACAGAAGTCTATAAATCATAAGGGGATCTATCGAAGGAATAAGGTTCTACTTCAACCAAATCTAACCTACAATTCCTTAGCATATACAGGTTTTACACTACTTAAGGTAACTAGTAGGATAGTCTGTAACTCAGTAGCTATAATCCAAGCCTAAGATTATACAGTAAATGGCTTTCCTATACCATTTCTACTACAGGGAATTGTTCTATTGATTAGGTCAAGATTGCTAACTGAAATTGTATCAAATGGAACTGCATTCCTAGTCCCATGGCGGGATTGGAAGTGGCATGCTTGTTAGGAGGGTGGGTTGGGATGAAAATTAATTCGTAGGCTGAATCTCGGGAGTTACAATACTCCCAATCTAGGGACAATACCGAATAAAAAAAAAAGAACGGCATGCACTCCATTCAACAAATTTCAGATATATTAAGCTCAAACCACAACACAAACACATCTTCTACCTAACAACAACAAAACACAGAAATTTCAAAACAGTAATCAAACAAGCGAAGAGCGTGGAGAAATGAGATGGGTAAGCAGGTTTCCACGAGTCTGAGGATCAAATAAAAGGGACTTGAGAGAGAAGACGATGGAAAGGGAGAAAAAGACTGAAACAGCCTTAACAATAGCTATGGAAAATGGGAGAAATGCAAAGAAATGGCTAACCAAAATAGAAAAGGGAGATCTAGGTGTTGTAGAGGGATGCTTCAAGCTCCCCTAGGATATATTTTTAGAAAGAAATGAAAATGAAAAAGGGGAATGGAGCACCTCACGATTTCAGCTCGATTTAGGGGTTTTAGGAGCTCCAACGGACGAAACCTTCAAGAGGGAGGGCTGCCAACTTCAAAGGAACGATGGAGGGTGGTCGTTTTTGGCAGGGAATGGATTTGAGAGTGGTTTGGAACCACGGTTTTGGGTTAGGGCAGCAAGAAAATGAAAATGGGGCCAGGGAAGGGGAATTTTATGAAGGAAGTACATCTTTTAAGGGGTTTCAAGGTACGGACCGCATACCAGGGGACTACCCTAGCCCCCAAACTCCTCCAGCCCAAAGACCAGACCCATTTGAAGAGTTCGACCAGCGACGCATCGCCGAATCGGCGATGGAATCATCGGTGAACTTGCAAATTGGCCATTGAGGCCATATGGGATGGGTTCCCCTTGCCCTAGGGATTCCAAAAAGGTATGGTTCCCACTTTGGTTCATTGTAAATTGCCCTAGGGAGGCCTAAACATTCATTTGAGGCTTTTCGGGGCCAATTTGTAATTCCGAATACAAAACCCTATCATACAGCATATTATTTTGGGGTAGAAGGAGCTAGTACATCCATCTAGCCCATTAGTTGCTAAATAAAGCGAATTTAGAATGGCCTTATGGCCATTTTTCATAAAATTTTACTATTCACTATAAAATTTTATGAAAGTATGATTTTATGTTATTTTCACATTATAATTGATGCCTAACATGAAAAAGATAAGAGAAAATTGAAGATTGGAGTGGTGAGAGTAAGATTTTCGAAGATTTTCGGTGAAACGGGGTTTTTAAGCCCTGACGATTGAATACAGGGGTCGTGGTTGTCCCACGGCCCAAGGATTCATATTAACGGGTTTAGAATCGTACAAAGAACGTCTCAACCCACTTACCTACAACCTAGGAGCTATTCGGGTTGCTTTACGTGACCCTAGATGCGATACGGACTCGATCACGCGATCGAAATGAATAGACTTCGCCTATTGGTGAATCTGGGATCCTATGAGTGTTTCTAGACCCTTCTCGCACCCACCTAAGTCAAAGGAAGCGATAGCGTACATCGCGTGACCATAACCCAGGCCCGGTTTAATCCAAATCATGCTCTGATACCATCTGTAACATCCCGAAAATCGGGGGGTCGAGCAAAAACCCAACTCCCGAGTTCCAAAATGTTATTTATGCAACATAGATATGTATGATTGAATGTTATCTGTGATAGTGTATTAAACATGAGTGAGATTAAGCTAGAACTGCATATCATACTCCAGAGACAGTTAAATTAACAAGCGAAAGACTGTGATAGTATGTATAACATATATAAACTGTTGTATGTCTCCAGAGTGTGAACATGTTACCAGGTTGTATACATACATGTATGCTCCAAAAGTAGACAAAACGAATATACATGAGTGCGCTAAAAATATAAAATGACAAGTGTCAAAGTATCTAATCAACCTCCCTGTAATCCCATCAATCAGAACACGCATAAAGGAGGGATCCTCCTCATCATCACCAAGTCCAGCTCCACCTCACAGGCCGCGCCATCATCTGTAATCACAAAAGGGGCTGGTGGGTGTCCAGGAACACCGTCCCGTAACGTGGGAGTGAGTAGCTAACTCAGTGGAATAATAGAGCAAGGATTAACATGTTCTCAAATCAATCATGCGATAATAGTAAAGCAGTAAATCAAACAATCCTAAAACTGTTGTTAATGCAATATGACATGACGTGATGTATGCCCTCACCGACGATCTCCCTCATACGGCACCATCTTACGACCGCGGCATGCAATCGTCCCTCAAGTGCTCCACATCTTCCAGGCACATGCAATGTTATGGTGATATGATTTTCGAGTTGTTATTAGTCCATTCAAACAGCAGGATTGGGAAACTAAGGTACCTCCCTTATATCAATCCTAACACAGATCCTGTCTAGGGTCGTCACTACTAGCAATCTCATAAGATGTATATTTTGTAGGTCGCTGCAAGGGCTGCCAGTTGCACCGCTCCCCCATCACCTTATCAATACAGGCCTACTGTACTCTACTGCTACTGAAGGGTCGTCGCCTCCCGTAGACTCAGAATACGCTCGCGGTCACTACAAAGGGTTGTCAGGGCTGTTGCACGCACTCGTTGCTCCGCTCCCCCATCACCTTATCAATGTAGGCCGACAGCAAGAATATAGGGTCCCATACCACCATAATCTGCTCACGAGACTAGGTGCTCACTGGTCACTACGGGGAGGTTTGTGGCCCCAGCGTAGGCCGACAACTCGACCACGGTGTCCCATACCACCATGCCCGGCTCATGAGTCTTCGTGGATCAAGGTACCATGGTTAACAGGGTTTACAATGGTAAGTTCAATACCCTAGGTTCAAGCAGTTATGACTCATACAGGGTGAACATACATCGGCCAGTCGGGTTACTTGACGGGCTTGACTAGCGCGATCGCATCTCAAGTCGAACGACATGAAGTGCGTAAAACACTTCGCGTGGCCTAAACACTGCCGCCAACTCCAAACACGACTCGCGTTCATCGACGCGTCGTTCGTGGCGAAGATAAGCTAACCACGAATTCGCTCGGTTACCGACTGCCTGGACTAAGCATAGTCCCAAACAATTAAGGAATCACATCAGCAAATCATATGAGAGTATTGGAATTGAAATACAACCATGTGAGCATGTTAACACATGTTATAACATAGAACTTAAGTAAATCATCAAGTACATGCATTTCATACATACAATGAAACCATGCATATAACTAACATGTAGGAAATCATTCACATTAGCATATTAATTGAGGAACCAATCTCAAACTAATCCATAACATCATTTAATTCAATACATACTAATACAAGCATTTATACAAACACTTACACTACACACTTAAGTCTACATATAGTATGTTGACCCGAAGTGCGCATTTAGGCGAATCTCTTCGCCAAACTAATTATGCACGCATTCCTAACATTCTAATGCGACAACATATCATGTCAATCACATCAGCAAAATATGAATGAAATCTATACTTCCTACAAATGACTAAAATGCCCTAAATCTCATATTCTTCGCTAGTTTACGAAACAGGAAACGGACAGCATGTTGTACATGTCAAACGGCATTGCCGTCGATAATCTACTATTAAACGACATTGAAAGCTTTGGAAACAGTCAATTAAAGCGTCTAAAATCTGCACCTTGTCTCTTATGGATGAGTAAATTCGAACGGAGCGTATACGCTTCGTCTACAGCGATAAGAGAACCTGTTTTACGAGATTTATTAACTATCAAGCTATGGAATGGAAGAAAAATCAAATCAGTAACTTTTTAGGATTTTTCTTACCTGAAAACGCGGAGGAATCGCCGGGAAAGTGATCGGAGTGCGTCGCCTAAGCACGTACAGCAGCAGCAGCAGGTGGCAGGAAGATCTCTCCCATTCTCTCTCACAAACTCTCACCTTTTCTCTCTCCCAATCTAGAGATTTTTATAAATTCGGATGGGAGAGAGGAGTGAGGGTTTCAACCCTTTTTATAAGCCCAAACTTGCCCGAAATAGGCTCGGGAACAAGTTTCACTTGAGGGGTAACCAAATCGGGGCTGTTTCAGTCCAAAAGGACATTTCTGGTAGTCCCCTGGCTGAATGCGGTCAGACTTAAGCTCATGCACACTGGATCTAGCATACATCCAGTTTTCAGTCCGGCAGGGTTTGCAGATCCCGCGTGGCGGTCCAGTTTCAGTTCAGCGGTCACCGCACGTAGATCAGGCCTACAAGTCTCATGATATGAAATAGAAATTTTTCCTGATCCGAGGGTGTAATTTAGCTGAATTCTGACGGTCAGAATGCTTAATACTGACACGTCAAGTCGTGTGCCACATTTGAATTTCAAATTCCAAATCTGTCCCTATTCGCACTCTCTTCGGTCCGGGCTCAATGAAATAGCCTGTGTTTATCGGTTGGACTTGATTTTTGAAATGATTGTCAAGTCCAACAAGGCGGTTCTAACGGTCTAAGATAGGAGGTATTAGACTTTTGTCGTGCGGTCTAGATCCAATACAAAATTTCAAAGTGGTCCAGAGAACAAACCGGCTTAGAGTTTGATCCAAGGTTATAGAGTATTATGGAGTCATTCGTTCTACTCGATTTGGGTCTTGTAGAACGTATTTAAAGTGATCAGGGACTCTTTCCTAGCTACTCCAGCGTTGCGCTAGCTAACTTATGCTTAGTTTCTAAAGGAATTAATCCTAAGTGGTTTCTTTGGCTATGGAATTGGGTTCTAAGCGATTTTCCAGGTGTTTTAATTGACCCACTGCCTAAAGACGTCAAATCCCAGATTGGCCAAAATTCGGGGTGTTACAATATGGTGGGCCACCCCTTAGGTGAGCCCCCCTCCAAAGATGGGTCCCATCGGGTGTTCAGGAGGCCCACATTAGTCGCAACAGTGGGATAGGGTGGTTGCCTTTGAAATTATTTCTGGGCCCACAGAAGTTTTGAATCAAGATGAAATTTGAGTTTTCCTTTCATTCAGGTCCGTGTGACCTTGTTAACGGGTTGGATTGCATTTAAACATGGTGGTGGACCCCACGTGGAGCCCACAATGATGTATGTTTTATCTCCACCGTCTGCCTGGACGGTAGAGCCGCTGATGCATGTGTTTTATTCATACTGTCAATTGACAGTGGGGCCCACCATGATGCATGTGTTGCATCCAGTCCGTCCACCCATTTTGAAAACTCATAACATGAGCTAAAGAATGAGTCAGATCCTTAGCTCATGTGGACCCACCGTGATGCATGTGTTGCATCCAAACCGTCTATCCATTTTAAAAGCACATAACATGAGCTAAAGAATGAGTCAGGTCCTTAGCTCATGTGGACCCCCACCGTGATACGTGTATTGCATCCAAACCGTCTATCCATTTTAAAAGCTCACTTTATTGTATGAGCTAGAAAATGAGTCAGATCCATAGTCCAAGTGGACCCCACCTTAGCATGTTTTGAGGCCCATCTTAATGTAATTGTAGTAGTTCATTGGGGCCCACTTTGATGTGGATGTAAGGCCCATGTCATGGGGTCATTCGACGTATTTACGGCCCATGGTTGAGACCCACTTTGATACATATGGAAGGCCCATGGGTCGAGGCCCATTTAATGTATTCTAAGGCCTATGGGATTAGGCCATTTGATGTATTCTAAGGCCTATGGGATTAGACCCATTTTTATGCATTTAAGGCCCATGGGATTAGGCTCATTTGATGTTTTAGAAGCCCATGGGTTAAGGTCCATTGAGATGTACTAGGGCCTATGGGTTGAGGCCCATTTGATGTGCATATGGGGTCCAATTGGTGTGGCCCATTTGTTACATATAAGACCCATGAGATTAGGCCCATTTGATGCAATCTAAGCCCCACAGGTTTTGACCCATTACAATGCACACAAGGCCCATTGGTGCGGCCCATTGACGTGGCCCACTTGATGAATAAAAGGCCCATATGATATGGCCCATTTGATGTATTTAAGGCCCAATGGGATGTACCTAAGGTCCATTACAATGTGTGATCCCAACATGGATTATGTAATGATGTTTACGACGATCGTACCTTAGGAGCAATGTTGGTTTGACGTCCATATTGCGAGTACAATGTTGGTTGGATGTCCACTTTATGACTCTCCCTACGGCCCTTCGTTAGGCCCGTACTTGTTGTGTATAGGCCGTCTAGACCCATCTGTGTTGTAAGGATAGTTCATTACTTTATTACATGTTTAGTATAGTTCCATGACTCACGATCATACGCATCATATGTATGCTTGATATGAGAGGTGACTGATCATAGCATATGCCTTTGGGCAGGTTATTTATGGGTTCCCGGTTAGGCGGTGTTGCCCTACATGAGCGCACTATATGAGCAGGATTTACTGCATGACTGATAGCGTGATTCATGCATTTCGCATTGTGTGATATGATTACTATACGCCCTAGCGACATCAGGGCCGTAGCCTCCACAGGTGTATCGTGGTTGGCAGGATTGGATACTAAAAATTTTATTCTACATTAGGTGTTATAGATATCCCTAGGTGAAAGTACCTAAACCCTTATGGTACCAAGAGGTTGCTCCAACGTCTAGACCGAGTGGGTGCATGAGCGTCGAGTACCGATTACCAGATGGTCGCACTTTCCACTGTGTCGTGGTCGGTTGGAAGGAGGTGTGGCCTTATCCACCTGAGAGTAGGGGACAAAGCTTGGCTGAGTTTGACCAGCTCAAGGAAAGGGTCCGTTATCGACGAGTCGAGCCCGATATTGACAGGCGGATAGTGAGGTCTCTTCCACTTACCTTATTGCGCGCGATGGGGCGACGATCTGGTTTAGAGTGTACTAGACCCCGGTGATATCCTAGATTTGAGCCGTATTGATATGTGGACTTAGATGAGGATTGTATGCTTGACTTACATTTTGCACCGCATGGCCTCGGTACGGCTAATAGTATTCATAGATCCATCAGCATATTCCGCATTACTCTGATATTGCATGATCATATTACTACCTTGCGCACACACTTTCACCACCCTTTAAAATTTCCATAAGCTTATGCATGATCATTGCGTGCAGGTAACGTTGGGGCGCAACAGCGCTGAGGCAAGAGCGCTTTGTAGATCATTTTGGAGATTTTAGTCTATCATCATTGTATTTCCCTTTATGTTCATTGTACTTGTAAAGTTTTTGATTATAGTGGAAATGTAATGGAGTTTTTGGTTGTTGTTTGTAGGTTATGCCTTTGGTTATGCTTATCACGAATCAAACTGATGTTAAAAATCCTCCTCGTAGCATCTCAGGATTAGAACCTGGCGAATGGGAGCTGGGAGCCGAGAATGGGATTCTACGGAGGCTGTCGGCGCCAGATTCGGCGATCGAAAATTTTGTGAGCCCGGTTTCTAAGTTTGGGGCGTGACACATGTGTAAAATATAACAGTAAGCAGTATATTGTTCATAAAATTAAGATATAGATGGGGAAAAATATGTAATATTTGACACTTAACACACCCTCAACCATTATTTTGTTAGTCCCGAGCAAAATAAGCGAAGAAAAATAAAAATAAGAATAAAAAATAATTTTAGAAAAATTAAAATGAAAATAAAAATTCTAACTATACCATTTTCACAAATAATCTTGATTACATTTAGCATATGCGACAACCCTTTAAACCCCTAGGTTTTCCCTAATAGACGAGTTATAGTCTCATGAGGATTTCCAGAAACCCACAAACATTGAAAACATGGAAAGTAGTTCAAAACTCAGAAATTAATACAATTATGCCTCCATTCATCATATGAGTTGCACAATAAAGAAACAATTATCCTTAGTTTGAAGTTAGAATCTCAATTTCCTAATCCATTACATCCTTGAGTTCAGAGATTTAATCAAAATTTAAAACAGTTATGATCCAATATACTTAGGTGCTCGGTACACTACTCTAACTTTAAGAAATATGCATATTCTTTGCCCTAATTCCTTTCAATCATCCCAAGAATATGAAATCTCTAATTATCTCATTTCCTTCATGATCTTTCTTCTTTTATCATCATATCATGATTATTATAAACCACCCTTAGATGAAGATTCCCACTGGGTTTACTTCATAACTTAAGGTATCGTAATTGTAACAGTTACAATAATGGATACTTAGGTATCCTTACTTCGGATTACTAACACGATTGTTATGGTCGAATATTTTTTTTTCTTTTTCATATTCTCTCTTTTAAACATATATCAATGGTACTAGTTCATTCGATTTTGTTTGAATCAAAATTTTTTATTCTAGTTCACATATTATATTCGTCACTTAGTTAGTTAGGGTATATTGTGAATTTAGTACATCAAATTATAACTTACTCTAAACTAGTGATTAGATAATCGATCTCAAGTCTATAATTTTTAGTTATCAGAATTCTAACTACTATCAACCTAGACTAAGTATTAACTTTTCCTTTAAAATTCACATAATATCATGTTCACATTTTGTATAAAAAATTTTAAATTTTTGAAAAGAAAAAAAATCCCATAAATTTTCCATAAACCTAAAAAAGAAACTCGAAACCTAAAAAAGAAACTCACATGGATGACTATCCACACCCCCCGACCTAAAATTTACATTGTCCCCAATGTAATGATACATGTAATATAAAGAACAATAAAAATAAAAGAAATGGTGGATAGTACTTGTCATGAAGAAACGCACATGCTGAGTGTCATAAAAAATGAATATTATACAAATCCTACACAAATGCTCCGTCAGACTAGGAGCATCAATCCAAATATTCTAGCTCATAAAGAATGATGGACTTCTCTCCCAAATGAAAGTTTTATATATAAGACTTTAATCTCTAACCATTAACCTTATACACATTGTCATTATGTGGATTCTTAATTTCAAGTCCCATAAGCATAAACTTTCTTTATAATGAAGGGGCCTGTCCATCTTGATCTTAACTTTTCTGAAAAAAACTGGAGACAAGAATTGTACAATAAGATCATTTGCTTAGGTTTAAGATTCTTCCTCATGATGTTTTTGTCATAGAAAGCTTTAGTCCTCTCTTCGTAGATTTTAGAATTTTCATAGGAGTCTCTCCTCAGCTCATCCAATTCATTCAACTCTAATTTCTTTTGTCTACTTTCTTGGTCCATATCAAAGTTTAATTTCTTTATCGCCCAGTATGTTATATGTTCTAATTCCACAGGTAAATGGCAAGTCTTTTCATACACCAATCTGTATGGAAATATTCCAATCAGGGTGTTATAAGCCCATAAAGCATCGGATAGTCTGAGAGACCAATCCTTCCTATTTGGCCTTATAGTTTTCTTCAAAATATATTTGATTTTCCGATTAGAAATCTCAACTTGCCCACTCATTTGTAGGTAGTATTGGGTGTTCACTTTATACTTGATGTCATATTTTTTCATCAAAGCCTCAAATGTCCTATTACAAAAGTGAGACCCGCCATCAATAATGATGGCTTTTAGAGTTCCAAATTTAGAAAAAATATTTTCTTTGAGAAATCGTATGACCACTTTATTGTCATTGGTCCTACTTAGAACTGCCTCAATCCACTTGGAAACATAGTCCACACCAACCAATATATAAAGAAATCTAAAAGAAGATGAAAATGGGCCCAAAAAATCAATACCCCAACAATAAAAAATGTTCAATGGTAAAATATGGGATAAAGGCATCATGTTGCGCCGAGGCATTCTTCCTAATATTTGACATCTATCATAAGCAACACAGAAAGCATGAGTGTTTTTAAAAATGGTAGGCCAGTAAAAATCACACTGTAAGATTTTTGTAGTAGTTTTCTTAGTAGAAAAATAGCCACTACATGCTTCCATGTGGCAAAAGGAAATACACTTTGAACTTCATCCTCTGAGACATGACGTCTAAAAATTTGATCAGTCCCATATTTTTTCAAAACGCTTCCTATCTTGTGACATGACATTTTTTCTGTCACAAGATAGTTCACTATTTCTGCATACCAAGGCAATTTAGAGATCGCAAATAATTGTTCATTAGGGAAAGTGTCCTAAATATACATCTCCTCAGTGAAATCATCTAACACCAATCTGGAAAGGTGATCGACCACTACATTTTCTACTCCTTTCTTATCTTTTATCTCTAAATAAAATTCTCAGAGTAAGAGGATCTATCTGAAAAGTCTCGACTTTGCATCATTTTTAGATAGCAAATATTTCAAAGTCGAGTGGTCTGTGAAAATGACCACTTTGGATCCCAGCAAGTAGGACCTAAACCTATCCAAAGTAAAAACAATTGTAAATCTTTTTCAGTTGTTAAATTGTTCACTTGGGCCTAATTTAGAGTTCTTCTCACGTAATGAATAACGTAGGGCCGTTTATCTTTCCTTTGTCCCAAAATATCCCATATGGCATAATTACTTGCATCACATATTAGTTCAAAAGGAAGTGTCTAATCTAGTGGACGCATGATAGGTGCAGTGATAAGAGATGATTTAATTTTATTAAAGACACTTGCACACGCATCTGTCCACTTAAATGGGATATCCTTTTGAAGAAGATTAGTCAAGGGTCTAGTAACGGCACTAAAGTCCTTGATGAATCTTATATAGAAACCGGCGTGCCCTAGAAGTGATCCAATATCTCTAATAGTTCGAGGGATAGGTAAATTATCAATAATGTCGAGTTTTGAGCGATCTACCTCGATTCCATTTTTGGAGATAACATGGCCCAAAATAATTCCCTTTTGAACCATAAAATGACATTTCTCCCAATTTAAGACAATGTGCTTCACTTCACACCTAGATAAGACAAAAGATAAATTGTTGAGACATTCCTCAAAACTACTCCCTAATACAGAGAAGTCATCTATAAAAACCTCAAGAAACTTTCCAACCATATTTGAAAAATACTTAACATACACCATTGGAAAATTGTTGGGGCATTACACAACTTAAATGGCATCCATTTGAAAGCAAATGTGTCAAATGGACAAGTGAACGTGGTTTTCTCTTGGTCTTCCAGGGCAATCTTTATTTGGTTATGTCACACCCCAAACCTAGAAATTGGATTCATAGGAATCTCAATCACCGAATCCAGTGTCAACAGCCTCCGTAGTACCCCATTCTCTACTCTCATTGCTTATATGTTAGGTTCCGATCCTGGGATTCTATAAGGGAGATTTTCAACATCAATTTATCTCATAATAAGCATAACCACAAGTTTACCCAAATCATAAAAGAAACATCATCATCACATATCCACTAATATAAACATTTGAATATAATGCTAAAAAGAAAATACATATGTCAAAATCAAAGCTCCAGAAGTCAGCTATATGCTTCAAGCTCCACGCTACTGCAACCTAACATCACCTGCACGCATTTATGCTGGATAAGCTTGTAGAAAGCTTAGAGGGTGATGTAAGTGTGTGCACAAGATAAGTGCTAAGTATTCAACACAACGCCATAATTATATAATATAGGAAATACTAGTAAGATCATGAATCATACGATATAAAAGTAAAGCGAAAATACTGTCAAGTCCATGAGTCAAACAATATTAAAGTATGCAATACAGATCAACTATGCAAATGAGGAATCATAAAGAGGCAAATATCAGATGCTGAGGATGCAATGCAATATACAATTCCTAATGAGTTCACGAATACCGTCACCCATATCTAGACCATATAAATGTAGAAACAAGTAACTCAAAATGTCATATGCCGTGGATGTAATGCAATATGCGGTACGAATAGAATGACCATGTTGGAGTGTGAAGTCAAAATGATGGTACGTAGTATCGCAAGCTATGGGGTCCATCACAAGGGACTTCTATCTAAACTAGTCTCATACCTAATTTGGATAGTCAGACTCAATGTGTTAAACTCCTGATCTCAGGTTAGTAGTTATGCTCCAACCGAAATTCTGGCCATTGTAAAGGTACACGTAACAAATAGTTGTGCACCACCAGCCCGAATGGATAGTGAATGAATGAATGAGTATACAACTCCTACTCCACAAATCAATACTATTCATCTCTAGGATCATCACTGGGGTCTAGTACGCTCTACATGCAAATTCCCGCCAACTGACGTGTGACCATGCAAGTGGAAGAGACCTCATTATCCGCCTGGCCAGTAGCTGGCACATCGATAGCGGACCCATTCACTAGCTGGTCAAACTCTGCCTAGCTATGCCCCCTACTCTCTGGCGGATAAGGCCACACCCCCCTCTCAACCAACTACGACTGTAATGTCATGAATTTTCACAGTCTTGGATTTTTAAAAATCCTTTAAAAAAATTTAACTATTAATTAACTTATAATATCACTTAATGACCATTAGCACTCAATGTTAGGTTATATAGGGATGGTACCGGTAAAAAACTGCACCAATCCAATTAATCAACTGTAGGAAGCTAATGAATTTGCCTGATCACTTGAACATCAGGTGTAGCCCCTGAAATAGCGGTGAAGACCACTTTAGTTGAAGTAGGAATATGCCGATATGTCCTAAAGGGGGGTGAATAGGACTTTTTAAAGTTTTTACAGATTACTTAAAAATCCTATTACACTAATCCTTATCAATATGCATTTATCAGGATTAATAAAACATAACTCTATTGCCTTCTAAGCCCGGTAAAGGATCCAATCACAAACTATTCCAGAAATAACAATATGTAACTCAGTTTATGATGGATATGACTATGTATGTATGTGAGGTGTGATCTCAGATATATAGATATGAAAGTATTAAAGTAAATCACACAAATAAAAGAATAGCAGTCGCAAACACAATCATTTTTATAGTGGTTCGACTACTCGTCTACTCCACTCCCAATAACCGCACTCAACCATAGAGTGTACCGAATTTCACTAAGGAGGTTTCACAGCGGTTCACCTCAAACCTAAGGTTTTAAATCAGGTTCACCTTCAACCTTTATAACCTACACTGAGGCTGACTGTTCATGCTCTCACGAGTAAGGGTCAACACATCTCACCCACTTTTAGGCACACTAACTAAAGATCTTCCATAAGACCCTATAGAGGTTTTACGCAGTTTACCCCAAACCCGAGGTTTCACAGCGGTTCACCACAAACCTAAGGTTTTGACTGGTTCACCTTCAACCAGATGTTTATGCTCTTCATAGAGCAAGGGTCCACACAACGCACCCACCACGTACACTCCCGCTGGAGGCCTCCTTGAGGACTTGCAAGGGTGAGAAACGCCTTAAACCCAATCCTACGAAAGAATGATCAAAGGGTCCTCTGGACTTTAGATACTTACAGATAAGTGGAAGAGTCTCATTTAGCACGTTGACGAAAATCTCCTTCTTGTTGATTAAGAATCTTCTGCTTCTTTGATCCACAACACAAATGATGTACTAATATATGGCGACAAGTTGGATCAAGGTTATGATGGAATCCTACTCTCAAAATATTTTCCTATTAGGAAGATAGAGTGATTCCAATCATCTATGCATTCAAGGCATTCCAATTTAATGATTTGTCATTAAGGTAGTAGCTGGAGGATCCTTGAATATGGAATTTTATTTCCCAATCCACTCTATTGAATATCAATGATGAGGGTGGATTGGAGGATGAAACTCCCTTGAGAGAAAGGGCATTAGGTAAATGATCTAAGGTTAAACACTCAAAAGCCTCTCTTCTTTCTCTGACAGCAACTAAAGACAAGCTCCCTTTATATAGGCAAAAGGTTCCAACAGATATAAAATGGTCACATTTATGACAGAGTTCGATATCATCGAGTAGGTTCGATAATACTCTCGATTGTATCGCTCGATGACACAAACTCAATGTCATACGCTATTGAAAACCTTTTGCTAGCTGGTTGAGAGAATCGAGACTCGTGTCAATACCATCAAATTTTTAACTCTGATATTATCGATACAAGGATTGAGTCCTCGACATTTAAAAATGAGAGATACTTGCTTGAAATTTTTCAGGTCATCAGATATGATCGGGGGATACTCGATATTATCGAAATTTGAATACCGATGATATCGAAGGTCATGTTGATACATGGATAAATTCAAGAATTTTATCAGTGAGCTTACTGGACAGTTTATGTCCATTCTCGATGCAATCGATCCGGCCTCGATACCATTAATATTTGAATATCAATTCTATCGAGTGACTCCCAATCAGAATTGAAAAACCACCTAAAAAATGTCGCTGGACAACTTCACGCCTATGACCGATATCATCGAGAGCTTGCCGATATGATCGAGATTTAAACTCCGACAGTATCAAGAATGGCTTCGATATAACCAAGCATATATGAATTTATTAAGTAAAAATAGGGGCACCGAATATCTACCTATCGATATTATCGAATCACCTTTGATTGACTAGAGATTCAAATATCGATAGTATCGATAAGTATATCGATACATCGATAATTCCGTCCAGATATGTATGTGATTGCTGGACACATTTGTCCTCATTCCGATAGAATCAATTTGTTATCGAGGACATCGACAGTGCATGTCGATCATATCGACACGTGTATCGATAAGATTGACAAAGCAAGAAAACTTAGAGATTTTTTAATTTTTGAAAAAGTTTTCTCACTTAAAATCCTATGATATCTAACTTGTTTTAAGGGTTTTATTCACCTGGTGTTTTGGAACATGGGATGTGAGGCTTAGATTTACCTGTGGCGAGCTTCCACATATCTTGTTGACGCAGACGCTTGAATTGATCTTCCTGCGAGGCTCTGTAGTCCGACTGACTCAACACACACGCTAATTGACAAACCAAGGCATTTGCAAGGGCACTTTTAATCTGCCCCTTTGTCAATTACGTGACAAAATATCCAAAATACCCTAGGACAGTATCTAGACAGAAATCTCCTAAGTTGTGTGTATATGCATTTAGCATAATTTTACAGTTTCTAGTGAACCATGTACACAACCCAGTGTCTGCTCGCTTTAACTGTAATACTCCCCCTTTCTTGTTACAACTGCTCCCCCTAACACCTGTAACACCTTTCAAGCAGATATACTCCCCCTTTCTTGGTGCAGCTGCTCCCCCTAATACCTGCAACACCATTCAAGCAGATATACAATTTTCCATTTTGGGTGTTTGAACTATTCTCCCCCTTTTCGTTAGTCATTGACAAAGATATATCAGTTGATATTGACTGAAGTGTAATAACGTGTGGGAGAATCTTCAGATATAGATGTAGAAAGATTTAAGCCAGTGTTAAGCATTCATCATTAGCAGACAGTATGGATGCATATTAAATAAAGCATTGACACAGACAGATAAAATAATTATGAAATACACATGCATTCCATATCAGACAGTGAATAAATCAAGGGATCTCATATATTAGAATGGCAAAAAATGAGAATTATAATAGCCATATCCAAATATTCACAACACATACTACCACAGACAGCAATAGATTAACAGTTGTCCTAAAAAAATCATCAAGCCCATGTATGGGCACCCAAAAGATAGAGTATTAGCCCAACTGTGGGCATATACAACCAACCAAGAACAAACTATGCAAGTTAGAGAGCTATCACATACACTCATGAGAGCGTAAAACATCCAAAAAGATACTAATATTCATATGCAGAAATAGGAGTGAGGTGTGTGTGATAGCATTCAAGACCCAGCATTATGGAGCAGAATGGGATGACATTGTGTCATCACGACGGCAAGTCATCAGATCAACTAGTTGTTGGACAGTCTACTGTACTCCTTGGACCAGCTATTCCAGGATAGTAAGCCTCTCTTGCACGGAGTAGACGTCCCTCTGAATTGTGCCAATCCTGTCCAGCTTGAATCATTTTGCATACTTGGGCATTGATGTCGACAGTGCTGGATTAGGTCCAAGGGGTTCATCTCTAGCCATTTCAGTCCCTTCCATGGGAGCGCCACTTTCTCCACCAGCTTCTTCTGCTTGAATATCTTCCTTTGGGTCCTTAGGGTATTTATGAAACTTCAAGTCCATCTTACGAATATTGCTTTTATTAAAAACTTGGAGAGAATGTATCGGATCAGTGGTTGTTGGGAAGCTGATTGCGTTACATACCATATTTATGATCCAGGGATATGGTAGATGAAGGTCCCTAAATGTATGAATGACATTCACCAACTGATAGACAAGAAGAGTAGGGAGACAGATCTTTATCCCTTTAGCAACTAAGTACATAAGCATGGTCATAAAACCTATGAGATCAGACCAGTTGGTACTTCTGGGATATATATTTGTGGTGAAGATACAAATCTTGGTTCCATGTACCTTGATTTCAATACATGCCCTTGATACTAAGGGATGTCCCTATCATGACAAAGGTACTTAGTTACCATGAACCGAATTTCTATATTCTCGAGATCCATTTCAAGTAGACCTTCCGGGGCCATGGTCAGTCCAAGAATATTGACCATTGTAGTAGGCATGATTAGCACATCATTACCATCCAAAGAGACCATGAAGGAGGGAGGATCAGACACAGGCGAGTGACACGCTGCAAGGAAGTTGCATGTTCGGTCGAGTTGGCATGGCCCACTGAAATCTAGAATGGGCAGCCAGTTGATTGCTGCATACAGAGATTCTAGATTATATGGTCTTAGACACTCCCTGTCTACCTTTCTTTCATGGATAAGCTTCCTACCCATGTATTTGGGTGGACGTGAAGTTGTTCCTATTGGAGTAGGTGCCGGTGGGGGTGCCTGCATCTCAGACTAGGGCCCACGCCATCTGGTGTGTTGTCTAGTAGGGGTCCCACGTTCTGGGGCCCTTGCTCTTTCTTTGGGAGCAAGCACCTTTTGTTGAGCAGATCGTGAAGATTCACCCAGACCCGACACTTTTCCTTTGTCTTTGCCTATGTGGACAAAAAGGATTTAAAGGTATTTTGGGAAACACAACCCAACTGAAAAGGAAATACCCAAAGAATAAGGTGTAATCTTGATGATTAGAAGGGTATTACTGAATTTTGGAAGCTTCCGGGGTTGTCTGACAAGGTACTGAACCGTCCGGTTGAGAGGAGCGAGCAGGGAAGAGAGCCAGAAACCCTTAAAAAAATCCCTTTTTTGTGCTCCATCGACTTATATCGGGCGGCATCTATCGATATCATCAATCCTTGTATTGATTATATCGAGGAACCTTGATCGATTTCATCGATCCACTCTTTGATATCATTCTCGATCATATGGCTTTTCACATTCTGAGTCATCGATTATATTGACCGTTGATCGATTAATCGAGACTGACATATCAATAGTTGTATCGAAGGTGGATGGTTTTACATTTTCAACATTCAGACGACCCCCCCCCCCCCCCCCCCCCCCCCCCCCCCCCCCCAAGTATACTTTTAAAATTTCTATGAATCAATAGTATACTTAGCAAAATTATGTACAATCACTGTACACAACAAAATTATAAACATTTGAATGTTTATATATAAAAGGTTGAGGTAAGGAACCTCAGATATATCATTTAGAGCTCAACAAAATTGCATTATTTCAGCAAATATCCAAATCTAAATGCATGACCTGGACTTGTCTTTTTATGCTTGATATTTCAGGGTATAGAATTCAGTTTTTCCTTTACTATCCATTTTGAGACATACTTTCTTACTGTGGTAAATTTAGTTTTCATGTTTATTTCACCCACTTGATCGAATGACTCCTTCATTCTGTCTTTTACTGTAGGTGGTGATGGATGAGTGTTTCTCCTAGATGGACTTTTGACATTCTGTATTTCTCTGGCTGGTGTGAATTTACTTACCGGAGTTATATGAAGTCCTTCTAGAAGATAAGCATTCAAACTTGTAATGACCCTTATCACCACACAAATGACAAACTGGAGAAGTTCTCATATTGCTACCTGAAGCAGGAAGTTTTTCAGTTGTTGGGGCTTTAATTCCAGTTTTCTTTTTAGTTTTCTCATACCCTAGACCACTCTTGTCTTTTCCTCATCTTCTTATCCCTAACAACTTTTCTAGCTTTTCACCACTCTGGAAAAATTTGTAATTTATTTCAGCAAATTTTTTGGATTTTTCTAATTCACAATGGAGTGTGTGATTCGCATTCTTGAGTTGCTCATTTTCATCTTTTAATAATTCAGCTTGTTTCTTAAGCTTTGATGATTCCGATTTTAGGGATAGATTGGCTCTTTCTAACTTATCATTGTCTGAGTGATATTGCTGTAAATCATTGATTAAATGTGTATTAATTTCCAAGGGTTTTGTCCAAGTCTTTTTTCAGCAATTCCTTCTTATTTTCAGACATTCCAAGTCTTTAAAGTATGTGGATGCTATGAATATAGAGTTGATTATAAGCATCTTATAATTTATCTTTTTATATCTCTTCTTCTTGTTCAGTTTCTTCATTTTCAGTTGGAAATGATTCAGTGGCTTGTTGTTCTTCCTGGCTTTCAGATTCCATGGGAATGATTGAAGCAGTGGAGACTAAGAGAATTTTCAATGATTTCTGGTCTCCATTACTCTCTGAGTCACTAGATTCTGTGTTTGACTCCTCTGTATCATCCATGTGGCAGCCATTGCCTTGCCCTTAGTTTTTCTGTTCAGGCATTCAGTGATAGGTGTCCATACTTCTGACAGGTATAACATTATGGTTCTTTGGTCCTTTTACCAAATTTGCCTGCAGAAAGTTTGTCATCTACCTTTCTACCTCTAGAGGGACAGCCGCGATTCTTCTAAAAAAATCTTTGGAATCTTTGTGCCAGCAAAGCCACTTCCTCATCTTCAGCTTCCTTTACACTTCCACTGTCCTCATGTATTGTCTTCTTTGAAGTTTTTAGGTTAGTTGTTTTGGATTTTTGGGTTTGTTTGAAGTGTAGTTCGAAAGTTTGTAGGGAACCTACCAGTTCTTCTACTTTCATCTCATCTATGTTCCTACACCCCTCTATTGTTGTAACCTTAGGATTAAATCGTTTCGATAGGGATCTTAGAATTTTCCTACAAATTTTTAGTACCGAAACTTTTTCTTCCAATCCACCCATGAAGTTGCAAATGATATTCAGCTTGGTAAAAAACTCCATAAACGTCTCATGCTCTTCCATTCTGAGACTTTCGAACTGTGAAGTCGAGAGTTGGAGTTTGGACCTCTTCACAGTGCTTGTGCCTTCATGGGTTGTTTCCAATAGATCCCATGCTTCCTTGGATGTCCCACATGTACTTATTTGATTGAATATATCCTGGGACACGACACAGTAAATGGCGTTAATAGCTTTTGCTTTAGCAGTCTGTTTTTCTTTGTCGAACGTCATCCACTTTTCTTTGGATTTATATTTTGTTATGGTTGTGTCACTCTCAAGTACGATTTGTTTAAATGGTGGCACATATCCATTTTCAATGGTATCCCAGACTTCATGATCCAAAGATCTCAGAAAGTAGTTCATCCTAACCTTCCAGTATGCGTAATTTGAACCATCAAATACTGGAGGCCTAGTGATCGATGAGCCCTCTCCTTTGGCCATATTCTAAACTTCGATCAAGATCACTCTCTAGGCGATGACGCCCTTAAAGAGAGACCTGCTCTGATACCAATTGAATTAGCGGTGAAGACAGCTTTAATTGAAGTAGGAATATGCTAATATGTCCTAGAGGGGGGTGAATAAGACTTTTTAAAGTTTTTACAGATTACTTAAAAATCCTATTACACTAATCCTTATCAATATGCATTTATCAGGATTAGTAAAAAATATCTCTACTGGCTTCCAAGCCCGGTAGTGGATCCAATCACAAACTATTTAAGAAATAACAATATGTAACTTAGTTTATAATGTGTATGGGTGTGAGGTGTGATCTCAGATATATAGATATGAAAGTATTGAAGCAAATCACACACATAAAAGAAAAGCAGTCGCTAACACAGTCATTTTTATACTGGTTCGATTACTTGTCTACTCCACTCCTAGTAACCGCACTCAACCCTTGAGTGTACCAGATTTCACTAAGGAGGTTTCACAGCAGTTCACCTCAAACCTAGGGTTTTAAATCAGGTTCACCTTCAACCTTTACAACCTACACTGAGACTGACTATTTATGCTCTCTTAAGAAAGGGTCAACACATTGCACCTACTTTAGGCACACTGACCAAGGATCTTCCATAAGACCCTACAGAGGTTTTACGCGGTTTACCCCAAACCCGAGGTTTCACAGCGGTTCACCTCAAACCTAAGGTTTTGACTAGTTCACCTTCAACCAGATGTTTATGCTCTCCACAGAGCAAGGGTCCACATAATGTACCCACCACATACACTCCCGCTAGAGGCCCCATTGAGGACTTCAAGCGTGAGAAATGCCTTAGACCCAATCATACAATGGAATAATTAAATGGTCCTCTGGACTCTAGATACTTACAGATAAGTGGATGAGTCTCATTTAGCACATTGACGAAGATCTCCACCTTGTTGATGAAGAATCTTCTGCTCCTTTGATCCGCAACACAAATGATGTACCAATATATGGCGACGGGTTGGGTCAAGGTTATGATGGAATCCTACTCTCAAAATGTTTTCTTATTAGAAAGATAGAGTGATTCTAATCATCTATGCATTCAAGGCATCCCAACTTAATGATTTGCCATTAAGGTAGTAGCCGGAGGATCCTTGAATGTGGAAGTTTATTCCCCAATCCACTCTATTGAATATCAATGATGAGGGTGGATTGGAGGATGAACTCCCTTGAGAGAAAGGGCTTTGGGTAAATGATCTAAGGTTAAACACTCAAAAGCACTCTCTTCTTTCTCTATCAGTAACTAAAGACAAGATCCCTTTATATAGGCAAAAGGTTCCAACAGATATAAACGGTCACATTTATGACAGAGTTTGATATCATCGAGTAGGTTCGATATCATCGAGCGTATACTCTCGATTATATCGATGGTCCGCTCGATGACACAAACTTAATGTCATGCGCTATTGAAAACCTTTTTCCAATTGGTCATGGGAATCGTGACTTACGTCGATGTCATCGGATTTCGAACTCCGATATTATCAATACAAGGATCGAGTCCTCGACATTTAAAAATGAGAGAGACTTGCTTAAAATTTTTCAGGTCATTAGATATGATCGGGGGATACTCGATATCATCGGAATTTGAATACTGATGATATCGAAGGTCGTGTTGATGCATTGATAAATCCAAGGATTTCATCAGTTAGCTTGCTGGACAATTTATGTTCATTCTTGATGCAATCGATCCAGCCTCGATACCATTGATATTTGAATATCGATTCTATCGAGTGATGCCCGATCAGAATTGAAAAATCACCTGAAAAATGTTGCTGGACAACTTCGTGCCCATGGCCGATATCATCGAGAGCCTGCCGATATGATCGAGATTTGAACTTCGATGGTAACAAGAATAGCTTCGATATATCGAAGCATATATGAATTTCTTAAGTAAAAATAGGGGCGCTGAAGATCTGCCTATCGATATAATCGAGTCACCTTCGATTGACTCGAGATTCAAATATCGATAGTATTGATAGGTATATCGATACATCAATAATTTCATCCAAATATGTATGTGGTTGCTGGACACATTTGTCCTCATTCCAATAGAATCGATTTATTATCGAGGACATCGACAGCGTAGGTCGATTATATTGACACGTGTATTGATAAGATTGATAAAGCAAGAAAACTTAAAGATTTTCTGATTTTTCAAAAAGTTTTCTCACTTAAAAACCCAAGTTTTCTCACTTAAAAACCATATGATATCTTTGTTTTAAGGGTTTTATTCACCTGGTGTTTTGAGACATGGGATGTGAGGCTTAGATTTACCTATGGCGAGCTTCCAGACATCCATATGAGGCCGACGCTTGAATTGATCTTCCTGTGAGGCTCTACAGTCCAATTGATTCAACACACGCTAATTGACAAACCAGGGTACTTGCAAGGGCACGTTCAATCCCATGATTTACTCACAAAGGACCCAAATCTAACCGATCTATCGCTAACTAATCAAGACAATCATGATTAAATTAAAGAACTAACTGGGGCTGAGTCAGATAAGGCCCGGATCTTGAATAATAGACCAAATCAACCCTGTTACTCTTTTAGGCTAAAATCGATGATTTAGAGTAATCATGACTAAATATCCACTTTCACTAGTTATTAATAGGCCATACTATGAACATAGTTAATCCAAACCTTAATTATCACCCACGAGAAATCTCAATACCTAATTCATTCCAAAAATGCCCCAATTTTCCGAACAAGCTCTAGATCGCTCGTTGGTGGGCCACTAGTTACAAAATTATAGAGTAATGTCCATCTTACTGGGTTCGACATCCATCACAGGAGTCAGACCTGGGAATGGTCTAGAATCGTTCAACTTGAGCTAAAGGACGAGTGCATGAGAAGTGCAAATACCCTAAAGGAAGAAGCTGAAACTTAAGTAAATTGGGTCGTTTACTCTTATGTAAAGTTGAGAGTTTAGAACCATCGGTTTACAATCAAACTTCACACGTAGAGTAAGGATATTTTTCTGCTCATATCCATATAGCCGCGGCTCCGATTGACCATCGGTGACCGTTAAACAGAGTACAATCATATCCATTGATTGACACATCTAAATGGCGGGCCGATCGTATCCATACGTAAATCATCATTAGGGCTAACTATCCTATAGTGTATATCAACTTGTACACTCCATAGTGGACCCTAAAAGCTAAAAAACCCCTCCTATAGGGCTAGTATAGTAAAAACCCAACACTTGAGCCATTTGCACTAAATCTGGCATTATAAAAGGGGCTTCTTTTGGGCACCCCTCTCCCAATACGATTTTTTCCTAGAAAAAGTAAAGAGAGAAGAGAGAAAAGGGAGAAAGAAGAAAGGAAGAAGAGAGAAAGGAAGAGTGAAGAAGAGGGAAGGTAGGTCATAGCTCTAGTGGGGCCTAAAGGAGACCGATTCTTTCAACTCCTCACCTCTTCCTCAACAAATCTTTCACTCATAACCAGAAGAGCCCCTCTCCACTGATTGAGTAGGTAAAAACCTCATCTCTTAGAAATTCCTCATGTTGAGGGTGGATTCACATGGGATTCTAACATGCAAGTACATTGTCTTAGGATTTTGGCCAATCGACACCGAGTTCGACGTTCCTAGGTCGTTTTTTAAGTCTTCAACGATCCATAGGTGTAGACTATTATCCTTAGGTGGCCTAGCACCAATTTTATTACGAATCTAATGATTTTGATTGCTTAGATGATGTATTTGGAGAATTTAGAGGAAACCTAGGAAAGACCTTACCCTTTATCTTCTCAATTTACATAGAATAGTTAGGGAATGTTTGTTGCCTCTCACATGATTTGATATAAATGGATGATTGCATGTTCATGGCTTGTTTAGTTCCTATATAATGTTACCTTATAGCATGTATGATTCATTAACTCTTATGCAATTTGGTTCTATGAGATATATGAAATGCTTAGCTTCCTCACTAACCCACATACCACACATGCCCCTTTGTTTCATAATATTATTAGCTTACTTTGTAGGAAAAAATCTAAATTGTATGTTAGAAAATATGGATGCATGGTATTGCTTATGTTAGTTGATGACCCTGACCATTGGCATGTTGTGGATTACCATCAAACCCTTGGGTTGGTCAGGAACATAAGGAGAGTGTAGGTGGTTCCGTTGCTAGGACTATCCTGAGACTAAACTCGTGGATTTGGACGGGTGTGTATGGGTGACAGTAGTTCGACTACATGGGTCGCTCATACCCGATGTCATCTGTCACGTACTTGTCTAAATTCGTGCGGCCTAGTCCACTTACTGACCAACCTTGTTTGTTAATCCTGTTTGCTCATTTATGTATAGAACCTATAACACCCTACAACCGTTGTAGCCCATTGATTACCAATTAGATCCGATCCACCGACTCATGAGCCAGACATGGTGGAATGGGACACTGTGGCTGAGCTGTAGGCCTGCACTGGGGTGACAAGCCTCCCCGTAGTGACCGCGAGCGATCTCTTTCCTTAGCACTCCCCATGTGCTTGAAGTCGGGGATGGGGAACCCGACGATATCAAGGATCGCGGAGACCTGGTCTCGCACATTGAGGGGCGTAGGCTTCACAACTAGTTGAGGGAATTGATACATGGGGTGTACTAGTTTCCCCAATCTACTGGATGAATGAAGTTAACTAAATACTCGGTTAACATTATTCATACATCACACTAGTTAGGGTGGCGACTCGGTAGTCAAGGTCGCAATGAGGGAGTGTTAGTCATATGCGATCGTTAAACGAAGTCGCTCGAGGGAGTGTTGTTGTGAGGGCATGCATCATATCATTATACATGCACATACATTAACAAGATTAGTTAGTTTTTATGAATGTATTTCCTTTCATTAAATTCATAATTTAATTGATGCCTATTGAAACTTAAAACTAATAACACTCACTGACTTAATCACTCACTCCCACTCTGGGATAGTGTTTTGAAACACCAACCAGACTCTTCAGTAGCTGCAGGTGACGATGAGTTCGAGGAGCTAAGTAGTGTTGGCATTGATGAGGAGGATGAGCTGTCCTACTTTCATCTGATAGGTGGCTCATCACAGACTTTTACTGCCTATTTTGGATTGTTAAGTAGTGAACTTAGCGCACTATTCTTTTGGACTTGTCATTCTTTTGTGATTTTGTTAGGCAACGCCTTGAGCGACCCATTTATATTCTTTGGACTTGTATATATTTGACCTCTTTTATTTTAGTAGACAAGAAATTTCATACTGCGTATTTAAACCTGATTGAACGTAAGTTCGTAAAAAAAATTAGAATAAGTGATACCCGGAAACTTGGGAGTCGAGTGTATGCATGACCCCCAATTTTTAAGGCGTTAAAATGACACAGTAGGAAATGCGGCCTCCTAGTATTCGGCACTTGGGCATTCATGTATCCACTTGGTCTTGTCGTTGGGCCGCCTCCTGGCCTCAGAGGTTTAAGGAGTTTTACCCACGAACATCCAAAGTGCCCAGATGATCAAACCAAACATTTTCGGTGTCCTATCTAGTCATCCACGACATGCCTGTGGAGGTCACAGCCCTGATGTCAGCAGGGCATATAATAATCACTATCACACAATGCAAGATGCATGAGTCATGTAGTCCAATCATGCATCAATCTTGCGCATACCGTGCACTTATGTGGGATAAATCCACCTATCAGGGAGTCCCATAAATTATTTGTACTATGACTTAAGAAATAATCAATCACATCTCACAATAAGCATGTAGATGATGCGTATGGGTATGTATTATGATGCTATGCTATCACATACTCCTAATCGGTATCAATAACCGACATCAATAATCGACCTTGACAATGTGGATATTGAACCAACATTTCCCCCAAGGAATGGCCCTCATAGAGCTTAACATACAGTGGACCCATGGCGTCACATAAGAGCCTAATATACAACACCATGGGTCTCACTTAAGAGCTTAATACACATCACGATGGGCCTCTCAAATGAGCCTAATATACATCACAATGGGCTCCGTCACCTGGCCCTCATCACATAGGCTTCATATACATCACATTAGGCCTTAAACACAAGCTAAATGTAAATCAAAATGGGCCTCAAATATGGGCCCTATATACATCACATTGGGCCTCAAACATGGGCTAAATACATATCAAAATGGGCCTCAAATATGGGCTGCATATGCATCACATTGGGCCTCAAACATGGGTCAAATGCATATCACAATGGGCCTCAAATACGGGCCACATATACCCCACATTGGGCCTTGTCAATCGGCCTCGACAATCAGAATCAGAATCAGCCTTAACAATCAGCCTTGATAATTAAAATCAGCCTCGATAATCGGCCACGACAATCAGAATTAGCAATTGACCATGAAAATCAAAATGGGCAATCGGCCATGAAAATCGAAATCGGCAATCAGTCATGACAACTGGAATCAGTAATTGTCGATGAAATTTGAAATTGACAATCGGCCATGAAAATTAGAATCGACAATCGGCCATGAAAATCGGAATCGACAATCAGCCATGAAAATCAGAATCAGCAATCGGCCATGAAAATTAGAATCGACAATCGGCCACGATAATCAGAATCGATAATTGGCCACGATAATCGAAATCAGCAATCGACCATGAAAATTAGAATTGGCAATCGTCCAGAAAATTAAAATCGGCAATCGGCCATAAAAATTGAATTCGGTAATTGGCCACGACAATCAGAATTGGCAATCGGCCTTGAAAATCTAAATTGGTAATCGGCCATGATAATCGGAATCGGCCATGATAATTAGAATTGACAATCGACCATGAAAATTAAAATCGGCAATCGGCCATGAAAATTGGAATCGGCAATCAGCCATGAAAATCAGATTTAACAATTAGCCACGACAATCGGAATCGATAATCGGCCATGAAAATTGAAATCGGTAATTGGCCATGATAATCAGAATCGATCGATAATCGGCCTCAATGAGAATGGGCCAAATAAGTCCTAAGGGAAGGTCACAACGTGGACATTAAACCAACATTTCTCCTAAGAAGTGGCCCACATAGAGACAAATATAATATATAGTGGGCCCATGGCCTCACACAATGGCCCAATACACATCACTTATGGGCCTCACTTATGGGCCGCACATACATCATAATGAGTCTTGGCACATGGGTCATAAATACATCACATCAGGCCTTGTATACATCAAGTGAGCTGCATCAACAGGTTGCACCAATGGGCCTCATAAACATCAAATGGACTGCATCAACGGGCCTCATAAACATCATATGGGCCGCACTACTTGGGCCACACTAATGAACCTCATAAACATCAAATGGGTCGCACCAATGGGCCTTATAAACATCGAATGGGCCGCACTACTTGGGCCACACCAATGGGCCTCGTAAACTTTGAGTGTGCGCACTACCTGGGCCGCACCAATGGGCCTCATAAACAATGAATGGGCCACACACTTGGGGCGCACCAAAGGACCTCCTAAACATCGAGTGGGCCGCACTACTTGGGCCGCACCATTCATCCATCAATAAAGATCATTTTAAAGCATTATCTAAAGAATGAATCGGATCGAAAGATCATCTGGACCATACCACAAATAACAGTGGTAATAATGATTTCCACGGTTAAAATTTATAGGGGCTCACCATAGCGTTTATTGTCCATCCAGTCAGTTCATAATGTCACAAAAACCTAGACTGAGAGGAAAAATAAATTTCATATTGGTCCAAAACCTCTGTGACCTAAGGGTTGCAATGGTAGACGTTCAATCCCACTATTCTGCAGTGTGGTCCAAGTGATAATGGATCTGTCTTATAGTTTTTCCCAAGCCTTAAGACACACTCGCTAGCTAGATGGATAGTTAGGATGCAACATATGCATCAGATTGTGGGGCCCACCATCCAACCATCTGGACGATGCGGCTAAGACCCAAACATCACGGTGGCACCACATGAATGGATGGATGGTAGGGATTACAACACGTGCATCATGGTGGGGGCCATGCTTGGCACGCCAATCTGTCCAACAGGTGGGTCCCACATGTGGCCCACCACACAAGTGTGTATATATTATATTATAATGATATATGCACATCATATATATATATATAAATATAATATAATATTATATCCTTTTAATAGGACCAACGTCCAAGCCCTGGACTAACAGCCTGGATGCAAATCACATATATCACGTCGGTCCCATGTACGTGGCCCACCTTAACCACATATTTTGATGTATTTTATATTATATACTATAATATAATATTATATATATATATATATATATATATATATATATATATATATATATATATATATATATATATACACACACCCTCCAAATCCACTGTCCAGATACATCTGGACGGTGAAGATAACATAATTAAAAGCGGGTCCCACGGGACCATCCAGGCATGGACAGCATAGATTTCAAACATATATATTATGGTGGTCCCCACCGTCCAAACCACGGGACCGTGGATGCACAGCACATGCTTCACGCGTGGGATTTCCACTCGAACGAACGATCAAATTAAAGGCATACCAGCTATGGGTTCCACATAACTTGGTGATGTCACTACAGGGTCCACCTGTCAATAACTAATCTAATGGGTCCCACATGATCTGGACGGTCAGGATCATGGCACGTGGGACCCAGGGAGGTGTGGATAGCACCTATACGCCATCGTGCATCCAACACCGTTCCACGCTGGACGGGTGGATGTAAAAACACATACATTGATGAGGGCTCCACCGTCCAGGGTCTGGACAGTGTGGCAAATCACATGCATCAGATTAATGCCACGTGTGCACTCATCACGGTATCAAGTGGACCTCACATCCCATGCAAGGATGCGGTGGATATAAAAACATACATTAAGGTGGTGGGGTCCACATCCTCAAACAGACGGATGGTTAGTGTGCATACAAAATATGTACAACAAGGTGGTTCCCATCCCACACGTACAACACGTGTGGGCTGAGCCCCACATGTTACATAGATGGATGGCATGGAGAGAATACATACCTCGTGATGGACCGACAGAACTTGTTGTGTCAATATAGCAGTTTCAGCTACTGGCCGTCCAGCAAATGGATGGCCCAGATGGGTCACATGCACATGCATGGGGGTGGGTCCACACGTGTGACCCACCAAAGTTCTGGATGAAGCTGATTTTTATGTTTTCCTTCATGCAATCCAGCAGCAGAGGCTATTGGACATTTCAGGGCTTGGACGGTGGTAATGTTATATGTCCATCAAGGTGGGGCCCTTCTTCTTCATTTGTCACGCCCCAAACCCAGAAATCGGATTCACAGGAATCCCGATTGCCGAATTCGGTGCCGACAGCCTCCATGGTACCCCATTCTCGGCTCCTAGCATTCACACGCCAGATTCTGATCCTGGGATCCTACAAGGAGGATTTATTTATTTTTACATTTAAATCGTAATAAGCATAACCACAAGATTACCCAAATCACAAAAGCAACATCATCATCACATATCCACTATTATAATTATTTGAGTACAATGCTGAAGGGAAAATACATAAATCAAAAATCAAGCTCCAGAAGACCGCTGCACGCTCCAAGCTCAACACGGTTGCAACCTAAAATCACTTGCACTCATCTATAGTGCATAAGCTTATAGAAAGCTTAGAGGGTGGTGTAAGTGTGTGCACAAAGTAAGTGTCAAGTATTCGATACAATACCATCATCATACAATACCGAAATTACTAGTAATTCATAATTCGTACATTATCGGAATAAGCAGAAATACTAACAAGATCATAAATCATACAATGACAGAGTAAGCGGAAGTATGGACAAGTTCATAAGTCAATCAATATCAGAATACGTAATATAAAAAAGCTATGCACTAAGGAGTCATAAAGAGTTAAATATCAGATGCCGAGGATGTAATGTAATATACAAATCCTGCTAAGTCTGTCTAAGCCATGTAAGTGTAGAAATATAGCAACTCAAAATGCCATATGCCTGCGGATGTAATGCAATATGCGATGCGAATGAAATGACCATGCTGGAGTGTGAAGTCAGGATGATAGTACGTGATATCGCAGGCTATGGGGTCCATCACAAGGGACATCTATCCAAACCAGTCTCATACCTAAAGTTGGATAGTCAGACTCAATGTGGTAAACTCCTGATCTCAGGTTAGTCACGCGCCCAACCGAAATCCTTACCATAATGAAGGTACACAACAATTAGTTATGCACCACCAGCCCGAGTGGATAATGAATGAATGAATGAATGAGCATGCAACTCCTACTCAATAAGTTCACATATCAGTATGGTTCCTCCTTGAAAAATCACCGGGGTCTATTACACTCCAAACCACATTTCCGCCCCATCGTGCGCAACAAGGTGAGTGGAAGAGACCTCGCTATCCGCCTGCCAATAACGGGCCCGGCTCGTCGATAGCTGACCCATTCCTCGAGCTGTTCAGACTCAGCCTAGCATTGTCCCCTCCTCTCGGGCAGGTAAGGCCGCACCCCCTTCCAACCGACCATGACACAGTGGGAGACACAGCCTAACGGTATACGGTCCTCATGCGCTCATACATCCACTCGGTCTAAACATTGGAGTAACCTCTGAAACCAAGAGGGTTTAGGGACTTTCACCTAGGGATATCTATAGCACCCCATGTAGGACAGATTTCTGGTGTCCATCTGGCCATCCACGATATGCCAGTGGAGGTTACGACCCTGATGTCGCTAGGGCATACAGTAATCACAGCACACAATGTAAGATGCATGTGTCATGCAATCTAGTCATGCATCAATCCTGCGCAAACCGTGCGCTCGTGTGTGACAATCTCTGCCTATCAGGGAGTCTCATAACAACCAGCACTATGACATATGCAATGGTCAATCATACTCATAACAGACATGCAGATGATGCGTATGGGCATGGATCATGATGTTATGCAGTCACATACTCATAATCGGTATTAATACTAGCATCAACAATCGGCCTCAACAATGTGGACATCTAACAACATTGTCCCAAGGAGTGACCCTCACAGATCTAAACATATAATGGGCCCACGGCCTCACACAAGGGCCTAATATACAACAGAATGGGCCTTACTCAAGGGTTACAGGTACATAACAGGTGGGCCCTACTCATGGGCCTAACATACATCACAATGGGCTCCTTTGCCTAACCCTCAAATGAATCACAATGGGCCTCATCACCTAGGCCTCAATATACATCACATTGGGCCTTAGACACGGGCTGAATATACATCACGTCGGGCCTTAAATACGGGTCACATGTTCATCACATTGGGCCTCAACAATCAGAATCGGCAATCGGCCATGACAATTCAAAATCGGTAATCGACCTCAATCGATAATCGACAATCAGCCACGACAAATCAAAATAGGTAATCGGCCTTGATCGATAATCAGCCTCGATCGATAATCGGCCTCGATCGATAATCGGCCTCGATCGATAATCGGTAATCGACCATCAAAATCGATAATCGGCCTCGATCGATAATCGGCAATTAGCCACGACAAATCAAAATTGATAATCAGCCTCGATCGATAATCGGTAATCAGCCATCAGAATCAAAAATCGGTCTCGATCGATAATCAGCAATCGGCCACGACAAATCAGAATCAATAATCAGCCTCGATCGATAATCGACAATCGGTCATGACAATCGAAATCGATCGATAATCAGAATCAGTAAATCGGTCACGTCAATCAGAATCGATCATCGGCATCGATGAGAATGGGCCTAACAAGGCCCAAGGGAAGGTCACAATGTGGACATTCAACCATCATTGTCCATCAATGTGGCCATTTAACCAACATTGTTCCCAAGCAGTGGCCCATATAGAGCCAAACATATAGTGGGCCCATAGCCTCACGCAAGGGCCTAATACGCATCACTATGGGCCGCATCACATGGTCCGGAATTACATCTCAAAGGGGCCTCATCATGTGGGCCGAAAATATATCACAATGGGCCTCGTATACATCAAGTGGGCCGCATCAACGGGTCGCACCAATGGGTCTCATAAAAACAAGTGGGTCGTATCAATGGGTAGCACCAATGGACCACATAAATATCAAGTGGGTCGTATCAATGGGTCGCACCAACGAGTCGCGCTAATGGACCACACCAAAGGTCCATATGTACATGAGTGTGGGCCTCGCCAAATGGGCCACAAATACATCATAATGGGTCTCATCAACGGGCTGCACTAGTGGATGGCATAGATGAAATACGAACCACATGGTGGGCCCTGCATCCATGGCCAGACTTTGTGGATGTACAACACATTCATCATGAAGTCCCACCATCACGGTGAGGATACACATCACGTGCATCATGGCTGGCCTCACGTCCTAGAAATGGATGGACTGCTTGGATATAAATCACATACCTCACATGGGTCCCATCCCACAGACAGTGTGGATAAAACTCATACACCATGGTCATCCCACATGGCAGAAAATAGATGGACGGCGTGAGGCGTGAGTATACGGTATATACATGAAGTGGGGTCCAGTAGTTTGGACAATCGGGATACAATGCATACATCAGGTGCGTTCCACCATCTGGGCAGATACATCACAGTGTGGCCCACAGAACTTGCTGACGCCAGTCAGCAGCTATATAGCTAGAGTGGGGTCCATGGAGCTTAATAAAGTCAAAAAGCAATTAAGTGGCTGCACTGTCCATATGGATGGTTTAGATGTAGAATACATACATTAAAGTGGGCCTTACCCATCACCATCCAGTAGTGGACAATGTAAAAATACAATGTATACATCTGGCGGGCCCCACCTCCACACGTGCAACACGTGTGGGGTGGGTCCCATACATATGGACGGTAGGGATAAAACCCATCTATCATGGTCCGGCCCATAAAGCACCTCCACTATTAGACAATGTGGATACATAATACATATAGCAAGGTGGGTCCCACCCCCACATGTGCCACACGTGAGGGGTGGCCCCACGTCCAAAGCGAAAGGACGGAGTGTATAAAACACATTCATTACAGAGGGGTCCACCATCCGAACTATGGACAGTAAGGATACAACTTATACATCATGGGTGGGTCCACGAGAGATTGAATCTATCCCATTTGGGAATGGACAGTGTGGATAAAAGGTGGGTCCACACGTGTGGGACCCACCATTTATGGATGGACGGTGCTAGCTATAATACATACCTCATGATCAACGTCTACAGATGGACGATGTTGATAAAAGACATACGTCAAGTGTGGCCCACATATCACATACATCAAGGTGTCGCCCACCGTCCAGCCATCTAGACGGTGTGAACCATCACATACATCACGGTAATCCCACAGAACTGCTGACTGTATACAGCAACTATACAGCTGGTGTCACCGTACACCATCCAATTGTCCAGCAGGTGGGTCCCACATGAGGCCCACCACAAACATACCTACATGTATATATAATGAATATTATAATATTTATATGTTTGAAATGGTGCAGCGTCCAAAGTCCAGGCTCAGGACGTCCTGGACGGACGATGTAGATTTGCATACATGCAGGTAGCCCTTCGTCCTAGTGATAGACGGTGTTGATACAATATATATATCCAGGTGGGCCCCACCTGACACGTGCAACACATGTGGGTGGGTCCCATGTCCTGCCCAAACGAACGGACGGCATGATGAAATACATATATCATGGTGGGTCAGGGTCAAACATCATCACGGCGGCTACTCAAGGCTCCTGTCCATCCCAGCTATAAATGGATGGACGGTTGATATGCAACACAAGCATCAAGGTGGGCAGATGGATGGAGGGCTTGATGTTACACGTACCTGGTGGGACCTACAAGCTGCAGACGTTAGCTATAGTATACAAATAATATAATATATTGATATAATAGAATATAATATCATATAATAGAATATATTATATTATAATATGCATATCATACATGAATTACAAAAAGCCACCGTCCAGACCCAGGGTGCTCTAGACGGTGCTGATCTAGTGATGAAATCATGGTGGGTCCACCTGAGATTTGAATTTGCTTCATTGAATGGATGGTGTGGATACACACGTCCATCAAATGGGTCCACGGTTGGGATCAAACAAATGCATCATGATGGTGTCCCACTGTCTAGATGTTGCTGGACGGCTGGGATAAAACACTTACATCACACGTGGCCCACACGTACGTCACGTGCGGCCCATGTAGCCTAGGTTGGGACCGTCCTAGGCGTAGCAGGACGCTGCACGTCCTCTGGCCATTAGCAGCAACTGCTGCACCTCTTTATCTTATTTTATGTTTTTTTTAAAATGGGTTTTTCCATGGTTTTTCTCATGTGGGGCCCGCAGAAGATGGATCCATCCCACCCACTGGATCCTACAGCTCATTACAGGCTAAATGAGCCCAATATCAGAAGTATTTTGGCATGTAGAAAACTTCAAAGTATACTTTAATGATAAAACCTCCTATTTTCTAAGCCATGGCCCGCCAGATGATCTGGATGGCTTCTTTTTTTTTGGCTCAACGCCTAAAATGTGCTGGGAAACGGGATGGATGGCGTGGATCTTATACATTCATCAAGGTGGGGCCTGCATGAGTAGCCCACCCCCAAGCTCAGTGGGTTAATACACCCAACGTCAGTTCACACTTCTCTGCTAGGCACGCCCCACGGCGGCTGGGCACGTCCAGCATCCCTGGACGCTGGACAGATGGAATACAATATAGGCATTGTGGTGGGTCTCACGTGTACGTGGCCCACCATCTTGGGACAACATGATATTTTTATTTTCCCTTCATCTTAACCGTCCAATGAACCCGCTACAAGGTGGGCCTTATGATCGGATGGTCAAGATCATCTTGCACCGTGGCGGCCACAGGACATCACACAAGAGAGAGAGAGAGAGTGAGAGAGAGAGAAGCACCCACCATTCTAAATCTTCTAGCCTCTTTGGTCTCCCGAGCTCCAAAGGATGCGATCCAACGGACGAGATTGCCTTTGGAGGGTGAGGATAGGAGGTAGGAAGGTGGGTCACACTTGACTTTGGGGAAGGGAGGGCTTGGACGTGTGGTGCTTAGGAGGTTTGAGGAATGAGAGAGAGAGAGAGAGAGAGAGAGAGAGAGAGAGAGAGGATATGATGATATGGATAAGTGGAGTGGTTGTTGTAAGGTGAGGTATGGGTTGAGTTAAAAATTTGTAAAAGAGGGATGGGTAGGAGAGAGAGAGAGAGAGAGAGAGAGAGAGAGAGAGTTGACTTTGGGTTACTTTTTGGGTAATGTGACATGTACTTGATTGATTTGACATATTGTTGAGATTCTCTCCGTATTTGCAACGTGTGGCATTTTCTCGAACTGAACGCAGGCCCACATCTCCTGGCCTGGGTATCACCTTGGCGCGCGAGACGTGGCACCGGAACCGCGGTGACGACGCGGTCGCTAGGGTATAAGTCTCGGGTTGAGTTGACTCGAGTTAACGGCGTGTGAATCAGGGTCATGCGCAAATGCCGATTAAGGGTCGAGGTTACTGGGATTCGACTGGAAAGACCGCGGAAGTCTACCGAACGATACGGTCTAGGATACGGGTCTTACATCATTCTTCCACCAATACGTTGTAAAACTTCAAGGGAACAAGATTCAATGGTTGAGATCGATTTTAGACGTTGGGATTGAGTGATAGGAAGGTGGGCCACACATGGTTTTTCCATGGAAGCCATGGACGATTCCTCTCTTGGGATTTCTTGGGAGAATGAGAGAGAGAGAGAGAAATGATGGGAGAGGAGTGATGGGAGAGAGGGATGGTGAGTGATGGATAGGTGTACTTGGTTGTAAGAGAGTGTTGACTTTAGGGGAGGGGTGGTTGTACTTGGGGATGGGGTGTGAGGTGATGGGAGTACTTGATTAATTGATGGATTGATGTGACATTCCATAGAGATTCTCTTGGGTTTCGCAACACGTGATGTTTTCCTCGAACTAAACATGGGCCCACATCTCCTGACTTGGGTATCGCCTCGGCGCACGAGACGCGGCATCAAAATCACGGAGACGATACGATCGCTAGGGTACAAGTCTCGGGTTGAGTCGACTCGGGTTGATAAGACTCGGCTTATGATCACGTGTAAATGTCGGATAAATGTCGAAGGTTGCCGAAATTCAAACAGAAAGACCGCGGAAGCCTATGGAACAGTATGGTCTAGGATACGGGTCTTACAATATTCAAAGCAATCACAGATCCATTGTAATTTGAGTCACAACAAACCATTAAATACTAAAAATATTCCTTAATAAATAACTAGAATCCATAAGAGTTCAACAAAACATGAATCAAGACAAAGCAAACATCTCAATCATGCTACAAGCTTCACCTCTTAACCTTAACTAAGAGGTTTAGCTAACCATAAACATTATTAAACTAAGAACTCTTAAACAAAATATCAACTAAGGAAGAAGAAGAAACTCTCCCAGACAGTAGATTAACCCTTTTACTCCACTCCTCAAACCCTAGAAGATGCCTAAAAACATCGTTGGGACTCCTATTTATAGTTGTGCAAGTCCAACTTTCGCACTGAGTTAGAAAAATTCAGAAACCGCCTACAGCCTTCAACTGGTCGAGTGTGATGAGAATTTAGAAGTTCATGTTACTGAAGTTTGAGTCGATGATTCTTCGACTAGTCGAGCATGAGATTCAATTAGTGGAAGTGAAACCAGAACTAGTCGAGTAGGCGCTAGGACTAGTCGAAGCTTAGACTAGTCGAGGATCACCAAAATTCACTTCAAAACTTTGATTTTCTTCATTCTTGACTTGATTTTCTTGGATCTTTGGCATGGGAATTGTTTATTCTTGGTCTCATAAGATCCATCCTTGACTTTGGTGATTCTTGAGTGTTAAATACATGCTTTTAGCATCCTTTTCAATCTAAGCTCTTAAATTCACCTTGCAACACAAGCATGATTAAAATAGAGCATTAAGTATTATCATGTTCATAAAACTAAGTTATAAATGGGGGATAATATGCAATATTTGACCCTCAACAGTAAGTAATATCCTGTGAATATAGGGTCGATCCCACAGGGAGATGATTCATGAGAATAAAAAAAATTAAATGCAAAACTAAGTAATGGAAACTAAAAGGATGATTTGATTTTGAAGGTTTTAAATGTATAAAATTTAATTAATTTGAAAACAACACCTAAGCTTTAAAGTTCCATGCATAGGTTAATTTTTCATAAGTCATGATGACTTTGATAACACAACTAGGATCTGAGTACTATGATCAGCCTAATCAAAAAATAAAATAGTTTAGATATTTTAATAAACCATATAAAAGATTATAAAATCATAGATTAGCATCATTAATATATATTCTCAAGTGCTAGTGATTTTAAGCATTCAATATCCATGAGATAATAAATTAAAGAAATGTAGCAGGTTGAGAGCATCTCCCACCTAGAAAATCTAACTAATCTAGGTTAAGCCTATCCATTAATATGGATCTCATATGATGGAAACATATTGATCTCATATAAGGATAAAAAAAACCTAAACCTAGATAATTAATAACATATATATACCATTCATCTCATCATTAAAAATAATCAATCATCATAATTTATAAAATCATTATACCAATGTACTTTCCTTCTAACTTAGGCTAGAGGGAACTAGAAAAACATAAGTAAATTACAAAATAGAAAAGCAACAAGAAAGAAATAAATGCAAATAGAAAAGATCTAAAAATAATAATTTATAAAACTTTAATAAAATTAAAAACTCTCTAAAAATCCTAAATCTTACTCTTGAATGCTCTAAATAATGCTTAGGAATGCCTTGAGAAGCCCTATTTATAAGTGGGGAACTCGCTCCTTCAAATTGGTTTGAAAAATTCAGAAACCACCTCGAATTTTCTCACTCCGTGTAGGCTCCGCATAAACCCTTCAATGGCATCGAGCAGCATTCGATGTCATCTAAGACTGGCTTCGATGTCATCTAAGACTGGCTTCGATGTCATCGAAGACTGCATCCAATTTGCTCAGCGACCAAACTTGATTTTTTTATAATTCTTCGATCTCATCTAAGAATCTTTCAATGTCTTCGAAGATAATCTTCGATGACATCTTCAATGTCATCTAAGCTCAGATCCTGTAAATTTGTGCACTAATTTCTGCACTTCCTTCCTTTTTCACTTGTTTTTTGACTCTTGGGGTCTTGAAATCTTCAATCTTGGTCTCCAAATGTCCATTCTTGTACTTGGTGATTCTTGAGCATCAAATCCATGCTTTTAACATTCTTTTTTAATCCAAGTTCTTAAACTCACCTTGCAACACAAACATGTGTAAAATAAAACAGTAAGAAGTATAATGTTCATAAAAATAAAATATAGATGGGAACAAAAAGCAATATTTGACACTCAATAACCCACTAATGGCTTGGAAGCCTTAGTGTTAAAGATTGTTTTACTTAGTTTAAATTGGTATATTATTTTAAGTAAGAAATTTTTTGTTTAATTAGTAAAAAAATTATTTGGTCCTAATCACCCCCCCTCCCTCTCTAAGACAGCTTTCATTTTATAGCTCTATCAAGCTTCCGTGTGTAGCCTTGGTATCCTACACTAATGCAAATTCACCTCGAAGTTTTAAGGCACCCTAGCATCTGAGAAAGGGTAAAGATCCCTGAATTTGGTGGACAAAAGATCCAACCCATGCCATTTTTGGAGTTCACTTTTCATGGCCCTAAGTTTCTCCTCGAATGTTCCTAGAGCCGATTAATTTTAGAGGGGCTTGATTGGAAAGGGTTTGCCCCCTGTGATGTGTACATCACTTGACCTGGGGAATGTGTTGAACTGAAACTGAGAAGGGAGATTATAAATGAAAAGAAATCCTAGTGGCGAGATGATGTTGACTACTATAATGTACATGATGTGGTTGACTGGAATGAGGCTGGCTCCCATCAGGGGGAGAATGCTGAAATTGATTGGTTATATATAAAGGTGGGCTTTGAATCAACATATTGATTGGAGAGATTGGCAGTTGTGCCAACATGCTATGGCTTGATGGGGTGGCTTCGCTTGAAGGAAGCGATTATGAGGTTTTTTAGCCTTTTCTTACTGAGGGCTAGGTTGAGGGGTTTGGCACCTAAGAGACTTTAGGAGAGATCTTAAACTATCTCCTTAGATCAACATGGTTGTCAGTGCACAAGTTTGGAAAAAGTTCTGGTACACGTGCGCTGTCTTTGAGGGGTAATGGACATGTAAGTGATTTTTTTGGTATAGTGGTTAACGGTACAATCTACTACTTCCTAAGATTAGTGACAAGTCTTAATCACCCCCAGTGAGGAGTCTCGAACACGAGACCTCCCACTCTGATACCAATTTGATGTAAGACAATTAACCACTTGCTCTGAAAGCTCGAACTGTTAGAGCATGACAAATTAATCCCTTTATCTCATAGCCTAAGCCCCACATCACATGGGTTAGGACCTCGGTCGAACCCCCCTCATGGGCCCCAAATCACATGGGGATACTTCCTCAACCCTTGGTTGGGGTAGTGCTTGAGGTTGATTTTCAGCCATAACGTCGAATCCAGACAATATCAAACTTGGACGTTATCTAAAATTATCTAGAACTAGAACTAGGCTAAGATGAATTCTAAATCAATTAGCAATGGTGGAATATTTGTAGAATAATTAATCTAAAACTTAGGAAACAAATCAGAGATAGGAAACTAGGGATTCAGAGGATCCACTTGTAGAGATCAGGGAGAATTTATGCTTCCATCAATAATTATGAAAATTACTGAACTGCCGTTGATCTAGTTTTCAAAGAGATGAAAGGAAGATAAATTAGAATGGATTCCATCACCAAACCATGGCCAAAGACTATGGCAAACAACAGAATCAAACTAATTACCACCCAATTACATGTATGTAAGTTAGGAAGGGTACCGTCATCCGACCATGCCCAGGAGACTATGGTGAACAACAGGGCTTCCTGCCATCATAAACATTAAAGAGAACGGAAATATTCAAAGCTATTGCAGACCTATTGTAATTTCAGTCACAACAGACCATTAAAAACCTAAAACATTCTCATATTAATTAACTAAAATCAATGTCAATTCATGCATTAAAATTTAAATAAAATCAAATCTCTCATCTCACTACAAGCTTCACCTCTTAGCCCTAGCTAGGAGGATTTAGCCTGCCATGGATGGGCTCAATCCAAATAAATAAAGAGAAAAAGAAAAGGAAAAGAAAAGGGAAAGAAAAAACCAAGCTCCTCTCTCTCTCCTCTGCCCACGTTGAAACCCAAGCTCGAGCCCTCTGTTCTTCCTCCCAAGACCCTGAATGAATGCTCCCCACGTCCAAAAATCTCCTTTTATAGCTGCTGGAAGGCTGGAGTCAGTGACAGAGTTGTAGCAGGACACGGAGTACAATTTTCGCAGCCAAGTTCGGTACCATGAAACACGCCCCTTTCTTCACTCAAATTTCAAAGAAACACCGTCCCTTAGTGCTTTCTTGGGTCCTCTACATGATAGACAGTTCAAATCTGCCATATGATCAAAGATGGTGGGCCAAAACTGTCCGGAAAAGTCAGTTTTCGCGGATGTGCGAAACCTTTCGCACCATTTCGCTGTTGTGGTCGGTGGGCCCCACAGAAGCATTTTCTGGAAAATCCACCCCATCCATTGGATTCAGAACAAAATTTCAGTCAAGAATGGGTGATTTTGAACGTCCATTGACGTGGCCCAGAGAAGAAATCACAAAAAAATCAGTTTTGAACGCTACCGAGTAGCCCTTTTGTGGCCCCTGTATCACTCACGTGTGTAAGCATGGGTACAAAAAGTCAACATGTTTTTGTAGTATTCGAGCCCCTCTACACGGTGAACGGGTCAGATTTTCCATATGGTCAATGGGTAGGGCCCACAAACTTCCGTAAAAACGGCCAGCGGCCTGCATTACGCGGTGCGAAATTTTTATTTTTATTTATTTTTTTTTTTTTAAGAAGAAAGTCGGTCAGCGTCTTGCTGACCGACTTAACTCGTTTGGTGCACGACGAGTGCACATGTGCACTGTACACACTCATTTCATATGGGGTCCATTGCACTGTTTTGGAGAAATTTGCACCGTCCATCTGTTTTGACTCCTCATTTAAGGCGTCAATAATAATTTTGAGGCAGTTCCAGATATCATGTGGACCCAGAATCAACGGTTTATGGGCTGATCTGTCAGTTGGGGCACTTTTCGAGATCTTCAATGGCTGAAATTTTATATGTACGGTTAATTTATGGTCCTCAGGCGACGTATGAAGTTTTGAGCCGAACGGATGGTGGGAACCTCGTGATCTTGCATTCTGGACGTCCTTCAGGCCACTTGAGCTTCAATTTCTAACTTTTCTCAAATTTCTGACCGTGTATATTTGTCAATCTTGGTCCCCTGGAGTGTGTCCCTTGCCTTTGGCATCATCAGATCGTTAAATCTCAACTTTTAACGTCCTTTTTCCATCCATGCTCATAAAATCACTTTGTCACACAAGAATGAGAAAACGAGCCATTAGACAGCATTATATTCATAAATCCAGACAATATCTGGGGTTTAATATGCAATATTTGACCCTCAACATACTGCCTCACACAGGCCACCCACCCCGAGTGTTTCCCCGCATCCCACAAGCTACCCCACTCAAGCCCGATGTGAAATGGGCATTAATCACCCTTAGTGAGGAGTCTCGAACATGAGACCTCCCTCGTGGTTCCCAAATCACATGGGTCACCCACCCCGAGTGTGTCCCCGCATCCAGTGGGCTACCCCACTCGAGCTCGGTGTGAAAATGCCCCTACATTAATTAGTTCACTACACACTCTTTATTTGTGTTTTATTTTTCTAATAATTTTTATGTGTGTTTTGGTTCTTAAAAAAACTATAACAGAAAGTAAAGTGTAGAATATACATGTAGAAATGTAAATGAGACCAGTATGCACTAGAATGATAGAATGCTCATGAGAAAGTAAAAGGGACCAGTGCGAGACTAGAATGCTAGATGATTGCACAAAAGTAAAACAAACTAGTAAAGATCAGAAGTTAAAGAATCCCTAAAAGCACATAGCTTGGTGTTTCGAGTCGGGCTTTGGCTAATGGTTAGCACTCCCCAGTAGAGTCGTCATTATATGAACGCAGGGAAAACATCACATATGGGCATTCACGTGGCCCTATCAGGTCGTTGCTTGTTACATGTGCCAAGCCTGGGTATGTATGATAGAGTAATAGATATATGGCTAGGTACATACTGAAAGTGCACCTGCTAGTGCCCTGGTTTGTCAATTACTGTGTATTGAGTCAGTCGGACTACAGAGCCTCACAAGAAGAACAATTCAAGCGCCTACCTCAACCGGATGTGTGGAAGCTCGCCATAGGTAAATCATAGCCTCACATCCCATGTCCCAAAACACCAGGTGATTAAAACCCTTAAAAATAACTTAGAACATATGAGGGTTTTTGGATAAGTGAACTTTTTCAAACATTAGAAAAATCTCTAAGTTTGTTTGCCCTGTCGATTATATCGATACACATTTTGATATGATTGACCTGCGCTGTTGATGTCCTTGAGTCTTGATTGATACTATCGATAAAAGGACTAAAAGTGTCCAGCAACCGTATACTCATTTGGATGGATTTATCGATATATCGATACACCTATCGATATCATCGATATTCAAATATCGAGCCCATCAGAAGTGGCTCAATAATATCGACAGGCAGATTTTCAGCGCCCCTATTTTTTTAAAGAAAATCACTATGTTCTTCAATATATCGATGTCTTTTCCGATTCAATCTAAATTCAAATCTCGATCATATCAGAAGGCCATCGATCATATCGATAGTGGGCGCGCATTTCTTGCAGCAAATATTTCAGGTTATTTTTAACTTTGATCAAGGGCCACTCGAGAAAATCGATATTCTTATGTCGATGCTATCGAGGTCGAGTCGATTGGATCGAGACTGAACACAAACTGTCCAGCGAGCTTATAGGTAAATCTATACGATTTATCGATCCCATCGACACGACCTCCGATATCATCGATATACAAGTTCCGATGACATCGGTTGTTCCCCGATCATATGCTAAAAATCTAAAATATTTCATGGCTAGTCTCTCTCATGCTTCAAATATCTATAGATCGATCCCAATATCAATGGAATCGGAGTTCGAAATCTGAATGACATCGACACCAGTATCAATCCCATTGACCAGCTGGCAAAGGGTTTTTAAAGTGTATGACATTTGAGTTTGTGTTATCGAGCGGACAGTCGATCCCATCGAGAGTATATGCTCGATGATATTAACCCTGCTCGATGATATTGAACTCTGTCATAAATATGAACGTTTTATATCCGTTGGAACCTTTTACCTATATATAGAGAGAGACCTGTCCATATTGCTAGTAGAGAAAGAAGAGAGTGCTTTTGTGTGTTTTATATTAGATCATATACCCAAACCCCTTTCTCTCACGGGAGTTCATCTTCCAAGCCACTCTCATTCATTGACATTCAATAGAGTGGATTGGGAAATGAACTTCTGCATTCAAGGATCCTTCAACAACTATCTTAATAGCATATCATTAAGCTGGGATGTCTTGAATGAATAGATGACGGGAATCACTCTATCTTCCTTATAGGAAAATTCTAAGAGAGTTATTTCCGTCCTAACGTTGACCCAACCTGAAGCCAAGTACTGGTACATCTTTTTGTTGCAGTTCAAGGGAACTAAAGATTCTTCAACAATGAGGAGAAGAACTTCATCATTGCGGTGAAAGGGACTCATCAACTTATCTGTAAGTATCTAGAGTTAAGAGGACCCTTGTGATCATTCCTTTCTAGGATTGAGTCTTGAGTGTTGCTCACCCTTTAAAGTCCTCATAGGAGGCCTCCGACGGGAGTGTACGTAGTGGGTACGTTGTGTGGACCCTTGCTCTGTGGAGAGCATAAACATCCGGGTGCATTGTGTGGACCCTTGTTCTATGGAGAGCATAAATATCTGGTTAGGAGTGAACCAGTAAAACTCTAGGTTAGAGGTGAACCGAGTAGAAACCTCTGTGTAAAGGTTGAAGGTGAACCTAATTTAAAACCTTAGGTTTGAGGTGAACACTGGAAAACCTCCTTAGTGAAATCTGTAACGCCCGTGAAAAATCCATCCTTGGGCTCGAGTACCAACTCGACCCGAATTTGCGTAGAATTCATTCCTTTGGAAAATTTGACTAGGTTAGCTAGTGCAACGTTAGAATAGCTGGGAAATGGTCCCTGATCACTTTAAATACGTTCTACAAGGCCCGAAGCGAGTGGAACTAAGGGTGCTATAATGCTCTAAAGCCTCGGATCAAACTCTAAGCCGGTTTGTTCTCTGGACCACTTTGAATCTTTGTATTGGATCTAGACCGCACGTTGAAAGTCTGATACCTCCTATCTTAGACCGTTAGGACCGTCTAGCTGGGCTTGACACTCATTCCAAAAATCAAGTCAAACCGATGATCACAGGCTATTTCATTGAGCCCGGACCGAAGAGAGTGTGAATAAGGACATAGTTGGAATTTCGAATTCAAATCTGGCACACAAATTTGACGCATCAGTATTAAGCATTCTGACCGTCAGAATACAGCCAAATTACACCCTTGGATCAGGAAAAATATCTATTATATATCACGGGACTTATAGGCCTGATCTTGATGCGGTGACCGTTAAACTGAAACTGGGCCGCCACGTGCGATTTGGGAACCCAACCGGTCTGAAAACTGGATGTATGCTAGATCTAGTATGCATGAGCTTAAGTCCGACCGCATCTGGCCTGGGGACCTCCAGAAATGCCCTTTTGGACCGAAACGGCCCCGATTTGGTTAGGCACCAAGTAAACATTGTTCCCAAGCCTATTTTGGGAATGTTTTAGGCTATAAAAGGGGTTGAAACCCTCACTCCTCTCTCCCATACGAATTTGAGAGAAGCCCTAGCTTGGGAGAGAGAAAAAGAGTGAGAGATTGTGAGAGAGTGGGAGAGTTCTTCCCGCCACTTGTGCTACGTGTTGCACGTGCTTAAGCGACACTCCTCTACCGCTTTCCCGGCGATTCCACCGCAATCCTAGGTAAGTAAAAACCCTAAATAGTTGGTGATTTGAGTTTTTCTTGTTTCCATGGCGATGTAGCTTATGGATCTTATGTATTAGGCTCCTTACTCGCCGTAGACGAAGCATATACACTCCGCTTCAATTCCCGAGTCTACAAGACACTAGGTGAGGATTTTAGACGCTTGGATTGACGGTTCCCAATGCTTTCAATGTCGTTTAATAGTAGATTCTTGACGGCATCGCCGTTTGACATGTACAAAATGCTCTCCGTTTCCCGTTTCGTAAGCTAACGAAGAATATGAGATTTAGGGCATTTTAGTCATTTGTAGGAAGTACTGTTTGCATTCATATTTTGCTGATGTGATTGACATGGTTTGTTGTCGCATTAGGAAGTTAGGAATGCGTGCATAATTAGTTTGGCGAAGAGATTCGCCTAATTGCACACTTTGGGTCGACATGCTATATGTAGACCTAAGTGTGTAGTGCATGTGTTTGTATAAATGCTTGTATTAGTATGTATTGGATTAAATGATGTTATATGATAGTTTGTGATTGATTTTTCAACTATTATGCTGACCTAGATGATTTTCTACATGTTGATAAAATGCATGATTTCATTACATGCATTGAATGTATGTGCTTGAGGATTTGCTTAAGTTGAATATGCATGGGAAGTATGCCTTGAAGATTTGCTTAAGTTGAAAGTTATAACATGTGTTAACATGCTCACATGATGTATTTCAATTCCAATACCTTGTATAGTAATTTCATAGATGTATGGGACTTGACTTAGTCCAGGCAGTCGGTAACCGAGCGAATTCGTGGCTGACTGGTCATAGCCACGAACGACGCGTCGATGAATGTGATTCGTGTTGAGAGTTGGCGGCAGTGGTTAGGCCACGCGAAGTGTTTTACGCACTTCATGTCGTTCAATTCGAGATGCGATCGCGCTAGTCGAGCCCGTCAAGTAACCCGACTGGCCGATGCTTGTTCACCTTGTATGTATCATAACTGCTTGAACCTAGGGTACTGAACTTACCATTGTAAACCCTATTAACCGTGGTACCTTGATCCACGAAGACTCATAAGCCGGGCATGGTGGTATGGGACACCGTGGTCGAGCTGTCGGCCTACGCTGGGGCCACAAACCTCCCCGTAGTGACCAATGAGCACCTTGACTCGTGAGCAGATTATGGTGGTATGGGACACTATATTCTAGCTGTCGGCCTACACTGATCAGGCGACGAGCCCTTTGTAGTGACCGCGAGCGTATTCTGAGTTCACGGGAGGCGACGACCCTTCCGTGCAGTAGAGTACAGTAGGCCTGTATTGATAAGGTGATGGGGGAGCGGTGCAACGAGTGCGAGCAACAGCCCTGGCAGCCCTTGCAGTGACCTACGAAATGTACATCGTATGAGATTACTAGGAGTGACGACCCTAGACAGGATCCGTGTTGGGATTGATACAAGGGAGGTACCTTAGTTTCCCAATCCTGCTGTTTGAATGGACTAATAACAACTTGGTAATCATATCACCATAGCATTGCATGTGCCTGGAAGATGTGGAGCACTCTAGGGAGTGTGGCATGCCGCGGTCGTAAGATGTTGCCGTATGAGGGTGATCGTCGGTGAGGGCATACATCACGTCATATCATCTTGCATTAACAACAGTTTTAGGACTTGTCTGATTTACTGCTTTACTATTATCGCGTGATTGAATTGTGAACATGCTAATCTTTGCTCTATGATTCCACTGAGTTGATCACTCATTCCCACGTTACGGGATGGTGTTTGCAACACCCACCAGACCCTGTTGTAGTTGCAGGTGACGATGAGATCCAGGAGGTGGAGCTAGATGATGACGAGGACCAGGATGAGTTCTCGTATATGCAGTATCATGACGGCTTCCCGTAGGTGACCTGGATCGAGGGGACATCAGTGGGACTTTTCTTTTTGAACATTATTCTTTTGTTATGTACATGTATATGAGACTCAGAGATGTAGTCATACTTTGGAGACAGTTGAGATTACTTTGTTTTTCCATACAGTGATATATATCTTGTTTAGTCTTCCGCTTGCTTTTATCACTGGATCTGAAGTATGAATTGCAGTTTTGGTATACTTTTACTCATGTGAATGCTTTAAATCAGACAACATTGAATCATAACCATTTTTGTTGCATAAGTGACGGTCTGGAACTCGGGAGTTGAGTTTATACACGACCCCCGATTTTCAGGGTGTTACAAAATCTGGTACACTCAAGGGTTGAGTGCGGCAGCCAGGAGTGAAGTAGACAAGTAGTCGAACCACTATAAAAATGACTGTATTTGAGATTGTTATTATTTTTCATTTGTGTGATATTTCTTACATGCTTTTATATCTAATTGTCTAAGATCACACCTCATACACACAAACAGTCATATCCATCACAATATTGTATGCAACTTGTTTATCTTTCAAAAAGTTTGTGATTGGATCCTCTACAAGGCTTGAAAGCCAGTAGAGTTACATTTGAGTAATCCTGATAATTGTATATTTGATAGGATTAGTGCAGTAGGATTCTTAAATACATTGTAAAACTTTAAAAGGTCCTATTCACCCCCCTCTAGGACATATTGGCATATTCCCAACGCAAGCGGTCTTCACCGCTATTTCACATACAAATTTCTGATGTGGCAAGGTATGGGATTCCTGGAAGTCATAAAGCATACATCCAACATATGTTGATCATGTAATGCGTGATGATCTAAACTACCACTAGCTTTTTAATAAGACAAGATCCAGGATTCTGGCAAGTCACAGAGCTTGGGCTAGTAGAGTGTATAAAATGCAATGAATGGGTGTTAAGCTACCACGAGCTATTTGATAGGACAGGATCCTAAATTTTGGATAGTCCCAGATCTTAGACCTTCATGAAAACCTTCGCGAGAGGGGTTAAGAGGGAAGTAAGATCTCATGAATGCCACTTGTATCACATGCACCCCACTCATTTCTTTTAGCGCGAAACCCCCAAGGGTATGAAAGATTCACTTGGCTTAATTCATTTTTCATGGTTTTTTAATCACTACCAAAAAAAAAGGACCAAAGGCTATGGACTATTCTGGTTTTTAGCTACGGATATAAACCATAGCTCACTTGTTATGGCTTAAAACCATACCTAAAAGCTAAGTCCGCAAGACGTACATTCAACCTTGGATAGCCCCATAAGGGACTCTGCAAGCCCTATTAAAATGTGTGTACTCCATCTAATACATCTATCCATTTTTAAAGAGTATGTTAGGGCAAGAACCCAAAAAAGGAAGTATATCGAAAGCTCAAGTGGGCCACACGGTAGGAAAGAGTGGAGATTAATCCATTGATTGATGGTGTGGTTCAATTAGACCTTCGATTTGCCTAGAAGTTGGGTGCATTCCCTATTTTTAAAAATTATAAAATTAATGGACGAAGTGGATATATCAATTGCATCAAGATGGACTCCACAAATCCCTTGACAAGGTTGTCCGTCCAGATCCCATGAAATGTGCACCTATGGAGGGCCTGTTACGGATTGTACAATGGCTGCTGTCATATTGGCTTTTAACTACGGTTAAAAACCGTAGCAGGACCGTAGCAGGTGAAAATGTGAAAAACCACACTGCCTTTTTCTTTTCCCCCTCTCATGAAACATTCATTTCCCTCCACGAAACCCTATTCCCTCTCACGTATGCCTCTCTCTCTCTCTCTCTCTCAATCTCCCATGCCCCTCTTCTCTATCTCTCTCAATCTCAATCTCATGCATCCCTTCTCTCTATCTCTCTTAATCTCCCGCGCCCTCTCTCTCTCACTCTCTCTCGATCTCCCACGCCCCTTTTCTCTCTCACTCCAGAAGACATCTCGACAGCGAATTCAGAACTTGGTAAGCTTCGAATATGAGCTTTTTATCTTTCAGATTTGTGTATGTGGATCTTTCTGATTACTTCCCCTGCATCCTTTTACTTCCCCTGCAAACTTAGAATGCAAGGGAAGCAGAAATGTGGAGTTTCGATTGCCGGTGGTCTGGCACTTCACATTGAAAGAACTGCATTCTGGCTCACATGAAAGAATGGCATTATTATCTAGGTCGTTCATCTTGCCGGTCCCAAGCCCGGGTAAAGGAGGAGGGAGAAGGGCTTCAAGGTGAGCTTAAGCCCTTTTTTATTGTTTTCTCTTGATGTTAGTAATTCCTCTATTCATGTTGTGGGCTTTGCAGCAAAACTTGGAAAGCTTAAAGATCATCTTAGACAACTGGAGCATGAATTTGTTAAGTCTCTAGCAAGTATGAATTTGTTAATTCTGGATCATGTTGAAACAGAACAAGTGCTTCAATACCAATTAGATGGTGTAATGCCTTCATCTCTTAGGAAACATTTTGAAATAGACTTTTGCAGTCATGCACTGAACAATGTTGGTAAATTTTGTTTTGCGATCAATGGATCATATGAAGATCGGGGCTGGCCAATGCATGTCAAACCTTTGCTGACCATGGTTGACCTATGGTTATTCATCATGGCAAAAAAAGTTTTAGAGATATTTTGGAGGGATATTTGGATCATAGAGTACATGAATGGTGCAATTAAGCTGTATTGGATAGTTGTATAGCTCTTTATGTACTTGTCAAGGTATTTTCTTCATTTGAAGGTATAGGAAGCCTATGAACTCATTTTCAACTATATTCAGGCTTGTTTTAGAGATCAAAACACAAGATTTGATATATTTAAATGAGATCAAAACTCATTTTTAGGGTATATTTAATACTCAATTCTACAGTTAACTCCAATAGCTACACTGTCAATCCACTATTGAAAGCCTCCCCAGCCTCTAAACTGCTTTCATGCTCCCTTTTTCTGGGTTCACTTTTGCTAGATATTTAACTACATTCCTCTTTCCTTTTGTGAAGATTACACTCAATACCATGGAAAGCAGGATACACCCTCATCTTTTCTTTGCTGGAGAGGTGGTATTTTGTTTCTTGCTTTAGTTTAGAAATCTTTTAAGTCTATCCATAAGGCCTACTCATGATGTCCAAAAGTTGAATTCTTTACAGGTATTGAATATTGATGGCATAACTGGTGGGTTTAACTTTCAGGTAATATTTATTTTTTAAGGAATTACATGGTCCTTGGGCACACTTCTCACTAGGTCCTCTTCCTTTTAATGGGCAGCTTGGTATCTTGAATGCTACTCAATCCCAAGTATATACAACATATTGGCCCATCTATGAGAAATCCTCCACGAATCTAACTATACGACCAAGCTAAAGCAGGCCCTAGTAGCTCTCAAACTATAGTTAACCTATCTTTTATTCTCTAGTTTGTGATTGTTGTAGATGATGAAAATGGTGATGAAGAAGGAGATCTTATTGTGGAAGCATCTCTTACAAGTTTGAAGACATTTTCTTAAGGGTGATGTTATCTGTTGAAAATGACTAGTATTTTATGTTGTTAAGATCCATCCACCTTTAAACTTGCATGTGTGACATGTGTGTGGTGGACTAATTGTTCCAACTTATTGAGTTGTGGCAATACAAGTTGTTACCTAGCCCTTTTCTCAAAGGTTTTTGCTAAGACTATGCATGGTTGCCCATGATGCATAAGGTACTCATTCCCCAGCTTCTGGAAATGAATCATCATCATCATCAACATCTATAATCAATTTTTAGCAATTGGTTTAGGTTTTTAAAGCTATGCATAAAGTTTGAGAAATGGATGATTTTGACTTTTCTACTTTGCTGAAAAACATTTTTCATGTATTACAGCTGCTAGGAATCCTAGTTTCTGAAAATCTCTAGTGCAGACCTTGAGTTTTACTCTTGTTGTCAATGTTGTAGCTGCCTAGACATACCAATGGGACTGAGTAGATTTTCCCTGCCAGGGTGTGCCCAAACTCACTTGTTCTACATGTGCTTGAAATCTAGGCTCTATTCTACATTACTAATTTTGCTACATCTTATGGACTGTGTTCATGCACAACATAATTTCGTTCCTATTCAGTGATTGATTTTTGTTTAAAATGAGCAATCGCACTAAGGTTTAGAAATTGTAGCTCAGTTCTACTCATGGATTTGAATATTCATATCAGATTGGCCAATATGTTTGCATTTGATCCATATTAGCACATACGAGTTTTGAAATGGCCTAGGCCAAATTTTGATATGGCACACTATATTGTTGCGAGATGATACATCTATAAATTCCCCTTCTTTGATTTTATTAGTCAAAGGGGCAAACCATTACTTTTTATTTCCATTTTTCTTCTTCTTTTGTTGTATTGTGATGTAGTCTCTCTAACCCATCAAATCATACTTGATTTGTGTTTTTTAGGGCCTATTCAGTTGATTTTCCAAAATTTTCACATTTTAACTGTTTTTGCCGATTTTTGAACAATTACATTCATGCATATTGAACAGATAAATTGCATTTTCTAATAAAGTAAAATAGCATCTACGATATGTTTTTGGGGACGACCCTGTTTGTTGTGGTCTTGGATCAAGTTGGGTTACATGAATATGGTTGTCATCTAAGCCTCATCTCAAGTAAGTGGGTTACATGCATATCATTACTATAATAGTATATTATTCATTACATTTTATTTACGATATTTGTGTTTGTAATCTAATAATGCATATTTTAATTCTGGATAGTCTTTGGTGATTGCCAACTTTCCATTATGTTCAATTAAAAACTTAAAATATGTAACAAAACCTAGTACATGGAGAATTGACAATAAACCAATGAATTTCTATTTCTTAAATGCTTTAATACCATGTTACCTAAAAAAAGGCTTTAATAGCAATTTAGAAGTCAAAGGCTCAAAAAGACAAAAACTCAACTTTCAATAAGTTAGGTTGACAGGAATCACTCTTAGCAATCAATGGTCCAATATGCCATAAAATGCATGACCAAGACTCAGACTTTCTTATCATATACACATTTTTTTTTGTGCAATTTTTAGGCTAAATAAGTAAGACATAGCCCCATGTCCTATCAATTTTGGGTCAGGGTGTAATCAGAGCCTTGGTTCCAATACTTGTCATTTGGATGCCTTTCATATTCGGCACGTTTTGTGAATTCTAATAATTGTCTTTTCAAGCATCATTTGTTTGAGGTGAACCATTCTCCAGTTTAGTACGTCTAGGGAGATTTAGTTTGTATTATGCATTTTGACTCTTTCATTTTATGTCTCACAAATCCTAGCCAAATAATAATGGATTATGAAGATGGTACTTGTTTGTGTTACAGAGGTGATTTTGCTCGTGGTTACATGATAAATTTTGAGCTTGAGAAAGCTATGAAGGAATTTGGTACTTGTTTGAGGATGTTTTAATTATGTTTACATATAATTATATGTAGTTCTTAATTGTGAAAAGAGGTGATAGACAATACTAGACCAAATTAGATGTGTGAAAAGAGGTGATAGACAATGCTAGACCAAATTAGATGTAGTCCATGAAACTAGCCCAAAATGGCAGGTGAGCTTGCTTCTTCTAATAGAAGAAATCAGCACAATGGCCATTTGGGAAAATGGCCATTCCACTCATTGAGAATTCAAATTGGGAAAATGGCCATTCCACTCATTGAGAATTCAAATTGGGAAAATGGCCATTCCACTCATTGAGAATTCAAAAGTTGAAATGCAGCACCATTCGCTGATATATTGTTAATGTAACTGCCTTCTAATATCATACGATTCATATCTAGCAATTAGAAGTGTGATGATGGAGCATTCAATGCAAGTGATACTAAGTGATGGTGACCTTTCAAGTTTAGCAAACATAAACATAATTTGGAGCTGAATCAATTGAGGATGGGAACTAAGGCATCAGAAAGTGTGATGATGGAGCATTCAATGAAACAATTATCGGTCCGTCCATAATTTGGAGCTTTTAAGTCCATCCATAAGGCCCACTCATGATTTTTTTCTAGAACAGTTTTGGTATTGTTCAACTGATTTTCTTTCTGTAACATTTTCAATAAGTATGTTGTTCATCTAATTTTTTTCTGGAACAGTTTTGGTAACCTTCATTAAGAAACTTATTCTGGCTTTACTTGTGGACTGCAGAAACAAGCTTTGTAAGGTTTGTTCTTTGTTTAGTTTTAGCCCTGTTTGGTAGATTGTTTTCTTAGGGTTTATCTCTTTTTGTCAGCATTTGAAAAAAGAAAAGGAAAATTAGAACATCTAATCATAATTTCCTTCGTGCCTGTTTGACAAGCAGGAATCTGTGAGAGAAGAAAGGAATTCTTTATCATTATTTCCCAATGTACCAGTTCCGAGTTGGCAAGCTGCCACACCTCATGGCATGGGATTTGGCATGCAATGGTAATTCATATGCCCAGAAAATCACTGTTGTTTCTATCACTATTGCAACGCATGTGTTTTGCATTTAGTCACTCATGGTACCTGACACTAATGGTAAATATGAATTTTTCTTGCAGTCAATGCCTGCATTTCCCCAGAAATCAAAAACTACCAACCCATTTGATCTTGGCATTGAACCAACTCTAGTTCATGCCCCAATGGTGAATATTTTTTTATTTACTTTTAACTTGTTTTTGCTTAAGTTACTGCTTTAAATTTTTCTTGCATTATGTTCTACTAGTATATAAAGGGAACTAGTAATGATTTTTCAAGTGGGCTTGGATCATTCCCTTGGAAGCACAATCAAGACTGTTTAGCACCATTGGCAACATTCAGATTGATGTGTGGTACAAATTGGGGTGGTATGGATTCAAATCTCTATTTGCACTTTGAGGGCCTGTTTGGAAGGATTGCCAAGTTGGAATTGGCATGCTACTCTAGAGGAACTCATTTGCTTTGCATTAATTGGGTTGGCACAGGAAAATGCAAACTGCGTTAAGTCATATTTCTTTTACACTCTATTGCTCCCCCAAATTGCAATTGGGTTTGCCCATTGCCCATTCTCTATTCCAAAAGCGAAGCTTCCAAATGCACCCTGACATTTAAACTCCTTTCAAGCTCTTTTTAGAACTTTTCATATTATTGCCACATGTGTATACCCATGCCACATGAGCCGACTCAATCATCCGGCGACCCATGCTTGTGCTAGGAAAATGGACAGAAAACCACCAACTGCAGCATGTTTGGCATAGGAAAATTAATGGACAGAAAACCACCAACTATATATAACATGTTTGGCATAGGAAAATGGACAGACAACCACTAACTACAGCATGTTTGGCATAGGAAAACCTCTTAGTTTGGAACATCCTAGCCACCTATCGTACATGTGACCCAAGTTGAAACTTGGTTGTGTACATGATTCCCATCCACCACTAATGGATGGTTGGATATCTAGGAACAGAGTCTCATTTAGAAATGAGAATGCATGAATCTTGCTATAGAATTATTTTAACTACTCTAATTTTATCTTTGTTAATTATAGTTTCTGTTGCAGGTTGTGAAATGTGAGTTGTCGATTGTCCCTGTAAGGGAATTACCATTTGAAGAATGTCCAACCTAGCTCTCTAGTTCCCAATCAGGTAAATTTAGAACCACCTGCTTTCTAATTCCTAGTCAGGGTGAAAGAAAAACATCGTTACCTACCGGAGTATACTGTGCATTGGACTCCGGCTCCCAGTCCTGTTTCCTACCTATTTCTTTTTCTTTTTTGCCTATTATCAAATTACCTAAATTTCCTTCTATGAAACTATATTTTAATCCTGCTACTGTGAAAATGTTGAGAAACCTGAAGGTATATATTGTTGACATATGGATTATCTTTGACATTTTGCATTTTAGCATAACTGTTGCACACTTGTTGTATGTTGATAAAGTTTATTTTTGCAGTATGAAAGCGCGGTTCTTGATGTGGTCAGCCATGTACAGTAAGCTTTCGGATCGAAATGAAGCTGAGAATAGGGTGTTAGTTGATAGAAAATTGATAACCAGTAGAGGCACACATCCATGGAGTTGTCGCTTGCGATTGTTGAGAAGCTATTTGGCTGCAAGAAGGCATTGGATCTTTCTATCGATGAGAACTTTAAATAGACATATAACTATTATGTTGGCATTGTACTTTTGTCAATGGATTAAAATGAATGATTATATTTGATTGAATGAATAAATGATTTAACCATGAAGTATTTATCTATATTAGCTTATATAAGTTGATCTATCAGGTCATGTACTACAATGGTAAGAAACATCATTATTATATTTTCTTTAATTATTTTTTTAAAAAAAATAGGGAGTAGCTACGGCTATTAACTGTAGCCCTTTATCTGGAAGCCGTAGCTATTTCTAATTTCAACCTATTGCTACGGTTCTTGCTCTACTTTTAGCTACAGATATAATCCGTAGTTGTATATACTTTAGAGCTACGGAAAGTATTGCTATGGCTTTAATCCGTAGCTATTATCTTTATGGATACGGATTAAAACCGTAGCCATAGCTTTATGACCTATGGCTATGGCACTAATGGCTACAGTCGTGCTACGGACTATAACCGTAGCCATAGGCCTTTAGTTACGGCTTTTATCCGTAGCCTTTGTCTAGTTTTTTCGTAGTGAATACTTTTCCCTAGGTCGATTGGATGGCTCTTCTGAGCACTTAGGGAATCACCATTAGCCAGAAAAATGCTCAAGAATCTATGGCTGGCTAGGGTCCATAGAATCACCTAGAGAGCAAAGAATCCAAAGAATACTCGCCTTAAGTGACTCCTAGATTGATTTGCATTATAAATTTTGGGTAAGGGCCTTGGTTACGAAAAAGGAAGGCATTAGGCACCTTTTTTGCCCGTGTAGAGCACAATCTCTACTTTTTCAAGTTGTACGTTTTCAAAGGGGATTCAAGGAACTTTCAATAAGATAAGAAAATACATAGTATTATATTAGAATATAAGGCCTAAGTATACAGGAAAAGAAACTGAAAAAAAAAAAAAAAAAAAAAAGAAGAAGATAAAAGTGTGAATAACTACAACCATAAAATTTTGATTACTCTAAATCATGCTTTCTGATACAAAAGATCCCCCAAAGGTACAATTATAAAGCATACTCTATGTGACATCGGAATATAGCCTACTAATAGAAGCGTGCGTAAAGGAAAATGAAAGTAGAATAAAGTGAGTGTGGTTGTAGATGTGTAGGGATGTGTAGATTAGAATGCAAATTGATTAAGATGTGAGAATGAAAATGGGAGAACCGACACCCTTTTTGACAAAAGTGATGGTTGGATATCTCCAATCCTAACGCTACTATGTTGACTTTGGCATTTATATCAGCTTTTAACTTCTCAGCTGAAAGAGACAGATAAAATATAAATAGGGAACAACTCTTGATAGCACGTTCAATTGGAATGGTATGAAGAAGGGAAGAAGAGTAAAGGCTACAGAGAAATCTATAAAGCTTCATGGTTTTTCCCTTCCTTTTCTGTAAGAGTATCAGAGTTTGACACTGCATCTGGCTCTCTCTTACTCTTTCATTTCACTTTGCTTTTTTCCACTCTCCATTGTTCTCCTCATAGTCTCGTATTGATGATTGTGAGAGTGGGATCCCTTTAAATAGGCGTTTTGGAGAGGGACACGTAAGGCTTTGGAGATTTAATTTTACGTAACCATACTGATCTACAACCAGGCTTGGCATAGAGTTAGCTTCGGAAAAATCGAAACAAAGTCATAAGGTAGTGGAGTTTATGATTAGTCTAGCACATGTTCCAGTGCAACAAACTGTGGAACCAGCTAACGCATGGCCGTCTATCTGCAGAACTGTTGTGTGTAGAACTGGCCTTAAGGTGGACGGTTTCCACTTATTCGGTTTTGTAAAGGTTTTGTGAAACCTGGGTATACGGAATCGATATTTGAGATATTTCTTGCTCTGCCGGTAGCCACTGTGTTATGCACCGCTTCGGCCTTGCCGTCTTGTGTGCTCTATCGGTAGTCGATCTGACTCGATGGCTTTGTTTAAAGTGTGTCATTAGTTGTATAAGAACTTTTCTTAGGGCTCACTTGAAGTCAGCAAGTAGGATTGGTTTAGCTAAAAGCGCGTAGAACCAGTCATGCCATGACCGGTTTAAAAAGTGGGGTGTCTACAAACTTAAAATTGAAACATATCCAAAGCTCAAGCGGACCACTGGCATCCACCATTGAAAACTTCCTAGGGCTACAATGATGTTTATTTGTCATCCAACCTGTTCATAAGGTCATTCAGACACAGATGAAGGGAAACAAAAAAATCACCTTGATCTAAAACTTTTATGGCTCCTAGGAAGTTTTTAACGGTAGGACATTCAATCCTTATTATTTCTTGTGGTGTGGTCCACTTAAGCTTTAAATATGCTTTAATTTTAAAGTCATGGTGTAAAATGAGTTGACAAAATGTATGGACAGCATGAATAAAACACATACATTATGGTTAGCTCCATAGAATCTTGCCGCTATGAAGGTCAGTAGTGGTAGGGTCACCATGCAATCTACGTCTCCTAATCCCACCATGAATTAACCACACTGTAAAATTCTACCAGACAATTCTTGCCCTTTCATTTTATAGGTGTTATACAATAATGCGACTGAGAGATTGTGCAGTTGATAGGGATCTATCAATTTGTGCAAGTGGGGTCCCATGCTTCAATGATCCAAACCTTTGATACGATGGAACTTACCTTTGGATATCGAAAGCACTAAAAAACCATTAGATGGAATCATACTAAAAATAGAACATTTAACCTTTCATTGGTTGAATGGGAACCGTTGTTATTTTTCTTTAATAATCATTTCTTTATGGGATTTTTATATAGGTACACTCGAGGTTTGCCGCATGGAGATAGCACTAGTTTTCAAATCATTATTTTTTTACATATAAAATATTATTATTAATTATTTGGGACCAAAATGCTCCTAAACACCTTTTTTAAGTTTTTTTTTTATGCATCTGCATCTTCTTTTATCTTTACTCTCTATTAAGCTCTTCTTCTACCATTACATTCTGAAATCTTTCATGATTTCTGACTTACTCTCGAGTAATCTTTTTGACCTTCCGACTACTGTCTTTAGCAAAATTCCCTACATAAAAAATTGAATTTTTTTTTTTTCTTCTTTATAATTGTCATGATGCTCTGGCGTTGTTTAGAAATAAAATGAGAGGAAATTAGATTAAAAAATATTACAAATATTCCACTTTTAAAAGATGGGTTCTTTTTCTTTAAAAGATTTTCCTTCTGCGGGTCTTTCGCCAAGAAATAGATAGAGGGAAAGAAAAGAGATATCAAAACATTCACTTTTATAAGATAGGTTCTTCTTCTTTCTACAAAGATTATATTAGATGGGTCTACTTGGGAAGAAATTGATATAAAAAGAAGAGAGATATCAAAAACTTGACTTTTAGAAGATGGATTATTCTTCTTTCTTCAAAAGATTATATTTAGAGTTTTCTTTTGCTAAGAGAGAGTTTTAGTCCACTTTTCAAAGTCAAAAGATGTCTAAATGAGATGATTCCAAAGTCATTTGAATGTTTATCAAATTATCTTTTGAAAAAGTTAAAGATCACATTGATCTGATTGTAATGAGAGAACAATGATCATTTTCATCGGATCATGCAATGCTAGAAACGAGACTGAACATGACCTGAACTTTGAATCCACTTTTAAAAGGCCAAAAAATCTGCAAATGAGATAATTCTAAAGCCATTTTAAAGAATATCAAATTACCTTTCCAACAAGCACCAAAGTGCCCTGATCCAATCTATAACAAGAGTGTTATAATTTTTTTGTTAGACTATTTGATGCATTACCCGAATTGCAATTTGGCCATTATCTAAATCATGAGTTGGACTTTGGGCGCACTTTTAAAAGGTTAAATGGTCTTCAAATGAGATGATTCCAAAGTGATTTGAAAGATTATCAAATTATCTTTATAACGAGCATAAGATCAACGGGCAAAGACTTCAAGAATGATGCGCTCACTTTCTTGGGTTTTTTTGTCTGTCAATTCTGTTATAGTTTTGATCTAATTTAAATGCAGGGTTGACTCATATATTAAAAGTATGTTTGACTTGGAGTTGCCACTAGTCAAATGAAGCTTGGAGTTTATAACCGGCTAGAAACTGTAGAATCGTTTAAAGGTTTGGGAATCGTAAGATTCCATAACTCAAGTGACTCTTGTAGTTGTATGCGACCCTAAATTCTGAGTAAGAGCCTCGGTTATTTATAAAAAAAAGGAAGGGATTAGATATCTTTTTCTGTCCACATGATATGTGGTCTCCACTTTATAGGATCTTACAATTTTTAGGGAATTTAGCCGAATTTCGGTATTATTCTATCTAGTTGTGCTTCATGGAGTTCAAGGCTTCATGCAGTTAAAAGAGAAAATAAGTGGCACCTAGCCCTACAACACAAGGTTTAAAACCCCGATAGGAAAAATAAAATAAAAAAGAAAGTAGATATGAGAGAGGACTGCAGGAGTAAAGTTAAAAAAAAAAAAAAGGTGAGTGTGTATACTGTTAATGAGTTTGGAATATGTAGACTGGAATGCAAGCTGATTTAAAATGTAAGAATGAAAAGGAGAGACCTGACGTAATTTCTTCAAAAGGAGTGGTCAAATATCCCTGATCCCAAGCCTACTCTTTTAACTTCAATAGCTTCTTCGATGTTTAACTTTTAAATTGACAGAGTAGAGGGCAAGAATCACTTTTAGAGATGGCAGAGAGTCAAATTTCTTTGAAGATATGCAATTTAAAAAAGGACGAGTGTGTTGACTTCAGGAGATCAGTCAGACAGATATTCTACAATGCTTTCGCTCCTCGAACTTCTCAACCTCTTTAGACTGCCTTTTCTCAAGTAGTTGCTTAAATAGACAAGTAAGCTCCATGCATCTCCATCAGATGGAGTCATTAGTGCATCACAAAGTTACTGTGGCAGCCCTGATTGGCCATTATTACGACTGAGGCAGCAATGTGGAAGATGGAGAGTAGCCCGACCTGGATACGATGTTCGGTCCATCGAAATCCCCAATATGGTTTACACAACACTATATCCAAGCATGACACCTATTTGTAATTCGTGCATGGTCTATGGGTGAACTCGGGTTAGTACTCCCTTATCTACCCTGTCATTTGTATGCCCCGGTTCTGGCCGATCTGACCCGATGGCTGCCTTTACGGCCTACTTTTGACTGTACAACTACTTTAGTTGGAGCCCACTTGAAGTCGATGAGTAGTTTAATCTCGTTTAAGGGTGGAGTGTCTACAGACCATTTATGTCAGACCATGTGATGCATAGTTAAAACCGCGATATGGGCATTTTTTCAAATAGCAATATAAAATTTGGGTAAACTTTTGAAAGGTCAAACGGTCTCCAAATGAGATGATTCTAAAGCCATTTAAAAGTCTTCAAATTATCTTTATAATAAATATAAGATCACCTCAATTCGACTTATAACAAGTGAGTTATGGTTGTTCCGTGGGACCGCATGATGCATAATCCAAAGCATGATCTAAGCATTATCTAAATCTTAATGTAGACATTGGGATAACTTTTGAAAGGCCAAACATTCTTTAAACGAGATAGTTCTAAATCTATTTAGAATTTCATCGAATTATCTTTCCCAACGAGCACAATATCACCATGATTCGACCTATAACGAGGGAGTTACAATCATTTTTGTGGGACCACCTAATGTATTATCTAAACCGTTATCGATGTTTTGTCCAAATTATAATATAGACTTTAGGAGCTACTTTTGAAGGTTAAATAATGTGTAAATGAGATCATTTTCAAATCATTTAAAATTTCATCAAATTATCTTTCCATCAGGCACAAGATCACCCCGATCTAACCTGTAACAAGGGAGTTATGAATACCTTTCGTGAGACCACATGATGCGTTGCCCAAATCATGATCATTATTTTATCTACATTGTGATTGTTGTTTTGTCCAAAATAGTGACTGCGATTTGGACATAACAATTATCACAGTTTGGATAAAAATAATGATCGCGGTTTGGACTATGCATCATGTGATCCCACAAAAATTATCATAATACCCTCATTACAGGTTGAATTGGAATGATCATATGTTCGTTAGAAAGATAATTTGATGATTTTCAAATGGCTTCAGAATAATCTTATTTAGATACCATTTAACTTTTCAAAAGTAGACCCGAATTTCATATTGCAATTTAGATAAAACAACGATCTCAATTTGGACAATGCATTATGCGTTGCCACAAAATGAGTCGACTCCTTCGTTATAGGTCAAATCATGGTGATATTGTGCTCATTAAAAAGATAATTTGATGAAATTTTAAATGACTTTGGAATCATCTAATTTGTACACCGTTTGACCTTTTAAAAGTAGACCCGAATTCTAAATCGTGTTTTAGACAATGCTTAAATTGTGATTTGGATTATGCATTGCACGTTCTCATGAAAACGCCCATAACTCCCTCATTAATGATAATTTATAGCATTAAAAAATAACTCTATATTACTAAAAGAAATAAACAAGGCTAAAGCCAATAATATTAATATGTTTAAACGTAATTACAATAGACTAGAAGATAAATAAAAAATGAAATGAAAATGAAAATTATAGCTAATTACAATCTGTTCATCGTCTAGTAAATACTAAGCATTGTAGGCAAGAAGGTCGCAAGGTAAGAAGGCTAGATCACCTGCTCAGTTGACTTCATGGCAATGTGAGCTTTAATGGAGCGATTACTTTTTCGTTACTTGATATTAGGTTTCATAACAAGACAATCGATGATGAGCAAATTTTTTATAATTAGTTTATAGAATATTTGGACTTTGTATCTAGATGATCATTAGAAATGAAAATATACTCATTATCATGCACGACTAAGCTTTGTATGCCAGTCAGTAATGATTAGATGATCATCTATCCGTTATTCAGCCACGTATTTCATAAGTGAGAATGTGGGTGGAGTGGCAATCTATTTGTTGCTTGGAACCAAATTCCGTAGGTAAGATAACCGTAGACTGATTGCCTATTTGTTGCTTGAGACCTCATTCCGTAGGCGAGACCAACAACTTGTCTGATGTTCAAATTGAAATATGTGGCAAGATAACTATGGTTAAGGAGGGCTTATTCGTTACTCAAAAGAAACATCATAGCGACATAATAGATGGAATAACTAAGCACGTAGGATAAAAGACCTCGCTAGCCTTGTATGCGAAACTTTGAGATCTTTCCAAAAGGTCTAGTGGCGTGACCACAAATGTAATATGGCAAGCTAACTAATTATAATCTAATTGATTCGGGCGGCTTGCGACATTGGTTAACTAACAACGGAGGACTTAAAATTGAATAAAAACTAAAGTGTTCACGGTGAACGAAGGATAGACAACGATTACATGGAAAGAACAGTGTTGTATTGGCATGGAGCTCCTTTATTCCCCGCAAATTTATAAAAGTGTAAGACGGTATCAAGAGAATTGTATTCAAAATCGATCACTGCGAATCTTTTTAAACTAATTAGTAGATTAGTAAATATCTTCAATTATATTTTTAACTTAAGATGAGTTTTCATTATCTTTTTTATAATTACCTTACTTTTAGAGAAACATGATGTTTTGCCATGTACCGCGGTATATCACTGCTTTAGATGACCCTTTGTTTATGTGCAATCAATTCACACTTTGAAACTGTAGTTATTTGTCTTCTGCCATGCATCACTAGATGCACATTTTCTTTAGGTTATTGTGGGGTTTATAGCTTTGTTTGCATTTTTATTTTTATTTTTATTTTTGACGACGCATCCTGTAACAACTTTTATTCGAATTCTTTTTCTCTGTCGGCCGCCTTCCTTGTTCTTTAGTATTTCCTTTTGCCGGTGGCATGGGCTATATCCTAATTTTACACATGGGATGCTACTACGTGTCAGGTTCTTACCTTTGTAGTGAGATATGTGCCCAGTAGACTTAATGGACAGTTCAGATTTATGGTTTGGCTGCTCCAAGTGACCCAATGAAACGAGGAGCAACGTAAGTTTCAGTGCTCCGCAAGCATTGAATGTTTTCTAGAAAAGTAATTTCAACATGGGCCAGCCTGGTGGAAAGATGAAAGATCCAGGCCGTCCAAATGGTGAATCTCACCATGGAAACAATCTGAGGAATGGGCCACAATTAGAAACAGATGGATAGAATAGAAAATTTTGGCCAATCTTTTCTCAACCGTCCAGTTGTTTTCACGAACCGCATAGTACTTTCTCGACCACATTCACGCCGCATGTCACGAAGGTGGGGCCCTGGACTAGAAGCCGCACTCGTTGGACGATTCCATGTCAGGAAATGAGAGGGGCACAACACCGTAACATCAATATTGGGGCAGATCCCCTAATCTACACAGTACACGTGGCATGGATCTCCCACATAGTGGGACCCACTATAGACACGTCAAATCCTCAACATGAGATTTATTAGACCAATCCTGTTCGTTGATCATCCGCCATTTTGTTCATAGAATTAGGATTGCAAACTAACTTTCGTTTTTCACCGTCCGTTGGATGATCACCAATCTGCCAGTTAGCATGATAGGTATACTATAATTGTTGATTTAAGAACCATCTGCAGTAGGACGGACTATTTCTACGGTTCAGATTGAGGTTCGTGCCACGTGTGCAGCACAGAAAGGGAGGTGACTTCGCACATTATTTTTGGTACACGCACCCTCTTCAAGTGTTGCATCGTATAACGTTCTAATTTAACCGTCATTAACAAGTCATCAATTCGACGGTTGGGATCGCTTGGAAGTGCAAATTTATGGTTTGATATTCCAAACTGTGGCCATTTACGGTGGGTCATACCAGATGAAGGGTCTGATTTTCTTTATTTTTTGAGAGAGCAAGATTAACAGAGTGCGCGGTGTACGAATAGATAAACATGTTCGATGCTTTGATGATTATTTTGCATGCGCGGCTTAGCTATCACGTGAGTCATCCACCATACACGTTGCATGAGCTACTCATCACGTCCAAATCATGGGCACCACCAAAATGAAAAATCACGCCCATGGGATGAACCTAACCGTCCAAATTGTATCCTTCGTACAGTGGTCATGACAAGAGAAGTTATTTATGCCCAAGGAGTGTGATGACTCACACGCAAGCACATAGCCGCTGTAAACGTGCCTAAATCCAAATTGTCCAAATCAAGGAGCCATATTAGATAGCAGTGTACGGACGAGAAACTAGCTACGTGGGGCCCACAGAGATGCCCGTAAGAAATCCAGTTCGTCCATCAGTTTCTCAAGCTCACAATATGACATGAAAAAAAAAAATTAGCCCTATTAAAAACTCGGGTGGGCCACACGAAAGGAAACAGTGAGAATGTAAATGTCCACCATTTAAACCATCCTGGAACCGTCCACGATGTTGTTATGCCATCCAATCCGTTCATTTCATAAGGTTATTGCCTGACAGGAAACGGAAATGTCCACCGTTGAAACCATCTTAGAGCCGTCCATGATATTTGTATTCCATCCAAAACTGTGAGCACAAACATCATCCCTGTACAAAACTTCTATAACACCCAGAAAGTTCCCAGTGGTGAACCTTCAATCCCTGCCTTTTCATGTGGCGTGGCCTACTTGAGATTTGAGTAAACCTGATTTTTGGGATCTTGTACTATGGTGAGCTTGAGAAACTGATGGACGGAGTGGATTTCTCACGGGAATTTCTGTTGGCCCCACATAGTCCGTCTACAGGAGCTTCCTGTGGGCGGAGCCACACGCAATTCGCGTCCGCCGTGTACCCTTGTTCAAAGTAAATGCGACAATCACGGCCTCTGATCAATGGAATTCTTTCCGTTGAATATGGACCATTGGCTATTTTTATTCCAGTGTCCATTTGACCCTACCAATCCAATCCAAAGGTAAGGACCATAACGCCGCGTGTTCCGTACTTGTGTGCAACAGAATCAACGGCTGAAATGGCTCAAATCAGATGGTTAAAAAACCTCTGATGAACGTGATCAGTGATTCTTGCTTATGCCCTATACAGGATACCTCTTGAATGGAGCACTTGGCATACATTTTCTCCAATAAAAAGTGTTCTAACCAAAAGTGAATGATGTCAACGGTCCAAATTCAATAAACAAATATCTATTACGTTAGTATTTTCCATCTAGTCTGATATTTTTTAGCGTCAGGTCATTATGGGCCCACTATCGGACAGCTTGGATTATCTTTCATCTATACCTGTGTAAAGTATCAGTTTTCACGCGTACGGATGATCCTACTCTTCCGGCATAGCAATAACTCCTTTTAAAAGAGAAATTTCCAACTGTACGATCAGTATATGGCCCATTCTCGAGACGGAGACCACCCCATTGTACATCCCAAGAATACTCCCAGGTATACGGACGCCTTCCCAAAGGTCGAAAATGCCCTTATTTTTTCCTTCAAGCGGAGCGGCCGCTGCGCGAAGACGAGCACTGACGCTCGTCGAACTCCGAGTTATACGAACGGTTCAAAAGAGATCAACGTTACATGTGCCCCACAGTTATGTATTTATTATATCCACAACGTTTATCCAAATTTGGAGATCATTTCAGGGTATTATCACAAAAAAAAAAAATCATATCCAAAGGTCAATTGGACCACACCACAGAGAGAAACAGAAAATTGATTTTCAACGTTGAAACTTTTGTAGGGCCCCCCATAACATTTATTTTCCATCTAATCCATTCATGAAGTCACAAAGACCTGGATGAATAGGAAAAAAAAACATAATGATTCAAAACTTCCGTGACCCCTGAAAGGATTTTAACGGTAGACGTTCAAAGCAAAATGGCGTTACCAATTGCTACGGTCAGACCTATGGCTACGGATTATAACCGTAGCCATACATACCATAATCCGTAGTAATAGGTCCTGTTCGGAGTGGGCGCGCCGAACTAGCGGCCCCTCGCGCCACTTGCTGGCCTGTCCGGCGCGGTCACGCCGATCTGGCGAGGCCACACCCATATGGTGGGGCCTATGGCTACGGATAATAACCGTAACTAAAGTCTGTAGCAATAGGTTTTTTTTTTATTTTTTTATTTTTATTTTTTTTTTCTTTTCTTTTTTTTTTTTAATGGAGAACTTTATTCTACCTATAATTTTTTCTAACGCATATGTATATAAATATGTATATATAAGCATATAAATTTTTTTTTTCTCTTCTTTTCCATTTCTTTCTTTATTCATTTAACAAGAATATCTTCTAAACTAAAATTAGTTACTTGATGGACCCTATATGATTTTGGGGTAGGAGAAGCTACTTTAACCAACCAATTTGGTTATTTTCAAAGATTTCATCAGCTCGATGATCGAAAATCCATTTCATTCACTTAGCGGTCAATTTCGTTCATTTCATTTACATGCATTTCACGATCATTTCACTTCAATTCATCATCACTTCCATGCATTTCGCAGTCATCCAAAACATTTTCGTGTTGATTCACGGTCATTTCGAGGCATTTCACGGTCAAACTCCTTCACTTCACGGTCATTTGCATGCATTTCACGGTCATTTCGCTTCAATTCATCATCACTTTCATGCATTTCACGGTCATCCGAAACAATTCCGTGTTGATTCACGATCATTTCGAGGCATTTCACGGTCAAACTCCTTCACTTCACGGTCATTTGCATGCATTTCACGGTCATTTCGCTTCAATTCATCATCACTTCCATGCATTTCACGGTCATCCGAAACAGTTCCGTGTTGATTCACGGTCATTTGCATGCATTTCACAATCATTTCGCTTCAATTCATCATCACTTCCATGCATTTCACGGTCATCCGAAACAATTCCATTTTGATTCACGGTCATTTCGAGGCATTTCACGGTCAAACTTCTTCACTTCACGGTCATTTGCATGCATTTCACGGTCATTTTGCTTCAATTCATCATCACTTCCATGCATTTCGCGGTCATCCGAAACAGTTCCGTGTTGATTCACGGTCATTTCGAGGCATTTCACGGTCAAACTCCTTCACTTCACGGTCATTTGCATGCATTTCACGGTCATTTCGCTTCAATTCATCATCACTACCATGCATTTCACGGTCATCCGAAACAATTCCGTATTGATTCACGGACATTTCGAGGCATTTCACGGTCAAACTCCTTCACTTCACGGTCATTTGCATGCATTTCACGGTCATTTCGCTTCAATTCATCATCACTTCCATGCATTTCACGGTCATCCGAAACAGTTCCGTGTTGATTCACGGTCATTTCGAGGCATTTCACGATCAAACTCCTTCACTTCACCGTCATTTCCATGCATTTCATGGTCATTTCGCTTCAATTCATCATCACTTCCATGCATTTTACGGTCATCCGAAACAGTTCCCTGTTGATTTACGGTCCTTTCGAGGCATTTCACGGTTAAACTCCTTCACTTCACGGTCATTTGCATGCATTTCACGGTCATTTTGCTTCAATTCATCATCACTTCCATGCACTTCACGGTCATCCGAAACAATTCCATGTTGATTCACAGTCATTTCGAGGCTTTTCACGGTCAAACTCCTTCACTTCACGGTCATTTGCATGCATTTCGCTGTTATTTCGCTTCAATTCATCATCACTTCCATGCATTTCATGGTCATCCGAAACAATTCCATATTGATTCACGGTCATTTCGAGACATTTCACGGTCAAACTCCTTCACTTCACGGTTATTTGCATGTATTTCACGGTCATTTTGCTTCAATTCATCATCACTTCCATGCATTTCATGTCATCCGAAATAGTTTCGTGTTGATTCACAGTCATTTTGAGGCATTTCACGGTCAAACTCCTTCACTTCACGGTCATTTGCATGCATTTCACGGTCATTTCGCTTCAATTCATCATCACTTCCATGCATTTCACAGTCATCCGAAACAGTTCCGTGTTGATTCATGGTCATTTCGAGGCATTTCACGGTCAAAATCCTTCACTTCACCGTCATTTCCATGCATTTCACGATCATTTCGCTTCAATTCATCATCACTTCCATGCATTTCACGGTCATCCGAAACAGTTCCGTGTTGATTCACGGTCATTTCGAGGCATTTCACAATCAAACTCCTTCACTTCACCGTCATTTCCATGCATTTCACGGTCATTTCGCTTCAATTCATCATCACTTCCATGCATTTTACGGTCATCCGAAACAGTTCCGTGTTGATTCACGGTCATTTCGAGGCATTTCACGATCAAACTCCTTCACTTCACCGTCATTTCCATGCATTTCATGGTCATTTCGCTTCAATTCATCATCACTTCCATGCATTTTACGGTCATCCGAAACAGTTCCCTGTTGATTTACGGTCCTTTCGAGGCATTTCACGGTTAAACTCCTTCACTTCACGGTCATTTGCATGCATTTCACGGTCATTTCGCTTCAATTCATCATCACTTCCATGCATTTCACGGTCCTCTGAAACAATTCCGTGTTGATTCACGGTCATTTCGAGGCATTTCACGGTCAAACTCCTTCACTTCATGGTCATTTGCATGCATTTCACGGTCATTTCGCTTCAATTCATCATCACTTCCATGCATTTCACGGTCATTCGAAACAGTTCCGTGTTGATTCACGGTCATTTCGAGGCATTTTACGGTCAAACTCCTTCACTTCACTATCATTTCCATGCATTTCACGGTCATTCCTAGCGATTCCGTGTTCATTCACGTTCACTTCACTTCACTTCACGGCCATTTTCACGCAATTCGCAGTCATTTCACTTCACTTCACCGTCATTTCCATGCATTTCACGGTCATTTCTGGCGATTCTATGTTCATTCATGATCATTTTGACACACTTCACGGTCAATTCACTTCACTTCACGGCCATTTTCAAGCACTTCGCGGTCAATTCACTCAACTTCACCATCATTTTTATGCATTTCACGGTCATTTCCTGCGATTTTGTGTTCATTCATGGTCAATTTGACGCACTTCACGGTCAATTCACTTCACTTCACGGCCATTTCCATGCACTTCGTGGTCATTTCACTTCACTTCACCGTCATTTCCATGCATTTCACGGTCATTCCTAGCGATTCTTTGTTCATTTCACGGTTTAGGTTTTAGGATTTGAGAATGGGTTCGGGTTTAGGTTTTAGGTTTTAATTTCGGTTTAGGTTATAGGTTAGCGGTTTAGGTTTAGGTTATAGGTTTTTGGATTTGAGAATGAGTTCGGGTTCAGGTTATAGGTTTTGGTTTTGGTTTAGGTTATAGGTTTTGGAATTTGAGAATGGGTTCGGGTTTAGGTTATAGGTTTTGGTTTTGGTTTTGGTTATAAGTTATAGGTTTAGGTTAAGGTTTAGGTTTAGGCTTTAGGATTTGAGAATGGGTTTGGGTTTAGGTTATAAGTTTTGGTTTTGGTTTAGGTTATAGGTTAACGATTTAGGTTTAGGTTTAGGTTATAGGTTTTTGGATTTGAGAATGGGTTCGGGTTTAGGCTATAGGTTTTGGTTTTAGTTTAGGTTATAGGTTTTGGTTTAGGTTATAGGTTTTGGGATTTGAGAATGGGTTCGGGTTAAGGTTTAGGTTTAGGTTATAGGTTTTTGGATTTAAGAATGGGTTCGGGTTTAGGGTAAAGGTTTTGGTTTTAGTTTTGGTTATAGGTTTTGGTTTAGGTTATAGGTTTTGGGATTTGAGAATGGGTTTGGGTTTAGGTTATAGTTTTTGGTTTTGGTTTAGGTTATAGGTTTTGGTTTAGGTTATATGTTATAGGTTTAGGTTAAGGTTTTGGTTTAGGTTTAGGTTATAGGTTTTGGAATTTGAGAATGGGTTCAGGTTTAGGTTATAGGTTTTGGTTTTGAGAATGGGTTCGGGTTTAGGCTATAGGTTTTAGTTTTATTTTAGGTTATAGGTTTTGGGATTTGAGAATGGGTTCGGGTTTAGGTTATAGGTTTTTGTTTTGGTTTAGGTTATAGGTTTTGGTTTAGGTTATAGGTTATAGGTTTAGGTTTTGGTTTAGGTTTTGGATTTATAGGTTTTGGTCTTGGTTTTGGTTTAGGTTTAGGCTATAGGTTTTGGTTTTAGTTTAGGTTATAGGTTTTGGGATTTGAGAATGGGTTCGGGTTTAGATTATAGGTTTTTGTTTTAGTTTAGGTTATAGGTTTTGGTTTAGGTTATAGGTTATAGGTTTACGTTTTAGTTTAGGTTTTGGATTTATAGGTTTTGGTCTTAAATCCCAAAACCTATAGCTTAAACCTAAACCTAAACCAAAACCCGAACCTATTCTCAAATTCCAAAACCTATAACTTAAACATAAACCAAAACTTATAACCTAAACCCGAACCCATTCTCAAATCCCAAAACCTCTAACCTAAACGTAAACCTTAACCTAAACCAAAACCTATAACCCAAACCAAAACCAAAACCTATAACCTAAACCAAAACCAAAACCTATAACCTAACCCGAACCCATTCTCAAATCTCAAAACCTATAACCTAAACCTAAACCAAAACCTTAACCTAAACCTATAACCTATAACCTAAACCAAAACCTATAACCAAAACCTTTAACCTAAACCATAACTCATTCTTAAATCCAAAAACCTATAACATAAACCAAAACCAAAACCAAAACCTATAACCTAAACCCGAACCCATTATCAAATCTTAAAACCTATAACCTAAAGCAAAACCAAAACCTATAACCTAAACCCGAACCCATTCTCAAATCCCAAAACCTCTAACCTTAACCTAAACCAAAACCAAAACCTATAACCTAACCCGAACCCATTCTCAAATCTCAAAACCTATAACCTAAACCTAAATCAAAACCTTAACCTAAACTTATAACCTATAACCAAAACCAAAATCAAAACCTATAACCTAAACCCGAACCCATTCTCAAATCCCAAAACCTCTAACCTTAACCTAAACCAAAACCAAAACCTATAACCTAACCCGAACCCATTCTCAAATCTCAAAACCTATAACCTAAACCAAAACCAAAACCTTAACCAAAACTTATAACCTATAACCAAAACCAAAACCTTTAACCTAAACCCGAACCCATTCTCAAATCTCAAAACCTATAACCTAAACCAAAACTAAAACCTTAACCAAAACTTATAACCTATAACCAAAACCAAAACCTTTAACCTAAACCCGAACCCATTCTCAAATTTCAAAACCTAAACATAAACCTTAACATAAACCTATAATCTATAACCTAAACCTAAACCAAAACCTATAACCTAAACCTAAACCCATTCCCAAATCCCAAAAGCTATAACCTAAATCAAAACCTATAACCTAAATCAAAACCAAAACCTATAGCCTAAACCCGAACTCATTCTCAAATCCCAAAACCTATAACCTAAACCAAAACCTATAACCTAAACTAAAACCAAAACCTATAGCCTAAACCCGAACCCATTCTCAAATCCAAAAACCTATAACTTAAATCTAAACCTTAACCTAAACCGTTAACATATAACCTAAACCGAAACCAAAAATTATAACCTAAACCCAAACTCATTCTCAAATCCCAAAACCTAAACCTAACCTTAACCTAAACCTATAACCTATAACCTAAACCAAAACTTATAACCTTTGGGATTTGAGAATAGGTTTAGGTTATAGGTTATAGGTTATAGGTTAAGGTTAGGGTGTAGGTTAAGGTCATTTGCTATAGGTTATAGGTTTACGTTAACGTTTAGGTTTAGGTTTAAGTTATAAGTTTTGGGATTTGAGAATAGTTTAGGTTATAAGTATAGGTTTAGGTTAGGGTATAGGTTAATGTTTAGGAAAATGACCATGAATCAACACGAAATTGCCGGGAATGATCATGAAATGGATGAAAATGACCGTGAAGTGAAGCGATTGGACCGCGAAATGCGTGGAAATGACCATGAAATGCATGCAAATGACCATGAAGTGAAGGATTTTGACCGTGAAATGCCTCGAAATGACCGTGAATCAACATGGAATAGTTTCGGACGACCGTGAAATGCATGGAAGTGATCATGAATTGAAGCGAAATGTTCGTGAAATGCATGCAAATGACTGTGAATTGAAGGAGTTTGACCATGAAATGCCTCAAAATGATCGTGAATCAACACGAAATTGTTTCGGATGACTGTGAAATGCATGGAAGTAATCATGAATTGAAGCGAATGACCGTGAAATGCATGGAAATGACCGTGAAGTGAAGGAGTTTGACCGTGAAATGCCTCGAAATGACCGTGAATCAACACGGAACTGTTTCGGATGACCGTGAAATGCATGGAAGTGATGATGAATTGAAGTGAAATGACCGTGAAATGCATGCAAATGACCGTGAAGTGAAGGAGTTTGACTGTGAAATGCCTCGAAATGACCGTGAATCAACACGGAATTGCTTTGGATGACCGTGAAATGCATGGAAGTGATGATGAATTGAAGCGAAATGACCGTGAAATGCATGGAAATGACGGTGAAGTGAAGGAGTTTGACCGTGAAATGCCTCGAAATGAGCGTGAATCAACATGGAATTGTTTCGGATGACCGTGAAATGTATGGAAGTGATGATGAATTGAAGCGAAATGACCGTGAAATGCATGCAAATGACCGTGAAGTGAAGGAGTTTGACCGTGAAATGCCTCGAAATGACCGTGAATCAACACGGAATTGTTTCGGACGACTGTGAAATGCATGGAAGTGATGATGAATTGAAGCGAAATGACAGTGAAATGCATGCAAATGACCGTGAAGTGAAGGAGTTTGACCGTGAAATGCCTCGAAATGACCGTGAATCAACACGGAATTGTTTCGGACGACCGTGAAATGCATGGAAGTGATGATGAATTGAAGCGAAATGACCGTGAAATGCATGCAAATGACCGTGAAGTGAAGGAGTTTGACCGTGAAATGCCTCTAAATGATCGTGAATCAACACAAAAATGTTTTGGATGACTGCGAAATGCATGGAAGTGATGATGAATTGAAGTGAAATGACCGTGAAATGCATGTAAATGAAATGAACGAAATTGACCGCTAAGTGAATGAAATGGATTTTCGATCATCGAGCTAATGAAATTTTTGAAAATAACCAAGTTAGTTGGTTAAAGTAGCTTCTCCTACCCCAAAATCATATAGTGTACATCAAGTAACTAATTTTAGTTTAGAAGATATTCTTGTTAAATGAATAAAGAAAGAAATGGAAAAAAAGAGAAAAAAAAATTTATATGCTTATATATACATATTTATATAGATATGTGTTAGAAAAAATTATAAGTAAAATAAAGTTCTCCATTAAAAAAAATAATAAAAAAAAAAAAAAAAAAAAACACAAAAAAATAAAAAAAATGCATGTTGCTATAGATTTTAGCTACGGTTATTATCCGTAGCCATAGGGCCCACCCTATGGGCGCGGCCTCGCCAGATCAGCATGGCCGCGCCGGACAGGCCAGCAAGTGGCGCGGGGGGCCGCTAGTTCGGCGCGCTCATCCCAGACTGACCCTATTGCTACGGATTATGGTATCTATGGCTACGATTATAATCCGTAGCCATAGGTCTGACCGTAGCAAATGGTAACGCCATTCTGCTTTGAACGTCTACCATTGAAACCCTTTCAGGGGTCACGGAAGTTTTGGATTATTACGATTTTTTTTTCCTATTCATCCAGGTGTTTGTGACCTCATGAATGGATTAGATGGAAGAAAAATGTTATGGTGGGCCCTACAAAAGTTTCAATGTTGAAAATCAATTTTCTGCTGCTCTTTGTGGTGTGGTCCAGTTGATCTTTGGATATGATTTTTTTTTTTGGGATAATGCTCCGAAATGATCTCGAATTTTGGATGAACGTTGTGGATATAATAAATACGTAACTGATGGCCATGTAACTTTCATCTCCTTTGAACCGTTCGTACAACTGGGAGTTCGACGAGCCTCAACGCTCGAAGGAAAAAGCAGGGGCATTTTTGACCTTTTGTAGGGCGTCTGTACACCCTGGGAGTATTATTGGAAAGTAAAATGGGGTGGGCTTCGTCTCGTGAATGGCATATAGTGGTCGTACAGTTGGAAATTTCTCCTTTTAAAAGGTAGTTGTTTGATACTTCGGTTGCGTATGGTGCTTAATACGCCGGCACATAGAACTTGTATATGAGGAAAACATTTACTCAAATTAAAATGGCTAAAATGTGATAACCACTGTCAGTGACTCAAAGTCACAAAATGAGATTAATTGAACAATTCCACCCTCGGCTTGGTGGACACCTATACGCTGAAACAGAACCATTGGATATTTTTCATTTTAACCGTCCCACAAGTGCCCACCAAACCGATAGTCATATTACCAAATAAGGTCGTTTTTACATAAGATCCATCTATACTTAGACCCGTAACTTGAACGGTTCAACTTGAATTATATTTTATTCCAAATATGCACATCACTAAGTAATTTGTGCCTGCGTATCAACCATCACACTCTTCCGGACTATCAAAGTTATCCTCTTACGCATGGTCAGACCAGGTTCGATTTATCGTGAAGCCATGGATAGACGAAAAACCGGAAGCGGACTGCGTCCTGCCCCCGATCGACGATAATCCATCCTGGCAGGAAGCGGATTGACTGGTGTACCACACACCAGTCCATATAGCTGATGTGGACACGCATCGCTCGAAGACGAGCGGGGACGCTTCTTGAACTCCGAGTTGTACGAACGGTTCAAAGGAGATCAAAGTTACATGGGCCACAATGGCCCATGATGTATTTATTATATCTACCTTTGCTCATCCATTTTAGGTATAATTTTAGAGGATCAAATGGATCGCACCAAAAATAAGAGCATGGATAATGATTTTCACCATTAAAAATTTAGTAAGGCTCATCACAATATTTATTTTTCACCCAACATATTCATAAAATCACAAAGACGAGATGAAGAGGAAAAATAAATTTTATATTGATCTGAAATATCTATGAATCCCAAAAGGGTTTCAATGGCAAATGTCCAATTCCTACTACTTTTTTCAGTATAGTCCACTTGATTAATAAATTTATTTTATTTTTCGTCTTAAGCCTTATGACACCCTCAAAAAGTAGATGGACAATTCGGATATAATATATACCTCATGGTGGGATCCACTTCACTTTCTGATGTGAATATAGGTGGTACAGCATCTAATCCGCCAGGCAGGGCTATGTTAGCCCTACCTTCATGTATGAGTTTTACTTATATTGTTCATCCATTTTTCAAAATTATTTTAATATTGAATTAAAAATTAGTTAGATCCAAGGCTCAAGTGACCTTTCCCCATTAAATACTTCTTGCGAGCGGTAGATATTTTAGATTAATCTGATATTTTTTTTTTACCTTCTTCGAGTTATATACGACCGCATGAATAGGCTCGATGGTAAATAAACATTGCGGTGCTTCTGAAAAGATTTCGACTGTGAGTTTCATCATCACCTGCTTCCCTTGGTGTTGAGCAATGGGCATATTTAAATTTTAGCTTCGTAACTTAAAATAATCTGAAAAATTGATGGACAGTGGGGATAAAGTCCATAGGCCCGAGAGAGCTCTGCCTGGACGCGTTGAGCATTTATTGCGTACAGGCCGGGGCAGGACGCAATCCGCTTCCTAAAAAACCTCCATAAAGACGGTCTTCGCGGAGGAAAGTTATTTTGCGGAGACCATTCGCGCAAAGAAGAATCAATTGCCGGCACCGTGCTAATGTTGCACACGTGTGAGAAACATAAGACATTGAAAATGTAAATCCCACCATTAAAACACTAATTTAAAGAATGGATCTGATCCTCCTTCTAAGGATGGAGCAGGCTGCAAAAGAGAGATTGATTGTTAGAAAAGATGCTATCTACATATTGTGCCCCACCAAATCAATGAAAAATTTTCCAGCTCTCATTTATCGGTGGCCATTAGGATAAGCGGCTTGTTGTCCTCGAATTTCCTCCATCTTGGCACAGGTACTGCGAATTACATCCTGCATCTTTCCCTGCGCGAATCGCCTAGCCTAGCAATTCTCTCGATCTAGTCCGTCCAAATAATGGGTCCTAACTTTATCTCGATCATAACCGAAATAAATAAATAAATGATGTGTATAATTTCTTCATTGGTTGGTGTGAAGTTTAAAATGAGAAATGATCAAAATGTGTGAATCATCCGTCAGTTAATATCACCCAATCGATCTCAATTTAGAACATGTCCCATCAAATGGCCCATGCGATTTGGACGGTAGATTCATGATGAGTGTAAAATGGTCGGTGAATGAACAACTGTGGCCATTCTCTCTGGGGCTCGGATTGGATACTGACAAGGTGTAGCCAAATCGCTACTGAAGTGACGTCACTAAGCTCTGTGGACCCCACCGTCAGTTAATATCACCCAATCAATCTCAATTTAGAACATGTCCCATCAAATGGCCCATGGGATTTGAACGGTAGATTCATGATGAGTGTAAAATGGTCGGTGAATGAACAACTGTGGCCATTCTCTCTGGGGCTCGGATTGGATACTGAGAAGGTATAGCCAAATCGCTACTGAAGTAAGGTCACTAAGCTCTGTGTTCCCCACCATGATATATGTGTTGTATTCATATCGTTCAATTATTTTTAGAGATAGTTTTATGGAATTACAAAGAAAATGAGATAGTTCTAAAGTTCAAGCGGACCCCACCATGAAAAATAGTGGGGATAGTGACATCCACCGTTCAAAACTTCTTAGAGACCACAGTAGTTTCGAATGAAGCTGATATTTTCATTTTCACTTCATCTATCTCTATGTTAACTTATGAATATGATAGATCTCAAAAATACATCACTATGGGCCTTATAAATGTTTCAACGGTGAGTGTGACGGTTCCTACGCTTTTCTGTGGTGGGTCCACTTAAAATTTAGATCTATCTCATTCTCTTTGTAATGCTATAAAATGATCTCTAAAAATAATTTCTCTTTGTAATGCCATAAAACGATATCTAAAAATGATTGTACGGTATGGATACAACACATGCATAACGTTTAGGCCTACAAAACTTGGTGACGTCACTTCAGTAGTAATTTGGCTACTGGCTTTGTCAGTATCCAATCCATGCCCCTCTCTCTTACCGAGCTTCAATTTCTTTCGAGATCAGATATTGGAAGTTATTGAAGTACGTGTAGCTTGATTGATGGATGGATGAGTGCGACTCGGCAGCGACCCCAAACCATCACGAGGCCATGTGGGTGACCCTAACAGTAGGGCCACCGCGGGAAACGAATGGTACCCTCTCCCCTCTCAGCCGATGGCTGATGGTAGGTTCTCTGTGGGCCCACCATGATGTATGTATTTCATCCATGCCGTCCATCTATTTTTAGAGACTATTTTCAAGTGTGAGAAAAAAAATGAGATACATATAAATCTCAAGTTAACCACATTATAGGAAACACTATTGAATGAATATCCACTGTTAAAAACTTTTTAGGGGCATAAAAGTTTTGAATCGAGCTGATTCTTATTTTTTATTTTTTCCCTTCATCTGGGTCCATATAACCTAATCAAATGATTGAATCTGAAATAAACAATAAACAATACAATAGGACTTAGACAATTTTAGTGATGGATATTCAATCATTAGTGTTTTACTTTGGCGTGGTCCATGTTAAATGTATATCTCTTTCATTTTTTACATAATATCCTAAAATTATACATAAAAATGGATAAATGAAACGGATGAAGCACATACATCATGATGACCCACGTAGCACCGACCATCAACCACTGGGCTGGTGGCGGGGAGTAGCCGATCCATTTCCCAACCCTGGACCACACGTCAGCATTATTGATGCGGTATGTACGTCTCATGCGAAACGAGCACTGAAGCTCCTCGAGCTCTGAATTGTACGAACGTTCCAAAGGAGATCAAAGTTACATGCCCCACAGTTGTGTTTTGGGCCTGTTTAGCCGGACCGATCTCAAAAGTAATTATTACCCATGGCAGGGATTGCCTCGTGTTACTGTGGGATAAGATTAATGTTATGTTTTGTTGGTAATATGGTGGTACATTGAATAGATATACTCTCCATCATTTGAAATTACTTAGAATAACACATGTTATATCTAAAATGTTCATTTGTTTTGTAACCTCATTTTATGGCATATGCTTTAAAATGAGGTAGATCCAAAACTTATGTAACTGCATAAAAGTTTTCAATGATAAGTATTCAATCCATGTTGCTTTCTATGCTGAGGTCCACTTGAGCTTTAGATTTACCTAATTTTTTGACCTATGCTCTAAAATAATCTTAAAAAATGAATGGACAGTGTAGATATAGCCTACACATTATGGTGGGACCTACACAACTTGTCAATATTAAATGAAATTGGCACAAGACCCAATACAATTCCATCTGCAGCTTTTCCATTCTCCCCAAACATGGAGTGGAATTGGCACAGGACCAGATGTAATTACATCCCACCAGATCCCTTCTAATCCCATTGCCCAAACATGCGCTTAGAATATCCACAATGTTTATCTATTTTTAAAGAATATTTTAAAGCATTATCCAAGAAATTAATCATATCTAAAGATCATCTGGACCACCCCATAAATAATAATGGAGACAATGATTTTTACCATTAAAAAAATTATAAGCCCATCATAACATTTATTTTACATCCAATCTATTCATTAGGTCAAAAAGACTTGAATGAAGACGAAAAACAAATTTCATATTGATCCAAAACTTCTTTGACCTTGAAAAGGGTTTTCAATGGTAGACATTCAATCCCCCACTAGTTTTTGCACTGTGGCCCACTTGATAGTTAGATCTATCTTATTTTTCATCTCAAGCCTTAAGACGAACTCGCCAAATGAATGAACGGTTTGAATATAACACATACCTCATAATTAGACCCACAAAACTTACTGACGTCAATACAACAACTATATAGCTAGTGTGAGCCAATCCGCTTCCCTCGATGTATGAAATGTAAATACACTGGGCACACAGATTAGCAACAAGTTGAGTAGTGGAGTCGCCACTAAAGCAATGTCACCAAGTTCTATGGGCCCTTCATGATGTATGTTTTGTATCCATACCGTCCATCCATTTGGAGAGATATTAGGGCATTGATCCAAAGAATGAGTTAGATTTAAAGCTTAAGTAGACCCCACCATAGATAATAGCGGGGAGGGTTACATCCACCATTTAAAACTTTTAATGGTCACAAAAGTTTTTGATGAAGTTGATATTTCTGTTTTCTTTTCTTTCATGTCTTCGTTAACACATAAATAGGCTAGATGTCATATAAACATCATGGCAAACCTTAGGAAGGTTTCAAAGGTGGACTCTCCCACTGCTTCCTATAGTGAGGTCCGCTCCATCTTTGGATCCACACGTTCTTTGGATCGTTCACTGGTTCTTATAAATCATTTTATGCTATGAGCCCAAAAATAAGGTTATCTAAATCTCAAGTGAATCGAACAATGTTAATTGAACGCCCACCATTAAAAACTTCTTACGGCCACAAAAGTTTTGGATCAAGCTAATATATATATATATATATATATATATATATATATATATATATATATATATATATATATCCCCTTCATTCAAGTTTGTATGACTTAATCAACATGTTACATGTTAAATAACCATTACATTGGCCCCCAGGAGGTTTTCAATGGTGGACATTCAATCGCTACTGTTTTCTGCGATGTGGTCCACCTGATATTTATATCTACCTTTTTTTTTGGAGGGATCAAGACCCAAAATTATCTTTCAAAGTGGATGGATGGCCTGGATAAAACACATACATTATGGTGGGTTCACATATCACTAGAGGTATATATCGAGTCGAGCTGGCCTCAGCTTGATACAACTCTGCCACTGACTGACCTTAGCTCGAACTTGGCTCAGCTTGGGCCAATTCAAGGCGAGTTCGAGTGAAGATCGAGCCGAGTTCGCCATTGCAGCATTTTCACAAACACCTGAACTACACTTTCAAATTTTCACTGCATTTGAAATAGTAACAATGAATTTACATGTATTTTATCAAACACTTTCTAAGCAACATAAAAATCAAGAAAAAAAGGATTTTGGTTTCATATACATATCTTCATTGCCACTGGCACACTTTTTTGAGTCATTTCATCAAACACTCGGTGAGCAACATCAATATCAATGTACCGAGTCATCGAAGTAGCTCGATCCGAGTTCAATTTGAACTGGATTCGATTCGAGTTGAGTCGAGCTGAGGCCAGCTTGAACTCATTTTCAAGCTCAAAAAATTAACTTGACTCGGCTCAAACTTAGTTTCGAACCGAGTCGAATTAAGCTTTTTCGAGCCAAGTTAGCTCAGTTCATGCACACCTCTACATAGCACCGGCCACTAACCACCTAGCTGGTGGCTGCGTCACTAGCCAAACCATGTCCGCTTATTTTAAGAAGATGTCAAAAATGAAGTAGGTACAAATTTAGAGTGGACCACACTACAGAGGAGTATTCATTAAATGTCTACCATTTAAAAAGGAAATAAATATCAACTAAACTTTTGTGGCACATGAAAGGTTTTTAATGGCCAATAACCATTATTTTCTATAGTGTGGTCCACCTAAAATCTGAATCTCTTTCGATTTTTGGACCATGCTATAAAATAAATTTTCAAAACAGATGAACTGTGTGGATATACATTTCATACATCAAGATGGGCCATACGGCCGGGGTCACACCCTGGTTCGGGGGTCGCAGCCAAGTCGGGCTCGGAAGGTATCAGCAGGTGGGCCCACTCTGTTGACCTACCTAAAACAGCATTTGTCCTTTTTAGTACCTGCGGCAAGAAGCAGAGACAAACGTCATCCGAAAATACTGGTAGGACGGTGGCTGGGCGCTCGATAATAGAAGTTACGTGAAGTTGTTCATTTCGGTACACCCGGCAATCGGGAACGTTGATCCGATTGAAAAACCCTGTGGATTCGACATCCGACCATAGCACTGTTTTCTATTTCCCAATTTTCAGCTGTGGGGGCCGATGCATATTTATGAAACACATCATATGTGTACTTATTTCAGGTACTGTCCATGAAGCTATTACCTACTGATTGACTTTTTCTTAGCATATGTCCCATCTAGGTCATGTCCCACCAAATGTATGGCCTTGATTGCAAGTCACACTTAAGATGGAAATGTACTTCTGCTCAGTTCATCAAAGTTAGTGCAGCTGCTTGAAATCATGGGAAACGGAGTAGCTAGTCCCCCTGCCAGCTACCCGGTGGCTGATGGTCGGTGCCCCTGGACCCCACCGTCATGCATGTATTTCATCTATGCCATTCATCCATCTTTAGAGATCATTTTACGGGTTGATCCCAAAAATTAGAGGAATATAAATTTCAGGTGTACCACACTACAGGAAAACAATAGCAATTGGATATACACCTTTAAAATCCTCCTGAGGCTAACCGTACTGTTTATTTCACATCCAATCTGTTGATTAGGGAAAAAACAAAAATCGGCATGATCCAATACTTTTATGCCCTCAAAAAGTTTTTAATGGTTAAAAATTATTCAACACTGTTTTGTAACATGGTCCACTTGAGATTTGGATATATCTCGTTTTGGTTCTCATGACATAAAATGATCTGTAGAATATATGGAAAGCCTACATGAAACACATACATCATGGTGGGGCCCACACAGCACTGAACACCAGCCATTGGCTGGTGGCAGGCGGGATAGCCAAGCCGTTCCCGAAACCATGGTACCAGTGAGAGTTCCTGGATCCACCAAGGTTGGTGGGACCCTTGCAGTGAGGCCTAATATGCCGTATGTTACTGCATCCATGCGGTCCATCTGTATTGAAAGCCCATTTTACGACATGATATATATATATATATATATATATATATATATATATATATATATATATATATATATATGTATATGAAGTAGATTCAAATCTCAGTTGTACCATAACACAAGAAACAGTAATAGTTCAATAAAACTCATCATGGGCCACAAAAGTTTTGGATCAAGATGATATTTATGTGGTCTCTTTACCAATATCTTTGTGACCTTATCAACAGGTTGGATGGAAAATAAACATTTAAGTGGCTCTCATGAAGTTTTTAATGGTGGGGATTCAATCACTACTTTTTTATGTGGCATAGTCCATGTAAGATTTGTATATGCTTAATTGTTAGGATCATGCCTTAAAATGAGCTTTCAAAACGATTGGACGGTGTGGATTTAAGGCACGTGCATCATTATGAGCCCCACTGTCTTGTTTATGTCTTAAATCTATATGTAATAGGATTTGTCGATGTCATCGACATGCCACTCGATTCTATCAAGCAGATATCAGTGTCATTGATAGATGCTGGATCCCATCAAGAAAATTTGAAAATATCTTAATTGATTGCTGAATAGTTTTGGAAGTTGTTACTTAATAGCATTGAAGGATATTTGATGTCATTGAGTGATCTTCGATATATGTCGATGTCATCGAATGTCCAATTTATTTTTTATTTTAGTTGGCTAGTATATATACCAGGTGTAATCAAGATTAGGGAGATGATTAGGGCTTTTTAAGGTGTTATAAAGGATTCAAGGGCATGACTAGGGTTTCATAAGAGATTCAAGGGTTTTTTCATGTAAAATTTGGATTGCCTTCTTGTTGGGTGTATTTGTACGATTGTGATTACTTTGCTTGATTTTGCTTTGTGCGTTTCCATAAGTCTTAACAAGTGGTAACGGAGATAACGTTAGAAAGTAGATTAAAGTTGAAAGTAAGGTATCAATGACATCTAACATGAAGTTCAATATAGAGAAGTATTTCGGTAAAAATAATTTTAAACTATGAAAAGTTAAGATGAATGATATCCTAGTTCAGTAAGGATTGGAAGATACACTCCCTTGAAAGCAACCAGAAACTATGAAAGAAGAAGAATGAAACAAGTTACTTGTAACACCCTGTATTTGAGTAGTAGGGTATTATCATGAAGACCTAACCTACTATAAATGCAAATCTTGCTTACTTGAATATTCACCTTTATTCTACCTTAAATATAACCATTGTGAATAATCTTCATCCTTAGATCTAGCATGCAACCATTGTGAATAATCTTCATCCTTAGAAGTAGCCTCCAACCATTGATTTTTAAGATCATCCACCACGTTATCAAGGAAATCAACCTTATATGTGATATAAGCCTTCAGGATCGATCATCAATGAATTTGATCCTTAAATCATGATCATGATATGAAAATAAGTAGTCTATACCATTGAAATAATTGTGATGGTTAGAAGTGCGTCATTAAAGCATTGTAAGCTTTCCATATTATATATGCACAGATCTGATCATTAATCTTACGGGCCATATGTACTTGTACACTTATGTTCTAAGAAAACTTTGTAGGACATCTGAAGTATAGTTTTAGAGATAATCCAACTCTTTGATTACTAGGACAATCATCGAATGAGTGAGATTTGAGTTATTAAACGAATGTCTAGGGTATATGACACTTAAATCAACCATCAAAACTGTCCATTGTTGGCTATGGTAGGCCCTAGCCTTAAATCATCTTAAAATCAAGACCCAATTTGCCAGATCCACTGTTTATCAAGTTTGTGGCATCTTTTTCAACAATCCAATGCTAGATCATGTGGATCTGACTATTAATGGTAAAACTGACTATTCAGGCGCACCTAAACTAATTTAGGACCCCATCAAATCGTTGATAATTAACGGTGAATAAATCTGACTGTTGGATTCTTTGAAATCAACAGATAAAATCTTAAATCCACTTTTCGTGGCCCATTCAAGAACTAAAATCATCCGACTATCAAATCAATTATTAAAGTATAATTAGATTAGCGTATGGAACCTTAGAACCATTAATAATCTAAATCGAGACAATTTGATCGTCATATCAATGGAAATAAATACTTATGATCACGATTCAATTGATATGGCTCACCTGAGTATGGGTGTCATGCCCCAAACTCGAGAACCGGGCTCATAAAATTCTCGATCGTCAAATCCGGTGCTGACAGCCTCTATAATGCCCCATTTTTGTCTCTCAACGCCCATATGCTAGATTCTAATCCTGGGATCCTACAAGGAGGATTCTCAGTATGTTTATTTATTTATTTTTATTTTTTTGCAAAGGAGTATAACCACAAGTGTAACCAAGTCACAACAACATTATCACCACATATCCACTAATAAAATCATTTGAGTACAATGCTAAAAAAAAGAAATACATATATATGAAATAAAACTCCAAAGTTCTAACACCTGCTCCTGTCTCAACATTACTATGACCTAACATCACCTGCACGTAACGGTCGTGCATAAGCTTACTACGAAGCTTAGAGGGTGGTGTACGTATGTGTACAAAAGCATGAGCCAAGCATATAATATCAGCATAAGTAGAATACTGACAAATTTATAAGTCATACAATATCAGAGTATGCAATACAGATCGATTATGCAATGTAGAGTCATAATGAACCAAATATTAGATGCCGAGGATGCAATGCAATATACAATTCCTGATGAACCATGAATACCATCAGCCTTATCTAAGCTATATAAATGCAGAAACATAGCAACCCAAATGCCATATACCGTGGATATAATGCAATATGCAGATCCTAGTGAGTCTATAATACCATCAACCTTATTTAGGCCATGCAATACAGAAGCATAGTAAACCAAATGTTATGTATTAAGAATGCAATCCAATATGTGGTGCGAAAGAAATGATTAAGCTGGAGTGTGAAGTTGAGATGATAATACGTTGTATTGCAAGCTGTGGGGTCTATTACAAGGGACTTTTATCCAAACCAGTCCCATACCTAAATTTGGATAGCTAGACTCAATGTGGTAAACTCCTGATCTCAAGTTGGTCTTGCTCTCAACCAAAATCCTAACCATTACAAAGGTACACAATGATTTTGTTGTGCACCACCATCCAAAGTGGATAGTGAATGAATGGATGAATGAGTCAAATGCTGAGTACGCAACTCCTGCTCAATAAGTCCACATATAACCACTACAACACTTCCGATGTGGAACATGGTCCTGCCCCACTGCATGCACAGTAGCCTAGCAGCCATTGCTAGCTCGCCCAGGCTAGCCCACGTGTGCGATAGAGACGAGGCGTCACAATATCAGTACCGTATATCTCTGAGATCATCACCAGGGTCTAATACACTTTAAGTCAGCTTATTGCCCCATCTAAGTGCACAACTGGGTAGGTGAAAGAGACCTCATTATTCACCTGCTAATATCAGCCCGACTCGTGGATAACGGACCCATTCATCAAGCTGGGTCAGACTTAGGGTAGTCATTGCCCCCTCCCTTAGGTAGGTAAAGCCACACCTCCTTCCAACCGACCATGACACAGTGGGAGACGCGGCCTGCTAGCATATGGCCCTCATGCGCTCATGTATCCACTTGGTCTCTATGTTGTAGCATCCTCCTGGTATTATAAGGGTTTAAGAATTTTCATCCAAGGACATCTATGGCGCTCCAATGCTAAAACCAAACATTTTCAATGTCTCATCTGGCCATTCACAGTATACTTGTAGAGTCTACAACCCTGATGTTGTTAGGGTGCAAAGTGATCATGTCACACAAATGCGAGATGCATGAGTCATACCATCCAGTCATGCATCAATCCTACGTGTACCGCACGCTCACGTGAGGAAATTTCATCTTACAAGGAGTCGCATAATAAACCAACCCAATAGCATATGCTATGACCAATCACTCCTCATAATAAGCATACATGTGATGCGTATGAGCATGTATTATAATGTAATAAAGTACATAGGCATGATTATCTGATAGGGCAAACAATAATAATCCACAATCAACCATCACTGGCATGTCACATACTAAGAGTATAAATTGATCGACGTGTTCCTTCTACAACTATAGGAGCCCATTCGGTATGTCTTAAATTAGCCTTCCATAGCTCTGCATGATCCAAGACGAGGATGAAGGGTCTAGTCCATACGTTGAGATAAGTTCTACATAGTGGATATACCAAACCTGATATTATATATTCTTCCATCTACAACAAGGGAGGTGATGATGGTGTACTAATGTCAAAGATAGGCCTCACACTCTTTTTAAGAAGTTAAATGGACAGTGTGGATGATACATACATTACACGAGGTTCTAGTAATTGATTACAAGGTAAGATACATCTCACGGGGTGAGTCAAGAGGGTATACAACAAGTGGACTTTCTCTTTATCATGAACAACTGGGTTTTCCTATGAGGGCTGAATATGAATACGAGGCGGGTCTTAGTAGGATCCACACATCCAGGACTATATAACCCTCAAATGGTTCTGCTCATCATCTAAGTGGGCCTCAGGTTTGGTCACTAAGCTTGAGCAAACACATGTATCTAAGTGGACCACATTTGTTATAGAAGGCCTGGTAAGAACACAAGGAGGCTCCAAGGTTTGGGTAGTTCGATAGGGTGTGGTGGAGAGCATCATTATCAAATGGGGCCCAACTGCTTGGGTTAGTGTAAGTGCAATGGTTTCTAGCTCCTATTATTGTCAAATTTTGTAGTGCTAAAACCTCTTGGAATCTGTACCTTGTGTAGCGCATCTACATATTCAATACAATGCATCTCATGTACAAGGACAAAAGTCTTTACCTCAAGAACTTCAAATGCAAGATTACATATTCAAGTTCAAGTACAATACCAAGTTTGATTTCAATCTTTCAAGCTTCAAAGTTCAAGTTTTCAAAGCTTCGTCCAAGTTAAGACAAAGTTTCTTTACTTTGATATACAAGCTCAAGCATAAATGTATTACAAATTCAAGCTTCAAAAGTCTCAAGTTCAAGCTTCATCATATGGCAAGATATTAAGCTTTGCAAACTTCAAAGATCAACTATCGACTGAAGCAAAAGAAGATTCAATGTTCATACATCATGTATAAGGTATGAATGGCCCTAGTTGACCATAAGTTAGGTTATTTTGAATATATAATTTAAATTGAGTCACATTATAAGTGCATACATTGTTTCTCGACTAGTCCTATCACTGGCTCGACCAGTCCAAGAATTCCTCGACCAGTGCTAAGTTTGTTACTTATTTTTGAGAATTTTTATTAAAGCCTCGACCAGTCCTGGAGACTGCTCGACCGGTCTTATGAACAGTGCTCGACCTATGCTCGACCAGTCCTGCAGGCTCGACTCAAAGTCTAGCAACTAAATTGGGTTCCACATGACCAGTCGTGAACAGGACTCAACTGGTCGTGGAGGCCACTCGACCGGTCTAGCAGACCCACGATCAGTCATGGAACGACCTTATCTTATCATGCCTAAACTTTCAAAAGTTTGTTGGTCCTACGACCAGTCGTGCCGACCTCAGGACCAGTTGAGAGTGCGATTTCTGCAATTATAAATAGAGCACGAATTTCGAAGTTTGATATCCAAATCAAGAAAAATCAATACGCCACTCTGAGAGATAAGTTAGTGATATTCTTAAGTTATTTAGTGCTCATTTTATATTCTTTTTAATTAGCTTTCTGCATTTGATTTTGTATTCTGCATTCCAATTTTATTTGAAAGAGAGATTGAAGTATTCCCATTTCTTGGAATCAAAATCAAATCAAGCTAGCCCAAGGTGTTTTAATTTAAAATCTATTTAGAACCTAGAACGATTTTATAAGAGAGTGTGAACATTGAACTTCTATGTTGAACTTCTACTCTGATTTGGTTCTACCAGGCTCCATCAAAAGGAGAATATCCGGATAAGTATTTTACAGTTTTGTAAATTCATTATTTTGGTTTCATTGAGATTGTGTCAGAAAAATCTCTTATTTTAGTTTGTCTGAGGTGATCCAGAAAACTCAGAGTGCGGGGTTTTTGAATTGTGTAAGCCCACTTAGAAGAGACAATTGTGAGGGTTTTAGATGAACCTTAGAAAACCTATTTTCATAATGAATGCTAATATCCACTGTGTGAGGATATTAGGAGTGGAGTAGTTATGTGGCTGTTTTTTTAAACAGTTGGTGTACACACAAGCGAACCACTATAATTTCTGGTCTTGTGGTTGAATGATTATTTCTTTTTTTATATGTTTGTAATTTTTCTTTTTACATTTGTGGAGAATGTTGTAATTTCTTTTATGCAAGTATGGAAATGTTGTAATAGCTTAGTTATTTTCTTTGCTATTTATTTCTTTATTTCTCTGTATCAGTTTGAGTTTTTAATATACAGACTGTTCTAGGAATCAGGTTGTCCTACCATAAACATTTAATTTTTGGTGTACAGTTGTCCTTAGAATAATAGCTATATCAACCTCTCAATACTTGTACTGTTGAGGTTGTATTTAATTTTAGCATTGTGAGATTGTTTATTGCTATCAATATTTATACTTGTTTAAATTCCGCTATTAATTTTTTAATTTGTCTCAGTCCTATTCACCCCCCCCCCCCCCTATAGGACTTAATAGCTCGGCCTTTTCAAGTGGTATCAGAGCCTAATGGCTCGTTTTAATTATTATTTTTTTGGATTAATTTTCTAAGCTAATCGATCTGAACTTCGTAAGATGTCAAATTTTGATAGCCTTTTAATCATTAGGCCTTCACCATTTGATGGCTACAATTATGCCTATTGGAAAGCCAGGATGAGAATTTCTTAAAATTCATAGATGAGAGCGTGTGGAAAGCCACAATGACTAATTGGACCCCTCCTACCACTGAAGTAACTGGTACCGACGGATCCAAAACTATGAAAGTCATACCTTATTTTTCTTGGACCACTCTTCAGAAAAGTGAGAGTAGTGTTAATACAAAGGCTCTAAATGCAATTACTTGCGCACTATCACCGGATAAATTCAAAAGAATTATATCTTATGATACTGCAAAGCAAGCCTGAGATATTTTAGAAATGACACACAAGGGAATAACAATTGTCAAGAAATCTAAATTCCAAATCCTCATAACCAAATTTGAGGAAATACGTATGTAAGAAAGTGAAACTTTCATGGACTTCTATATAAGATTAAATGACATTGTCAACTCTATATGAGGTCTTGGTGATAGAATCACAGAAAGCAAAGTCTGTGCAAAGAAACTACGCTCACTATCTGAACGATTCAATTCAAAGGTAACGATGATCTAGGAACTTCGTGATACGGATAATATGAGAGTAGATGAATTACTTAGTTTATTATAGACTTATGAGTTAAACTTTAAAGCTCTTAAAGGTAAATCTATTGCTCTTAAATCTTCTAAATGTATTTCTCAAGAAAATAGCAGTAATTTTGATTTAGAAAATTCTGAAGATAATATGGCCCTTTTAGCTAAAAAGTTCTATAAGATTTTCAAAAGTAAAAAGAGAGTTGATTTTCAAAAACCTAATAAAAAGAAAAGATCTAAATCTAAAACTTGGAAATCTATAAAAGACAGTAAATGTTTCAACTGCCATGAATATGGGTATTTAGTAAACAAGTGTCCTAAAAAGGACAAACCTAAAAAGAAACGTATGTTCGCTACTTGGGATGAATCTTCCTGCTCTGAAGCCTCTTTTGAGTCAGACGATTCTGAAATCGAGTCGAGTAATGAAGTTAAAGCACTTATGACTCTAGCTAAGTTTACCTTTTCAGATAATGATGATTCAACTAGGGAAGAAAATTTGAATAGTGATCATGAAAATGAAGAAGATCTTCAAGATGCTTATAATGCCCTATACAAGGAAAGTTTTAAAATTACGGTACAACTAAAACTTAAGAAAGAAAAATTTTTAAAGCTTAAAGAAAATTTTGATAATATTGTTTTAGAAAAATCTCATATTTCAGATTGTTTTGAAAAAACTAAGTGTAACTTAGATTTTAAAAACTCCCAAGTTGAAAACTTAAAAATCTGAAAATGAAAAGCTAAAACTTGAAGTCTCTTCACTTTTGAGTTTAAAAGACACTTGGAGGTATGCCCAAGGTGATCCTAAGTTAGAAAAACTCTTATCCGAATCAAGAAAATGTGGTGATTGATCTAGATTGGGCCACGACAAAAGTATTCCTCCTAAACTTAAGAATATTCCACCCAAATTTGTGAAAGGGGAGTCTTCAAACTTAAAAGGAAAATGTCTGAATCAAAACTATTCTAAAAATACTAAGACTTTTTAAACCTAAAAACAACCATATCAACTATAAAAATCAAAGTCATAATCCTTTAGCTGAGAAAATTATTAATTTACTTAAGTAGCTCTTAAAATCTAACTCAATGGGTTAGTCTTATATCAACTACAAACATAAGAAGACCAGCTATACTCCTAAACCCAAGACTGTAATGAAATGGTTCCTAAGGTTACTTTCTTGGTTGCCCACATTGCTTTCAAAGCTACAAGCCATTTAAAGTGGTACTTAGACAGTGGATGCTCTAGACACATGACAAACGATAAAGGTCTGTTCACCAATCTTAAACATATAACTGATGGTTCAGTTACATTCGGTGATGGTAGTAACTGTAGGATTGTTGGCCAAGGTACGGTTTAACTCTTTAACCTCCCTTTATTTAAGAATATTTTATATGTAGAAGGATTAAAACATAACTTATTAAGCATCTTTCAAATATGCGATAATAATCATAGTGTAAAGTTTACTAAGCTAGGGTGTGTAATTTTAAATAAAAATGGCTCTGTAATATTAAGTGGTCGCAGGACTTCTGAAAACTGCTACATTGTAAGTGATTCAATCTCACCTAATTTATTGTGTTACATGGTCCATACCGATGAGACCGATTTATGGCATAAATGCCTTGGACATGTACACTACCGCAACTTATATAGATTGAACAATAGAGAGTTAGAAAGAGGCCTACCCAAAATATAGAAAATAGATAAAATATGTGGTGAATGCGAAATTGGCAAGCAAACTAAGAGTTCTCACAAAAGGATGGACTCTAATGCCACATCTAAACCACTCGAACTCCTCCATATGGATCTTATTAGATTAACTGGAATGGAGAGTCGAGGTGACAAGAAGTACATACTGGTAATTTTTGATGACTTTACTAGATATACTTGGGTAGTCTTTTTAAGAGACAAATCAGAAACTCTCGATGAAGTAAAAATGGTACTTAAATGTATCCAAACTAAAAAGAGTCTCATGTCTGTAAGATCCGTAGCGTGAAAGGGCCTAGCTATATGCCCTAAAGGGGGGGTGAATAGGGCAATGTCAAATAAAACTAATAACAACGGAATAATAAAAGAAATAAAGCATAATGCTGAATTTAAAGTAATCTCAATACCCTAGAATAAAGAGAATGATACTATATCAGTTCTAAGGACAACCTTACACCAAAAACCAAAGGTTTAAGGTAGGACAACCTTATTTCTAGAACGTCCTTTGTATCACAAATCAATGAGGAATAAAAAAATAAGAAAATCAAAATAACTTGCAGAAATAAATCCTAAGTTATTACAACATTCCCCACACTTGCTTGGAATAAAAAGATTACAACATTCATCCACGAATACAATCCACAAAACTGAATGAATAAAGGAATGAAAGAATAAAGCACATCCACAACACAACGATATATAGTGGTTCGCCTGTGTGTACACCAACTGTTATCCAACAGCCACACAGAATGCTACTCCACTCCTAATATCCTCACGCAGGGGATATCAGCATGCACTATTAAAATAGGTTTATCAGGTTCACCTAAAACCTTCACAATTGTGTCTTTTTATCTCGGGCTTACACAATCCAAAAATCCTCACAATCTGAGTTTTCTGGCTCTCCTCAGATAACCAATAGAATGATATTTTTCTGAAAAATCTTAAACAAAACCAAAGAAAGTAAATTACACAAATGTAAAATACCTGAATCTCCTTTTGAAGTAGCCCGGTAGAACCAATCGGAGTAGAAGTTCAATTCAACGTTCAAAGTCCAATATTCAGTTTAAGAATGGTTCTAAGTCTAATTGATTTTAAATCAAAAGGGCTAGTTCTATTTGATTTTGAATCCAAGAAGAAAGAATATCAGAAATTCCCCTTTTCTAATGAGATTGGAATATAGATCAAAATCAAATAAAACATAAGCTAGCAAAAGGAATATTAAATAAGCACAAAGTAGCTTAAAACAAACACAAACTTATCTCAGAGTATAGCCTAAAGAATGCTTGAATAGAGTTGAATTGAATTGCTAAAACTCTGAAGTTCGTGCTCAATTTATAACCTGAAAAATTCCGTCTACGACTGGTCTTAGAATCCTAGGACTGGTCGTAGCTTCAAAGATTTTTAAAGATTTCCACGGGATAAGGATTTGCTGTTCCACGATTGGTCCTGGGTAGCCTTCGACCGGTCATGGGCCACTTACGACTGGTCGTGGGTCACCTACGACCGGTCGTAGGACCCCCAATTTAGTTGCTGGAGTTTGAGTCGTAGGGCTAAGACTGGTCGAAGGACGAGTCGTATAGCTCACAAGACTGGTCGAAGGATGTCTAGGACTGGTCGTAGGATAACCAGAAAGATCCAAAAATCTTCAACAACCTATGACTGGTCCTGAAAAACTTAAGACTGGTCGTAGCAGAGGTAGGACTGGTCTTGAAATCCCTAGGACTAGTCTTAGAATAGCCCGATCAAGCATATTAAAATATATGAATTATGTATCCAGAATGACTTACAGTAAAGCCCATCCTAAGGTCAATCTAAGGTCAAACAAACCTTAAAAGTGAGATGGACATTGAAAGTCTGTACACCCAGATGATCCTTAAGAGAAGCTTGAGAATATACAAATCTTGTAGTAGGCCTTCTTGAGCTTAATCCTATCTTGATTTGACAAAGTCTTCTTAAGTCTTTCTTGATTGAATCTTGAACATGTACACTTGAAGACTTCTATTCTTGAATTCTTCATCCATGACTTGAAACTTTCTTCATTTAATTTCTTGACTTGAAATGCAATGTCTTGAAGTAAAGAATAGTCTCAAACATGAAACACAAGATATACATGACATAGATATAGGTTTTGGCATGACAAAATTTGATAACCAAAGGGATATAAAATCATAGCACTTACATAGCGATCATAGATCAGAATTTGAGAATAACAGTTTTGAGAAGTTTTGCAGTGATTAGGGAATATCACATGAATTCTCTGCTCCTAAAACACCTCAACAAAATAGTATAGTAGAAAGAAAAAATAGAGTGCTTCAAGAAATGACAAATGTAATGTTAAATAGTATAAAGCTCCCTAAAAATCTTTGGGCCGAAGCCGTAAATACTGCATGTTATATAATTAACCGCGTTTATACTAGAAAATTAAATAGTAAAATAGCTTATGAAATATGGTTTAATAACAAGCCTACTGTCAAATACTTTCAAGTTTTTGGCAGCAAGTGTTAATTTTACGTGATCGGAAAAATCTAGGTAAGTTTGATACCAAAAGTGATGAAGGAATATTTTTAGGGTATGCTCTGAATAGTTGAAAATATCGAGTTCTTAATAAAAGGACTAGTGTAATTCAAGAGTTCATTAATATGGTTATTAACGATCACTTGAATACACCTGTCTCATGTTCAGAAAATGATGAAGTACTTGTAATTGATAAACCAGATACTTCATCAAGTCAAAATAACTCTGAACTGAGGACCGTTAAAAACCATCCAACTAATTAGATTCTTGAAAACCCTATCATTGGTGTGCACAGTCGTAGAAAACTAGAAGATATGTGTAATTACGTGTGCTTTACATCTCAGATAGAACCGGATAACGTAAAAGAAGCTCTTACTGACGAAAACTGGATATTTGTGATGCAAGAAGAGCTCAATCAATTTATTAGAAATGATGTTTGGTACTTAGTTCATAGACTGAAAGATAAACACAGGATTTTCAAGTATAAGTCTAATGAACTTGGTAACATAATTAGAAACAAGGCTAGGCTGGTTGTACAAGAGTACACTCAAATTGAAGGCATCGATTATGATGAGACCTTTACCTCAGTAGCTCGCCTTGAATTAATTAGATTATTTACATCCATTGCATGCTTTAGAAAGTTCAAAATATACCAAATAGATGTAAAGAGTGCTTTTTTAAATGACAATTTGCATGAAGAAGTGTATGTTGAACAACCAATGAGTTTTGAAGACCCTAAGAATGCTGATCATGTTTATCGCCTAAAAAAGGCTCTCTATGGTTTAAAACAAGCTCCCAGGGCATGGTATGAAAATTTGACTAAGTTTTTGCTAAGTCATAATTTTCTAATGGGAAGTGTTGATAAGACTCTGTTTGTTAAGAAACATAATGATCACATTTTAATAGTGCAAATTTATGTTGATGATATAATTTATGGATCTACCTGTGCTAGCATGACTATCGAGTTTGTGGATCTTATGAAATCTAAGTTCGAAATGAGCATTATTGGAGAATTGAATTATTTTCTTGGGTTGCAAGTTAAACAACAACCTAATAGTTTCTTTATTTCTCAAACCAAATATGCTCTAAACTTAGTTAAAAAGTTTGGATTTGAGAATGAAAAAATTTTTAATACTCCTATTAGCACTGCTTTAAAACTTTTAAAAGCCTCAACAAGTAAGAGAGTGGATCTGAAATTGTATCGCAGTATAATAGGTAATTTGTTGTATTTAACTACGAGCCGACTTGATATTGCATTTAGCGTAGGAATTTGCGCTAGATATCAATCTGACCTTAAAGAGTCACATTTAATTATTTTTAAGAGGATTATATGATATGTCACAAGTTCAAAAAATCTGGGTCGGTATCCACATGATACTAGTGTTCAATTAATTGGTTACACTGATGCTGATTGGGCTGGTAACGTTGATGATAGGAAATCAACCAGTGGTGGTTGTTTCTATATTGGGAACTGATTAGTTTCTTGGTTAAGTAAGAAACAAAGTTCCTTATCACTTTTAACTGCTGAAGCTGAATACATTGCGGCAGGTAATGCATGTACTCAACTGGTATGGATGAAAAGGATGCTAAGCGATTACGAAATTGCACAGGATTCTATGATTTTATATTATGATAATTCTAGTACTTTTAATATATCTAAAAATCCAATTTAACATTCACGAACTAAGCACATTGACATTAGATATCACTACATTCGTGAATTAGTGGAAGAAAAGATAATTAGTTTGGAATATACTTGTAACGCCCTGAAATTCGGGGATCGACCATAACTCAGCTCTCGAGTTCCAAAACATCACTTATGCAACATATTTGATGATGATTGTATGTTGTCTGTATTAATGCATAAAACATGAAATAAATCAAGCCAGATTAACAGACATAATTCAGGGATATTGAGGAAATGCAAGTGGAAGACTTAAATACATATATAATTCAAAATAAATCCCCAAATGATGCGTGCTCTGCCCAGGGCATTATATACATCTGTCTTAAAAATACATGTATCAACTGTGTAAAAATCATCAAGTACATATAGAGCACTGATGAAGTGATTCATATCGCGATCGTTAGATGATGTTGTAGAGGGGATTGTGGTGAGGGCATGCATCATTCTTCATATCATCCTTGCATTAACAAGAGTACCTAGGACCTGTGTGATTGTACTGCCTTATCATTACTGCTTGATTAGATTGATAACATGTTAACCTCTGCTATATATTACCATTGAGTTGATCACTCACTCCCACGTTCTAGGACGGTGTTTAAACACCAACTAAACTCTAACTTAGCTGCAGGAGATGTCAATGCTTGTGAGGCGGAGCCAGACTTCGACGAGGACGAGGAGGCATTCTCATATATGCAGTTCTCAGGCGGGTTCATGTGAGCCTTGTCTTGACCAGCGGGGATTTTCTAGGACACCAACCCCGTTAGCACATATAATGCGGTGTTATAAATATGCTTACCAAGTTCTTTTTAGTCCTTTTCATACAGTAGGATTGAGAAGCTAAGACACCTCCCTTGTATCATTTCCCAACGTTGATCCATTCTAGAGTCGTCAGTCCTAGGGAATCTCATACGATATTGTGGTTCTAGGTCACTGCAAGGGCTGCCAGGGCTGTTGCGTGCAATCGTTACACCACTCTCCCATCACCTTATCAATACAGGCCTACTTATATCCTCAAGACTACAATAGGACTCGTTGCCCTTATGCAGTGTCAGGATAATCTCCAGGTCACTACAGAGGGCTCGTCACCAATCAGTGTAGGCCGACAGTAAGAATATAGTGTCCAATACCACCATAATCTGCTCAGAGTAGGGTGCTCACTGGTCACTACGGGGAGGTTTGTAGCCCCAGCGTAGGCCGATAACACGACCACGGTATCCCATACCACCATGTCCGGCTCATGAGTCTTAGGGGATCATGGTACCACGATTAACAGGAGTTTCACTGGTAAGCTCAGTGCCTTAGATTCAAGTAGTAACAACCAAACATGGTGAACAATCATCGGTCAATAGGGTTAGTTGATAAGCTCAACTAGGCCAAGTGCACGTTGAGTTGAACGACATGGAATGCATAAGCACTCCGTGTGGCCTAACCACTGTCGAACATCCCAAGTACGACTTAGATTCGTTAAACTCATCCTACGTGGCGAAGATAATCTTAACCACCATTTGGAGTACGATTACCGATTACCTGGACTGTAACACAGCCCCATTCACATACAAATCTAATAACTAGCATATGGTTTATATCCTGCATTCATATGAATAATCATGAAGTATAACTTAAATGTAAACACAGTACATGCAGGAAATCATACGAATTTTTCGAGTTGTTACAATATTTGACCAAGTCTCAACTTGCTGACATATTCACAAAACTACTCGACAAAAGCAGGTTTACTAAATTGAAATTTCATCATGGATGTGCAATTTGAATTAAAAATTCATGTATTTCTGTATCATAATGTATATATATGTTAGTTTAAATATTTAAATTTTAAAATTTTATGAAAATTGCATATTTTGGGCTGTGCACGACCAGTCAAGTGCATACTCGACTAGTCGTGTCACGACCGGTCGAGCATGTACTCGACCAGCTGTGTAGCACGGGTTGGTGCTTTATTTGGGGGAAAAAAAATCCTTTTTTTCTTCATTTTGGGTTTCTTCTCCAACGGGTCCTAGGTCGACCGGTCGAACCCATCTCCTATTTCTTCAAGCTTAGTGCTTTATTTACATTTTTCTTGTTAATTCAAGTTCTTATCACTTCTTTTTTCATCATTAGTGTGATTTATTTCTTGATTCATAGTGGTTTTTGAGGTTTTCTTCTCAAAAATTTGATCTAGTGAAAACCCACACTTCTTCTTTTGTAATCTCCACTTTTCTTATATTCATTGTTGCAAATGGAAGGGAGAACTAGAAAGAAAAGTTCTCCTGGTCCTTCAACTTCTACGTCGACTCCTATCACTGTGCACCACCTTTGGTCACCCGAAGATGATCTCTTTTATGTGCGGGATATTAGGTTGCGCAATGTTATAGTTAAACGACCTATTCATGTTGATCATCTAGCTCTATTTGATATCCTTCCTCTCCTCTAATCTGTAGGATGAGATAACATTTTACATTAAGGTGGGATGACATATCTGTCCATTGCACAAGCTATGTATGCATGCATTTCTAATTTTTCTAGTGAAAATCTGACATTCATTATTGTAACTAGAGAAGGTCCTGTTGATATAAACCAACATCTTATTTCTGGTTCAATGGACATACCTGTCAATGATGAAGGTATTCTCATTAGTACTCTAGTGGCAGAACCATCTGAATCTGAGAAGCGTATGCTTACTAGAGCTTTGTGCAATATAGATACGGAATGAAGTACTAATGGAAATGCACTTGCCTCAAAGTATTCGTTACCCAGATATAGTGTCCTTCATAGGATATTCATTTCCAATGTTTATCCTAGTTCTGGTAACAAAATCGAACTCACTACGTTCATAGTTCGAATTCTTCATTCCATCATCTCTGGTACTTCTGTATGTCTTCCTTTTTTGATTTGTCATTGCATCATTCAATTCCATCTCCATCCAGGACACAGTGACATTCCATTCTGGAGATCCCACATAATCCCATGGTTGTGGCCTAATGGCCTACCTTATGCATGCATGATCCATGCATGGGGCCTTTCTCTATGGGCCCCATCATGTTAGTTTTATTTCATATCATACTATGTTTGGGTCATCTAGACCTTATAACCATGGTGGGGATGGCATTCTCACCATGAATTTTAATTATAGGCCATGTATGTGCAAGATCCATGTTGTAAATGTAGATCTAGGTATGATGTGCGGGTGTGATTGATCTTGGGAGGACTCAATAGTGGCGGAGCCCCTTTCCCTATGGCCGAATTTTCCTTCTATCTCTCTTTTTCCTCATTTTATTTCCTGATGTGTGTGGCCCATTAATATATTTCCCTTTTTATTTAACTTATATAATAAATTTTATCCAAGTACATGTTGTTGTCCAGAATTTTCTAGACAGTTTCTGGTTATTTTTGGACCAGATTTTGGGACTGTTTGGGGGACTATTCATACCTATTAAATATACTTTTCTGAAAGGTGAGGATCTCATCTTGATGTTTCCTAAATTTCAGCCCCAACTGACCTTCATTGGGGTCCCAAAGGTGTGGTCCAAGTGAGGTGGATAGTCTGGATTTTATGCACTGTTCCAGCAACATTCCACCATGGACAGTTGGATTTTTGAAATTTATTAAAATACCTATGGGTGTTTAAAAATTATAAAAATTTTTAGAGGGGTGGCCTATTTATGGTAGGACCCACCTATAAAATTTTAGGGCCAATGGACGCCTGTACACACCATGGTGATGGCGGGACCGGCCCATTATAATATGGTATCCAGATCAGTCCGATTTTCAGAATAGATTGATTTATATAAATGAATTAAAATATTTATAGATGTCTAAAAATTCTAAAATTTTTTAGGAGTATGATCCACTTATGTTAGAATTTACCTACCAAATTTTAGGGCCAATGGACCCCTGTACACACCGTGGTGAGGGCCGGACTGGCCCACCACGTTGGGACGTCCAGGTCTATACGATTTTTCTGGACAGTCTGGTTTGTTTAAATTAATTAAAATACTTAGAGATATCTAAAAATTATGAAATTTTTGGGGGTGTGACCCACCTATGGAAGTATCACTCTGTGAAATTTCAGCCTTAAGTGACCCCGTTTGGGTATCCAAAAGAATGGACCAAGATGGTTGGACTCTCAGATTTTTTCTGCTGTGCAGTCCAGCAATATGCCTTGATAAAAAACCATAATTCAAAAATATTTCTTCTGATGGTGGGCCACCTTTTTGGGTTTTCTCTCATTGTATGCATGATAAGGGACCTTGGCCCTCAATTTTTAGAGTTTTAGAGGCCTTGGACCCACTCCAATGGAGTGATCAAATTTAGGTTAGCAACATGTTATAATTATGCTGGCCTTGGGCTGAAATTTTGAGGAGTGGAGCCCACCATATTATAAAGATCTTAGAGGAAATGATTTATACCTTTAGTTCCTTAAATGTTGGGCTTAATGAATGCACTTTTGAAGCCCACCACAGTTGAATTTAATCGGGTCCATGAATGTAGCTAGTTGTTGAACTATTTAAGGCCCATAGAGTGGACCCATTTGATGTGTTCCAAGGCCCATGGGATTAGGCCCATTTGATGTAATTTAAGGCCCATAGAGTGGACCCATTTGATGTGTTCCAAGGTCCATGGGATTGGACCCATTTGATGTATTTTAAAGCCCATGGGATTAAGCCCATTTGATATGTATAAGGCCCATGGGTCGAGAACCATTTGATGCAATCTAAGGCCCACGGGTTATGACCCATCGCAATGCACATAAGGCCCATTGGTGCGGCCCATTGATGTGGCCCATTTGATGAGTAAAAGGCCCATATGACATGACCTATTTAATGTGTTTAAGGCTCAATGGGGTGTACCTAAGGTCCATTACAATGTGTGATCCCAACCTGGTTTACGTAATGTTATTCACTACGGGCTACACCTTGGGAACAATGTTGGTTTGACGTCCACATTGCGAGTATAATGTTGGTTAAATGTCCACATTGCGACTCTCCCTAGGGCCCATTGGTAGGTTCGTACTTGTTGTATGTAAGCCGTCTAGGCCAGCTGCGTTGTAAGGATAGGGCATTACTTTATAACATGCTTAGTATAACTCCATGACGCACAGCCCATTTGTATCGGTTCATTTGATCGGCCTGCTCGTATCGGCCATTTGATTGATTTAGCCCATATGATTGATTAGGCCCATCTTGATATATTTGTGGCCTGTTGCTAAGGCCATATATGAGGCCTATTGTTGAGGCCCACCTTGATGTGTATGAGGCCTGTTGTTGAGGCCTACCTTGATGTGTATGAGGCCTGTTGTTGAGGCCCACCTTGATGTGTATGAGGCCCGTTGTTGAGGCTCACCTTGATGTGTATGAGGCCCGTTGTTGAGGCCCATCTTGATGTGTATGAGGCCTATTGTCGAGGCCCACCTTGATGTGTACGAGGCCCGTTGTTGAGGCTCACCTTGATGTGTATGAGGCCCGTTGTTGAGGCCCACCTTAAATATATATGAGGCCCATGTTGCAAGGCCCATTACGATGTATGCAAGGCCCATGGGTAATGGCCCATTGCAATGTATGTAAGGCCCAATTGGTGCGGCCTATTCGATATATTTATGGGGTCTATGTCATTAGGTCCATCCTGTTGTATTGGTTACCCATCCATTGAGGCTCACCCGTGGTATATATTTGAGGCCCATGTGTAGAGCCCACCTATTGTGTATTTAAAGTTCATGGGTTGTGGCCATAGTGATGTATATTAGGCCTATGTGATGTAGCCCAAAGTGATGTGTATTAGACCCAGGTATGTGACTCACCTGCGAAGTATATTTGAGGCCCATTTTGATACATCTGAGGCCCATGGGTGCGACCCATCCAGATGTATTTGAGGCTTATGGGCAAGGCCCATTGTGATATGTGTTAGGCCCATGACCAGGGCCCACCTATTTCGTATATTTGGCCCTTGTGTGAGGTCATGTGCCCATTATATATTTGATTCTATGTGGGCCATTCCTTGGGAGAAATGTTGGTTAAAAGTCCACATTGTCGACGCCGGTTATTGATACCGTTTATGAGTATGTGACATCATAACATCATGATACATGCCCATTCGCATCATCTTCATGTTTCTTATGAGATGTGATTAACCATTGCATATGTCATTGAGCAGGATGATGTGAGACTCCCTGATAGGTGGAGATTATCTCACATGAGCGCATGACATGCGAAGGATTGATGCATGATTGGATTGTATGACTTATGCATCTTGCATTGTGTTGTGATTACTTTACGCCCTAGTGACATCAGGGACGTAGCCTCAATAGGCATATCGTGGATGGCCAGATGGGACACCGAAAATCTGTTCGAGCATCGGGCCGCCATAGATGGCCCTGGGTGAAAATCCCTAAACACCCTCTTGGTTCCAGAGGATGCTCCAACTTCTAGACCGAGTGGGTAGATGAGCATTGAATGCCGATTACCAGATGGCTGCGCTCTCTACTGTATCGTGGTGGAAGGGGGTGTGGCCTTATCCGCCCGAGGGAGTAGGCATGGCTAGGATGAGTTTGACCAGCTCGACGAATGAGTCTGCTATCGGCGAGCCGGGTAGGTATTAGCATACTACTGACAGACAGATAGTGAGGTCTTTTCCACTTATCTAGTTGTGCGCTTGATTGGGGCGGCAGGTGGTGTGAAGTGTAATAGACCCCGGTGATTTTCCCAGAGAGGAACCGTACTGATATTAGGATTGACATGATATTATGACACCCCGTCACTGTTGTGCATGTGGGCTAGCGCACGTGGACTGACGCTGATGTGGACGAGTGTGATGTGGGCGGGGCTGAGGCCTGGGCGAGCTACCAGTGGTTGGTAGGCTACTGTGCTAAGAGGCTACTGAGTAGGAGTTGCATACTCATTCATTCATCCATTCACTATCCACTGGGGCTGGTGGTGCGCAACTAATTGTTGTGTATCTTCGTTATGGAAAGGATTTCGGTTGGGTGCACGACTAACCTGAGATCAGGAGTTTACCACGTTGAGTCAGACTATCCAAATTTAGGTATGGGACTGGTTTGGATAGAGGTTCCTTGTGGTGGACCCCATAGCCTGCGATACTACGTACTATCATCCCGACATCACACTCCAGTATGGTCATTCCATTAGCACCATATACTGCATATTCCATTACATCTTCGGCGTATGGGATTGTGGGTTGTTATGCTTTTGTATTCCTATGACTTAGATGAGAGTGATGATATTTGTTATCTCTTTCGAATTGTGTATTACATTATATCCTTGTCATTCGACATTTGATTATCTATGACTCTTCATTTGCATAGCTGTCATATATTGCGTATTCTGATATTGATTAACTTATGGACTTGTTCATACTTCTGCTTATTCTATTATCGCATGATTATAATCTTGTCAGTATTTCTGTTTATGCTAATAATTTCTGCTCTTATCAGTGTTTCTGCTTATTCAGTCATTGTATGGTTTATGGATTAATAGCTTTCCAGTATTGTATGATTATGATATTGTATTGAATACTTGACACTTATCTAGTGCACACACGTACACCACCCTCTAAGCTTTCTATAAGCTTATGCACGATAGATGCGTGCAGGTGATGTTAGGTTGCAGCAGCATTGAGCTTGGAGCGTGCAGCTATTTTCTGGAGCTTTGATTTTGACATATATATTTCCCTTTCAGCATTGTATTCAAATGATTATATTAGTGGATATGTGATGATGATGTTGCCTTTATGATTTGGGTAAACTTGTGGTTATGCTTATTACTAGTTAAATGTATAAAAAAATTTCTCCTTGTAGGATCCTAGGATCGAAAATCTGGCATATGAATGCTAGGAGCCGAGAATGGGGTACTACGGAGGTTGTCGGCACCGGATTCGGTGATCGGGATTCCTGTGAATCCGATTTTCGGGTTTAGAGTGTGACATGGTTGGAGAAGCTCCGATTCAACACCTAATCTTCAACAATTACAATATAAAAAAATGAATCTAAGGTTGGTCATAGGCCAAGTGAATGTGGGTGTTGGTGGAGCTGACGCTGCAAATGAAGAAGAAGGTGATTTACCACCCGATGACATCAATATGGATGATATTTTTCATGAGATTGAATCCAATTCAGCAGATGATCTTGATTATCAGCCATTTAACTTTGATGCGCAGTTATGCTCACTTGAGGAGAAGGTAGAGAATATGAATGTATCCTATGATTTGCAGTTCAAATATATGCACAAATATCTTAGGCGTCTTAACAAGGGACTTCATCAACTTCATCCTCCCATACATGCTCCTTCTTCGGGTTCTGATTAGTATTTTCTCATATGGTTTGTAATAATTTTTATGATACTTGTGTAACACCCTGGATTTTTGTCAACCTGGGGTTAGACGTCCTTAGGCAATGGGTCAACCATAACACCTTGGTAACCTCTCAGAACCCAATTCCAAAGCTAAAGAAATCACTTAGGATGAATTCCTTTAGAAATTAAGCGTAAGTTAACTAGCGCTACGTTGGATTAGCTGCGAAATTGTCCCTGATCGCTTTAAATACGTTCTGCAAGACCCAAAACTTGTATAATCAAGGACGTTACAATACCCTAAAATCCAGGATCAAACTCTAAACCGGTTTGTTCTCTGAAACCTTTTGAAACTTTGTATTAGATCTAAACCACGCGTCGAAAGTCTGATACCTACAATCTTAGATGGTTATGACCGCTTAGCTGGACTTGACAATCGTTTTGAAAATCAAGACCAACTGACATTCAGAGGCTATTTCATTGAGCCTGGAGTGAAGAGAGTGAGAAAAGGGTTAGATTTGGAAATTTAAATCCAAATCTGGCACGTGACTTGGCGCATTATTATTAAGCGTTCTGACCGTCAGAATTCAGCCACATTACACCCTCGGATCAGGAAAAATTTCTCTTTCATATCATGAGACTTGTGGACCTAATTTAGGTGCGATGACCGCTGAACTGAAATTGGACTGCCACGTGCGATCTGCGAACTCTACCGGACTGAAAACTTGATGGGAGTAGGATCCAGTATCCATGAGCTTAAGTCCGACCGCATTCGGCCAGGGGACCTCCAGAAATGCTCCATTGAGACGGAACAGTCCGTATTTGGACATAAAATAAGTGTACCTTGTTCCCAAGCCTAATTTGGGAAGGTTTTGGCCTATATAAGGGCTTTAAACCCTCTCACAACCTTCCCATCCGAATTTGGATAAAACCCTAGATTGAGAGAGAGAGAAAGTGAGAGATTGTGAGAGAGTGTGGGAGAGATTCTCCTGCCACTTGCTGCAGCTATTGCACGTATCGAAGCACCGTACTCTAATCACTTTCTCGGTGATTCCAACGCACTCCTAGGTAAGAAAAACCCTAACTACTTGCTGTTTTGGGGTTTCTTTCGATTCATTAGCGATGTAGCTTATGTATCTTGTGCATTAGCTTGCCTGTCTGCCGTTGACAAAGTGTATATGTTCGATTCGAATCGATACACTTCTACGACAAAAGGTGCAGATTTTATACGCTTTGATTGACTGATTTCAAAGATTTCAATGTCGTTTAATAGTATATTCTCGACGGCAACGCCGTTTGACATGTAAAACATGCTGTCCGCTTTCCATTTCGTATACATACGGGAAATATGAGATTTAGGGCATTTTTGGTATTTGTAGGAAATACAGTATATGTCCGTATTTTGATGAAATAATTGCCATGGCTATTTGTCATTTTATGATATTAGGAATGCATGCATGGTCTGTTTGGCGAAGAGATTCGCCCTAATGCGCACTTTGGGTCGACATACGCTATGTAGACTAAAGTGTGTAGACTAAGCGTTTGTATAAATGTTTGTATTAGTATGTATTGAGTAAATGGTGTTGTGTTTGAGTTTTGAGATTGAATTCTCAAGTAATATGCTGATGCAAATGATTTCCATCATGTTGGCTATATGTATTGATTTCATTATATACATGAAATGCATGTGTGGGATGATTTGCTTAAGTTGTATGTTATAACATGTGTCAACATGCTTATAGTGTTGTATTTCATTTCTGTTACTCACATATGCTTACTGATGTTGATGCATAAGTGCTTGGGGCTATGACCTAGTCCAAGCAGTCGGTAATGGATTGGATTCGTGGTTGGTTTTTATGTACCACGAAGGACGCATCGATGAACGCGAGTCGTGTTTTGAGTTGGCGACAGTGGTTAGGCCACATGAAGTGTTTCATGCACTTCATGTCGTTCAGCTTGAGATGCGCTAGTGCTAGTCGAGCCCGTCACGTAACCCGACTGGCCATTGTATGTTCACCCTGTATGAGTCATAACTGCTTGAACCTAGGGTACTGAACTTACCATTGGAAACCCTGTTAACCATGGTACCTTGATCCATAAAGACTCATGAGCCGGGCAAGGTGGTATGGGACACCGTGGTCTAGTTGTCAGCCTACGCTGGGGCCACAAACCTCCCCGTAGTGACCAGTGAGCACCCTACTCTGAGCAGATTATGGTGGTATGGGACACTATATTCTTACTGTCAGCCTACACTAATCAGGTGATGAGCCATTTGTAGTGACCTTGAGTTTATCCTGATACCGCATGGGGGCGACGAGTCCTGATGCAGTCTTAAGGATAATTAGGCCTGTATTGATAAGGTGATGGGGGAGAGTTGCAAAGAGTGCGAGCAACAACCCTGACAGCCCTTACAGCGACCTGCAAATATAACATCGTATGAGATTACTAGGAGTGACGACCCTAGACAGGATTTGTGTTGGGATTGGTATAAGGAAGGTACCCTAGTTTCCTAATACTGCTGTATGAAAGGATTAATAATAACTCGGTAATCATATCCACATCACATTGCATGTGCCTGAAAAATGTGGAGCACTGTTGGAAGAAAGCATGCCGCGGGCGTAAGATGGTGCTGTATGAGGGAGAATGTCAGTGAGGGCATACATCATGTCATCTCATCCTTGCATTAACAACAGTATCTAAGAATGTTTGATTGTTTGCTTTACTATTAATGCGTGATTAATTTGATAACATGCTAATCTTTGCTCTATGATTCCACTGAGTTATTTACTCACTTCCACGTTACGGGACGGTGTTTCGGACACCCACCAGACCCTTTTGTAATTGCAGATGACGGCGCGGCCTGCGAGGTAGAGCCGGACTTGATGATGATGAGGAGGATCCCTCCTCTATGCATGTTCTGATCGACGGGATTATAGGGAGGTTGAGTAGATGCCTTGACACTTGTCATTTTATATTTTTGGAGCACTCATGTATATTCTTTTCTTTCTATTTTTGGAGTATACATGTATTTAATTAGCCTGGTAACATGTTCACACTCTGGAGACTTATAACGAATTATATATTTTATGTATTTATCACAGTCTTCCGCTTGCTAATTTAACTGTCTCTGGAGTATGATATGCTGTTTTGGCTTAGTCTCACTCTTGTTTAATGCCATTCTACAGACAACATGCATTTATCATTATCTATGTTGTATAAGTGACGTTCTGGAACTCGGGAGTTGGGTTTCTACCCGACCCTCGATTTTCGGGGTGTTACAATTTGTCTTTCTTTTGTTTTGTGGGGTTGAACTTGGTTAAACTTGGTTAAACATGGTTGATCATGCTTGAACAATACTTGTTTTAATATCTTGATCATTTATTCCTCATTACTCTTCTTATTCTTCCTTATTTATCTACTTCTTATTCCTTTTGTTGGTTCATTCCTTTGTCATATTGTGACAAAAAGGGGGAGACTTTTATCATGCTTGTGACATGTGGTATGTGGATTGTGGATAGGTATACATTTTTTTATGTCAGGGGGAGTAAGTAGTTTTGTTAGGGGAGTAAATGCGAATTGTTGTGACCTATTGATAACTGGCGCATGATTCTTTATTATGCGTATATTGTGCGTATAATGCTTATGTTATGAAGTGTGTTATGTCACTAATTTGATAAAGGGGGAGATTGTAAGTGCTATGGTTTCTAGCTCCTATTATTGTCAAATTTTGTAGTGCCAAAACCTTTTGGAATCTGTGTCTTGTGTAGCGCATCTACATATTCAAGACAATGCATCTCATGTACAAGGACAAAGCTCTTTACCTTAAGAACTTCAAATGCAAGGTTACCTGTTTATGTTTAAGTACAACACCAAGTGTGATTTTAATCTTTCAAGCTTTAAAGTTCAAGTTTTCAAAGCTTCGTCCAAGTTAAGACAAAGTTTCTTTACTTTGATCTAAAAGCTCAAGCTTCAATGTATTACAAATTCAAGCTTCAGAAGTCTCAAGTTCAAGCTTCATCATATCATAAGTATCAAGCTTCGTGAACTTCAAAGATCAACTATCGACTGAAGCAAAAGAAGATTTAATGTTCATACATAATGTATAAGGTATGAATGACCCTTGATTGACCATATGTTAGGTTATTTTGAATACATAATTTAAATTCAGTCACATTATAAGTGCATAGACTGTTTCTCGACTAGTCTTGGACTAAGTTCGACTAGTCCTAGCACTGGCTCGGTCAGTCCAAGAATTCCTCAACCAGTCCTAAGTTTGTTACTTATTTTCGATAATTTTTGTTAAAGCCTCGACAAGTCTTGGAGAATGCTTGACCGGATGTACGAATAGTGCTCAACCTGTGCTCGACCAATCCTGTGAGCTCGACTCAAAGTTCAATAACTAAATTGGGTTCCACACGACCAGTCGTGGACAGGACTCAACCGGTCGAGCAGACCCTACAATTAGTCATGGAATGACCTTATCTTATCGCGCCCAAACTTTTAAAAGTTTGTTGGTCCTACGACCAGTCGTGCCGACCTCAGGACCAGTCGAGAGTGCGATTTCTATAATTATAAATAGAGCACGAATTTTAGAGTTTGATATCCAAATCAAGCAAAATCAATATGCCACTCTAAGAGATAAGTTAGTGATATTCTTAAGCTATTTAGTGTTCATTTTATATTCTCTTTAATTAGCTTTCTACATTTAATTTTGTATTCTGTATTCCAATTTTATTTGAAAGAGAGATTGAAATATTCCCATTTCTTGGAATCAAAATCAAATCAAGCTAGCTCAAGGTGTTTTAATTTAAAATCTATTTAGAACCTAGAACCATTTTATAAGAGAGTGTGAACATTGAACTTCTACTCCGATTTGGTTCTACCGGGCTGCATCAAAAGGAGAATATCCAGATAAGTATTTTACAGTTTTGTAAATTCATTATTTTAGTTTCATTGAGATTGTGCTAGAAAAATCTCTTTATTTTGGTTTGTTTGAGGTGATCCAAAAAACTCAAAGTGTGGAGTTTTGAATTGTTTAAGCCTACTTGAAAGACACAATTGTGAGGGTTTTAGGTGAACCTTGAAAAACCTATTTTTATAGTGAACACTAACATCCACTATGTGAGGATATTAGGAGTGGAGTAGTTGTGTGGCTATTTTTCTAAACAGTTGGTGTACACATAAGTGAACCACTAGAATTTTTGGTCTTGTGGTTGATTAATTATTTCTTTTTGTAGATGTTTGTAATTTTCCTTTTTGCATTTGTGGAGAATATTGTAATTTCTTTTATGCAAGTGTGGGAATGTCATAATAGCTTGGGTATTTCTTTTTCTATTTATTTCTTTATTCTTCTATATCATTTTGAGTTTTTGATACACAGACCATTCTAAGAATCAGGTTGTCCTACCATAAACATTTGATTTTTGGTGTAAGGTTGTCCTTAGAACAACATTTGTATCAACCTCTCAATGCTTGTACTGTTGAGGTTGTATTTAATTTCAGCATTGTGAGATTGTTTATTGCTATCAGTATTTATATTTTTTTAAATTCCACTGTTAATTTTTTAATTTTGCTCAATCTTATTCACCCCCCCTCTAAGACTTAATAGGTCGGCCTTTTTAGTTAGCCCAATAAGGTAAAGTGGAAATCACTACATCAATATGGGCCCAATGTTTGAGATAGATCAATAAGGGAAAGATGAGTATCACTAGCATTAATGGGGGCCTAATGATTTGGGATAGCCCAATAAGGATAGGGTGGAAATGGACGTAACGATGGGCCCTAAGGAGGTTTACAATGTGGACATTTAACCACCATTGCTCCTAAGGTGTGACCCATTTGGAATATGGAATCGAGCTTATAATGGGGGCCTACAGCCTTAAGACTATCTAGAAAGTGGATGGACAACATATACACATCACTCACACATGGTGGGCCTCACAAGGAAACCCTTAACACGAGCATAAAACACATACATCACTATAGGCCTCTCAAGGAGGCCCATGGCCTAGGGAATGTATGGATCAGATACATATAATCATATGAATCAAGGTGGGCTTCTCATGACAAAGGGGCCTATGGCCTTGAAACAATGAGTGGGCCGTGTGTGCATCATGGTGGGCCTCACAGGCCTGCCCTATGGCTTAGAAAATGGGTGGACAATGTGCTTACGATACGCACATCAAAATGGGCCTCACAACTGCACAATGGGCAGTAATACATACAACAAGTGGGGCCCTCGCACATCATAAATGGGCCTTGCCAAAAGGTGGCCAGCGTGGACATGGTACATACAACATGGTGGACCTTACACACAATCACAATGGGCCACATACATCTCAATGGGCCTCATCACAATGGGCCACATATATCTCAATGGACCTCATCACAGTGACTTCACATACATCTCAATGGGCCTCATGCAATCACAATGGAGCTTATACAATCACAATGGTCCTCATACCATCATAATGGGCTTGACACAACATAATGAGCCTCATATATATCTCAATGGGCTTCACACAAGGGCATCATATACATCATATTGGGCCTTATCACATGGGCCTCACCTACATCACGATAGGCCTCATATACATTACATAGGCCTTACATACATCACAATGGGCTTAATCACATAGGGCTCTCATACATCACAATGACCTCACATACGAGCCTCATACATCACAATGGGCCTTACATATGGGCCTCATACATCACAATGGGCCTCACATACGGGCCTTATACATCATAATTGGGCCTCACATATGGTTGGTGGGCCTCACATAAAACTGGTGGTCCTCACATACAGCTAGTGAGCTTGCACGTTCAGATGGACAACATGGATATACAACGCATACATTTTTGGTGGGTCCCATCATCCATGTGCTGGACGGTGTGGATGAAACATATGTGTCAGGTGGACCCCACCGTCCATGTGCTGGACGGTGTGGATAAAACACTTATATCAAGGTAGGTTCCACCATCGAGTTTTTGGACGGTGGAGATAAAACACATGCCTCTAGTGGGTCCCATGTGATGGATGTAGCACGTCATCAAGGTGGGCCCCACGTCCCATGCACAGACGACATGGATATTCAACATATACATCAGGGTGGGTCCACGTGTACATGGCCCACTGTAACGCCCCATGTTTTTAGGACCCGAGTATATGACTCGTTTCCCAAAAACCCGAGTGTTAACCTATAGAGATTCAAATTCCATATATATATATGTCAGAGTTAGCAGTTTAGCGTAGAATGGACAAATCAACATAAAAGAAAATTTGCATTTACATTTAGAATATACATGATGCTGCCTATAATGCCTTATACAAACCAATGTCTCAATATTAATAAATGAGAAATATCAAAATGCATTTAGACATAAGCTGCAAGATCGTGCATCTTTTCTTGGTAAGTACATTCATATATTCTTGACATTTGTACCCGACTCCTCATAAGTTCGAACCTGAATATTGCTTAAGCCACCTATGCTACCTATACGGTTATATATTTGATGGATGAGTGGCTAGCTTAATGTGAATTCCCCTCAAGATTACACACTGCTGCCTCAGACAAGTATAACATGAAGCAATAGGGCATATAAAATATATAAAAAATGCAGTTCTTATTACATGCATGGATGTGTGAATGCATCATTGACTTGGGGATGCTCATCCAGTCGGCAGTTGGGCTCATCACCCATGCAAAGGCTGGCCATTAGCGAAGCACATCATGTGCATACATTACGTACCGCGTAATGATTATCCATCGTACATCATGTATGTAAATCGATAGTTGATGGTCAAGAAACTAGCGAAACACTACCCCTAATAACTCGGAGGGCACATGGTAAAAAATTCAGAAATATCCACCCGTCATCGTCAATATGTCATGTATGCATGATTAGGTAGACCATTATTAACCAATTACAATCAGTCAGTTTACTAAAGCTCAAAATCACTACGAGGGGCTCGTCACCCAGCATAGGTCGATGACTCTGGTATAGTGTCCCATTCCACCATCCTCGGCCCATGAGTCTACCGCCTTAGGGTGTGGATAGAACCCAACAACATGTGGCCAATCAACTCTCAATGTATGGGAAGATACTATCATATGTTGAGTGGGAATGAATGTCAAAGATACTAAATACCACAATTAAAAGGAGTGAGTATGCATGCCTTAAATATGAATAAGCAACGACAATAAAAATGTCAAATGGTTCATCCCACAGTCAAATACATGAAATCACCCCATGGATGGTAAGTCCCATGAATAATTTTGCCACTAACATAACCTCTATGTTGAGGGTCTATTCTTAGTTCAATTAATCTCATTATACCCTAAGTATGGACTCTCTTTCATAGATAGAGGTTCACCTCATAGACTAGAGAGATTTCGATTCATATATGTCTTGCAAACAGTACAATAACATATCTAAATGGCATATAGATCAAGTATCGAACTACGATACCATTCTAATGAAGTACAACTTAAGTATACGTGTAAATACAATTTAAGAACTATTGAATGAATCAAGGTTTAGCATATGCATTTGATATTCATGATCAATTCTCAAATATATATCCAAGTAAGCTAATCATATAATTAATCAAGCTCTAAGGTATCATTCATAATTAATTTGAAAGCTATCCTTGATCTAATTTAGAGATAGAAGGATTAAGGAGAAGAAATCATCACCCAATGAACCAAATCACCTTCTAGTGTTGCTAAGTGCTTGCACCCTTAGAATTGAATCCTACCATAAATCATGAACTTATACAATTAGATCCAAGTTCTACTCACTTCCTACGTTTAAAATCATAGCCTACGGTTTGAATTATTTATCTTCAGAGTTTTTTTTTTTTTTTTTAAAATGTAAAATTAGGATTTTCATCCTAGGGTTTAGTCCTAAACTTAGATTCTAGGATTTGAACTCTAGTTGGTGTATTAGTTACAATTTAATCTTAATAATTACAAGATAACTATTAACATTAGTGTTATAATTTATATTCGCTAACATATTAATAATAATTATTATGATGATAATTAATATTATGATCTACTATTTATGATAATACTTAAGAGTGACGAAGCAATACACTAGTATTTAATAATTTTGATTTCTTGTCTATAATAACTATTATCAGAATAAATAATTTACTAATGGCTATGTATTTCTAAGGGTGATTGAAACCTACAATTTTCTAAAGAAGCTTAACTGTAAGATTTTTGAGTAAAAGTTTCATGCCTTGATTTCTTACCAGTTTAAATTATCCAAATTTTGATGGATTCCTCCTTTCATGAACTTGATTAAGGGGGCTTAACCGAGCTGACTTGAGTTGACTCCACCCGAGCCGTTAGTCTATGCCATTGCTGCTATACCAAAGCTATTGGGATAGGGCTAGCAAGGATTGTTATGAACTTGATCTTTGTTTGCACGTCCATGTGGACTTGATCTACTGAGTCATCCTTAAAATCGAGTCATCCCTTCTGTCTAACTCAGTTGAAGCTACAAGCTGGTAGGAGTTAGAAGATCAAGCCTTAAGTTAGGGATGAGTAATGTTGTTGCTAATGCTTGAGCTAAGTTCACCTTTGAAGCAACTCATAACTCGGAGACTTATTGAGTTGGGCTTATCTAGAAGTGTTGGTTACTGAGTTGAACTCACCTAAGTTGAGTAAGGTCAAACCAGAGGTTGTAGCCGTTGCTGTGGTGAGTCATTCTAGCGATTCGAGTCAACCCGACAATGACCAACGGTGCCGCAGCAGACTACCTGATTGATGGAGGGAATGCAACACGACTTTCACCTTGCTTCCTGCCTCTGATTGATGACCAGGACTCGTGTAGCGGCCTGACGAGTCAGCGGAGGGACCTCACATCACTGTACTTGGTGGAGCAGCACCCAGAGCCAAGCTAGAGCCCTCGATTTTCCCTGACTCGTTAGTGAGTCGTCCACCATTTTCCCCAGCAGGTTGCAATCCCAACTCTCTCAATCTATCTTCCTCTTCTCCTTCCTCTCCTTTCTTCTCTCTTTTTCTTGCTGTCTGCATCAACCAGCTCAGGAACTCCTCCTGACTGAGTTCGAGCGAGTTAGCGGCTTGGTTCGAGTTGGTTCGAGCCGGTGCAACAACGCACCTTCTTTTCTTTCGATTCTTCTTCCTTTATTTCTTCTTCCTTCTTCTCTTCTCTCCCTCTCTATCTCTAAGCTCTTTTGAAGGCTAGCAGCACCACTGGATGACCATGCTTGTCCTAACTCGAACAGGGGCATTGCTGTTTGAACAAGGAAGAAGGAGGGAGCCATTAATGGTGTTTCCCTCATGAGGGCTTCCTCCTCCCTTTTCTTTCTTTAGAACAGTCCGCAGGGATTGTATGAATCTTGGAGCATGAACGGAGTGAAGCTCCATGGAGATTTTTCTGGTGGGTTCGAGCTTGGAAGCTCTCGACTCATTTTTTTTTTCTTGGAAAAGCTTGGAGTTGTTGTGGCTACAGTTCCTCTTCATATGGCTAGGCTTTAGGGTTTTCTTTCTAAGATGGTATACCCTAATCCCTCCAAGTTGTTGGATGAGGGATAAATGGCCTCAATTTAGTCTAGGGCTTCCACCCTCTCTCTCTTCATTGGAAATATCTTGTCGTTCTGTTGGATAGCTGGCAACAACGCCTGTTATTTTTGATGGTTAGGATTGATCCCCCATGGACAGGTAAGATGTAAGAAGGGAGAGCTCACATGGATTGCAACAACTGTCATCGAAAGGAGAGGAATAGTTTCCATTTTCGAAAATGGAATGCTTGTGAGACTTTGGGCTGAATCCCCGCACATGCACATGCACATGGGTCTATGAGGGCCTACAACTTGAACAGTTTGGATCAGCTCAAGGTGGCCCACCTTAATCATAATGGATCGATTTTGGGGTGGATAAAAACACACCTTTGCTTGCACGTTAGACCATTTACATCTACTATTGTACGCATGCCCATGTGTATGGGTCTTTGTAAACACTTGGGTTTAGGTGATTTTTGAGGGGTGCACACGATGGACAGTTCCGATCATCTTGATGATCGATCATGATGGTCCACTGATCAGAACAGACGGATGCTTGTTCGTCCGCTACGAAAACCAAAGACAGAGAGTTTCCCTTTTTAAAGAAAGCTCGGGGTCAGCCCGTGTTGACCGGGCTGGTAGGTTCCATGCACAACTGATCAATGCCTCTGGTATGCACACCACTCCATCCATGATCCTCTGTGGGCCCATCTCGGTCATCTGACCGGAGATGAGGCTAATACGAAGCTTAGGTGGGCCATGCCAACCAAATCTTGACCTTTAACTAACAATTATCGTCGTTCTGGTGGTTAGATTAATCCTAAACCGAACATCAACGATTAGAATGGTTCTAATGATCCCAAGGAATGTTTGGGCATGTTATAGGGGTTGATCTGTAACTCAGGTGGACCACACTACTTGATTTTCGAGGGTCATAATAACATTTACCAACCATTTAATGGTCAGATTAGCTCAAGGTGTTAATCTGAACGACCCCACATGATTCTTAAGTCGCTTAGTTCACAAATGTCTCCATCAAACCATTCAATTAGGTTATTTTAAGAAAACCTGTATATTTGTAGTCAACTGCAGTGTTCGCTTTATAATTCAACGGGTGGATTAATTCAAAACCAACCTGAAGGGAAGGGTCGTGCTAAATTCGAAGGGAAGGGTCGTGGATATGACGAACAATGGGTCGTGGTTGTCATGTTAAATGGGTCATGGTTGTCATGTTAAATGGGTCGTGGTTGTAATGTTATATGGGTCGTGGTTGTCATGGATCATAGTTATTAACATGGGTCGTGGTTTGCTTGTGAAATGGATCACTGTTGTTGTTAAGGGTCAAATATTGCATATTAGACCCCATTTATTACTTGAATTAACGAACATGATATTGTTTAACGACCTGCTTTAATCTTATTTGTGATGCAAGGTGTATTTAGGAGCCTGGACTGGAAAAGGGTCCTAAAAGCATGGATTTAATGCTCATAAGTCATCAAGGCAAGGGATGGACTCCAGGAGATTGAGATCGATGATTTTACATGGCTGAGATTCAAGAAAATCACGTGTGTCACACTAAAGAGGCCTGAAAGTCGTCCAGAATGCAAGATCATAGGGTTCCCACATTCGTTCGGCTTGAAACTTCATATATCGCTTGAGGACCCTAGATTAACCATACATGTAAAATTTCAGCCATTGAAACCCTCTGTAAGTGGCCCAATGAATAGATCAACCCACATATCAGCGATTTGGGGCCCACCTGATCTCTGGATATGCTTTAATTTTGGTCTCAACCCCTTAAATTAAATGAGGAAGCAGATGGATGGAGCAGATGTATCACACACATCACAGTGGACCCCACTCAAGAGAGTGTGTGTACACAGTGTGCACACACTCGCCATGCACCGCAACACCAAAGTCGGTCAGCGTTAAGCTGACCGACAAATTTTTTTTTTTAAAAACTCACCAGCAGATGCACCGCGTTTGTCGGTTTTGAGTAGTGGGGCCCACTAATCATTCGTTCGAATGATCTGGACCATCTATTGTGTCTAGAATGGGGGCAAGACCCTCACACTAGCTTTCCTTTTTGGCCCATGCACGTGTACGTACGTGGATCGTCAGAAAATGCAGGATAAACGGTGAGTTGAGTTGGTATAGTGGGCCACGCCAGAACCTACCAAAACCAACCCTTTTCGACTAGTTTTTCGCCAAGAATCCAATGAACAGGGTGGATTTCACCAAAAACATCACCATGGGGCCCTCCAAGAATCTCAGCGTAAGTGCATAAGGAATTCGCACGTCTGGATGCACACGGCCTCTGTGGGCCATTGTACGACCATGATCATGTTCAGTTGGATGATTTGAACCATTTATACCACGCACTTGGGTGTCTTTACCCCAACCATGAAGCCAAAATGGGTTTCTTAAATGTCCATCCGCCGCAAACACATTTCAAACACATGTCTCTTTCATTGTTACGTAGAGGGCTGCGTCCTTGCTGCATAAACATAATTTTTAGCCGACCGACTCCTCCAGTCTATAAAAGAGAGAGAGGTGAACAGTTGTCATGTTATATGGGTCGTAACCCTAACATGACACGACAAAAGGATGGGTAGCATGAATTATACACATACTTAATGTGGGCCCATATGGGTAATGGTTCTCATGTTATATGGGTCGAGGTTGTTACATGTTCACTTCCTTTACTACCAAATGACAGGATAGCCATTGGTACAATAGCCTAAGGCCAACAATAAGGAGATCCGTTCTGTCCACCTTGTCGTCTAGCTCAGCGTGGGCCCAAAAAGTCCTGGCTTGGGCAATGTTCACTTCTAACAAACATCACAATGAGTCTGAAATGTTTCAACCGTGGGTTCCATTGTCACCATTATTTTCTATTATGTGACCCACACGAGCTCTGGATCTGGATGATATTTAAGCCTTAGCCCTAAAATGACATGACAAAAAGGATGGGCGGCATGGATTATACACATGCATCAATGTGGGCCCCAAGAGTTTGGTCCTTGTCCACGTGCAAAAATAGGGTTCCGTACACATCACTTTCTTGGCATTAAATACGACATAACTTCTTATTCCCTACAAAACCGTACAACTACTGAAACAAGGACAAATGCATTTTGGTCGAAGTAATTTTCAGAAGCTTGTCAGAAGGCCACTCTTGGGATATATGGAACATCGTAGCTTTCTAAGTAATTTGCCCAAACTTTGAGGTCAGTATGGTTAAAATCCCTTCCAAAAAAGGAGAGAAATCTCCCTCCTTTGTGATTTCCCGCCGGCAAATGGACAACATCCGTTAATTTGAAATTGGGCCCACCATTAGAGACCTCATGAGAGATCTGAACCATTCATCATGATCGGGTGATGCTTCCAATCAAAACCCAATAACTCTCGCAGATTAGAATGAACGTGTGTTCATGCAATCACAGGTACAATATAACCTGTGTGGTTGTTTTGCCAAAACTGGAACTTCCATCTTTCCTTCTTCACTGGAAATCCACACGCCTCCATTTCTCTCAATCTCAACCCTTTATTAGGATGAATCTCAACCCTCCATTTTCACACCTGTTTTCGGGTGTCTATAGCTGCAGAAATAGGCGGAAAGAATATTTTCCATTTTAATGCTTGGATAATCCTAGCCATTGATTTGCTTTTAGAACTCCTCTGGGACATCCTAAATGTTGAATTTAGGGCTTCTTGAAGCTATCATAGCATCGGTTAGGAGATATTATATGAGATATCACCATCACTCGAAATATCGTCTAAAACCAAATATCTCAGGCATCACTGAGATTTCATTGTCACTTCTCCAAAATATAGGTCCTTCAAGGTTCCCTAGATCAATCTAGACCATCCATGTGCCTCAGATTGAAGGATGATGTAACACCCCGTACCTCCGGTACACGGGTGTTACCTCTGAGAACCACGTTTATGGGAACTAAGATCGATTAACTAGGCGACTTGAACTTTACACGTGTCGGATGGGACTTCTAGTCGCCATTGAAGCCATCTATCGGGGACCATAAGAGCTGAGTTGAACCCGACACTAGTCAGAAAGGTAAAACTCAACAAACACTTCAAGATAAGACAACTTATAAGTAAATTTATCAAGTCATGTGGGACAATGCACTCACTAACGACTCTTGAGGATTAATTAATGGCCAACCAAACAATCAGTGTACTCTAGAACTCCATTTAACCATTGAAACCAACCATCAGACCAATCCAACCATTGGATTGCAATGTATGGACTAAACAAAGCCCCAAACTGCGTGATATGGCCCACCTGGACCTCACCATCAATCCCAAGTGGGCCAGGACCTCCAAGTAGGACCCCTAAAGGGTTTGGGTGGAACGGATCTAAGGTGATCATCGCAGTGGACCCCATACGCGGTGCATGTACACCACAAATTCCCCCTACGCGATGTGCACCGGACCGTGCCCAATGGTCAAATGATTGTTGACCGATCCTTTTGCAAGAAGAGAAGAAAAATTTCCTGCCATTGCATGTATTTGAATCTGATGAGTTTTAAACCCCAAAGTGGGCCACCCTGGCCACTTCCAGGCAATCCCAAACCATCCACTTTGTTTGTGGGGTCTGTCCAAGCAGAACTGTATAGGGATACAGACCCCTGCAAAGGGACGAAGAAGTTAGCGCAGGGCCGTCCATTCCATCACATACGATTGGGATCCTTAGATGGAGGACCACCTGCTGGCTTGATGAGCAAGCCAATGTTGGTTTATCCAGAGGATTACCGACGTCCACTTGCCAACCAGTGAGAGTCCTCTCATAAGACAAAAATGGTCGGACATGGCTAGAAAGGTGAAAACAGGGACTTCCCATTTTGGGGAAGGAAAGTTGGCATCGATGACTATTCCTTGGGGACGTTCAGAATAAATCCCAGCTGTTGACTACCCCTCTCATTGCCTATAAAAGGGGGCGTTGATGCCCTCAGAATCCACACCAAGAAGAAAAGAAGAGAGAGAGAGAGAGAGAGAGAGAGAGAGAGAGAGAGAGAGAAGTGAAACAGGGGGTGCACGTTCGTCGGGTGAGCTTAGTGCACACTGCCCCAACGCAGCCCGTAAGAATTGGGCCGAGTCAGGTCAGTGTGGTCCTATAGCCCCACCACCAGAGAGAAAAGAAGATAGTAAATGAAAAGAAAGAGAGACTGGAAGGAAGGATCTTGGGTGCAGTCCGAGCAGAGCTAGCAAGGGTAGGTAATTCCTTCTCCCTCTCTCCTCTTAGAACTCCGAATCTAAACTGAAAACAACTTAAAAATAGTTGGAATATACAACTTAAAAACGACTGACAGTTATGTTGAATGTAACTAAAAATCAGCTACTGAACGACTGAGATTTCAACCCGGGGATAACAGTACATCTAGCTCGAAACACAACTCAAAAACCTGAAAATTGAAACCAGCTAAAAATGGTTTGTAATGGGCTTTGATTTATGCTGAAATTTGGCCTTAAATAGGCCCTGATTTAATGGTCTTCTGCTGGGCCGTTAAATGGTCTAAAGCTGGGATGAAACAAGCCATGAAAATGACATTCAGTTGTCGTATAAATGCAACTACAAAACCAACTTGAAATTAACTAAAGAACAGCTGAATGTTTAGCTTAAAAACAACTGGGGTCTGTAATGTGAAATCAGTTGAAAGCCAGCTTGAAATCAGCTGAGAAACTGCTGGATATCCAGCCTAAAAATGATTGATGATGTAGCCCATAATCAGCTGAATATTTAGCTTGAAGGGAGTTGGTTACTCAGCTTGAAACCAGCCAGGAGTCTCAGCCTGAGAACGGCTGAAATTTCAGCCTATGAGCAACTGAAAATGGTCCCCTGGTTAGATCGTTAATTGGTCTAGAACAGGGTTGAATCCGGTCCAGATGTAGGCCTCCATGTGGGCTCTAAATAGACCCAAAATCGGGCCTCAGTAAGCCTTCCAGTTGGGCCTTAAAACTAGCTAACACTAGTAGCAGTTGGACCTTCAATCCAGCTGAAACCATGACTCAAATGCAGGCTTTTAGATGGGTGTGGAAACCCCCTTCAACTGGCCTGAAACCAGGTCTTCACCAAGCCTTAAATGGCCCGTGCTAAGGGCCAAGATTCAGCCCCTTGTACAAGTGGGATGCACCCCAGCTTAAATAGTAGGTGGCCCACACCCCCAGCTGTACGACAGGTGGGCTGCACCACTAACTGGTGGGTCGCACCTGAAATTAAAATCTCAGTGGGACACACCATCTCAGCTCAATGGGCCGCACTTGAGGTCTCATCTCAGTGGGCCAGCCCTACTTGGGTTTGTATTAAACATAATAACTGGGCCTGGCCCAGTTCGGACTCATTTTGGGGCCACTTCTTCGAGCCCTGTCCAGATTTTTAGGACCTAATAACTAGGCCCAGTTAGGCCTAGTCTAAGCCTTGTTTTTTTTTTTTTTTTTTTTTTAGATATAACCTAGGGCCAATTTGGGCCACTTATTGGACTAAGATCTGGTGGGCCTGGATACCCCATATTCAAGCCCAAATGCCCTTGTTCATGAACCTTCTCATGCCCTTTGCCACATAATATCAATTGATTTAAAAACCTTGGAAATATACGGCTAATATAAGCTACGAACTCTAGGGGTTACTTGTGTTATTCTTAGGCCATAAGATATTCACAAAAGTGTTGACTCGAAGTAAATACCGCAACCCTCTAGGTGATGACTTTCCCCTTGGGCTTTCCATCTCTAAGTTAGCTAAACATAGTTTGCACTAAACTGTTATTATTAATTTAAGGTCCTTATATTCATTGCAAAAATATAATCTATGATACCATGTTCACACTATATGATAGGCCCACATGCTAGCTAATCCCTGAGAAATGATTTCTACCCACATGTACTGGTAATGCATCATCCATAGTTATTATTTAAATTCCATGATGCCTCCTTATATGTTTTAACATCATCATTTAAAATCATATGTCATTATATGTTACATGGTTGCCTTATCATATAACTCATAACACTACACGTGGAGGATTCCACTATTATACGTAAGCCACTCATGGGATGTAATTAGACTGATCGTGTAGAAAAGAATAAGACCCTTGACCTGATATCATTTTGATCAAGGGGTCTTATTAAAACATCACAAGGTGGAGAACCTCATGAGCTGAGGATGGTGGTCATGGGACACTATGCTCGAGTAGTCGGCCTACGCTGGGTGATGAGCCCCCCGAAGTCATCATTGAGTTACTCAAACTGGATAATTATAACTGGAATAATAATGAGTTGGCTAATCATGCCTCAATAACATATTGGCGACGACGGGTGGCTAATTCTGGATGCTGTAGCTCGTACCCTTAGGATCATCGAGGTATTGTTTCACTAGCTCGCAGACCACCGACTATCAATCTATTGTTCTGATTAGATGATCATTCCTAGGTCGATGATTGCATGGGTGACGAACCCAAGTCCAATTGGATGAGCATCCCCAGGTCGATGTGCATTCATACATCCATGCATTTAATAAGACTACATCTTGCTTATTGTGATTATTGCCTTGTTTTCTTTAAATTATGTCTACTAAGGTGGCAGTGTGTAATCTTGAGGAGAATTCACACTGAGCTGGCCACTCATTTATCAACTATCCAACCGTATAGAGTATATAGGGGCAGATGTAGAGGATGTTAGCGTTGGTCTTGATGGCGCGACTGTAGAACCCGAGGAAGGTTACTATAATGACGAATCGTAACAAGACACTACCAGAAAAAGGAGGAAAGGCTACGGATAAAATCCGTAGCCTTAGACCTATGGCTACGGTTCTAGGCCGTAGCACGACCGTAGTCGTAGGTGCCATAATAAGAGGTCTGGAACCTATAGCTACGGATTTAATCCGTAGCTATAGGTTACAACAGCTACGGATGTAATCCGTAACAATTATATTGTCGCAATAAGTATAAAAAACTACTAATATTATTTGTAGCTAAAAGTCCGTAGCAATATGCCAAATTTAATAATGGCTATAACTGTCGGATTAACGGCTACGGTCAATATCCGTAGCTATTTCGTACATTAAAAAAATATATATAATCATTTGTTCATTCAATTACCATCTATATAATCATTCATTCATTCCATTACAATTAATTACAATCATTCATTCATTCAATTACAATCAATTACAATCCTTCATTTCATCAATTACAATCCTTCATTAAATCAATTACAATTACAATCAATTACAATCCTTCATTCAATCAATTACAATTATAATTACAATAATGCTGAAAATATAAATCTTTGGCTTTATTAGAGAAATTTGCTTAACTTCACCCTAAAATTTCAATGATAAAGAATTGAAAGAGAAGATATATTTTGATGGTATGATATTTTTTTCACAAGTAAATAGGCCTTTTTCAACCATCACCTACCTGAAGAATAAATAACCAATTGTTGTCCAAGTCCACTCCTTTTCCTTTTAATTTCTTAATGACCTCTGTAAAATTACTTCCACGGCCATTTATGTAGTACTTTGAAGAGTTGTCTTAAAATGAAACTCTAGTAATGACAAAGTCACTTCCTACAACAACTTCGTATATTCCATCATTCTACAAATAGTCATGACATTCATAAATTAGAATGACTATTGGGGGAAAGAAAAACAAAGTGAAAGAAGTGCGTCATGTATAACCATTTTTTTTCCTTAATGAATTAATAAAAACTCAAAGATGAATGAAATTAACACAAAAGGAATGGTCTCACTATATGGTTTGTAAGGCCAAAATAAACGTCTGGACAATTTCCGCAAGGAGGACCATCGGTAGCCACAAGTACCCACTTCCCAAGGAATGGTCTCACCATATGGTTTAGGTTATAAGTTTATGTTAATGTTGTAGGTTATAGGTTTAGGTTTAAGTTTAGGGATTTGAGAATCCATTTACGTTTTAGGTTTAGGTTTAGGTTTTACGTTTAGATTAAGGTTACAGGTTTAGGTTTAGGTTTATGTTATAAGTGTAGGTTATAGGTTTAGGTTTAGGTTAGGTTATATGTTAAGGTTTAGGGAATTGAGTTTAGGTTATAGGTTATAGGTTAAAGTTTAGGTTTAGGTTATAGGTTTAGGTTTAGGTTATAGTTTTGAGATTTGAGAATAGGTTTAGGTTATAAGTATAGGTTTAGGTTAATGCTGTAGGTTATAGGTTTAGGTTATAAGTTTATGTTAATATTGTAGGTTATAGGTTTAGGTTTAGGTATAGGGATTTGAGAATACATTTAGGTTTTAGGTTTAGGTTTTAGGTTTATGTTAAGGTTATAGGTTATAGCTTTAGGGAATTGAGAATAAATTAAGGTTTAGGTTTAGGAAATCGGGTTCGGGTTTGGGATCGGGTTTAGGTTTGGGTTTTCAAGTTTAGGTTTAGATTTAGGTTAGGGAGTCAAGATTAGGATTAGGTGTAGGTTTAGGTTTAGAGATTTGAGAATACATTTAGGTTTTAGGTTTAGGTTAATGTTAGGTTATAGGTTATAGGTTATAGGTTAAGGTTTAGGTTATAGGTTTTGGTTTAGGTTAAGGTTATAGGTTTAGGTAAAGGTTTAAGTTTAGGTTATAGGTTTAGTTTTAGGTTATAGGTTATATGTTATAAGTTATAGCTTTTGGGAATTGAGAATAAGTTAAGGTTTAGGTTTAGGAAATCGGGTTTGGGTTTTCAAGTTTAGGTTTAGGTTTAGGTTAGGGAGTTGAGATTAGGATTAGGTGAAGGTTTAGGTTTAGGGATTCGAGAATACATTTAGGTTTTAGGTTTAGGTTTAGGTTTAGGTTAAGGTTTGGTTATAGGTTATAAGTTTAGGTTATAGGTTATAGGTTATAAGTTAAGGTTTAGGTTATAGGTTTTGGTTTAAGTTAAGGTTATAGGTTTAGGCTCAGGTTTACGTTACAGGTTTAGGTTTAGGTTATAGGTTATAGTTTTGGAGAATTGAGAATTGGTTAAGGTTTAGGTTTAGGAAATCAGGTTCGGGTTCGGGATCGGGTTTAGGTTTGGGTTTTCAAGTTTATGTTTAGGTTTAGGTTAGGGAGTTGAGATTAGAATTAGGTGTAGGTTTAGGTTTAGGGATTTGAGAATACATTTAGGTTTTAGGTTTAGGTTATAGGTTTAGGTTTTTGTTAAGGTTTGGTTATAGGTTATGGGTTATAGGTTATATGTTAAGGTTTAGGTTATAGGTTTTCGTTTAGGTTAAGGTTATAGGTTTAGGTTAAGTTTAGGTTTAGGTTATATGTTATAGTTTTTAGGAATTAAGAATTGGTTAAGGTTTAGGAAATCGGGTTCGGGTTCGGGATCGGGTTTAGGTTTGGGTTTTCAAGTTTAGGTTTAGGTTTAGGTTAGGATTAGGTGTAGGTTTAGGTTTAGGGATTTGAGAATACATTTAGATTTAGGTTTTGGGTTTAGGTTAAGGTTATAGGTTTAGGTTTAGGTTATAGGTTTTAGGTATAGGTTTTGGAATTTGAGAATAGGTTTAGGTTAAGTTTAGGTTTAGGTTTAGGTTATAGGTTATAGGTATAGGTTTATATTTAGGTTACGGTCTAGGTTTAAGTTATAGGTTTACGTTAGGGAGTTGAGATTAGGATTAGGTGTAGGTTTAGGTTTAGGAATTTGAGAATACATTTAGTTTTTAGGTTTAGGTTTTGGGATTTGAGAATAGTTTTAGGTTATAAGTATAGGTTTAGGTTGGGTTATAGGTTAAGGTTTAAGTTAGGTTTTAGGTTATAGGTTAAGGTTTGGGTTATAGGTTAAGGTTTAGGTTATAGGTTATAGGTTATAAGTATAAGTTTAAGTTTAGGTTTAGGTTAAGGTCTAGGTATAGGTTATAGGGTTCGGGTTTAGGTTATAGGTTATAGGTTTAGGTTTGGGTTATAGGTTAAGGTTTAGGTTATAGGTTATAGGTTATAAGTATAGGTTTAGGTTTAGGTTAAGGTCTAGGTCTAGGTTATAGGGTTTGGGTTCAGGATCTAGTTTAGGTTTGGGTTATAGGTTAAGGTTTAGGTTAGGTTTTAGGTTATAGGTTAAGGTTTATGTTATAGGTTAAGGTTTGGGTTATAGGTTATAGGTTATAAGTATAGGTTTAGATTTAGGTTAAGATACAGGTACAGGTAATGGGTTTGGCTTCAGGATCAGGTTTAGGTGTTAGGTTATAGGTTGTAGGTTTAAGTTTGGGTTATAGGTTAAGGTTTAGGTTGTAGTTTAAGGTTTGGGTTATAGGTTAAGGTTTAGGTTATAGGATATAGGTTATAAGTATAGGTTTAAGTTTAGGTTAAGGTCTAGGTATAGGTTATAGGGTTCAGGTTCAGGATCCGGTTTAGGTTTGGGTTTAGGTTTTAGGTTATAGGTTATAGGTTTAGGTTTGGGTTATAGGTTAAGGTCTATGTTTAGGTTATAGGTATAGGTTTTGGGATTTGAGAATAAGTTTAGGTTAAGGTTATAAGTATAGGTTATAGGTTATAGGTTTAGGTTTGGGTTATAGGTTAATGTTAAGTATAGGTTTAGGTTTTAGGTTTTAGGTTATCGGTTTAGTTTATAGATTAAGGTTTGGGTTATAGGTTAATGTTTAGGTTATAGGTTATAGGTTATAAGTATAGGTTTAGGTTTAGGTTAAGGTCTAGGCTTAGGTTATCAGTATAAGTTTAAGGATTTGAGAATAGATTTAGGTTAAGGTTATAAGTTTAGGTTAAGGTTATAAGTATAGGTTATAGGTTAAGGTTATAGTTTAGGTTAAGGTTATAAGTATAGGTTATAGGTTTAGGTTTCAGTTTATGTTTAGGTTTAAGTTTAGGTTATAGGTTTTAGTTTAGGGTTAGGTTTAGGTTATAGGTTATAGGTTATAGCTTTAGGGAATTGAGAATAGGTTTAGGTTATAGGTTTAGGGTGTGGTTTAGGTTAAGAGTGTGGTACCTGCAAATACAGATATAAACACGGCCTGTCCAAATGGTTAGGCCCCTTCAATGCTGTCCATAGGAAATGGACAGCTTCATCATGGTCATAATATCGGTTCCCACCTTCTAAGGACTCCCGCTCATCGAGATAGCTTCGACGCACATCCGGATCTACTCCATTAATTTCAAGAAAATATATAAACATGGCCTGTCCAAATGGTCACGCCCCTCCAATGCTGTCCATAGGAAATGGGCAACTTCATCATGGTCATAACAGTGGTTCCCACCTTCCAGGGACCCTCGCTCATCCGGATATCTTCGACGCATATCCGGATCTACTCCATTAATTTCGAGTAAATACATAAACACGGCTTGTCCAAATGGCCAGGCCCCTCCAATGTTGTTCATAGGAAATGGATAGCTTCATCATGGTCATAACAGCAGTTCCCACCTTCCAGGGACCCCCGCTCATCCAGATATCTCCGACGCACATCCGGGTCTGCTCCATTAATTTCTAGCAAATACATAAACATGGTTACATTTGAACCTATTAACATTTGCATCAACAATCAATCCATTTTTATAGCTAATTGTCAAAAAATGAGGTAGATTCAAATCTTAAGTAGACCATACCAAAGGAAAGATGGTAATTGAACACCCACCATTAAAAACTTATTAAGGCAATAAATTTTGGATTAAGATGATATTTATGTTTTCCCTTCATCTAGATCTGTCTAACATAAATCAACATGTTGGATAACAAATAAACATTACCCTGGACCTTTTTTTTAATCCAAAACTTATATAACATGCCATAATGCAAATTATTTTAATTCATGCATAATAAAAATTTAAATAATTACTACTCATTTGCAATCAACTACACTTGCAACCAATCAAACAAGTTTTCATGGTTAGCCTGGCTTGTTTCACCATAATTTTTAAGGGTGTAGACCACACTATAAATAATAGACCTCGCTACAGATGGAAGCACCTCCAAACATTGACTTTAATCCCGCAGTGTAAACAACTAGAGACATACACAAACGTTATTGTGTATATGACAACAGATCCAAAAACACACCTAAAAAAAAAAAAATTTCAAAAATCACAAAACGAGGGATTCTTTTGACCTTAGGAAGTATTTAAGGGCCTGTTTGGCTAGGTAGCTTGGATGGGATTGGAAGGGATTAGAAGGGATTGGAAGATAGATCCCGGATTGACCAGGCGTGTCAAATAGACACGGGATCTTAATCCCGGGATGTTACAATCCCATGGATCTTAAGACAATCCACTGACATCACCATCATTACCTTTAAATCCCATCCAATCCACCCTATTCCCTTCAAAATTGCTTGGAATGTGTTTGGTTCAAGGGATTGAAAGGAATTAGAAGGTTTAATCTCGGGATTGGCCGGGCGTCCCAAACAGATCGGAAATAACAATCCCATAGATCTTGCACCAATCCACTGACGCAACTATCATTAGCTTGAAATCTATGCAATCCACTCTAATACCATCCAATTCCATCCAATCTGCCTGACCAAACAGGCCTTAATGGTGGGCGTTCAATCACCACAGTTTCCTATGGTATGGTTCACCTGAGATTTGGCCCTAAAAAGAGCTGGAAAAAATGAATGGCCCACATACACATATTATGGTGGAGCCCACAACATTTTAAGATTTTAGAAACAGAGAGAGGGGAATGTTGATTGAAGGATTGAAAGATTAAGCATAGGGATTGAAAGATTGAGCATCCAAACGCAACAGATTTGAGAAACAGATAAAGAGAGAGAAAGAGAGAAACTAACTGTGCTCCTTCTTCTTTTCCTTCTTGCAGCGAAAGGGGTTTTTGAAAACAGAGAGAGGGGATCAGAAGACCTCACACAATAACTAGTTGGTCCATAGTGTTATTGTCTAATGAGCTCATAATTATCAACATGCATGCAACATCCAACTTAACCACCTAATGAATTGATTAGTTTTGATCTTTACATTACATATTTTTCATAGTGGGGCAACCTTTCAATGGGTTAGATGTCACATACACAAGACACATAGGCAATTGTGGAGTAGGTGGATAATAACACTATCATCCAATTAGTTGGTTGTCAATGCAACTTGTTGGACAATAAAATATTCATCCAACTAGAGCATAATGGCATTGTCTCATGTATGAATGACATCCAATTCATCTAAAAGGTTGGGCCCACCATGAAGATTATCTACCAAAAAAATAGGCCAGTGGCTTAGAGTTCAAAGCAAGGTTTACCATAGCAGCTGTTACAGTAACAGAGGAAACCATTACATGTTATAAGATTATAACGGTCATTATGAAACAAAATGACCTGTTATGGAGACGATATAGGTTTTTATCCCCCCCAAAAAAAAGTCGTAACAGTCATCACTACCTGTATCATAATGGTAACAATGGTGGTTATCACGGCCACCATACAGTTACAGATACCTTAATTCAGTGGTGCTACCTTTTTTTCTATGGTTTAGCTCACATGATGAGTGAACCGACTTAATTTTTGGAAGAGTTGTCCTTTAAGGTGGGGTCAATCCTTTTGGATACGTAAGATGCAGTGCAGTCATATGCCCTCCCCACCCCCCAAAAAAAAAATAAAAAAATGTTTTGCTTATTTAAAAGTCGATTTCCTTTAAAAAGAGAAGATATAATGGAAAATCTTTTTGCTTACTTTAAAAGTCGATTTTCTTTATAAAAAGAAGATATCAATGAACTTCTTTGATGCAATTACACTAATGCACTAGCTAAACCATAATTCATCTTTCAACCAGTTACATGTGGGACTCCTCTTTAAACAGTTTAATAGCTAGTTATCTCAGCCTGTTATCCAGAATAAACCTGATATGTCCTCATAATGCTGACATAAAACCATGGATAGAGTAGGTGAAACTAGTATATGGTGGAGTCATGAATCCTCCACAGTAAACGGGGCAGGGTGCAATAGTAATTGGACATAATTCATCTTGTGGCCACTGCCGGATGGAAAATCACATTGTTTGAATCATATGAGCAATTAAATCATTCTAAACCAAGGTCGAAACAAAATATGGTTGACATTCAGTGCAGAAAAATTGCAGAAGTGATGGCTAGGATTATGCGACAGGTAATTTACAATGGTTCATCAAGGATAATTGATAGAGCCAAGTCGACAGACAGTTCCAGTTGCCATGTTTACCCTGTCATGATTATTGTGGGGAAGCAGAACTGCCACATTCTAGGGCTACCATCTCAACCAAACCATTTCCCTCGCAAATAAGATTAGCCCTATCATGAGTCTAGATGGATTACATCTTATCAGATTTTTGTATCATCAACATGGCATAAACAAATAGCATGCCATTTCATCAAACAGATAGCATGTAATTTCAAAAAATAGTTAGCATGCCATTTCATCAAATAGATAGCATGCGTGAAATCTAGCCATTTCATCAAACAAATAGCATACATGAAATCTAGCCATTTCATCAAATAGATAACATTAATCTAAGCATACCTGTAAAGTAAAGAAAAAAGGGAGGGGTAGGCAGATTTGGGTGGAGTTTATTTAAGTATCTAAACCCATTCTTCATCCATGTAACCATCTCGGGTACACGGATTCCATCCTTCAAAAAAGGAAAACATATAAAACACTAACCCTAGAAACATAGGAAGGGAAAAGAAAATCAAATACCTGTCTGTGGATTCTTTAACTTCTTCAGCAATAGAGAAATGGGACTAGAAGTAGCAGCAGGGGTAGGCAGATTTGAGGGGGGGTTTATCCTCTACGACATCAAAAATGAGATCGAGTTGGGATTACTTTTTGGGTAGGTGATTTGAGCAGGGGCTGTGATTTTGACAAGGGCAAGGGTTGTGATTTGGGGAGGAGCTTCACGGCTTCATTAGAGAGAGAGGGAGGAGAATGAGATGGTGAAGATGCATTGGAGAGAGAACGATGAGAATGAGAGAGATGGAGTAGGTGAGGTAGGGAAAAAGGAGAATTGGGAGCAGAGATCGGGATAGAGAGAGAGAGAGGGTTAGGGAATGGAGAGAGAGAGAGAGGATTGGGGTTTTGGATGGGCACGACTCTATTTTGAGCGAGCGCCAATTGAGGGCGTCGAATTTTAAGGATGACGGATAGACGGTCCTGTCAGGGGCTACGTGGGGCCCACCATGACGTATGTGGTTTATCTATGTCGTTCATTAATTTTCATAATATTTTTTAGTTCATGATCCCAAAACTCAGGTAGATTGAAGGCCCAAGTGGACCACACCATAGGACGCACATGTGATTTAATCTCCATATTTCCTGTTGTGTGGTCTAGTTGAGCCTTCGATCTACCTGATTTTTGGTTTCATGCCTTAAAATAATATTTCAAGATAGATGGACGACTTAGATAAAATACATATATTTTTGTGGGCCCTATAAAGCCCTTTACACAACCATTAATTATTAATGGTGTAGCAAGCTTTTAGCTACGGATTAAATCCGTAGTAAATATAGCTACGGTTTATATCCGTAGCAAAAAACTACCATAGTCCATAGCCTTTGCTCAATTTTTTGGCAGTAAGAGGTAACGGCGTATTTCGGGCTAAATCAGTAGTCTCATTATTTTCTTTCAGTTGAGTAGTTCTTCAGAAACTTATGAATTTTGTAACTAAGACCCCCAGTTGGGTGAGTCAAATATTCGGGCTTATATGACTATCCATGCTTCATATTGCTATCTCACTCTGAATTTATACTTCCGCTAGTTCTCTGATTTATAAACTTCTGAGTTTCTGAAGTGAGTCTCGTACTCTGGCTTTAGAAACCAGGTTGTTAAAGATGATCCACTCAATCAAAATCCACCATGATTGATGGGTCATCTTCCTCGAATTGTTAGAAAACACCAACCATTATCACTGGTGAGTTAATCACTGATCAAAATCATCCTTTAGGTGGTCTAGGGTCTTAGAAGACCATTTGTGTTAGTTGATTAGGGTCATGCAAAAGAGATTAATGTCAACAGCTTATATTTCAACCGAGAAGGCCAAATTCAAACAGACTAGTGTTTGGCATTATTTCTAATCCCTTGATTATTTGATGATTCTTCTAGACAATAGGAGAGACTATAAATAGCCCCCCTTTTAGGGAAACCTTTCCAAAAAATAGAAAGCCATAAAGAAGAGAATGTATGACGCTTTTCTTGTTGCACTAAGTTAGTCGACTCTGTTCTAGTTGTGTGTGTGTGCCGAGTTTGGGTTGAGCCCAAACCTTATCTAGCTGAGTACAGGGAAAGTGAAGATGAGAAGTAGGAAGAATGATGTAGAGTCGTGTTCGACTCAACCATGTGGCCCTATATTTGCTGAGTCTCGGGTGAGTCAAGCCGAGTCTTTATTCGAGTTGAGCTAGGTTAGGTCTGAAGTCAAATGTTGGATCGAATGGATGGGTACTGAAAGAAGAAAATCATGTTATAATTTTGGTGTTTCAAAATAAATAAATAAATAAATAATTTGAAAATGACTTGAAAAATTCCTTCCAAAATTTTAAAAAGCAACAAAGTATTTTTATTTTGTAGTGGTGTGGGTTTTAGTCCTACATTAGATAAGCAAGAAGAAAATTTTGAGTTTATAAGACGAAGATTTTGCATAAAGCTTAGGTAGATGAATTTGGTTGTTTGGGGGGGGGGGGGGGGGGGGGGGGGTATGCCATCAGCCCCAATTTATGCCATGAACCATATGCGCACGTGCCCGTTGGGTCGGGTTATGGACGTGATATGATGCGGTGTGGTTCACATGCGTGAGTATACTTGCAAGTCTAAAAGCTTTGTTGACTTTTTAAAATTTCTATTTGCAACGATTATTTCTGAATAGAGTCGAAAAACAGAAAGGGTTTCTTCTTCAAAAACCCAACAGCCATGTCTGTTGGCAGGGGTGCATACACACCCATTTGATATAACCTTTGAAGTCTATGTAATGGACTTCTCTGATTCTAAATTTTTAAATCAAGTTTAATTTTGAAAGTGTTAAGTTGATAAACCCTGAGTATTATCAAATTTTAGTGTGCCAAACCATTTCAAATTTGTATCTTGATGTGTATCAAGCTTATGTATCTGTTCGCATTAAATCTTCGACGTTCATTCTATTCATGTTGAATTTATCTTGCCGATATCTAAGATGAACTTGCCGAGATCTTCAAACTAGAAGAAAGTAAAGACTTAGTATTCAAGAATATTGTGGTTCAAGATCTGGAACAAGAAAAGTCTAAGAACTCAAGACCTAGTTGAAGACTGTGTTTGGTAGGTTGAGTTCAAGCACAAAATTTAAAGCTGCTGAAGTGATTGATAGTTTGATGGTTCATATGTTCTATCTCACAAGTAAGGTATGATTGACCTAGATTGATCGTAGATCATGATTAGATCACTTTATACTTTTGATCGGTCATTTTGGTCATTTTATAAGTGTAAAATTTTATTCTTTTGACTAGCCCTAGCATTGGCTCGACTACTCTTAGTATTTCCTTGACCAATTCAGGATTTTTTATGAATTTTTAAAATTTTTTTGTTGGTCTATAAACAGTCCTGGAAACTGCTCAACCAGTCGTGTGAATAGTGCTCGACCAGCCGTGCAGTGCTCGACTCATTTTCTAGCAAGTAATCTGGATTTACACGACTAGTCGAGAAGGCCACTCGACCAGTCGTGAGACTTACAAGGCCAGTCATGTAGTGGAAAAATCTTATCGCGCTAGAAATTTTAAAAATCTATTTGGATAAGGCCAGTCGTAGCTAACCAAAGGCCAGTCGTGCGGACCGATTTTCACCTATAAATAGTGCTCAAATTTCAGATTTTTCTATTTAATTCTTATCATTCTTAAGTAATCACTCTGAGATTATTTTAAGTACATTCTAAGATATTTTGTGCATATTTAAGATTATTTATAGTTACTCTTGTAATTTGATTTTGAATCTCTATTCTATTATTATATTGAAAAAGGATTATTGATTTACCCTTTTTTGAGATAAAAAAAAAATACAAAGTTCTTATTGATTTAATTAAAAATCATTTAGACTTAGAACCCTATACTCTTGTAAGACCGAACGTTGAACATCTACGTTGTCATCAAGTTGGTTCTATCAGGCTGCTTTACAATCGCCATATAGATAAGTATTTTACTTTTTTATGTAATTCAAATCTATTTGTTTGGTCTGTGAGATTGTTCCAAAAAATATCTATTTGTGGTTTGTTTGAGGTGATTTAGAAAACTCAGAGCGTGAGGTTTTTGAATTGTGTAAGCCCACTTGAAAGACACAATTGTGAGGGTTTTAGGTAAACCTTCAAAAAACCTATTTTGATTAGTGAACGCCAATATCCCGAGGGAGTGGATATTAGGAGTGGAGTAGTTGTGTGGCTGTTGATTAACAGTTGATGTACACACAAGCAAACCACTATAATTCTCTGTGTTTGGTGGATGTGTGATTTATTTCTTTATCTTTTTTGGTTTATGATTGTGATATGTATTTGATGTGAATGTTGTAATTTTATATTTTAACATTGTGTGGTGAATTTATAATAGATTAGTTTCTATTTCTTTCATATCCTCTTAAGTTTGAGTTTTTGATACTTACCCACGTTCTAGTAAGGTTGTCCTGTCATAAGCTCTTAGTTTTTGGTGTTAGACTATCCTTAGAACCAAGTTTGTATCAACGTCTCAATACTTGTTTTTTGAGGTAGTTATTTCCTTCTGTTATTTGCATTCTTTTTTGCTATCTGTTGTTTATATTTTTCTTATAAATTTTTTATTTGGCATAGTCCTATTCAACCCCCTCTAGGACATATAGCTTGGCCTTTCAAGTGGTATCAAAGCCTAATAGCTTGTTTATTTGGATTTAATTCCCGAGCTAACCGATCTGAGCTTTTAAGATATCAAATTTTGATAGCCTTTCTATCACTAGGCCTCTACCTTTTGATGGCTCTAATTATGCTTATTGGAAAGCCAGAATAAGAATATTCTTGAGATCTCTTGATGCGAATGTGTGGCAAGCCATAGTAACTAAATGGACTCCACCTTCAGTTGAAGTTCTAGTCCTTGATGGAACTAAATCTCTAAGGTTTTCTCCCTATAGCACTTGGCCAACTCTTCAGAAAATTGAGAGTAGTGTCAATGCCAATGCTTTAAATGCAATTACTTGCGCACTATCACCAGATGAATTCAAAAGAATTATATCTTGTGATACTGCAAAACAAGCATAAAATATCTTAAAAATGACACATAAGGGTACGATTACAGTCAAGAAATCTAAACTAGGAATCCTCACCATTAGGTTTGAGGAAATACATATGAAAGAAAGTGAAACATTCATAGACTTCTATACTAAGTTGAATGACATAGTCAAGTCTATGTGGGGTCTTGGAGATAGCATCCCAGAAAGTAAAGTCTGTGCAAAGATATTACACTTACTACTTAAAAGGTTCAATTCAAAAGTCATGACCATTTAGGAACTTTGTGATACAGACCATATGCAGGTTTAAGAATTGGTTGGTTCTTTACAAACCTACGAATTAAACTTTAAAGCTCTGAAAGGTAAATCTATCGTCCTTAAGTCTTCTAAAAGTATGTCTCATAAAAATAACAATTCTGATTTAGAAAATTCTAAAGATGAAATGACCCTTTTAGCTAAAAAGTTTTACAAGATTTTCAAAAGTAAAAAGAGGTTTGATATTCAAAAACCTACTGAAAAGAAAAGATTAAGATCAAACAATTGAAAATCTTGAAAAGACAGCCAATACTACAACTGCCATGAATATGGGCATCTACCGAACAAATGTCCTAAAAAGGATAAACTTAAAAAGAAAGGTATGTTGGCTACATGGGATGAATCTTCATACTCTGAAGCCTCTTATGAGTCAGAAGATTTTAAAACTGAGTCAAGTAATGATGTTAAAGCCCTAATGAATCTAGCCAAGTTCACTTTCTCAGATAATGATACAAGTAGTGAACAAAATTTAGGAAGTGATCATGAGAATGAAGAAGATTTTCAAGATGCTTATGATGCCCTATACAGGGAAAGTTGTAAAATAGCTGTTAAATTAAAACTACGGAAAGAAAATTTTTTAAAATTGAAAGAAAATTTTGATAATCTGGTTTTGGAAAAATCACACCTTTTAGATTTCTTTGAAAAAACTAAGTGTGACTTAAATTTCAAAATGTCCCAAGTTGAAAACTTAAAATTTGAAAATAAAAACCTAAAACTAGAAGTCTCTTCACTTTTGAGTTTGAAGGACACATGGAGGTATGCCCAAGGTGACCGTAAATTAGAAAAAATTCTATCCAAATCTAGAAAATGTAGTGATCGATCTGTATTAGGCTACGATAAAAATATTCTTCCTAAATATAAGAATACTTCATCTAAATTTGTTAAAAGAGAGTCTTTTAACTTAAAAGGGAAAAGTCTGAATCAAAATATTTTTAAAATGACTAAAACTTTTCAGTCCTTAAATCCTAAAAAGAACCATATTAACTATAAAAATCAGAACCGTAATCCTTTAGCTGAGAAAATTGTAGACTTGTTTAAGGAGCTCTTGAAATCTAACTCAGTGGGTAGGAAGTATATATATAATCAGAAGAAGACCAACTATGCTCCTAAACCCAAAATTGTAATGAAATGGGTCCCTAAGGTTGCTTGTTTGGTTGCCCACACCGCATTCAAAGCCACGAGTCATTCAAAGTGGTACCTAGATAGCGGTTGCTCTAGACATATGACAGGTGACAAAAGTCTGTTCACCAGTCTTAAAGACATGATTGATGGTTCAATAACATTCGGTGATGGTAGCAATTTTAAAATTGTTGGCCAAGGTATAGTTTAACTCCCTATCCTCCCTATATTTGAGAATGTTTTAGATGTAGAAGGTTTAAAACATAATTTATTAAGCATTTCTTAAATTTGTAATAATAATAATAGTGTAAAATTTTCAAACCAAAAGTGTGAAATTTTAAATAAGAATGGTTTTGTAATATTAACTGGTCACAGAACTTCTAAGAACTGCTATATAGTTAGTGACTCTAGCTCATCTAAGCTATCGTGTTACATGCTCCATACCGATGAGACCGAACTATAGCATAAGCACTTAGGATATGTACACTACTGCAACTTGTATAGATTGAATAAAAGTGAATTGGAAAGAGGTCTACCCAAAATAAAGAAAGTGGATAAGATATGTGGCGAGTGCCAGATTGGTAAACAAACCAGGAGTGTTTACAAAAAGATAAAATCCAATGTCACATCTAAACCACTTGAAATTCTTCACATGGATCTCAGTAGACTAATTATAATGGAGAGTCGAGATTGCAAGAAGTATATTTTAGTCATTTTAGATGACTTTACCAGGTATACTTGGGTAGTCTTCTTAAAAGAAAAATCTGAAACTCTTGATGAAGTAAAAAGGGTACTTAAATATATCCAAAATGAAAACGAGTTACAAGTCACTAAGTTTCGTAGTGATCATGGTTCTAAGTTTGAAAATAGCAGTTTTGAGAAAATTTGTAGTGACCAAGGAATATCCCATGAATATTCTGATCCCAAATGGGGTAGTGGAAAGGAAAAATAGGGTGCTTCAAGAAATGACAAATGTAATGTTAAATAGTATGAAGCTTCTTGAAAATCTCTGGGCTGAAGCTGTTAATACTGCTTGTTATATAATTAATCGTGTTTATATTAGAAAATTTAATAATAAAATGGCTTATGAGATGTGGTTTGATAAGAAGCCTTCTGTCAAATACTTTCAAGTTTTCGCAGTAAATGCTATATCTTGCGTGACCGAGAACATCTGGGTAAATTTAACACCAAAAGTGATGAAAGGATATTTTTAGGGTATACTATGAATAGTTGAGCATATCGGGTACTTAAAAATATGACCGGTGTAATATAAGAATCTATTAATGTAGTCATTGATGATCATTTGAATACACCTCTCTCAAGTTCAGAAGATGATGGGGTTTTTCTAATTGATAAATCAGACTCTTCATCTAATAAAAATAACACTGAACTACAAACAAATAAAGATCATCCTACTGATCAAATCCTTGAAAATCCCCTAATTGGTGTATGCACTCGTAAACAATTAGAAGATATATGTAACTACCTGTGCTTTACATATTTGGATGGAATCGACTAACGTAAAAGAAGCCCTTATTGATGAAAATTGGATTGTAGCTATGTAAGAAGAGCTCAATTAGTTTGTGAGAAATGATGTTTGGTATTTAGTTCTAAGACCAAATGATAAACATATTATCAGAAAAAAATGAATTTTTAAGAATAAGTCTGATGAACTTGGTTATATAATTAGAAACAAGGCTAGGCTGGTTATATAAGGATACACTTAAATTAAAGGTATTGATTATGATGAAACCTTTACCCCAGTAGCTCATCTTGAATCAATTAGACTGTTTATATCCATTGCGTGTTTTAAAAAATTTAAAATATATCAAATGGATATTAAGAGTGCATTTTTAAATGGTGATTTGCATGAAGAAGTATACATTAAAGGGTTTTGAAGACCCTAAGCATACTAATCATGTTTATCGCCTAAAAAAGGGACTCTATGGTTTGAAACAGGCTCCCAGGGCATGGTACGAGAAATTAACTAAATTCTTATTAAGTCGTGAGTTTGTTATGAGGAGTGTAGATAAAACGTTATTTATTAAGAAATATAATGATCATATTTTAATAGTACAAATCTATGTTGATGACATTATCTATGGATCTACTTGTGCTAACATGACTATTGAGTTTGCAGATCTTATGAAGTCTAAATTCGAAATGAGCATGGTTGGATAATTAAATTATTTTTTTGGGTTGTAAGTAAAATAATTGCCTGATGGATTCTTCATCTTTTAAACCAAATATGCTTTGAACTTAGTTAAAAGGTTCAGATTTGAGAGTGGAAAAAATTTTGATACTCCAATGAGTACCACTCTAAAACTCTCTAAGGATTCAACAGATAAGAGTGTGGATCGTAAGTTGTATTGTAGTATGATAGGAAGTTTACTTTATTTAACTGTGAGTTGACTTGATATTTTTTTTAGCATTGGAATTTATGCTAGATATCAATCCGACCCTAAAGAGTCCCACTTGATTGCTGTTAAGCGAATTTTGTGATATGTCGCTAGTTCAGCTAATCTTAGTCTCTATTATCCACATGATACTAGTGTGCAATTAGATAGTTACACGGATGTTGATTGGGCTGGTAACATTGATGATCGTAAATTAACTAGTGGTGGTTGTTTCTATGTCGAGAACTGTCTAATTTCCTGGCTAAGTAAAAAAAAAAGTTTTGTATTGCTCTCCACTGCTGAGGTTGAATATATTACTGTAGGTAATGCACGCACTTAGTTAGTATGGATGAAGAGAATACTAAGCAATTACGAAATTACATAAGAATTTATGATGTTATATTGTGATAACTCAAGCGCAATTAATATTTTCAAAAATCTTATTCAACATTCACGAACCAAGAATATTGACATTAGGTATCATTATATTCATGAATTAGTGAAAGAAAAGATAATTTCATTAGAATATATTCAGACCAAGAATCAACTAGCTGACATATTCACAAAATCGCTCGACAAAAATCGATTTGCAAAATTGAAATTTGATCTTGGTATGTGCAATATGGTATGATAATTTATGCTCATTTGTATCATAATGTATGTGTATTTTATTTTTCATTTTTTTAAATATATGCAAAATTGCACATTTTCAGTGTTATACGACTAGTCGAGTACACACTCGACCAGTCATGGCACAACTGGTCGAGTATGTACATGACCAATCATGCAGCTCGTGAATTGGGTTTTTATTTAGGAAAAGTCATTTTTCTTCATTTCTTTCTTATTTTCCATCAAGCCCAACCATAACTGGTTGAACCTATCTCTCGATTACTCTCTGGTTAGTGCTTCATTTTTTTTTATTTCCTTATGGATTTAAGTTCTTTGATAATCCTTAATCTTGATTTTGCTTCTTGTTTCAAGATTTATGGTGGTTTGAAAGAGTTTTTTCCTAAAAATATGATTTGCTTGGAATCATTTCATTTCTTTTTACATTCCTTTGTTTCTTTATTTTCTTGTTACAATGGAAGGAAGAAATAGGAAGAGAACCACTCGTCGTCCCTCTTCATCCCGTTCCGTACCCATTACCGTGCGTAATATTTGGCCTCCCGAAGAGGATCCCGAGTATGTATGGGATTTTTGTCTTAGAAATGTGATTGTTGAGCGTGTTCTCATTTTTGATCATCTTGAGCGCTTCAACATTGTCCCTTTCCTTCAAGCTGTAGGTTGGGAAAATATACTATCTTGGGACGGTCCTACATACCGATCCATTGTGCAGGCCATGTACGCTTACATTACTGATTTCTCTCTAGAAGATTTGACATTTACTATGTCAACTAGAGAAGGTTCAATTGAGGTAGACTGTCATTTAATTTTAGTAACCATGAATATACCTGTTGTTGATGATGGCATACCCATATCTACTTTGCAATCTAGACCTTCTAAAAATGCTAAACAACTGATTATGAGAGTTCTTTGTAACATGAATGTGGAATGGAACGACGGTACTGTGCTCAATTTCAAATATATGTTGCCCAGATACAGGGTCTTGCATCGGATTTTTATTTCGAATGTCTATCCTTGCTTAGGTAACAAGATTGAGTTGACCACTTTTATGGCTCGCATTATGCATTCAATTGTATTTGACATCCATATCTGTCTTCCTTCTCTTATCTGTCATCATATTATTTAGTTTCGTCTTCATCCTGGTCATAGCGATATTCCTTTTGCTTATCTTATGACTGCTTTAACTACTCATGCTTTGGTAGCTATGCCTGTTGGAGAAGGTTCTATTAATCTCTGTCCATTTAACAATTCTAATATCAACAAGATGAACTTGGACTTGACACCTAGTCAAGTTGATGAGAATGCTGGAGGAGATAAAGAAGATGAAGAAGCTGATGCTTTACCTCAAGAAGACGTTAATATGGATGATTTATTTGATGAACTTGAATCAAATTCTGAGGCTGACCGTGATTATCGGCTTTCTAGTTTCAATGAGAGGTTGCATACTCTTGAGGAACAGGTGGCTCAGGTTCGAGTAACCTAAGATTCTCAATTTTCTTATATATGTAAATATATGCTTTGCATTAATAAGAGTTTACATCAAATTGATTCATCTATTCCTACTCCCTCTTTAGGATCTGATTAGTTATCTTTTGATTTGATGGTATCTGTAATAGCTTTATTATAACTCTTTTTCCTATGATTGCTTAGATTATATTGTTTAAACTCTTATCTATGGTATCAGGTATTTTGTTTTATTTGATTTGGATGAGTAGTTATTGATTGTACTTACTCTCTTCTTATCTTCATTTATCATTATTCGCTTCCTTTGTCATTTTCTGACAAAAAGGGGGAGAACATTTGTTAAATGATATGAGGATAATGATATGATGATGATTAATGTTGCTAATATATTTTTTTTGTAGAGAGTAGTGGATTAAGGGGGAGAGTTGATTATTGTTGATTATATTATTGATTATGGATCATATCATAATATGCTTGTGGAATGTTTGATTGCATATTTATTGTGCATATTGTAATTTTGGTTTTGTCACAAATTTGACAAAGGGGGAGATTGAAAGTGTTATGTTGATAAACCCTGAGTATTGTTAAATTTTGGTGTGCCAAACTATTTTGAGTTTGTATCTTGATGTATATCAAGCTTGTGTATCTATTCACATTGAATCTTTGACGTTCATTCTATTTGTGTAGAATTATCTTGTTGATATCTATGACGAACTTGCCAAGATCTTCAAACTGGAAGAAAGTGAAGACTTAGTGTTCAAGAACATTGCGGTTCAAGATCTGGAACCAGAAAAGTTCAAGAACTCAAGACTTAGTTGAAGACTGTGTTCAGTATGTTGAGTTGAAGCGTAAAATTTAAAGCTGCTGAAATGATTGATAGTTTGATGGTTCATATGTTCTATCTTATAAGGTTTGATTGACATAGATTGACCGTAAATCATAATTGGATCATTTCATACTTTCGATCCGTCATTTTGGTCATTTTATAAGTGTAAAATTTTATTCTTTCGACTAGCCCTAGCACTGGCTCGACTAGTCTTAGTATTTTCTCGACCAGTTTAGGATTTTTTATGAATTTTTAAAATTTTTCTGTTGGTTTACAACCAGTCTTGGAAACTGTTCGACCAGTCATGTGAATAGTGCTCGACTTATTTTTCAGTAAGTAATCTGGACTCACACGACTAGTCATGTGGTGTCCACGACTAGTCATGTGGTGTCCACGACCAGTCAAGAAGGCCACTCGACTAGTCATGTAACGGAAAAATCTTATCGTGACAGAATTTTTGAAAATCTGTTTGGATAAGTCCAGTCGTATCTAACCAAAGGCTAGTCGTACGAACCGATTTTTCACTTATAAATAGTACTCGAATTTCAGAGTTTTCTATTCAATTCTTATTATTCTTAAGCAATCACTCTAAGATTATTTTGAGTACATTCTAAGCTATTTTGTGCATATTTAAGATTCTTTATAGTAGCACTTGTAATTTGATTTTGAATCTCTATTCCATTCTTATATTGAAAGGGATATTTGATTTACTATTTCTTGAGATCAAAATCAATACAAAGTCCTTGCTGATTTAATTAAAAATCATCTAGACTTAGAACCTCATACTCTTGTAAGACTGAACGTTGAATATCTACGTCGTCATTAAGTTGGTTCTACCGGGCTACTTCAGAATCATCATACATATAAGTATTTTACTTTTTTCTGTAATTCAAATCTATTTGTTTGGTTTGTGAGTTGTTCCAGAAAATATCTATTTGTAGTTTGTCTGAGGTGATCCAAAAAACTCAGAGCGTGGGGTTTTTAAATTGTGTAAGCCCACTTGAAAGACACAATTGTGAGAGTTTTAGGTAAACCTTGAAAAACTTATTTTGATTAGTGAACGCTAATATCCCGAGGGATTAGATATTAAGAGTGGAGTAGTTGTGTGGCTGTTGATTAACAGTTGGTGTACACACAAGCGAACCACTATAATTCTCTGTGTTTGGTGGATGTGTGATTTATTTCTTTATCTTTTATGGTTAAAGATTGTGTAATATATTTGTGGATGTGAATGTTGTAATCTTTATATTTCAGCATTGTATGGTGAATATTGTAAAAGATTAGTTTCTATTTCTTTCATATCCTCTTGAGTTTGAGTTTTTGATACTTACCCACGTTCTAGTAAGGTTGTCCTGCCATAAGCCATTGGTTTTTGGTGTTAGGTTGTCCTTAAAAGTAAGTTTGTATCAACCTCTCAATACTTATTTTTTGAGGTTGTTATTTTCTTTTGTTATTTGCATTTATTTTACTATCTATTGTTTATATTCTGCTTATCAATTTTTTATTTGGCAGTCCTATTCACCCTCCCCCCCCCTCTTTAGGACATATAGCTCGGCCTTTTCAAATCTTTCGACTCTCTCTTACTTCAAATCTTTATAACGATTTCATCTTGTTCGATCTTCGAATTAGATGTACAGTGACGGTTCGGGTCTTCGTAAATCGAGTGCGCCAGTGTGATGAGACAACAATCGAAGGTATCCTAAAGATTGATTGTCTAGTATTCCTATTACAATATGGACATCGTCCAAAGGAGGAAAAATTAATTTCAAACGAGTGACTTTCGTTGCACCCCGGATCATATAAGTTTTTTAAATTCCTCTTTATTCAAATTTATAATTTTTTTTTTTTTTTTTTTGATTTTGAATTTTCATAGTTACATATTTATGGATTCAAAAATTCCTCCAAATCAGAGAGAGAGAGAGAGAGAGAGAGAGAGAGAGAGAGAGAGAGAGAGAGAGAGAGAGAGAGAGAGAGAGAGGTCGATTTGCATCGACTCACTGTTGAGTTTCATTGAAGCTTTCAATCTTCCTCATTTTTGAGCTCATACCTAAAATAATCTTTTAAAATGGATAGACAACATAAAACACATACATCATGGTGAGCCGTTGGGAGCCTTTGATAAGACCATCCCTCTCTAGTTAGGTTCCCATGCGGTTAGTACCCAATCAGCCCCTATCCATATGGCACGACCTGACCCAAGCATGGCACGACCTGACCCAAGCTCTGTGGAGCCAACCGTGAAGTATGTGTTTTACCAATACTGTCCGTGCATTTTTTTCATTTTTTTCAACTCATTTGAGGGCATGAGCCCTAAAATAAAATGATGCAGCTCCAGAGCTCAACTGGACCACACCAAGAAAACAGTGGGGTTGAATGCCCACCGTTGAAAACTTTCCAAGGGCCCAGAAGTTTTAGATTAATTAAGCTGATATTTGTGTTTTCTTTCATCTAGGTCTTTGTAATCTTATGAATAGGCTGCATGGCAAATAAAACATCAAGATATCACCCAAGAAGTATTTAATCGTGGGCGTTCAATCCCATTTTTTGGGGTGTGGTTCAGATGAGCTTGGATCTAAAAAATGGATGGACCGCATGAATAGAAAACGTACACACAGTGGGATCCACATAGCTTCGTGCCACAGGATATCCTGGTGGTGGTGGGTGCTGTAGGCATCCCGCTTCCCTCTAACACCTGCCTAAAGAAACGTTACTTGCATTGTACGTACCAATCAATCTGACTTTTCGGGACATCTTAGCCATACATGACGTGGTCCTGGCAGTGAAGATGACCATGTAAAAAATTCAGGTATGTCCACTCGTCAAGAAGGCCTATGCTGTAGGCAGAATGTGAACCACTAGCTTAATTATTATTATTATTACTAGTCCGTTCTTTTTTAACAGGGGTGCCGCATCCGTGGCTGACGTAGAGCGGGTCGCAAACACTTCCATTGCAAAGATGGCAAGAGAAGGCCAGATCGAAGGTAGAAATGATCTAAACCACCGAGACTCTAAAACAGTCATACCTCATAAATCAAGATAAGTTTTTTAGCTCAATTGAAGGACTATTAGGTGCAACCAAAGTGATGTTGGTGTGACCAAAATGTGGTTCAGCATAACCAAAAGGAGAGAGAGTTCAATGCGGTTTATGGAGAAATTCAATTCCAACCAAAGGAACATTTGGCTTGATTTGGTGACACAGAAGGGACTCGTCGGTGTAATCGAAGTGTAATAAAAGTGCATAAATTTGAAGTCGGTGTGGAATTTTCTTATTTAAAGAGGTAATTTAGGTATTTCAAAACACGTATTAGGGTTTGGAAGAGAGAAAAAGGTGGTTGAGCTTGTAAGACCCGTACCTTAAACCGTACCATTCCATAGATGTCTGTGGTCCTCCCAATCGAATTCTGACAACCCACAACTTGTAATCGGCGTTTGTGCGCAACCCTAAGTTGCATATTGTATATCTATGTCAATTCGACTCGAAACTTGTATCCTAGTGACCGCGCTGTCGCCGCGTCTTGCGCATCGATGTGACACCCTTGCTAGGAGTTGTGGGCCCGTGTTTATTTCGAGAAAAATGCTTCGCAAAAAAATTAGTAATCAAATCAATCCCATCAATCATATCACTAGTCAAAGTATAACACCCATCCCTAAGTATAATCAACTTCATAAAAGTCAACTCTCTCCCTTACAACTAAGTACACCCATCACTCACCCATCACTCTCTCTCTTACAACCTCTCTCTCTCTCTCTCTCTCATCTCTCTCCCCCTCATTCTCCAAGCAACCCACGTCCAAGCTTCCATGAGAGAAGCTAGTGTGGCTCACCTTCCTACCTCCCATCTCCACCATCCAAAGATCTTCTCGACCGTTGAAATTGTTTGCTTGGAGCTCTAGAGGCTATAGGTGGAAGATGAGATTAAAGGTTGGTATTTTAGAGTAGATCTTGACCTTTGATGTTTGGGACAAGTGGGACCCATTTCATGTATGTGTTGTGATCATATGAAGAGCCCATAGTGGCAGGGTCCCTCCACCATTCGATCTCTCTCTTTATCTCTCTCTCTCTCTCTCTCTCTCTCTCTCTCTCTCTCTTTCTTTCTTTTTTCTTTTTTTTTGATGGCCCACCTGGATGGATGTAGCTGTTGGGCCACATGTATGTTGACCCCACCTTGATGGATGTCTGGGATCCACCGTCCAATAGTGGATTGTCTAGCAGCCTCAGTTGCTGGACTGTGTGAAAGGAAAACACAAATATTAGCTTCATTCCTAAACGGGTGGACCACATTGACGTGGCACCACCCCGATGTATGTGTTTTATGATACCGTCTATCTGTTGGGCTGCTGGGTAGCAGCCCAGTAGCATATAGCTGCTGCAGGGACGTCAGCCAGTTCTGTGAAAACCACACGTAATGTATGTTTTGGATCCACACCGTCTACGTGTGGGAACACCATGATGTGAGTTTTGATCCACACCGTCCACCGTGTGGACCCACCTCTATGTACGTGTGCATCTGGACCGTCCATAGTCTGGACGCTAGACTCCAGCATATACTAATAATAAAATTATTATTATTATTATTATTATTATATTATATTATAATATATGGTGGGCCCCACGTGGGACCCACCTACATTAGACGTAAATTGGCTGGCTATATTGATGTTATCAGGGCCTGTGGGCCCTGTCATGAGGTATGTGCTTTATCTATGCCGTCCATATCATGAGCCTCACTTGTTGGGCACGTGTGGTGCATCCACACCATCCCAACTGAGGCATATACAAATCTTTGGTGGGCCACACAGGTGGGACCCACACTGTCCACTCATGAACGGTGCTGTGTGGGACCTGCCTTGATGTATGGACCCTATTAGCACCGTGCCATCTTAGGACATGTATTTTATCTCGGTCGTCCATCACATGGGCCCTCCCTTGATGAATGTATTACATCCAAACCGTCCACCCCATTTGGTGAGCTCGTCCTAAGGCTTGAGACAAAAAAATGAGGTGGATCTATCAGGTGGACCACACTGCAGAAAACAGTGGAGAGAGAAATGCCTACCATTGAGACCATTTGAGGTCACAAAAGTTTTGGATCAATATGAAATTTGCTTTTCCTCTTAATCCAGGTCTTTGTGACCTTATGAATAGACTGGATGGAAAATAGCGTTATCGTGGGCCCTACCCTCAGGGCACGTGTGGTCCACCTTGTATGTATGTATTATATATCTAGGTCATCCATCCCTGGACGTGGACCTTACTGATGTATATGTTTCATAAGCCCACCTGTTATATATATTTGCGGCCTACTTCATGCGTATATATGCCCACATAATGCAGCCCGTGGATGCGGTCCACTTGATGTAATGAGACTCATTTGTTGCGTATGTGGGGCCCACCTTGATGTATATTAGGCCAATGTGATGGGGCCCACCTATTACGTATTTGAAGCCCATGGGTCGTAGCCCATTGTGATGTATTTCCAGTCCACATGGTGAGGCCCGATGTGATGCATTTGAAGCCCATGAGATATGACCCATTGTGATGTATTTTTGGCCCATTTGATAAGGCTCATTGAGATGTATTTTCGGCCCATATGTCGTGGCCCATTGTGATATATTTTTATCCCACATAATGAGGCCCATTGTGATGTATTTTTGACCCATTTGGTAAGGCCCAATGAGTTGTACTTTTGGCCCCCATGTTGTGGCTCATTGTGATTTATTTTTGGCCCATATGCCGTGACCCATTACTATATATTTTCGACCCATACGATTACGCGCATTGTGATGTGATGAGGCCTATCGCGATGTATATTAGGTCTTTGTATGAGGGCATGGGCCCAATATATGTTTGACTCTATATAGGCCATTCTTTAGGAGCAATGATGGTTAGATGTCCACATTGATGGGTGATGATGGTTAAATGTCCATATTATGACCTTCCCTTAGGCCCTTTGTTAGGCCAATTACTGATTCCAATTATCAAGGGCGATTCTGATTGTTGAGGCCAATTGTCGTGGCCGATTTCGATTGTCGAGGCTGATAATCGATTCCCATTATTGAGGCTATTGTCGAGGCCGATTCCGATTGTCAAGGCTGATTTTGATTATCGAGGCCGATTTCAATTGTTGAAGTCGATTGTCGAGGCTGATTCTGAGTGTCAAGGCCGATTCTGAGTGTTGAGGTTGATTGTCGAGGCCGATTCCGATTATCGAGGTTGATTGTCGAGGCTGATTTCAATTATCGAGGCCGATTACTGATTCTAATTTTTGAGACAGATTTCGATTATCGAGGTCAATTCCAATTGTCAAGGCTAATTCTGATTGTCTAGGCCGATTCCGATTATCGATTCAATTATCGAGGCTAATTTTGATTGTCGAGGCCGATTACCAATTCCAATTATCGAGGCCAATTGTTGAAGCCAATTCTGATTGTCGAGGCTAATTCTTTTTATCTAGGCTGATTCTGATTATTGAGGCTGATTATCGATTTTGATTATCTAGGCTAATTCCTATTATTGAGGCAGATTGCAATTGTGCAAGCCGATTGTGATTATTGAGGTCGATTCTACTTATCGATGCCCATTCCGATTATCGAGGCTGATTCCGATTATTGAGGCTGATTCTGATTATCGAGGCTGATTCTGATTGTCGAGGTCAATTCTGATTGCCGAGACCGATTGTCAAGGCTGATTATCAGGTCAATTTCGATGTCGATTGTCGATACCGATTATGAGTACATGAAAACATAGCATCATGTACTTGCCCATACGCATCATCTGTATGTTTATTATGAGATGTGGTTGACCATTGCTTATATCATTGGACAAGTTGTTATGAGACTCCCTGATAGGCAGCGATTGTCTCACATGAGCACGTGGTATATACAGCATTGATGCATGACTTGATTGTATGACTCATGTATCTTGCATTGTGTGTTGTGATTACTGTACGTCCTAACGACATGAGGGACATAGCCTCTATAGGCATGTCGTGGATGGCTAGATGGGACATTGAAAATATTTAGTTCGAGCATCTGGGCACTTTGGATGTCCGTGGGTGAAAGTCTCTAAATCTCTGTAGCCATGAGACGCCCCAACATCTATACCAAGTGGATTCATGCGCGCCGGAGTGTCGAATACCAGTAGACCATGTCTCCCACTGTGTCGTGGTTGGTTAGGAGGGGGTGTGGCCTTATTCGCCCGAGTGAGGGGGCTGTAAGCTAGGCTGAGTTTGACCAGTTCCCAAATGGGTCCACTATTGATGAGCCGAGTAGGCATTGGTATACTACTGGAAGGCTGGTAGTGAGGTCTTTTTCACTTGCTGGGCTGCGCGGCCGATCGGCGAGGTAGCCATCTTGGAGTATACTAGACCTCACTGATGATCCTAGAGGTGTACAGTACTGATATGTCGACTTATTGACCAGGAGTTGTATACTCAGCATTTTAATCATTCGTTCATTCATTTACTATCCACTCGAGCTGGTGGTGGACTACTAATTGTTATGTATACATTCGCAATGACCAGGATTTCAGTTGGGGCGTGTGACTAACTTGAGATCAGGAGTCTACTACATTGAGTTTAGCTATTCAAATTTAAGTATGTGACTGGCCTGGATAGAAGTCCCTTGTGATGGACCCCATAGCCTACGATACTACGTACTATCATCCCGACTTTACTCCAGCTTGGTCATTTCATTCGTACCACATATTGCATTACATCCGCAGCATTTAGCGTTTTGGGTAGCCATGTTTCTGCATTAATATAGCCATTAGTATATTTTCGCTCATTGTGATATCGTATGATTCATGATCTTGTTAGTATTTTCTCTTACTCTGATATCGTATGATTCATCTTATTAGTATTTCCGCTTACTCTGATATCGTATAATTCATGATCTTGTCAGTATTTTTGGTTATTTCGATTTTGTATGATTTATGACGTTGTATTGCATACTTGGCACTTACCTTTTTCACACACTTTCACCACCCTCTAAGCTTTCTATAAGCTTATGCATGATAGATGCATGCAGGTGACGTTAGGTTGCAGTAGTGTTGAGCTTGGAGCGTGCAACAAACTTTTGGAGCTTTGATTTTTGACATATGTATTTCCCTTTCAACACTGTATTCAATATTTTTATTAGTGGATATATGATGATAATGTTGCCTTTGTGAATTGGGTAAACTTATGATTACGCTTCTTACGAGATAAATGTGCGTTGAAAAATCCTCCTTGTAGGATCGGAATCTGGCATATGCGTGCTGGGAGCCGAGAATGGGGTACTACGGAGGCTATCGGCACCGAATTAGGGGATCGAGAATTTTGTGAGATTGATTTCCAAGTTTGAGGCATGATAGAAGTTGGTATCAGAGCAGAACATGGGAATACTTGAGGATAACATCATATATCTGCTGATAGCTACCCTATACTATATGATTGTTGAGAACTTAGAATGATTAGGTCTCGAGATCGAATAACTTAACGATCTGCTGTTATAGACCCTTAACGTGCGTGCCTTTGAGAGTTCTCCAGGTTGATTGGCGCTTTTGTTCTTCCCTATAGGACATGCCACCCAGGAGAGCGAGTCGAGCGACTTTCGCTCCACCACCAGAGACCCCTGCTCCCCAGCCTGAGGATGATGCTCCTCTACCCGGGGCTGGTGCGAATTCGACTGTACCTGTGAGTGCCTCCCAGTTACAGTAGATATTGCAGGCTGTGACGACTGCCCTTCAGTGGCAGGGTAGGCACCTTGTTATTTCGCCAGCCCATGCAGAGGAGGAGTGCGTGATGACCCTTCTTTGAGAGTTCCGACGGTTCAATCCCCAGCGTTTCCAAGGTGAGCCAGACCTTACAGTAGCAGAGAGATGACGCTCCAAGGTGGAGAAGATTTTTGATTCAATAGGATGTATAAGTCATTAGCAGGTTCGGTTAGCCGTATTTCTTCTCTATGGTGAGGCTGAGCACTGATGGACCTCCATTACCCATGTTGCAGAGCCTGATTTCGTTTGGACAAGGGAGGATTTCATAGACATTTATTGCCAGCGAGCGTTAGAGTTTGAGACCTTGGTATAGGGAGATTTTTCTATAGCATAATATGCGGCTCATTTCGTGGTGTTATCGAGGTTTGCGCTGTATTTGGTTGATGATGAGGAGCGAAAGGCCCGTCGTTTTGAGAACGACTTACATTTTGGCCTCATGAGCCGTGTTGTCAGACACATGCTCCCGACCTTTGAGCAGGTAGTTCAGAGGGCCCAGATTTACGAGGCAGAATGGAACGATTCACAAAGGGTTCGTGACCACAGAGGAGACCGGAAGAGGAAGACCCCCTCTGGTAGTTCCTAGCAGCAGCAACGTCGACAGCCGCAGAGGCACAAGAACCATCCATCCTTTTGAGTGTCAGCAACACCTTCAGAACCACCAAAGACACTGTTCACGGGCGTTTGCTTTAGATGTGGTGAGACAGGGCATCGTAAGCGTAAGTGCCCCCATTTTTAGTAGCAATGACCTCTTTGGGGGAGAGGGGGAGAGGGGGACATATACCTCCCTAGTAGGCCTAGGGCAGGTTTTATGCAGCTCAGTAGGACCCTCAGTCGTCAGGAGGAGTCGCTGACGATTCGTGATACCACGCATTAGGACCGTCTTGTTAGATTAGTCATCGGTGAGATGGTGAGGCTGCAAGGTATCCTAGTTTCGATTATTTCTGATCCAGGATCTGAGGTTCAGTAAGGGTCACCATAGTGTTGATGAGGAGTCTTATGAGCGCAAGGTGAGATTAGAGAGTGTTGTCTCCATCCTTATGTAAATTAATTGTGCCTTGACATATATATGATGATACTTCCTCTTCCCTTGTCTGTTCTATAAATTTCAAAAATGAATTTTTTATTAGGAGGGGAGAGATGTAAGACTCGTACCCTAAACCATACCGTTCAATAGACTTTCGCGGTCCTCCCGTTCGAATTCTGGTAACTTGTGACTTGTAATTAGTGTTTTTGCGCAATCTTAAGTTGTATCCTTTATATCTATGTCGACTCGACTCGAAACTTGTACCTTAGTGACCGCGTCGTCGCCGCGGTTCCAACATTGCATCTTACGCGCCGATGCGACACCCTAGCCAAGAGTTGTGGGCCGACATTTATTTTAAGAAAATTACTGTGCAAGAGAATCTCTAATCAAATCAATCTCATCAATCACATCACTAGTCAAAGTACAACACCCATCCCCAAGTACAATAACCTTCCCCAAAGTCAACTCTCTCTCTCTTACAACCAAGTACACCCATCACTCATACTCATTACTCACGCATCTCTCTCCCTCTTACAACCTCTCTCTCTCATCCCTCCCTACCTAATTCTCTAAGCAACCCACATCCTTGCTTCCATGAGAGAAGCTAGTGTGGCCCACATTACCACCTCCTATCTCCACCATCCAAAGATCATCTCGACCCTTAAAATCGTTCCCTTGGAGCTCTAGAGGCTGCAGGCGGAAGAATGAAGAGGATATCAAAGGTGGGTATTCTAGAGTGAATCTTAACCTTTGATGTTTGGGATAAGTGGGACCCATTTCATGTATATGTTGTGATCATATGAGGGGCCCATAGTGGCAGGGTCCCTCCACCATCTGATGTTTCTCTTTATCTCTCTCTCTCTCTCTCTCTCTCTCTCTCTTTTCTTATTTTGATGGCCCACCTGGATAGATGTAGATGTTGGGCCACATGTATGTGGATCCCACCTTGATGTACGTATGGGATCCACCGTCTAGTAGCTTCAGCTGTTGGACTGTGTGAAAGGAAAACACAAATATCAACTTGATTCCTAAACAGGTGGGCCACACTGATGTGGCACCACCCTGATGTATGTGTTTCATCATACCATACATCTGTTGGGCTGCTGGGTAGCAGCCCAGCAGCATATAGCTGCTGCAAGGATGTCAGCCATTTTTGTAAAACCCACACGTGATGTATGTTTTGGATCCACACCGTCCATGTGTGGGATCACCATGATGTGGGCTTTGATCCACATCGTACAATGTGTGGACCCACCTCTATGTATGTGTACATCCAGACCATCCGTAGTCTGGATGCTGGACTCCAGCATATAATAATGATAATAACAATAATAGTATATATTATATTATAATATATGGTGGGCCCCACATGGGACCCACCTACATTAGAAGTAGATTGGCTGACTGTATTGTAGTCAGTAGGGCCTGTGGGCCCTGTCATGAGGTATGTGTTTTATCTATGTCGTCTAGATCATGGGCCCCACCTGTTGGGTACGTGTGGTGCATCCACACCATCCCAACTGAGGCAGATACAAATCTTTGGTGGGCCACACAAGTGGGATCCACCTTGATGTATATATCTGTATCCACACTGTCCACCCATGGATGGTGCTGTGTGGGACCTGCCATGATGTATGGGCCCTATCAACACCGTGCCATCTTGGGACAGGTATTTTATCTCGTCCGTCCATCACATGGGCCCTTCCCTGATGAATATATTATATCCAAATTGTCTAACCCATTTGGTGAGCTTGTCCTAAGGCCTGAGACAAAAAAAAATAAAAATGAGGTAGATCTATTAGGTGGACCACATTGCAGAAAACAGTGGAGAGAGGAATGCCTACCATTGAAAGCATTTGAGATCACAGAAGTTTTGGATCAATATGAAATTTGCTTTTCCTCTTAATCCAGGTCTTTGTGACCTTATGAACAGACTGGATGGAAAATAATGTTATGGTGGGCCCTACCTTGAGGGCACGTATGTTCCACTTTGTATGTATGTATTGTATATCTAGGCCGTCCATCCCTGTACATGGACCCTGCTGACGTATATGTTTCATAGGCCCACCTACTATATATATTTGAGGCCTACTTGATGCGTACATATGCCCACGTATTGCAACTCGTGGATACCGCCCACTTGATGTAATGAGGCCCATTTGCTGCATATGAGGGGCCCACCTGTGATGTACATTAGGCCCATGTGATGGGGCCCACCTGTTGCGTATTTGAAGCCCATGGGTTGTGGTCCATTATGATGTATTTCCAGCCCAAATGGTGAGGCCCGATGTGATGTATTTGAAGCCCATGAGATATGGCCCATTGTGGGATATTTTTAGCTCATTTGGTAAGGCGCATTAAGATGTATTTTCAGCCCATATGTCGTGGCCCATTGTGATATATTTTCGGCCCATATGATGAGGCCCATTGTGATGTATTTTTAGCCCATTTGGTAAGGCCCAATTGATGTACTTTCGGTTCTCATGTTATGGCCCATTGTGATATATTTCGGCCCATATGCCGTGGCCCATTGTGATATATTTCCAGTCCATACGATTAGAGCCATTGTGATGTGATGGGGCAAAGTCTTTGATTTGTTTATTTTTGAATTTGTTGTGCATTATAGGCACAATAAATGCTTTGGTTTAAAAATTGCTTAGCCTGAATTAGAGAAGGATTCAATCTGTATAATTGAATGATCTATTGACACCTAAGGGTACGTTAGATGCTTTTGATTTCCTGTAATTGAGATTTGACTGGTTTATAAGAGAATCATTCAATTGAAATTATATCTTATTGTGTTGATGATTGATTTAATTGAATTATCTGCTGATTGGATTAAATATGAGTTCGATTCCAATTGAGTTATAAGCATTAAATCAATAAATGAGATATTGTGATTACTATAAGTGGATTCCTTTATCTTTAGTATTTTATTTTCATTGTTTTAAAACTTTTTTGTACACCATTGGATTAAAAACTTAGACAAATAGAAAAAAAAAATCAAGCAAGAAACAAATAGTTCATAACTTTGTAAAGAAGAGAATCATGTGGCAAAGGATTCTAAAATGTTGGTCAGGGTTCCTCAAAACACTACATTGCATTGGCTGACAGAGTTATGGTCATTGAACAGTTTGTAGTGGTCCATGCATTGGACTTCTGTTGCAAGACTCATATTCTTTCATTGTATATATATTTTAAATCTTCGGGAGGGATTAGTCTGAATAATCCACTGTTTTTTTTCAGCTTGTTTTGTTTACTAAAATGATCCTCTGCATTTTTTAAAGCAAGTGAAGGCGATGTATATTAGGCCTTTGTGTGAGGCCATGGGCCCACTATATGTTTGGCTCTATGTGGGTCATTCCTTGGGAGCAATGATGGTTAGATGTTTAAATTGATGGGTGATGATGGTTAAATGTCCACTGTGACCTTCCCTTAGGCCATTTGTTAGGCTGATTACCGATTCCAATTATCAAGGCCGATTTTAATTGTCGAGGCTGACTGTCGAGATCGATTCCAATTGTTGAGGCCGATTCTAATTATCGAGGCCAATTTCGATTATCGAGGCTGATTACTGATTTCAATTATCGTGGCTGATTCTGATTGTCGAGGCTGATTCCAATTATCAAGGCTGATTCCAATTATCAAGACCGATTCTGATTGTGGATTCTGATTGTCGAGGGTGATTCCGATTGTCGAGATCGATTACCGATTCCAATTTTCAAGGCCGATTTTGATTGTCGAGGCTGATTCTGATTATCGAGGCCGATTCTGATTGTCGAGGCCAATTCCAATTGTCGAGGCTGATTCTGATTATCGAGACTGATTCTGATTATTGAGGCTGATTCCGATTGTCAAGGTTGATTCCGATTATCGAGGCTAATTTTGATTGCTGAGACCGATTGTGAAGGACAATTATCAGGCCAATTGTCAGTACCGATTATGAGTATGTGATAGCATAGCTGAAAAGGCTGAGCTATGAGTCTTAGAGAGGGGGGGGGGGAGGTGAATAGGACTATGCCAAATTAAAAAATTAACAGCGGAATTTAAATAAATATAAATAAAATATAGCAATTAAACAATCCACAATGCAGAAATGTAAAACAACCTCAAATGTATAAGTATTGAGAGGTTGATACAAATGTTGTTCTAAGGACAACCTTACACCAAAAACCAATGGTTTATAGTAAGACAACTTGATTCCTAGAACGGTTTGTGTATCAAAAACTCAAACTGATACAGAGGAATAAAGAAATAAATAGCAAAGGAAATAAGTAAGCTATTACAACATTCTCATACTTGTATAAAAGAAATTACAACATTATCCATAAATGCATAAAAGGAAATTACACCATCCATACAATGAAATAAATAATTAATAACTACATGACCATAATTATAGTGGTTCGCTTATGTGTACATAAACTGTTTAGAAAAACAGCCACACAATTACTCCACTCCTAATATCCTTACACAGTGGATATTAGTGTTCACTATGAAAATAGGTTTTTCAAGGTTCACCTAAAACCCTCACAATTGTGTCTTTCAACTGGACTTACATAATTAAAAAATCCTACACCGTGAGTTTTCTGGATCACCTCAGATAAACCAAAACAGAGATTTTCCTGGCACAATCTCAAAAACCAAAATAGAAATTTACAGAAAAGTAAATAGACTTATCTGGATATTCTTCTTTGATGCAGCCCGGTAAGTAGAAGATCAACATAGAAGTTCAATGTTCACACTTAATTATGAAATGGTTCTAGGTTCTAAATGATTTTTAAATTAAATCAAGTTGGGCTAGCTCTATTTGATTTTGATTTTAAGAAATGAGAATACTTCAATCTCTCTTTTCAATATAATTGGAATGTAGAATACAAAATCAAATACAAAAAGCTAATTAAAATGAATATGAAATGAGCACTAAATAGCTTAATAATATCACTAACTTATCTGTTAAAAAGGTGTATAGATTTTGATTGAATTAGATATCAAACTCTGAAATTTGTACTCTATTATAAGTGTAGAAATCACACCCTCTACTAGTCCTGAAGTCGGCACGACTGGTCGAATGATCAACAAACTTTTAAAAATTCGTGCGTGATAAGATAAGGTTGTTCCATGACTATTCACCCTCGACTCGAGAAGGCCCTTCGACCAGTCGAGTGGCCTCCATGACTGGTCGAGTCCTATTCATGACTGGTCGTGTGAGACTCAATTTAGTTACTGGACTTTGAGTCGAGCCTGCAGGACTAGTTAAGCACTGTTCGCATGACCGGTTAAGCAGTCTCCAGGACTAGTCGAGCCTATAATAAAAATTTTCAAAAATAAGTAACAACATGAGGATTGGTTGAGGATTTCTTGGACTGGTCAAGCTAGTGCTAGGACTGGTTGAACTTAGTCTAATATTAGTCGAAAAATAGACTATGCACTTATAAAATGACCTAATTAAATTATGTATTCAAAATGACCTATCCTATGGTTAATCTAGGGTCATTCATACCTTATACATGATGTATGAACATTGGAACTTCTTTTACTAGTTAATAGTCAATATTTGAAGTTCAAGAAGCTTGAACTTGAGACTTTTGAAGCTAACATTAAAGCTTGAGCTTGAGCTTCAAAGTAAAGAACTTTGTCTTGACTTAGACAAAGCTTTGAAAACTTGAATTATTGAAGCTTGAGAGATTGAATTCACACATGGTGTTGTACTTGAGCATCAACATGTAATCTTACATTTGAAGTTCTTAAAGTAAAGACCTTTAATCTTGTACATGAGATGTAATGTCTTAAATTTGTATAAGCGCTACAAAAGACACAGATTCCAAGAGGTTTTGACACTATAAAATTTGACAATAATAGGAGCTAGAAAATATAGCACTTACAATCTCCCCCTTTGTCAAATTTGTGACAAAACACACTTTATTCAAACTAAGCATAATTGCACAGTAAAGAATCATGCATCAATTATCAAAATAAACTAGTTACAGCCTGGTTAAAGAATCATGCACCATTTATAAACAGGTCAAAAAAAAATCGCATGTACTTCGCATTTACTCCCCCAACAAAACTCCCCCTTACAAAATAATGGATGACTATCCACAATCCACATGCCATATATCACAAGCATGATAAAATTTTTCCCCTTTTTGTCACAATATGACAAAGGAAAGAACCAATAAAAAATAGTGGAAGTAGAAAAATAAGGAAGAAAAAGAAAAGTAACGAGGAATAAATGAACAAGATAGTCAAGATAGTAAATCCATAAACAAACATTGTTCAACCATGATCAACCATGTTTAACCACATAAAATAAAAGAAGTTTAAGTATCATAAACGTTATTACAAACCAGATAAGTAAATTCTAATCAGAACCGGATGAAGGATTAGGTTTATGAAGTCCCTTGTTAAGGCGCCTAAGATACTTGCACATATATTTGAATTGTAAATTATGGGACACATTCATGTTTTCTACCTTCTCCTCAAGTGAGCACATCCGTGCATCAAAGTCAGATGGATGATAATCAAGATCATCTGCTGAATCAGATTCGATCTCATAAAAAATATCATCCTTATTGATGTCATCTCCAGGTAAATCACCTTCTTCTTCATATGCGACATCAGTTCCACCAGCATCCACATTGACTTGACCAGGGGCCAACCTCAAATTCATCGTATTAATATTGGAGTTGTTGAATGGCAGGTGATATATGGGAGCTTCTCCTACAGGCATAACCACTAAACTACGTGTGGCTAATACAGTCATAAGATACAAAAAGGGAATGTCACTGTCCTGGATGGAGACGGAACCGAATGATGCAATGACAAATCAAGGAAGGAAGACATACAGATGTACCAGAGATGATGAAATGAATAATATGAACCATGAATGTAGTGAGTTCAGTTTTGTTACCAGAACAAGGATAAACAGTTGAAATGAATATCTTGTGAATGATTCTGTATCTGGGTAACAAATACTTTGAGGCAAGCACATTTCCAGCAGTATTCCATTCCGCATCTATATTGCATAACTCTCTAGTAAGCATTCGCTTCTCAGTTTCAGATGGTTTGGTTATTAGAGCGCTAATGGGAATACCGTCATCATTGACAGGTAAATCCATTAATCTAGAGATAATATGTCGATCCACATCAACTGGACCTACTCTAGTTGAGATAGTGAATGTCAGATTTTCAGTAGAAAAATCAGTAATACAAGCATACATAGCTTGCGCAATGGAGCGGTATGTCGGCCCACACCAATGCAGTATATTATCCCATCCTATAGACTGAAGGAGAGGAAGGATATCAAATGGAGCTAAATGATCAACATTAATAGGTCGTTCAACCATAACATTGCACAACCTAATATCCTGTTCATAAGAGGGATCATCTTCTGGTGACCGAAGGTGGCACACTATTATAGGAGTCGACTGAGAAGTAAAAGGACCATGAGATCCTTTCTTCTTGTTCCTACCTTCCATTTGCACCAAAGATTTCAATAGACAAAGAAATTTCAAAAGAAGTAAAGTGTAAGGATCAGATTTCTAAGAGATTATATTTTGGAGTAGAAAATCCCAAAAACAACTATGAATTAAGAAATAAATCACATCAAAGATGAAAAGGGAGTGCAAGGAAAATGAAAACAAAGCACTAACCTTGAAGGCATAGATGATGGGTTTGACCGGTCGACCTAGGAGCCGTTGGAGAAGACACCCAAAATTAGAAAAAAGTGATTTTTCTCCCAAATAAATCATCAAACTTGCGCTTCACGGCTGGTCGAGTACTGCTCGACCGGTTGTGCCACGACTGGTCGTGTACAACCCAAAATATGTAATTTTCATAAAATTTAAAATTTTAAACATTTAAAATCACAAATATATACATTATGATACAAAAATGCATGAATAATCAATGAGAATTGCACATACCAAGATCAAATTTCAATTTAGAAAACTTGCTTTTATCGAGCAGTTTTGTAAACATGTCAGCAAGTTGAGTATCGGTCGAAATATATTCCAAAGAAATTGTCTTTTCTTCCACTAATTCACGAATGTAATGATATCTAATGTTAATGTGCTTAGTTCGTGAATGCTGGATTGGATTTCTAGATATATTAATTGCACTGGAATTATCATAATATAAAACCATAGTATCTTGTGCAATTCTGTAATCGCTTAACATTCTTCTCATCCACACAAGTTGAGTACATGCATTACCTGCTACAATGTATTTAGCCTTAGCAGTTGAGAGTGATACCGAACTTTATTTCTTACTTTGCCAAGAGACTAAATAGTTCCCTACATAGAAACAACCAGCACTAGTTGATTTTCGATCATCAATGTTACCAGCCCAATCAGCATCCGTATAACCAGCTAATTGTACACTAGTATCATGTGGATACCAGAGACTAAGATTAGCTGAATTAGCGACATATCACATAATCCTCTTAACAACAGTTAAATGTGACTCTTTAGGGTCAGATTGATATCTAACGCAAATTCCTATGCTAAATGTAATATTAGGTATACTTGCAGTTAAATAAAGCAAACTTCTAATTATACTGTGATATAGTTTATGATCCATACTCTTACCTGTAGAATCCTTTGAGAGATTTAACGTAGTACTCATAGAAGTATCAAAAATTTTCCCACTCTCAAATCTAAACTTTTTAACTAAGTTCAGAGCATATTTGGTTTGAGATATAAAGAAACCATCAAGATGCTGTTTAACTTGTGACCCTAGAAAATAATTCAATTCCCCAACCATGCTCATTTTGAATTTAAATTTTATAAGGTCTGCTAACTCAATAGTCATGTTAGTACAAGTAGATCCATAAATAATATCATCAACTGTAAGACCCGTATCTTGGTCCGTACCTTCCGTAGGCTTCCGCGGTCTTACCGGTCGAATTTCGGCAACCTTCGACCCTTAACCGATATTGACGCGTGACCCTGATTCATATGCCGACAATCCCAGTCGACTCAACCCGAGACCAATACCATAGCGACCGTGCCGTCGTTGCGGTTCCGATGCCGCGACTCGCACGCCGAGGCGATACCCTGGTCAAGAGATGTGGGCCAACGTTCGGTGCGAGAAAATGCCGCGCTTTGCGAAACCCAAGGGAATCTCTACGATGTGTCACATCAATCACATCAATCCCATCAATCAATCAATCCATCAAGCCATCACATGTCAAGTACACATCACTTTCACCCCTTTTCCCAAGCAACCACAAAAGTCTTCATCTCCCATACCTCTCTTACAAAAAAGGCCACAAAAGTCTTCATCTCCCATACCTCTCTTACACAAAAGGCCACAAAAGTCAATACTTTCTTACACAAGTATTGTTCATCCATCCATCCATCTCTCTCTACATCACTCTCTCTCTTTCTCATTTTCTCATCTCAATCCCAAGCAACAAAGAGCCCCTACGTATGGAATTTTCCATGAATCTCCTAAGCTCCAAGTGGCCCACCTCTTCACCCCATCATCTCCCATCTCAACCCTCCATTCCTCATCTCATCCAATAGGATTGAAGCTAAGGTGCCAAGGAACCCCTAGGAGCAAGAAGATCGGACGGTGGGTGCTAGATCATTCTAGTTTTTTTTTATTTTTTTTTGGTGGACCAAGTGAGGCCCACCGATCAATGGTGTGGATCTCGCTTGGGACCTTAAGATAAGGCCGATGGCCTACTTAGATCATCATGATCATTCCATGATGGGGCCATTCTCCATGGACCCCATCATGATGTTTATTTTCTTTAGAAAGGTCATCTAGACCATCCATATTGGTGGGGAAAGGATTCCCACCGTTGATCTTCAGTTTTGATGGTCACATGTGCAAAATGACCCACTTGATGTATGATTTCATGTAAGGGAGGGCCCATAATGTCGGGGTCCCTCCATCACAAGCCGTGTCCCACTCTTCATGTCTCTCTCCCTCTCTCTTTTATTTCTTTTATTTTATTTTATTTTATTTTATTTTTAGGCAATAGGATTGTGTGGCCCACTTGAATGGATCCTACCTTGAGATTTATTTTATTCAAATTTTTATTCAAGTGGGGCCTACCATGTACATTGTACCCACTTCACCCATCTGTGGTGGCTCACTTCATCAGGGCCCACCACATACGTGCATTTTTTTAAAACCAAAACCGTCCAGCGTCTGGGACGCTGGACGTTTCAAATGAAAGAAGAAAAAGGAAAGAAGAAAAGAAGGTGGACTTTGGTGGTCCTCTTGCTTAGGCCCCACCGTGATGTACTTAGACAATCCAAGCCGTCTACCCTCTTACTTACAGTATTTTAACCGTTGGGTAGAAGTTTGAGACAGATTGGAAGACCTGGTGGGCCATAGCATCAAAGAATGTACCACTACCATTCAAGGATCCATTTTCTTCTTTTATTCACTTTCTATCATCAAAAAAATTTGAACTCTGGACTCATTTCGACTGTTGCGGGTCACTGAACGCAATGGCCGGAGCGAATTTTGGCGCAGCGGGCCCCACGTGCGAAAAACCTCAAAAAGACTGGATTTTTTCCAATTTTTACAAAGGGCCATGCCCCCTCCTTGACAAAGTGCAGGTGCTGCACGCTGCTGCGTGTAGCGTCAGCCGGCGGGCGGGCGGGCGGTGTCCAGCAAGGGACCCACGGCTCCGGCCGTGGGCCCCACCTTGACGTTTGTATGCCATCTAAGCCATCCATGAGGTGGGTCCCATCCTCAGGTGGGCCCCCTCCAAATTTTAGCCCGATCAAAAACTCAGGTGGCGCACACCACGTGAAACAGTATGGACTGGATTCTACCATTGAAAAGTTTTTGGGGCCCACAGAAGTATTGGATCAAGCTGAAATTTATGTTTTCCCTTCATGCAGGTCCGACTGACCTAATGAACGGGTTGGATGACATCTGGGAAGTGCTGTGGGCCCCACGTGGGACCCATAATGATGTATGTATTAAGTCCACCGTCCATCTACCCACCACGGTGGCGCCCCACCTTCTGTTTGTGTGACCTCCACCGTCCAGCGGACGGTGGGGCCCTTGTGATGTATGTGCTCTATCCGCACTGTCCACTGGACAGTGGGACCCGCCATGATGAAATCAGACCGTCCATTCACTTGATAAGATCATTTTAGGCCTATGGGTTAGGCCCATTTGGATTGTAAAAGGCCTATGGGTTAGGCCCACTTGAATTACAAAAGGCCTATGGGCTAGGCCCATTTGATTTATGAAATGCTTATGGGCTAGGCCGATTTGATTCATTTAAGGCCTAAGAACGTTGGCCCACTTGATATGTAAAGCCAATGGGCTTAGACTCATTTGATTTATTTAAGGCCTATGGGTTTAGGCCCAATTGATATGTTCTAAGGCCATGAGACTAGGCCACTTGATATATTGTAAGGCCCATGGGACTAAACCCATTTGATTATAAAAAGGGTCAATGGGATTAGCCCCATTGGATTTATTTGAGACCCATGAATTAGGCCCATTTTATTTGATTAAGGCCTAGGGGTTTAGGCCCATTTGACTCATGTTAGGCCTATGGGTTGAGGCCCACTTGATCCACATGTGGGACCCAATTGGTGTGACCCATTGGTCACATACCAGACTCATGAGACTAAGCTCATTTGATGTAAACCTAGGCCCACGGGTTTTGACCCATTGCAATGCACATAAGACCCATTGGTGTGGCCCATTTGTGTGGCCCATCTGATGAATAAAAGGCCCATAGGATATGGCCCATTTGATATATATACGAATAGCCCAATGGGATGAACCTAAAGTCCATTGCAATGTGTAATCCCAATACCGATTATGTAGCGATGTTTAAGAAGATCGTGCCTGGGAAGCAATGTTGGTTTGACGTCCACATTGCGAGTGTAATGCTGGTTGGATGTTCACATTATGACTCTCCTTAGGGCCCATTGATAGGCCGTACTTATCATGTATAGGCCGTCCAGGCCCATCTGCGTTGTAAGAATGGATGATCACTCATTTACATGTTTAGTATAGTTTCATGACTCATGATCATACGCATCATATGCATGCTTGATGTGAGGATTGACTGATCATAGCATATGCCTTTAGACAGGTTGTTTATGGGCTCCTGGTTAGGCAGTGTTGCCCTACATCAGCGCACGATATGCGCAGGATTTGTTGCATGACTGGATAGCGTGAATCATGCATTTCACATTTATGTGACATGGGTATTATACACCCTAGCGACATCAGGGCCGTAGGCTCCACAGACGCATCGTGGTTGACAGGATTGGATACCGAAAATCTTGTTTTACATGGGGTGCTATTGATATCCCCGGGTGAAAGTCCCTATAAGGGTACCAAGAGGTTGCTCCAACGTCTAGACCGAGTGGGTAGATGAGCGTTGAGTACTGATTATCAGATGGTTACGCTCTCCATTCTGTCGTGGTCGGTTGGAAGGGGGTGCTGCCTTACCCGCCCGAGTGTAGGGGGCAATGCTAGGCTGAGTTTGACCAGCTCGAGGAATGGGTCCGCTATCGACGAGTCGCGTCCGATATTGGCAGACGGATAGTGTGGTCTCCTCCACTTACCTTATTGTGCGTGATGTGGCGGCAATCTAGTTTAGAGTGTACTAGACCCCGGTGATATCTCATATGTTGAGCTGTATTGATGTGTGGACATAGATGAGGAGCTGTATGCTTGAGTTGCATTGCACATCGCATGGCCTTAGGATGGCCGATACCTTTCATGTCTTGCATTGTGTAGCCTTGTTACGGCTCATGATGTTATGGTTCCTTCTGCATATTCCGCATTACTCTGACATTGCATGTTCATATTACTACCTTGCGCACACACTTTCACCACCCTCTAAGCTTTCTGTAAGCTTATGCACGACCGTTGAGTGCAGGTGACGTTGGATCGCAGCAGCGCTGAGGCAGGAGCACGTTGCAGAGCTTTTTGGAGTTTTTGTTCTTTACCATTGTATTTCCCTTTATGCTCATTGTACTTGTAAAGTTTTTAATCATAGTGGAAATATAATGGAGTACTTGGTTATTGTTGTGGGTTATGCCTTTGGTTATGCTTGTTACGAATCAAACTGACACTGAAAATCCTCCTCGTAGCATCCCAGGATCGGAACCTGGTGAATGTGAGTTAGGAGCCGAGAATGGGGTTCTACGGAGGCTGTCGGTGCCGGATTTGGTGATCGAAAATTTTGTGAGCCCGGTTTCCGAGTTTGGGGCATGACATCAACATAAATTTGTACTATTAAAATGTGATCATTATGTTTCTTTACAAACAATGTCTTATCAACACTTCCCATTATAAAGTTATGACTTAGTAAAAACTTAGTCAACTTTTCGTACTATGCTCTGAAAGCTTGTTTTAAACCATAAAGGGCCTTTTTTATGTGGTATACATGATCAACATTCTTAGGGTCTTCAAAACTTGTTGGTTGTTCAACATACACTTCTTCATGTAAATTGCTATTTAAAAAGGCACTCTTTACATCCATTTGGTATATTTTGAACTTTCTAAAGCATGCAATAGATATAAATAGTCTGATTGATTCAAGACGAGCTACTAGGGCAAAGGTTTCACTATAATCGATGCTTCAATTTGAGTGTACGCTTGTACAACTAGCCTAGCCTTGTTTCTAATAATATTACCAAGTTTATCAGATTTATTTTTAAAAATCCATTTAGTTTCGATAATGTATTTATCTTTAGGTCTAGGAACTAAGTACCAAACATCATTTCTAACAAATTGATTGAGCTCTTCTTGCATCGCGACTATCCAATTTTCGTCAGTAAGAGCTTTTGTTACGTTAGCCGGTTCTCTCTGAGATGTAAAGCACACGTAATTACACATATCTTTCAATTGTTTATTAGTGCGCATACCAGTGAGAGGGTTTCCAAGAATCTGATTAGTTGGATGCTCTTTAACAGTCCTTAGTTCAGAGTTATTTTAACTTAATGAAATATCTGGTTTATCAATTAAAAGAACTTCATCATTTTATGAACTTGAGACAGGTGTATTTAAGTGATCGTCAATAACCATATTAATGGACTCTTGAATTACACCAGTCCTCTTGTTAAGAACCCGATATGCTCGACTATTCAGAGCATACCCTAAAAATATCCCTTCATCACTTTTGGTGTCAAACTTACCTAAATTTTCTCGGTCATGTAAAATGTAGCACTTGCTGAAAGTACAACTATTACGTGCCCTGGTTTGTCAATTACGTTGTATGTTGAGTCAGTCAGACGACAACACCTAACAAGAAGATCAAGTCAAGCGTCTGCCTCATCTGGATGTGTGGAAGCTCACCAAAAGGTAAATCATAGCCTCACATCCCATGTCCCAAAACACCAGGTGATTAAACCCTCAAAAAGAAGTAGAACATCTTACGGTTTAGGTGTAAGAAAACTTTTTATCAAAAAGAAAATCTTCTAAGTTTTTCTTACACTGTCGATTATATCGATTCCCCTTTCGATATGATCGACCAGCTCTGTCGATGTCCTCGGCATATCAATCGATACAATCGAGTGAGGATAAAAAGCGTCCAGGAATCAAACAATCTTCTGGACGATTTATCGATATATCAACCTTCGAGTCGATATCATCGATATTCAAAAATCGATCATATCTGAAGTGGATCAATCATATCTACAGACTGCTTTCCGGAGCTCCTATTTTTCTAAAGAAAACTAACATATGCTTCGATATATTGATGACTGTCCAATTCAATCTGAACTCAAATATCGATCATATCGGGAGTTAGTCGATTATATCGACTGTGGGGCGCATGTTCTCTCCAGCATGAATTTCAGGTTGCTTTTAATGTTGATCGAGGTGCCTGTCGATAAATCGATATTCATATATCGATCATATCGAGACCAAGTCGATTGGATCGAGTCAGGACATAATTCGTCCAGCAAGCTTACATATAAAATCTATACGATTTATCGATCCCATCGAAAAGGTCGCCGATATGATCGATGTATAAATTCTGATGACATCGACTGTTTCCCCGATCATATCTGTGATCCTGAAATTTCTCAAGGCTTCTCTCTTATTTTTCACCTGTCGATAGATCGAACCATCACTCGATGGAATCGGAGTTCGAAATTCGATGTCATCGATGTGTGTCTCGATCCCATCGACCAGTTGGCAGAAGGTTTCCAAAAGCGAAATGACAATTGAGTTCGTATCATCGAGAGGTCGGCCGATACAATCGAGAGTATACGCTCGATCATATCGACGACTGCTCGATCATATCGAACTTTGTCATAAATATGATCGTTTATATCCATTGGAACCTTTTGCCTATAAATAGAGAGAGTTGTCTTCATTTCTGGTAGAGAAAGTAGAGAGTGCTTTTGAGAGTTTTAACCTTCCTATCATTTACCTTAAACCCTTTCTCTCAGGAAGTTCATCCTCCAATCCACCCTTATCATTGATATCTCATAGAGTGGATTGGGGAATGAACTTCCGCATTCAAGGATCCTTCAGCTACTACCTTAATGACATATCATTAAGCTGGGATGCCTTGAATGCATAGATGATGGGAACCTCTCTATCTTCCTTATAGGAAAACTTTTAGAGAGTGGTAGTCCATCATAACGTTGACCCAACCTAAGCCTAGCAAATATACATCTTCATGTTGCGGATTAAGGGAGCTGAAGACTCTTCATCAACAAGTAGACGGTCTTCATCATTGTGCTGAAAGGGACTCATCAACTTATCTGTAAGTACTAAGAGTCCAGAGGACACTTGCGATCATTTCTTTTTAGGATTGAGTTTTAAGTGTTGCTCACCATTTGAATTCCTCGAAGGAGGCCTCCGACGGGAGTGTACGTGCAGGGTGCGTTGTGTGGACTCTTGCTCTGTGGAGAGCATAAACATCTGGTTAGGAGTACGCTAGTAAAACTCCAGGGTTAGAGGTGAACCGAGTAGAAACCTCAGGGTACGTTGTGTGGACCCTTGTCCTGTGTGGGCATAAACATCTGGTTAGGAGTATGCCAGTAAAACTCCAGAGTTTGAGGTGAACCGAGTAGAAACCTCTGTAAAGGTTGAAGGTGAACCTAATTTAAAACCTTAGGTTTGATGTGAACCATGGGAAACCTCCTTAGTGAAATCTGGTCACTCAAGGGTTGAGTGTGGAAGCCGGGAGTGGAGTAGACAAGTCGTCGAACCACTATAAAATGACTGTGTTTGAGTTTGATATTGTCTTTCATTCATGTGATTGCCTTGCATGTCTTTATATATGATCACATTCTATGCACACACAGTCATATCCATCACAATCTCATCTACATTGTTTGTCTTTTAAATAGTTTGTGATTGGATCCTCTATTAGTCTTGGAATCCAATAGAGTTAATTCTTGAGTAATCCTAATTTATACTCTGTGATAGGATTAGTGGGATAGGACTAAAAAATAACGTATAAATCTTTAAAAAGTCCTATTCACCCCCTATAGGATATACTGACCTATTCCTACTTCAACTAAAGCGGCCTTCACCGTAATTTCAATTGGTATCAGAGAGGGTCTCTCTTAAGGGCTTCACCGCCTAGAGAGTGATCTTGACTGAAGTAAGAATCATGGTCAAGAAAGTTCCAGAGGATGTGACAGATCAAAATTACCTTGTAATCCACACCGCTTTGAAAGCTGGGAATTGTTTAAAGTGGTATCTTGATAGTGGGTGTTCCAGACACATGACTGGTGATCGTACTCATTTTTGTTCATACTTAAACTTCGATGGTGGATCAGTCACATTCGGAGATGGTAGCTCGGCCAGAATTGTCGGACAAGGAACAATAGGAGTACCAGGTCTTCCAAAAATTAAAAATGTTCTCTGTGTTGAAGGTCTGAAACATAATCTCCTTAGTATCTCTCAAATCTGTGATAAGGAACATCTGGTCACTTTCTCAAAAGATGTGTGTAAAATAATAGATCTTACAGGAAAATCCCTCATAAAAGGTACACGCACTAGTGATAACTGTTATATTATTGAAAGTACCAACGATAAGGGTTTGTCCACAAAATGTAACATGACTGTAAAGAATGAATCAAGATTTTAGCATCAAAGGTTGGGACATGTCCATTACCAAAATTTAGCTAGACATAGCTCAAAAAACTTGGTTAGAGGCCTTCCCAGAATTAGAACAGAAGAAAAAGTAGTATGTGTGGAATGTCTAAAAGGAAAATAGATAAAAGTCGGACATAAAAAGATAACCACCATAGCCACAACAAAGCCCTTGGATCTACTGCATATGGATCTAATGGGTCCTACTAAAGTGGAAAGTCATGGCAAGAAAAGATACTTTTTGGTGATAGTAGATGACTACACTAGATTTACTTGGGTTGCATTTCTTCGAGAAAAATCAGATGCTTTTGGAAAATTTGTTGTCTTGGAAAAAAAAATTCAAAATGAGAAGGGATATGATATAAAACGTATCAGAAGTGACTATGTTGGTGAATTCGAAAATTATGAATTTGAAAAATACTGCAATAATAAAGGAATTCATTATGAATTTTCAGCCCCAAAAACCCCTCAACAAAATGGGGTTGCTGAAAGAAAAAAATGAGTATTGCAAGAAATATGATCTGTCATGCTAAATGGAAAGGACATGGCAAAGAGCTTTTGGGCAGAAGCTGTCAATACCGCCTGCTACATCATAAAAAGAGTTTATCTTAGAGCAGGTCTGAACAAAACTCCATATGAACTATGGTATGGGAAACTGCCAAATGTGAAATACTTTGGGGTCTTTGGTAGTAAATGCTACATTTTAAAGGATAGGGATCATCTAGGGAAGTTCGAATCTAAAAGTGATGAAGGCATTTTTCTTGGATACGCCATGAATAGTCGTGCTTGTAGAGTGTTCAACTTAAGAACCCTTACTATTCAGGAATCGGTGAATGTGGTAATAGATGATCATCCTCAAGATATGAATTCTCCTGTGAATGATATAGACGATGATGTAGATTCATGCATGCCCAAAAAATCAGATGAAAAATCTTCATTATTGGATGAACCTCAACAATCATCAGACAAACCTGTCATCAAAGATCACCTTCGAGAGCAAATTATTGGAGACCCTAATGTCGGTGTAAGAACTAGACGACAAATAGACAATGTCTATAGTCACTTCTGTTTTACCTCAAAGATTGAACCCAAAAATATTGTAGAAGCTCTTCAAGATGAACACTGGATAAATGCCATGCAGGAAGAACTTCAACAATTTCAGAGAAATGAGGTGTGGAAACTAGTTCCCAGACCAACAGATACAAATGTCATTGGAACAAAATGGGTCTTCAAAAATAAATCTGACGAATCAGGGAATGTAATTAGAAACAAAATAAGATTAGTTGCTCAGGGATACTCGCAGATTGAAGGAATTGATTTTGATGAAACCTTTGCCCCCGTTACACGTCTAGAATCCATTAGAATTCTCATGTCTATTGCATGTGCACTAAAATTCAAATTATTTCAAATGGATGTTAAGAGTGCCTTTCTTAATGGGGATCTTGCTGAAGAAGTATATGTGGAACAACCAAAAGGATTTTCGGACCATAAGCATCCCCATCTTGTTTATCGGTTGGACAAAGCTCTGTATGGTCTCAAACAAGCACCATGTGCTTGGTATGAACGGTTAACGAAGTTTCTTCTAGACCATGAATTTCGCAGAGGAAGTGTAGACAAAACACTGTTCACCCATAGAACAAAGGATTCATTACTTATAGCGTAGATTTATGTGGATGATATTGTGTTTGGATCAACATGCGAAGATGAGGCATTCAAATTCGCCAACCTCATGAAATCAGAATTTGAAATGAGCATGGTTGGTGAATTAAATTTCTTCTTAGGGCTACAGGTCAAGCAACTGAATGATGGAACTTTCATAAATCAAGCCAAGTATGCAAAAGACCTAGTGAAAAGATTTGGCCTTGAATCGGGTCGCACTTATCACACGTCTATGAGTACTACTCTAAAACTATCAAAAGATACTAATGGCAAAAGTGTGGACCAACATCTTTATCGAAGCATGATTAGAAGTCTACTATATCTAACTGCCAGTCGTCCAGATATATCCTTTAGTGTTGGGGTATGTGCTCGTTATCAGGAGGATCCTAAGGAATCTCACCTAACAGCAGTTAAAAGGATTATCAAGTATGTTGGAGGGACAACTACCTTTGAACTATGGTATCCGTATGAAACCTCCACCTTCATTGCAGGATATTCAGATGCTGATTGGGATGGAAATTTGGATGATCAAAAATTAACTAGTGGTGGATGCTTTTATGTTGGCAATTGTTTAGTTTCCTGGCAGAGCAAGAAACAAAACTCAATCTCATTATCCACTGCAGAAGCTGAATATATAGCTGCTGGTAACTGTTGTGCTCAACTCCTCTGGATGAAACAGATGCTATTCGATTACGGGATTGCACAATCCACAATGAGTCTCTTCTGTGACAATACTAGTGCTATCAACATCTCAAAGAACCCAGTTCAGCACTCTCGGACTAAGCATATTGACATTCGTCATCATTTTATCCGAGAACTAGTTGAAGAAAAGACCATTGTGTTAGAATATGTTACTACTGAAAAGAAACTTGCCGATATCCTTACAAAGCCTCTTGACACAAATAGGTTCTGTGACCTCCAAAAGTTAATTGGCATTTGTTCGCATTAATAATATCTCTGGACTTATGGTACTCACTGAAAATCTTTAGGTCTGAGTTGTTCATGGTTAAAATTCTTACAATCTCGATGATATCTGCACAGTATTGATTTTATAATCGATTCCATCGAAACTGTTCATCGATCCAATCGACAGTTGTCTTGCCGCTTTCAAACAACCGTCAGAGCAATGTTTGGGTAAAAGTTTTGCGATGCAATCGGTAACTGATCGATATAATCAATAAGTCTGCTATATAAAGAGAAACGCGCACTCGAACTCATATTTTTCTTCTCTTTCAGTCTTTATCAGCATTTCACCTCCTCAAACATGACCCAAAGGAAAGGTAAGGCTCACTTCCAATCTTTAGATGAGACAAGCATCCAATCAAATTTCCGTAGGTATCATCCTACTCCAAAAGAAAATAGTCCATCTGTCATCAGTGAATGACTAGTGCTCCATAGTGCAATTGAGCCTTTTGGTGTTGATCTTCTTCTCGAAGTAATTGGGTGAGAAAATATTCTACATCTTGGGGGATAATACCAACTGGGGGTGATACATGAATTCCACAAACACAGCCATATCATTTGTGAAGATCCCTCCAGCATTCGAATTGTTCTTGCACACTATTCAAAGCTTATCACTCCAGTGATTGTGGCAAAACTTCTCGATCTTGAGGTCACTAAAATTCCTGTAACCAATCGAAATCTCAATGGATTGGGAGTATGGGGAGAAATTACTTGCGTAATGTGCCAAGGGACTACAGTTCCATGAACTGATGAAAATTTACTGCATATCAATCATCTTGGACCTACCTTCAAGATTCTTCACAGCATCTTCTGCTCGAATGTGTATCCATGCGATATCCTTGGTGAACATCTTTCTCCGTTTGTGATCAATATTCTTTATGATATATATCAAGAAAATCATGTGTGCTTGCCAACTCTTCTTCTTACGCAGGTCATTCGTGTCCTCCAAGGATCTCATACTAAGTCACTGCCCTTTCCAGTGCTCATATGCAAGCTCGCCCACCATGCTCGAATTCCTGCCACATGTGATGAAGTGCATCCGGAAGCCTGGTTTGATAATGATGCATCACTAGCAGCACAACGATTCTATCTTCCTTTGTCTCCCTCAAGGCACTACCCTTCTAGATCCAGATCCGATCATCCACCCACAATGACGCCCACACAGGGAGGATCAAATTACCCCCAATTGTCAGTCCCGAGTCAATTACTAATCGCCCAGCTCATTATCTCGAACGTCACCTGCTCAATGGGTTGGTTGGTATAGAGGACAGGCTGAACAATTGTCAAAGGCATCTCACTCTTATTGAAGAAAAGCTCGATATCATCCATGGAACTACTCAACACCTGGTAAACTTGATCACCAGTGATGTTTCTCGACACCATTAAGAGTCTGCTCAGTTGGTCTTTGCCTATCCTATACATCATTTTTTTTACATTTCTTCTTGGACAAATAGTGGGCTTGCTGTCTGTGGCCATATATATTTTTGATATGGCTGAATCTAATTCATATTTCAGTATCGTTCTTACTGCTATTGCAATAAATATGTTGCTTGTTTCTTCCTTGATGCTTGCTTTACACTGTTCTCATTCATATGCATCTATCTCTGGGGTTCTCCCATATGCTTCAATCTTCAGTCAAATCAAGTCTTATACCTTTGCCAATGACTGACAAAAAGGGGGAGAACAATTCAAAACACCCCGAGTGAAAATTGTATATCTTTATTGTAGGTGTTAGGGGGAGCAGCCGCAATAAGAAAGGGGGAGTTTTTGAATTAAGGGGGAGAATTTTGTTTGTTGTGTACATGGGTGTTTAGAATTTGTAAAATTATGTTAATACATGTACACACAATTTAGGATATATCTGTCTAGATATGTTCCTAGAGTGTTTTAGAGATTTTGTCACGTAATTGACAAAGAGGGAGATTGAAAGTGCACCTATTACTTGCCCTGGTTTGTCAATTACGTTGTATGTTGAGTCAGTCGGACGACAGCACCTAACAAGAAGATCAAGTCAAGCGTCTGCCTCATCTAGATGTGTGGAAGCTCACCAAAAGGTAAATCATAGCCTCACATCCCATGTCCCAAAACACCAGGTGATTAAACCCTTAAAAAGAAATAGAACATCTTAGGGTTTAGGTGTAAGAAAACTTTTTATCAAAAAGAAAATCTTCTAAGTTTTTCTTACACTGTCGATTATATCGATTCCCCTTTCGATATGATCGACCAACTCTGTCGATGTCCTCGGCATATCAATCGATACAATCGAGTGAGGATAAAAAGCGTACAGGAATCAAACAATCTTCTGTACGATTTATCGATATATTGACTTTCGAGTCGATATCATCAATATTCGAAAATCGATCATATCTGAAGTGGATCGATCATATCGACAGACTGCTTTTCGGAGCTCCTATTTTTCTAAAGAAAACTAACATATGCTTCGATATATTGATGACTGTCCAATTCAATCTGAACTCAAATATCGATCATATCGGGAGTTAGTCGATCATATCGACTGTGAGGCGCACGTTCTCTCCAGCATGAATTTCAGGTTGCTTTTAATGTTGATCGAGGTGCCTGTCGATAAATCGATATTCATATATCGATCATATCGAGACCAAGTCGATTGGATCGAGTCAGGACATAATTTGTCCAGCAAGCTTACATGTAAAATCTATACGATTTATCGATCCCATCGAAAAGGTCGCCGATATGATTGATGTACAAATTCTGATGACATCGACTGTTTCCCCGATCATATCTGTGATCCTGAAATTCCTCAAGGCTTCTCTCTTATTTTTCTCCTGTCGATAGATCGAACCATCACTCGATGGAATCGAAGTTCAAAATTCAATGTCATTGATGTGTGTCTCGATCCCATCGACCAGTTGGTAGGAGGTTTTCAAAAGCGAAATGAAAATTGAGTTCGTATCATCAAGAAGTCGGCCGATACAATCGAGAGTATACGCTCGATCATATCGACAACTGCTCGATGATATCGAACTCTGTCATAAATATGACCGTTTATATCCATTGGAACCTTTTGCCTATAAATAGAGAGAGTTGTCTTCATTGTTGGTAGAGAAAGTAGAGAGTGCTTTTGAGAGTTTTAACCTTCTTATCATTTACCTTAAGCTCTTTCTCTCAGGAAGTTCATCCTCCAATCCACCCTTATCATTGATATCTCATAGAGTGGATTGGGGAATGAACTTCTGCATTCAAGGATCCTTCAGCTACTACCGTAATGACATATCATTAAGCTGGGATGCCTTGAATGCATAGATGATGGGAACCTCTCTATCTTCCTTATAAGAAAACCTTTAGAGAGTGGTAGTCCATCATAACCTTCACCCAACCTAAGCCTAGCATATATATATCTTCATGTTGCGGATCAAGGGAGCTGAAGATTCTTCATCAACAAGTAGAAGGTCTTCATCATTGTGCTGAAAGGGACTCATCAACTTATCTGTAAGTACTAAGAGTCCAGAGGATACTTGCGTTCATTCCTTTTTACGATTGGATTTTAAGTGTTGCTCATCATTTGAAGTCCTCGAAGGAGGCCTCCGACGGGAGTGTACGTGCGGGGTGCGTTGTGTGGACTCTTGCTCTGTGGAGAGCATAAACATCTGGTTAGGAGTATGCTAGTAAAACTCCAGGGTTAGGGGTGAACCAAGTAGAAACCTCAGGGTACGTTGTGTGGACCCTTGTCCTGTGTGGGCATAAATATTTGGTTAGGAGTATGCCAATAAAACTTCAGGGTTTGAGGTGAACCGAGTAGAAACTTCTGTGAAGGTTGAAGGTGAACATAATTTAAAACCTTAAGTTTGATGTGAACCATGGAAAACTTCCTTAGTGAAATCTGGTCACTCAAGGGTTGAGTGTGGAAGCCAGGAGTGGAGTAGACAAGTCGTCGAACCACTATAAAGTGACTGTGTTTGAGTTTGATATTGTCTTTCATTCATGTGATTGCCTTGCATGTCTTTATATATGATCACATTCTATGCACACATAGTCATATCCATCACAATCTCATCTATATTGTTTGTCTTTTAAATAGTTTGTGATTGGATCATCTATTAGGCTTGGAAGCCAATAGAGTTAATTCTTGAGTAATCCTAATTTATACTCTGTGATAGGATTAGTGAGATAAGACTAAAAAATAATGTATAAATCTTTAAAAAGTCCTATTCACCTCCCTCTAGGATATACTGACCTATTCCTACTTTAACTAAAGCGGCCTTCACCGCAATTTCACTTGATATAAAAAACTCGAAAGCATTTGACAGTAGGCTTTTTATCAAACCATATTTCATAAGCCATTTTCTCATTTGATTTTCTAGTATAAATGTGGTTAATTATATAACAAGCAGTATTTATAGCTTCAGCCCTAAGATTTTTAGGAAGCTTCATACTATTTAACATTACATTTGCCATTTCTTGAAGTATTATATTTTTTCTTTCTACTATACCATTTTGTTGTGGTGTTTTGGGCGCAGAGAATTCATGTAATATTCTTTGATCACTGCAAAACTTCTCAAAACTGCTATTCTCAAAATTTGATCCATGATCACTACGGATCTTACAGACTTGAGATCCTTCTTCCGTTTGGATACGTTTAAGTACCCTTTTTACTTCATCGAGAGTTTCTAATTTGTCGTCCCTTAAGAAGACCACCCATGTATATATGGTAAAATCATCAACAATTACCAGTATGTACTTCTTGTCACCTCGACTCTTCGTTCTGGTTGGTCCAATAAGATCTATTTGGAGAAGTTTGAGCGGTTTATTTGTGGCATTAGAGTTCTTCTTTTTGTGAGTACTCCTGGTTTGTTTGTCAATTTGGCATTCGCCACATATCTTATCAATTTTTTATATTTTTGGTAAGCCTCTTATCAACTCTCTTTTGCTCAATCTCTATAAGCTACGGTAGTGTACATGTCCAAGGTGTTTATGCCATAACTCAGTTTCATCGGTATGGACCATGTAGCACGATAGATTAGATGAGCTTGAAGCACTTATAATGTAACAGTTTTCAGAAGTTCTATAATAAGTTAATATTACAGAACCATTTTTATTTAAAATTTCACACCTTTACACTGATTATTGTCGCATATTGAGAGATGCTTAATAGGTTGTGTTTTAACCCTTCTACATATAACACATTCTCAAATAGAGGGAGGTTAAAGAGTTGAACCGTACCTTGGCCAACAATCCTGCAGTTGCTACCATCACCGAATGTGACTGATCCATCAAGCATATCTTTAAGATTGGTGAACCGACCTTTACCGCTTGTCATGTGTCTAGAGCATCCACTATCTAGGTACCACTTTGAATAGCTTAAAGCTTTTAAAGCAGTGTAGGCAACCGAGTAAGTAACCTTAGGAATCCATTTCATTATAGTCTTGGGTTTAGCAGTATAGTTGGTCTTCTTATGTTTGTAGTTGATATAAGACCAACCCATTGAATTAGATTTTAAGAGCTTCTTAAGTAAATCAACAATTTTCTTAGCTAAAGAATTATGATTCTGATTTTTATAATTGATATGGTTATTTTTAGGTTTTAAGGTTTGAAAAGTCTTAGCATTTTTTAAATAGTTTTGATTCAGACTTTTTCCTTTTGAGTTTGAAGACTCCCCTTTCACAAATTTGAGTGGAGTATTCTTAAGTTTAGGAGGAATACATTTGTCTTAGCCCAATCCAGATCGATCACCACATTTTCTGAATCCGGATAAAAGTTTTTTTTAACTTAGGATCATCTTGGGCATACCTCCAAGTGTATTTTAAACTCAAAAGTGAAGAGACTTCAAGTTTTAGTTTTTCATTTTCAGATTTTAAGCTTTCAACTTGGGAGGTTTTGAAATCTAAGTCGCACTTAGTTTTTGTAAAACTATCTGAAATGTGAGATTTTTCTAAAACAAGATTATTAAAATTTTCTTCAAGTTTTAAAAATTTTTCTTTCTAAAGTTTTAGTTTTACAGCAATTTTACAACTTTCCTTGTATAGGGCATTATAAGCATCTTGAAGAACTTCTTCATTTTCATGATCGCTATTTAGATTTTCTTCACTAGTTGAATCATCATGATCTAAAAAAGTGAACTTGGTTAAAGTCATAAGGGCTTTAACTTCATTACCCAACTCGATTTCAGAATCTTCTGATTCAGAAGAGGTTTCAGAGTCGAAAGATTCATCCCAAGTAGCCAACATACCTTTCTTTTTAGGTTTATCCTTTTTAGGACACTTGTTCGTTAAATTCCCATATTCACGGCAGTTGTAGCACTGACCTTCTTTTAAAGATTTTCAGGTTTTAGATTTAGATCTTTTTTTTTTCATTAGGTTTTTAAAAATTAACTCTCTTTTTACTTTTGAAAATCTTATAAAACTTTTTAACTAAAAGGGCCATGTCATCTTCATAATTTTCTAAATCAAAATTACTACTACTTTCTTGAGAAATACATTTGAAAGATTTAAGAGTGATGGATTTACCTTTAAGAGCTTTAAAGTTTAACTCATAGGTCTATAATGAGCCAACTAATTCTTCTATCCTCATATTATCTGTATCACGAAGTTCATAGATCACAATTACCTTTGAATTGAATCATTAAGAGAGTGAGGGTAGTATCTTTGAACACACTTTAGTTTTTGAGATTCTATCACCAAGACCCTACATAGAGTTCATAATGTCATTCAATCTTTGTATAGAAGTTCATAAAGGTTTCACTTTCTTCCATACATATTTCCTCAAATTTGGTTGTGAGGATTTGGACTTTAGATTTTTTAACAATTGTTGTTCCCTCGTGTGTCATTTTAAAAATATCTCAGGCTTGCTTTGCAGTATCCTAGGATATAATTGTCTTGAATTCATCTGGTGATAGTGCACAAGTGATTGCATTTAGAGCCTTTGCATTGGAACTACTCTCACTTTTTTGAAGAGTGATCTAAGAGAAATAAGGTGTGACTTTCATAGTTTTGGATCCGTCAGTACCAGTTACTTCAGTGGTAGGGGATCCAATTAGTCATTATGGCTTGCGACACACTCTCATCCATGGATTTTAAGAAAATTCTCATCCTGGCTTTCCAATAGGCATAATTGGAGCCATCAAATGGTGGACGCTTAGTGACTGAAAGGCTATCAAAATTTGACATCTTAAATAGCTTAGATCAATTAGCTCAGGAAATTAATCCACAAGAAATATTAATTAAAAACGAGCTATTAGGCTTTAATACCACTTGAAAATGCTGAGCTATGAGTCCTAGAAGGGGGGGGGGGGGGGAGGTGAATAGGACTATGCTAAATTAAAAAATTAATAGCAAAATTTAAACAAATATAAATAAAAGATAGTAATTAAACAATCCACAATGCAAAAATGTAAAACAACCTCAAGTGTACAAGTATTGAGAGGTTGATACAGATGTTGTTCTAAGTACAACCTTACACTAGAAACCAATGATTTATGGTAAGACAACCTGATTTCTAGAACGGTCTGTGTATCAAAAACTCAAACTGATACAGAGGAATAAAGAAATAAATAGCAAAGGAAATAACTAAGCTATTGCAATATTCCCACACTTGCATAAAGAAATTACAACATTCTCCACAAATGCATAAAGGGAAATTACAACATCCACAAAATGAAATAAAGAATCAATCACCATAAGACTAGAAATCATAGTGGTTTGCTCGTGTATACACCAACTGTTTAGAAAAACAGCCACACAACTACTCCACTCCTAATATCCTCACATAGTGGATATTAGCGTTCACTATGAAAATAGGTTTTTTAAGGTTCGCTTAAAACTCTCACAATTGTGTCTTTCAAGTGAGCTTACACAATTAAAAAACCCCACACTCTGATTTTTCTGGATCACCTCAGATAAACCAAAAGAGAGATTTTCTTAGCACAATCTCAAAAATCAAAACAGAAATTTATAGAAAAGTAAATAGACTTATCTAGATATTCTCCTTTGATGCAGCCAGGTAGAACTAAATTGGAGTAGAAGATCAACATTGAAGTTTAATATTCACACTCAATTATGAAATGGTTTTAGGTTTTAAATGATTTTTAATTTAAATCAAGTTGGGTTAGCTCTATTTCATTTTGATTCCAAGAAATGGGAATGCCTCAATCCCTCTTTCAAATATAATTAGAATACAGAATACAAAATCAAATACAAAAAGCTAATTAAAGAGAATATGAAATGAGCACTAAATAGCTTAAGAATATCACTAACTTATGTCTCAAAGTGGTGTATAGATTTTGCTTGAATTAGATATGTGCAGAAATTACACTCACGACTGGTCCTGAGGTCGGCATGACTGGTTGAAGGATCAATGAACTTTTAAAAATTCAAGTGCGATAAGATATGTACGGTTCCGCGATTGGTCGAAGGGCCTTCTCGACCGGTCGAGTCCTGTCCATGACTGGTCGTGTGAGAGTCAATTTAGTTGCTAGACTTTGAGTCAAGCCTGCAGGACTGGCCGAGAACTGTTCACACGACCGGTCGAGCAATCTTCAGGACTAGTGGAGGCTATAACAAAAAATTCCAAAAATAAGTAATAACCTTAGGACTGGTCGAAGATTTCCTAGACTAGTCGAGCCAGTGCTAGGACTATTTGAACTTAGTTTAAGACTAATTGAAAAATAGACTATGCACTTATAAAATGTCCTAATTAAATTATGTATTCAAAATGACATATCTTATGGTCAATCTAAGGTCATTCATACCTTATACATGATGTATGAACATTGAAACTTCTTTTGCTAGTTGATAGTCAATCTTTGAAGTTCATGAAGCTTGAAATGATGAAGCTTGAACTTGAGACTTTTAAAGCTAATATTGAAGCTCGAGTATGAGGTTCAAAGTAAAGAACTTTGTCTTGACTTGGATGAAGCTTTGAAAACTTGAACTATTGAAGCTTGAGAGATTGAATTCACACATGGTGTTGTACTTGAACATGAACATGTAATTTGCATTTGAAGTTCTTGAAATAAAGACCTTTAATCTTATACATGAGATGCAATGTCTTAAATTTGTAGAAGCGCTACACAAGACATAAATTCTAAGAGGTTTTAACACTACAAAATTTGATAATAATAGGAGCTAGAAAACATATCACTTACAATAGCATCATGTACATGACCATACGCATCATCTGTACATTTATTATGAAATGTGGTTGACCATTACATATGTCATTGGGCAGGTTGTTATCAGACTCCCTGATAGGCAGAGATTGTTTCATATGAGTGCAAGGTATGCACAGGATTGATGCATGAATGGATTGTATGACTCATGCATCTTGCATTGAGTGTTGTGATTACCGTACGCCCTAACGATATCAGTGTCGTAGCCTCCACAAACATGTCGTGAATGGCCAGATGGGATACTAAAAATGTTTTGTTCGAGCATCTGATCACTTTGGATGTTCGTGGATGAAAGTCCTTAAACCTTTGTGGCCAGGAGACGCCCCAACGTGTAGACCGAGTGGATACATGAGCACCTGAGTGCCAAATACCAGTAGGTCATGTCTCCCATTGTGTCGTGGTCGGTTAGGAGGGGGTGTGGCCTTATCCACCCGAGTGAGGGGGCTGTAAGCTAGGCTGAGTTTGACCAGCTCCTAAATGGGTCCGCTATCAATGAGTCAGGTAGGCATCGGTATACTAGTAACAGGCGGGTAGTAAGGTCTTTTCCACTCGCTGGGCCGTGTGGCCGGCTGGGGCAGTAGCTAGCTTGGAGTGTACTAGATCCCGGTGATGATCCTAGAGATGTACAGTACTGATATATGGACTTATTGAGCAGGAGTTGCATACTCAGCATTTTAACTATTCATTCATTCATTATCCACTCGTGCTGGTGGTGCTCAACTAATTATTATGTGTACCTTCGCAATGGTCAGGATTTCAGTTAGGGCGCGCGACTAACTTGAGATCAAGAGTCTACTACATCAAGTCTGACTATTAAAATTTAGGTATGAGACTGATTTGGATAGAAGTCCCTTATGATGGACCCCATAGCCTGCGATACTATGTACTATCATTTGAATTCGCTCCAGCTTGGTCATTTCATTCGCAACGCATATTACATTGCATCCATAACATTTAACAGTTTGGGTTGCCATGTTTCTGCATTGATATGACCATTAGCATTCATACCTTGCATCGCATAGCCTTGGTACGGTTGATGGCTCTCATGGACTTACCAGTATATTTTCGTTTACTCTGATATCGTATGATTTATGAACTTATCAGTATTTTTGCTTACTCTTATATCATATGATTTATGATCTTGTTAGTATTTTCGCTTATTCTAATATCGTATTATTTATTGTCTTGTCAATATTTCAGCTTATTCCGATATTGTATGATTTATGGCATTGTATTGCATACTTGACACTTACCTTTTACACACACTTTCACCACCCTCTAAGCTTTCTATAAACTTACGCATGATAGATGTGTGTAGGTAGCGTTAGGTCACACCAGTGTTGAGTTTGGAGCGAGCTGTAATTTTTGACATATGTATTTTCCTTTCAGCACTGTATTCAATATTTATATTAGTGGATGTGATGATGATGTTGCCTTTGTGAATTGGATAAACTTATAGTTATGCTTCTTACGAGATAATTGTACATTGAAAAATCCTCCTTGTATGATCCCAGGATTAGAATCTGGCATATGCGTGCTGGGAGCCGAGAATGGGGTACTACGGAGACTGTCGGCACCGAATTCGGCGATTGAAAATTTTGTGAGCCCGGTTTTCGAGTTTAGGGTGTGACAGAGCTTCTACCAAACTATTATTATTCTTCTTCAATCTTTTGTTTCTAATTTATTTTTCATGTTTCTATTTGAATTTAATTCAACTATGATAATGGTTGGCTAAATCTCTTAGCTAGGGTTAAGAGATGAAGCTTGTAGTTATTTTTAATATTCAAGTTTACTTTGATTCAAGTTTTATGATTTGAATGTTGAATAATTCATTGATTTTGATTTGAATAAAGCTTTAATTTTAGTGTACTTTGATTCAGTGTCGACTCTTAGCACTTTAAATGCTTAAGAATGATAAGATTATTTGATTATATATTTTGCAAGGGATTGATTATAAAATTTATGGATTTATCATAGATTACGGGCATGATAGATACTTTAGATTCCCTGTAATTAATAACTTGGTGCTTCATGTGGGAACTGAATCAATTGGAATTCATAATTTATTTTGGTTTGAGAATTTTAAATTAATCACTCTATTATTTGGTTAGATAGGATAGGACTTCATTATAAATATGTTATCTAATTGAATAAAGTGAATTAGGGATTGAGAATGGCTATAAGTGGATCCTTACCACTCTATTATTTTATTTGATTAATTTTCTCTTTATAATACTCAGATTTTCATCATTGCTTTACTTTTAATTTAAAATTTCTTAGTTAGTTTTAGTTTAGTTCTAGTTTTAAAGTGTTTTGAGAATGTACCAATATAAGTCCATGACGATTCAATCTTAGTCTCACTAAGTAAAAAACTACATCACGACCTAGCACTTGGGGTTGTTATCATTTTTAATCAATCATGTTTTTGGCGTGATTACCGGGGAACTTCAGTTGCATTTTTCTAAAATACTTTGGGGTTAGAGTTTGATTAGGATAGGGATTAATTTTCACTAAATTTTTAAGTAAGTTTTTGTTAAAAAATTTAAATTATAACATCGATTTTGTTTATTCTTATGTTTCCTAGAATGTAACCTAGAATCGTCAATCAGGTACTACCCTCCCAACCTTCTTGCTTTATATTATTTCTAAATTTATTTTTCTTTTAGTATAGAAGTTTTAATTGCTTGCCTTTAGAAGTAGAAGTAGGTTTAGAACTAGATTTGAGTGGTTCATGCCTAAGTGGTCCATAATCACACTTTTCTTCTTCTAAGTGAAAGAGGACTAGTTGAAGGATTGTCTATCCATCATTAGAAAAAACCTTAGATCTTTTGAATTGGTTGAGAACATGGCTAAGATCCAAATCAATCCACATGGTTTAGAATTATGTTTGAGTGGCTCATGGCCAAGTGGGTCCGTGATCACACTCTTCATCTTCAAAGTGAAGGAGGACTAGTTGAAGGATTGTCTATCCATCACCATGTTAGAAAATACCTTAGATCTTTTGAATTGGTTGAGAGCATGGTTGAGAACCAACCTAATCAATGTGCTGAAGAAGAAACACAATAAGATGAGAATGACGTGCACAATGGTCCACCAGCTAGAACTTGACTATTTACAACCAGCTAGGACGAGCATGCCTTCCTATATGATTTTTTTCACATAATTTAGGAAATGTAGATTTTGAATTAAGAGTGATCCAATTACTTTTAAAATATCATGGACTACACTCTGAAAGTCCATATCTACATCTCAAAGAGTTTGGTGAGATTGTAGTGACTCTTTACTTTAATAATGTGTCTAATGATGCCTTGAGACTGAAATTGTTCCATTTTTCTTTTGAAGGAGAAGGATAAGTTATGGCTCCATTCCTTAAGGTCGAGATCAATTGGGACATGGGATGAGATGACTTAAGAATTTCTTAAAAAATTCTAACATAATCATAAGACTAACACCCTCAAAAGAATCATAATGAATTTTTCACAAAAAGGTAATAAAATGTTCTTCCAATGTTGAGAGAGATTTAACGAACTTATAAATGCCTGTGCACATCATGGCAACAAGATTTGACAGGTAATAAGCTTTTTTGATGATGGAATGACTTCACCCGTGTGCCGATTTGTAGAAATGATGTACAATGGGGAGTTTATGGACAATGATCCTTATAACATATGGGAATACTTTGATATGTTATCTGAAAATACACAATCTTGGGATACTTCAAATAAGTCAACCAATCCCAAATCGAGTTAGCCCAAGGAAAAAGGAGGAATTTATGTCTTAATGGAAGAAGATGATGTTAATGTTAGGGTATCCAGCCTTGTAAGAAAAGTTAAGGCCATAGAGTTGGAGAAAGTGGAAATGATGAAACCCGATTAGACCATTGTTTGTGGTATGTGTGTAGGTAACGTGCACTTGACGAAAGAGTGTCTTTCATTTGCTACACTCCAAGAGCTATTACATGAGAAATACAATGCCATTAATACTTATCAATGGCCATTTAATGCTCTAATTTCAAACACATACACTTTTAGTTAGCGGAATCACCTAAATCTCAATTAGAGGAATGGGCCAATGGATAATACTGGTAATAATCCTCAAGGGCCTCTTCCTTTGATTCTTATCTTGTTTTGAATGTTGAAGAAGACCTAAGAGTATCCAGTTCAAAAGTTCGTGAATGATCAAGAGCTATTCAATCAAAATGCAATGCAAACATTCCAAGACATCAAAAAATCATAAGGGATATTTGCATCCTCCATTCAAAGATTAAAGTTACAATCGGTTGTTAGGGAGAAGGGGACTCTTCCAGCTCAGCCTCTACCTAACCCAAAACCTCAATGCGAGATAAGTGACCTTAGCTCTTCTGCTCAACATGTGGAGTAAGCCAAGTCTATTACCACTCTTAGAAGTGGAAAAACAATTGATAAGAGTGTCTCGATGAGGGTTAATAAGCTAAAGGACTCAGTAGAATCTAAGGGTGATGATGAGCTTAATAACACCCCGCATGAGAAGGAACTAGAACATGAGTATAAATCTGTGGCCCCATTCACACAACGGTTGATCTTACCTAAACCTCTACCCAATACTCATGATCTCTTAGAAGTTCTTAAACATGTGAAATTCAATATTCCTTTATTGGATGTCATAAAACAAATTCTATCATATGTCAAATTTCTTAAGGACCATTGTACATTCAAGATATTTTTTACAGAGAAGTGAGTGCCATCATCAAACAGGATGTCCCTAAAAATATATAAATCTTGGTTGCCCAACCATCTCATGTATGATTGGGAATCACTAGATTGAGTATGCCTTACTTGATATAGGGGTGAGTTTAAATATGATTTCCTATTCAATTTATGAATAATTTGGTCTGGGTGAATTAAAATCCACTAAGACCATGCTTCAACTAGTTGATCGTTTGATTCGTATACCGAGAGGGGTGATAAAGGATGTGCTTGTCCAAGTTGATGGGTTCTACTACCCAATGGACTTTACTATTTTAGATATGTGGCTGGTTATTGATTCTGGCATTCAAATTCTTGTCATCCTTAGTCATTAGTTCCTAATTACATCAGATTCCATAATCAATTATTAGAATGGGATCATGAAGCTGTCCTTTGGAAATGTGACACTTGAGCTTAATGTGTTTAATATGTGCAAGTAATAAGAGGAAGGTGATGAGATACGCGAAATCAATTTGATCGATACATTCGTGGAAGACAAATCTCTTTTGACTTTATACTTTGATACCTTAGAAGTGTGCTTAGTCCACTCCCTCAATCTTGATGATGGCAGGATTAAGAAGATGTATGCCTTTCTTGATGCAATGCAAATACTTAAAATAACCAGTGGAGGCCTTAATTTAAACCGTTACCCCTGACCGACTTAAAGTCTCTACCGTCTAGTGTCAAGGCACTGAAACTTGACATAAAATGAATTGAAATATGTTTACTTAGGTCAATATGAGACAAATTCAGTGGTGATTTCTTCCCACTTGGATAAAGAGTAAGAGACTAAGTTAATTTCTACTATCAAAGAATATAAGAGAGCTCTTGGATGGACTATTGCAGATGTTAATGGAATAGACCCCCTAATGTATACCCACCGCATCCATCTTGAAGATAATGTAATAACATCTAGACAACCATAACACTGTCTAAATCCAAAAATTAAAGATATTATTAAGGACAAGGTGTTAAGGATTTTGGATATGAGTATTATCTATCCTATATTCGATAGCCAATGGGTGAGCTGAACTTAGGTGGTGCCTAAGAAGTCCAAAATTACCATCATGGCCAATGAAAACATTGAACTTGTGCCGACTAGAGTTACCACAAGTTGGAGAATGTGCATCAACTACCGAAAGGTGAATACTGTCACGAGGAAGGACAACTTTCCTTTGCCCTTCGTTGATCAAATTTTAGAAAAGTTAGCAGGTTATTCCTATTATTGCTTCTTAGATGGGTACTCAGGTTACAACTAGATAAAGATAGTCGTTAAAGACCAAGAGAAGACTACATTCACATGTCCCTTTGACACTTTTTCTTACCGAATGATGCCATTCAGATTGTGTAATGTCCTCTCCACATTTTAATGATATATGTTGAGTATTATTTCTGACATGGTGGGGTATCTAGAGGTCTTCATAGATGATTTCTTCATCTTTAGTTTTTCTTTTAATGAGTGACTTGAGAACTTAAAATTGGTGTTGAAAAGATGTAAAGGAAAAAACATTGGGTTGAATTGAGAAAAAGTCATTTTATGGTTTAAAAGGGAATAGTCCTTGGACACATCATATCATCTAATAGAATTAAGGTGGATAAGCCAAAATTGACTTAATCTCTAAACTACCACCACCCAAGAGCATAGGTGACGTGTCATCTTCATAAGATACGCCATATTTTACCAAAGGTTCATAAAGGACATTAGCCTAATCTCTCTCCCTTTATGCAACATTCTTCAAAAGAAAACCCCTTTTGTGTGGAGCGAGTGTGGAGTGTCAAATACGATGTAAATTGAGGAGATTTTGCAATCTTGTGAGGTGAGTGGACCAAGAGCTTGGATTTATGAACACGATAAGGCTTAATGACATATTTTATACATGTTGTGTTGTGAGGTGAGTTTAAGAGCTTGCATTGAAAAGAATGCTAAAAATATGGATTTAATGCTTAAGAATTGCCAAGGCAAAGAATGGATCTTTAGAGACCTAGTTTGAAGATTTCAAGACCCCAAGATTCAAAGAAACCAAGTGGAGAAGGAAGTTCGCAGTGAAAAGTGCAAAATCCACAAAATCTGTGTCATTGACTACCTGTTGATGACATCGAAGCCATCGTTCAATGACATCGACCACAGTTCGATGACAGTGAAGAATTACATGAAAATTAAGTTTGGTCGCTGAACGAATTAGATGCATTTCTCGATGGATCGAAGACTTGTTTGATGACTCGAAGACTTGCTTAATGACATCGAAGACTGTTTGATGATATTGATCATTTTAGAGAATTTTGCAGAAACTCGCTGGACTGTTCTGGACACATTCTTGATGGATCGAGCACCCTTTGATGCAATCGAAGGTTTACTAGATGACATCAAAAGAAGGTTCGGTGACACAATGATTTAAGTAGTGCGAAAGGAGTTACGCAGTGCGTAAAGACACAACTTCCAAAAATCAACTTACGTTCGATGATATCAAAAGTTGTTCGATGACATTAAACATGTTACATAGAACTTATGCAGACTGTGTAAATTGAGGCAATTTTGCGATCTTGCATGAACAAGGCTATAAATATGAGTTTTCTAGGCACTTTTTGAGATATTTAGGGTTTCAAGGAACTAAGCCAAAGGGTGGAGGAGCCTCCTAAGATTTTTTCTTCTTTCTTAGTTTGTTTTTAATGCTTTCTTTTAGGTTTTTGATTCCAATCATGTCTATGGTTGGCTAAATTCCTTAGATAGGGCTAAGGCGTGAAGCTTGTAGCGTGTTGGGATATTTTTCTTGATTTGATTCTTATTATTGTTGAACCTCATTGACTTCTAGTTATTTATTAAGGAATATTTTTATTTTTTAATGATTTGTTGTGACTTAAATTACAATAGATCTGCAATAGCTTTGAATATTTTCTTTTCTTGTATTGAGATTGTGAGATTGGTACATCTTGTTGTCCACCATCGTCTTCTGGGCATGGTTGGGAGATGAAATCCCTTCGAATCATCACAATCCTCTTTAATACATGGCTAGATCTATGAAAAGTTCAAAGATTTAATTATCTCATCTTCTAATTGGATAGGATAGGACTCCAATTCCAATTGTGATTCTTGATTCAAGTAAGGAAACATATTAATAGCTACAAGTGGATCCTTGGCACCCTAGTTCCCACTTTCGATTAATATATTAAGCTTGATTCACAATTAATCTTTTATTTTAGATTTTTTAAATTAGATCTTTCTCTAGTTTTAGTTTTAGTTCCGTACTTTTAGAATACGCACAAGATTTGTCCCTTTGGATTCGACCTTGGTCTTACCGAGATTATTATTACATTACGACCCTACACTTGGGGTTATGAACAAGTTTTTGGCACCGTTGCCAGGGATTAATAGCTGTGTTTTTCTGAATTTAATTAGTATTAGAATTAGATTAAGATTATGGTTTATTTTCTGTTTTATTTCTAGGTTAGGAATTTTTTTACGTTGATTTTAGAAAATAATTTGTTTTTCTGTTTTGTAGGATCATAACATAGAGATCTCCAATATGGTAAACTCTTTCTAAGTATCTTTCTTTCTTTTCTAGATTTCTTACTGCCTTTTGTTTTCTTTCTTCTTAGGGTTACGTTAGTTTCTGAACTTGAGGGGTGAGAGTGTTTCATGCCTAGGTGGGTTCGTGATAACACTCTACGTCTCTTAAGTGAAGGAGGATTAGTGGAAGGGTTGCTTATCCATCATAGGATTAGACACTAGTTGAGATCCTCTGTGTCAGTGGAAGTTATGGCTACAAATCAACTTGCAAATTAAACTCAACCTCCGGTTGAGGAAATCCAGGATGAAAACGAGGTATAGAATGCACCCTTACCTCGTACTCTATGAGACTATTTACAACCGGTGAGGGTGAACACACCTTCATGTATGATTTTTCCTGAAAATATAAGGAATATGGATATCAAGGCAGGGGTGATCCAACTCCTCCCAAAATTTCATGGACTTGAATATGAAAATCCATATTTACACTTGAAAGAATTTTATGAGATCATAGCCATTTTATACTTTCCCAATGTGTCTGAAGACATGATTATACTGAAACTCCTTCCCTTCTTAAAAGAAAAGACTAAGACGTGGTTGCACTCACTACATCCACGATCAATTGGCAAATGGAACGGCATGATAAGGGAGTTCATTAAGAAAATTTTCCTATATTATAAAACACACACCCTCAAAAAGTCAATCATGACCTTCACCCAGAAGGAAGATAAAACATTCTTCCAATGTTGGGAACAGTTCAAGGATCTTATCAGTTTATGCCCATAACACGGTTTTGAAACGTGATGCATAACAAGTTTTTGTTAACGATGGGCTAACATCTTCCATGTGCCAAATGGTGGAGACAATGTGCAATAGAGAATTCACTAACAAAGATGTTAATGATGTGTGGGATTATTTTGACAAGCTTGCTGAAAACACACCATCATGGGACATCTCCTCAAAACCTAGCACCACTTCTAAGCCCACTCAATCAAAGGAGAAGGGTGGAATATATCTTTTGAAATAGGAAGATGATATAAATGCTAAAGTGGCCAGTCTCACAAGGAAACTCGAGGCCATGGTACTTAAGAAGGATAAAGCTAACGAAGTTGTCTGCAGTATTTGTGCTTGTAACGTTCATACAACTGAGAATTGTCTAGCAATACCTTCTTTTTCAAGAAATATGGAACAAGCAATTGAATGCCATAAGCAACTACCAAAGTCCTTTCAAAGGGCTCACTTCAAACACATACAATTCAAGTTAGAGAAATCATCCAAACTTCAGTTGGAGGAATGGACAAACCGCTACTCAAGGAATTCCTAATCAATTTTTGAATCAAGGAAAACCTTAAGAGGAATTGGTTCAAAATCCTACACAAACTCAAGAGCTTATCCAACAAAGTACTCTCCAAGCCTTACAAGAACTTACTAAGGCTCTACAAAAAATTGACTCTCGTATAACGGTTATGGAGAAAGGGATCCTTCGAGCTCAACCTATCCCTAATTCTAAAATATAATACGGAGTTAGTGAACTAAGCTCTTTAAACCCAATAGAGCAAGCCAAGTCTATCACCACTCTTATGAGTGGAAAAACTATTGACAAATCTATTCCGACAAGGGCTAAAAAGTCCTAGGACCTCTAAGTAAGCCAATTGCTTTCTTCCCCTAACTGTTGATTGCACCAAAATCTCTAACTAACTCTCAGGACATTTTAAAAGTGTTGAAACGAGTGAAGGTCAACATACCTCTTATGGATGTTGTGAAATAAATTCCTTTATATGCTAAATTTTTGAAAGACCTATGCATGACCAAGAGGTGGCAAAGTATCAAAGGGAAAATTTTCCTGATTGAAAAAGTAAGTGTCATCCTCAAGCAAAGTGTGCCACAAAAATATAAAGATCCTACTAGCCCAACTATCACTTGTATAATTGAGAATCACCAAATTAAAAATGCACTTCTTGATTTAGGGGTTAGCGTAAATCGGATCCCTTACTCGGTCTATGAACAACTGGTTCTGGGTGAATTAAAACCCACCCGGACCACGTTACAACTTGTTGATCTCTCAGTTCGTGTACCGAGGGGGATGATCGAGGATGTGTTAGTCTAGGTTAACAAATTCTACTATCCAGTAGATTTTATCATCCTAGATACTCCCTATTGCAGATATGAGCACTTAAATTCCTGTCATACTTAGCCGCCCATTCCTTGCTACATCAAATGCTATCGTCAATTCTAGGAATGGGGCTATGAATTTGTCTTTTGGAAATATGATGTTGGAGCTTAGTATCTTTTTTAACATGAGCAAACAGGCAATGGATGATGACGAGGCCCATGACATTAACATGATAGACTCTTTCATGGAAGGTAGAGCTCTGATGACCTTATCCTCTGACCCTTTAGATACGTGCTTGACACACTTCCCCAATTTAGATGACGATACGACATGTCATGCTTAATATTACACTAGTACTTGAAGTTAACCGGTGGAGGCCACAATTTGAAAAGTTTTCCCAAATTAATGTAGTGCCTCTACCATCTAACCTCAAAGCATCGAAGTTTGACCTAAAATCTTTACCCTCTAATTTAAAATATGTCTATTTAAGTCAAGATGAGACTTACCTGGTTGTGATCTCTTCCCACCTTGAGCAAGAACCAGTGAGTATGCTTATTTCTACTCTCATTAAGCACAAAGGAGCCCTTGGATGGTCAATTGTGGACCTCAAGGGAATTGACCCTTTCATTTATACTAACCGCATTTATCTTGAAGATAATGTGAAAACCTCTCGACAACTACAACGTAGATTAAATCTAAACATGAAGGAAGTGGTTAAGGCCGATGTACCTAAGTTATTGGATGTGGGTATTATATACCCCATATTCGATAGCCAATGGGTGAGTCTAATTCTTAAGAAGTCTGGAATAACCATCATAGCCAATGTCAACAATGAACTCATGCCAACTAGAGTTAATATGTATTGACTACAAGAAGTTGAAAACCGTCACGAGGAAGGATCACTTTCCTTTACCCTTCATTAATCAAATTTTGAAAAGGTTAGCTAGTCACTCTTACTACTATTTCCTTGATAGGTATTTGGGCTACAATCAGATAGAGATAGCCCTTGAAGATCAGGAAAAGACAACGTTCACATGTCCCTATAACACCTTTGCTTACAGAAGTATGTCATTTGGACTATGTAATGCCCCTGACACTTTTTAGCAATGCATGTTGAGTATTTTCTTTGACATGTGGGGCAATATTTAGAGGTCTTCATTGATCACTTATCTATCTTCGGTCCATCCTTTAGCAAATTTTTAAAAATTTTTAAAAATGTGCTGAAGCGATGTGAGGAAAAGAATTTGGTACTAAATTAGGAGAAGTGTCATTTCATGGTTTGTAAAGGAAATGTTCTTAGACATATCATTGAAATTATAGTTTACATTGTTGATATTGAAGAATTAATATGAGGCAACGTCCTAGAGGGGGTTGAATAGGACATTTCAAATAATTTTCCTATTTAAAAATCCTAATTTCCTAACTTAAATAATATTCACTTTAAAGCAAGTAAGGCAATATAACTCTAAAGGCTTCCAAGCCAATTAGAGGATCTAATCACAACGACTATTAAAGATATGCAGATATAATAACTAGCCTAGTGTTGTGAGCTTGTGTGTAGAATATGCTTCCTATCAATGAATAACATTCATTCACTCATGTATACAGATTTAAACATTCAAGCATATATAAGCATGATTAAACAGATGCGCAAGTGACAATTCCAAACACAAGCTTTTATAGTGGTTTGGCTACATGCCTACTTCACTCCCGTCATCCACAATTAATCCCAAAGTGCACCGAATTTCACTATCAATGGTTTTAAAATAGATTCACTAATAACCTTTACAGTCCTACACTAAGGACACATTTTATGCTCTCCGCAAGAGTAAAGGTTCTACACCTAGAACCTACGTTTATGCCTATTGGCCAAGGTCCCACACAAGACACCTACTTTTAGGCCCACTAGCCAAGGTCCCACACTAGGAACCTAATCGAGTTTGTTGATGGAAAACTCTTAGCCTCAATTCTACACGAGGAAGGAGAGTAAACTTTTGAACTCTTAAAATGATACTTACATGTTGGATAGAGCTCTCTCTTATAGCTTGTCTCGACTTGCTAAATCTTCATCCTCTCATGCTTGAATCAGCTTCCCAGTGCTTTCCTGATCATGTAGCTTGGATTTACTTGTTGGTTCGGCTTCAAGACCAAGAACCTTGCATAAGATGTACCTATAAAGGTGAACAAGGTTATCGAGTTGGTTGAATATCCTATTTAGGATAATGAGTGGATTTCTTAAGGGATTTAACTTATGGATGCTCTAGAGTATCAAAGAATTAAGGATTTTTCTATTAGTTTGGTCTTTGTACTCTAGAGAATGCATGAGTCTATGTTCTTCATTAATTGGAGCTTTGAATGCTCATAGGAGTGAAAGTTCATAATGAAGAGAACATGAAACTCACATGGATATAGTCTAAATGGACTAGGATAAGCTCGGGATACACTAGAGACTCTATGGTGCCTATTTCCACTAATTTTACAAGTTTCTACAAGCCATTTTTATAGATAAAACTTCCAACATATAAAAAATGGCTAGTTTATGGTGCTACCGAAATGACCTTTGGTATCACCGAACTTTCTTCGATGGTACCAAATTATCTATCAGTAGTACCAAGTTAAATTCCAAAGTTGATGATTGAAAATAGTCTCTTTTGATGACACTGAAGTTTGTTTGTTGGTTGGTGACACCAAAATGTCCAGTTGGCAACACCGAATTAACATTGTAAGCTTGCTGGACTGTTTTGAGCCCATTCGGTATGGCCAAAGAATGTGCTATTTGGTGGTACTTTCGTCCTACTGAAAATGGACAGATTTTCCTATTTTGTTCAATAAATCATTCAACAACTTGGGATACGCAAAAGCTAAGACTATAAGATATAAAACATGAACTTAGGATTGACTTATAATAGATGACCTAAGTAGGTATTTGGGTTAAGATCATCTATTTGCAAGGTCAAGATCGTAGAAGTAGTTCTTTGTCTTCAATGTGGCTTTGATGCTTCTAATCCAGTTGCGTCATTGGTCTTCACTTATTAAGAACTCATCTGACTACAAGATACAACTAGTCACGTAATTGATAAACATGAGTGCAAATAAGTGCATTAACAATCATGTCGTCTAAAGGAATTGAGGTAGATAAGGCTAAAATTGATCTTACATCTAACCTACCTCCACCCAAGAGCATACGAGACTTGCGATCTTCTTAGGACACGTCAGATTTTACAGACAATTTATAAAGGACTTTAGTCATCTTTCTCATCCTTTATGCAATCTACTTCAAAAGGATATACCATACAAGTGAACTAGCAATGTCAGGAAGGTATTTCTAAACTCAAAGGCATGTTGATCACTACACCTATCATGTAGCCACCTGATTGGAGCATTCCTTTTAAAATTTGTGTGATGTATCTGACTATGCTATTAGGGCGGTGTTAGGCTAAAGAAAAGAAAAGACGCCCTATGTTATTCATTATACAAGTAGAACTTTAAATCCTGCTCAAGTGAATTACTCTACTACGGAGAAGGAACTCTTGGCCGTAGTATTCGCTTTGGATAAATTTAGGTCCTACTTAATCGGATCTAAGTTCATCATTTACACTAATCATATGGCGCTCACGTACCTTCTGTCTAAGGATAATGCTAAGCCTTATTTGATAAGATGGATCCTCCTACTCCAGGAATGTGATTTAAAAATTCGAGACAAAGAGGGAGTAGAAAATGTAGTGGCTGACCATCTTTCTAGACTTGATCTCCCTGATTCCTGGAGTAGGAGGATCCATCTTTGAGCAAATTTTCCTGAAGAACAATTACTTAAACTCTCCCACCTACCTTGGTTTACTGACATTGCAAATTATCTTGTTATAGGTTTCACACTGACACATTGGACTGCGCAAGATAAGAAAAAATTCTTCACCGAGGTACGTAAAATTTTCTGGGATGACCTGTATTTATTTAAATATTTCTCAGACCAAATTATAAGGAGATGTGGCTAGATAATGAACACTAAAATGTCATCTCCTTCTGTCATTCTCAGGCTTGTGGTGGTCACTTTTCTGCTAAAAAGACTATGACCAAAATTCTACAGTGCGGCTTTTACTGGCCTACTATGTTTAAGGAAAATCATGAGTTTTACAAAGCTTGCGAGCATTGTTAGAAATTAGAAGTGTTGCCCCGTCGAAATATGATGCGTTTGAATCTCATTCTGATCATTAAAGCATTTAATTGTTGGGGCATCATTTTCATAAGGCTATTCCCCCAATCCTTTGGGAATTTATATATTTTACTAGTTGTAGACTATGTCACTAAATGGGTTAAAGCGATCCCGTGCCGCATCAATGACCATCATATGATCATTAAATTCCTATAAAAAAAAACACCCCTTCCTAGTTTAGGAATTTAATGATCATATGATGGGAGGGATGTGACATCTCTCATAAGGTTAGCATTCCATGCCAGCCGCAAACAAGTGGCTAGCTAAGATTTCTAATAGAAAAATTAAACATATTTTGAAAAGACGGTTAACCCTAATCATAAAGATTGGTCAATTTGCTTGACCAATGCTTTATGGGCCTACCGTACTACCTTTAAGATACCTATTGGAATGTCTCCCTTTAGACTTGTGAATGAGAAAGCTTCCCACTTACATGTGGAGTTAGAACATAGAGCCTACTAGGCTATTAAAAATCTAAACTTTAACCTGAACAACGTTGGCTTACTACGCAAACTTCAATTAAATGAACTCAAGGAAATCAGGAATGATGTATATGAGAACTCAAAATTTATAAGGACAGGATGAAGGTGTTCCATGATAAGAACATCCTTCAAAAATCATTCTTGATGGGTCAAAAAATTCTTTTGTATAATTCTCAATTATTTCTTTTCCCAGCTAAACTTAGATCTCGTTGGACTGACCCTTTCATAGTTACTAATGTCTATCCTCATGGGGCCGTTGAGGTAAAGAATCTGAATAATGGAAATTCTTTCAAAGAAAATGAACATCGTTTAAATTCAAAGGGGTTATAACTAGATCATTTTAGAATCGGATTCTAGGCTAGTGGTTGATTTGCTCAATGGCGATGCAAAGTCGGGTTGAAAATGGAAGATGTGGTTATATAGAATGCAGCAGTTGCAACGAAGGGGTCGCATCAGATTTGTACATATTGTGAGGGAAGGGAACTCGACAGCGGATTGTTTGGCTTGGCTAGGGAGTGCTTCTCATGATTCGATCGTCAAGTGGGGCTCCCTAAGCAGGTTAGAGGCTCTATCTTTCTGGATAAGGTAGGATTAGGTTCTATTAAGATGATCTGATCCCCTTGCTGTTATTTTTGTATTTAACACATGCGTGTCATGGATGGACCCCTGTTTTATGTAAAGGGGTACCTCAGATGTATAGGTGGGGATTTTTTTGAAATGGAATACAGGTTATTTTGAAAAATAAAAAAATATAAAAAAAAATGAACATCGTTTAAAGCCATTTGTTAAGAAATTTGAGTCAGAGGACATGTCCATGCCTTTGACTGATCCTGTGTACCAGGACTGATTTCCTAGTCTTATGGAGGTATAGTTAGGTTTATTGCTTTCATAGAATTTTGGACAAGGGTAGTTTGCTTCCAGTATGTTTAGTTGTTGTATTAACCCATTTCATGTTGAGCTTCGTGGAAAAGCTTCAAGTTTCCTTCCTCTAGGTACTATCTTTCCATCACTACTCCCCTTCTTTTCATTGCCTCATGTGCATTACATGCTAATTTCCTTTATATTGAGGATAATGTAGATTTTAGGTTGGGGGTGTGGATTAGGTAAACTAATCAGTATTTTCTTAGTTTTAAGCAAAAAGGTGTGGATTTTTAAAATTTTCAAACTAAAAACCTATTTGGAAAGCGATAGTTTATGCGCTTAAGGATGCTTTGAGTATGATGATGGGACAGAAATTGAATTTTGAATTGTTGGAGTTTGATCAACTAAGTAATCTATATCCTAAGTTCTTGCACTCAATGGATTAAGAGGAAGTTGAGATATATCATATTGATTCAAATCACAAAGACACGTTCAATTTTCTTTCTATGAGTTGTGTTAGAATTTCCAATTGTTAGTATGGAAATCATTGAAAGATGTTGGGAATTGAGTCTAGAGAATTTAATCCACCTTAAAGATGAAAAACCAGTTAAAAAAATTAGGAGATCAACAAAAAGGTCAAAAATGAAAAGAATGAAGAATGACAACGTCTTTTAAGGGAATAAAAAAGGTCTTTGAAAATAATATAAAAAGTCTGAAAAAAGAATGAATAAGAGAGGCCATCGATATAAAATCCGAAATTGGAAAAAGAAGGAAAATGGGATATGTTTGGAATCAATACTTGAGATTTCAACTAATCTTGATATGACAAACATGGATAACATTATGAAATGATAGTAAGTTTATGGGAAGTAAGTTGATATTCATTGAGCACATTGGAAAAACTTGATATATGAACTTATGCTCTAAGTTAATTGATAAAGAATCTATTTGAGTGGTTACTTATGTGATTCGACTTTGGGTTTTTAAAATCTCACCTTCTTGTCATGATTCTACCCATTCATACTTGATTGCATAAAAGATTATTTTTTGAAAAAGGTTTTGAAACTTGAAGATGGAAGATTATTTCACACATGTTTTGTTTAGGACTAATAAAATGCTGGTTGGGGAGCATGTTGAGTGTCAAATATTGCATATTTTCCTCCCATTAAGGCTTAATGGTATATTTTATACATGTTTGTGTTACGAGGTGAGTTTAAGTGCTTGGATTGAAAAGAATGCTAAAAGTATGGATTTAAGGCTCAAGAATTGCTAAGGTAAAGAATGGTTCTTTAGATACCAAGATTGAAGATTTCAAGACCTCGAGATATAAGGAAACTAAGTGGAGAAGGAAGGAAGTTCGCAGTGCAAAGTGCAAAATCTATAAAATCTGTGTCACCGACCACCTATCGATGACATCGAAGCCATCGCTCAATGACATCGACCACAGTTTGATGACAACAAAGAATTACATGAAAATCAAGTTTAGTTGCTGGACGAATTGGATGCATTAGTCGATGGATCGAAGACCTATTCGATGACTTGAAGACCTAGTCGATGACATCGAAGACCATTAGATGACATCAATCTTTCTACAAAATTTTAGAGAAACTCGTTGGACTGTTCTGGATACATTCTCAATGGATCGAGCACCCTTCGATGCAATTGAATGTCTGCTCGATGACATCGAAGGAAGGTTCGATGACACAATAATTTATGTAGTGGTAAAGGCACGACTTCCGAAAATCAACTTACGTTCGATGACATTGAACATGTTATGCAGAACTTATGTAGATTGCGTAAATTGAGGCAGTTTTGTGATCTTGGGTGAACAAGGCTATAAATATGCGTTTTCTATGCACTTTTTGAGATATCTAGGGTTTCAAGGAGCTGAGCCAAAGGGTGGAGGAGCCTCTCAAAAGTTTTTCTTCTTTCTTAGTTTGTTTTTAATGCTTTCTTTTAGGGTTTTGATTCCAATCACGTCTATGGTTGGGTAAATTCCTTAGCTAGGGCAAGGGGTGAAGCTTGTAGTGTGTTGAGATGTTTTTTTTTTAAATTATTATTCTTGTTCTTGTTGATCCTCATCGTCTTCTAGTTATTTATTAAGGAATATTTTCAGTTTTTAATGGCTTGTTGTGACTCATATTACAATAGATCTTCGACAGCTTTGAATATCTTCTTTTCCTATTTTTAGATTGTGAGATTATTACATCTTGTTGTCCACCGTCTTCTCCTGGGCATGGTTAGGTGATGAAATCCCTTCCTATAATCACAATCCTCTTTAATGCATGGCTAGATCTACGAAAAGTTCAGAGATTTGATTATCTCATCTTCTAATTAGATAGGATAGGATTCTAATTCCAATTGTGATTCTTAAATAAAGTAAGGAAATATGTTGATAGCTATAAGTGGATCCTTGGCACTCTAGTTCCCATTTCAATTGATAGATTAAGCTTTATTCACAATTACTCCTTTATTTCAGATTTTTTAAATTAGATCTTTCTCTAGTTCTAGTTCTAGCTACTTTTATGATACACACAAGATTAGTCCCTGTGGACTTACCGAGATTATTACTACATCATGACCCTACACTTGGGGTTGTGAAGAGCGAGGAATGCCTAAAAGCTTTCACCAAGCTCAAAGGTATATTGACTAGTGCCCCCATTAGGCAACCACTTGATTGGAGTATCCCTTTTGAAATTATGTGCAATGTAAGAGATTATGCAATTGAGGCAGTGCTAGGCCAAAGAAAAGAGAAGAAGCCATGTGTTATTTAATATGAGAGTAGAACTCCAAACCTGACTAGGTGAACTACTCAACTATGAAAAAGGAACTCTTAGTCATAGTGTTCGCTTTGGACAAATTTAGGTCCTACTTGATCAGATTCAAGATAATCATCTTCACTGACCATGCGGTGCTGAAGTATCTTCTTTCTAAGAAGGATGTTAAGCCTGGTTTGGTAAGATAGATCCTTTTACTCCAAGAGTTTGATTTGAAAATCTAAGATAAGAAATGAGTAGAAAAAGTAGTGGTTGACCATCTCTCATGGATTGTTCTATCTGATTATAAAAAAAATAATACCCATAAGTGAGATGTTCCTTGATATATATATATAAAAAAACTCTTCCAATTATGCTGTTATGTTGACATTGCTAATTATCTCGTTACAAGTACAATTCCTATTCATTGGACTACACAAGATAGGAAGAAAATATTCACCGAGGTATGCAAGTTCTTCTGAGATGATCCTTATCTTTTTAAATATTGCCTAAATCAAATTATAATGAGATGTGTTCCCAATCATGAGAAACACAATGTCATCTCCTTTTATCGCTTGTAAACGTGTGGTGGCCACTGTTTAGTTAAAAAGACCACCATAAAAATTCTGTAGTGCTACTTTTATTTACCCACTATGTTCAAGGATACTAATGAATTTTATAAAGTGTGTGAGCAATGTTAGAAATTGGGAGGAATATGTTGTTAGAATATGATGTCGTTGAATCCTATTTTAATCATCGAAGTATTTGATTGTTGGGGCATTGATTTCATTAAACCATTTCCCCCATCATTTGGAAATTTGTATATTCTCATTGATGTCGATTATATTTCCAAATGGGTTGAGGCAATTTCATGATGGAATAATCTTCATTGAATGGTCATTAAATTTTAGAAAGAAAATATCTTATATAGGTTTGGAATGCCTTAAGTCATCGTTAGTGATGATAGATCTTACTTTTGCAATAAGCCATTTGAAATGTTAATGAAGAAATATGGTATTAAACATAAAGTTAGTACCCCTATCACCCATAAATAAGCAGCCAAATTGAAACATCAAATAGGAAGATTAAACAAATTTTGGAGAAAATGGTGAACTCAAACTACACAGATTGATCACTTCGACTAAACGATGCATTGTGGGTTTATTGTACGACCTACAAAACCCCTATTAGCATGTCACCTTATAGACTTGTCTATAGGAAGGCTTATCACTTGCCTATGGAGTTGGAACATGAGGCGTATTTGAATATAAAGACTTTTAATTTCAATCTTGACAAAGTTGGCTCACTGTGCAAATTACAATTGAACGAAATTGAAGAAATCCGGAATGAGGCTTATAAGAACTCTCGGATATACAATTACATGATGAGGGTGTTTCATGATAAGAACTTCCTTTGAATTTTTTTTGAACCACATCAGAAAGTCCCTCTGTATAATTCGAGACTTCATCTTTTTTTTTTTAAAAAAAAAAGAGATCTCTTTAGATCGACCTCTTTGTAGTCAATATGATTTATCCTCATGAGGCTGTCGAGATAGTGAATCCGACAAATGAAAATATCTTCAAAGTTAATGATCAAAATCTGTTGAGGTTCAAATATTACATATTATCCCCCATTATATCTTAGTTTTATGAATATAATACTGTTTAATGTCCTATTTTACTCATGTTTATGTTGCAAGGTGAATTTAAGAGTTGGATTAGAAAATGTATTAAAAGTGTGGTGATTTGATGCTCAAAGATCACCAAGGCAAAGAATAGATCTTAGGAGACAAAGATTGAAAATTTCAATATCCCAAGATTCAAGAAAACCAAGTGGAGAAGTTAAGAAGTCAAAAGAAAAAGTGTAGAATTCTCATTAATTATGTCATCAATCACCATTTGATGACATCGAACAGGGGTCGATGACATCGAATTTATGAATGGAAATCGAGTTGGTCGCTACACAAATTGAAGACATTTCTCGATGACTCGAGGACTTTTTCGATGGCATCGATGTCAATTCGATGACATTGATATTTTTGTGAATTTTTGGCAAAACTCGCTGGACATATTGAACACAAATTTCGATTACTCGAAGTCCTCCTTAATGATATCAAAGACCTTATTGATGACATTAAAGCCTCTTCAATGACATCGAATTTTTTGAGAATTATTGGATTAACCCGCTGGACTGTTTTGGACACATCTTGATTCCTTGAACACCACTTGATGACATCAAAGATACCTTCGATGACATCTAAGTTAGGTTCAATGACATAAAAGGTTACATAGTTTGGACGAAGTTACGCATTGAGAAAAAGAACCGTATTCAAGACATCTTCGATGACATTGAATGACTTACGTAGAGTTACGTGAAATGCATAAATTTGAGGTGGTTTTCAAAAATTTCAAGGTCAGTTCGGAAGGACATGTTGCACAACTATAAATAGGAGTTCCTAGGGCATCCCTCGACATCATCTACTGTTTGGAGGAGCAAAGCACAAGGGTGGAGAGCCATTGCCAAGTGTTTTTCTTCCTTTCTTCCTTAGTTTTCATGCTTTCTTCTAGGGTTTTAAATCTAATCATGTCTACGGTTGGCTAAACCTCTTAGCTAGGGCTAAGAGGTAGTGTAATTGGGATGTTTTCTTTTCTTTGATTCATGTTTTGGTTGAACTTTCTTGTATTCTAGTTTGATCATAAGGAATATTTTTAGTTTTTAATGGTTTGTTTTGACAAATTACAATACATCTGCAATAGCTCTGAATATCTTCCTTTTCTATTTTAAGATTGCTAGATTGGTAGATCCTGTTATTTGTCGCCGTCCCATGGGCATGATTAGGTGACAGAATCCCTTCCAATCTTCCCAATTCTCCTTCTTTGATGACTAGATTCATGAGAAGTTCAAAGATCTGACCGTCTCTTCTTCCAACTGGATAGGATAAGACTCTGATTCCAGTTATGTCCTTGAATTAAGCATAGTAGCATCCTAAAAAGCTACAAGTGGATCCTTGGAAACCCTAGTTCCCAACTTTAAATTATTAAGTTTCTAATTGAACACTTCACAATTACTTCCTTTTACTCCCAATTTAGATTCACATATTCTTCTAGTACTTCTATTTGCTTTCAGAATACACACAAGATTAGTCCCTGTGAATTCGACCTTGGTCTTACCCAGATTATTACTACATAGCGACCCTACATTTGGAGTTGTGAACAAGTTTTTGGCACCGTTGCTCGGGACTAACGGTTGCATTTTTTTTAAGATTAACTAGTTTTGGAATTAGGTTAAGATTAGGGTTTATTGACTTTCTATTTTTAGATTAGGATTTTTTTGAATTATTTTTAGAAACTTACCTTCTATTTCTAAGTTAGAAACTTTCCTAATTTATTTTTAGAAACTAACTTATTTTTCCAATTCATTTTTAGAAACTAACTTGTTTTCCTAATCTGTTTTTAAAAATTAATTTATTTTCCTATTTTGCAGGATCTTAATATAGAAACTTCTAATTTGGTAACTTCCTTCTAATTCTCTCTCTTTCTATTTCTAGATTTCTATTTCTCTCTTTCTTTTTAGGGTTAGGTTAGATTTTGAAATCGAAGGCTGGGAGTATTTCATGCCTAAGTGGGTCCGTGATAACACTCTACGTCTCTTGAGTGAAGAAGGATTAGTTAAAGGGTTATCTATCCATCATAGGATTAGACACCACTTGAGATCCTTAGAGTCAATTAAAGTGATGACTGCCAATCAACCTGCGAATCAACAAGTGAATCAACCGCAACCTCCAGTTGTGGAAGTCGAGGATGAGAATGAGGTGCATCATGCACCCTTGCCTCATACTTTACGAGACTATTTACAATTGGCAGGGGTGAGCACCCGTTCTTGTATGGTCTTTCTAGAAAATATAGGAAACATGGATATTTAGCCAGGAGTGATCCAACTCCTTCTAAAGTTCCTTGGACTTGAATTTAAAAGTCTATATCTACACTTGAAAGAGTTTGACGAGATTATAATGACTTTATATTTTCCTAACATGTCTAAGGACACGGTCAGGCTGAAACTCTTTCCTTTCTTCTTACAGAAAAAGCTAAGATGTGGTTGCACTCACTACATCCGCGATCTATTGGCACATGGAATAACATGATAAGGTAGTTCACAAGGAAAACTTTTCCATATCATAAGACAAACAACATCAGGAAGTCAATCATGAACTTTACCCAAAAAGAAGATGAAATATTCTTCTAATGATGGGAGCAGTTCAAGGATCTTGTCAGTTCATGCCCACAACACAGTTTTACAATGTGGTGCATAAAAAATTTCTTTTATGAAGGACTAACATCGTCCATGCGCCAATTTGTTAAGATGATGTGCAATGGGGAATTTATGGATAAAAATGTTGATGATGTGTGGGACTACTTTAATGAACTTGCTGAAATCACACAATCATGGGACACCTCTCCAAAACCTAGCACCACATCTAAGTTTACCCAATCAAAGGAGAGGGGTGGGATATACTTGTTAAAAGAGGATAATGATATAAATGCTAAAGTGGCCAATCTCACAAGGAAATTTGAAGCCATGAAACTCAAGAAGGATAATGATAAGGAAGTTGTCTGTGATATTTATACTTGCAACATTCATACAACTGAAAATTATCCAACAATACCTGCTTTTCAAGAAATATTGAATGAGCGGTCGAATGCCATAAATAACTACCAAAGGCCTTTCAAAGGAACCTCCTCAAATACATACAGCTCTAGCTAGAGAAATCATCCAAATTTTAGTTGGAGGAATGGACAATCTGCTTTACCTCAATCGATCATTAACCAATTCTTAGATCAAAGGAAACCTCAAGAGGACTCGGTTCTAAAACATATTTAAGACTAAGAGCTACTCAATCAGAATAATGTACAAGCATTCCAGGATATCAGATCAGCATTGGGAATGCTTACATCGTTTATTCAAAGGATAGAGTCACACTTAACAGCTGGGGAGAGGGGTGATTCCAGCCCAACCTCTCCTAAATCCAAAACCACAATATGAGATTATATCTTAAGCTCTTCAAATCAACTGGTACAAGTCAAGTCTATCACCACTCTTAGGAGTGGAAAAATAATTGACGAATCTATTCCGGTAAGAGCTGAAAAGCCTAAGGACCCGAAAGTAGATGAGACGGATAGACCAAGCAGTGCTCCACATGAGTTAGAATCGGAACTGCAAAGAAAACTAGTTGCACCATTCCCCCAATGGTTGATAGCACCAAAACCTCTTTCTAACTCTCAGAACATATTAGAGGTGCATAAGCAAGTGAAGGTCAACATTCCTCTACTAGATTACATTAAACATATACCTTCATATGCAAAATTTTTGAAAGATCTATGCACAACCAAAAGATGACAGAACATCCAAAAGAAAATATTTTTGATAGAAAAGGTGAGTGTCATCCTAAAGTAAGATGTGCTATAGAAATACAAAGATCTTCGTAACCCAACCATCGCTTATGTAATTAGGAACTACCGAATTGAGCACGCACTCCTTGACTTAAAAGCAAGTGTAAATCGGATTCTTTGGTGTAACTCCCTAAATATTTTAATACCCGAGTATTGAAAGTTCTCGAGCGTTACTAAGAAATTAACTAATATGTACATGTGTACGATCTAACCATTGAGAATGACCTCCATGCCATAAATCAAGCCATTTGAAAGTTAATTTCAAGATAAGGTCCCCTATCATCTAGTTTTTTTAAAAAAGAAAAATTTAAGAAGTTTGTTATTTCATTGGAAGAGTAAAAGTTGTACATCTTACACCATCCTCCAGGCTTGTTCGGGTAGTCCCGAGAATAAAAGTATAGTGGGGGCCTATCGTAAGGAGGCCACAAATCGCCACCAATGCACATGAAAAAAAACCAAACTAAGATCTAACTGGGAGGGACTTAACAAATCCTAACCTAACCTTATCAAGGAAAATCAGACCGTGCACCTAAATAGGAAGTGTAGCCATTTGAAGGTGGAAGGAGGCAGACTGACAACTACTGCCTTCTCGGGCCATACCATCAGCCGGGCCTTTGCCTTCTCACTAAATATGATTGAAGGAGAATGTGCCAAACTGGTGCAATTTTATTAATCTTGGTGACCCATGGTCTCCACGGCTAGGGGATGTGGGATTTCCCTGTGAGGAGATCAACTACAACTCTAGAGTCGAATTCAACTTCAATTTTTTTCAACCCTCTATCCAGATCATAAATCACATGCAGCTCAGATAGATTGTTGGATCCCACCCCGTAGCCAGTGGAGAAGGCGAAAATGAAATCCTTGTTATCCTTTCTGTAAATGTCGCCTCCACCTGATATACCCAATTCCCTCTTGCCGAACCATCCACATTTAACTTGACCCAATCTGAGGCTGGTTTCTTCCACTTGATGATTTCATAACAGAATTTGTGATTATTAAAAGGCAGGGTGCTTGGCCTGTTCATGTTCTGATCGCTGATCAGGTTGAAAATGATCTCATCGCCAAATATCAATTTGGCCCACCATTTGATACGGGCATTGGAGGCCCTAACTTGCATCGGTCTATGTTCGTATTTGGCTTCGTTTCTAGCACACCATACTTCCCACAGGATAAGGATTGGGAGCAGATTACGGATTGGGGCTAGAGTGCAACTAGGAGCTAAAGCTCTTCTTCATTGTAGCAATCTCCCTTCGATCGATTGGTGAGGCAGCATGGAAACCCCAAAAAGAGCGTTGAAATGTAACCAGATTTTGGCCGCCTAATGACCGTAAAGGAAGAGGTAAGTAATGGGCTCTATGTCAGGCCTAGAAGTGGGCGCATCTTCACAGCAAAAGCATTTGGAAGCCAGTACAATTCCTTTGAAATGTGTCTTGTCGTCTACTGGTGTTGTCCCCTGTAACAATCTCTAGAAAAAAAAAAAGAAATTATGGGAGGAAGTTTTTTATGCCATACCCAGTTGGCCCACCTCGTAGCGGGGGTCCTGACTCTTCTTAACTTCTAAGCTGACTTGAGGGTGAAAGCGCCTGAAGGATTATGGGGCCAGAAGCACTCGGATCTGTCTTCAGAGATTGTAAAACCTCCTTGAAATATGGTGTTAAGGGTCTCTTGAGGTAAAAAGGAAAACACAACTGATGGGGGGAGAGGGCCAGCTATACCCAGGAAATCTCTAACCTTCAGATTTTTTAGGGCCTCTGGGATAGGCCTGACTACGAGCTGTTGGAAGGGACCCAACCCAGTTTAGTTGATCATCTAAAGATTTAGATCACCCTTACCCACCTGCCATTGAACATTATTTGTCAGGAAGGGGAGAAAGTCTCTGATTTTTCTCCAGATAGGAGAGGATTGGTTCAGCGTGGTACTAAATAGCTCCCTCTCGGGGTCTCTATGATGTTTGGCACGCATTAGAGACACCCAAGGCCTGACGTTTACACCAAAATTGGTGGCCCAAGCCATCTTCATATGCAAGGAAGCCATGACCTCTTTCAATCTTCTAATTCCCAACCCTCTTTCTTCAATGGGTCTAGCGATTTTCTTCCAAGCAATCCATTACACTTTTCTTTTACCTTCAGCCCATCCCCAAAAAAAACTTAGCAAAACTTTGTTTTAGGCTAGCAATTACCTGCCCTGGAATGTGCACCACTACCATGACGTGAAGCGGGATGCTCCCTAGCACGTACTTGATAAGTGTCGTCCTACTTACTTGCGATAGGTGTCTAGCCTTCTAACCGCTGATTTTTCTGTTCACCTTATCAATACGAAACTGAAAATCAGTAATTTTGAGTCTGCCTCTAGTTAGAGGAACACCCAAATATTGGACTTCGTCTCTGGATTTGGCAAAGACCAAGAGGCGCTCTATGCTCTTGAATCTACCCGCCGATAGCCTTTTGGAACAGATGAAGTAATTTTTGTTGTTGTTGATCTTTTGGCCGATGCCACTTGCAAGGAATCTAGGAAATTTTTGGCTGTGATGAGTGAAGCCCGACTCCCATAAGGAAAATGAGGGTATCATCTGCATATAAAAGATGCGAGATGAGAGGACTCCCATGTTGAAACTTGAATGGGTGACACCAACCTTTAGCGACTAGTTGTTTGAGGCTAGTGAAAAAAGTTTCCGCCACTAGAATGAACAGGGTTGGGGATAGAGGGTCCCTCATCACGTGGTTTAACATAAGTACTTTCCCTTGAATGAAATGGTGAAGAACTCCCTATCCATAGTGATTTAGATATATGTTCTTTTATAAGAATTACTTAAGAACATGCCTATAACTATGTGGAGCCATTAGATTTTCCAAAACTCACAGATCAAAAATAATTATGAAAATGCCACCAACACATACCCTTGAATTCTAGAACTCATACTTCCTAGGATTCGTTGCATGTAAATTTTAATATCATTCCTAGATATCATAAATTAACAATACACGTCGAATTTCAGCCCTTAGATCATTGTATAAGTGGCCTAATTGACAGATCAGCCCCTTAAATGTTAATTTAGGTGTCCATCAAAGGTTAGGGGTAATCCTAGTAAGATATTTCCCTTCATCGATGTATATATGATATTTTGAACAGGTTGGATGACAAGACAAATAAACATCACTATAGGAGCTAGAAAGGTTTCAATGATGGAAATCATAATACCACTGTTTCATGCAGGATGGCCCATCTGATCTTTGGATATGCTTCACTTTTGGTCTCAACCCCTTAAAATTAGATGGAAAAACGAATGGTCGGGCCGGATTACATGAAACTCATCATTGTGGGCTCAACACCAGTGTCGTACGTGCACATGGGGTATGTGCACATACACCACATTATAACCTAAGGTTGGTCAAGAACCCCTTGACCAAACAGAATTCAAATGGAAAGGGGAGACTCTCCCGTGTTCGTTGAAGAAACAGAAAGGCATCCGTTTGCAACACTCATGGCCCACTGTCACCATCTATAAGAGTGATCTGAGCCGTCCTTTAGAAGCAGATGGGATCTCCGACCGAGGCTAGTGAGCTTCACTAGAAATGGATTAAAGAACGTCGCACACTTCCTGGATGATCAGATCACCACCACAAGTTTAACTCGATGGGCCATGATGAACTTAAATAAAAAAAACCTTCTCCCCTAGGACAAGATTTCATGAGGAAATGAGTGGAAGGAGTGGATTCTCCCAGTCGTCTATGAATGGGGACCTCACTAATAACGATGGCTTGTTCATCCACAACCAATGTGAACAGGAGGATCCTAGAAACAAACTGGACACCTTGGCACGTTGGAAAATTCATTGCTGGATCTTAAGATCAATCTAGACCGTCCAGGCACTCCGAAGGGGAATCCCGATCATTCCCAAGAAGACAGATCAAAAATATTTAATCACTAATTCTTATAATATCCATTGCACAAAAGCAGCTCCTACACTTCCGCTCCGTAAGAAATGGGCTGCGTTAACGTGATCTGCGAAAGACTTCATAGGAAGAGACTAGAAGACTCCCTACGCCATTATAAAAGGGCCCTCTCGCATAATGTTGGAGAAATAAGAAAGAAAAAAAAAAGAGAGAAGAAAGAGAGAAAGAAGGGAGAGAAGGAAGGCTAGCTGCAACCTTCAAAGGAGAAGAAAGGGGCGGAGACACCACTCCATGACTCACTGAGTCAAGTCACGTACACGCAATGGTAATCGGTCACCAACCTCTCTCTTATTCCTTCCTTCCCCTTAAACTCTCCCCTCCTTTTCTTTCCTTCCATCAACTCTAACTAGAGGACTCAAGACTCAGTCAAAGAAAGTCGACTTGATCAAAGGAATTTGAGTACAGGAGTAGGCTAAAACTTTAGAGGAAATAAACATCAAGGGTGAGGGTCTTATCCTTTAGGCTTTCATTAATTTAAGTTATTATATTTACATTGCCTTACATGTCATCCTGTTTTTCATCTTGCCTTTACATACCTTTGTGATTGTTCTATCTTGCCTTTAACATGCTTTCGAGTTACTTGAATTCTTCCTACAGTTATATGTTTTACCATCAATTATTTGCCTTGGAGATTGTAGTATAATATTGTTTACTGGAGATCTTTATGAATTTATGTGAGGTGATGGATACAAGCCTTGCCCTTGCCTTTATTAATTTATTAGGTTGGCCCTTGCCACTCCCCTCTTTATTGAGTTGGTCATTACCACTTTCCTTATGATTGAGTTGGCCATTACCACTCGTCTATTTGTTGAGTTAGACATTGCTACTCCCTCTATATTATGTTGGCCATTGCCACGTTTATCTTTGTTGAGTTGGCTATTACCACTCTTCTCTTTATTATATTAGCCCCGTGATATTTACCTTTAAGGCTTGGGCATGTGTCTTGATATTTCAGGATGTTTATAATTTAATTTATCTCTCAATAAGTGCAAGTGATGTGTAAGATGTATTACAGCTAGTGATTCAAACATTTTATTATGGATGTAATGCGCTCTGGGTAGAGACCCTCTTGGTCATCAAGTAATTCCATGGGCCTTTGGGTAGTGGTGCACAAATTGATGTGTGTATTTTGCAAATGCAGTGTCACATCACTTCCAAGATTGGATGTCGTAAATAGTCGCTTCATGATCAAATCGTGTTACGTAATTCACATAACTCATGTGTTGTGCACCTTGATGAGTTCATGTAAATTCATTATAGCATTGGCCATACCGACGAATATTCGTAGTTATGGGATGCGGGTCAAGTCGGTTTTTCTATAAATCGTATTCCACATTATGGTGATCACTACGTATGATGAGCCTGACACACTTTACTAGGCATGCAACTCATGTAGGTTGTTTGCGCATTCTGATATCCTCGTAATAGTGGACTACAAGATATATCAGAACCTTTACATACTTTATGAATATCTTAAATTTAATGTTAATCTTAAAGGATAACCATCACTATGAGCAGGGCATTGGCCCTCTCCCAACCGTATAGATGATGCAGATAACGTGCAAATTGAAGACCTAGTGAACGACCTCCATAAGGAAGATTATGTTGAAAGAATAAGAAGACAGTTTTATGATTTAATTTTATACCTCCGTTACGAACTCTGATAATGTAATAAGCTTCCAATGAGAAGGCATTTGATTATTTAATGAATTCTTTTATTCCAATGAAATCATCAATATAGTCGATTTTATTCTTGTGAATGCTACCTTCGAAAATATATGTAGATGTGACCTAAATGGAAAAAAAAGGATGCGATTTTCAAAGCATCCAAGTTTTACATTAATAAGACCTAATTTCCTCGGGCACGAGTAAACTCTGGCCGCAAAAATTCAGGATGTTACATTGGTCTATGAATAATTTAGTCTAGGTGAATTAAAACCCACCCGGACCACATTACAACTTGTAGATCGTTCAGTTCGTGTAGCGAAAGGAATAAGTGAGGATGTGTTGGTCTAGGTCAACAAATTCTACTACCTAGTAGATTTTATTTTCCTGGATACTTAACCCATCATGGACATGAGCATTTAAATTCCCATCATCATTGGTCTTTCATTCCTTATTGCATCAAATGCAACCATTAATTGTATGAATGAATTCATGAGTCTATCTTTTAGAAATATGACATTGGAGCTCAATATCATTTTCAATATGAGTAAATAGGCAGAGGATGATGATAATACCCATGACGTTAACATGATTGATTCTTTCATGGAGGATAGAACTCTGATAACCTTATCCTCTGACCCTTTAAAGATGTGTCTGGTTCACTCCCATGATTTAGATGATGATATGATTAGGGAGACAGATGTCATGCTTGATGCTGTGCTAGTACTTGAAGTTAACTGGTAGAGGCCACAATTTGAAGAATTATCCCAAACTGATGTAGTACCTATACCGTTTAACCTCAAAGCACCGAAGCTTAACCTAAAACTTTTACCCTCTGATTTGAAATATGTCTATTTAGGTGAAGATGAGACATACCCGGTGGTGATTTCTTCACACCTTAAGTAAGAACAGGAGAGTATACTTATCTCTACTCGCATTAAGCATAAAAGAGCCCTCGGATGGTCGATTGAGGACCTCAAGGGAATTGATCCTTTAATTTGTACTCACCATATTCATCTTAAGGATAATACGAAGACTTCTCGGCAACCATAACGTAGATTAAATCCAAACATGAAGGAAGTGATTGAGGCCGAGGTTCTTAAGCTATTAGATGTGGGTATCGTATACCCTATATCCAAAAGCCAATGGGTGAGTCCACTCAGGTGATTCCTAAGAAGTCTGAAATCACCATCATAGCCAATGCCGACAATGAACTCGTGCCAACTAGAGTCACTACTGGTTGGAGAATGTGCATCGACTACAGGAAGTTGAATGCCGTCACAGGGAAGGACTACTTTCCTTTGCCCTGTATTGATCAAATCTTAAAAAGGCTAGCTAGTCATTCCTATTATTGTTTCCTTAACAGATATTCAGGCTACAATTAGATCGAGATAGCACTTGAAGATCAGGAAAAGATAACATTTACATGTCTTTACGACAGCTTTACTTACCAAAGGATGTCATTCAGGCTATGTAATGCTCCCGTCACTTTTCAGCAATATATGTTGAGTATTTTTCTGATATGGTGGGGCAATATTTAGAGGTCTTCATGGACGATTTCTCTGTCTTTGGTCCATCCTTTAACTAATGTTTGGAAATTTTAAAAAATATGTTAAAATAATGTGCGGAAAAGAAATTAGTACTGATTTAGGAAAAGTGTCACTTCATGGTTCGTAAGGAAATTGTCCTTGGACATATCATCCCGTCCAACAGAATTGAGGTAGATAAGGCTAAGATTGATCTTTTCTCTAACTTACCTCCACCTAAGAATATATAAGACGTTCGATCCCTCTTAGGACATGGTAGATTTTACAGAAAATTCATAAAAGACTTTAATCATCTCTCTCATCCTTTATACGTTCTACTTTAAAAGGATGTACCATATGAGTAGGCTAAATAATGTCAGAAAGCTTTTTATAAGCTCAAGGGCATATTAAACACCTCACCTATCATGCAGCCACCTAATTGAAGCATTCCTTTTGAGATTATGTATGATGCATTTGACTATGCTCTTAGGGATGTTTTAGGCTAGAGAAAATAGAAGAAACCCTATGTTATACACTATGCAAGTAGAACTTTAAATTCTGCCCAAGTGAACTACTCTACTACAGAAAAGGAACTCTTAGCCGTAGTGTTCGCTTTAGAAAAATTTAGGTCCTACTTGATTGGATCAAAGATCATCATCTACACAAATCATTCACCCTCAAGTATCTTCTTTCGAAGAATGATGCTAAGCCTCACACGATAAGATGGATCCTCTTACTCCAAGAATTTGATTTAGAAATAAAAGATAAAAAGGGAGTAGAGAATATAGTGGCTAACCACTTTTTCTTCCTTGATCTCTCTGATTCCCTTGAGACGACACATATAAATGACATGTTCCCTGATAAACAATTGTATAAAGTCGCCCACTCACCTTGGTTTGCTAATATTGCTAATTATCTTGCTACAGGTTTCACGTTGACACATTGGACTGCACAAGATAAGAAAAAAATTCTTCACCAAGGTATGTAAATTCTTCTGGGACGATCCATATTTATTTAAATATTACCCTAAGCAAATCCTAAGGAGATGTATGCTAGACAATGAACACCCAAAGTGTCATATCCTTTTGTTAGTCTTAGGCCTGCGGTGGTTACTTTTCTACTAAAAAGACCACAACTAAAATTCTGCAGTATGACTTTTACTAGCCTACTATGTTCAAGGATACTCATGAGTTTTGTAAAGCTTGTGAGCATTATTAGAAATTGGGAGCGTTGTCCTGTCGAAATATGATGCCTTTAAACTCCATTCTGACCATTGAAGCATTTGATTGTGGGGATATCGATTTCATGGGACCAATCCTTTGAAAATTTATATATTATGCTAATAGTAGACTATGTCACTAAATGGGTAAAAGTGATTCCATCTCGGAACAATGATCATTAAACAATCATTAGATTCTTAAAAGAAAACATCATTTTCCTGTTCGGAACGCCTCGAGCCATCATCAGTGATGGAGGTTCACATTTTTGTAATAGGTCATTTGTGAACTTAATGAAGAAATATGATATCTCCCACAAAGTAAGTACTCTATACCACCTACAAACAAGTGGGCAGGCAGAGATTTTCAATAGGAAAATTAAACATATTTTGAAAAAAATGGTTAACCCTGACCATAAAGATTGATCAATCCACTTGACCAATGCTTTATAGGCTTACCATACTGTTTTTAAGACCCCTATTGAAAATTTTCCCTTTAGACTTGTCATGGGAAGGCTTGCTACTTGCCTGTGGGACTAGAACATAGAGCCTACTGGGCTATTAAAAATCAAAACTTTAATTTAGACAAAGCTGGCTCGTTGCGCAAACTTCAGTTAAATGAACTTGAAGAAATCCGGAATGACGAATATGAGAATTCAAGAATTTACAAGGACAGGATGAAAGTATTTTATGACTAACACATTCTTTAGAAATCATTCACACATGGTCAGTGGTCACAACCTCAAGTGTAGGGTCACGATGTAGTAATAATCTTGGTGAGACTGAGGTCGAATCCACAAGGACTAATCTCATGTGTATTCTAAAAGCAACTAAAAGAAGATGTAAACCTAAATTTGGAAGTGTAGAGAGAGTAATTGTGAATTATTTAACTAAAATTTAAGAAATTCAAAGGTAGGAACTAGGGTTTCCAACGATCCACTTATAGGTTCTTAGGATGTTACCTCGTTTGATTTAAGGACACAATTGGAATCAAAATCCTATCTTATCCAATTGGTAAGAAGAAATTTATTATATCTCTGAACTTCTCATGTATCTAATCATCAATGGATGAGAGTTATGAGGATTTGGAAGTGATTCCATCACCTAACCATGCTTAGGAGACAAGGCAAACAATAGGATTTATCAATCCTACAACCAATCATAAGAGAATTATGAAGGTTATGAAAGATTCTATTATCCTACCGTGCCTAAGGGAAGATAGTGAACAATGGGACTTGCTAATTTCATAATCTCAATTTAGTAAAAGATGATATTTAAAGTAATTACAGATCTATTATAATTTGTCATAACAAACCATTAACAACTAAAAATATTTCCTATAATCAAACTAGAATCTAAGAGAATTCAACAAAACATGAATCAAAACAAAGCTAACATCCCAATCATGCTACAAGCTTCACCTCTTGGACGTAGCTAAGAGGTTTAGCCAACCATAGACATGATTGGATCTAAAATCCTAAAAGAAAATATGAAAAACTAAGGAAGAAAGAAGAAAAACGCTTGGCGATGACTCTTCGCCCTTGTGCTTCGCTCCTCCAAACCCAAGATTGATTAAATAGATGTCCAAGGATGCCCTGGGGACTCCTATTTATAGTTGTATGTTGAGGGTCAAATATTGCATATTATTCCTTAGTTATTACTTAGTTTTATGAACATGATAATGCTTAATGTTCTATTTTAATCATGTTTGTGTTGCATGGTGAATTTAAGAGCTTAAATTAAAAAGATGTTAAGAGCATGGATTTAATGCTCAAGAATCGCCAAGCTAAAGATTGGATCTTAGAAGACCAAGAATGAAGAATTCATATGCCAAAGATCTAAAGAAACCAAGTCAAGAATGAAGAGAAACGAAGTTTTAAAGTGAATTTGCGTGATCTTCGACTAGTCCAAGGTTTGTTTCGAGTCGTCTAAGCTCCTTCTCAACTAGTTGAGGAAGCTTCGACTCGAACTTTAGCAACATCAGATTCTAAAATCCCATCATCCTCAACCAGTCGAAGGTGTCCTCGACTAGTCGAGGGTTATGCAGGTTTTGTGCATATTGCATAAATTTGAGGCACTTTTTGAATTTTTCCAAGTCGATGCAAAAGGAGGTGATGCACAACTATAAATAAGAGTCCCTAAGATATTCCTATGTACTTTCTAAGGTTTAAGGAGTGAAGCAAAAGGGGGTGGAGCCACTGTCTAGGAGTTCTTCTTCTTCTTCGTTAGTTGGTCTTTTTTGTTTTGTTTAAGTCTTTAGTTCAATCATGTCTATGGTTAGCTAAACCTCTTTGCTAGGGCTAAGAGGTGAAGCTGGTAGTGTGATTAGGATGTTTGTTTTGCTGTGATTCATGTTTTATTGAACACTCTTGGATTCTAGTTTAATTATAAGAAATATTTTTAGTTATTAATGGTTCGTTGTGACGAATTACAATAGATTTGCAATTGCTTTGAATATCTTCTTTTCCTCAATTGATATTGTGAAATTAGCAAGTCTTGTTGTTCACCATCGTCCCTTGGGCACAGTAGGATGATATAATCCTTCCTAACCTTCACAATTCTCTTATGATTGGTTGTAGGTTTGGTAAATCATTTGTTTGCCTTGTCTCCTAAGCATGGTTAGGTGATGGAATCACTTCCAAATCCTCACAAATCTCATCTATTAATGATTAGATCCATGAGAAGTTCAGAGATCTGACAAATCTCTTCTAAACACTTGGATAAGATAGGACTCTGATTCCAGTTGTGTCTTTAAGTCAAGCAAGATAACCTCCCAATTGCTATAAGTAGATCCTTGGCACCCTAGTTACCACCTTTAAATTTAAAAGTTTCAATTACCTTATTTAAAATCACTCTCTCAAATATTTTAGATTTAGGTTTACATCTTCTTCTAGTTCTAGTTCTAGTTAAATCTAGAAACGTACAAGTTCAGTCATTGTGGATTTGACCTCTGTCTTACTAAGATTATTACTACATCACGACCCTACACTTGGGGTTGTGAACATTGTGCAACAACTCCATTCACACCTCTTTGGAAAAATCTAAAAATTGCCTAAAATTTATGAACTCTGCGTAACTTCACGTGATTCGTTCGATGACATCGAACTACCTTTGATGTCATCGAAGGTGTCTTTTGTACGTGCTTTTTCTGTGCTTTTGTAACTTCATCCGTACTTTGTAACCTACCATGTCATTGAACCTAACTTCGATGTCATCAAAGAGGCCTTCGATGTCATCATTCGTTGTTCGAGGAATCGATAATGTGTCCAAAGCAGTCCAGAGAGTTAATCCAATTTCTTCAAAAAATTTGATGTCATTGAAGAGACCTTCAATGTCATCGAGCAGGTCTTCAATGTCATCGAGGTGTGTTTTGAGTAACCAAAAATAGTGCCCAATATGTTAAGCAAGTTTTGCCAAAATTTCACAGAAAATTCGATGTCATCAAAGAGGCCTTCGATGTCATCAAGCAGAGGTTCGAGTCATCAAATAAGTCCTCGAGTCATCAAAAAACATCTTCAATTTTTCCAGCAACCAACTCAATTTTCCTTCATAAATTCAATGTCATCAACCTATGTTCGATGTCATCGAAAGTGTCCTCGATGTCATTGAACGGTGTTCGATGACACAATCAATGTGATTTCTGCACTTGTTGACACAATCAATGTGATTTCTGCACTTGTTCTTTCAACTTCATTCCTTCTCCACTTAGTTTTCTTATATCTTGAGACCTTGAAATCTTCAATCTATCTCCTAAGATCCATTCTTTTCATAATTGATCTTTAAGTGTCAAATCTATGCTTTTAGCACCTTTTTCAATCCAAGCTCTTCAATTCACCTTGCAACACAAATATGAGTAAAATTAGACATTAAGTAATATTATGTTCATAAAATCAAGATATAAATGGGGTTCAATATGCAATATTTGACCTTCAACAGTCAGAAGGTCCTTCCCTTTTCTTTTCATTGCCTTTTTCGCATTACATGTTTATTTCTTTTACATTGAGAACAATGTAGATTTTAGGTTGGGGATGGAGGATTAGGTAAACTAATCAGTGTTTTCTCAGTTTTAAGCAAAATTTTTTAGAATTTTCAATGTTTCAAGTTGAAATCTGTTTGGAAAGTGATGAATTATGTACTTAAGAATGCTTTGAGTATGATAAAATAGAGATTGAATTTTGGATTGTTGGAGTTTGATCAACTAAGTAATCTATTACCTTAGTTCCTAAGTAATCTATTACCTTAGTTCTTGCACTCAATTGATTAAGAGGAAGTTTGAATATCATGTCAATCTAAATCATAAGACATATTCAATTTGTCTTCTGTAAGACATGCTAGAATTTCTGATTGTTAATATGTGAATCATTGACAGATGGTGAGAATCAAGTCTAAAGAATTTTATCCACCTTAAAAGAAGAAAAGCACCAGTTAGAAAATAGGAGATCGACAAAAAGGTCATGTATGGTGAAAAGACTGAAAGGACCAAAAAAGACTGGAAAAGAACACAAAACTAAAGAATGAATAAAAATTGATCATCAATATAAAATAAAAAATTAGAAAAAGAAGGAGAACGGGATAAGTTTACAATCAGTACTTGAGTTTCAAACCAATCTTCAAGTGATGAGCATGGCTCGCATGATGACAAGAAAGTATTTTTATGGGAAGTGAGTTGATTTTCACTGAGCACATTAAAAAACATGATATATGGACTTATACTCTGATTTGATTGATAAAGAATCTATTTGATAGATCACTTATGTAATTCGGCTCTAGGTTTTTAAAATCTCACTTTCATATCTTAATTCTACCCATTCATACATAAGTGTACAAAAGATTATTTTCGTAAAGAGGTTTTGGACTAGGGTATTTTAATTCTACCCATTCACTTTTATATCTCACTTTCATATCTTAATTCTACCCATTCATTCATAATTCTACCCATTCATAGGACTAGGGTAATTTTCTTCTATTATTTTAGGACATTAAGCATTATCATGTTCATACAAAGTATGTGAAAAATAAATCTCAATGCTTAATGTCAGAAATCTTTTTTAGAAAATAATCTTTTGTGCACTCAAGGATGAATGGGTAGAATTAAGATATGAAAGTGAGATTTTGAAAACCTAAAACCCAATTACACAAGTTCTTTATCCACTAAATCGAAGCATAATTTGTATATCAAGTTTTTCAATGTGCTTAGTGAAAGTCAATTTACTTCCCATACGAATACTATCAATTCATCATGTTAACTATGATCATTACTTCAAGATCAGTTTAAAACTTAAGTACTGATTCCGAACTTATCCCATTTTCCTTCTTTTTTCAGTTTTTATTTTTATATCGACGGTCAGTTTTTATTCATTCTTTTTATTTTTACATTCTTTTCCAGATTTTTCATTCTTTTCATTCTTTTTCATGACCTCTTTGTCGATCTCCTTCTTTTTAACTAGTTCTTTTCTTCTTTTAAGGTGGATAAAATTCTCCAGACTCAATTCTCGCCATCTATTAATGATTCATATACTAACAATAAGAAATTCTAGTACATCTTACAACAAGTAGATTGAGTGTAATGTGTCTTGTAATTTAGATTAACATGATATCAAACTACCTCTTAATCAATTGAATGCAAGCAATTAAATGATAAGTTACTTAGATGATTAGACTCTAACAATCTAAAATTCAATCTCTATCTTATCATACTCAAAGCATTCTTAAGTATAAAATTCATTGCTTACCAAATAGATTTCAACTTGAATCGTTGAAAATTTTAAAACACTGATTAGGTTACCTACCCCCCCCCCCCCCCCCCCCTAAGGAAAAATATACATTGTCCTCAATGTAAAAGAATAAGCATGTAACACAAAAGGAGGTAATGAAAAGAGGGAAGTGATGGAAAGGTAATACCTGAAGAAGGAATTTTAAGGCTATTTCTTTCAATGATTTAGTACGAAGGTGGATTAGTATAAAAGACTCAATAAACGATAAACAAACTATCCTAAAATAGCGGAAGCAAACTACCATAGTCTTATAAAAGCAATAAACTAATCTTAAACTAGAAAAGAAAGGGAAAAGCTGCTCAGTCATGCCACAAGATTCCTCCCCCTGCCAATACGTTGGTAAATTTCTCAGTAGGTTTCTTAACAAGATCATCAAAAAGCCCTTTTTGCAATAGGCTTGGATGCCCTACAGTATGAATTTCCAGAGAAATTTATGGACCTCAGCATAAGGTTTCTTTTTAATCTCTTGATGTGTCCAAAGTATATACAATTCACCTATGAAAAATAAAATAAAATTTCAATGTTAGCATAACATGGTAAATAAGAGATGACATAAAGATGAAATTCAAAAAAAAATCTCAAAAACTGATGTAGTCTTGGCACATTCCAAAGTTTTAGACTCCGGTTCAATTTTCAGCTTCTCCTCCTTTAATGGTAAACATATAGGATCTGAGGAAGGAGGGGCTTCAGAAATAGGGTTCTCTTGGTCTGTGACAACTACCAAGGTATTGTCTTATGAGGCATTCACTATTTCTTTTATTATCAGATCATTTGAGTTTATAAAGTGTGCTAAGCAATTGTCCAAAGAGTTGGAAAATTCAGCTAAGAGACTCATTTTCCATATTGAAGTTTGTGATGATCTACCCAAGGATTCCATCGTCTCTGGAAGTGGATAGAAGCATGGTCTCTTGTTCTTCATCACGGTGAGAATAAATCATCACTGGATGTATCTTGTCTTGCCTTACATAGGTAGTTTGAAAATCAACCGGCGAAGAATTGATGTGAAGACTCTGTTCATCAGTACTACTCAGTAAAGGCATTGTATTGTCAAGGGTTGACAACTCAGATGTTGGCCTCAACTGGATGGTTTCAAATTCAAGAGTCATATCGAGCAACTTGTCCATCTCCCAAATCATATCATCCTTCAATTTAGGAGAGTGGTCTAAACATATCTCACAAAGGTTAGAAGGGTTAGTTGAAAGTCGTTCATCCTCCACATTTAAATTGGTCATGTCAGATGGGTGGAGTAGATCACTAAATATGGTCGACAACTTCCTGAACATCTTGATCATTGATATGGGAAAAACTTGAAATTAAATCCAATAGGATTTGAGCTATACATTCAAAATTGTCATCCCAATACTCATCAGCTTCCAATTTAGTACAGTTCACACGTGAAATGGGATTGCTTTCCTCACATTCTATTCCTAAATTGAGTTGAGGTTTGAATAAATTAACCCCTTCCTCATCATTGAAACCAAGTGTGTCATGTGAGTGAAGTGTGTCAGTATCACTATATTTGAAAGAGACCCACGTCTCTTGATCATTCCTTTAAACCTTCATCAAGATAGACTCTTCAGGAAATTAAACCATCTGCTCATTAACACAATCCAACTCTTCATTCTCAATTTCAGTATTCTCCATAATCGCATCACGTGAACCCCATTGTTGTATATCTTTTGTAAGTTCTTGAAATCTTTGGAGTGTTTTGCTGGATGAGCTCTAAAGTTTATGTGAAATTCTAAAGTGAATTCTCTTGGATTCATTTCTTTTTGGATCTCAGAGGTATAAGACCTAAAAGAATTGCCACTATGATGTATTGTTGATTTAACTTCCCAATCTTGATGTTTTCACTGATCTTAAGTAGGGAGTTAGGAATGAAGAATTGGATTCGGATGAGGCTGGGGTGAACTAGCTTCCATTAGCTTATCGAGGTGTGATTCAAGCGCTTCTATCATTCTTTTGATTTCAGTAAAATTGTGTGTAACCCGAAAGTGACTTGTAAGGCTCGTATCCTAGTCTGTACTATTCCGTCGACTCCCGCGATCCTTCCTGATGAATTTTCACAACCTGTAACCTATAATTGATGTTTGTGTGGGACCCTAAATCGTATCTGGTAGATTTAATTTGGCTTAATTTAAGACTTGTACTATTATGACCGCATTGTCTCTGCTGTTCCAATGTCGTGACTCGCACACCGATTAGATACCCTGGCCAGGAGATGTGGGCCCGCATTTATTTCAAAGAAACACAGCGCGTTTGTAATCTCAAGATAATCTCTACAACCCATCCAATCAATCAATCAATCAATCAACTAATAAATAAATAAATCAATCAAAATACACACCCATGATTTCTTTCTCCCCAAGTCAAGCAACCACCATAAGTGAACTCTCATGTTAAGTACATCTATCACCTCACATCCATTACCTCTCTCTTACAACTACCCCTTCTCTCTCTCTTTCTCAATACATTTTCTAAGTAAGCAAAAGCGGCGGACGTCCAAGCTCTCCCAAGAGAGAAAAAGTGAGTGTTGTGTGGCCCACTTTCTCTCCCAAAATCCATTATCCTAGCCCTTTAACTCTCATCACCTTCCATCAAAGTGAGACACAAGGAGATCGGCGTCCATCAGACTAAGAAGATCAAACAGTGGGTGCTTTATAGGCTAGATTTTCATATTTTGATGATGAACCAAGTGAGGCCTACCGATTGATGGTATAGATCTCACTTTGAACCCTAGATGTGGCCGATGACCCACCTTGATTCTCATGATCATTCCATGATAGGACCACTCTCCATGGACCCCATTATGATGTTTATTTTTCTTGCATGGATAGGGTCATCTAGACCTTGCATTTCGGTGGAGAAAGGATCTCCATTATTGATTTTGATCATTGAGCCCATATGTAATGGGACCCACTTGATGTATGTAGTAAATCATGGAAGGGAGGGCCCATAATGTTGGGGTCCCTTCATCACTGGATCTCTCTCTCTCTCTCATTTCCCTTGTTGATGGCCCCATAATGTATACAATTTATCCAAGTTGTCCACCTTTGTGGGACCCACTTGATGGACGTGTTGGATCTACACTATCCAAGCTATGTGGACCCTACCCATTAGTGATGGAAAACATAAGTATCAAATTGATCTAAATCAAGTGGGCCACGTCCATGTGGGACCCAACTTGATGAAACATTTATTCACGCCGTCCATCCAGCTTCCAGGGACGTTGAACGTGTTTTTTTAGTGTGAACTAACAGTGAGATGTACTAATAGCAAAGGGCCACTAATGCAGGCCCCACCTTGATGTATGGGTCAAATCCATGCTGTCCATCCTTTTTCCCAACTCATTTTAAGCGTTGAGCCAAAAAATAAAGCCAATCCGATTATCTGGCGGGCTATAGCATAGAAAATAGTGGTTTTTACCATTAAAATTCACTCTGATCTTTCTACACACCGAAACATGTCAAATATTAAGCTTATTTGGCTTGTCTTGAGCCATAGGAGCCAGTGGACAGGGTGGATTCTCCTGATGCGGGCCTCACCTATGAAAATCCTCAAGAAAACCATGAAAATAAAAATAATAAAAAAATAAAAATGAGGCAGATGTGTACAGATGTCATTGGATCGTAGCAGTGCTGAGGTAAGAGTGCGTATTGAATTATTTTAGAGCTTTTTGATCATCTTGTATTTCCCTTTGCACATTGTACTTAAAGTTTTTGATATAGTGAATATGTGGTGATGTTGTTTTGTGACTTAGTTATACTTGTGGTTATGCTCCATTACAAAAGAAATTATACTGAAAATCCTCCTTGTTGGATCCCAGGATCAGAATCTGGCATATGAATGTTGTGAGCCGAGAATGGGGTACTACGAAGGTTGACATCACCAAATTCGGAAATCGAAAATTTTGTGAGCCCGTTTTTCGAGCTTGGGGCGTGACAGAAGTTGTTATTAGAGCATAACTTGGGAATACCTAAGGATCACATCACATATCTACTCTGAACTTAGAATGAATAGGTTCCGCGTTCAAATAACGTAGCGATTTTTTTAAATAGTCCCTTAACGATTATGCCTTCGAGAATTTTCAAGGCTGATAGGCCCTTATTCCTTCCTATAAGACATGCCGCTTAGAAGAGTGACCCGAGTAAATCTCGCTCCACCACTGGATATTCCTGCTTTCCAGCCTAAGGATGTCATTCCTCTACTTGAGACCGGTGCGGATCCAACCGTACCTATGATTGCTGTCCAGCTGTAGTAGATGTTACAAGTGATGACTCTTATTCTTCAGGGGCAGAGCAGGCATCCCACTGTTACACCAGCTGAGGCAGAGCAGGAACGTGTGAGCGCCCTTCTCATGAACTTCTGACAGCACGATCCCCCGTGTTTCTAAGAAGAGCCAGATCCTATTGCAATAGAGATATGGTGCTCCGAGGTGGAGAAAAAATTCGACACCATGAGATGTATGACCCAGTAGCGAGTCCCATTAGCCTTATTTCTTCTCCAGGGTGAGGTTCAGTATTGGTGGGCATTTGTCGCTCGAGTGGCAGTAGCCGATTTCATGTGGACCTAGGAGGACTTTATAGACCAATTTAGCCTGAAGTTTTTTCCCGAGCATGTACGACAACAGCGCGCATTAGAGTTTGAGACTCTAGTCCAAGGGGACATGACTATGTCCCAGTATAAGATACGTTTCATAGCACTATCGAGATTTATTATGGATCTTGTTGATGATGAGGGGCGGAAGGCACGCTGTTTTGAGAATGGTTTGTGTCCTACCCTCATGAGTCGTGTGATCGGACACATGCTTCTGACGTTTGAGAAGATCATGCAGAGGGCCCAAATCTACAAGGTAGATTGGGCCAGTTTGCAGAAGGCCCATGACTAGAGAGGAGATCAGAAGAGGAAGGTGCCCTCTGGTAGCTCCCAACACCAGCTGCATCGTCCATAGGAGCGACACATGACCCATCCAGCATTCTAAGCACCAGTGGCACCCCCAGCACCACCTCCAGGACTATTTTCAGGTACCTGCTTTAAATGCGGTAGGACAGGACATCGTAGGCAAGAGTTTCCTCATCCACAACAGTAACAGCTGAGGGCACCGTATCAGCATCAGTGACAACCCCCACAGCAGCAGTAGCAACCGCAACACCAGCCTCCGGGACCGCCCTCGCCGCAGCAGAGGCAGCAAATCAGGCCGCCATAGTTGCAGTAGCAGTATAGACCTCAGAGGAGACCTGCACCTCCCCACCAGGCCCATGGCAGATTTTATGCCGCCCAGCAGGACCCTTAGTCATCAAGAGGAGTCATCGAGGGTACTCTCCCTATTTCTGCGTACATTGCACATGTATTGTTTGATTATTGTGCATCGTATTCCTTTGTGGTCGATGATTTCTGCCGATTGACCGGTTTTGTCGATGGACTCTGTCCATGAGTGTTTGTCAGTATTGACGCCCTTAGGGAAGACTGCGGTGTTGGGCCGATTTTGCACATCTTATCCCGTTTTGATTGGGGATATCTTTTTGTCTGCTGATTTATTCATATTACCGATGTCCGAGTTTGATGTCATTTTGAGCATGGATTGCCTCGCCGAGTACCACACCATATTGGACTGCTCCGCGAGGACACTCACGTTCTGTAAACTCGGCCTGCTAAAGTTCTAGTTTGTTGCTGAGCCCAGAGGAAAGCAGCTTTCCTGCCCATTGTCTTGTGCCGTTAAGGAGTCAGTTGCTTTGAGTATCGACCAGCTACCAGTCATTTATAGTTTTCCTGATGTGTTCCAGGAGATTTTGGAGTTACCACCTCGTCAGCACACCGAGTTCCAGATTGATCTCGTGCCCGATACCATGCCTATTTCGAAGGCCCCGTATCATATGGCACCGTTGGAGTTATAAGAACTGCAGAAGTAATTGGACAACTTGCGTAAGTTAGGATTTATCCATCTGAGCAGTTCACCATGGAGAGTGTCGGTACTCTTTGTGAAGAAGAAGGATGACTCTTGAGGCTCTACGTGGATTATCGCGAGTTCAACAAGGTCACGATCAAGAACAAGTACCCACTTTCGAGGATCAATGATTTATTTGATCAGCTGTACGAGGCGCAGTTCTTTTCGAAGATAAAATTGTGGTCCGATTATCATCAGGTTCGGGTCTGAGATGAGGATATCTAGAAGATAACCTTCAGGACTCGCTATAGTCATTTTAAGTTTCAGGTCATGTCCTTTGGACTGACTAATGCACCTATAGTATTCATGCAGTTGATGAACGAGGTCTTCCGTCCGTATCCCGACCAGTTTGTTGTGGTATTCATCGACAATATTCTGATATATTCGAGGACTCGTGAGGAGCACGAGTGGCATGTGGAGATTACCTTGCAGACCCTCCGAGCACACCATCTTTATGCAAAGCCAGAGAAGTGCGAGTTCTGGCAGGAGGAGGTGAAGTTCCTTGGTCATGTAATGACGAAGCAGGGCATCGTAGTGGAACCCTCAAAGATTGATATCGTGCGTCAATGGGGCCAGCCTATGAATGCATCTAATATCCACAGTTTCCTTTGTTTGGTGGGCTACTACCGACGTTTCATTAAGGGATACTCTTGTATTGCAGTCCCATTGACTAAGTTAACTTGGAAGGGTGCCAAGTTCGTTTGGAGTGACACTTGTGAGGAGGCATTTGTGGAGCTGAAGGATTATCTCACATCCACTCCTATCCTCACTCTTCCCTCTGGGAGTGATAGATTTGTTGTATTTACCGATGCCTCGCGAGTTGGCTTCGGTATTATCCTGAGTCAGCACGAGAAGCCGGTGGCTTATGCGTCTCACCAGCTCAAGGTTCATGAGATGAACTACCCCACACATGATTTGGACATGATAGAAGTTGTCTTCGCCCTGAAGGTGTGGAGTCACTATCTTTATGGGGTGAGGTTTGAGCTCTTCTCCGACCACAAGAGCTTAAAGTATCTGTTCTCTCGGTCTGATCTGAACATGAGGCAGATGCGTTAGATGGAGCTCCTGAAGGACTATGATTTTGATTTCTAGTACCATCTAGGTAAGGCGAACGTGGTGACGGATGCCCACAGCCATCAACCGCGAGGCCTAGTGGCACACATGATGATTTAGGAGTGGAGGATGTTTGAGGATGTGTCAGCTTTTGACTTTGAGATTGGCTTGCAGTCTTCTTTTGTGCAGTTATCGAGCCTGTCGATTCAACCCTATCCTATCGCAAGGGCAATCGAGGCTCAGCAGGCAGATGAGTTAGTGCAGAGTTATCAGGCTGAGGCAGCATTTGAGAGTCAGTTATATTGGCAGATTGGTTCTGATGGTGGACTTCGCTTCAGAGGCTGATTATATGTCCCAGATATTCTTGAGTTGCGTCGAGATCTTAAGACCAGGGCATATCGATCGCAGTTCTTTATCCACCCTGACTCGATGAAGATGTATCACGATATGAGGCGTAAGTATTATTGGGTGGGGATGAAGCGCCAGATCACCGATTTTGTGGCTGAGTGTGACACATGCCAGTATGTCAAGGCCTATCATCAGACACCCCTTGGTCTATTGTAGTCGTTGAACATCCCAATGTGGAAGTGGGAGCACATATCTACCAATTTTGTTATGGGTATGCCGAAGACACAGTGCAGTCATAACGCCATCTGGGTTGTCGTGGACCGTCTGATGAAGTTGGCACATTTTCTTGCGATTTGTGAGACCTAACATGTAGACTAGCTTGCCAAGATATTTTATGATGAGATCGTGAGACTGCACAATGTTCCTTTCTCGATTGTTTCAGACCGAGACTCGAAGTTTACATCTCAGTTTTGGGGAGCTTTCAGAGAGCGATGGGCACTGATTTGCAGCTCAGCACCCCGTATCATCCACAGACCAATGTCCAGACGAGAGGATCAACCAGATCCTTGAGGATATGCTTCGAGCATGCTCGATTGATTTCTCGGGTAGTTGGGACGAGCACCTGATATTAGCTGAGTTCGCATACAACACCAGCTATCAAGCGACCATCGACATGGCTCCTTTTGAGGCATTATATGGCAGACCATACAGATCTCCTAGTTGTTGAACGGAAGTTAGAGAGCGGCGTCTCTTAAGTCCCGAGCTTGTGCAGAGACATCAGAGGCTATTGATATTATAAGGCAGAGGATGGGCTAGCTCAGAGCCGGTAGAAGAGTTTTGCTGATCATCAGTGTTGTTCCTTGGAGTTTGTCATTGGAGACCATGTGTATCTTAAGGTCTCGCCCATGAAGGACATGGTTCTATTTGGAGCAAAGAGTAAGCTTGCCCCAAGATTCATAGGACCTTTCGAGATTACCGGGCGCATTGAGACTGTGGCCTATCGGCTTACCTTGTCATCTTAGTTGTCGGCATCCACAACATTTTTCATGTCTTTATATTAAGAAAGTGTGGGTCAAACATCATTTTCGTTATTGATTGGCATCCGTTGGAGGTTCATGAGGACACTTCTTACATTGAGCGGCCAATTCATATCTCGATCGGAAGGAGCAAGTCCTCCAGACTAAGGTCATTCCCTTGGTGAAGGCACAGTGTGGCCATCAGAACGTGGGTGAGGCGTCTTGGGAGCGTGAGGCGGAGAATCGAGAGTGCTATCCTCATCTTTTTGATGTTTATTATATTTTGTATTATGTTTTAATCATTTATGATGTTATGTTTTCTATTCTCTTATGAGTTATGTTTAGTTACGATGGTAGTATAAATTTCAAGGATGAAATTTTTATTTGTTGGAGAGAATTGTAAGGCCCATATCCTAGTCTACACTGTTTTGTCAACTCCTGTGATCATTCCCAATGAATTTTGGCAACCCGCAACCTACAATCGACGTTTGCGCGTGACCCTAAGTCGTATCCCATAGATTTGAGTTGGCTTAATCCGAGACTTGTACTATTGCGACCGTGCCATGGCCACGATTCTAAAGCCACGATTCGCGTACTGATCCGATACCCTAGCCAGGATATGTGGGCCTGCGTTTATTATGAAGAAATACCGCATGTTTGCAATCCTAAGAGAATCTCTATAACCCATCCCATTAATTAATCAAAGTACACACCCATGCTTTCTTTCTCCCCAAGTCAAGCAACCACCATAAGTAAACTCTTATGTCAAGTACATATGTCACCTCACATCCAACACTTCTCTCTCTTAGAACCACCCCTTCTCTCTCTCTTGCTCAACACATTTTCCAAGCAAGAAAAAGTGGTGAACGTCCGAGCTCTCCAAAGAGAGAAAAAGTAGTGTTGTGTGGCCCACTTCCTCTCCTAAAACCCATCATCCTAGCCCTTCAACTCTCATCACCTTCCATCAAAGTGAGACACAAGGAGATCGGCGTTTCATCAGACCAAGAAGATCGAATGGTGGGTGCTTTATAGGCTAGATTTTCATATTTTGATGATGGAACATGTGAGGCCTACTGATTGATGGTATGGATGTCACTTTGGACCCTAGATGTGACCGATGGCCTACCTTGATTCTCATGATCATTCCATGATGGGGCCATTCACCATGGACCCCATCATGATGTTTATTTTCCTTGCATGGATAGGGTCATTTAGACCTTGCATTTTGTTGGAGAAAGGATCTCCATCATTGATTTTGATCGGTGGGCCCATATGTAATGGGACCTACTTGATGTATGTTGTAAATCATGGAAGGGAGGGCCTATAGTGTCGGGGTCCCTTCATCACTCGTTCCCTCTCTCTTTCTCTCTCTCTCTCTCTCTCTTTTCCCTTATTATTGGCCCCTTTATGTATGCAATTTATCCAAGTTGTCCACCTATGTGGGATCCACTTGATGGACATGTTAGATCTACACCGTCCAAGCCATGTGGGCCCTACCCTTTGGTGATGGAAAACATAAGTATCAGATTGATCTAAATCAAGTGGGCCACGTCCATGTGGGACCCACCTTAATGAAACATTTATTCATGGTTTTTTTAGTGTGAACAAACAGTGGGATGTACTAATAGCAAAGGGCTGCTCATGCAGGCCCCACCGTGATGTATGGGTCCAATCCACACCGTTCATCCTTTTTCCCAACTCATTTTAGGCGTTGGGTCAAAAAATGAAACCAATCCGATTATCTGGCAGGCCATGGCATAGAAAACAGTGGTTTTCACCATTAAAATTCATTCTAATCTTTCTACACGTCGAAACATGCCAAATATTGGGTTTGTTTGGCTTGTCTTGAGCCATAGAAACTAGTGGACAAGGTGGATTCTCCTGATATGGGCCCCACCTACGAAAATCCTCGAGAAAACCATGAAAACATAAAAAATAAAAATAAAAATAAAAATGAGGCAGATGTGCAGCAAGTGTTGCTACTGTCCAAAGGACGTGCATCGTCCTACTACGCTGGGTGTGAAAGGGGCTAGGGACCATGGATCCTAGCGCTGGGACCCACCACGGTGTATGTGTTTTATACACACCATCCATACCACTGGACGGTGGGACCCACCCAATGATATATGTGTTTTATCCACACCATCCACTGTTTGGATGGTGGGACCCACCATAATGCACTCCGTTGTATCCATACTGTCCAACCATTTTGAAATATCTTTCTATGGTATAACATAAAGAATGAGGCCGATTTAAAGTTCAAGTGGACCCCACCGTTGAAATAATGGACCTTTCAAACTTCTAAGGGCCACAGTAGTTTTCAATTAAGCTTATATTTTTATTTTCACTTTATCTATCTTTATGTTAACTTATGAATTTGTTGGATCTCAAACACATCACGGCGAACCACTCCGTGATGTGTCCAACCATTGATCAAGTGGACCACACTGCAGAAAATAATGAGATTTGAACATCTATCAATGAAGCCCATTTGGGTCAAGGAAGTTCTAGACAATGGAAAAAAAAATTTTCCCTCTTAATCCATGTCTTTATGACCTTATGATTAGATTGGTTGGAAAATAAACTTTATAGTGGGCCATGTGATTTATTTAACTGTGAAAATTATTATCTCCATTTATTTGTGGTATGGTCCAAATGATCCTTCATTATGACTCATTTTTGGAAATTTATGATGTCATGTGATTAGGCCTATCTTAATGTATTTGTGGCCATCCATTGAGGCCCACCTTGATATATATGAGGCCCATGTTATGTGACCCATTTAATGTATCTAAGGCCCATGGGTTGAGGCCCAATGGGATGTAAACAAGTCCATTGCAATGTGTGATTCCACCATGGTTTAGGTAATGATGTTTATGGCCGGCTATACCTTAGGAGCAATGATGGTTTGACAACCACATTATAAGTACAATGTTGGTTAAATGATCACATTATAACTCTCCCTAGGGCCCATTGACAGGCCCATACTTGTTGTGTGTAGGCTGTCTAGGCCCATCTTTGTTGTGAGGATAGTTCATCACTTTATAATATGCTTAGTATAACTTCATGATTCATGTCCATACGCATCATATGTATGCTTGATATGAGTAGTGACTGATCATAGCATATGCCATTGGGAAGATTATTTATGGGACTCACTGATAGGAGTTACCTACATGAGCACATGGTATGCGTAGGATTGTTGCATGACTGGATAGTGTGATTCATGCATCTCGCATTTGTGTGTCATGATTATTATACGCCTTGACGACATTAGAGCCATAGCTCCACAGGCACATCGTGGATGACATATCAAATATCAAAAATACTTGGTTCTAGCACTGTGGGCACTTAGGATGTCTTTGGGTAAAAGTCACAGAACCTTTTTGGTACCAGGAGATGCTCCAACGTCTAAACTGAGTGGATACACGAGCGCCTGAGTGCCGAATACCAGTAAGCCGCGTCTCTCACTATCTTGTGGTCAGTTGGAATGGGGTGTGGCCTTATTTGCCCGAGTGAGGGGGTTGTATGCTAGGTTGAGTTTGACCAGCTTGCAAATGAGTCCGCTATCGACGAGCTGGGTAGGCATTAGCATACTACAGGTCAAGAGGATAGTGTGGTATTTTCCATTTACTAGGCTGTGCAGCTAAGGAGGCGACAGTCAGTGTGAAGTGTATTAGACCCCAGTGATATCCCAGAGAGAAACTGTACTAATATGTGTACTTGATGAGGACTGGCATGCTTGCTTTGCATCTCGCATATGACATTTGGCTACATAGGCCTCGCATCGCATGGCCTTGGTATAGCCGATAGTATTCATGCCTTGCATCACATAGCCTTGGTACGAGTGATAGTATTCATGGACATACCCGCATATTTCCACATTACTCTGATATTGTATACTTAGCACTTGCCTTACGTACACACTTACACCACCCTCTAAGCTTTTGTAAGCTTATGCACGACCATTGCGTGCACATGTCGTTGGGTCGCAACAACGCAAAGGCAGGAGTGCGTATCGGATTATTTTGGAGCTTTTTTATCATATTATATTTTTCTTTCCATATTGTACTTAAAGTTTTTGATATAGTGGATATGTGGTGATGTTGTTTTGTGACTTGGTTATACTTGTGATTATGCTCCATTATAAGAAAAAAATAAAAAAATAATACTGAAAATCTTCCTTGTAGGATCTCAGGATTGGAATCTGGCATATGAATGTTGGGAGCCGAGAATGGGGCACTACGGAGGCTGTCAGCGTCGGATTCAGCGATCAAAAATTTTGTGAACCCGTTTTCCGAGTTTAGGGCGTGACATGACTCCTCTTGGATCGTCTCTGGTCGGGTTTCAAAGGTAGAGGACCCAAGAGAATTGTCACTATATGTATTGCCAATTCATCTTCCCAACATTAATGTTTCCACTGATTATAGTCATACGGGTCATAGGTGAGAGAATCTGATGGTTGTTGGTACATATTATCACCTATAATATAATCTCTCATTGTTTTCTTCTTATCTTATGGGTGATAATAGTTCTCTCTCATATGATAACGATGACTCAAACATTCATGTACCATTTTCTTAATCCGTGGAGTGTAATTATTCTCCCGCATATGATCACATAAGGACTTCCTAACTAGTGGAGCTTCATATTCTGGTTGGTTCTCAATGATATTTTCAGAAAATTTTTGAGACATAAGTTGTTTCCTATCATAATCATCATACATCTCTTTCCAATGTCTCCTAGCTATCTCAACATACTAACGTTCCCACTCTTGCATGGTGAAACCTAACTCTGAATCTAATCCTTAAAAAAATAAAAGAAAAATTCTACAGCAATATGGAAAGTAAGTAGAGGAGAAGTTAGAAAGAAGTTACTAGATTCAAAGTCCTATCTTATCCAGTTAGAAGAAGAGATAATTAGATCTTTGAACTTCTCATGAATATAGTCATCAAAGAAGGATAATTGGGAAGATTGGAAGGGATTCCATCACCTAACCATGCCCATGGGATGATGAAAAATAACAGGATTTACCAATCCAAGAATCTCAAAATAAAAAAGGAAGATATTCAAACCTATTACAGATCTATTGTAATTTGTCGCAATAAAGCATTAAAAACTAAAAATATTCCTTTGTAATTAAACTAGAATCCAAGAGATTTCAATAAAATATGAATCAAAACAAAGAAAACATCCCAATCATGTTACATGCTTCACCTCTTAGCCCTAGCTAAGAGGTTTAGCCAACCATAAACATGATTGAACTTAAGACTCTTAAACAAAACATCAACTAAGGAAGAAGAAGGAAAACTCCCGGACGGTGGCACCACCTTTTTGCTCCACTCCTCAAACCTTAGAAGATGCCTAGGAACATCTTAGGAACTCTTATTTATAGTTTTGTAACTCCAACTTTCGCATCGAGTTGGAAAAATTTGAAAACTGCCTCAAATTTACAGTCTACGTAACATCCGCGTAACCCTCGACTAGTCGAGGGTCACCTTCGACTAGTCGAGGATCACCTTCAACTGGTCGAGGATCACACAAATTAAAAAGATCATGTTGTTGAAGTTCGAGTTGATGTTTCCTTAACTAGTCGAGCAGGAGATTATATGAGTTAAAGTAAAGCTTAAACCAGTTGAAGCTTGACTAGTTGAGCCAGAGTTTAAACTAGTTGAAGTATACACAAATTCACTTCAAATCTTTGATTTTCTTCATTCATCACTTAGTTTTCTTGGATCTTTGGCATGTGAATTCTTCATTTTTAGTCTCATAAGTTAATCCTTACTTTGGTGGTTCTTGAGCGTTACATCCATGCTTTTAGTATCCTTTTCAATCCAAGCTCTTAAATTCACCTTGCAACATAAATATAATTAAAATAGGACACTAAGCATTATCATGTTCATAAAACTAAGTAATAAATGGGGTCCATTATGCAATATTTGACCCTCAACAATTTCTTAATGACTCGAAGCTTTGCTCGATGGCATCGAGGACAGTTCGATGACATTGATCTTTTTGTGGATTTTCGGAAAAACTTGCTAGAAATATTAGGCATAATGTTCGATTACTCTAAGTCCTCCTCGATAATATTGAAGACTTGCTCGATGACATCGAAGACTCTTTAATGACATCAAATTATTTGGGAATTATTATATTAACTTGCTGGACTATTTTGGATGCATTCTCGATTCCTTGAACACCACTTGATGACATCAAAGATACCTTTAATGATATCGAAGGTAGGTTCGATGACATAGAGGTTACGCAGTCCAGATGACGTTACGTAGTGTGAAAAAGGCACGTATTCAAGACACCTTTGATGACATCGAAGGCAGTTTAATGTCATCGAACGACTTACGCGGAGTTACGCAGAGTGCGTAAATTTGAGGCGGTTTTCAAAAATTTCAAGGTCAGTTTGGAAGGAGGTGTTTCACAACTATAAATAGGAGTCCTCAGGGCAACCCTAGGCATCATTTAGGGTTTAAAGGAGCAAAGCATGAGGGTGGAGAGCTGTCGCCAAGCAATTTTCTTCCTTTCTTCCTTAGTTTTCATGCTTTCTTCTAGGGTTTTAAATCCAATCATGTCCATGGTTGGCTAAACCTCTTACCTAGGGCTAAGAGGCGAAGCTTGTAGTGTGATTGGGATGTTTTCTTTACTTTGATTCATGTTTTGGTTGAGCTCTCTTGGATGCTAGTTTGATTATAAGGAATATTTTTAGTTTTTAATGGTTTGTTGTGACAAATTACAATAGATCTGCAATACCTTTGAACATCTTCCTTTTCTATTTTGAGATTGTTGGATTAGTAAATCTTGTTATTTTCCATCATCTCATGGGCATGGTTAGGTGACGAAATCCCTTCCAATCTTCTCAATTTTCTTTCTTTGATGACTATATTCATTAGAAGTTTAGAGATCTGACCGTCTCTTCTTCCAACTAGATAAGATATGACTCCGATTCTAGTTGTGTCCTTGAATCAAGTATAGTAGCATCCTAAGAAGCTACAAGTGGATCCTTGGAAACCCTAGTTCCCAACTTTGAATTATTAAGTTTCTAATTAAACACTTCACAATTACTTCCTTTTACTCCCAATTTAAATTCACATCTTCTTCTAGTTTTACTTCTAGTTACTTTCAGAATACACACAAGATTAGTCCATGTGGATTTGACCTTAGTCTTACCGAGATTATTACTACATCGCGACCCTACACTTGGGGTTGTGAACAACTTCTTAAGACATTTGTAGAGAACTTTGATTCAAAAGATATGTCCATTCCTCTAAAAGATCATATTTACCAGGACCGACCTTCTAGTTTAATGGAAGTCCCTCTCCCCGTTTACTTCTTTCTTAAGTCAGTTTAGAGTACTTTAGGTTTGCTTTTGTTAATTTCCTTTAGTTTGTTTGGTGACTTGGAAAACCCCCTTTCTTGATGGAGAATTCATGCATTCTCTTTGATTATTCTCAAATACTCTCTCTTACTCACTCATCTTTTATTTTCATTGCCTCATGTTATAATGTATTTCATATCTCTTTATATTAAAGACAATGTAGATTTTAGGTTGGGGTGAGAATCCTATCAAATTATGTGGTTTTTTACATAAATTCTTGTAAAATGTTTTTTTAAAAAAAATCAATTTTCAAATTTTCAAAAATCCTTTTGAAGACTAATTTTTTATTTACCTGAGTGTGTTTAGGAATAGGATAAGGAGATATAATGTAATTTGATTTTTGAAAGCCTAGAGTCTAGTTGAGTAGTAAGATGTTTGAATAAATTCCTTTACTGAATTGGTTTATAGGAAGTTTTAAACATCAATTGAGTCTAGTTTACAAATCACTTTTAACTCACAGTCTTTAAGTCCAAACTTGAACCCATAATGCTAGCTTAATGATTACTCAAAAGTGTTAGGAACCAAGCCTGAAGATCCTTGTCTACCTTTTTTATAAAAAGAAGAGAAAGGCTAGTTAAAAAATAGTGGAATCAAAAAGGGGCTACCTATTGCATGTGCTAAAATAAAAAAATTCAAAAAAAAAGGTGATAGTCGGAAAGCCATCAATGAAAAATTAAAAGATAAAAAAATAATAGAAAAATGAGATGGGATTGGAATTAGTGACTTGTGTTGATCTGGCCACTTTTCGGTAGTTGTCCTAGTTAATCCTATGGTAGAAAGCTGGCTTTTATTGATGATGAGTTTGAATCCACTGAGCACTCTAGGAACTTGATGTTTAAATGCATTTTATTAGTCGATTAATGAAGAGAACTTGGTCTAATTATTTGCTAGTCATAAGGATTTAGGTTAACAACATCTTATCCTTGTGTCTCCGAACTGGATATTATATATGCCTTGGATTATGCAAAATGTTGTTCCTTTAAAAAATGTTTGGAGTTTGGGATTTGGATTTAGTTTTTGCATGTATTGCTTGAGACTAGCAAAATGTTGGTTGGGAGGTGTGTTGAATGTGAACTATTTCATATTTACCCACAATCGTGCATTGGTTTTTTACACATAGATGTCCTATGTTGATCTAATTATATGCGTTTTTCTATGCGAGGTGATTTGGAGAGCTATGTTGAAAAGGTGGATTGAAGTAATGATTTAAAGCTTAAAGAATAATCAAGTAGAGTACTGGATGCTTGGAGATGATGTTGAAGAATTCTATGCCAAAGATCTAAGAAAACCAAGTGATAAAGATGAAGAAAAGTCTGAAAAATCGCACAGTCAAATAAAAGAAATAACAAACTGTTCAGTCTCGCCTGATGTGCGTTTGGTCCGACCAAAAGTGTCAAAGATAGTCTAGCAACAAACACTGGATTTTTAAAGCTAATTCGGCTCAACTGAAAGACTATTAAGTGCAATCGAAGTGATGTTTAATGTGAATAAAAGGCGGTTCAGCCTGACTAAAAGAAGAAAGAGTTTAATGCAGTTTATGGAGAAATTTAATTCCATTCGAAGGAACCTTCGTGTCGATTCGATGCAACCGAAGGGGCTTGTCGGTGCGATCGAAGTGTAATAAAAGCGTATAAATTTAAAGTTAGTGCAAAGTCGGTGCAGGATTTTCTTATTTAAATGAGTGACTTAGGCTATTCTAAACATGAATTACGGTTTGTGAGAGAGAGCAAGAGGTGGTGGAGCTTCCATGGAGCCATTCTTGTTCTTCAATATTTCAGTTATAGTTTATTTTTCATGTTTTTATTTATTTATTTATTATTAAACTATGACAATGGTTGGCTAAATCTCTTAACTAGGGCTAAGAGGTGCAGCTTGTAGTTTTTTTTTTTTTTTTTTTATGTTCTAGTTTACTTTGATTTAAGTTTTATGGTTTTGAATGTTGAACAATTCATTGAATTTAGTTTGAATAAAGCTTTGGTTTTATTTTACTTTGATTCATTGTTGACTCTGGGCACTTTAGATGCTTAAGAAGGCTAAGATTGTTTTCTTATCTATTTTGCAAGGGATTGGTATGTAAAATTTATGAATTTATTATAGACTATGGGCATGATGATGGTTTACATTCCCTATGAATAGATTATCAAGATGCTCTTTTAATGGCTAACACATTCCGTAATTTAAAATAGTATTTGTGCATATTTAATTGACAAATTACTAGTTAGTTTAGACATATACCCTAAGATCTTTATAATGACTAAATTTTTATAATATTTGATTGACCAATTTTACGGATCCAAGCCTAATGGATGGTCAAATAACATGTTAAAAATTAGAAAACTTGTTGGTTAGCATTCTAGTCATGTATCTAGGTGATTGTATGTTAAGTTTCGTAAGCGGATTGACACAAGTGAGTTTTTGGAGCGATCAAGGGGTATAACATGTATACTGTTAGATTTGAGTATCTTGTTCACATGTGTAAGTTTCTTAGATTATACTTTTGATGGTTGGTAAAGTATATTCATAGGTGGTGAACAAGATGAACGAATCAGAATCTCAATTCGATGTGTACATGATTGGATGTTGAGATCAAGTAGCTACTTTACTATGATCAGGTGGTCCAAATTCAAAGTGGACGGTCAGATATCTTTACCTAGTGGTGAATAGTTGATTGAATGGTTGGTTATGATGGACAAGTGAGAATACTTGGATATATGATGATCCTATCTCAAAATCAATGGTCAGATGATTTAATATATGAATAAAGATTATTCTCAATGGTCAGATTCATGTTGAAAAATGGATGTAAGGTTAGGATATCTAGATTAGTATTGTACACATGTACATAATAAGTTAAATTTTATGGTAACACTCAAGAACTTTCAATATTCGGGTATTGAAAAGTTCGTGGTGTTATAACCCTATTATTATAATTATGATCATTGTAAATAGGTTTGGGGTAAGATGCTTGAACCGTGGTCCTTTTACACAGTTATTAAGCCGTATATGGAAACCTACGGTGTGAAGATCCTAGAGCGCAGAAGTGTGATCTTTTTTATAAATACATGTATTGATCCCCTCACCAACACAAGAGAGAAAACCCTAAAATAACCCTATAAAATAGATGAATAGAATGGATCTGCCAAGATACCATCACAATTGGACCTCACTTACACCAGCAAGTGAACAAGGTTGAACCGCCCTTGGTATGATAACATGAAGATCCCCGACTTGGGATTTCTTTCCTCCTTACACTTCCCTACTCAACCCTCCATCCCATCTCAAACGTCCAAACTCCTCCATGCCACATTCCGATTCTCCCCAAGAAGTTCGAAAGAAAGGAAAGGAAACGGAAACTGCTGCACTCCCTGATTTCTCACGCAGAGACGGGCATTCTTACACCGTCTGAATGAAAGCCATACATAGCCAACATCAGAAATTTCGTGCATAAACAGACTTATGTAGGGTGTAGCCTTCCTTGACTAGGACTCCCCCTCTCATTAGAAATGCACCTTAAAGCCTATGATGCCTGACATGTGGAGGAAGGAAAGGATCATCCAACCTTCGCACTAGGAGAGATAGAGGAAGAGAAAGAGAGAGAAAGAAGAGAGGGAGAAATAAGAATTCATCCAACAATCTTGTCAACCTACTGAATCAAAGCATGGACTTAAACAGGTTTGCCCAGGCCCAAAGATTACTCTTCTTTCCCTTTCGCTTTTATCTTTTCTGTTCCGGCGACAAAGGTGTAAAATTTCACCTTGTCGAACTAAGTCGACTTGGTGAAAGAATGCACCAAAACCTCTAGGTTTCTAAATCGAAACTCATGAGGTATATGAAACATCCAAGCCATCAACTAAGATTTCCCTTCAGATCAATTAATTCAGTTGGATCTAACCCTACCATAAAACGGGACCAAACTAAATTCTAACCATTCAAAACCTGTAAATTAGGGTAAAGCTTGACCATAACATTGTCTTTGGACGTTTAACCAGGCCACTTGATAACCAAAGGTGAGGGATTCCTTTAAGCTTACATTAATTTGAGTTGGTATGATTTATCTTATTATTTTACATGTTTCCATGTTACTGTGAATCCTTCCTACAATTATTTAATTTACCACCATCAATTATTTATCCTTTGAAAAATATAGTTAAGGTATAATTTTAATTATGCATGATTTTTATGAATTTATGTGAGGCTATGGAAACAAGCCTTGCCCTTGCCTTTTTCAATTTATTGAGTTAGCCCTTACTACTTGCCTTTATTGTTGAGTTAGTCATTGTCATTCTCCTCTTTTGTCGAGTTAGCCATTGTTACTCTTTTGCTTTATTATGTTAGCCTTATGCTACCTCCCATTACGGCTTAGGCATGTGTCTCAGAATTCCAAAACTCCCATGGTTAAATTTATTTTTCCTTTGGTGCAGGTAATGTGTTAGAGGTCTCACATCTAGTAATTCATATATTTTATCATGGATGTAATACATTACAGGTAGTGGCCCTCTTGGTCGACACTTAATTCCATGGGTTGGTTAACTTAGTGCACAATCAATGTAAGTAAATAGTCATACGTGTTACATCACTTTTCAGGATTGGAAGTCGCAAATAGTCGCTCCATGAACACATTATATGATATTAATCCATCAATCGCATTGTTGTGTCACCTTGATATATTCGCATAAATCCAAGTTAATGTTGGACACCCCGGTGAATCTCCATAGTTATGGGATGTAAGGCGAGTCAAGTTTTCTATTAATTATGTTCCACATTGTGATGATCACTACGTATGATGAGCTGCACACACTTTGTTATGTATGCATTCGTGTGTGTGTGTGTCTATATATATATATATATTGGTTGCGCATACTGATACCACTCGTATTGGTAGAGTACGAGATGTATCAGAACCCTTGCATTACTCTTGAATTACTGTTAATCTTAACGGATAACCATCATATGAGTATGACGTTAATTATATCCAACCATACAGATGATGCAGGTGATGTACAAATTAAAGACCCAAAGGATCATCTCCCTATGAAAGATTATACTGAATGAATAAGTAGATAATTTTATAATTTAGTTTTATATTTTCTCTGCAAACTCGATAATGTAATAAGCTTCCATTGAGAGGGCATTTGATAATTTGTTGAATTCTTTTACTTTAATGAAATAATAAATACAGTTGATTTTATTCTCATGAATGGTTTCCTTTATAAATGTAACTGGATGTGATGTAAATGGAAAAAAAATATGGTGCAATTTTTTTAAGCATCCAATTTATATATTATTAACACCCAGAATTCTTGGGCATAAGTATGTACTCGAGCTGCAAAACTTTTGAGGGGTTACAATTCTTGCATTTTGAGACCTGTCACATAAGAAATCCAATGCCATAAACATTATCAATGGCCTTTCAGTCTCCAATTTCAAACACGTACAATTCTAGTTGGCGAAAGCACCCAAATCTCGGTTGGAGGAATGAACCAATAACTAACACCGACCAGAATCCTCAATTCTTATTCTATTTTTAATTCTGAAGAAGACCCAAGAGGATCTAGTTCAAAAGTTTATGAATGATCGAGAGCAATTTAATCAACACGCCATGAAAACATTCCAAGGTATGAAAACATCATTAGGGATGTTCGCATCCTTTATTCAAAGATTGGAGTCACAATTGGATGTTATTAGGGAGAAGAGGACTCTTGCATCCCAACCTCTACCTAACCCAAAACCTCAATACACGATAAGTGACCCTAGTTCTTTTACTCAACATATGGAGCAAGCCAAGTCTATCACCCATCTTAGAAGTAGAAAAATAATTGATAAGAGCATCCTAATGAGGGTTGATAAGCTTGAGGACTCAGGAGAATATAAGGGTAATGATGAACCTAGAAACACCCCACATAAGAAGGAACTAGAACAAGAGTATAAGTCAGTGGCTCCATTCTCATAACAGTTGATCTTTGATCTATCCAAAAGGATGATAACCCCAAGTGCATGGCTGTGATGTAGTTTTAACTCAGTAAGACTGAGATCGAATCCACATGGACTTATATTTATACATTCTTTAAAATACTTTAGAAGTATAACCAAAACTAAAACTAACTATGGATTTGGATTAGAAGAGTAATGATTGAAACTTAGATAATTTAAAGAGGAATTCAATAGATAAAAACACTAAAGTTCCATGGATATACTTATAAACATTCTTAATGTCTAATTCAATTGATTTAATTATATAAATCAATTAGAATTGCAGTCCTATGCTATTTTAGTTGGATAATAGAGTGGTTAATTCATTATTCACAAACCAAAATAGATCTGAACTTTAATTGATTTAGTTCTCATATAAGGCACAAAAGTATTGATCACAGGAAATTCAAAGCATCCATCGTGCCCTTAGACTACGATAAATTAATAGATTTTACAGACCAATCCCTTATAAATAGATAAGCAATCAATCTTATCTTTCCTAAGTATCCAAAGTGCTTGAAGTCGACAATGGGTCAAACTAAACTAAAAATCATGCTTTATTCAAACTAATATCAATGAATTGTTTAATATTTAAACTAAAAAACATGAATCAAAGTAACCTATGACATTAAAAACAACTACAAAGTTCACATCTTAGACTTAGCTAAGAGATTTAGTTAACCATAGTCATAATTGAACTAAGCTCAAATAAAAACATGAAGAACTTAGAACCGAAAGATTAGATAGGAAGAATGGCTCCATAGATGCTCCGCTACTCCGTGCTCTCTCTTTCAAACCTTAAATCGTACCTAGAAAAGCCTAAACCACCCCTTTAAATAGACTTGATTCACCGACTTTAAACCAAATTTGAATTTACGATGTTACACACACCATTGATGGCATTAAACTCTCATCGAACAACTGTCGATGACATCAAAGGTCTCCTTCGAAGCTTCTAAACAAACTCTTTTGTCTAGAAATCCGTTGATTAGGAACATAAAAACTATCCAGCAATAGTTTTTAAAATTTTGAAGCTTCGTCGATGGCATTGAAGCTCCTTCGATGGCATTGAGTATGAACACATATTTTGTCTAGAAAGCTTTGGAGAAATTGCAGAATTCCTTAATTTATACTCGATGGCATTGACCTTCCATTGAAGTCCACTTGATGGCATTGACAACCACTTGGTGGGACAAAAGTCTTTGAACTTTTTCTGTTCACAACTTTAACTTGAGTCTTCACTTTTCTTCCTTTTTATCCTTAGTTTCCTTAATCCTTTAACACTTTAAATGCTCCTTCATGAACTTGAAATCTTTAATTTTTCATTGTGTCTTCTTTTAAGATCTAATTTCATCACTTTAATCACCTTTTCATCCTTAAGATCAAAATTATCTTGCATGTAGAAATCATATGTAAATAGATCAATTAAACACACATGCGTATAAAACCAATGCACAATGAGGGAGAAATATGCAATATTTCACACTAAACAATCTCACCCAAAGCTCTACCCAATACTCGGGATATCTTAGGGGTTCTCAAAAAGGTAAAATCAACATTCCTTTGTTAGATTCCATAAAACAAATTTCCTAAGGACCTTTGTACGGTCAAGAGATGGAATAATATTCAAAAGAAAATATTTTTGATAAAGAAAATGAGTGTCATCATCAAATAAGATATGCCCAAAAAATATAAAGATCCTGGTAGCCCAACCATCTCATGTGTGATTGGGAATTACTAGATTGAGAACGCCTTACATGATTTAGGGGCGAGTGTATATTTGATTCCCTATTCAATTTACAAAAAACTTTCTCTAGGTGAATTAAAACCTATCAAGACCACACTTCAACTAGCCGATCGTTCAATTCATATATCGAGAGGGGTGATAGAGGACATGCTTGTACAAGTCGATAAGTTCTAGTACCCAATAGAGTTTATTATTTATGACACGCAACCGGTTATTAATGCTAGCACTCAAATTCCTGTCATCCTTGGTCGCCCATTTCTAGCTATATTAAACGTCATAATCAATTATAGAAATGAAATCATAAAGCTATCCTTTGGAAATATGATACTTGAGTTGAATATACTTAATATGTGTAAGAAACAAGAGAATAATGATGATGTCCACAAAATTAGGTTGATTGATTCATTCATGGAAGACAAGTCTCTTTTGACTCTATACTCTAATACCTTAGAAGTATGTGTAGCCCACTCCCTTGATCTTGATGATGATATGATTAAGGAGATGGATACCTTGCTTGATGTGATGTTGGTACTTGAAACTAGTTGATGAAGGCCTCAATTTGAACCGTTACCCCTGATTGACTTAAAGCGTATACCATCTAATATTAAGGCACCGAAGCTTGTACCTTTACCCTTTGAACTTAAATATGAATATTTGGGTTAAGATGAGACATATCTAGTGGTGATATCTTTCTACGTGGATAAAGAGTAAGATCGTAAGTTGATTTCTACTCCTAAAGAGCATAAGAGATCCATTAGATGGACTATCGTGGACCATAAGGGAATCAACCCCCAAATTAGTACCCACCACATCCACCTAAAGATAATTTGAAAGCATCCAGATGACCGCAACGCTGTTTAAATCCAAAAATGAAAGACGTGGCTAAGGTTGATGTGTTAAAGTTTTTGGATGTGGGTATTATCTACCCTATATCTGATAGCCAATGGGTGAGTCCAACTCAGTTGGTTCCCAAGAACTCCTGAATTACAATTATAACCAATGTGAACAAGGAACTTATGGCAACTAGAATTACCACTAATTGGAGAATGTGCATTGACTATCGGAAGTTGAATACCATCACGAGGAAGGACCACTTTCCTTTGTCCTTCATTGATTAAAATTTGAAAAGGTTAGCAGGTCACTCCTATTATTGCTTCATTGACGAGTACTCATGTTACAACCAGATGGATATAGCCCCTGAGGACCAAGAAAAGACTACATTGACATGTCCCTTTGACACTTTTTCTTACTGAAGGATGCCATTCGGATTGTGTAATACCCCTGCCACATTTCAACAATGTATGTTGAGCATTTTTTCTGACATGGTGGGGCCATTTTTAGAGGTCTTCATGGACGACTTCTTTGTCTTTAGTTTTTCTTTTAATGAGTGCCTTGACCACGTAAGATTGGTGTTAAAAAGATGAAGAATAGAACCTTGTCCTGAATTGGAAAAAAATGTCATTTTATGGTTGAAAAGGAAATAGTCCTTGGACATATCATATCATCTAATGGAATTAAGGTGGACAAATTCAAAATTGACTTAATCTTTAACTTACCACCACCCAAGAGCATACGCGACGTTTAATCCTTCTTAGGATATGCCAGATTTTACCAAAGGTTTATAAATAACTTTAGCCTCATTTATTGTCCTTTGTGTAGCCTTCTTCGAAAGGAAACCCATTTTGAGTGGAGTGAGGAATGCCAAAAAGCTTTCACCAAGCTTAAATGCATGTTGACTAGTGTCCCCACCATTCAACCACCCGATTGGAGTACCCCTTTTGAAATCATGTGCGATGTAAGCGATTTTGAGATTAGGTCAACGCTAGGCCATGTAAAGAAGAAGAAGCGCTACATTATTTACTACGCTAGTAGAACTCTAAACCCTGCCCAGGTTAAGTACTCCACGATGGAAAAGCAACTCTTAGTCATACTGTTAGCTTTAGACAAGTTTAGGTCACACTTGATCGATTCTAAGATAACCATCGTTATCGACCATGTGAGGCAGAAGTATCTTCTTTCTAAGAAGGACGCTAAGCCCCATTTCTTAAGATAGATTTTTCTACTTCAAAAGTTATATATGGAAATCTAAGACAAGAAATGAGTAAAAAATGTAGTGGTTAACCATCTCTCATGGTTTGTTCTATCTGATTCTATGGAAAGGACCCTTATCAATGAAATGTTTCTTGATGAACAATTCTTTAAAGTTTCCTGATTACCTTGGTACATTGCTATTGATAAATATATTACTATATGTATGATTCCTACTCATTGGACTGCACAAGATAAGAAATTTTTCACCAAGGTATGCAAGTTCTTTTAGGATGATCCTTATCTTTTTAAATATTGCCCAGATTAGATAATGAGTAGATGTGTTCCCGATCATGAGCAATATAGTGTCATCTCCTTGTATCACTCTTATGCGTGTGGTGGCCAATTTTCAACTAAAAAGGTCACCACAGAATAAATAAATAAATTGTAGTGCAACTTTTATTGGCCCACTATGTTTAAGGATATTAATGAATTTTGTAAAGCGTGCGAGTGATGTCAGAAATTGTGAGGAATATCCTTTCAAAATATGATGTTACTAAATCCTATTTTAACCATCAAAGGATTTGATTGATGGGGCATCGATTTCATGGGATCATTCCCCCATCATTTAGAAATCTCTATATTCTCATTGTTGTCGATTATGTTTTCAAATTGATTTCGACAATTCCAAGCCGGAATAATGATCATCCAACGGTCATTAAATTTTTAAAAGAAAATATATTATCTAGGTTTAAAACAGCTTGATCCATCATTAGTGATAAAGGATCTTACTTTTGCAATAGGCCATTTGAAATATTATTGAAAAAATATGGTATTACACATAAAATGAGTACCCCTATCACCGATAGACGAGTGACCGAGCTGAAATATCAAATAGGGAGATTAAACAAATTTTAGAGAAAATAATGAACTCGGACCCACAAGGATTGGTTACTTCGACTAACTAGTGCACTGTGGGCTTACCGTATGGCCTAGAAAACTCCTATTGGTATGTCACTCTATAGACTTGTCTATGGAAAGGCTCGTAACTTGCATGTGGAGTTAAAGCATAAGGTGTATTGGGATATAAAGACTTTTAATTTCAATCTCAACAAAACTGGCTCACTACAAAAATTTTCATTGAATGAACTTGAAGAAATCTGAAATGATGCTTATAAGAACTCTCGAATATACAAGGATAAGATGAATGTGTTCCATGACAAGAATATCCTTCAGAAAATGTTTGAACTACATCGGAAAGTCCTTCTAGATAATTCGAAACTTCATCTTTTTCTCAAAAAATAGAGATCTCATTGGATCGACCCTTTTTTAGTCAAAATAATTTATCCTTATGGAGTTATCGAGATAGAGAACTAGAGAATGACAACATCTTTAAAGTGAATGGTTAGTGTCTTATGCCATTTGCAGAGAACTTTACTTCAGAGGACATGTCCATTCCTTTAAAAGATCATGTTTATTAGGATTGACCTTGTAGTTTGATGGAGTTCCCTCTCCCTGTTTACTACCTTCCTTAGGTTAGGTTAAAATAGTTTAGATTTTTTTTTTTTTTGATGACTTGGAAAACCCAATTAGTTGATGGAGACTTCGTGCATTCACTTTGATCCTTCCTAGGTACTCTCTCTTACTCACACCACTTTTATTTTCAGTTGTCTCATAATATGATGCATTGCACATCTTTTTACATTGAGGACAATATAAATTTTAGGTTAAGGGCTAAGAATCCTATGGAACTATCAGTGCCTTTGTGGTTTTGAGTTTTTGAAAATTTTCAATTTTCAAATTTCAAAACTCTTTTTTAAGATTGATTTTCTATGTACCTAAGTGTATTTAGGTATGGGATGATGAGATACAACATAATTTTATTTTTGAAAGCTTAGAGTCTAGTCGATTAGTAGATTAGTGAATGAGTTCTTTTAAGGAATTGGTTGATAGAAAGGTTTAAACATCAATTGTGTCTAGTTCTCAATTCACATGACTTGAACCCGTAGTGCTTAACTTGATTGTTATTTAGAAGTGTTAGGAACTAAGACTAGATATCCTTGTTTACCCTTGTGAAAAGGAGAGCTTAAAATATCCTTGGGTTGAATAGGACTGCCAAATAATCAAACTAAGTGTTCAATTTGTAAATAAAATAAAGATCTTAATTGCTTAAGTATTGAAACATTGATTCCAAATACTTCATAGGACAACCTTCACCTAAAGTTTTAAGCAAGACAATCTTATTTCACGAATTTTTTTAAAATCAAAACCTCAAACTTGTAAGAGTAAATTAAACTATTACAACATTCACTACTTAATCTAAAATTAAATATAATCATTCACCACAAATAAAATGAAGGCGTTCACCATATAACATAAAGGATTATAGTGGTTCAATGCTTTAAAAACAACAACACCTACCCCACTCTCAAAATTACTTCCCTCGTAATTTTGGCTTTAATTATGAAAAGGTTTTCATAGGTTCACCTTAACAACCTTATACAATTCTTATGATTTTCACGGGCTATCACAACTAAACCCACACTGAGATTTTTAGGCTATCTCAGGTAAAACCTAAACTGAGATTTTAACAAGCTATCTTAGAAAAACCTAAAAGAGTTTAGGAGGTATACTTACCTTCACCGTAAAAGATGAATCAGAACCTAGTAGTAGTAGAACCTCTTTTTTGAATGTAAATTGTTCCTTGTTCAGTCAGATAGAAAAAGTATAGGGTTCTATTAATTTTAATTAAGTTAAACCTGATAAGTTACTTAAATCAATTCTCGTAAATCTTTAAAGAAGAGTATAGTTTACTCTCTTTAGAATCAAACTTGTAAGTTCTAAGATTAAGGGAATTGAAAGAAAAATGTATAAATTAAATTATAAATATCGTTCAATAACTTGCTAATATAACTTGAGCTTCTCTCTCTCTCTCTCTCTCTCTCTCTCTCTCTCTCTCTCTCTCTCTCTCTCTCTCTCGCAGAATGATTTTGATAATTAATTTGATTTATTCGGAATAAGAGAGAGAAACTCAATTTATAGGCAAAGAAATTGAATCTTTATCTAGCCCAAGACAGTCTTCAATTAGCCTGAGCAGATTGGATTCAGTTCAATAGACTTTGAATCGCACGGGATAAGATTTATCCAAAAGTCAGATAGCACGAGGTCAACTTCAACTGGCCAAACACTCCAGTTTAGCTAGCTGAATTCGCTCAAATTCCAAAAGGTGATGTTGCTAGAATTTGACTGAACTCTCTCAGGCTAACCGAATCTCAAGCTTGGGCTAGCCAAATCAAAACTCGGGCTAGCCGAATTTGTAACAAAAATCAATTTTAGCTTTCGGCTTGAAGTTAGGCTTGCCGATAAAGCTTTTGCTAACTGAATCAAAAGTTGGGCTGGCCGAATTTTAAGTAAAATAAGCATAAAAATTCAAAATAACTTATTTTTGAAAGCACATAATTTTAAAATTTTTCTAAAATTTTATACTACTTGAGATATATCAAATATCTGATATTCTTTGACTTGAACTAAGTCCTAGAACTTTATCTTAAGACTTTGATTCATGTAGCTCCAATTTCTTCGAAAATAATAAGATCTTTGACCCAAGAAGAGGTTGATCTTCTATAATCTAATTGGATAAAGTAAATTAGGTACTCTGAATAAATAGAAGTGGATTTTTTGATGCAAGACTCTGATGGGTCGGTTTGAATAATCTGATCAGTATGATTTTTCCTATACTGCCCGGAAGAGCGGGCTGGACCCGTCGGTCAGGTGACAAGAATGCTAACGAGTACAAATGAAACCATGCGCATCCCTTGAAACGCTGCAAGAGCAAGAGTAGTGGATGAGACTCGCGGTACGCATTCCATCATAGCACTTGTGCGAGATCAAGGCCATTCATCAGATGAAGAGCACCCTGATCCCAATAACCATGCTCATCTATGGCTACAGTTGTACCCTCAAAAATAGACTGTTTCTCATTGTTTTTTTCTCCAACCGATCGTTTTTGTCTCGCACTCTCGTTGCCTGCGGCCCACCTGATAAGTGGACGGCCCCATTTTCCGTAATAAGAAATTCTAAGAGTGGGCCTCAATTGATGATTTCCATAAAACATGTAAGGAAAGTGGCACGTGTGCCACAAGTGGTATCTCTACGTGCCTTTGCGCGAATATCGTGATCATGTCTGATTTTAACTTATGCAGGATTCCCATCCACATGTTAACACTCGCATAGTACAAGTCACGCATGTTGCATGACGGTTAGACCCAACTAACAATATAAAATATAATAGTAATTAGTGTCCTTAATAATGAGAAATGATAGTTAGTTAAGAGGATAGGTGGCCCACTTTGATCACTCGAGCTCGATCGGGGAAGCAATCGTTTGTCTCCGGATATCTCACGTGTGGCACGTAAGGGGACGGATCGGATCCGTCCAGGTAGTAGGTATTGTCTTTATATGACCCTTGGCTGAAAATCACATTGAAATGGATGATCTTAACAGTTAATATAACCTTTTGAATTCGGAATCACATAAGCCGTCCATTTGAAGGACACCAAACATATGGATAGGATCGACCAAGTTCGGTTTGATTTTCAACTTCAAGCTATTCATGACATGGGTGCACTAGATGGACGGCGTGGATCTACCAGACTCCGTTTCACCTGTCAATTATTAGGTGGTGTACATGACAGCTAAACCTCCTCAGATGATGAAATTGTGTACTGAGCAAAAATATGTGGACATGTGACTATCACAACTCAACTGTTAAAACCCAGTAATTAATTCCAAAACATGTTTCCAAATTCAGATTGATTACATCTTTATGAACCGAAATATGGTAGAGCCTTCTCTCCACAGCATACAAGAAAGGGTGATGAATCAATCCGGTCCATTCATCTACTGGGACCTAGCATGGATGGCCTATATTTCCAAGATCATGAGTATTAGACAATCTTATCCATATATTCAACTACCCTCTAAGTGACGGATAGAAAATAGTTTAACATGAAAATTTTAGATTGAATAAAAATTGTGGATCGAATTTCTAGTAGATTTGATTTTTAAAATATAAGCCATCCATGCTAGGTTCCAATAAATGGATGGACCGGATATCACCATTCCATGTCATGTGTACTGTGGAGGGATGGATCTACCATACTCCGGTGCTCCCCCGCTCCATCAAATCATCTAATCTCTTTATTTTTCCATGTGAATTAACTGTCAACGCCTGCATCCTTTCGTTATTTTGTCCAACGATCCAAGGGAGAAATTCCACCAAATGCTTACGTCAAGCTGAGAAAATGAGGTGGGCCCCACCTTGATGGGCCGTACCTCAGAAGTCGCACTCATCTCACGATCTTCCGACCAAATCCATTGGATAACTTCGGGGGAAAGAGAAGAGAATAGATGGATATGAAAAGGCCAACCAAAGTACCTTTGACCGTCCATTTCTTTCCTTTAAGAACTCATCCAATCCAAGGGTTGGAATTGTCCAGTTCATATGAATTTTATGTCCCATCCAAGATAGAGGTACCTGATGATCGGGTTGGATCCTGTAGATGTTCGCCGCGTGTACGAAGAATTGAGGCAAAGGAGACAAATTCCAAAATGGACCAAACCGTTGGGATCGATGGACAACCGACGGCCTTACAACATTCACATGTGACCCACCTACTAAGCAGATCAGAAAACAAATTGGTTGGATGATCTTTACTCTCAATTTAGTTGCTAATGAATCGACAGTTAAGATAATAAAATGGTGAGAATTTTCTACATGGCATACATGTAGAGCAATGCAGACCATCCGGCCAAAAATCACAGTGAGCGGACAATCTTAGCCTTCTAATTTCCTGGTTGAATTTCTGACCACTATAGACTGAACATCCAATTGATAGCCACAAATGGGATGGCCAAATTGTGTCAAAGGTGTGGCTCTTGAGCTACAATATATCCACGATTAGATCTATATACGAACCAAGTTAGCTCAGTTAACTCACTCCTCTTGACTTGAAGAAGCTTGACCCGACTCAACTCAAAACTGGGTTCAAGCGTTATGGGATTAATTTTTGAGCTTGAAAAAATTTCGAGCCAATTCTAATTTAGACCGAACTTGACTCGACTTGGTGTCATGGGGTTAATTTTTGAGCTTGAAAAAATTTTGAGCCAAATCTAATTTAGACTGAACTTGACTCGACTCGGCCTGGAACTCGAATTGAGTTCACTTAGTATAAATTTTGTGTGTGTGTATCACATTTATTTAAAACTATAAAACCTAAACTTAAACACAGCTCATAAGCTTGAACTCAAACTCGACTCCAAAAATTGAGCTTAAGCTCGAGTTGTTGATCTTATATTGATGGTGCTCAGTACCTGTCTAAATAGAATAAAAATTTCAGCTCTTAAAAGAGGTGACGACATAGCAGTTGAAAAATCATTCAACACGCATCAAAGATATTGGTGAAAAGGAAAACTCTTGACGGAGATCATAATGGAAGAGGATGCACTTGGGACAATTGACAACTTTTCGGCTTGAATTCTTGCTTCAAGCCTAAGATAGAGCTTGATTAAAGAAGACAAATTTGGATGAGTTAAAATAGTCAGGAATCAAGAAATCATTGGATTTGCAGAGCGGATAATCATGTCTATATATTTCATCATGTAGCTGAGTACAAATAAGTCAGTAAAAGACAAGTAAAAGTCAATTAAAGACGAATAGGCAGGGTACTATAAAGTCAGTGGGGTACTTAAATGGGGACATATCACAAGATTTTATACTGGTCAGCTTTGAACTGGAGATTAAAGATTGACTAAGGTTTGAAATGATTTAAGAGCTAATAGAGTCTTATTCTTCTTCTCTTTCTTTGACCACGAACAATTGTATGGTAAGCCAATCAATACTCTCGACCATCTGGTTCGTAGCTCTTTCCTGTTCGTTTATAACAACACAACCAATGAGAAGAGAATTTCTTGAAACCCGGGGGTTGGATGGGGAAATCTCTAAGACATGGATCGAGACAAGTTCAAACTGGGATATCCAAGTTCGAGCTAGGGTAGCTTGTTGGCCAAGCTAAGCCGAGCTGGGCCAAGCTTGACTCGGTTCAACTCCTGTACAACTCTGTCAACAATAGGTCTAACAATTTCGGATGGTTAAGATCGTGTGTGCCCTACGATTAAACTAACATTACAGGTTCACGTGGCATTAAAGCAATGTGAGAGTTATTGTATCATATTGCATCACATGTATCACCTTTTTTTTGGGCCTTAGATTAGGGTTAGCATAGCTGAGTTCAGGCCTCACTGGTTGCTCTGAGTGAGGCCCACATGTCTTCATCATGCCAGGCAAGGGGTGCACACGGGTCGGTTTGGTTCGGTTCTAGGGTGAAACCAAAACCAAACCATTCTTAATGGTTATACCATTTTTGGAACTGGAACCGAACCGTTGGCACCCTGGAACAAAACTGGACTGCGAAAAACGGTTCGGTTCCGGATCGACTCCACGGTTTTAAGCATCTATAGGAGGAGGTGATTTGCTGCAAGCCTATAATAGACCGTATATTATCACAGAAGCAAAATGAGAGAGAGAGAGAGAGAGAGAGAGAGAGAGAGAGAGAGAGAGAGAGAGAGAGAGATACAAATAGATAATAATCTAAACTATTCATCTACCTGGTCTGGCCACAGTAAGAAAAAAACCCAATGGGCGGATGATCTCAACCATCTGATCAATAGCACTGCACAGATAAATAAATAAATAAACACCATTAGGACAGAATTTTCTCACAGTAGAGCCCACGGGATGAACCGTCCAGATTGTTCTCCATTCTAAATCATGCCATATTTTATATCATAGCCATTACAATCCCGAGACAGAAATTTCTACCGACAGTTCTAGAATAACGAATTCAAATTCCACTCCGACAGATCCATCGAATTTCACACTTCCAGCAAACAAAATTAAAATAAAAAACACAGATTAATCAATTTCTCTCATTTCTACCCAGAAACGGGATGAACGGACGAACAGATGGAGAGAGAGAGAGAGAGAGAGAGAGAGAGAGAGAGAGAGAGAGAGGGCGTCACATGCTGATTGGGCAGGGGCATGTGCGCAGTCAACATCGGCAAGAGAGAGGGCAGGGGTAGGGGCGAAGTCGGTGTCTCGGTGAGAGAGACTCTTCTTTGAGAGAGGGTAGGCAGGGACGCAGTCGGCAAGAGAGACTCCGAGAGAGAGGGCAGGCAGGGGTGGCAACAGTGAGCTAATGAGTTGAGACTTTTAGTCTTTTAGGGTTTTTATTTTATTTTATTATTTATTTATTTTTATTTTTATTTTTTAATTTTTTTCAATAAACCTAACTCTAATATCCAAATGGATAATACCCTCAAGTTTGAATTTAATTGGTAAGTCATTTGTTTTGTCTCTGTCGCGACTTATGATCTAAGTACTGTCTACGCCCACTGCGGCCCACATGCTAAGATGGTATGATGATTTGAACTGTTTATTTTCTCTTTACTCGTATAGGTAAGCTATTATTCCACGGTTAAGCTTTAGAGATGTTCTTAGCCTTTGATATTTAATTTTAATTGGGAGCCATTGAAAATTTTCTTTTCATTGATCTAAATTCATTAAGAGATATTGGTGGTCACAATCTTGTAATCATTGTACACTTTTTTTGCTAGAATTTATAGAGCACACAATGTGGATGACTTCGTGCCACTGGTCTTGTGGGTCCCACTGGCTAGCGACATACTGGATCTCAAGTCCCGATAGAGGAAAACCGAATTCTATCACTTATCCATTACGGATAAGAACCGCGTAAGATAATTGGCGCCACTTCAGTTTTTATTTTATTTTTTTGTTTTAAAGTAAAGGCACAGATTGGATTGACGGTTCGAGTAATGGTTCGGATATATGGTTCAGGTCGCAATTCGGATTTACGGTTCGGTTCGGTTCTATAAGGCTTTAAACCAGAACCAATCCGTATCCAACAGTTCTCTAAATTTTGGAACCAGAACCGGAACCAACGCTATCTAGAACCGAACCAAACCGGACCGATCCGACTGTTCCAATCCGGTTTCACGGTTCTACCGGTTAGATGTGCACACCTATGCCAGGATATTGGACCATGATTTTCATGGGCAGGTTGGGCTAACGTGTAGGGTAGTGGTCGACGTGGCCTAGAAAAATAGGCTGGCCTACTTCCTTGATCAATGATCTGGGCTTCTGGCTTAGCTCCTTAGGCCTGCCCTATATATAAATAGGCCTTCTCTGCACTGATCTTTCTATCCCATTAACATCGCAACATTTGATTTCCTTTTCTCTTCTTCTTTGTGACTCAAAGGATGGTCTCTGATCGATGGAAGCACATGCCTCTGTTCAACCATCTGCCTCCCTACACTGCTCATCTAGTAGGTCCCACCATAGACGGCCTACATGGTGAAAGTTAATGGCATAAATGAAGAAGATAGCGATTGACAGGAAGGGTTGAAATGGGCCTGATGGGCCTGATTATATTTATGATTATATTTCTTTTCAGTAGGGGCTTAATTCATTTTAGCCGGACCTGACTTCATTTGTACATGTCTTATATACTACCAACATGGCATTCCAATTTTCTAGGGTTGAAAGTTGGGCAAGTTGGGTCGGATTGGTGCTCAAACCTAGCCCAACCCAAGGTTTCTATACCTCAGCCCTAACTCAACCCAATCCAACCTTGGGTTGGAAATTCTCAATCCAAGCAAGGCTCGGTCGGGTTGGTCGGGTGGATACATGCTAATATTTTTGTTATTACATTAATTTATTATATTTTCAATACACGTCTGTTTTTTTATACATATGATTTTATTAATTGTATACATTTATTTATTGTAAAGAACTTCATTTTTTTGTTAAAGACAAACAAGCTAAAATATAGAACAACTACTCCTTTAAAAGTCATGTTATATAAACCCGACGGTACTGGAATTTCCTGTGCCTTCAACACAGACGATCCACACTTAATTATAATTTATAAGTAACTTATATATCGATGGGGCTTGGGTTGGGTTAGATTGGGTTGGGTTGGGCCGGGCAACTAGAGACCTCAACCCAAGCCCAACCCAAGTTTTATCGGGTTGGTGTTTTTATAGCCCAAGCTCGAGACCGAGACCAATACATCTTGCCCGAGCCCAACCCAATGTCAGGTCGGTCGGGTTGAACCCAACCGACTTTCAGCCCTACAATTCTCCTCTTGAATATTGACCATGGGTTTCATCTCTCGATCAATAGATTATTGATGGATTAAGAACATTCAAGTGGGAAATCAAGATTTTCTATTTTGGTCCGGTCCCAACCAATTTTCTGGGCTTGGGATTGGTCTTGGGTATGTAGGCCCATCCAAGATCGTACCTGGGATCTTGAATTTCACGTCCAGCTGGTCTGCACGTAGTAGGCCGGTCCATTACCAACCCTAATTAGCAGGACAGATTCCAACATGGCACATGTGTTATCCATGAGCCATTAATCAGGTGGGCCCAACCTTTCAAGAGGTGCTTTAAACTTTAAATGGGCCGGATGTTGTTCCTCCATATAAGCCCATATATGCACTTGGGCCTGCAAAACAAACTGGCCCATCTTAGGGTTGTTATGGTCATGCTTAGGTCTACATGCCAGGTGCAGCAAACATAGGGCTTGGGCTTGGGCTGATGGACCTTGCCAGAACCAGCCTCATGAAAACCCGAGCTGTTTGTGCCAACATAGGGAGAATGTGCTTAGCTTAATGCCCATAACTCACGCTCACGGCCTGTCTGGACGCTTGTCAAAACAGCTATTTGTAGATGAAACAACGGTTTTTCGGTCTGTTTGGAAACCCAAAGAAAACATCATTTTTATTGAAGTTGTGCCGATATGGGCCCTTAAGTATACCTAGACCATGGATACCCATTGGACTCGGCCAACCGGTCCAGGTGTCCAATTTTCTAGACCCATTATGAAATCTAATCAGGGTTCAATCCTTGCCTTTTAGATCCAATTAACTTCACGTCCAGCCAGGTTCTGTCAGGTCCATTAACTTAGGCCCAGTTAATTAATCGGGTCGGGTCCAGTTAGGCTTTACAGTGATAGTATATACATGTTAAAATGTATTAAGTTTCCTAAGCCATGTTCAGAGTCCATTTACACACCAAGCACGTGTCAAAGTGGCACGCGTATACAATCTAATCAACCATTCACGTGCTCTTATTTGACCTAAACCAATTCCAAACTGAAATTCAAAGACCTGATGGATACCTGAACCGGATGGGATCTGGATTCATTCTTCAAGAGTGAGGCCTAGACCCGACAAAACCCAAACCCGGTTAGCTACTGTAGACCCACCAAAGTTTTAAGACTATCCAACAAGGCTTTTCTGAGTTGACTCCACTTGATTTGGTTCGTTATATGACTCACCTCCTCGAGTCACCTAACTGGGGTGAGTTGGACCTATACACCCTCTGACTCATGTGAGTCGTGACTGGACTCGAGACTCAACGAGTCTTGAGATTCACCCGAGTCAATCAGAATCACCAAATCTAAAAGCCATGGGCCCCACCTAAGCCGGAGCCGGTCACAACCCTATTAGGAAGTCAGATTTTTAAGATCTGGCGGAACATCGCGTGGACAGGCTACTTCGTAGTGATTCGATCACTTGCCTATTCCTCTTGCAGTTCTCTGATTGGATGGTTAGGATGGTATCATATTTTTTTAAAATTTTTTTAAAAAATTTAATTTTATTTTATTTTTTTGGGATTTTTCCTTTAAGCTGCTTTTGTTTTGGTCCATAGATAAAAAAAAATAAATAAAAATAAAACTATTACTTTCAAACTACTCCAAAACTGCTACCCATTTCACTATACAGACCTAGTGCCTGTACAACTTTTAATTAGCAAAAAGTTAATGTTAAGTAGGAAAAAAGACAATTTACCTCATTAGAAGTGAATAACTATGGTTTTATCCTATTTCATGTCCAAAACCCATTTGAATGTGTATGTACAAGGTTTTGAACGTGTTTGTTGTGTTATGTATGTCACGTCGTAAAATTTGAGTACAAAGTGTCTACCCTTATACTTGAGTTTCGAGTTACAACTTGTACACTATGTGTACTTAACTCATTCAATTATACGATTATTTAGAGGCAAAAGTAATATTCATTTTATATTGTAGTTAGTTTCAGTCATAATAATTCACATAAAAAAGATTTATACACCAACATTCGCCCATTTTCAATATCCATAAATATTCAATCTGCATAAATTAGATACCATAGATTAATCAATATAACCTATTAATGAATGCTTACCATAAGCCTATAACAATTCAATCAAAGAAAATTAATCAAATACTTAAAATTTTATAACTAATACTATCATTTATTGTATATAAATTAGATCATCCTAACCAGTTAATTTTCAATTAAATAATCATGAATGGTCTAATATGGACAGTCCCTCTTCTGATAGGTACGACCACATCTTACTTGGGTCGTTCACCGGTTCAGTCACAACTTCTTGTTCCTATGTCAATTATCAACTAATTGTTCATATGTATTATTTTTTCATCAATAAAAATGTTGGTTGGCCAGACTTAGTGAGAAAACCTAGCATGGTTCATGCTTATTGAAATTAAAATAGAATAAAAATAAATTTTGCCTAATGATATTGATGTAAATGATATATGAATACATCAAATTGGATGATTAACCATCTGCTTAAGTTGGATAATCGTCAACATGCATCCACCTGTTAGGTAGGCTTCCATATTTTGGTAGGCATGGGCATGGCTTACATCTAGTAACAATTCCATCAAGATTGACATTCTTCCAGGGAGGTCCCCCAAGATCGACAATGTAATGTATTTGTATGATGAATGATGTATGTATGCATCATTTTTATAATTGCCCATAGATATTTATCTTAATTGAAATATTCACATGTGAATTCAACATACAATTATTATAATTCGTATAATTTAGCACAAGTTAGCATGTGATTTACCATAACATACATTCACATTAGTTAAATTAGCAATATTTTAACAAAACACTTTAAACAATACATCGATTAATCAAGTCATCATAAACAATCTATTTTAATTCCAATTAACATGAGACATGTTGAGATTACTCACCCGTGTCTGGTAGTGATGAATTCCCACAATAGTTAGATTGATTTAAGTTTAGAATCCCTATTCATCATATAAAAAAGGTTACTGTTTAATCCAACTTTGGTAGTTAATTCAAAAAATTTAGGGGTTCTATTTACTTGACGATCTATTGTTCAATTTAGGCATTTTGAGCAAATCTATACCAGTCAATGGTTCTCTCTAGATTGACTACAAGGGAGAGACCCATTGGTTGGTTGATCTGACCCATAAATATGTTGTTTAATCCATATTATAAGATTAACGAATTGTGAAGAATTTGATCATTGTGGCCAACCAATCGATTAGTCTAATTAAATTTTTGGGGATATAATGTAATTGATCCTAACAATTGATTAAATAGATCTGATCAAATCGATTTCCACAAAATCGGAACTTAACATGATTAACAAATTATAATATGCCTATCATATGATTTGGATCAACATAGCCCATTTACAAATCCAATCATCCAAATAATTAGGGTTGAGGCTTGATTTAGCCCTAGGATTTGAATGAACAGTGTGGATCTCGTCACACACAATTAGTTGTCTTATTTCAATCCATTATGCCAAGGAATATCATTACTTGCACGAAAAATATGAGCTTTCCTTATTTAACGCTTACAGATCTAACAACACAATTGTCTTATAGCTGATATGGCTCATTCATTGCATTGTTCAGTTAATTAAATTCTAAATTTTTTAGAATTGAAAAATATCTAATCTACTTTCACATACAAATCTATCAGCATAAGTAGATAGCAATTCTTTGTGTCAAAACTATAGACTAATTGTGCAAAGAATTGATCATTTCCATCCAAGCATGTACAGTGGCCGAAGGACTAATCCAAACCGTCCATTACACCCGTATGATCACATATTACATCATGTAGAAGAAACATGAAGGAATGAGCACACTAACTTGTATAAGATTCTACATTCTCTCTCTCTCTCTCTCTCTCTCTCTCTCTCTCTCTCTCTCTCTCTCTCTCTCTCTCTCTCTCTTCCCATTCGTAATTTTTTTTCTAAATTGACACATCTTTTGGCTATGTTTGGGTTGCAATAGAACTCTTCTTTTGATCCCTTCCTTAAGAGGAAGGAAACATTGGGAGGTTAAGATATACAGGGAAGGGTTAGAGAGATAGAATGGAGAGAGATTAAGGATAAGATAAAATAAAAAGTTAGGATTATATATGAGACTAAAGATAGGGGATACGAAATCTCTTTCTCTCTTTCTTTCAATTTCATATTTAAAATATTTAAAATTATTTTTATTATTATATATATTTTTAAAAAAAACCATGGGCATTACATTCTACCCATTAAAAGAAAAATCTTGTCATTCAGATTTGAAATTTAAATATATTTTTTTACTCGTCTCAATAACCAAACAAAGGGTGCTAAGTTTGGGTTTTTATTTTCAGGGACCTATGAATTATATATGGGTGTGAGATCATAATCTATATGTCATACTAAGTTTAGAACAAGCCTATCTTTAATACCGTTTTGTCATGTCTCAAAATCCAAGTACAAAGTGTGCATCCCCATATTCGAGTTTCGAGTCGTAGCTCGTACATTATGTGTACTTAACTCAATCCATTATACGATTATTCAGAGGCTAAAGTAATATTCATTTTATATTCTAAGCAGGTCCATTCACAATCATTAACACAAAAATGATTTATGCACCAATATTCACCCATTCTCAGCATCCACAAACATTCAATCAGTATAAATTACGCATTATTCATCAGTCAATACAACTTACCAATGAATGTTTACAATAGACATAAAATAATTCAATTAAATAAAACTAATCAAATACTTAAAATCTTACAACTAATACCATCACTTATTGTATATAAATTAGACCATTATAACAAATAAAATTCTAATTAAATAATTAGAAATGATCTAATGTGGCCAGTCCCTCTTCTAATAGATACGACCACATCTTAAGTGGGTCGTTCACTTGTTCAGCCACGACTTTTTGTTATTGCACCAACTATTAGCTAATTGCTCATCTATACGGTTTTTCTATCAATAAAAATGTAAGCTAGTCAAGTTTAGTGAGAAAATGCTGCATGATTCATGCTTATTAAAATTAAGATAGAATATAAACATAGTATGAATAATGATATGGATACAAATGATATATGAATGCATTAGATGAGATGATCGACCAACTGCTTGGGTTGGATAATCATCAACCGACATCTACGTATTGGGTAGGCTTTCACCTTTCATTAGGCATGGGCATGACCCACATTTGGTAACGATTTTATCATAATTGACATTCTTTCAGGGAAGTCCCTCAAGATCGACAATGTAATGTGAACGCGAGCACCCAAATTTTAATTATTTTAGGCCAACCATTCCTAGCTACTTCTAATGTCATAATTAATTGTAGAAATGTGGTTCTTGAGCTGTCTTTTGAGAATATGATGGTGGAGGTGAATGTGAGATCTGTATCTTAGCCTATATTATTCCATAGGCTTCTGCGGTCCTCTCGGTTAAATTTCGGCGACCCACGATTTGTTATCGAAGTTTGTGTGCGACCTTAAGTCGTGTCCCGTATATCAAAGTCGGCTCGATCTGAGACTTGTACCCTTGTGACTGCGCCGTCACCGCAGTTCCGATACCGCGTATTATGCGCCAAGGCGATACCCAAGCCAGGAGATGTGGGCCCGCGTTCAGTTCGAGAAAATGCTGCGCATTTACAAACTCAAGAGAACATCACATTAATCTCATCAATCAAGTACACATCATGTCAAGTACAAGCAACCCTCCCAAAGTCAACTCTCTCTCTCTCTCTCTCTTACACACCCTTGCATGTCAAGTACACATCACTCACCTTTTCACACATCACACCTATCCCTCTCTCCTTACATCTCTTTTCTTTCTCATTTCCCTTCTCCATTAACATGCTTAGATGTCCATGGTTTCCACCCTATTTCAACCCATTGCATGTACCATCTCCCCCATCCTAACCCTCCAAATCTCATCTCGACCGTTGAATCGCATCCCTTGGAGCTCTAGGATGCGTTGGTGGAAGAATGAAGAAGAGATCAATGATGGGTGCCTCTCTCTCTCTCTCTCTATTCTTTGATGATGTGTGGCCCACCTATTAGATACATGCATGGACGATCTAGACTATCCAGCAGGTGGGATGGTTTTGTTGTCCACCTTGCTGGACTGACCATCCAGTTGGACCGTCTGGATGGTGGAAATGAATAAATATCAGCTGGATTCCAGCTCCATAGCCATCTGTGGGTCCCACCTTGATGGGTGTATTATACCCACTCTGTCCATTTGCAACGATGCAGATTTAGAGCTCTTGTGGGCTGCACCATAGTAGCAATAGGTGCTGCTGACCGCTTGATGAAAGAAAAAACACAAATATCAGCTGTATCTAGCCGCTGGTGGGCTAACACGTGGACCCACCTTGCTAGATGTGTTACATTCACATCGTCTAAACAGTGGAACCCACTTAATGTATGTGTATTCTATATCTCCAGCTGTCCATCTGCATGGCCCAGATGCAGCACCTTCGAGGGCTACTCTATAGCAAACAGCAGGATCGTCCATCCATTGACCTGCTGGATGCAGAAACCGCAAATGTCAGTTTGATTTGAGTTGGTGGGCCACACGTGTGGACCCACCACTGATGTATGTGTTTCATCCATATAGTCCACCGTCCATCCAGGTGAGGTATGTGTTTTATATACAGGCCGTTCGTCAGGGGCCTAGGCGTGGGACTCCATGATGTATGTGTTTTTCCCATGATGTCCACACATGGATAGTGGGACCCACCATAATATATGTGTTGTATCCACATTGTCCATGTGGAGATATCATTTTAGAGTATGTCCCAAGCATGGGCAGGTCCTACGGACAGGGAACCGCAAGCTAGGCCCATTGAGATGTACCTGTTTTATCTACCCTGCCATTTGTTTTGGGTGGGCGTGTGGGGTTGGCCCCCCTTCTGGATGAACCATATCGAAGTGGGACCCATCATGATGTATAGATCTCACCCACACAGCCCATGGGGTCGGCCCAAACTCAGGCAGATCCCCAGTTCTGATGGACTGGTGTCTAGCAAGCTGTGAGCCTGCCATGATACTTGTGCTTTACCCTCGCCATCCATCCATTTTGTGGCCCAATTAGACAGGGCCCACCTTCTGTTGATCCATGACTGGATGGGACCCACCTTATATAAGTGTTCCATCATCGTTGTCCACTGGTTGGAGGACATTGTTGGACTGACTATCCAGCAGCTGGCCCACCTCCTTGCATGTATTGCTGCCAATTTGTGTGGGGCCTGTCAGTGACGTATAAGGCCCACCAGATATTTATATTTTATCCTGACCATCCACCCAATTTTTCATATCACTTATGGCCATGGGCCAGCAATGGGACAGATCCAAAGCTCAATCGATCCCCACTGCCGGATGTTGTAGGGCTGACGTCTACCACTGAAACCCTCTTAGGCCCACTGTAATGATTGTAGGGAGGCCAAATTAGGGGTTATGTGTTGAGGGTCAAATATTGCATATTAGACCCTGATTATTTCCTGGATTTATGAACAAGATACTGTTTAATGGCTCGTTTAATCGTGTTTGTGATGCAGGGTGTCTTTATGAGCTTGAACTGGAAATGGGTGTTAAAAACATGGTTTTAGCGCTCAAGATGCACCAAGGCAAGCTACGGGACTCCAGGGGGCTAAGATCGATAGAATCACATGCTAGGGATTGAAGAAAACCGAGAAACTAAAGCTTAAGTGACCCAAAAATCATCCAGAGTATAAGATCATAGGGTTCCTGCCATTCGATTGACCTAAAACTTCATACACAGGATGAGGGCCATAAATTAACCGTACACGTAAAATTTCACCCACTGGATCACTATGGGAGTGTCCTAACTGATAGATCAGCTCATAAACCGTTGATTCTGGGCCCACCTGATATCTGGAATTGCCTCAAATCTAGTCTCAACACTTTAAAAAGGGAGACCAAACAAATGGTTGGAGTGGATTGTTCAGAAACATCATAGTGGGACCTGTGTGTGGAGTGTGTGCATGGAGCATGTACATGCTCGATGTACACCACGGCCACTGACACGATCAGCGGCTGCTTTCCAAGCCACACCCGCAACACGGCACTTGCCGTTTTCAGCAGGTAACGAGCACGGCCGCTGGCCATTTTGCAAATGATAGTGGGCCCCACACATGCCTCATACGAAAAATCCACACCGTCCATCTTGTAGAGGGCTGCAGACACTACAAACCCAAGCTGACCATTTATATTTATACATACACACGTGTGAGATACAGGGGCCAAGAAAGGGCTGCCCTAGGACGTTCAAAATTAATCTTTTAGTAATTTCTTCTCTGAGACACGTCAATGGACGTTCAAAACCACTCATTCTTAACTGAAATTTCGTCCTGAATCCAATGGACGGGATAGATTTCTCTGAAAATATCTCTGTGGGGCTCACCGATCACAACAGCGAAATGGTGCGAAAGGTTTCGCACATCCGTGAAAACTGACTTTTTCAGGCGGTTGTGGCCCACCGTCTTTAATCATATGGCAGATCTGAACCGTCTATCATGTAAAGGACCCAAGAAAGTCCTAAGGGACGATGTTTCTTTAGAATTTGAGCGAGGAAAGTGGCGATATTTGAAGCCCCAAACTTGGTTGAGAAAAAGCTTTCGCTGGGCGTGCGACAGCTTTCCGAATCCGATTCAAATACGATTTTCACGACTCCAACAGCTATATAAGGAGGTTTTGGACGTGGGGAGCATTCATTCAGGTCTTGGGAGGAAGAACAGAGGGCTCAAGCTTGGACGTGGGAGAGGAGGAGAGAGATTTTTTTCTTTTTCTTTTCTTTTTTTTTCTTTTCTTCTTCTTTTTCTTTTAGTTTATTTTGGATTTTGGCCACATCATGTCAGGCTAAAACCCCTTAGCTAGGGTTAAGGGGTGAAGCTTGTAGTGAGATGGAAGATTTTATTTTATGTTTTCAATTTAATTTTAATTCATTAATTGACGTTGATTTTAGTTGATTATTAATGACATGTTTTGTTTAGTCTTTAATGGTCTGTTGTGACTGAAATTACAATGGATCTGCAATGGCTTGGAGCATGTCCTTTTTCTCCTTTATGTTTATGACGTCAGGAAGCCCTGTTGTTCACCATAGTCTCCTGGGCATGGTCGGATGTCGGTACCCTTCCTAACCTTCATATATATGATGGGTTGGTAATTAGTTTAATTCTATTGTTTGCCATAGTCTCTTAGGCATGGTTTGGTGATGGAATCCATTCTAATTCATATACCTCTCATCTTTTTGAAACTATATCAACGACAATTCAGTTAAATTCCATGATTCTTAAAGCTGACATAAGATCTCCCTGATCTCTACAAGTGGATCCTCTGAATCCCTAGTTTCCCTACCTCTGATTTCTCTTTAGTTTTAATTTAATATTTCACCACTATTCCTTCAAATTCAATCGATTTAGATTTCATCTTAGTCTAGTTATAGTTCTATTTAATTTCAGAATACGTATAAGTTTCAGTCCCTTGGGATTCGACCTCGGTCTTACCGAGTTATTACTACATCACAACCTTGCACTTGGGGAGTGAACAAGTTTTTGGCACTGTTACCGGGGACTGTTGGATACATTTTTCTGAAATTAATTAGTTTTAGGATTAGTTTAGGATTAGATTTTCTTTTTAGAAATTTTTAATTCTAGGTTTAGAAGCTTAGTTATTTTCCTTATTAGAAATTTTTCCTAACTTTAGAAACTTGTTATTCTTCCTTCTATTTGATTTTTAGAACTAACTCAATTTTTCTGTTTTGTAGGAAGCTTCTAATTTAGTAAGCTCTTTCTAATTCTTCTTTCTTTGGAATTTCTTCTTTTCTCTAGAAATTAATTTACTTTTAATTAGGACTTTCTATTCTTAGAAACTAACTTATTTTGTTTTGTTTTGCAGATTCTTAACCTAGGACTCCAAATTTGGTAACTTCTTTCCATCTTTCCCTTTTATTTTCTAGATTTCTACTTCTTTTCTCTTAGGTCTAGGTAGAATTTAAATCGAGGGCTGAGTGTGTTTTATGCTCCAGTGGGCACGCGACAACACTCGACGTCTCGTGACTGAAGGAGGATTAGTTGAGGGGTTGACTGTCCATCATAGGACTAGACACCACTTGAATTCTCCTGAGACAGAGGAGGTTATGGCTGAAAATCAACCTCAAGCACTACCCCAACCTAGGGTTGAGGAAGTACATGATGAGAATGAGGTGCACCACGCACCTCTGCCTCGTACTTTACGAGATTATTTACAACCGACGGGGGTGAGTACGCCCTCATGCATGATTTTTCCTGCGAATACAGGACATATGGACATCAAGCCAGGGGTTATCCAACTCCTTCCCAAGTTCCATGGGCTTGAATCTGAAGAACCATACTTGCATCTGAAAGAGTTCGACGAAATCATAGGCACCTTATATTTTCCTAATGTATCTGAAGATACTATTAGGCTGAAACTCTTTCCATTTTCCTTGAAAAAAAAAGCCAAGACGTGGTTACATTCACTGCGTCCTAGATCCATTAGCACATGGAATGATATGTAGAGGGAATTTATAAAGAAATTTTTCCCACATCATAAGACAATTACCCTCAGGAGACCAATCATGAACTTTGCCCAAAAGGAAGATGAAACATTCTTCCAATGTTGGGAAAGGTTCAAGGATCTGGTTAATGCATGCCCACAATATGGCGCGTTACGAAATTTTTCTATGATGGGCTAACATCTTCCATGCACCAAATGGTCGAGACAATGTGTAACGGAGATTTCATCAATAAAAATGTCGACGAGGTATGAGATTACCTCGATAGTCTCACTGAAAAAACACAATCATGGGACTATTACCCAAGGACGAACGCTACGTTTAGGCCAACTCATTCAAGGGAAAAAGGAGGAATATATCTCCTGAAAGAGGATGATGATCTTAACGCTAAGGTGGCTAATCTCACCAGAAAATTTGAGGCCATGAAAGGAAAGAAGGAAAAGGTTAATGAAAGTGTTTGCGGCATCTGTGATTGCAACATTCATACTACTGAAAATTGTCTTTTAATACCTGCCTTTCGAGAAGTATTGAATGAACAATCTAATACCGTAAATAACTATCAAAGACCTTTCAATGGACCACCCTCTAATACATACAATCCTAGTTAGAAAAATCATCCAAATTTCAATTAGAGGAATGGACCAACGGCTACACCTCAAGGTTTCCTAAACCAAAATCCAACTCAAGAGAAACCTCAAGAGGATTTGGTTCTAAAACATTTTCAAAAGCAAGAGCTTTTCAATCAGGTTATGATGCAAGCCTTTCAAGACCTTACAAAAGTAATACATGAACTTAAGGCTGAAAATATGATTGGAAACAAGGGGAGCTTCATAGCTCAACCTCTTTCCAATCCTTAACCGCATTATGGAGTTAGTGATCCCAGCTCTTCAAATCAAATGGGGCACACTAAATCCATCACCACTCTTAGGAGTGGGAAGGTTATTGATAAAACCCTTCCGGTTAGGCCCGAAAAGCCTCAAGAACCAGAAGAGGACAACAATAATGGATCTACTGACGCTCCATAAAAATTTGAACCAGAACCTCTAGAGAAGCCAGTTGCTCCGTTTTCCCAACGGTTGGTTGAACCAAAACGTCTATCTAACTCTCAGGATATCCTAGAGGTGTTGAAACAAGTGAAAGTCAATATTCCTCTACTTGATGTTGTAAAACAGATACCTTTATATGATAAATTCCTAAAAGACTTATGCACGACCAAACGACGAAAAAGTGTTCAAAAGAAAATTTTCTTAACTGAGAAAGTGAGTGCCATCCTAAAACAAGATGTGCCGTAAAAATTCAAAGATTCCGATTGCCCAACCATATCATGTGTAATCAAAAACTATCGAATTGATCACGGACTTCTTGACTTAGGAGCGAGTGTCAATCTAATTCCCTACTCGGTATACCAACAGTTAGGCTTGGTTGAATTAAAACCCACTCGAACCACACTACAACTTACTGATCATTCTGTTCGTGTACCAAGAGGGATCATCGAGGATGTGTTGGTCCAGGTTGATAGATTCTACTACCCTGTTGATTTTATCATCTTCGACACCGAACCCATCAATGACAGGAGCACTCAGATTCCCGTCATCCTTGGTCGCCCATTCCTGTCCACTTCAAATGCAATTATCAATTGCAGGAATGGTATTATGACTATGTCTTTTGGAAATTTGACATTGGAATCGAATATCTTTTTTAATAACGGCAGCAACTCAGAGGATGATGACGATTTCCACGATGTTAACATGATTGATTCTTTTGTGGAAGATATAACACCTCTCACCTTATCCTCTGATCCTCTAAAGACGTGCCTGGCCCACTTTCATGATCTTGATGATGATATAATTAGGGAGACGTGTACCATGCTTGATACTACACCGGTACTTGAAGTTAACCGATGGAGGCCACAAATTGAAGAGTTGCCCCAAACTGATGTGATGCCTCTACCGTCTAACCTCCAGCCACCGAAGCTTGACCTAAAACCTTTGCCCTCTGATTTAAAATATGTCTATTTAGTTCAAGATGAGATACATCCGGTAGTGATCTCTGCCCACCTGAAGAAAGAACAGGAGAGTATGCTGATATCTACTCTCATTGAGCATAAGGGAGCTCTTGGATGGATGATAACGGACCTCAAAGGAATTAACCCATCGATTTGTACTCACTGCATATATCTTGAGGACAATGCAAAGGCTGTTCGGCAACCACAACGTAGACTGAATCCAAACATGAAGGAAGTGGTTAAGGTCAAGGTTCTCAAACTATTGGAAGTGGGGATCATATATCCCATATCCGATAGTCAATGGGTGAGTCCAACTCAGGTGGTTCCTAAGAAGTCCGGGATCACCATCGTATCCAATGCCAATAATGAACTCGTGCCAACCAGAGTTACTACTGGTTGGAGAATGTGCATTGACTACAGGAACCTGAATACCGTCACAAGAAAAGATCACTTTCCTTTGCCCTTCATTGATCAAATCCTGGAAAGGCTAGCTGGTCATTCCTATTATTGTTTTCTTGATGGGTATTCAGGTTATAATCAGATTGAAATCACCCCTGAGGATCAGGAAAAGTTCACATTTACATGTCCCTATGACACCTTTGCTTATTATAGAAGGATACCATTCGGGTTATGTAATGCCCCTGCCACCTTTCAGCGATGTATGATGAGTATCTTTTCTGACATGGTGGAAAAATATTTAGAGGTCTTCATGAACGATTTCTCTGTTTTCGGTTCATCTTTCAGCGAGTGCTTAGCAAGTCTTAAATGTGTGCTGAAAAGATGTGAAGAAAAAAATTTGATACTTAGCTGGGAGAAGTACCATTTTATGGTTCAAAAGGGAATTGTCCTTGGGCATATCATCTCGTCCAAAGGAATCGAAGTAGATAAGGCAAAAATTGATCTTATCTCTAACCTACCTCCACCCAAGAACATCAGAGATGTGCGATCCTTCTTGGGACATGCAGGATTTTCCCTACGATTCATAAAGGACTTTAGTCTCTTCTCTCGTCCTTTATGTAATCTTCTTCAAAAGGATGCATCATACGAGTGGACTGAGCAGTGCCAAGAATCTTTCACTAAGCTTAAAGGCATGTTAACCACCGTACCTATCATGCAGCCACCCGACTGGAGTCTTCCTTTTGAACTTATGTGCGACGCCTCTGATTATGCTCTTGGAGCGGTTCTAGGCCAAAGAAAAGATAAGCGGCCTTATGTCATTCACTACGCAAGTAAGACTCTAAATCCTGCCCAAGTGAACTATTCAACCACGGAAAAGGAACTCTTAGGCATAGTGTTCACTTTGGACAAATTTCGGTCCTACCTCATCGGATCCAAGATCATTATTTATACAGATCATGCGGCACTTAAGTATCTTCTTTCCAAGAATGATTCTAAGCCCCGCCTAATACGATGGATCCTTCTACTCCAAGAATTTGATTTATAAATTAAAGATAAAAAGGGAGTAGAGAACGTAGTGGCTGATCACCTTTCTCGCCTTAATACCTCTGATTCCCTTAAGGCGACCCATATCAATGACATGTTCCCTGATGAACAATTGTTTAGAGTCTCCCATTCACCTTGGTTCACCGATATTGCTAATTATCTTGCTACATGTGCCATACCGACACACCGAACATCACAAGATAAGAAGAAATTCTTTATCAAGGTGCTTAACTTTTTCTGGGATGATCCATATTTGTTTAAATATTGTCCAGACCAAATCTTAAGTAGATGTGTGCCAGACGATGAGCATCATAGTGTCATCTCCTTCTGTCACTCACAGGCCTGTGGTGGTCACTTTTCTGCTAAAAAGACCACGGCCAAGATTCTACAGTGTGGCTTTTACTGGACCACTATGTTCAGGGACACTCATGAGTTTTGTAAATCTCGTGAGCATTGTTAAAAATTGAGAGCATTGTCCCGTCGAAATATGATGCCTTTGAATCTCATCCTTATCATTGAAGCATTTGATTGCTGGGGCATTGATTTCATGGGACCATTCCCCCAATCATTTGAAAATCTATATATTTTGCTCGCCGTAAACTATGTCACTAAATGGGTCGAAGCAATTTTGTGCCGTAAAAATGACCATCGCACGGTCATTAAATTTTTGAAAGAAAATATCCTGTCGCGGTTCGGAACGCCTTGAGCCATCATTAGTGACGGGGGCTCACACTTTTGTAATAGACCATTTGAGAGTTTAATGAAGAAATACGGTATCTCTCATGAGGTGAGCACCCCATACCATCCACAGACAAGTGGACAAGCTGAGATTTCCAATAGAGAGATCAAACATATCCTGGAAAAAACGGTTAACCCTAACCATAAGGATTGGTCAATCCGATTGACCGATGCCTTATGGGCGTACTATACTGCTTTTAAAACTCCTATTGGAACATCTCCCTTTAGACTTGTCTATGGAAAAGCTTGTCACTTGCCCGTGGAATTGGAACGTAAAGCATACTGGGCAATCAAAAATCTAAATTTTAATTTGGACAACGCTGACTCGTTACGCAAACTTCAGTTGAATGAACTTGAAGAAATTCGGAATGATGCATATGAAAACTCGAGAATTTACAAGGACAGGATGAAGGCGTTTCATGATCAACATATTCTCTGAAAATCATTCACGTCAGGTCAGAAATTCCTTTTGTACGATTCTCGACTACATCTCTTTTCGGGTAAGCTTCGATCTCGTTGGACCGGCCCTTACATTGTGGTCACTGCTTATCCTCATGGGGCCGTCGAGATAAGAGATCCCGACAATGGCAAGGAGTTTAAAGTAAATGGACATCGATTAAAGCCATTTGTCGAGACATTTGATTCAGAGGACATGTCCATACCTCTGATTGCTCCTATTTACCAGGACTGATCTCCTAATCTGATGGAGGTATAGGTAGGTTTATCGCTTTCATAGGTCTAGGATAGTTGCTTTATTTGTCTGGCTGAAGATGGCAAATTTAGCGCTCCTGGGAGGCAACCCAACTTTTTTTTTTCATTTCATTTTTTTTAGTTATTTAGTTCAATGTTTGTGGGTAACATTACTGCAAACCCTCACGAGACTACAACTCTTCCACTAGGGGTAACCTAGGGGTTTAAAGGCTTGTTGCATTCGCTAAATGCAATCGAGAGCACCAGCAAAAGTGGTATAGGTAGGATTTTATTCGTTGTTATTTTTATTTTGTTTTCTCTCTTGGCTGACCAGCTTTCATGCTGCGATCTCTTGGAAAGTCTCTCTCTTGATTCGTTATCCAGGTACTATCTTCCCATCACTTTACTTTCATTGTTTCATGTGCATTGCATGCTCATATCTTTTACATTGAGGACAATGTAGATTTTAGGTTGGGGGTGGAAGATTAGGCTTCCTAATCAGTATTTTCTTGGTCTTGAGCAAAAATTGTGAAAATTTTTTAAATTTTTCTGGAAATTTTTGGGGATTCAATGTGATTTTGACGACTATCTTGGATTAAGAAGTGTAAGATACGTAATGTTGGATTTATGACTCTTGGATTCAGTATTTGTTAAATTTCACAGTTAAGTTTGAATTGTTAATCCAGAATTAGACGTTGTAAACATTGATTGAGTCATGAATTCACATGTCATATCTCGTTTCCACATTAAGATTTCAGTTTGATATTGAAAGATTGACTTGGTAATCATTAAGCATGAAAGGAACCAGCCTGGAAAATTTACCTATTATGATCAATATAAAAAGTTTTAAAAAAAATAGAATTGAGGAAAAAGAAAATACCCAGGGTTGGGTAGATGGCCTTCACTGTAGGTTTGCTCCCCACAGTTGAAGGTTTGATTCCCCAAGATTTACATTCAAAACTTATTGGGCGACTGGTCTTTACCATAGGTTTGCTTCCTATAAGTAAGGATTCGATTCCCCTCCTATGCATTACTTTTAAGAGAAAAATCAAAAGCTGGAATTTCTGAGGCAGGTTTGGTTCGGGTTTTGGTTATCATGAATTCTTTTGTGATTACCAATGCTATCATGAAATAATGAATTGAATTTTAATGACAATGAGCCGAGATTACACTATACACCCATGAAACTCAATGTTTAGAATTATTCTAATTGATGGATTAATACTTTGAACTTGATTATAAAGTTTACTGTGTGCTTGAGTCCATGAGAAAATAATTTCCAACATTCACGAATCTTAGATTTCTCATGTCTGAATTGTTTTTCAAGAAATCACTTGAGTTCATAAAAATTCTTTTATAATTCTCAACTTAATTCTCGCATATTTTGTTCGGGACTAGCAAAATGCTGGTTGGGGGTTGTGTTGAGGGTCAAATATTGCATATTAGACCCCGATTATTTCCTGGATTTATGAACAAGATACTGTTTAATGGCTCGTTTAATCGTGTTTGTGATGCAGGGTGTCTTTATGAGCTTAAACTGAAAATGGGTGTTAAAAACATGGTTTTAGCGCTCAAGATGCACCAAGGAAAGTTACGAGACTCCAGGGGGCTAAGATCGACAGAAACACATGCTAGGGATTGAAGAAAATCGAGAAACTGAAGCTTAAGTAACCCAAAAATCATCTAGAGTAGAAGATCATAGGGTTCCTGCCATCCGATTGACCTAAAACTTCATACACAAGATGAGGGCCATAAATTAACCGTACACGTAAAATTTCACCCATTGGATCACTATGGAAGTGCCCCAACTGATAGATTAGCTCATAAACCGTTGATTCTGGGCCCACCTGATATCTGGAATTGCCTCAAATCTAGTCTCAACGCTTTAAAAAGGAAGACCAAACAAATGGTTAGAGTGGATTGTTCAGAAACATCACAGTGGGACCTGTGTGTGGAGTGTGTGCACGGAGCATGTACACGCTCGATGCACACCACAGCCACTGACACGGTCAGCGGCTGCTTTCTAAGCCACACCCACGACACGGCACTTGCCGTTTTCAGCAGGTAACGAGCACGGCCGTTGGCCATTTTGTGAATGATAGTGGGTCCCACACATGCCTCATACGGAAAATTCACACCGTCCATCTTGTAGAGGGCTGCAGACGCTACAAAACCAAGCTGACCGTTTGTATTTATACGTACACACGTGTGAGATACAGGGACCAAGAAAGGGCTACCATGGGACAATCAAAATTAATTTTTTAGTGATTTCTTCTCTGAGACACGTCAATGGACGTTCAAAACCACTCATTCTTGACTGAAATTTCATCCTGAATCCAATGGATGGGGTAGATTTCTCTGAAAATACCTCTGTGGGGCCCACCGATCACAACAGCGAAATGGTACGAAAGGTTTCGCACATCCGTGAAAACTTACTTTTCCAGGCGGTTGTGGCCCACCATCTTTGATCATATGGCAGATCTGAACCGTCTATCATGTAGAGGACCCAAGAAAGTCCTAAGGGAAGGTGTTTCTTTGGAATTTGAGCGAGGAAAGTGGTAATTTTTGAAGCCCCAAACTTGGTTGAGAAAAAGCTTTCGCTGGGCGTGCGACAGCTTTTCGAATCCGATTCAAATACGATTTTCACGACTCCAGCAGCTATATAAGGAGGTTTTGGACGTGGGGAGCATTCATTCAGGTCTTGGGAGGAAGAATAGAGGGCTCGAGCTTGGACGTGGGAGAGGAGGAGAGAGATTTTTTTTCTTTTTCTTTTCTTTTTCTTTCTTTTCTTCTTCTTTTTCTTTTAGTTTATTTTGAATTTTGGCCACATCATGTCAGGCTAAAACCCCTTAGCTAGGGCTAAGGGATGAAGCTTGTAGTGAGATGGGAGATTTTATTTTATGTTTTTAATTTAATTTTAATTCATAAATTGACGTTGATTTTAGTTGATTATTAATGACATGTTTTGTTTAGTCTTTAATGGTCTGTTGTGACTGAAATTATAATGGGTCTGCAATGGCTTGGAGAATGTCCTTTTTCTCCTTTAGGTTTATGACGTCAGGAAGCCCTTTTGTTCACCATAGTCTCCTGGGCATGGTCGGATGTCGGTACCCTTCCTAACCTTCATATATATGATGGGTTGGTAATTAGTTTAATTCTATTGTTTGCCATAGTCTCTTAGGCATGGTTTGGTGATGGAATCCATTCTAATTCATATACCTCTCATCTTTTTGAAACTATATCAACGACAATTCAGTTAAATTCCATGATTCTTAAAGCTGACATAAGATCTCCCTGATCTCTACAAGTGGATCCTCTGAATCCCTAGTTTCCCTACATCTGATTTCTCTTTAGTTTTAATTTAATATTTCACCACTATTCCTTCAAATTCAATCGATTTAGATTTCATCTTAGTCTAGTTATAGTTCTATTTAATTTCAGAATACGTACAAGTTTCAGTCCCTTGGGATTCGACCTCGGTCTTACCGAGTTATTACTACATCACAACCCTGCACTTGGGGAGTGAACACTATGAGGTCCACTGATGAGGCCCACCTTGTTGTAAGTGTTATATACATGATGTCCATCCATTTTCTCAGGGTAGTGAGCCCTATTGAAAAGTAGGCCTAATCCCACGTGCACCACACTATGGATAGTGGTGGTGGAGTACCCACCGTGGGTTGCCTTATGAGACCCACTTTGATGTATGTGTTAGATGTAACCATTTATTCATGTTTACTGCGGTGGTCCCCATTGTCTTGAGGGGCCCATCGTGCCTAACATGGGCTGCCTTAGGCAGGCCCATTAATGATATATGTGTTATATAGATGTTGTTCATCCATTCTTAGGGTCATGGGCTACCTTAGGCAGGCCCACCAATGATGTATGTGTCGTTATCCCTATTGTTCATATGGGCTAAACGTGGGACCCACTTGATGTATCAACAGGGCCCACCTGCTGTGTATGTGTAGGACCCACTTGTTGTGTATATGCAAGCCTTACCTGCTGTGTATTTTATAATTATGTCGGCCATTGGTGTGGGGCCCATTGGTGATAATGTGGTGTGGGCTGCTCTGTGGTGTGGGCCCACACAGCTGTATCAGGTCCAAATATCAGGTGGACGCCCACCGGGATATGTGTTAGGCTAGGGCGTCCGACCATGGGGCTGCCTGATGAGGCCCACCTTGTTTTATGTGCTATATACATGCTGTCTATTCCTTTTCTTAGGGCCGTGGACCCCATTACCCTTAGAGACCCACTTTGACTTACGGATTATATGCCCACCATGGGGCTGCCTTATGAGATCCATCTTGCAGGGCCACTTGACGTACAAGAAACCCACCACGATGTATGCGATTGTATACATACTGCCCATCTATTTTTTTAAGCCATGGGCTGCACCATGAGGGCCTGTTATGATGCATGTGTTGTACATGTTGCCCATCTATTTTATTAGATTATATGGGTTTCCCCATGAGGCCCATTATGATATATGTATTGTATGTGCTACCCATCCATTATGGTGGACTCCGTGGACTGTTTATATGCCACTATGATGAATATGTTATACACCTAGCCCAACGGTTTTTGGAGCCCACGGGTTGCCCAAAGAGGCTCACCATGATGGACATGCTAGATGTACCCTGCCCAACCATTTTCCCTGGGCTAAGGGTCGTTCCCTATAGCCCATCTTGATGTACATAGACTATGGGCCATCCCTTGAAGCCCAACATGTTGTATGAGATAAAATGAATGATGGTCATTTACCTTCTAGTTATTGTATGGGCCATGGGCTATTTTATGAAGCCCATGGGATGTGGCCCATGTGATGCGACCCATAGTGATGTGTATTAGGCCCATGTGATGCGGCCCATAGTGATGTGTATTAGGCCCATGTGAGCAGCCCGTAGTGATGTGTGTTAGGCCCATGTGATATGGCCCATAGCGATGTGTATTAGGCCCATGTGAGTGGCCCATAGTGATGCATGTTAGGACCATGTGATGTGGCCCATAGTAATATGTTTTAGGCCCGTGTGAGTGGCCCATAGTGATGTATTTTAAGTCAATGTGATGCGGTCCGATGTGATGTATAAGGCCCATGCGATGTGGCTTGCTTGATGTATGAGACCCTTGTGTAAGGCCCATTGGGCCTTGTATATGGCCCATTGTGATTGTATGTGGCCCATTGAGATGTAATTGTGGCCATTGATGAGGCCTAATGTGATGTATTTATGGCACAGTGTGATGTATATTATGTCTTTATGTGAGGCCATGGGCCCACTATATGTTTGGCTCTATATCGGCTACTCCTTAGGAGCAATGTTAGTTAAATGTCCGCATTGATGAGCAATGATGGTTAAATGTCCTCATCGTGACCTTTCCTTAGGCCCTTTGATAGGCCAATTATCGATACCAATTTTGAATATGTGATAGCATAGCATCATGATACATGCCCATATGCATCATCTGCATGTTTGCTATGAGATATGGTTGGCCATTGCTTATGCCACAGGCCAGGATGTTCATGAAACTCCTTGATAGGTGAAGTTGTCCCACATGAGCATACGGTATGCGCACGATTGATACATGATTGGATTGTGTGACTTATGCATCTCGCATCGTGTGATTATGATTACTGTACGCCCTTAATGACATCAGAGCCGTAGCCTCCACAGGCATATCATGGATAACCAGATGGGACACCAAAAATATGTTCTACATGAGGTGTTATAGATATCCTTGGGTGAAAGTCCCAGAATTCTCTTGATTCCAGAGGTTGCTCCAATATTTAGACCGAGTGGATGCATGAGCGTGTGAGGGCCGTATACCGTTAGACTGCATCTCCCATTGTGTCATGATTGGTTGGAACGGGGTGCGACCTTACTTGCCAGAGAGGATGAGGCAAAGCTAGGTTGAGTTTGACCAGCTCGAGGAATGATCCGCTATCAATGAGTCAGGCCCAATATTGGTAGGTGAATAGTGAGGTTTTTTCGACTCACCTTATTGCGCGTGATGTGGTAGCAATCTGGTTTAGAGTGTACTAGATCTCGATGATTTTACAGAGAGGAACCATACTGATATGTGGACTTATTGAGTAGGAGTTACATAATCATTCATTCATTCATTCACTATCCACTCAAGCTGGTAGTGTGCAACTAATTATTGTGTGCCTTCGCATGGTCAGAATTTCGGTGAGGCACGTGACTAACCAGAGAACAGGAGTCTACCACATTAAGTCTGACTATCCAAATTTAGGTATGAGTCTGGTTTGGATAGAAGTCCTTCATAATAGACCCCGTAACTTGTGATACTACATACTATCATACCGACTTCACACTCCATCTTGGTTATTCCATTAGTACCGCATATTGCATTGCATCCTCGGCATCTGATATTAGCTTATTATGTTTTTGTATTGCATGGCCTTGATATGGCTATCACCATTCATGCCTTGCATTACATAGCCTTGGTATGACTGATGGCACTCATGGACTTACCAGTATATTTTTGCTTACTCTGATATCGTATGATTCACGATCTTGTCAGTATTTTCACTTATTCTGATATTATATGATTTATGGTATTGTATTGTATACTTGACACTTGCCTTGTACACACACTTTCACCACCCTCTAAGCTTTTTATAAGCTTATGCACGATAGATGCATGTAAGTGGCATTAGGTTGCAACAGTGTTGAGCTTGGAGCTTGCAACAGACTTCTGGAGCTTTAGTTTTGACATATGTATTTCCCTTTCAACATTGTATTCAAATGTTTATATTAGTGGATATGTGATGATGATGTTGCCTTTGTGATTTGGGTATACTTGTGGTTATGCTTCTTATGAGACAAATGTACATTGAAAATCATTCTTATAGGATCCTAGGATCGGAATCTGGCACATGGCACTGGAAGCCAAGAATGGGATACTACGGAGGCTGTCGACACTGATTCGGTGATCAGAAATTTTATGGGCGCGGTTTTCGAGTTTGGGGCATGACAGTGAACGTATTTAATATGGCTAAACAACAAGGGGATGTTGAGGATATCCAAGAGGTTGACATGATTAGCACAATTGTTGAAGAGGACCTCTTTGCCAACATTTTCTCTAGCTCTTTAAATGTCTACTCGGTTCATTTTTCTGATTCCAAGGACGAGATGTCTTAAAAATCACTAATGCCTTAAGAGAGCCAAAATCTAAAAAATTAACTAAAGATGTTTTAACTAAAGAAGCAACAAAATTTTATTTAGAAATTTCTGTTGTGCAAGAAATTAAAAGTTTGGTGTTCGATCTGCCTTAGGGAGGCTTAGTTCTGAAAATGTAGTGGTTGAGGATTCATTTTTCCCTACCCCATATTATGTGGTCGAAATGAAACCTAATGAAAAAAATTTTAGAATCTCCTTTTCTGAAATCCTTTATACAAGAATGCTCCTAATAATTATGTTAATAGTTGAAATTCTGGATTATTAGGGCATATATTTTTTGGATAACAATTGACACTAACAGGTGAAGAAGTGCATCAAAGGAATTGTCCATACCTCTGGAAGACCCTTCGATTTTCTAGTTTGATGGAGATCTTGGACATTAATTCTTAGATTAGTGTTTAAGTTGTTTTTCTGTTAGTTTGCTTAAGTAGTTTAGGAGTTCACTTTCTTGCCAACTTTTGGAATTCAAGAGCTTGTGTGTATTCACCATTTCAGGTACTTTCTACCATCTACTCATTATAATTGAATTTTTCTCATGTAGTTGATTGCATATCTTTTTAACATTGATGACAATGTATCCTTTAGGTTTGGCGGTAAGGTTTCCTTCCTTCGGACAAATTCTTCAATTAGAGTTGAGTTTTTACTAATTTTAGGTTAATTTTTTTAAAGGTAAATTCTATGGATTCAAGTAATCTTAACATAAAAGGATAATGTACTAGTCTTGAGTGTTTTTGAAGCTTAGATCTAGTTATTTTGAAAATTTAAAAATTGAGTTATTTTTATTAATATTTTGTTAGAAAAATTTTAAACATTGATTGAGCCATGAATTTTCATAATTCATATCTAGCTTACATTTTAAGGTTGAGTTTGATATTGTAGTGTTAACTTGATAATTATCAAGAGTGTTAGGAACCAAGCCTAGAGAACTTGTCCATCATGTTCAAGAAAAAAAAAAAAAAGAAGTTTTAAAAGATTCTGTTAGAAAATAGTGAACATTGAAAAGGGCTACCTATTGAATGAATGAAAAGAAGAAATAAATAGATTAAAAAAAGATAAAAATGAAATAAAGTGAAAGTCATTGATAGAAAAATTAAAACTTAGAAGTAATTGAACTATAAGGCAAGTTTTGGTTTAGCCTTTGGTTGATATGACTATTCTATCTAATTGTTAATGTTAGTATGAATGTAGAAAGCTGAACTTCGAGTTGCGTTGAGTCTAGATATCACTATGCATCGTAGAATTCAGTGTTTGAGATTTTTCTACTGAGTGAGTAATGATTTGAACTCAATTAGGTTGTTTGCTGAGTATATACTAGAACCTAGATTGATTTTAATTTTAAAACTAATGCTCTTTGGAATTCTATTGTTTAGATTGTTTCGAGAATTATATGAATTTACATAATGAACATTTCTTAAAAAGAAATTTAATTTGGATTCGAAATATCTTTCACATGTTTTGATCAAGACTAGCAAAATGCTAGTTGGGGGTGTTAATACCTAAATATTGGATATGTATCCCTTCTATTACATCACTTTTTCTATGTAAAAACATGTTAATATGGCCTAATTATATTAACTTTCTATTGATAGTACAATTTTAGACTCTAAGTCAATTTTGTACTTAAAAACATCGATTTAAAGCTCAAAAGAAATTAAAGAGAAGAATTAAATAATTAAAGCCCAAAAGATGATGATCAAGCATGTGGAAGAATCAAGGAGGAAGATCGACGAACCATTGATCGAAGAGAAGTAAAGAAACAAAGAACAGAAAAGAAAGCAATAATTTTAGCCTAGAAAATTTAAAGTCTAGAAATGCAGGGCTAAAAAGTCAAAATCTAAAAAATTCAGAAAATAACCCCACAATTAGCTAGCCATTTTTTATGACATTTGATCAATCAATAACTAGGGTTCGATTGATCGAGAATTCCTTAAAATTTATAGATTGCTCATTAGACATTTTTATGCATGTTTGATTGATCGATTGACTTAGTTCGATCAATCGAGGATTCCTCAATGCTTCTTGATCGAGTATTTTGATCACCAATTTTTGTAAGAAATTATGAAAGTGTGGAACTTGTTTCTAATTTCAATTGGGACTCATCTAAGGTAATCCAAAGTCGATTCTAAAGGCTATTTAAAGGGTTCTAAACTCGTTTTAGGGAGATCCAAGCAAGGAGAGAGAGAGAGAGAGAGAGAGAGAGAGAGAGAGAGAGAGAGAGAGAGAGAGCTCCGTATAGTTCATCTTTGAGTTTCTTCTTCTTATTTTTCGTTTATTTTCATGTTTTGTTTATGTTTAGAGTTAGATATGTCTAGCTAATCTCTTAGCTAAGTCTAAGGGATAAAGCTTTCTAATTTATTACAATGTCCTAGTTTGTTTAATTCGTACTTTGGATTTCATGATGATTGATTAATTGAATTAGATTTGAATTTACTTTAAAGCTTTTGGTGTAAGGCTCGTATTCTAGTCCATACTTTTCTTTAAACTCTCGCGATCCTCCTCGTCGAATTCTGGCAACCTGCGGCCTATAATCAACATTTGTGTGTGATCCTAAGTTGCATCCTGTGGATTTGAGTCGACTTGACCCGAGACTCGTATCATTGTGACCGCGCCGTTCCTACGTCTTGCGCACCAATACAATACCCATACCAGGAGTTATGAGCCCACAATTATTTTGAGAAAAATGCCGCGCATTGTGAATCTCGAGAGAATCGCTACCCACCTTTCAAATCAATTAATCAAGTACGCATCCCACCAATAGCCCATGCTTTCTTTCTCCCCAAGAAAAGCAACCTACCCCCTAAGTCAATTCTCATGTCACTCACACCCATCACCTCTCTCTTCCAACTACCCCCCCTCTCTCTCTCTCATTCTCAGCCCATTTCCCAAGCAACCCAGAAAGGGTGGACATCCAAGCATTCATAAAGAGAGAAAGATCCAAGTGTGGCCCACTTCCTACCCCCCTCCTAAGCTCTCATCTCCACCCTTCAATCTTCATCATCCTCTATCAAAGTTGAAGCTAAGGAACTTAGCATTCTAAGGAGCCTAAAAGAAATGTAACTGGTTGGTGTTATGTAGGATTAGATTGTAATTTTAGGGATGGACCAAGTGGGGCCTACCGATTGATGGTATGGATCTTATTGGGACCTAATATGATGTATGTATTGTATTCTAAGGGAGGGCTCATAGTGGTGGAGCTCCTCCCCTCCACACACATCTCTCTCTCTCTCTCTCTCTCTCTCTCTCTCTCTCTCTCTCTCCCCCTCTCTTTCTTTTCCTGATTTGCTAGCCCAACTAATTGTCCCATGTTTGGATGATGTTGAGGGTTAAATATTACATATTAGACTCTAGATATAGTCTGGATTTATGAACATAATATTGTTTAATGGCCGATTTAATCGTGTTTGCATTGCAAGGTGACTTTACAAGTGAAGATCGAAATAAGGTGCTAGAAGCATGGAATTAACGCTCAGATGACACCAAAGGCAAGGGATGGACCCCAGGGGACCAAGATCGACTGAATTACACGCCAGAGATTCGAAAAGATTGAGGAACTGAAGCTCAAGTGGCCCAAAATTGATCCAGAATACGAGATCATGAGGTTCCCACCATCTGTTCAGTTCGAAACTTTATACATGGCCAAGGGACTACAAATTAACCGTACACAGAAATTTTCGGCCATTAGATCCCACTGGAAATGGCCCAACAGTCATATCAGCCCACAAATTATCGAATATGGGCCCACCTGCAATCTGGATATGCTTCAATTTTGGTCCCGACTGTTAAAAAGATACGTGGAAATAGATTGACGGAGCAGATTTCCCAAACACATCATGATGGACCCCATACAATGACGCGTGTGCATTGTATGCTAGAGCACCGGTTGTGCACCGGACGGTCAGCCCGGTTAATAGACGGTCTGACCCGTCTCTCCTTCTTCTTCTTTGTTTCAAACAGCGGACGCACTGCGTCCGCCGGTTCCTACTTGTGGGCCCCACTCGACGTCCGAAGTGATGATCAGATCCGTCTATTGCATACAGAGGGGGGATATTAGCCTCACCTAGGCGTCGGTTCTATCCCATGTAATTTATGAAAAAATCCTATCCGTTGAATGCAGGATGGATGGTGGAAAAGAAGATCAGGTGGGCCACACTGAAATCAACATGGTCTCATCATTATCGGACGGTTTTTCATCCTGTTGACAATGGACGGTTTGGATTTCCTAGTCGATGCTAATCATGGCCCCACCAACTTGCACAGAGGACGCCGCGCAAGCTCTGTTTCACAAACAGAGCTGCGGTCGATCCAGGTGGGCCACCATCGTTCATCTGGAAGATGATCCAGACCATCTAAACATTCTAAAAGGGAAAACCGACCGTACATAGGAGGTTTTTCCAATTCTATGCTCGCACACACAGGAAAATACTATTCAAATGCAGGTTGGATGGTGATATGGAAAGATAAGTGGGCTGCATCATGAGCAATTCAAAATAGTCTATAGCCAGACGGTTTTTCCTGCTTAATCTAATGGACGGTGTGGATTGCTCATGAGGATCCGATCATGGCCCCCACCAAGATTCAACGCAAGAATAATATGCGTAAGGTGTGGTTGCGTGAGGTTTTCGCATGGATTGCAGAAACTCCACCGACTCCAGTCGACCTTCCTTATCTATATAAAAAGAAAGAGAGAGAGACAACAGGAGCAGCTTGAGCGGGGGGGAAGAAAGGGCACGGCTGAAAACGTGGAGCAAGAGAGAGAGAGTTGAGTTTTTTTTATTCTTTTTATTTTTATTTTGTTTGTTTTATTTTAAGATGTTCAGCCCATCTATGTGTGGCTAAACCTCTTAGCTAGGGCTAAGAGGTGAAGCTTATAGTGTGATGGGAGAACCCTGTGCTTGTGCCTTTTTGTTTAAACTGAATTGATGTTAATCTTAGTTGAATTTATGGAAATATTTTTTAGTCTTTAATGGTCTGTTGTGACTACAATTACAGTGGGTCTGCAATGGCTTTGAATATTTCTTTTTCCTTTTTATATTTATGACGTCAGGAAGCCCTGTTGTTCACCATAATCTCCTGGGCATGGTTGGATGACGGAACCCTTCCTAACCTTCATGCGTTGTTGATTGGTTGGTAATTAGTTTAATTTTGTTGTTTTCCATAGTCTCCTGGGCATGGTTTGGTGATGGAATCCATTCTAATTCATATACCTTTCATCTCTTGAAAACTAGATCAATGGTAGTTCAGTTAATTTCCATGATTATTAAAGCAGGCGTAAGATCTCCCTGATCTCTACAAGTGGATCCTCTGAATCCCTAGTTTCCCTCCCTCTGATTTCTTTTTAGTTTTAATTTAATATTTCACCATTATTCCTTCAAATTCAATTAATTTAGAATTCATCTTAGCCTAGTTCTAGTTCTACTTAATTTTAGAATACGTACAAGTTTCAGTCCTTTGGGATTCGACCTCGGTCTTACCGAGTTATTACTACATCACAACCCTGCACTTGGGGAGTGAACAAGTTTTTGGCGCCGTTGCCGGGGACTATCGGCTACGTTTTTCTGAAATTAATTAGTTTTAGGATTAGTTTTTCTTTAGATTTTCTTTTTAGAATTTTCTAATTCTAGGTTTAGAAGCTTAATTATTTTCCTTATTGGAAATTTTTCATAATGTTAGAAACTTGCTATTCTTCATTCTATCTGATCTTTAGAACTAACCTAATTTTTTTCTGTTTTGTAGGAAACTTCTAATTTAGTAAGCTCTTTCTAATTTCCCTTTCTTTGGAAATTCTTTTTCTAGAAATTAGTTTACTCTTAATTAGAACTTTCTATTCTTAGAAACTAACTATTTTGTTTGTTTTGCAGATTCTTAACCTAGGACTTCAAATTTGGTAATTTCTTTCCATCTCTCCCCTTTATTTTCTAGATTTTTACTTCTTCTTTTCTCTTAGGTTTAAGTTAGAATTTGAGGGCTGAGTGTGTTTTATGTCCCAGTGGGCACGCGACAACACTCGACGTCTCGTGACTGAAGGAGGATTAGTTGAGGGGTTGACTGTCCATCGCAGGACTAGACACCACTTGAATTCTCATGAGACAGAGGAGGTTATGGCTGAAAATCAACCTCAAGCACTACCCCAACCTAGGGTTGAGGAAGTACATGATGAGAATGAGGTGCACCACGCACCCCCGCCTCGTACTTTATGAGATTATTTACAACCGGTGGGGGTGAGTACGCCCTCATGCATGATTTTTCCTGTGAATACAGGACATATGGACATCAAGCCAGGGGTTATCCAACTCCTTCCCAAGTTCCATGGGCTTGAATCTGAAGAACCATACTTGCATCTGAAAGAGTTTGATGAAATCATAGGCACCTTATATTTCCCTAATGTATCTGAAGATACTATTAGGCTGAAACTCTTTCCATTTTCCTTGAAAGAAAAAGCCAAGACGTGTTTACATTCACTGCGTCCTAGATACATTGGCACATGAAATGATATGCAGAGGAAATTTATAAAAAAAAATTTCCACATCATAAGACAATTACCCTCAGGAGAGCAATCATGAACTTTGCCCAAAAGGAAGATGAAACATTCTTCCAATGTTGGGAAAGGTTCAAGGATCTGGTTAATGCATGCCCACAACATGGCTTTGAAATATGGCGCATTACGAATTTTTTCTATGATGGGCTAACATCTTCCATGCGCCAAATGGTCGAGACAATGTGTAACGGAGAATTCATCAATAAAAATGTCGACGAGGTATGGGATTACCTCGATAGTCTCGCTGAAAAAAATACAATCATGAGACTATTACCCAAGGACGAACGCTACGTCTAGGCCAACTCATTCAAGGAAAAAAGGAGGAATATATCTCCTGAAAGAGGATGATGATCTTAACGCTAAGGTAGCTAATCTCACCAGAAAATTTGAGGCCATGGAAGGAAAGAAGAAAAAGGTTAATGAAAGTGTTTGCGGCATCTGTGATTGTAACATTCATACTACTGAAAATTGTTCTTCAATACCTGCCTTTCAAGAAGTATTGAATGAAAAATCTAATGCTGTAAATAACTATCAAAGACCTTTCAATGGACCACCCTCTAATACGTACAATCCTGGCTGGAAAAATCATCCGAATTTTAGTTGGAGGAACGGAAAAACTGCTACCCCTCAAGGTTTCTTCAATCAAAATCCAAATCAGGGGAGACCTCAAGAAGAACTGGCTCAAAATTCTGTGCAAGAGTTGACACAGATAATGCGGGATTTGATACAAAAGATAGATTCACATATGACGGCTATAGAAAAGGGGATGCTTCCTGCACAACCAATCCCCAATCTTAAACCGCAATACGAGATAGGTAATCTCAGCTCTTCAAATCAAATGGGGCACGCTAAATCCATCACCACTCTTAGGAGTGGGAAGGTTATTGATAAAACCCTTCCATTTAGGCCCGAAAAGCCTCAAGAACCAGAAGAGGACAACAATGATGGATCTAGTGGCGCCCCACAAAAATTTGAACCGAAACCTCTAGAAAAGCCAGTTGCTCCGTTTCCCCAACGGTTGGTTGAACTAAAACGTCTCTCTAACTCTTAGGATATCCTAAAGGTGTTGAAACAAGTGAAAGTCAACATTCCTCTACTTGATGTTGTAAAACAGATTCCTTTATATGCTAAATTTCTAAAGGACTTATGCACTACCAAACGATGAAAAAGTGTTCAAAAGAAAATTTTCTTAACTGAGAAGGTGAGTGTCATCCTGAAACAAGATGTGCCATAAAAATTCAAAGATCCCGGTTGCCCAACCATATCATGTGTAATTGAGAACTATCGAATTGATCACGCACTTCTTGACTTAGGAGCAAGCGTCAATCTGATTCCCTATTCGGTATACCAACAGTTAGGTTTGCGTGAATTAAAACCCACCCGAACCACACTACAACTTGCTGATCGTTCTGTTCATGTACCAAAAGGGATCATCAAGGATGTGTTGGTCCAGGTTGATAGATTCTACTACCCTGTTGATTTTATAATCTTGGACACCGAACCCATCAATGACACGAGCACTCAGATTCCCGTCATCCTTGGTCGCCCATTCCTGTCCACTTCAAATGCAATTATCAATTACAGGAATGGTGTCATGACTATGTCCTTTAGAAATTTGACATTTGAATCGAATATCTTTTTCAATAATGGCAGCAACTCAGAGGATGATGACGATTTCCACGATGTTAACATGATTGATTCTTTTGTGGAAGATAGAACGCCTCTCACCTTATCCTCTGATCTTCTAGAGACGTGCCTGGCCCACTCTCATGATCTTGATGATGATATAATTAGGGAGACGTGTGCCATGCTTGATACTGCACCGGTACTTGAAGTTAATCGGTGGAGGCCACAAATTGAAGAATTGCCCCAAACTGATGTCGTGCCTCTACCGTCTAACCTCAAGCCACCGAAGCTTGACCTAAAATCTTTACCCTCTGATTTAAAATATGTCTATTTAGGTCAAGATGAGACATACCCGGTGGTGATCTCTGTCCACCTGGAGAAAGAACAGGAGAGTATGCTGATATCTACTCTCATTGAGCATAAGGGAGCTCTTGGATGGACGATAGCAGACCTTAAAGGAATTAACCCATCGATTTGTACTCACCGTATATATCTTGAGGACAATGCAAAGGCTGTTCGGTAATCATAACGTAAATTAAATCCAAACATGAAGGAAGTGGTTAAGGCCGAGGTTCTCAAACTATTCGATGTGGGGATCATATACCCCATATCCGATAGTCAATAGGTGAGTCCAACTCAGGTGGTTTCTAAGAAGTCCGGGATCACCATCGTAGCCAATGCCAATAATGAACTCGTGCCAACCAGAGTTACCACTGGTTGGAGAATGTGCATTGACTACAGAAAGCTGAATACCGTCATAAGGAAAGATCACTTTCCTTTGCCCTTCATTGATCAAATTCTGGAAAGGCTAGCTGGTCATTCCTCATATTGTTTCCTTGACGGGTATTCAGGTTATAATCAGATTGAAATCGCCCCTGAGGATTAGGAAAGGACCACATTTACATGTCCCTATGACACCTTTGCTTACAGAAGGATGCCATTCGGGTTATGTAATGCCCCTGTCACCTTTCAGCGATGTATGATGAGTATCTTTTCTGACATGGTGGGGAAATATTTAGAGGTCTTTATGGACGATTTCTCTGTTTTCGGTTCATCTTTCAGCGAGTGCTTAGCAAGTCTTAAATATGTGCTGAAAAGATGTGAAGAAAAAAATTTGGTACTTAACTGGGAGAAGTGCCATTTTATGGTTCAAAAGGGAATTGTCCTTGGGCATATCATCTCGTCCAAAGGAATCAAGGTAGATAAGGTGAAAATTGATCTTGTCTCTAACCTACCTCCACTCAAGAATATCAGAGACGTGCGATCCTTCTTAAGACACGCAGGTTTTTACAGACGATTCATAAAGGACTTTAGTCTCCTCTCTCGTCCTTTATGTAATCTTCTTCAAAAGGATACACCATACGAGTGGACTGAGTAGTGTCAAGAAGCTTTCACTAAGCTTAAGGGCATGTTAACCACTGCACCTATCATGCAGCCACCCAACTAGAGTCTTCCTTTTGAACTTATGTGCGATGCCTCTGATTATGCTCTCGGAGCGGTTCTAGGCCAGAGAAAAGATAAGCGGCCTTACGTTATTCACTACGTAAGTAGGACTCTAAATCCTGCCCAAGTGAACTACTCGACTACGGAAAAGGAACTCTTAGCCGTAGTGTTCGCTTTGGACAAATTTAGATCCTACCTGATCGGATCTAAGATCATCATCTACACAGATCACACGGCACTTAAGTATCTTCTTTCTAAGAATGATTCTATGCCCCACCTAATATGATGGATCCTTCTACTCCAAGAATTTGATTTGAAAATTAAAGACAAAAAGGGAGTAGAGAACATAGTCGTCGATCACCTTTCTCGCCTTAATACCTCTGATTCCCTTGAGGCGACTCATATTAATGATATGTTCCCTGATGAACAACTGTTTAGAGTCTCTCATTTGCCTTGGTTCACTGATATTGCCAATTATCTTACTACAGGTGCCATACCGACACACTGGACGTCACAAGATAAGAAGAAATTCTTTACCAAGGTGCGTAACTTTTTCTGGGACGATCCATATTTGTTTAAATATTGCCCAGACCAAATCTTAAGGAGGTGTGTGCCAGACGATGAGCATTAGAGTGTCATCTCCTTCTGTCACTCACAGGCCTGTGGTGGTCACTTTTCTGCTAAAAAGACCACGGCCAAGATTCTACAGTGTGGCTTTTATTGACCACTATGTTCAGGGACACTCATGAGTTTTGCAAAGCTTGTGAGCGTTGTCAAAATTTGGAAGCATTGTCCCATCGAAATATGATGTCTTTGAATCCCATCCTTATCATTGAAGCATTTGATTGTTGGGACATTAATTTCATGAGACCATTCCCCCAATCATTTGGAAATCTGTATATTTTGTTCGCCGTAGACTATGTCACTAAATGGGTCGAAGCAATTCCGTGACACAAAAATGACCATCGCACGGTCATTAAATTTTTAAAAGAAAATATCCTGTCGCGGTTCGGAACGCCTCGAGCCATCATTAGTGACGGGGGCTCAAACTTTTGTAATGGACCATTTGAGAGTTTAATGAAGAAATACGGTATCTCTCATAAGGTGAGCACCCCATACCATCCACAGACAAGTGGACAAGATGAGATTTTCAATAGAGAGATCAAACATATCCTGTTGAAAATGGTTAACCCTAACCATAAGGATTGGTCATCTGATTGACCGATGCCTTATGGGCGTACCGTACTGCTTTCAAAACTCCTATTGGAACATCTCCCTTTAGACTTGTCTATGGGAAAGCCTGTCACTTGTCTGTGGAATTGGAACATAAAGTATACTGGGCGATCAAAAATCTAAATTTCAATCTGAACAACGCTGGCTCGTTACGTAAACTTCAATTAAATGAACTTGAAGAAATTTGAAACGATGCATATGAGAACTTGAGAATTTACAAGGACAGGATGAAGGTGTTTCATGATCAGCATATTCTACGGAAATCATTCATGCCAGGTCAGAAAGTACTTTTGTACGATTCTCGACTACATCTCTTTTCGGGTAAGCTTCGATCTCGTTGGACCAGTCCTTACATTGTTGTTACTGCTTATCCTCATGGGGCCGTCGAGATAAAAGATCCCGACAATGGCAAGGAGTTTAAAGTCAATGGACATCGATTAAAGCCATTTGTCGAGACATTTGATTCAGAGGATATGTTCATGCCTCTAATTGGTCCTGTTTACCAAGACCGATCTCCTAGTCTGATGGAGGTATAGGTAGGTTTATCGCTTTCATAGGTCTAGGATAGTTACTTATTTGTCTGGCTGAAGACGGTAAATTTAGCGCTCCTGGGAGGCAACCCAACTTTTTTATTCCATTTCATTTTTTTAGTTAGTTAGTTCAATGTTTGTGGGTAACATCGCCGCAAACCTTCACGAGACTACAACTCGTCCACTAGGGGTAACCTAGGGGTTTAAAGGCTTGTTACATATGCTAAATACAATCGAGAGCACCTGCGAAAGTAGTATAGGTACGATTTTATTTTTTTTATTTTTGTTACTTTCTCTCTCGTACTAACCTGCTCTCTCCTAGCAATCTCTTGAAAAATCTCTCTTGATTCGTTATCCAGGTACTATCTTTCCATCACTTCTCATTTACTTTTGTTGTCCCATGTGCATTGCATACTCATTTCTTTTACATTGAGGACAATGTAGGTTTCAGGTTGGGGGTTGGGAGATTAGGTTTCCTAATCAGTATTTTCTTGATTTTGAGCAAAAATTGTGAAAATTTTTAAAATTTTTCTAAAAATTTTTATGAATTCGAAGTAATTTTGATGGATAATCTGGATTTAGAAGTTCAAGATAAGTGATGTTGATAATTTAGGACTGTTAGATTCAGTATCATTAAATTTCGTAGTTAAGATCGAGTTATTAATCCAGAATTAGAGGTTGTAAACATTGATTGACTCATGATTTCACATGTCACATCTTGCTTCCACATTAAGATTTCAGTTCAATATTGAAGGATTGACTGGGTAATGACTAAGCACGTAAGGAACCAGCCTGAAAAAAAAAAAAAAAAAACATATGCCTAAGAGGATTGATATGGAAAAGAAAAAAAAAGGAAGAAGAAGATCTCTTGAAAAGATTTGGGTGAATAATCTTCACCATAGGTTTTCTCCCTATAGGTGTGGAGTTAATTCCCCGTGAATGATATGTGAAAAAGGGTTGGGTATATAGTCTTCACCATAGGTTTGCTCCCTGTAGGTGAGGATTTGATTCCCCTTCTTGACATTACTTTTACTGGAAAAATCAAAAGCTGAAGGAATGAAAAGACAATCTGTGAGGCAAGTTTTGGTTTAGGCTGGTTGTCATAAATTTTTTGTTGGTTACCAAGGATATCATGAAATTGACGATTGAATCTCTTAATGATGATAAGACAATATTACACTATATAACCATGGATCTCAATGTTTAGAAATTTTCTAATTGGGGATTAATATTTTGAACTTGACTAAGAAGTTTACCATGCACTCGAGTCCAAGAGAAAGTAAAGCCCAACATCCATGAATCTTAGAATTCTAATGCTTGAATTATTTTTCAAATATCACTCAGGTTTACAGAATTTCTTATATCAATCTTAACTTAATTTTCGCATATCTTGCTCGGGACTAGCAAGATGCTAGTTGGGGGTTGTGTTGAGGGTCAAATATTACATATTAGACCCTAGATATAGTCTGGATTTATGAACATAATATTGTTTAACGGCCGATTTAATCGTGTTTGCATTGCAAGGTGACTTTACAAGTGAAGATCGAAATAAGGTGCTAGAAGCATGGAATTAACGCTCTGATGACACCAAAGGCAAGGGATGGACCCCAGGGGACCAAGATCGACTGAATTACACGCCAGATATTCGAAAAGATTGAGGAACTGAAGCTCAAGTGGCCCAAAATTGATCCAGAATGTGTGATCATGAGGTTCCCACCATCTGTTCAGTTCGAAACTTTATACATGGCCAAGGGACTACAAATTAAGCGTACACAGAAATTTTCAGCCATTAGATCCGTCTGGAAATGGCCCAATACTCATATCAGCCCACAAATTATCGAATCTAGGCCCACCTGCAATCTGGATATGCTTCAATTTTGGTCCCGACTGTTAAAAAGATACGTGGAAATAGATGGACGGAGCAGATTTCCCAAACACATCATGATGGACCCCATACAATGACGCGTGTGCATTGTATGCTAGAGCACCGGCTGTGCACCGGACGGTCAGCCCGGTCAACAGACGGGCTTACCCGTCTCTCCTTCTTCTTCTCTGTTTCAAACAGCGGATGCACTGGGTCTGCCGGTTCCTACTTGTGGGCCCCACTCGATGTCCGGAGTGATGATCAGATCCGTCTATTGCATACAGAGGGAGGATATTAGCCTCACCTAGGCGTCGGTTCTATCCCACGTAATTTATGAAAAAATCCTATCCGTTGAATGCAGGATGGATGGTGGAAAAGAAGATCAGGTGGGCCACACTGAAATCAACATGGTCTCATCATTATCGAACGGTTTTTCGTCCTGTTGACAATGGACGGTGTGGATTTCCTAATCGATGTTAATCATGGCCCCACCAACTTGCACAGAGGACGCCGCGCAAGCTCTGTTTCGCAAACCGAGCTGCGGTCGATCCATGTGGGCCACCATTGTTCATCTGGAAGATGATCCAGACCATCTAAACATTCTAGAAGGAAAAACCGACTGTACATAGGAGGTTTTTCCAATTCTATGCTCGCACACACGGAAAAATACTATTCAAATGCAGGTTGGATGGTGATATGGAAAGACAAGTGGGCTGCGTCATCAGCAATTCAAAATAGTCCATAGCCAGACGGTTTTTCCTGCTTAATCTAATGGACGGCGTGGATTGCTCATGAGGATCCGATCATGGCCCCCACCAAGATTCAACGCAAGAATAATATGCGTAAGGTGTGGTTGCGTGAGGTTTTCGCATGGATTGCAGAAACTCCACCGACTCCAGTCGACCTTCCTTATCTATATAAAAAGAAAGAGAGAGAGACAGTAGGAGCAGCTTGAGCGGGGGGGAAGAAAGGGCACGGCTGAAGACGTGGAGCAAGAGAGAGGGAGTTGAGTTTTTTTATTCTTTTTATTTTTATTTTGTTTGTTTTCTTTTAAGATGTTCAGCCCATTTATGTGTGGCTAAACCTCTTAGCTAGGGCTAAGAGGTGAAGCTTATGGCGTGATGGGAGAACCCTGTGCTTGTGCCTTTTTGTTTAAACTGAATTGATGTTAATCTTAGTTGAATTTATGGAAATATTTTTTAGTCTTTAATGGTCTGTTGTGACTGCAATTACAGTGGGTCTGCAATGGCTTTGAATATTTCTTTTTCCTTTTTATGTTTATTACGTCAGGAAGCCCTGTTGTTCACCATAGTCTCCTGGGCATGGTTGGATGACGGAACCCTTCCTAACCTTCATGCGTTGTTGATTGGTTGGTAATTAGTTTAATTCTGTTGTTTTTCATAGTCTCCTGGGCATGGTTTGGTGATGGAATCCATTCTAATTCATATACCTTTCATCTCTTGAAAACTAGATCAATGATAGTTCAGTTAATTTCCATGATTATTAAAGCAGGTGTAAGATCTCCCTGATCTCTACAAGTGGATCCTCTGAATCCCTAGCTTCCCTACCTCTGATTTCTTTTTAGTTTTAATTTAATATTTCACCATTATTCCTTCATATTCAATTAATTTAGAATTCATCTTAGCCTAGTTCTAGTTCTACTTAATTTTAGAATACATACAAGTTTCAGTCCTTTGGGATTCGACCTCGGTCTTACCGAGTTATTAGTACATTACAACCTTGCACTTGGGGAGTGAACAGATGATCCAAACCATCCAGCAGACCGTGCTAGACTGAGCCTGAATGATAGGAAAACATGAATATCAACTTGATCTAAACTCTGGTGGGCCACGTACACATGGACTCACCTGATGAATGTATGATCCAAGCCGTCCATCTAGCAAGTAGGGCCTGCCTTGCTACTGGACTGATCGTCCAGCGGGCAGGCCCTTTGCCTGGACCGGTCTAGCAGTTGAAGAGAAAACACAAATACCAGCTTTATCCAAGTAGGTGGGCTACAGTGTGGACCCACCTGATGTCTGCATTCCATCCATGCCATCCACCGTCCTTGGACAGTGGAGCCAGCTTGATGAATGTGTTGTATATCATCACCGTCCAACGTTTCTGGATGGTGGGACCCCATGATGTATATGTTTCATCCATCCGTCCATATGTGGGACCCCCATGACGTATATATTTCATCCAGCCGTCCATCTGTGGGACCCACATGATGGATTTATTTTATCCACACCATCCATCCCTAGGACATGTGGACCCCATGTGATATATGTGTTTTATCCTTATCGTCCAGATGTCCTGGACGGTGGGGCCTACTGTGATTTACGTGCTTGTCCATGCCATCCACGTGGATAATGGGGTCCATTATGATGTATGCGTTTATCTACACCATCCATCCAGATGGGCTGGACGTAAGGCCCATGTGATGTATGTGTTCCATATCCACACCATCCACCGTTGAAGTTTTGGGACCCACAGTGGTGTGTATTATATCCGGACTATCCATTTGTTGGACGTCCAAGCAGGGCCCACTTACTGTACATGCAGGGCCCACCAGTCATATGCATAGAGCTCACCTTATTGTATATATATGCTTCCCATTCATTTTTCTTGGATTATGGGCTGCCCTTTTAGGCCCATATGATGAGGCCCATTATGATGTAAATGAGGCCCATGAGATGCGGCCCGTTGTAATGCATATAAGTCTACAAGATACGGCCCATTGTGATGTATATGAGGCCCATAAGATGCGGCCCATTGTGATGCATATGAGGCCCATGAGATGCGGACCATTATGACGTATATGAGGCCCATTAGATGCGGCCCATTGTGATGTATATAAGCCCATGTGATGGGGCTCGTGTGATGTTTGTGAAGCCCATGTCATGGGGCCCGTCATGATGTATGTGAGGCCCATGTGATGAGGCTCGTCGTGATGTATGTGAGGCCCATGCGATGAGGTCAGTCATGATGTATGTGAGGCCCATGTGATGAGGCCCATCGTGATGTATAAGAAGCCTATGTGATGAGGCCCTTGTGTGAGGCCCATCGTGATGGTATAATGCCCATTATATGTGTGAGGCCCATCATATATGTGAGGCCCAATTGTGATGTGTAAAGCCCACCATGATATATGTGTTATATTCACACCATTCATCCATTTCTCTAAGGTCGTGGGCCCCATTGCCTCGGGAGGCCCACCCTGATTTATGGATTATATGCCCATCATGGGGCTGCCTTATGAGGCCCATAATGATGTATGTGTTACATACACGATGTCCATCCATTTCCCCAATTTGTATAAGGGTCGTGGGTCCCATAGAGAGTTAGATTCAAATCATAAGTGGACCGCCCACTAGGAGACAATAGTGGTTAAATGTCCACCGTTGAAATCCTCCCCAGGGCCCGTTGTTAAGCCCATTACCTTAGGAGCAATGATAGTTAGATGTCCATGTTGTAATCTCCCTAAGGCCCATTATTAGGCTCATTCTCTTCTCCTCTTATTGGGCTTACCCCAAACCATTGGGCCCCCCATTGATGATTGTATTACCCACATTCCCTTATTAGGCTATCCCAATCCATTGGGCCCCCATTGATGATACTCATCTCACCTTATCGAGCTAACCCAAACACTTGGGCCCCATTAATGTTAGTGATACCCATTTTCTCTTGTTGGGTTATCGCAAACCATTGGGCCCCCATTTGATAATGATGCTCTGCACCATATCCTGTAGGACCACCTAAGCCTTAGAGCGCATCTTATATTTGTACTGGGCCTTCCATACGGAATGTGGCCCACCTAGAAGCATATGTTTGTCCAAGCTTTGTAACTCAAACCCGAGGCCCACTTAGATGATGAGCAGGACCGTTTATAAGGTTACATAGTCCTAGACGTGGGAATCCTACCAAGGCCCACCTTGTATTCATATCGGGCCTTCATAGGAAAGCCCAGGTGTTCATGATAAAGAGAGTGAGGAAGTCCACTTGTTGTATACCTGCTTGACTCATCCCGTGAGATGTATCTTACCTTGCAATCGATTGTTAGGACCTCGTGTTATGTATGTATCATCCACATTGTCCATTTATCTTCTTAGGACGAGTGAGAGGCCTATCTTTGACATTAGTATATCATCATCACCTCCCTTACTGTAGATGAAAGAATGCGTAATAACATGTTAGGTATATCCACTATATAGAACCTATTTTGATGTATGGACTAGACCCGTCATCCCAGTCTTGGATCATGCAGAGCCTTAGAAGGCTAATGTAAAGCATACTACATGGGCTCCTATAGTTGTAGAAGGAGCATGTCGTTTAGTTTACACTCTTAGTACATGACATGACGGTGATGGTCAGTTGTGGATTATTGTTGTCTGCCTTAGTAGATAATTATGCCTATGTTCCTTATTACATCATGATGCATTATGCATCATATGTATGCTTGTTATGAGGAGTGATTGATCATAGCCTATGCCTTTAGGCTGGTTTATTATGGGGCTCCTCGTGAGACGGAGTTGCCCTACATGAGCATGACACATGCAGGATTGACGCATGACTGGATGGCATCACTCATACATCTCGCATTTTGTATGTTACATGATTACTTTGCGCCCTAGCTACATCAGGGTTGTGGCCTCCACAAGCATATCGTGGATGGCCAGACGGGATACCTGAAATGTTTGGTTCTATCACTTGGGCACGTTCGATGTCCTTGGGTGAAAGTCCCTAAATCCCTTGGTATCGGGGATGCTCCAACGTCTGCACCGAGTGGATACATGAGAGCCCAAGTGCCGAATACCAGTAGGTGGTATCTCCCATTGTGTCATGGTCGATTGTGAAGGGGGTGTAGCCTTATTCGCCAGAGTGAGGGGGCCGTAGACTAAGCTGAGTTTGACCAGCTCATAAATGGGTCCGCTATCAATGATCCGGGTGGGTATTGACAGACTACTGGTCAGGTAGGTAGTGAGGTCTTTTTTACTAGCTGGGTTGTGTGGCTAGGGAGGTGGCAGCCAGTGTGGAGTGTATTAGACCCTGGTGATATCAAGTAGGAGTTAGGTACTCAGCATTTGACTCATTCATTCATTCATTCACTATCCACTCGAGCTGGAGATGGGCAACTAAATCACTATGTATACTTTCGCAATGGCTATGATTTCGGTTAGGTATGTAACTAACCTGAGATTAGGAGTTTACCACATTATGTCTAGCTATCCAAATCAGGTATAGGCCAGTTTGGATAAAAGTACCTTGTAATGAACCCCACAGCTTACGATACCACGTACTATCACCCTAACTACACATTTCAGCTTTATCATTTCTTTTGCATTGCATATTGCATTGCATCTCCTGTATATGGCATTTGGTTTACTATATTTCTGCATTATATGGCCTAGAGAAGGCTGATAGTATTCATGGACTTATCAGTATTTTCACATCGCATTACATCCTTAGCATATGACATTTAGCATACTAAGTCCTGTATCACATAACCTTGTTATGGTTGACAATATTCATGGACTTTCCAGTATTTTTGCTTACTCTGATACTTGTGTGCTTGACACATGTATTACACACACAAGCACCACCCTCTCAGCTTCTTAGTAAGCTTATGCACGACCGTTGCGTGCAGGTGATGTTAGGTCGCAACAACATTTTTCTTTCAATACTGTAATCAAATATTTATATTAGTTGATATGTGGTGGTGGTGATGTTCTTGTAATTCGGGTACTCATGTAGTTATGCTTCTTTACAAAAAAAATCACACCGAAAATCCATCTTGTAGGACCCCAGGATCGGAATCTAGTGTACGGGTGCTGAGAGCCGAAAATGAGGTACTACGGAGGTTGTCAGCACTGGATTCGGCGATCGGGAATTCTGTGAGCCCGGTTTCTGAGTTTGGTGCGTGACATTTGGGTTGTTTATTTCTAGATTCGTTGTAAACTATGGACATATTAGATGCTTCGAAGTTCAATTACTTAAATTTATTATAAAAGGAATGAATCAATAAAATTCCTTGATCTATTATAGACTGTAGTCACAATAGATACATTAAATTCTCTACGATTGATGTCTAAATGTTTCATGATAGAATTATTCAATTGGAATAATACCTTGTTGGACATTGGTGATTAATTAACAGTTTGATCTTCCAATTAGAACGGATCAAAATATGGTTCTAGTTGAGTTATGGAAGATGAATCGATGAACTAGATGCTAAAAAGCCACATTTGAGATTTTGGGCACATATAGTTCCCCTATGGTATAGTTCGTAGGGGAGCATTTCTTTCCCTCTCTCTCTACACACACACACACACACACACACACACACACACACACACACACACACACACACACTCTTTTTATAAATTTAAAAAAAAAATGCCCGTTTTAAGTTTTTGCCATAGCCAAACTGAGCCCCCTAAATTCCCCCTAATTGAGTGCCCCTCATCTGGTCGTCTGTCTGGCAACTACACTAGTATTACACCGACATCCCATTTCTCCATCTCATTTCCCCCTCTCTCTCTCTCTCTCTCTCTCTCTCTCTCTCTCTCTCTCTCTCTCTCTTTGCCTCTCTCTATCTCTCTCTATTTGAGTGTCTGACCATTGTCCATGGTAGCCCAACTGTTGTCAATAACAACATGACAACCTGACTGCTAACAATGACATCCTAGCTCAGTTAAGGTATGAACACTTTAAATGTCTATCATCATTTTTATTTGTAGTTATTCAATAAATGATGACCATTTAATATGTTTCATTTTAAACTCAATAATTGTACATAATCCAGGTCGCTCTCAGGTAGATCTCGCTAATATTCATTGACCCCAAAACTAATCGATTGGAACATCATATGGCATGAAAATATGCGTTATGAAATGTTGCAATACAAGAGGGCCCCTATTTATCAATGATCCAAACCTTTGATATGATGGACCCCACTGTGATGGTGCATGAACCATAATCCTCTTAGATTAGAAGATGGTTGATACATACCATATTTTCTTGGTCTACTGAACCATCATATTTTCTTTCTTAACTGTCTATTATTTTTATGGAATTTTTATATGATATTGACTATTTAGAACAATGAATTGCTGTGTACCACCTTCCTTCACTTATACAAACTAAAAACCTCGATGTGGTGGACAAGCCTTAGGCCCAAATTATATGATACATGACCCATATCTAGAGCTGTACATGAGCAGGCTAAGCTCGGGTACTCGATCGACTCGACTTGGAATACTCGACTCGATACTCGACTCGTCTGAGTTAGAGTCGAGTACGAGCGAATTTCCTCGACTCGTTTAGATTACGGGTAGAGTACGAGTCGAGAGTTACTCGACTCAACTCAGTGATCCTCCTATGGCTTCAAATGCCTCATACCAGAGAATGAACTCATACACTAATCGTCCGATACGACTCGGTAACCCAACGATTCCCTCGATGTATGAAAACAAGAGCCAAGAAACGACTTCTCCCCTTCGCAGAAGATATTCCTCTCAAGAACCGCAGAGCTTATCCTTCCTCCAGTTCCATCCATGGAAGAAAATCGATGGCTGAGATCTCATCCTCCAGTCCCACACCGTCGGTTCACTGCCAATACCTAACACGTGTGGAATTTTTTTGTTTTCTTCAGGTGGTATGAATTACTTGGGTCATCTCACACCTCTGTTTGGCTACACACAAAAATGTTTTAACGATCAGATTGCTTTGTAAAACCTGTGGCACATCTAATGATCGAAGCTGGCTTGTTTTGGACGCAACTATACACGTATCCTGCGTTGGCATGCGCGACTGCTTTGGTTGGAGGGCGCCGAGACGCGTGTCTAATAACCAAAGGAAGCTTTAGAAGGATGGATAGAGTTGGATTCCTATCACATGTTAGTTCACCACCATTTTAAACCCTATAGATGCGTAGCTGTAAGGTAATCAATACCGTCCAAACCACTGACCCAAATGTGTATCGATCATAATACAAAATTTTCGTAAGAAAATAAAGGCAACCATCTGTTTATTTCATTCAAATTTGGATCACTTAGTTATTTTAGAAATACATTTGATAGCCATTAATTGTGTGGTTAGAGTTTCTTGATTTGTTTGATTCTATATATATACGGACCATCCACAATGTGACCCACGATTTGGATGGTCCTGATAGAAGAACATGAGAGCCAAATTTGTGGAGATGACTCACGATTATTTTAAAAAATGGTGGTGAAATATCATAGCAGCCTAACTTAAAGCAAGGGCCAAAAGTCGGTGCCAAAAGGGAATACCTCCAATCTAAGTTCATCTGATAAGCGGACTGGTTTAAATTTTTGGCCAGGGCATGTTCCTTGTGGCCACACCTGATTGATGGTTGGGATCTTCATTCTATCCTCGCACAGATTATCCGTAGTTGTTGGGCTGGAGATGGTGACGACTGACGATCCATACGCATACACACCGATAGGAACTTTTCACCAATGTACCTTTTTCCCGACCGAGTATGGCTGAGATCTCGTCGGTACTCGTACTCATTTTCTACTCGTACTCGCTCGTACTCGAGCAAGTAGAGCACGAGAAGCGATTTCATGCTCGATGGCCGAGTAGAGTCAAGTACGAGCAGGACTCAGGCTCTAAGAGCTGAGTACGAGTAGGGCGATACTTGACTCGGCTCAACTCATGTACAGCTCTACCCATATCTTTGTATAGTGCATACATGGTTTTCAGTCTAAAATAGGATGTGTTTGGATGCATGAAATGTCTACCATTATCTGATAGATAGATAATCAAATAAGCATATTTTTTTTTTTTTTGTGATACTTTAAAATTGGACCATATGTTTCGAGTTTGGTTAGATTATTTATTGTTAATTAAAATTTTAAATTGCTAGTTAGATTGTTTATTCTTAAATTTTCAACATTTTAAATTGTTAGTTAAATTATTTATTATTAAATTTCATTAATTGTTCGATTAATTAGATTGATTTTTTTTAAATTGTTGTAATATAAGATAATGAATTGTCTGTTCGAGAATTTCTATATTATTAGGCATAGATACAATATGTTTTTTTAGTCATATAAATTCTCAAATTGTTCCATTTTAAAAAAATTTAAGGTTGGATAGATTAGAATGCTTTCATTTATTCTAATTTAAATGGATATGCGTGTTCCATCATTTCTCTATTTTTTTAGATATATTTCTTGCATTTATTTTCTTTGTCAAATATCCACACTTTATGTGCATACTCAATATATGAATCAAATACAAGATCAATATTTCTAGAGAGTTAAGGAGAAATGTTGTAAGAATTTTTGACATGACGTTTAAATTGAAAAATAAAAGCATTACAATATATCTAACCTTGAATTGAATTGTAGATAATTGATTTTTATGAGGTCCAAATTGTAACTCCTCATATCCTACTCTGTTGTAAGTTGACACCACTTTATTTTGATAAATATTTAAAAATTAGTTTCTTATATATATATATATATATATATATATATATATATATATATATATATATATATATATATATATATATATATATATATATATATATATTTACACTAGTGAGGAAGTCTCAACTACCTCCGTTATCAGTGTGTCAAGCACATCTCCTCTTATTGTGGAGAGAGAAGTGTCTTCATCTTTCGTCAAAGAAAAGAAAAGATCAATAGTGTAGGATGAATTTATAGAAGTCGTGGTTAATGGTATGATGAAGATTAGATGTGTTCATTATAAATCATTATACACTAAAAATCCTAAGGGGTGCAATTACTCATTTAAACAAATATAGGAAAAGTTGTTTAAATAGACCAATAATCCCAATTTTAAGCCAATAGTTGCTTTCATTTACTAAGTTTAAAGGGGGTGACTCTCAAAGTATACATTTCATTCATAAGTTTGATAAAGAGAAGCTGAAAAAGTGGTATACAATATTAGTGATCATTGAAGAAAAACTCTTTAGAATGATAAATAACAAAGTTTTCATAGAATACAATACATTTCTTAACCCTTAAGTTCTGAAGGCCTCTCGCATCACAGCGAAGAGAGTGCATGAGGATGTATGAAAATAAGAAAATTAAAAAGATATTAGTTTTGAGATCAGTCTCTAGAATAAGTTTGAATTCTAATTTATGGACAACATCCAATTAAAAAAAGAGATACATTTCATTAACTGCACACTACATTGATGAAGATTGAAAACTTTACAAGACAATTTTGAACTTCTACCACCTTCCTCTTCCTTATACTGATTTAGTTATTTTAGATTATATGTACAATTGTTTACTAGAGTTGGACATTGAAAAGAAAATATCTTCAATAACTTTAGATAATGCATCTACTAATAACAAAGTAATTTCATTCTTACGTAAAAATTCAAGGCAATTGAAAAATAATTTTTTAAGAAAAAATATTTTAGGTTATTTGCTGTGCCCACATACTAAAATTAATTGTACAAGAAGGGTTAAAACAAATTGACCTCACTATATAAAATATAAGAGAGAGTGTAAAATATATATAATGGGGTCATCATTAGGATTGAGTACATGGATTGATATAATCTAATGTTTGAATGTGAAATTCTAAAAAATGTTGAAGTTAAATGTATGCACATATTAGAATTCAACTTTTAAAATATTGGATTCAACTGTTGAATTAGACCTTACATTTCTTAAATATGTGGTACGTGTCATGCCCCAGACTCGAAAACCGGGCTCACAGAATTCCCGATTGCAGAATTCGGCAGCGAAAGCCTCCGTAATACCCCATTCTTGGCTCATGGCGCTCATTCACCATGTTCCGATCCTGGGATCCTATAAGAAGGATTTCTAAAACATAAGTCTCATTCAATTGAGCATGCCTAAGATCATAACATTATAACCACAGATAATAATTATAGGAACACCATTATAAAATCCACTAAGAATTTAAACTTTTCACAAGTACAAGACACAAAGAGGAGAAATACAAAGACTATATCAGAATAAATCCAAAAGGGTCCACAACATGCTCCATGCTCCTGCTCAGCTACTGATGCTGCTTAGAATCACCTACATGCATCAATCATACAGAAACTTGTAGAAAGCTTAGAAGGCAGTGTAAGTGTGTGCAGGACAGGTGTCATGAATGCGGTATCAAAGTATGCAAAAAAATGCGGTAAGACCATGAATACCATTAGCCGTCACAAGGCTAAGCAATGCAAGGTAGGAATACTATTTGTTAATTAAAGGTTATACAATGCAAGGCTATACAGCCAAGTTTCATATGCAATATGCAATGCGATCATGCTCATCCTCATATCAAGTCTACAAATCAGTATAATTCCTTTCTGGGAAATCACCGGGGTCAAATACACTACATGCTGACTACTGCCTCCCTAGCCGTGCAGACCAGTGAGCGTAAGAGACCTCACTGCCCGCCTGTGGACAACCAATCACCAACAAGGCTCGACGGTAGCGGACCTATTTTCGAGCTGGTCATACTCAGCCTAGCTTAAATGTCCCCTCACTCGGGTGGATAAGGCCACACCTTTTTGCAACCGACCACGATATAGTGGGAATGCGGCCTAATGGTAAAGGCACCGACGCTCATGTTTTTCACTCGGTCTCGATGTTGGAGCATCTCCTAGTATCATGAAGGTTCTGGGACTTTCACCCAAGGACATCATACGTACCCACAATGCTCAAACTAATATTTTCGATGTCCAAAACTTGGTCATCCACGATGCACCTGTGGAGGCTACAACCCTGATAAAGCTAGGGGGAATATCAGTTATGTTATGCAAATGCTAGATGCTTGAGTTACACCAATCAACCATGCATCAATCCTACGCATACAACGTGCTCAAGATGGGCAACTCCATCACTTAGGGAGTCTCATAACAGCCCGCCCAATGGCATAAACCATGACTAAACACACATATGATGCACATGAGAATGGGTCATGAAGATAACTAAGTATGCCATGAGATGAGGTTGTACTCTCCTCTCAACAAGGAAGGGTTTAGGTATTTAGACAATTTTACATGGAATAGAAAGAGCACAACTACTACTGGAGGCCCAACAATTTGTGGTAACCCAAAAATACTAAGAGAACAATGCTATGAGCCTAAAATGATAAGAATGGGCCTAATAAAGGGTCTAAGGTGGACATTCAATGTAAGACCCGTATCTTGGTTTGTACCATTCCATAGGCTTCCACGGTCCTCCCAGTCGAATTTCGGCAACCCTTGACCTGTATTTAATGTTTGCACGTGATCCTAATCCGAGTCCTATATACCAAAGTCAGCTTGACCTGAAACTTATACTCTAGCGACTGTGCCGTCGTGGCGATTCCAACGCTGTGACTTGGGCACCGAATCGATACCTGGGCCAGAAGATGTGTGCCCGCGTTCAATCCAAAGAAACGTCGCGTGTTGCGAATTCTGAGAGAATCTACAACCTATCTCATCAATCAATCAATGTCAAGTATACTCCATACCCCAAGTACAACAACCCATCCTTTCTTATTCCTAAAGTCAACTCTCTCTCTCTCTCTCTCTCTCTCTCTCTCTCTCTCTCTCTCTCTCTCTCTCTCTCTCTCTCTCTCCACCCATCCCTTTCTTACAACACCCATCATCCCATCCCTTTTCACCCATCACTTCTCTCTCCCTCTCATTCTCTCTTTTCATTCCCAAGCAATAAAATATCACACGTCCAATCCTTCCCAAACTCTCCTAAAATAACAAGTGTGGGCCACTTTCCCACCCTCTCATCTCCCATCTCAACCATTCATCTTTTATCAACCTCCATTAAAATAGAAGGCAAGGAGCATAAGAGTCTAAGGGAACAAGAAGGAGGCCAATAGGTGGGTGATCTACCGTCAATTTGCATTTGAGGGCCCACTTATAGGTGGGACCCATTATGATGTATGTATTGTAATCATGAGGGGCCCATAGTGGCGGGGCCCCCTCCATCGCTGTCTCTCTCGTCTTTCTTTCTCTCTCACTCTCCCTCTCTCTCTCTCTTTCCTTGTTTCTTTGTGATGATGTAGCCATATGGCCCACTCGGATAAACCCCCACCATGAAGTATGTAACCTATCCACGCCATCCATCTTCATGGGACCCACCTGATGGATGTCTTGGATCTACACTATCCAGCCCGTTAGCGGGCCTAGATGGAAGGAAAAACACAAATATCATGTCGAACCAAACAGGTGGGCCACGTCACCTGTGTTGTTTCCACACCATCCAGCGTCTAGGGATGCTGGACATGACTTTACAGTGAAGTGTAAACTGGACTGTGTGGTGTACTGATGGCAAAACAAAAATATTAGCTTTGGTTCAAAGCTTTTAGGTGGACCACTCATGTAGGCCCCACCTTGATGTACAAATCAAATCCACGCCATCCATTCCATTTCTCAGCCCATTTTAGGCGTTGAGCCAAAAAATGAGGCCAATCCGATAATCAAGCTAGCCATACCATAGAAAACTGTGATTTCTACCATTCAAGATTGCTAGAGCCCACTTTGATGTTTCTATACACCAAAAAATATCGCATATTGGGCTCATTTGGTCGATCATGAGCCGTAACATCTAATGGATGGAGCGGATCCACCAGATGCGGGCCCTACCATAGAAAAACCATGAGAAAACATAAAAAAAAAGGGTGCAGTAGGCATTGCAGCTGCTCGTCCAAAGGATGCTGTAGTAGCGTCCTGCTACTGTGCATGGACGGGAGGACGAGCAAGGATGTGGGTCCCAGCCATGGGCCCCACCGTGATGTGTGATGACATCAACACCGTGCATTTGGTAGGCCCCTTAGGGCAATGGGCCGCCCCAAAAATCACCTGTAAATTAGAGCTCAGGTGGTCCACGTCATAGGAAATGGTGTGGGTTAAACTTTTGCTATTGGAAACTCCCTGGTTCCAGACGTTTTGGATAAATATACAATTTTATTTTATTTTATGTATATGGGTCTGTGTGACCTTATTAACAGTTTGGATGGCAGATAAACCTTATGGTGGGCCCCACGTGGGATCCACTAATGTATGTATGGTATTTCACACGTGTGGACCCCACCTTGAGGTATGTGCTTTATCTATGTCATCCATCCCTATGGGACCCACCATGATGCATGTGTTGCATCCAAACCGTCCAACCATTTTGAAAGATAATATTAAGGCTTGAGACTAAAAGAAAAATGAGACAGATCTAGGATCAGGTGGACCGTATTATAGAAAGCAGTGGGTTTGAATGTCCACCATTAAACCCTTGGGCTATAAAGTTTCGACCATTATGATATTGGTTTTTCCTCTAAATCCAGGTCATTGTGACCTTATAAATAGACTGGATGGGAAATAAACCCTATGATGGGGCCCACTGGGATTTAACCATGGAAATCATTATCATCAGCCCATTCGACTTGGCCCAGTTGATTCAACCCATTTAAATCGGCCCAGTTGATTCGACCCATTGATTTGGCCCATTCGATCAGCCTATTCGATTTATATGAGGCCCAATGAGATGTATGTGAGGCCTTTGTGTGGGCCGAATTGATATATATGAGGTCCATTTGTGATGTTAGATTCCACCACGATGTATGTAATGATGTTTTAGCGGCCATGCCTTGGTAGCAATAATGGTTTGACGTCCACATTGTAAGAGCAATGATGCTTAAATGTCCATTGATAGGCCCATACTTATAGTGTGTAGGTCGTCTAGGCCCCTTTTCGTTATGAACAGGATCCATCACTACATAACATGTTTAGTATAGTTCCATGATCCATGCTCATAGGCACCATATGTATGCTTGATATGAGTGACTAATTATATCATATGCCTTCAGGCAGATTGTTTATGGGCTCTCTGAAAGGCGGAGTTACCCTTCATGAGCGTGCGGTACGCGCAGGATTGTTGCATGACTAGTAGTATGACTCATACACTTTGCATTTGTGTGATTGTGATTACTATATGCCCTAGCAACATCAAAGTCATAGCCTCTATAGAAACATCATGGATGACCGAAATAAACATCGAAAATATTGTTTCTAGCATCCGAGCGCCATAGATGTCCCTAGGTGAAAATCTCTAAACCTGATGGTATCAGAGGATGACTCCAGCATCGAGACCGAGTGGATACATGAGTGCACGAGGGCCATTTACCAGTAGGCTGTGTCTCCCACTGTGTCGTGGTCAGTTGAAAAGGAGTGTGACCTTACTTGCCTGAGTGATGGGGCAATTTCTAGGTTGAGTTTGACCAGCTAGAAGAATAGTTTCGCTATCGATGAACCGGCCCCAATATTGACAAGTGGATAGTGAGGTCTCTTCTACTCACCCAGTTGTACGCTCAGATAGGGGCGGTAAGTTGGTGTAGAGTGTACTAGACCCCAGTGATTATTCAGAATGAGAACTGTACTGATATTTGATGAGCTGTGTTGATATGTGGATTTAAACGAGGATTGGTATGCTTGATTTGCATCTCGCATCGCATGGTCTTGATATGGCCGATAGCATTCATGTCCTACACCGCATAGCCTTGGTACGACTGATTGTATTCATGTACTCATCAGCATGATTTTGCATTACTCTAACATTGCATTCTAAGCACGCTCATATTACGCACACACTTACACCGCTCTCTAAGATTTCTATAAGCTTATACACGATTGATGCGTGCAGGTGACGCCCGGATGCAGCCGTAGACTCGTCATAGTTGGAGCGTGCAGTCGAGCTTTTAGAGTTTCTGTTATTATCATTATCTTGCATTTCCCTTCATACGCATTGTACTCAAAGTTTTTAATCATAGTGGATTTTGTAATGGTATTTTGTGGTTATTGTTCGTAGGTTATGCTTATGATTATGCTTATACCAAATCAAAATCATGTTTGAAATTCTCTGTGTAGGATCATAGGATCAAAACCTGGTGTATGGGTGTCGGGAGCCGAGAATGGGGTATTACAGAGGCTGTCGGCACCAGATTCGGCAATCAGGAATTTTACAAGCCTGGTTTCTGAGTTCGAGTAGTGACATTTAACCACCAGTAGATGAGAATAAACCTAGCAAATGGGCCTATAAGGGTTCACATTGGGGACATTTAACCACCATTATCCCCCAGAAGGCGACCCAATAAAGATTCTACCTAAAGCAAGGCCTAAAGCCTAAGTACTACCTTAGAATAAAATGGGCAGCAACACATATATATCATATCACATAATGAGCCCCAAGAAAATGGCACAAAGTCCTCACACAACATCATGGGATCAAAAAGGCAAGTTATGGCCCAAGAATAATGGCCACCAAATTCATGCATTATGTTGGACCTAGTGGGTAGCCCATAAGCCCAAGCACATAGGCAAAAACATATTCGAGTTGGGTTAAATGGGGCCTTCAATATCAGCCCAAGTCTGAGTAAAATAGGTAGGAAATCAAGGACCTAATCACATATACAATTCAGCCCACTAAGTCCAGCATAATGTTAAAATAATCCATGCGCAAGGACTGGGCCAAGGCTGGACATCCCAAAAATCTAGTCCATATATTTGGTCTTCATTAAACAACTAAAGTGGCCTTACAAGGCACTAATTAAGCCTAAAAGAATTCTCAGGAAAAAATATCTACACAAGGAGTATATAATACCCCCAAATCTGGTGAGCCTCACCACATAAAAATTTTCAGCTATATCCAAAACTATTTTAAGGTCTTTGCTGGAGTTTCAACCCACCTAACTTCCTAGGCCTGCTAAGGTCCAGCACATGAAAATTTTGGGAGGAAGTAAATCTTACAATGGCCCTTAGTTGTTATAGTGGGTCCCAACAGAGGAGAGGTGAGGATACATCAAAAGAATTAAGGTGGGCCTGGGCGTCCCTATGGGTCTAGACAACACCAAGGTGGGCCCCACTTAGGGATGTCCCACCAGAGGGTGGACCACGTCCTAGTGGGCTACACCCTAGGGAAAATGACCAGGATAAAACATACATTATGGTGGGCCACAAGGAGGAGTACGACTGGCTCATTGCTGGTCGTCAGCCTAGCTAGACGTCCAACAGATGGGCTGTTGTTCAGCCATAATAAATCTTAGAATTTTGGTAAATCAGGTGGACCCCATGCACCTGAGGTGGGTCCCCATAAAGTGGACCACAAGATGGGAAAAGGGGGAGGCCACAATCACACACAATCTGGAGTTACAAAAATGGACAGCGAGGTCTAGAAATAAAATTACTATAGGAAATACATTGCTGCCCCTGACTTGTGCACCTCATTAAAGTGGGCCCAGGTTCGCTAAAAATTGAGAAAATATGTGGCCAACATCCCTTTACCAGTATACAATAATGTGGGGTCCACAAAAGTGGCCCACCATCTCAGAAACAAGCTGATATTTCTGTTTTTACAACATGCAGAGTGGCTGGACAGTCCAAAAAACTGGACCGTCTACCCCTCTTGGCCAACTCTTTTGAGTGATCAAACAGGGACAGATGGAGGTAAAATTTAACATACTTCTAGGTGGGGTTCACACCTCTAAAAATAATCTAACGATGAGGGTAAAATATCCCTTTAGTTAGTCCATAATCCATGCCAAAAATAGTTCAGAATTTTTTTGGACAGCAAGGTATGTCTGAAAATAACTAAACATAACTACTGAGTAAAGGAAGAAATACCCCATAAAATTTATGTTATGGCCCACCTTAGTGGGCCCCATAAACATCCAGGTCATACCACCTTCATAAAACCTATTGAATGTATCCAATATGGAGCAAATGGGATGCCAACATCCATAGAATGGATAGCATTAGGCGTCCACCTTGCTTAGATAGTCTAGATATTCCAGGGCCACTAAGTGGGCCACACACATCAGGAATTAAAAATAAAATAAGGAAAAAATAAAAATTTGGTCACAAGAGAGGGTCTCCGTCACTATTGAGGCCCTCCCTTCATCACACACATGCATATCATCCATTATATCATTTACAACCTAGATCTAGCACATGCATGCATAAAAAAGAATCAAATCTAAGGTAGGTATGCCACCCCCACCAAGATTTAGGGTCTAGATGACCCCAAAATGACAAGCATTAAAGAAAAAAAAAAAGGCATGATGGGGTCCATGGAGAATGGCCCCATCCATGGAACATGCATGCAAAAGGGGTGGGCCCTTGGCCACACCCATGGAGACTTGGGGACCTCCATCATCATTTGATGGGCCCCACAAGCTCTTAAAGATGATATAAAGAAGATCTACAAATAAAAATTAGAAAACCTAAGTTAAGTGTGCACCCACCTCAAGGGATCTTCAGGATTCTCCTAGCAATGGACTCCTTAGGCTCCAAGGTGCAAGGATCTATGGTTGAGATTAAAATTTGAGGGTTAGATGAGGAAGGAAATGAGGGAAAAGGTGGTGGAATTTTCAGCTAGGGTGGGACGGCCATGGGTGCTCTAGCAAAGGTGAAGGAGAGAGATGAGGGAGAGAAAGAGACATGGAAGATTTATAGCACGGGAGTAATGATTTGTTTTCTAGAGAAGGCAAGTAATGATGGCCTAGATAAAAGAAAAAGTTATGATTTGCTTGGGAGAGATCTCCCATGCCTTGCTAGGGGCTAGAGCCTAGGCTAGCTATAGGGTGGCTAGCCAATTATGGATGGATGATGTCATGCATGCATGGAAAAATGTGTCAAGCTAGGTAGGCTTATAACTTTTGATGTACATGTCAGATTTATGCATGAGATGCGTCGTTGGAACAACAGCGTCGATGGGGTCACAACGGTATAGGTTTCGGGTCGATCCGGGTCAGCTTTAGATGATGGGACTTAAGGATGATCGCAAATGAAATTTACAGGTCGCAGGTCGCTGGAATTTGACCAGTAGAACTGCGAGACCTAACGGAACAAAATGAACATTAAGGTTAAGGTTCTTATAGTATGTGATAGAACGTATGCTTGGTTGCCTAGTGAAGATAATTGGAGAAAAATAAAACAAGTTCACAAGTCTCTCAATTTATGACTTTATAAAATATCCCACAACAAATATGTTTCCTCTACTTATTTAGAAGATTAAAGAAGCCCTGAAAAAGTTATAGTGAGGATTTAGAGTTTCTACAGTTGATGGAAATTGGTATCCAAATTAAATTTGATAAGCACTTAGACTAATGTCATTTGTTAATGGCCTTAGCGGTTGTTCTCGATTCTCGTACAAAATGGGCTTAGTTATATTTTTTTTATGAAAATTTATTCTATTGAGAAAGGGCAGTAACCAAACCTCTAAGATTCGTGATGTAATAAAAATTTGTACACTTCATATGTTTTTACTTCCACGGTAGGTGATAAATAAGTTAGGGCTCTAGGTGGTTGTAGTTCATCTATAAGCGATGTAATGTGTTTAATGAATACATGTCTTACTTGGCACATGAAGAAATAAATGAGTTGATAGAGGAATTAGATCTACACTTGTATCTAAAAGAGCTCATTGAAAAGTGCTAAGACTTAAACTTTGATGTTTTGGGATGGTAGAAGATGAGAGTTAGTGAATCAAAATACTCTACATTTTTTATGATGGTACTAGATATATTGTCAATTCTAATTTCAAGAGTGGTATTAAAATCCATTTTTAACATGTGAAGTAAGGTCATGAGCAGGCATTGAACCACACTTTCACTAAAAATAGTTGAAGTATTAATTTATACACAATATTGATTGCATCCGATTTGAGGAGGTATTAGTTTTGATATCGAAGATGAGGATGAGGAGAATTCTCAATACGAGACTACATCCGCAACAATATCAACATGTAGGAGGTTATAAATTATCATTAATTTGTTGAAAGTGGTATATACTATGTACTTGAATGTATTACACATCTAAAGAAATATAATGACATTTATTTCAGTTTCTTTATATTATGCTTTCATCAGAACATATTTCATTATTTCTTTTATTTATCATATTATTTTTCTTTGGATTTTACATTAAGTTGTTCATTTCTAATTTCTGTTTGATTCTTAATTGTGTTAAAATAGTTTTTTTTTTTTTTTAAATGGAGTGTAGATATATCATCATCTGATCCATCAATCAATGTTTCAGACTATGGTTCCCCAGTCCACTCTTCAAGTTTAGAAAAATGAAAATTATGTGTCATTTATGTGGGGTAAAATTTGTTAACAAAACCAATCAGCTTAGGATACACCTAGCATGTTAGTATTTATATGCAAAACCGTATCCTAAGGCCCTAAAGAAGGTCTAACTTTTGTTACAAACTCTTTTAGACTCAAATAAGAAATCTTCCACCCTATCCAAACATTTTACAAGATTTCTAATTGTTAAAAGTTTTGATACACGGAGAGTAGAGAAAATTAGCAGGGAAGAGAAAGAGGAGTAAGCGAGATTATTAGCATTGGAAGAAGTACACTTACAACTCACCTTAAAACAAAGTATGGAAGAGGCTTCTAGACATTAATGATGTCCTCTAAGATAACATGATGCTGAAGAATGATTGAGCATGAGTAAAAGGAAGAAGATTAACAAAGCATTAAGGTTTCTCTCCAGTCTTGGTGCGCGCATTTTATAGGGTGTTGGTTACTCTGTATAAATCTACTCACAAAAAAAGGCTGAAAAATCTAGTTGAATCTATATAAGATTACGATGGAAAACTTTCTCTACCTTTAGATTTAGGAGAGGTGAACGAGTACCCATATAAAAATTTAGATAGTAGCTTGAGCTTGGCAAACAAATCTACTATTGGTTTTTTTTTTTCTCTCGCATCGAAGGATGGATCGAATGATGAAAGCGATGGATATGGTTCAGATGAAGGAGGTAACGATTATGGACATGACTATAGTTATATGCTGGGAAGGCACTCCTTATATGGAAGATATTAAGTTGATGTCATGAACACTGTAAGTTTATAATATTTTTACTTTTCTGTTTATAAGTCGACTTTGATTATCACTTCTACATATATGATTTATTGGATTTTATGTACATTACATATTGTGTTCCACAATTCTTGACTTCATTACACTTCAAATAAGTTTAAATAACAACCCAACTAGACAACGCGAGCTCACAGAAGAAATGAGCTCAAATCGAACTCGAGTCGACTTAGCAACTTAAACTAGACTTGACAAGTAACCTCAAACTCTAAAGGAAAAAAAGGACCAAACTTGAACTCAAAGAGAGAAAAAAAAACAGGCCAAACTCGAACTTGACTCGACAACTCAAACTCAACTCAACTCGAAACCTTGAGTTTGACCTGAGTTGCTAACCGAACCAAACTGAGTTAAGCTTGGCACAACTCAACTAGGATCGATTCAGTGTCCAGCTTTACGTCCACTAGATGTATAACGATACTAGATGTACAAAAAGAATAACAACAACTCCTAACTGTCCAATCTTTAGAAGTTCATGTTTTTTACCAAGCTCCTCCCAAATCAAGTCCATTTATGAAAACAAATTAAACATTTTTCTAGGAGAAAATCACCAATCATTTCTCGCAAGAGTAAACTAAACATTAGTTTCCACTTATGTACATCTTGAATATAGTCCTAAAATATTAAAAGTAAAAGACACTTCAAACTATTTTCTAAACTTGCAACACATATAATGTATATCCATACAAGTTTGTAATTGATATTTATGAGAAAAATGCACCAAAGTTAACATATATTATAGAAAATTTTTAAAACATTTCATCTTTTAAATTCTCTTCTCCATAAGAAGATATGTGATCCAAAATGGAAGGAAAAAGAGTTTGTGAAGAAACCATTACTAAGGTTCTGCCTTCATCCCTAAGAAAAATCCATTGTAGGTTTAACCAAAGGGTAAATTAAAGTTGCAATTATCATTCAATATTAATAAAAGATTCATATATGTAATACTTCTCTAAAATTAAAGGAAATCACAATCTAAATATTAACCATTCATTAATTGTATGTTATAAAATATTATGAGGAATTTAAACGTACCTAATTCATGTCACAACCAGATAATCTTCAGTAAATCAGTCATAACTCGGTCAATTTATGTTGTGATCACAAGATCTTGGACTCTTTTGAAAGTTAACAACTAATAGCTTTAACAATTTGAAGTAAGCGATGAAATTACTGAAGAAATTAAACTCATTAAACTCAATTCCTTTAACAACTAATTTGATTAATAAACTTGCTGAAATAAAGACTCAAAGACTAAACCCTATGATTTTATGAACCCACAATTTAACTATATCGGTTCAGAATTTCTAGATAGATAGTGGTTCCTAATCACGGGATTTGTGAGACCTAATCCTAGTAGGGGTGGCAATTGTCAGGCCTAGATAGGTTACATGTCAAATTTCTGAACTAAATGGTTGAGCCTATTCAAAATTTGTCATTTATCCCAGGCTTAGATTGACGATTGCACAACCCTAATTAGCTATTGTCTCTAAAAACCCAAATTAGGAGCTAGAGGGTTAGGGAATTGGCAACCCAAATTGCATTTATTATCATACAATCCTAATAAAGGTTTTCACATTCAATGTGAGAAAGAGAGAGAAGGAGATTTCAGTACAAAAATGTTGTGTTCTTATAATAAAAATAAATTTCAAAAATAAAAGTTTATTTTTAATAAGTAAATAAATATATTAATTATGAAAACTTTCATAAAAAAGTATATAACCAGTTGGTAAGAAAAGGATTTTTTGCTTTTGTTACCAAGGTTCACCATCCATGCTCGCGCATGCGGCATGGGCTGTAGGGCTTTTTAGAGACAAAAGAGCCTTAGTGTTTTTGGCACTGGTTCAAACCTTTTTTATCCATGGTGCAACTTGAATTGAATTATGGTCTAGCATGAAGTATTTTAACCTAAGTGTTGATTGAGAGTAACTATGATATGGTTGTACATGTGGCACTTATATCACGTGTCGATAATGTGACAACAATTAAGATGGTTAGGACATGTGGCTATAGTTTTATACTGTTGAATAATTGTTTCTGTTTAAAAGGGTACATAAATGTCATAGAACAAAGGGTCATGTCCTTTCATTGAAGCAAAATATTTTCTACGAATGTTTATGGATGTCTTGAAGATGAGAATCTCTTCAGGAAGAACTCCATGACCCTTCAATTGCTATAAATCCCAGATACTATAATCCAGAAGAAATATACTTCATTTATTAGATAAAACCATCTACAGTGCAGTACTCTTGAATCCGACATCTTCTTATATTTTTTCTAAACGTTTTAAAGGCATATCAGTATCAAAACTAGAAATCAGTTCAACACTTTTTCGTGTTGAAATTTGGATGGAGAGTTCATTGTATCCTGGAGACAATTTGCATATTTCCTTCTTTTACACTTGCTGGAACTACCAGAAAAATGGCAACAAATCTGTCTTCAGAAATTGATTATTCAAGTCGGGCCATGAACCCAATAAAGCTGATTGTTTCATTATCTTTTTCATCAATTCTCCATTGTGTACTATTTTATTCTATTTTTAACACAAAAGTAATTGATTAGAGAAATTACATGTTAGAAGGGAGAATAAATTATAAAAGAATTGCCTTATTTTCTTCTTCTTTTTTGACTTGAGAGAAAGATGAAATCTTAGACACTAAGGTGCCTATAAAGGAATTTGAGGGATGAAGGGACCCTACCCAACCACTCATAACAGTTGATGGAGAAGAGGGAGAGAGAGAGAGAGAGTCGGACCTCTGGACCTCGTGGCAGGTTTAGACATACCAGCTGAATAGGGTTCAGGAAAGGTGGTCAAGGATGGGATGGCGAGGAGGCGATGGTTTCCGTTGACGCATCAGACAACGAGGCAGAGCGTGAAAGCAAACAAGAGATAGACTGAGAACGAACGAGAAGAGAGAAAGATGCTTCAAAGGCAGGCCGCGGCACATGCGCTGAGACAAAAGGGCTCCTTGCATGAACATGTCGGTCTCTTATTCTTATCAGGTTTGGGTATCACATGGTTTTCGTGATAGTGTGGCATCATTTTCCCATATGGCTTTAGGGCTTGGGCCAAAAGATCTGAAGCTAAAGTGGGCCACACGGTAGGTAAATATACGTATTGAAACCTGGCTCTTCAAAATATCACGTAGCCATAGAAATTTTAGAGCATGGGCACAAATTGGTGGTCACGTTTAGCCTATTAAGAATGACATTATGAATAATTGGGAATGCCATTTTAATGGTTTAAATGGCCTAAAAACATCAAGACTAGATCATTGATAGTTTCAATGGTGATAAGCCACATAATCACTTTTTCATGCTGTTGGAACTACCTTTGTATTGGATTAGCCTGGATTTTGGGCCTACACTCTAAAATGAATGACAAGAATGATAGACGGTTCGAATTTGTGATAAGCATCACAAAAGTGGGCCACCAAAATTAAGGGTTGTGTGAAGATGTCATGACTCATGTCATGGTAGATGGTGTTTCTGATGGTGGGACCCATTGTCTTCTTGTAGAAAAATCCGAACCGTCTACCATTTCTTCATATGATTTTTAAGCTTGGTCCCATAAATTTTCCGGATTCGAAGCTCAAGCGGGCCACACGGCAGGTAATAGCGTATATGCCCTTCAAATCGTCCTCTGGCCATTAAAAAAATTTAGATGAGGGGCAAAAACTAGTGGTTACCTTCAACCACTGAGAATGACATTTTGAATGGTTGGAATTGTCATTTCCACTTTTTGGATGGTCTAGAAATATTAAAATTGGACCATTGATAGTTTCAAAAGTGGTAAGTCACAAACCCCATTTTTCTTGTCATGGGACCCACTTTTCACTGAATCCACATGGATTTTGGGTCCACGTCTAAAATGAGATGGATAAAATGATGGATGGTTTGAATTCACAGTAAGCATTACGAAGATGGGACCCACCAAAATTAATGGTTGCATGAAAATGTCTCTAACTTGTGTAAGAAATCGAAGTGAGATGATCTTCATGATAGTGGGCCTCAACGTAATCTTTGTGAAAAAATCGCGCCATCTATCATTTTTCTCCTATTATTTTAGGGCTTCATACAAAAGTGATCAAGATTCCAAGCACAGGTGGGTCACACAGCTTGTAATAGTCATATTGAACTCAGTGTTACTAGATGTCTTAAATCAATTCGGCAATAGGGGACATCGACAGACCAGTCAATGCCATCGAACAACTACTCAATTCCATCGAAGAAATTCAGAATTTCTTCAGTTAGTTGCTGGACCATCAAATAAATTCATAATTTCTCCTGTTGGTTGTTGGACTATTGGGGTACCTATTCGATGCCATCGAGACCAATCGAAGTGTAATCGAGAAAATCTAAATTTTCATGTTTTATCTCTGAACTGTTTTGGTGCTTGTTCAATGCCATTGAAGTAGGTTCAATGCCATCGACCGTTTGTTAATGCGGTCAAGACCCATCGAAGGTCCCATTGAACGTACCGTGCAGATTTTACATTGATTTGCGTATCTGCAGAATTTGTTTGGGATTCTTCCCATGGCCGTAAATATGGGTGAAAATCGGAATTAGAGAGATATAGAGCTTTTCCAATTTGTTTATAGGATTTCAAGGGTGTAGCTCAAAGTGATTCGAGGCTTGTTTAAATTAGGTATTCTCTAAATTCTTGTAATTTCTACTTTCATAATGATTGTTTATTGCTTTGTGCCGTTATTTTTTTTCCATAAGGGTTTTTCCACGTTAAAATTGATGTGTTTGCATTGTGCTTGATTGGTGCGATTGAATTACTTTACTTTGATTCATCTTTGTGTGCTTCTGCGGTCCGAACACTCGGGCTCTCAAGCCGTCTTGGGGCCATGAAATTTTAGATATGGGGCAAAAACTTATAGTCACATTTTGCTAATTGGGAATGACATTTTGAATGGATGGGAATGTGGTCTTAATAGTTTAACGGCCCAAAAACATTAAAAATTGACTATTGACAATGTCAACCATGCTAAGCCATGACTCACTTTTCCTGTCGCGATGTGGGTCCCCCTGAATTTTGGGGCCAGGCACACTGAAATGCGATGACGAGTTTACTACAAGTATCACGAAAAATCGGCCCCACCTTGTTATGTGGGTTTCTTAAAGTATATAAAAGAAAAGCTTCTGTTCAAACAAATGAGATGGTAATTTCATCAGTACAAAAATACTTTGATCAACGTGTATAGGAAATTGACGGTGAGCGGTTTTGAGGCCGATGGTGTAAACAACAGGCGGTTTTAAATAAATAATTTAAATTTTCGGTCGTAGATCAAAATAGAAAATAGAGATGACTTACGGGAGAAATCCCTTTCATGGTAGGGCTTATCCATATTGGGACCCGCAATCCCATTCACCAGATATCTTTGCCACGTGGCTCATGGTCATCCACTCAATTAGGCCGTAGAGATATGTTTGCCATGTGGCTCACGATCATCCACTCAATTAGACGGCCGTCCTTGATCCGCAGTGAATAGGCAAACAAAACATGAAATTTAAAGAGCAATAGAAGCTCGGAACAATCTAAACCATTGATTTCATGTGTCCATCATGGATTATACCTCAAAGGAACTCCTGTGCATAGGGCAAGCTTAAATTTTCAATTTAGAGCCTACAGATGGACGGTTGGAAATGATCTTGAATCTTCTAATCTGGGATTTTTTTTGGGTATTTTCCATCCATGGCGAGGCTAGTAGACCAATGACTTGGATAGCTGAATCATGGGCCCCACTTGTCAGAGCATCTATGATATGCAAAGATGCTGCCATGTATGATATATTTCATAAAAGCCCAAGCCCATCTCTTCATTTACTGGTGATGATGTGAGGCCCATGTCATACAAAATAGATTTTTAACTGACGGCCAAGCCCTGTTGTTGGCATGATCCAACGGGCCGGATGAGCAAGACCCAGGTCCATGTCAGGTGAAGCCTAGTCGGCCTTCAGGTTGGCCCAGACCATGAACCATAACCAAGCGTGTGGGGGTGTAAATGGGCTGGGTGGGCCAGTCCAAGGTTCATCAAGCCCAATCAGAAGCTATAAAACCTCTTCTCAGGTATGGCCCAGTAGATAAGCATCTATATCTGATTCTAACAGTGTTAAATAACCTGCGATAGACTGGGCCGTCATGTTCAGCCTCGGAAGAAAGGCCGGACCTATTATTTACGGACGTTGAATCTAAAGCCCATGACCAGACCATGGGCCTCCAGCTTCAACCCAAATCAAGAACCAAAGAAGTTTAGGCACAGATTGTGCACAGACCATCATGGCCCACTTGCCCTTGGTTCCATCTCTATACATCACTGAATTCAGATGAGAAATGTTGATCACTGAAACTTCTGGGCCATGATTCTATCCATAGTGACACTCGTGATTTGAACGGCTTGGATTGGTTTGCATTCATTCCATGTGTGATTTGGATGACATGGTAACAAGTCCATGCCCCACTACGCCTTCCTTTGCATAGCAATATGCAATTTGAAATCATGGTATTAAGGTTTGCCAAAAAAAAGAAAAAAGAAAAAAAGTGAGTATTTTTGCCTATCTTTTGAAATGTATAAGGTTTTTAAATGTTTTGCTAATTATACGTTTTCTCATTTTTTTCAAATACAGAATTTTGAGAACTATGGTTGGGGCTGCATAGGCTGGTAAATGGCTGGGCTTGGGTATGTTTGAGTGAATAATATGAATTGACTAAGTCTAGCCCATTAGCACCCTAGTTGTGGGCCCTACATAGGGTATCCTCATCAAACTTAATTAGTTTCTAGAACCCATGGCAGTTGAACACCCTTTCGTTGGTTGATCGTGGCTGGACCTGGCCTCTATATATCCTAGGCAAGGTCCTCTTGATAGGGGTGGAGGTCCTCTTGATTGGGGTGGAAATGGGCAGGATTTGCGCCGGTATGACATCATACAGTGCAAGTCCTGAGATTATCCTGGGCCTGGATAGCTAGCCCAAAATTTTGATTGATCAACTCCCTATTTCTAGAGGTGAATATTCCTAATCCTTTTGTCTATTGATAAGGTGGGCCATATGTATAAAGACATAGACATTTAGGAAAAAAAAAACGAAAACCAAGGATCCATAACAAGATGTGCCTGTGTTGCTCATAGGGGTGGCAATGGGATGGGTATGGGCTAAGCCAGGCTACGCCTGGGTCCAAACCAACACTCAAGACCCAAGGATCAAGCCCATCCAAAGCCCAACATGGGCATAGCATAGAAGATCCAAGCCTAACCTGAAAATTTTTGGTTGTGCCCAGGTTTGATCTAATCTGACCTAACTCGAACCGAAATTGATAAAATCCATATTTCCCCTTGAATTTTCCTAATATATCCGTTTATCAAGTGGATCACATATCCACAAAGAAATAAACATTTTAAAGTAATGAAATCAACTGCCAGCATTTAAGTAAATGATTGCCTAACTAAGAATTAAAATGACGTATTTGAAGGATATAACAAGTATAAATTCAAGTTGGGCTGGGTGAGGTTGTATTGAGTTAAAATGAGTTAAGCCCAAGCCCAACTCAACAATTGATCAGGCCATGCATATGAGACCCAAACCTGACAATCAAACTAATTGGTCCAAACATGGTCTAAACCCGGGCTAGGTTTGTGAGGTTAGATAGCTACCCAACCCATTACCACCCTTGCTTAGCCACAACTAAGGGTGTAATATATTTGGTCGGGTTGTTAGGATTTGTGTAGTGGTATATAGAAGTTTTAAAAAAACGTTAGATTTTAGCCCTATGAATCTTTGTTTAGATAAAACATAAATTATATTTACAATTATTTTGATTTAGTTGTTGAGAAACTTATAAAACATCGATGCCAATCTTTGAACTTGAAGGTCTCTTCCCGAGCAATCTCAGATGAAAAAGAAGATAAGAGCCAACATGTTAGCCTTGAAGCAGGCCAGCTGAGACATGGAGTCATCTCTCTCTCTCTCTCTCTCTCTCTCTCTCTCTCTCTCCACTTCAATATTTTTTTCTCGCTGCTATGGTGATGCCCTAAAGAGGCAGGGATATTCTGATGTAGAGCAGGTCGTGGACACTTTCATGGCCAAGATGGACCAGAGAAGGCCTGATCGGAGGTGAAAGTGATCAGGACCGTCGGAACACTAATGCATGTGTATCTTGCAAACTGGAATGAGTTATTTGACATATAAGATGTGATTTTGGGTTAGGAGAAGCTACTTTAGCCAAACAACCCACTAGGCCAGGTTGCCCACGCCGAATTCGCGAGATTCCATCAGATCGACAGTCAAAAGTCCATTTTAATTTCGTTTTTACTATTTATAGTAAGTTTTAGTTTGATCATAACTCTTGATCCTTTGAGCTAGGAGTCGTGCCTAACATGAAAAGGGCTTAGAAAATTTAGGAGAGTAATGTGGTTAGGCCAAATTGAAAACTTACTATTTTCGGCCAAAAACCATGAAGTCCAGTAGAAATTATGACCATCTATAAATAGTAAGTTTACTATTTATAGTAAGTCACATTTTCAGGGAGTTTGAGTTAGAGTTTGATTATGAAACTTCTTCCTAGGTTTGATATCACTATTTAAAGGATTTTAAATTCTATTTTATCATCAATCAATTAATTTTTGAATTTCTTAGAATTTATTTTTATTTTCCTTTGTGGATTCGAGGAATCTCTATGAGGAGTCCAGAGAAACTCCATGGATTTAGAGTAATTATCCCCTGAGGAAGGCCATGCTCGACTACAATCACATCCTTTCCTATGTCATATTTAGGCTTTCTTTCTAATATTTCTCACATAAGATTTAATCAGAGAGGCATCATTTATAATACTCCATCACTTTATAGTTTTCCATGAGCCTAATTATATTTGAATTATGTGATCCTACCTTAACCATGTATTAAATATTTGATCAAATCCTGTAACTATCATAACCATCTATCATTTAACTAGAACCTATGTGGACCAATTGGTGGATCAAGATATCTAAACCACTAGTGTCATCACGTATGATCGAAAGCTTTTCAATTATTAAAACAAAAGTATAACGAAATTGAAAACATTTATCAAACATTTTCAGTACTATAGTGACAATGGAAAAACCATTTAACGAACACTTAATTCTCAAATTTTAATCAATAAGATAATTTTAGAGAAATTAATGGATCTTATATAAAATAATATGAGATTCAACCAAATCATGATGTGTAAGACCCTACCCAAGTATCTATTTTGTTCCTTTAGGTCCTGTGGTCCTACCGGTCAAATCCCGACTACCCGCGACCTGTGGATTGCATTTACGGTCATCCTTAAGTCCGGTCACGTAGACACGACCCGGATCGACTTGAAACCTATGTAATTACGACTACATCAGCGCCGCGGTTCCAACGCTGTGTCTCATGCATAATTCTGATATATACATCTCAAGTTATGTGTCATGCATTTATGGGCCATCAATCATGCTTGTGACACCCACCTAAACCCTTGCATGTTTCCCCATATGGGCCCCACCCTACTGCACTATCTTCCATGCAAGGTACCATGATTGTTTAGCCTAGCCTAACAATTATGAGTTTCTCTTTTCTAAAATAATCATTAGATTTCTTTTTCTCTTTTCTATGCAATTTCTCTTCCCTAGCAACCCTTTCTCCCAAAAACAAATCATTACACTACTACTACCTCTCATCTCTCCTCTATTCTCTCTCATTTCTCTCTTTCTCCCTTCCTTGCTAGGTGAAAACGTCCCAACCTCTCCCTCATTCCAGCAACTCTTCTCCCTATCTTTCCCTCGATCCAACATTCTAACCTCCATATCCACCATCTAAATATCTTCCCTTGAAGCCTATGTGATAGTCTTGGAGTTTTGAAGCTTTCCTTGGAGGTGGGTACTCCATCAAGATCTTTCTCTCCTCATTCTTTTTTCCTTCTCTTTCTCACATGAATGGAAGCATGTAGGACTCACCAATCCATGATAAAGGTCTTACATGACTCCTAAGATCAAGGTCATGGGCCTAGATGCATGCATTTCATCTTCCATGGTGGGTCATCCTCTATGGACCCACCATGAGACATTTCTCTTAGATCTAACCTATCATAGATCATTTAGACCTTTGCATACAATGGTAGGGATGATATCCGTACCTCAACCCCTCTTTTCAATTGAACATAGCTTGTATGTATGCTATAAATGTATTACATGGTGTGGATTGAAGGTGGAAGCTTCATTAGTGGCGGAACCTTCCACCAATGGCCAGATCTCTCTTCCTTTCTCTCCCTTTCTCTCTATTTTCTTTCTGTTGTTGCTGGAGATATTGTGGCCCACTAAGATGGTCAGCAACATCTCAGATCCATCAGGGAGATGGGACATCCAGGCCCACCATGACATTCATGGCTTGGGTGGCCTCCAAACATGGCTTTTCTTGACGCTTTTTGGTGAACTAATGGACCTGAAATGTTGATGACCCATCTAGGTGGACCTCACTTGATGGATTAGGGTATAAAACCCTTTGGATAATTTATATGGACCAAAATATGGTCAACATATATTGCTGTCTAGATTTCAAGCCCATCTGGATCATGATTTTGAGCTAATGTTTGAGACAGTTTATATGCATCTCTTTCCCAAATTTCTTTGAGGATTTTCTAAAGTGTGGACCACACTTTGATGTGAAATGGGCCCCACATCATTTTCCCCATGATTGAGGCCCATGGGATGGGCCAAAGAAGGCTACCTATCTAGAAATTTCTGGACAGTTCAACAACATTGCATGATAGAAATGATCACTTTCACCTTGATTTTGGGAGTAAGTGGGCCACCCCAGTGGATCTCACTTGCTGTCCATATATGGAACTAACCTTCCCACCTATTTTTCAGAGGTTTGGACAAGTTTAAGCCCACACCATGTGGTGCGAAATATGGGGACAACAGTATTTTTTGCACCAGCAAATTTTCTGGATATTCATTGCTGCCATTTTTTTTTTTAAAAAAATAAATTAAAATACTTAGCATGTGTATTAAATCATGAAATTTATTCTCATGGTGACCCACCCTTGCTGGGACCCACCTAACTTGATTTTAGGCTATTTATGCCACTGGATTTTTGTGGCAAGTGGTTGGACCAACATCTTGCTGGACATCCCATGGTGTTGACGTCCAGCAAGGCTGGCCGTCCCACCCTTGTGAGGCCCACCATGATATAATATTTCATCCATGTGTCCATCCATTTAGTGGCCCACTTGGACGTGGCCCACCTTGGTGTGGAACATCCAAGGTATGGCCCACTTTGAGCTTGGGAGTAGGCTAGGCATCCATGCCTATGGACCACCCACCCCCTATGTGGGACACCCAATGATGGGCTGTTGCTGGACTTCCGGTCTAGCAGTATGGCCCACCTAATTTATGTGTTTTACATATGCTCCCTCTGTGGTGGGACCCCTTGTATATGATGCTAGACCATTTGGACTTATGTCTCAATCAGAGTTTATTTTTACTGGGCTCCAGCAGACCCAGAATGGCTGGTGGACTAAAAATCCAGCAATGTATGTATAAATATACATTATTTTGTGGCTGGAGTTTAAGGGTGTGGGGCCCACCATATTGTGATGATTTTGTAGGAATAATTTATGTCTTTACTCCCTTAATTTTGGGCTTAATTAATGCACCATTGTGGCCCACTTTGGTTGGGCTATATGGGTACTTATATGTAACCAAATTTTAGACTCACTATAAGTCCAAATGGGCTGGAACTTTCTAGATAGACCCGGTGGATTCTTGGGCTGTATTCTCCATGATATTGTGTTGGGCTAGTGGCTGGAATGTATGAGTGGTTGGACCCTTGGCTGCCCACCAAATTAACTAAATTCTTGGGCTAGTTTGTAAGGCCCAACTTGCTTATCTTGAATATGATCTCACCCATGTATTGGAGTAATGGGCTGCCCACTAGGCCCACCACAATGTATGAACTTGGTAACCCTTATGTTTGGGCTTTAACCTTCCTTATGGGTCCATATTATTGCAAGTGGATTGGGCCATATATTACCCCTATTGGACCCATGAATTGTGTGTAGCCTTGGGCCACTTTATTGAGGCCCAACATGTGATGTATCTATATGTACATAGCTTCCAATATCTTTTTTATGGTGATGCTCGGGCCACGGGCCTTAATCTTTTGTAGATTATTATTGGGTTGCCTTTAAGGGACAGTGGTGTTTGAATGCCCACATTGGTGTACCCCTTTAGGCCCTTGTTAGCCCCATTTTTTCTTCTATTGGTGGTTAAAGGTCCACCATAGACCATTGCTAGGCCCGTTCTTATTAGTTAGGCCCATGCTATTATCTATCTAGTCTCATGGGCTACCCCATGCTATTGGGTCCCCACTAAAGGTTGTATTCCTTTTGAGAAACTGTTTAAGTACCTAGACCGTATTGGTTAGGAGGGGAGAACATCTTCACCGCATTGGCATCTTTATTCATTTTCATGACCTACTCCCATACGGATCATATGCATGCTTGTTTGAGATGTGATTGGTCATGGTTATGCTATTGGGTAGGATATTGTGAGGGATGAAGTTTTTCCTCTTGGCCACATTGGATGCTTGAGACTGATGCATGTCTATTTGTGTGATTCATGCATCCGACATTACATAGTATGATTGACATTCACCCTCGCTTTATCAGGGCCGTAGCCTCCACATGCATATCTTGGATAACTAGATTTGGACACCAGAAATGTTACTTGAGCATTTAGGGCACTTAGGATGTCCTTGGGTGAAAGCCCCTAAACCTTCTGAGTGAAAACTCCTAAACTTTCATGGTACCAGGAGACGCCTCAATGCCGAGACCAAATAGAAAACATGAGCGCCCGAGTGCCTTATACCATTAGGCCACGACTCCCACTGCAGCGTAGTCAGTTGAGATGGGGTGAGGCCTTACTCACCTGAGTTAGGGGGCAATAGCTAGGCTGAGTATGGCTAGCTCGTGAATGGGTCCGTTACCATTGAGCCTTGTTGGTGATTGTCTATCCACATCGAGTAGTGAGGTCTCTTATGCTCGTTAGATTGTGCGGCTAGGAGAGTGGTAGTCGGCTGACAGTGTATTTGACCCTGGTGGTTTCCCTCGAGTGGAACTATATGGATATGTGAATTGGAAATGAGGACTGGCATGATCGCATTTACACTTGTATATGACATTTTCTATGTAGGCCTCTTATGCATCGCCTTGGTATGACACCCAGTACTCATATGTTGCATTGGTACTGCTTACTGCATTCATGCTAGGTATAGCATAGCCTTGGTATGGCTATTGACATTGATGGTATTCATGGTTCATGCCACATTTCCGCATTCTCTGATATTGCTTTCTTAGCATTGGTATTACACATACTCACACCGCCCTCAAGCTTTCTATAAGCTTATGCATGATTGATCCGTGCAGGAGATTCTAAACAACAGACATAGCTAAGGAGGAGCGAGGAGCATGTCGAGGACCTTTTGAAGATTGCCCCTACATAGTTCTTTGTATTTCCCTTTGCGCCTTGTATTTTGTAAAAATTTAAATTTTTAGTGGATTTTGTAATGCTATTTATGTAGTTATTTCCTACGGTTACTATGTTATGATCATGGGTATGCTCTTATGGATTGGACTTATGTTATAGAAATCCTCCTTGTAGATCTCAGTATAGGGACCTGGTGAGTAGGTGCCAGGAGCTGAGAATGGGGTACTACGGAGGCTGTTGGCACACGAATTGGCTATCGGGATTCTTGTGAGTTCTAGTTACCGAATCTGGGGCATGACGTTTGTTGGTATCAAAGCATAACAAGTAACCTATGGAGTAATTCAGGACAACATCACATATCTACTCCAAACTTAGGACAAGTTGTGTCCCAAGTGCGCTTTCCTTTGTGCTGTTTAAGCCTTCAAGGTTCTGATCTCAATGCATCCATGTCCTTGTTGTTATGTAGACTATGCCGCCTCGACGAGGCACCCAAGGTTGAGGCATGAGAGGTAGAGGAGCCCGTGGTGCTCGAGCGACCCGAGCACATCTTGCTCCACCTGTAGAGGACCTTGTTCCTAAGGCTGTGATTCCACCCCTTGTAGCACCCGTACCCCCACCTGAGCCTTCCGTACCTGTTCTTGAGGCTCCTACAGCACTTATGCCTCCATCTGAGGCCAGTGCCGCCCTTGCATTTTTTACGATCCCAGTTGGAGTCGAGCATTTCTAGCAGATGATACAGGCTGTCATTGCTTCTTTTCAGACCCTTCATCCAGTTTTTGAGACCCCCGAGTAGTCTCAGTAATTGTGAGCAAGCACATTGCTTCGAGACTTTAGGCAGCATGATCCCCCACGGTTCCGGGGTGAGCCGGACTCATCTGCATCAGAGTTATGGTGCACTAAGGTGGAGAAGATATTCGACACCACACAATGCGCCAATGAGCAGAGAGTTCCTATGGTCTTCTTCCTTTTTCAGGGTGAGGCTTGACATTGGTGGACTTCAGTTTCCCGAATGGCCGGGCCAGATTTTGTTAGGACCTGGAAGGACTTCGTGGATCGTTTCGACCATAAGTTCTTCCCTGAGCACATTCAAGAGTAGAGGGCCATTGAGTTCGAGACTCTTGTGCAGGGCGATATGTCGGTGTCTCAGTATGAGGCCCGTTTTGCTGCACTTTCCCAATTTGCTTCCTACCTCATCGACGACAAGAAGCAGAAGGCTCACCGTTTTGTGAGCGGGTTACGTCCCACCCTTCGCAATCGCATCATGGGACATCTATTGATGACATTTGATGAGGTTGTGTATAGGGCCTTGGTATATGAGGAGGACTAGGCCATGACGCAAAGGTCCAAGGAGCGGAGTTCCAGTGGAGACCGAAAGATGAAGGCACCCTCTGGTAGCTCCCGGCAGCACCAACACCGATGATAATGGGGCCATTCTGGATTCAGATCGCTTGCAGTGCAGCCAGCAGCATCATCTTCGTAGCCAACTTCTTTGTCTGGCCCATTTTCTGGTGTATATTATGGTTGCGGACAGTCTAGGCACCATAGGCATGAGTGTCCTCATCCCTAGCTACAGCAGAAGGCACTGTAGTAAGCCTCACACCATTATCCGCAGCAACAGTAGTACCGACCCCAGCATCAGACTCATAGTCCTAGGCCTCCTCCTCCGCAGTAGAGGCAACAGGGCAAGCCCCCGCAACAGCAGTAAAGACCGCAACAGAGGGGACAGGCACCTCCCCCGCAGACCCAGGGCTGAGTATATGCCGCACAACAGGTGCATGGTTAGGATCTGCAATCTTCCTGCTTACTTCCCTTACCGGCGCAGGGGAGATTCTATGTCGCCTAGCAGGACCCTCAGTTGTCTTCTGGAGGAGTAGTTGAGGGCATTCTTCATGTTTTTATTTGTATTGCTTGTGTGCTGTTTGATTCTGGCACATCTCATTCATTCGTGGCTGAGGAGTTCTGTCGATCGACCGGTATTCCGTCAGAGTCCGCGCCTGAGGCCTTATTCGTTTCGACTTCCTTGGGGAAGTCTACAATTTTAAGTCGTCGTTATTAGTCTTGTTCGATTTTGGTTGGTGAGATGTTCCTGCCCGCTGATTTTTTTGTGATGACGATGGCCGAGTATGATGTCATCCGGGGTTTTGACTGGCTTACTGAGTACCATGCTATCTTGGACTGTGCCGCGAGGACAATCACGTTTCATATTCTCAGCTTGCTGATATTCCAGTTCGTTGTCGAGCCCAGAGGAGAGCGACTGTCGAGCTTGTTGCCTTCTATTGATGAGGAGTCAGTGGCAGGGTGTTTTGAGTAGTTGCCAGTAGTTTGTGAGTTTCCGGATGTGTTTCAGGAGATCCCGGGTTTGCCACCGCGCTGGCAGATAGAGTTTCAGATAGATTTGGTGCTCTTATTTTGAAGGCCCCATACCGTATGACACCAATGGAGTTGAGGGAACTGCAAGAGCAGTTAGATGAGCTTCGAGAGTTGGGTTTTATTCGTCCTATCAGTTCACCATGGGGAGCCCTGGTATTGTTCATGAAGAAGAAGGATGGCTCGTTGAGGTTCTGTTGGATTACCGTGAGCTTAACAAGGTCACTATTAGGAATAGATACCTACTCCCGAGGATTGATGATTTGTTTGACCAGCTGCAAGGTGATCAATTCTTTTCTAAGATTGACTTGCGCTCCAGTTATCATCATATTCGGGTTCGAGAGGAGGACATTCCAAATACACCTTTCTGGATGTGTTCCGGTCACTTTGAGTTTCTGATCATGTCTTTTGGGTTGACCAATGCGCCCGCTGTGTTCATGCAGCTGATGAACGAGGTCTTCCAGCCTTACCTCGACCAGTTTGTTGTGGTGTTCATTAATGATATTCTGGTGTATTCGAGGACTCGGGAGGACCATGAGGAGCATTTGAAGATTATGTTTGAGACCCTCCGTGACTACTAGCTATATGCAAAGCTGGAGAAGTGTGAGTTCTGGTAGGAGGAGGTGAAGTTCCTCGGTCACGTAGTGATGAGGGAGAGTGTCACCGTGGACCCCTCAAAGATTAATGTATTGCATCAGTGGGGCCAGCCCACGAACGCATCCGAGATCCGTAGCTTCTTTGGTCTCGCGGGTTATTATCGGCGATTCATTAAGGGATTTTCTCGTATTGCAACACTACTGACCAGATTGACGCGGAAGGGTGTAGAGTTTGTGTGGAGTGATGCCTATTAGGAGGCATTTATGGAATCGAAGGATTGCCTCACGCACACTCCTGTCCTCACTCTTCCTGATGGGAGTGATGGTTTTGTTGTTTTCACTAACGCCTCCAAAATTGGTTTGAGTGCTGTTCTGATGCAGCATGGGAAGCCAGTGGCGTATGCCTCGCACCAGCATAAGGTCCATGAGTTGAACTACCTCATGCATGATCTGGAGTTGGTAGCAGTTGTCTTCTTACTGAAAGTGTGGAGGCATTATCTCTATGGGGTTAGGTTCGAGCTCTTCTCAGATTATAAGAGCTTGAAGTATTTATTTTCGCAGTCAGAGTTGAACATTCAATAGAGGCGATGGATGAAACTCCTGAAGGATTATGATTTCGACCTTTAGTACCACCCAGGTAAGGCTAATGTGGTGGCGGATATGCTCAGTTGTCAACCACGAGGCCTTGTGGCGTAGATGGTGGTTCGTGAGTGGTAAATGTTCGAGGATGTATCAGAGTTCGAGTTTGATTTTGGTCTGCATTCCTCTATTGTCCATCTTTCGAGCTTATCGATTTAACCCTCTCTAGTGGCTAGAGTGATTGAGGCTCAGCAGACAGACCAATCGTTACAGGGGTACTGAGCAGAGGCAGTATCCGTGGAGCAGTCAGACTGACAGATTGGTTTTGATGGTGGACTTCGTTATAGAAGCCGATTGTGTGTTCCGGACGTGATAGATTTGCGTAGAGATCTAATGATCGAGGCACACTGATCGAGACTTACGATCCACCTGTGCTCTACGAAGATGTACAGAGATATGAGGAGCCAGTAGTTCTGGTTGGGGATGAAGCACCATATTGATAGTTTTGTGGCCAAGTGTGACACTTGTCAGCGTGTCAAGGCCAACCACCAGAGACCCCCTTGTCCTTTGCAGCCGTTAAGCATCCCACTGTGGAAGTGGGAGCACGTTCAACTGATTTCATCATGGGCTTGCCGAAGACTCGGCACGGTCACGATGCCATCTGGGTTGTCGTCGATCGTCTGATGAAGTCGATACATTTTATTCCGATGCGTACGACCTGGACTTTGGACCGGCTTGCGAAGGTATTCATTGAGGAGATAGTAAGATTGCACGGCATTTCGGTTTTAATCATCTCTGACCAAGACCCCAGATTCACGTCTCAGTTTTGGAAGAGTTTTCAGCAGGCAATGGGGACCACTTTGTAGATTAGCACAACTTATCATCTATAGATAGATGGACAAACCGAAAGAGTCAACCAGATCCTTGAGGATGTGCTCAGAGCTTGTGTGATTGACTTTGCAGGTAGCTGGGATGAGCATTTGCGCCTGGCCGAGTTTGCGTACAATTACAGTTATCAAATGACTATTGACATGGTTTCTTTTGAGGCATTATATGGTAGAACGTGCAGATCTCCTAGCTGTTGGACCGAGGTTGGAGAGCGTTGTCTCTTAGGTCCCAAGCTTGTGTAGTAGATGTCAAATTGTTGATATTATTAGGCAAAGATGTACACATCTCAGAGCTGGCAGAAGAATTTTACTAATCGTCGGCATTGACACCTTGAGTTTACACTTGGAGACATAGTATATCTCAAGGTCTTGCCCATGAAGGGCATGGTGCGATTTGGAGATATCAACCCCCAAACCCAGAAATCGGATTCATACGAATCTCGATCACTGAATCCGGTGCTGACAGCTCCGTAGTACCCCATTCTCGGCACCCAACGCTCATATGCCAGGTTCTGATCCTGGGATCCTACAAAGAGAATTTTCTAACGTACATTTAACTTGTAAGAAGCATAACCACAAGTTTATCCAAATCACAAAGACAACATCATCATCATATATCCATTAATATAAACATTTGAATACAATACTGAAAGGAAAATACATATGTCAAAATCAAAGCTCCAGAAGTCTGCTACATGCTCCAAGATCTACGCTACTGTAACCTAACATCACCTACACACATCTATCGTGCATAAGCTTATTGAAAGCTTAGAGGGTGGTGTAAGTGTGTGCACAAGATAAGTACCAAGTATATAATACAATGCCATAATCAAACAATATCAGAAATACTGGTAAGATCATGAATCATACGATATCAGAGTAAGCAGAAATGCTAATAAGTCCATGAGTCAAACAATATTAGAGTTTGTAATATAGATCAACTATGCAAATAAGGAGTCATAAAGATCCAAATATCAGATGTCGAGGATATAATACAATATGCAATATGTGGTGCGAATGAAATGACCAAGCTGCAGTGTGAAGTCGGGATGATAGTACGTGGTATCGCAAGCTATGGAGCCTATCACAAAGGACTTCTATCCAAACCAGTCTCATACCCAAATTTGAATAGATAAACTCAATGTGGTAAGCTCTTGATCTTAGGTTAGTCGCGCGCCCCAATCGAAATCCTGGCCATTACGAAAGTACACATAACAATTAGTTACACACCACTAGCCCAAGTGGATAGTGAATGAATGAATATGATGCTAAATATATAACTCCTGCTCTATAAATCAGTACTGTACATCTCTGACATCATCACCAGGGTCTAGTACATTCTAAGTTGGCTACCACCCCGGCTGGTTGCGCAGCCCAGCGAGTGGAAAAGACCTCACTATCCGCCTACTAGTAGTATACCAATGCCTACCCGGCTTGTCGATAGCGGACTCATTTGGGAGCTGGTCAAACTCAGCCTAGCTTACAACCCCTTCACTTGAATAAATAAGGCCACACTCCCTCCCAACCGACCACGACACAGTGGGAGATGCGACTTACTGGTATTCGGCACTAGTGCGCTCATGTATCCACTCGGTCTCGACGTTGGGACATCTCATGGCCACGGAGGTTTAGGGACTTTCACCCACGGACATCCAAAGTACACAGATACTCGAATCAAATATTTTTGGTGTCCCATCTAGCCATCCACGACTGTCTGTGGAGGTTATGGCCCTAATGTCCTAGGGCATATAGTAATCACAACACATAATGCAAGGTGCATGAGTCATACAATTCATTCATGCATCAATCTTGTGCATATCGTACGCTCATGTAAGATAACCTCCGCTTACCAGGGAGTCTCATAACAACCTGTCCAATGACATGTAATGGTTAACCACATCTCATAACAAACATGCAAATGATGCAAATGGGCATGTATCATGATGCTATGCTATCACACACTCAAAATCGACCTTAATAATCAGCCTCGACAATCGGAATCGGCCTTGACAATTAGAATCGGCCTCGATAATTGGCCTCGATAATCAGAATTAGCCTTGATAATCAGCCTCAATAATCGACCTTTACAATCAGAATCGAAATCGCCTCAATAATCGGAATCGAAATCGGAATCGGAATCGGAACCAGTGAGAATGAACCTAACAAGGCCTAAGGGATGGTCACAATGTGGACATCCAACCATCATTGCCCATCAATGTGGACATTCAACTGACATCGCTCCCAAGCAGTGGCCCATATAGAGCCAAACATAAAGTGGGCCCATGGCCTCACACAAAGGCCTAACATACATCGCAATGGGCCTCATACAAGGGCTACATACACAATAGGTGGGCCTCATATATATCAAGTGGGCTGCAATATATGGGCCTCATCATATGAATCGAAAATATATCACAATGAGCCACGACGTATGGGTCACACATATATCACATCGGGCCTCATCATGTGGGCCTCACTCATAGGCCACACGTATATCACAATGGACCTCGGCCACACGAGCCATAATACATCACATCAGGCCTTGTCCATGGGTTTCGAATACATCACATTGGGCCTCGCCCATGGGCTTCGAATACATTACATTGAGCCTCGCCCATGGGCCTTAAATACATCACATTGAGCCTTAAATACAAAATAGGTGGGCCCCAACACATGGGCCTCAAATATACCACATGGGCCTCATATATATTAAGTGGGCCAAATGGGGCAAACCATGGTTTAGCAAAACAGATGGACAACGTGGTTGAAACATATTCATCATGGTGCGCCACACATGTTGATGGGTGGCATGGTGAATACATACATCATGGTGAGTTCCCACACCACCCTAGATACATGGATGGCTGGAGAACCACATACATTCAAGTGGGGTCCACGTCCTCAAGCAGACAGACGATTGGATATAACAATACATCATGGTGGCCTCATGCCACTCATCCAGATGGATGGATGGATATAGAGCATATACATCAAGGTGGGTCCCACCTGCCATGGACGGAGGAGATATTCAACACATCATCAAGGTGGGTCCCATCTCACGCATGTAATACGTGTGGGGTGGGCCCCACATAAGCTGAAATCGATAGACAGTGTGCATAAGCACGTACATTACCGTGGAATCCATTCCACCGTCTAAGGCAGATGGACGTAATGGATATACATTACATTCACCAAGGAGGGTCCCACCCCACACGTGCCACATGTGTGGGGTGGGCCCACACCCTAAATGGAAGGACGGTTTATATATAAAACATATACATCATGTTGGTGCCACAGTAGCTGCCAACGGATGGACGGTTGTGTATATCTCAGTGGCCCCTCACTGCACCGTCCAGAAATGGACAGTGTGGATATATGGTACATACATCAAGGTGAGCCCCACCTCCACATGTGCAACACATGTGAGGTGGGCCCCACACACTACAAAATGAATGGACGGCTTGTTAATATCACATGCGTCAAGGTGGGACCCAGAACTTGCTGGCATCATTATGGCAGCAGTGCTGCTGGGTACATATATTCAAGGTGGGTCCCACATGGTGTAGGCCACCTCATATAATATAATATTTATTATATATATTTATTATTTTTTTTAAAGGGGCAACGTCCAGGCCCGAGATAGTGGCCTGGATGTGAAATACATCAAGGTGGGTCCCCTGATCTGGAAAAATAGATGAATGGTGTTGGATATGCAACACAAACATCAAGGTGTGGTCCACTGTCCAGATTTGTTGGACGATGTCGATGAAATACATGCATCATGACATGGGTGGATCTCACTGTCCAGATTTGTTGGACGGTGTAGGTATAATAAATACACATGGTGGGCCCACATTAGCGTGGCCCACCACTGGATCAAACTCTTCATCCAAGGCCTGCCAAAAAAAATCCAGCAGTAAGGTGGACCACATTCCAACACCAAAAGAGGAGAGAGAGAGAGAAATAAAGAAAAAGGGAGAGAGGACAAAGTAGCAGAGGGGCCCCGCCACTATGGGCCCCTCTTGATACATATCATACATCAAGATGGGTCCCACCATAAGTGGGCCCTCTAATCATCAAAATTAACAAATAAAATCACCTACCTTTGATTTTCTCTTCCTTCTTTCGCCAATGCGATCTAGAGCTCTAAGGGGTGCGATTCAATGGTCGAGATGGACTTTGGATGGTGGGGATGAGAGATAGGAAGGTGGGTCACACCAAGCTCTCTCTCATAGAGGTTGAGATGTGAGTTGCTTGGGAGAAATGAGAGAGATAAGAGAGATGAGAAAGATGAGAGATGTGATGTAAAGAGAGAGAGAGAGAGAGAGAGAGAGAGAGAGTGAGAGAGAGGGATGGGTGAGTGAGTGAGTGATGGGTGATGGGGAGAGTTAACTTTGGGGAGGGTGGTTGTACTTAGGGATGGGTGTGAGTGATGGGAGTGATGGGGTGTGTACTTGACATTTGATGGGATATTCTCTTGGGATTTATAACGCGTGACATTTTCTTCGAACTTAACGCGGGCCCACATCTTCTGGCCTGGGTATCGCCTTGGTGCGCGAGACACGACGTCAAAAACGTGGTGATGGTGCAGTCATGAGGGTATAAGTTTCAAGTCAAGCCAACTCAGATATACAGGATGCAGTTCAAGGAATGCGCAACTACTATCAACACGTCGCTGGTCGCCAGAATTCGACCGGGAGGACCGTGGAAGCCTATGGAATGGTACGGACCTCATAGGAGCAAAGGGCAAGCTTACCCCGAGATTCATTGGCCTTTTGAGATTACCAGGCGTGTGGGCGCCATGGCCTATAAGCTCGCCTTACCTTCTGAGTTGTCCAGTATCCGCGATGTGTTTCATGTATCGATGTTGTGAAAGTGTGGGTCGGACATTATTTCGGTGATTGATTGGCAGCCCCTCGAGGTCCGTGAGGATGCTTCTTACATTGAACAGTCGATTCGCATCCTTGATCAGAAGGAGTAGGTTCTCAGGACCAAAGTCATTCCCTTAGTGAAGGTGTAGTGGGGTCATCATTCAAAGGAAGAGGCATCTTAGGAGCATGAAGTGGAGATTCGAGAGTGTTATCCCAATCTATTTGTTGATTGATTGCTTGTATTGCTTTATGTATTGCCTTCTCTTGTGATTACTGATTAAGATATATATGATGATGTTTGAGCATTTTCTTCTGTCCTGGATTTGACAATTTTGAGGTTAAAATTTCTTTGTTGGTGGGGAGAGATGTAAGACCCTAGCCAAGTATCCATTTCATTCCTTTATGTCCTGCGGTCCTACCAGGCGAATCCCGGTGACCTGCGACCTGTAGATTGCGTTTACGGTCATCCTTAAGTCCATTCACTTAGACTCGACCCAGATTGACTTGAAACCTATGCCATTGCGACTACATCGGTGCCACAGTTCCAAAGTCATGTCCCATGCACAATTCCAATATTTACATCTTAAGTTATAGGCCGCACATTATATGGGCCATTGATCATAATTGTGGGACCCACTTAGACCCTTGCATGTTTCCCCATGTAGGCCCCAGCCTAGTGTACTATCTCTCATGTAAGCTACCATGATTGCCTAGCCTAACCTACTAATTATGAGTTTCTCTTTTCTGAAATAATCATTAGATTTCCTTTTCTCTTTTCTATACAATTTCTCTTCCCTAGCAACCCTTTCTCCCAAAAATAAATCATTAAACTACTACTACCTCTCCTCTGAAATAGCGGTGAAGACCACTTAAGTTGAAGTAGGAATATGTCAATATGTCCTAGAGGGGGATGAATAGGATTTTTTAAAGATTTATAAGTTATTCTTCAATCCTATCACACTAATCCTATCTCAGGGTATAAATAAGGATTACTCAAAATTAACTCTACTGGCTTCCAAGCTTGGTAGAGGATCCAATCACAGAACTATTTAGATGATAAGCATGAAGTAGTTATAGTCTATGATAGATGTGACTGTGTGTGAAGTGTGAGTAGATATGAATGTAATTAACATAATCACATAAATAATTAAGCACAAGAATCAAACACAAATACAGTCATTTTTATAGTGGTTCGACTACTTGTCTACTCCACTCCCGGCTTCCACACTCAACCCTTGAGTGACCGAATTTCACTAAGGAGGTTTCCCATGGTTCACCTCAAACCTAAGGTTTTAAATCAGGTTCACCTTCAACCTTTACAGAGGTTTCTACTCGGTTCACCTCAAACCCTGGAGTTTTGCTAGCGTACTCCTAACCAGATGTTTATGCCAACACAGGGTAAGGGTCCACACAACGCACCCAGAGGTTTCTACTCGGTTCACCTCTAACCCTGGAGTTTTGCTGGCGTAATCTTAACCAGATGTTTATGCTCTCCACAGAGCAAGGGTCCACACAACGCACCCAGCACATACACTCCCGTCGGAGGCCTCCATCGAGGACTTCAAACGGTAAGCAACACTTAAAACCCAATCCTAGAAAGGAATGATCACAAGTGTCCTATGGACTCTAGATACTTACAAATAAGTTGATGAGTCTCATTCAGCGCAGTGTTGAAGATCTCCTCCTTGATGTTGAAGGGTCTTCATCTCCCTTGATCCGTACCTAAAAGATATACCGATACTAGGCTTTAGGTTGGGTCAAGGTTGTGATGGAATACCACTCTCTAAAAGATTGTCCTATAAGGAATATAGAGTGGTTCCAATCATCTATGCATTCAAGGCATCCCAGCTTAATGATTTGCCATTAAGATAGTAGCTGGAGGATCCTTGAATGCGGAAGTTCATTCCCCAATCCACTCTATGAGATATCAATGATGAGGGTGGATTGGAGGATGAACTTCCTGAGAAAAAGGGCTTAGGTAAATGATAGGAAGGTTAAAACTCTCAAAAGCACTCTCTTCTTTCTCTACCAGCAATAAAGACTAATCTCTCTATATATAGGTAAAAGGTTCCAACGGATATAAATGGTCATATTTATGACAGAGTTCGATATCATCGAGCAGTCGTCGATATGATTGAGCGTATACTCTCGATTGTATCGGTAGACCTCTCGATGATACAAACTCAATTGTCATTTCGCTTTTGGAAACCTTTCGCCAACTGGTCGATGGGATCGAGACACACATCGATGTTATCGGATTTCGAACTCCGATACCATCGATAGATGGATCGCTCTATCGACAGGTGAAAATAAGAGAGAAGCCTTAAAGAATTTCAGGTTCTATAGATATGATCGGGGAACAGTCGATGTCATCAAAATTTGTACATCGATCATATCGGAGAGCTTATCGATGGGATCGATAAATCGTATAGATTTATCTATAAGCTTGCTGGACGATTTATGTCCAGACTCGATCCAATCGACTAGGTCTCGATATGATCGATATATGAATATCGATTTATCGACCAGCACCCCGATCAACATTAAAAACAACCTGAAATTCATGCTGGTGAAAACATGCGCCCACAATCGATATGATCGACTGCCTTCCGATATGATCGATATTTGAGTTTAGATTGAATCGGACAATCATCGATATATCGACGCTTATGTTAGTTTTCTTTAGAAAAACTGGAGCGCTGAAAAATAGTCTGTCGATAGTATCGATCCTCTTCCGATATGATCGATATTCGAATATCGATGATATCGACTCACCAGTTGATATATCGATAAATCATCCAGATGATTGTTTAATTGCTGGATGTTTTTTGTCCTCACTCGATTGTATCGATTTGAGATGCCGAGGACATCGACAGAGCTGGTCGATCATATCGATTGGGGAATCGATATAATCAACAGTTTAAGAAAAACTTTAAATATTTTCCTTTTTGATAAAAAGTTTTCTTACACTGAAACCATAAGATGTTCTAGTTCTTTTTAAGGGTTTTAATCACCTGGTGTTTTGGGACATGGGATGTAAGGATATGATTTACCTATGGCGAGCTTTCACACATCCAGTTGAGGCAGACGCTTGACTTAATCTTTCTGTTAGGCGTTGTTGTCCGACTAACTCAACTTACAACATAATTAACAAACCAGGGCACGTAGTAGGTGCACTTTTAAACTCCCCCTTTGTCAATTACGTGACAAAATATCCAAAACACCCTAGGAACATATCTAGACAGATACATCCTAAATTGTGTGTACATATATTAACACAATTTTACAAATTCTAAACACCCATGTACACACCCAGTAAGTTTTCCCCCTTACTTCAAAAACTCCCCCTTTCTTGTTGCGGCTACTCCCCCTAACACTTGCAACACAGATATACAATTTCTGCTCGGGGTGTTTGAATTATTCTCCCCCTTTTTGTCAGTCATTGGCAAAGCCATAAGACGTGATATTGACTGAAGATTAAAGCATATGGGAGAACCACAGATAGATAGATGTATATAAATGAGAATAGTGTAAAGCATACATCAATGAAAACCAGAAGCAATTAGATGAAACAAGCAGCATAGGCATTTTAATAGCAGCAAGAATGGCAATGAAATATGAATTAAATTCATCTATATCAATCAGTATCAAAAAAGAAATAGATACTGCTACAGACAGCAGTGTCATTATTCGTCCAAGAAGAAATACATAAAAAGGCAGCAGATGTATAGGATAGTCAAAGGCCAACTGGAAGGACTCTTAATGGTGTCGAGAAAAATTATTCGTGATCAAGTTTACCAGGTGCTGAGTAGTTCCCTGGAGGACATCGAGCTTTTCTTCAATAAGAGTGAGACGCCTTTCACAATTGTTCAACCGGTCCTCTATACCAACCATCCCATTGAGTAGGTGACGTTCGAGATGATGAGCTGGGCGATTAGTAATGGACTCGGGACTGACCATTGGTGGGCGATTTGATCCTCCATGTGTAAGCCTCATTGTGGGTGGATGATCGGATCTGGATATAGAAGGGTTGTGCCTTGAGGGAGACAAAGGAAGATAAAATTATTGTGCTTCTAGTGATGCATCATTATCAAACCAGGCTTCCGGATGCACTTCATCACATGTGGCAGGAAATCCAGCATGGTGGGTGAGCTTGCATATGAGCACGGGAAAGGGCAGTGTCTCCGTATGATATCCTTGGAGGACACGAATGACCTATGTAAGGAGCAGAGTTGGCAAGCACACACGATTTTCTTGATATACATCACAGAGAATATTGATCACAAATGGAGAAAGATGTTCACCAAGGATATCGCATGGATACACATTTGTGCAGAAAATGCTGTGAAGAATCTTGAAGGTGGGTCCAAGATGATTGATATGTAGTAAATTTCCATCAGTTAGCGGAATTGTAGTCCCTTGGCACAATGCGCGGGTAATTTCTCCCCATACTCCCAATCCATTGAGATTTTGATTGGTTATTGGAATTTTAGTGACCTCAAGATAGAGAAGTTTTTCCACAGTCATTGGAGTGATAAGCTTTGAGTAGTGTGCAAGAACAATCCGAATGCTGGGGGGATCTTCACAAATGATATGGCAATGTTTGAAGAATTCATGTATCACACCCAGTTGGTATGATCCTCCAAGATGTAGAATATTTTGCCACCCAATTACTTCGAGAAGAAGATCAACTCCAAAAGGCTCAACTGCACTATGGAGCACTAGTCGTTCATTGATGATAGATGGACTGTTTTCCTTTGGAGTAGGATGATACCTACAAAAATTTGATTGAATGCTTGTCCCTTCTAAAGATTGAAAGTGAGCCTTACCTTTCCTTGGGGTCATGTTTGAGGAGGTGTCATGCTGACAAAGACTGGAAGAAAAGAAGAAATGAGTTCGAGTGCGCCTTTCTCTTTATATAGCAGACTTATCGATTATATCGATCAGTTATCGATTACATCGTAGGACTGTTATCCCAAAAAAAATTGCTCTGACGGTTGCTTGAAAGCAGCAAAATAACCGTCGATTAAATCGATGAACAGTTTCGATGGAATCGATTATAAAATCGAAACTGTGCAGGTAACATCAAGACTGTAAGGATTTTGACTTATATTCACCATTAACCATGAACAACTCAGCCCCTAGGATTTTCAATGAGTACCATAAGTCCAGACACATTATCAATGCGAACAAATGCCAATTGACTTTTGGAGGTCACAGAACCTGTTTGTGTCAAGAGGCTTTATAAGGATATCGGCAAGTTGCTTTTCAGTAGTAACATATTCTAACACAATGGTCTTTTCTTCGACTAGTTCTCGGATAAAATGATGACGAATGTCAATATGCTTGGTCCGAGAGTGCTGAACTGGGTTTTTTGAGATGTTTATAGCACTGGTATTGTCACAAAAGAGACTCATTGTGTATTGTGCAATCCCGTAGTCGAACAGCATCTGTTTCATCCAGAGAAGTTGAGCACAACAGTTACCTGCCATTATATATTTAGCTTCCGCAGTGGATAATGAAATTGAGTTTTGTTTCTTGCTCTGCCAGGAAACTAAACAATTTCCAACATAAAAGCATCCACCACTTGTTGATTTTCGATCATCCAAATTTTCAGCCCAATCTGCATCTGAATATCCTGCAATAATGGTGGAGGTTTCATGTGGATACCATAGTCCAAAGATGATTGTCCCTCCAACATACTTGATAATCCTTTTAACTGCTGTTAGGTGAGATTCCTTAGGATCTGCCTGATAACGAGCACACATCCCAACATTAAAGGATATATCTAGATGACTGACAGTTAGATATAGCAGACTTCCGATCATGCTTCGATAAAGATGCTGGTCCACACTTTTACCATTAGTATCTTTTGAGAGTTTTCTAGTACTCATAGGCGTGTGATAAGTGCGACCAGATTTAAGCCCAAATTTTTTCACCAGGTCTTTTGCTTACTTGGTTTGATTTATGAAAACTCCATCAACCAGCTGTTTGACCTGTAACCCTAAGAAGAAACTCAATTCACCAACCATGCTCATTTCAAATTCTGATTTCATGAGGTTGGCGAATTTGAATGCCTCATCTCCGCATGTTGATCCAAACACAATATTATCCACATAAATTTGCGTAATAGTAATGAGTCCTTTGTTCTATGGGTGAACAGTGTTTTGTTTACACGTCCTCTGTGAAATTCATGGTCTAGGAGAAACTTCGTAAATCGTTCATACCAAGCACGTAGTGCTTGTTTGAGACCATACAGAGCTTTGTCCAAACGATAAACATAATGGGGATGCTTAGGGTCCAAAAATCCTTTTGGTTGTTCCACATATACTTCTTCAATAAGATCCCCATTAAGAAGGGCACTCTTAACATCCATTTGAAATAATTTGAATTTTAGTGTGCATGCAACAGACATAAGAATTCTAATGGATTCTAGACGTGCAACAGGGGCAAATGTTTCATCAAAATCAACTTCTTCAATCTGTGAGTATCCCTGAGCAACCAATCTTGCTTTGTTTCTAATTACATTCCCTAATTCGTCAGATTTATTTTTGAAGACCCATTTTGTTCCAATGACATTAATATCTGTTGCTCTAGGAACTAGTTTCCACACCTCATTTCTCTGGAATTGTTGAAGTTCTTCTTGCATGGCATTTATCCAGTATTCATCTTGAAGAGCTTCTACAATATTTTTGGGTTCAATCTTTCAGGTAAAACAGAAGTGACTATAAACATTGTCTATTTGTCGTCTAGTTCTTACACCGACATTAAAGTCTTCAATAATTTGCTCTCGAGGGTGATCTTTGATGACGGGTTTGTCAGATGATTGCTGAGGTTCATCCAATAATGAAGATTTGTCATTTGATTTTTCGGGTATGCATGAATCTACGTCATCTTCTATATCATTCACAGGAGAATTCATATCTTCAGGATGATCATCAATTACCACATTCGCCGATTCTTGAATAGTAAGAGTTCTTAAGTTGTACACTCTATAAGCACGACTATTCATGGCATATCTAAGAAAAATGCCTTCATCACTTTTAGATTCGAACTTCCCTAGGTGATCCCTATCCTTTAAAATGTAGCATTTACTACCAAAGACCCGAAAGTATTTCACATTTGGCAGCTTCCCATACCATAGTTCATATGGAGTTTTGTTCAGACCTGCTCTAAGATATACTCTGTTTATGATGTAGCAGGCGGTATTGACAGCTTCTGCCCAAAAGTTCTTTGCTATGTCCTTTCCATTTAGCATGACTGACCCCATTTCCTGCAATACTTGATTTTTCCTTTCAGCAATTCCATTTTGTTGAGGGGTTTTTGGGGTTGAAAATTCATGATGAATTCTTTTATCATTGCAGTATTTTTCAAATTCATAATTTTTGAATTCACCACCATGATCACTTCTGATGCGTTTTATATCATATCCTTTCTCATTTTGAATTTGTCTTGCAAAGACAAAAAAATTTTCAAAAGCATCTGATTTTTCTCGAAGAAATGTAACCCAAGTAAATCTAGTGTAGTCATCTACTGTAAGACCCGTAGCCCAATCTGTACTGTTCCGTTACTTCCCGCGATCCTTCTCGTCAAATTCTGGCAACCCGCGACCTGTAGTCGATGTTGTGCACGACTGTGAGACGTATCCTATACATTTGAGTCGGCTTAATCCGAGATTTGTACCACTGCGACCGCACCGTCGCCGCGGTTCCAACGCCGTAACTCACGCAATGATCTGATACCCAGATGATGAGATGCGGACCCGCGTTCAGTTCGAGGAAAAACACCGCGCGTTGCAAATCCCAAGAGAATCTCTACAAAGTGTCAAATCAATCCCATCAATCACTTTATGTCAAGTACAAGCACCCATGCTTCCTTTCTCCACAAGTCAAGCAATCACCAAAGTTAACTAATACATCACCTCACCCATCACTCACATCCATCAACCATCACCCCATCACTCACCTCACATCTCCCTACATCTCATCTCTCTCTCTCTCTCTTTTCTCAGACTAAACCCAAGCAACCAAGAGAGCATCACACGTCCAAGGCCTTCCATGAGAGAAAAGTGATTTTTGGTGGCCCACTTCCCACTCTAAAACCCATCATCTTAGCCATCTATTTTCCATCTCCACCATCAAAGTGAAGCTCTAGAAGATAGGCGTTCCAACGGACCGAGTAGATCATAAGGTGGGTGCTTCTATAGGGTAGTTTACTCTTTTTTTTTTCGATGGGCTAAGTGAGGCCCACCGATCAATGGTGTGGATCTCACTTGGGACCCTAAGATGTGACCAATGGCCCATCTTAATCATCAAAACTATTCCATGATGGGGCCATTATCTATGGACCCCATCATGATGTTTACTTTCTTGCATAAAGAGGTCATCTAGACCGTTTATTTTTGTGGAAAATGGATCTCCACCATTGATTCTTGATTAGGTGGGCCTATACGCAAAGATTTATGTTGTAGATCATGGAACGGAGGGCCCATAGTGTCAGGGTCCCTCCATCATGCGTGTCCCACTCTCTCTCTCTCTCTCTCTCTCTCTCTCTCTCTCTCTCTCTCTTTTTCCCATTGTATGAGATGTTGTGGCCATGTGGCCACTCGGATGGACCTCACATTTATGCAAGTTTTACCCACACAATTCATGTGTATGGTGGCCCACCTGGATCTTCTGAAGGTGGGGCCCACCATAAGGTGTGTTGTCTTCATAAAAAAATCAAAATAAAAATAAAAATAATAACAAAATAAACCGTCCAGCATCTCTGGACGCTGGACGTCACCTGGATAAAAACAAAGATGTTTTATTTTTCTTAAACTTGGAGTGGGCTACTTGTAAAGGCTCAACAGTGATGTATGTATTCAATCCGAGCCACCCATCCTTTTTCCCAACTCATTTTAGGTGTTGAGCCGAAAAATGAGGTTGATTCGAATATCTGGTGGGCCATAGTGTTGAAAACAACATTATTACCATTGAAATCTATTTAGATTTCTTCTACACGTCGAAAGAGACCCGATATCGGACTCATTGGATTTATTATGAGCCGTAGAATCCAACGGCTAGACTGGATTCATCAGATGCGGGCCCCACATGATAAAAACCTGAGAAAAATGAGTTTTTCAAAAAAAATAAAATAATAATAAAACTAACAACAGCAGCTGCTGCTGCTGTTGTCAGCCGTGCAGGCTGTGCGCCAGCGGATGGGCGGACGTGGGCAGGGTCCCACTGCCCTGACCATGGGCCCCACCTTGGTGTTCATTTTCCATCTGACCCGTTCATAAGGTGGGCCACTCTCTGAAGTAGACCCACCCTAAAAATTAGTTCGATCCAGATCTCAGGTGGCCCACACCACAGTAAACAATAGTGATTTAACTCTACCATTGAAACCATTTTTGGGGCCCACAGAAGTTTTGGATCAAGTTGAGATTTGTATTTTCTCTTCAACCAGGTCTTCTTGACCTTATCAACGGGTTGGATGACATGAAAACATTATGGTGGGCCCCACAGAAGTTTTGGATCAAGTTGAGATTTGTATTTTCTCTTCAACCAGGTCTTCTTGACCTTATCAACGGGTTGGATGACATGAAAACATTATGGTGGGCCCCACATGGGAGCCCACTATAATGTATGTGTTTTATCTTGCCGTCCAGCCGCTGGCGGGCGGACAGAGGCAGACCCACGGCTCCAGCCGTGGGCCCCACCTTGATGTTTACCTGCCATCTAGACCGTCCACATGGTGGACCCCTACCCGAAGCAGGCTCCACCAAAAATTTAGGCCCATCCAAGGCTCAGGCGGCCCACATCAGAGGAAACAGTGGTGACTTAAAACCTACCATTGAAACCGTTTTTGGGGCCCACAGAAGTTTTGGATCAAGCTGGAATTTGTTTTTTTCCTCCTCACCCAGGTCTGCGTGACCTTATCAACGGGTAGGATGGCATGTGAACATTATGGTGGGCCCCACATGGGACCCACAATGATGCATGTGTTCTATTAGCACCGTCCACTACTGTGGACGGTGGAAACCACCGTCTATGTGTTTTTTATAAGGCCGTCCAGGGCCCCACCCTTGATGTCAGATGGTGGGCCTTCATGTGGACCCGACCACTATGCATGTGTTGCATCCAACCTGCCCAGCCACTTTTGAAGGCTAATTTTCATATGGTGATCTAAAGAATGAGCAGATCCATAGTTCTGTGGACCCCCACCATGATGCATGGGTTGTATCCAAACCTTCCAACCATTTTCAGCTATTAATTCATGTCTTGAGACCAAGACTAAGTCAGATCCATAGTTCACGTGGGACCCACCCTTGATGCATGTGTTGCATCCAAACTGTCCATCTAATTTTGAAAGTCTATTTTATTGCATGAGCTAAAGAATGTGGTAGATCTATGGTTCAAATGGGCCCACCTTGGTATGGGTTTTGGGCCCATGATTGATGTAATTGTGGCCATTGTTGAGGCCAACCTTGGTATATATATAAGGCCCAAGTGATTGGGCCCATCTTGTCATAATTATGGCACATTGCTGAGGCCCACTTTGATGTGAATATGAGGCCTATGTTATCAGGCTCATTTGATATATCTGTGGCCCATGGTTGAGGCCCACTTTGATAGCTGTAAGGCCCATATTATGAGGCCCATTTCGATGTATTCAAAGGCTCATGGGTTATGGCCATTGCAATGTACATAAGGCTCATTGGTGAGGCCCATTAACACAGCCCATTTGATGAATGCAAGGCCCATGTGATTCGGCCCATTTGATGTATCTAAGGCCCATGGATCGAGGTCCAACGGATGTCCTTAGGGTCTCTTGCAATGTGTGATTTTCCATGGTTCATGTAATGATATTTATGGCGGGTCGTGCCTAAGGAACAATGTTGGTTTGACGTCCACATTGTAAGTACAATGTTGGTTAAATGTCCGCATTGTAACTCTCCTTAGGGCCCATTGATAGACCCATACTCGTTACTATTCATCGCTTTATAACATGCTTAGTATAATCCCATGACTCATGCTCATACGCATCATATGTATGCTTGATTTGAGTAGTGACTGATCATAGCATATGCCATTGGGCAGACCACTTACGGGACTCCTTATGAGACGGAGTGCCCCACATGATCGCGCAGTACGCGCTGGATTGCTGCATGATTTGACGGTGTGATTCATGCATCTCGCATATGTGTGACTTGATTCACTGCACGTCCTAGCGACATCAGGGTCGTGGCTCCACAGGTATATCGTGGATTGCCGTATCGAATACCGAAAATACTTGGTTCTAGCACTGTGGGCACTTAGGATGTCCTTGGGTGAAAGTCCCAGAACCTTTTTGGTACCAGGAGATGCTCCAACGTCTAGACCGAGTGGATACACGAGCTCCCGAGTGCCAAATACAAGTAGGTCGCGTCTTCCACTGTGTCGTGGTCGGTTGGAAGGGGGTGTGGCCTTATCCGCCTGAGTGAGGGGGCTATAAGCTAGGCTGAGTTTGACTAGCTCGTAAATGAGTCCGCTATCGACGAGCCAGGTAGGTATTGGTAGACTACTGGTCAGGCGGATAGTGAGGTCTATTCCGCTTTCTTGACTGTGCAGCTAGGGAGGTGGTAGTCATTATGAAGTGTATTAGACCTCGGTGATATCCAGAGGGGAACTGTACTGATATATGTACTTGATGAGTACCGACTTGCTTGGATTGTATTTCGTATATGATATTCGGCTATGTAGGCCTTGCATTGCATCGGTGTAGCCGATGACATTCATATCTCGCATCGCATGACCTTGGTATGGCCGATAGCAGTCATGCCTAGCATTACATAGCCTTGGTATGGTTGATTTTATTCACGAACTTACCGCATACTTCCGTATTACCTGATATTATACACTCGGTGTTTGCCTTGCGCACACACTTACACCACCCTCTAAGCTTTTGTAAGCTTATGCACGATAGTTGCGTGCAGGTAGCGTTGGATAGCAGCAGCGCTGAGACAGGAGCACGTATCAGGACCTTTTGGAGCTTTTTGATCACCTTGTATTTCTCTTTCGCATTGTACTTAAATTTTTTGATATAGTGGATATGTGGTGATGTTATTTTGTGACTTGGTTATGCTTGTGGTTATGATCCATTACAAAAAAAAAAAAAAAAAATTCATTCTGAAAATCCTCCTTGTAGGATTCCAGGATCGGAATCTGGCATTTGATTGTCAGGAGCCGAGAATGGGGCACTACGGAGGCTGTCGGCACCGGATTCGGCAATCAGGATTCATGTGAATCTGATTTTTGGGTTTGGGGCATGACATCTACTATCACCAAAAAATATCTTTTCTTGCCATGACTTTCTACTTTAGTAGGACCCACTAGATCCATATGCAGTAGATCCAAGGGCTTTGTTGTAGCTATGGTGGTTGTCCTTTTATGTCCAACTTTTATCTGTTTTCCTTTTAGACATTCCACACATACTACTTTTTCTTCTTTTCTAATTTTGGAAAAACCTCTAACCAAGTTTTTTGAGCTAAGTTTAGCTAAATTTCGGTAATGGACATGTCCCAACCTTTGATGTCATAATCTTGATTCATTCTTTACAGCCATGTTACATTTTGTGGACAATCCCTTATCGTTGGTACTCTCAATAATATAGCAGTTATCACTAGTGTGTGTACCTTTTATAAGGGATTTTCTTGTATGATCTGATATTCTATACACATCTTTTGAGAAAGTGACCAGATGTTCCTTGTCACAGATTTGAGAGATACTAAGGAGATTATGTTTCAAACCTTCAACACAAAGAACATTTTTAATTTTTGAAAGACCTGGTACTCCTATTGTTCCTTGTCGGACAATTCTGGCTAAGCTACAATCTCCAAATGTGACTAATCCACCATCGAAGTTTGAGTATGAACAAAAATGAGTACGATCACCGGTCATGTGTTTGGAACATCCACTATCAAGATGCCACTTCGAACAATTACCAGCTTTCAGAGCGGTGTGGATTACAAGGCAATTTTGATTTGTCACATCCTTTGGAACTTTCTTAATCATGATTCCTACTTCAGTCAAGATCACTCTCTAGGTGGTGAAGCCCTTAAGAGAGACCCGCTCTAATACCAATTGAAATAGCGGTGAAGACTGCTTAAGTTGAAGTAGGAATATGTCAATATGTCTTAGAGGGGGTGAATAGGATTTTTTAAAGATTTATAAGTTATTCTTCAATCCTATCACACTAATCCTATCTCAGGGTATAGATAAGGATTACTCAAAATTAACTCTACTGGCTTCTAAGCCTGGTAGAGAATCCAATCACAGAACTATTTAGATGATAAGCATGAAGTAGTTATAGTCTATGATAGATGTGACTGTGTGTGAAGTGTGAGCAGATATGAATGTAATTAACATAATCACACAAATAATTAAGCACAAGAATCAAACACAAACACAGTTATTTTTATAGTGGTTCGACTACTTGTCTACTCTACTCCCGGCTTCCACACTCAACCCTTGAGTGACCGGATTTCACTAAGGAGGTTTCCCATGGTTCACCTTAAATCTAAGGTTTTAAATCAGGTTCACCTTCAACCTTTACAGAGGTTTCTACTCGGTTCACCTCAAAGCCTGGAGTTTTGCTAGCGTACTCCTAACCAGATGTTTATGCCCACACAGGGCAAGGGTCCACACAACGCACCCAGAGGTTTCTACTCGGTTCACCTCTAACCCTGGAGTTTTGCTAGCGTACTCTTAACCAGATGTTTATGCTCTCCACAAAGCAAGGGTCCACACAACGTACCCAGCATGTACAATCCCGTCGGAGGCCTCCTTCGAGGACTTCAAAGGGTGAGCAACACTTAAAACTCAATCGTAGAAAGAAATGATCACAAGTGTCCTCTGTACTCTAAATACTTATAGATAAGTTGATGAGTCTCATTCAGCGCAGTGTTGAAGATCTCCTCCTTGATGTTGAAGGGTCTTCATCTCCCTTGATCCGTACCCAAAAGATATACCGATAGTAAGCTTTAGGTTGGGTCAAGGTTGTGATGGAATACCACTCTCTAAAAGATTGTCCTATAAGGAATATAGAGTGGTTCCAATCATCTATGCATTCAAGGCATCCCAGCTTAATGATTTGCCACTAAGATAGTAGCTGGAGGATCCTTGAATGCGGAAGTTCATTCCCCAATCCACTCTATGAGATATCAATGATGAGGGTGGATTGGAGGATGAACTTCCTGAGAGAAAGAGCTTAGGTAAATGATAGGAAGGTTAAAACTCTCAAAAGCACTCTCTTCTTTCTCTACCAGCAATAAAGACTAATCTCTTTATATATAGGCAAAAGGTTCCAACGGATATAAACGGTCATATTTATGACAGAGTTCGATATCATCGAGCAGTCGTCGATATGATTGAGCGTATACTCTCGATTGTATCGGTAGACCTCTCGATGATACAAACTCAATTGTCATTTCGCTTTTGGAAACCTTTCGCGAACTGGTCGATGGGATCAAGACACACATCGATGTTATCGAATTTCGAACTCCGATACCATCGATAGATGGATCGATATATCGACAGGTGAAAATAAGAGAGAAGCCTTGAAGAATTTCAGGTTCTACAGATATGATCGGGGAACAGTTGATGTCATCAAAATTTATACATTGATCAAATCGGAGACCTTATCGATGGGATCGATAAATCGTATAAATTTATCTATAAGCTTGCTGGACGATTTATGTCCAGACTCGATCCAATCGACTAGGTCTCGATATGATCGATATATGAATATCGATTTATCAACCAGCACCCCAATCAACATTAAAAACAACCTGAAATTCATGCTGGTGAAAACATGCGCCCACAATCGATATGATCGACTGCCTTCCGATATGATCGATATTTGAGTTCAGATTGAATCGGACAGTCATCGATATATCGACGCTTATTTTAGTTTTCTTTAGAAAAATAGGGGCACCGAAAAACAGTCTGTCGATAGTATCGATCCTCTTCCGATAGGATCGATATTCGAATATCGATGATATCGACTCACCAGTCGATATATCGATAAATCATCCAGATGATTGTTTAATTGTTGGATGCTTTTTGTCCTCACTCGATTGTATCGATTTGAGATGCCGAGGACATCGATAGAGCTGGTCGATTATATCGATAGGGGAATCGATATAATCGACAGTGTAAGAAAAACTTTAAATATTTTCCTTTTTGATAAAAAGTTTTCTTACACAGAAATCCTAAGATGTTCTAGTTCTTTTTAAGGATTTTAATCACCTGGTGTTTTGGGCCATGAGATGTGAGGATATGATTTACATATGGCGAACTTCCACACATCCAGTTAAGGCAGACGCTTGACTTGATATTTCTGTTAGGCGCTGTTGTACGACTGACTCAACTTACAATGTAATTGACAAACCAGGGCACGTAGTAGGTGCACTTTCATCCTCTCTCCTATATTCTCTCGAATTTCTCTCTTTCTACTCTCTCCTCTATTCTCTCGAATTTCTCTCTTTCTCCCTTCCTTGCTAGGTGAAAATGTCCCAACCTCTCCCTCATTCTAGCAACTCTTCTCCTTATCTTCCCATCAATCTAACCTTCTAACCTCCATCTCCACCATCTAAACATCTTCCCTTTAAGCCTAGGTGATAGTCTTGAAATTTTGAAGCTTTCCTTGGAGGTGGGTGCTCCATCAAGATCCTTCTCTCCTCCTTCTTCTTTCCTTCTCTTTCTCACATAAATGGAAGCATGTAGGACCCACCAATCCATGGTGGAGGTCCTACATGACTCCTAGGATCAAGGCTATTGGCCTATATGCATGCATTTCATCTTCCATGGTGGGCCATCCTTTATGGACCTACCATGAGGCATTTCTCTTAGATCTAACCTATCATAGATCATTTAGACCTTTGCATGCAATGGTAGGGATGGTATCCCTACCTCAACACCTCTTTTCAATTGAACATAGCTTGCATGTATGCTATAAATGTATTGCACGGTGTGGATTGAAGGTGGAAGGTTCACTAGTGGCGGAACCTTCCACCAATGGTCGGATCTCTCTTCATTTCTCTCCATTTCTATCTATTTTCTTTCCATTATTGCTGGAGATATTGTGGCCCACTGAGATGGTCAGTAACATCTCAGATCCATCAAGAAGATGGGACGTCCAGGCCCACCATGACATGCATGACTTGGGTGGCCTCCAAACATGGCTTTTCTTAAAGCTTTTTGATGAACTAATGGATCTGAAATGTTGATGACCCATCTAGGTGGACTCGATGGATCAGTTTATAAAACCCTTTAGATAATTTGTATGGACCGAAATATGGACAGTATATGTTGTTGTCCAGATTTCAGGCCCATATGGATCATGATTTTGGGCTAATGTTTGGGATAATTTATATGCCTCTCTTTCCTAAATTTCTTTGGGAATTTTTTAGAATGTGGACCCCACTTTGATGTGGAATGGGGACCACATCATTTCTCCCATGATTGAGGCCCATGGGATGGGCCAAAGTAAGCTAACTATCCAAAAATTTCTAGACAATTCAGCAACATTGTATGATAGAAATGAGCACTTTCACCTTGATTTTTGGAGTAAGTGGGCCACTCCAGTGGATCCCACTTGCTATCCATGTGTGGGACCAACCTTCCCACCTATTTTTCAGAGGTTTGGACAAGCTTAGGCCTACCCCATGTGGTGCCAAACATGGGGACAACAATATTTTCTACACTAGTAGATTTTCTGGACATTTATTGCTGCCCTATTTTTAAAAAAAAAAAAATACTTAGCATGTGTATTAAATCTTAAAATTTATTCCCATGGTGGCCCACCCTTGATAGGACCCACCTAACTTTATTTTAGGGCATCTGGGCCACTGAATTTTTGGGGCAAGTGGCTAGACCAGCAAGGTTGTCCGTCCCACCCTTGTGAGGCCCACCATGATGTAGTATTTCATCCATGGGTCCATCCATTTAGTGGCCCACTTTGGGCTTGGGAGTGGGCTGGCCGTCCAAGCCCACAGACTGCCCACCCTCTATGTGGGACACCCAATGATGGGCTGCTGCTGGACTTCCAGTCTAACAGTATGACCCACCTAATTTATGTGTTTTATATATGCTCCCTATGTGGTGGGACTCCTTGTATATGATGCTGGACCATCTGGACTTATGTTCTAATCAGAGTTTATTTTTACTGGGTTCCAGCAGGCCTAGAATGGCTAGTGGACTAAAAATCCAGTAAGATATCTATAAATATACATTGTTTTATGGCTGGAGTTTAAGGGTGTGGGGCCCAACATATTGTGAGGATTTTATAGGGATAATTCATGTCTTTACTCCCTTAATTTTGGGCTTAATTAATGCACCATTGAGGCCCACTTTGGTTGGGCTATATGGGTACTGATATGTAACCAGATTTTGGACTCTTGTAAGCCCAAATGGGCTGGAATTTTCTAAATAGGCCCAGTGGATTCTTGGGCTATATTCTCCATGATATTCTGTTGGGATGGGGGGCTAGAATGTATGAGTGATTAGGCCCTTGGTTGCCCACCAAATCGACTGAATTCTTAGCTTAAGTTGTAAGGCCCAACTTGCTTATTTTGAATATGATTCTCACTCATGTGTTAGAGTAATGGGCTGCCCACTAGGCCCATCACAATGTATGAACTTGGTGGCCCTTATGTTTGTGCCTTAACCTTCCTTATGGGCCCATATTATTGCAAGTGGATTGCTTTATATATTGCCCCTATTGGACCCATGAATTGTGTGTAGCCTTAGGCCACTTTATTAAGGCTCAACATGTGATGTAACTATATGTACATAGCTTCCCATCTCTTTCTTATGGTGATGCTCGGGCCATTGGCCTTGATCCTTGGTAGATTATTATTGGGCCACCTTCAGGGGACAATGGTGGTTGAATGCCCCCTCTAGGCCCTTGTTCGCCCCATTCTTGCTTCTATGGGTGGTTAAAGGTCCACCATAGACCATTGTTAGGCCCATTCTTATTATTTAAGCCCATGTCATTCTCTATCTAGTCTCGTGGGCTAACCCGGGCTATTGGGTCCCCACTAGAGGTTATATTCCTTTTAAGAAATTATCTAAGTACCATGACCTTACTGGTTAGGAGGGGAGAACATCTTCACTGCATTGGAATCTTTGTTCATCTTCATGACACACTCTCATGCACATCATATGCATGCTTGGTTGAAATGTGATTGGTCATGGTTATGCCATTGGGCAGGATATTGTGAGAGGTGGAGTTTTCCCTCTTAAGCACATTGGATGCTTGAGACTGATACATGGCTATTTGTGTAATTCATGCATATGACATTGCATAATATGATTGACATTCGCCCTCACTTCATCAGGGTCATAGCCTCCATAGGCATATTGTGGATGGACTGTATTTGGACACCAAAAATGTTACTTGAGCATTTAGGGCACTTAAGATGTCCTTGGGTGGAAGCCTCTAAATCTTTATGGTACCAGAAGACGCCTCAACATCGAGATCGAGTGGAAAACATGAACGCATGAGTGCCTTATACCATTAAGCCACGACTCCCACTGTAACGTGGTCAGTTGAGATGGGGTGAGGCCTTACCCACCTGAGTTAGAGGGCAATAGCTAGGCTGAGTATAACCAGCTCATGAATGGGTCCGTTACCGTTGAGCCTTGCTGGTGATTACCTATCCATAGGTAGGTAGTGAGGTCTCTTACGCTCATTAGATTGTGCGGTTAGGAGAGCGACAGTCGGCTAGCTGTGTATTTAACCCCAGTGCTTTCCCCAGAGTAGAACTGTATGGATACGTGGATTGGATATGAAGACTGACACGATTGCATTTGCACTTGCATATAGCATTGGCTATGTAGGCCTCTTGTGCATCACCTTAGTATGGCTCCCAGTACTCATATATTGCATAGTATAGCCTTAGAACGGCTTACTGCATTCATGCTTGGTATAGCATAGCCTTGGTATGACTGGTAGCATTAATGGTATTCATGGTTCATGCCACATTTCCGCATTCTTTGATATTGCTTTCCCTGCACTAGTATTACATACACTTACACCGCCCTCTAAGCTTTCTATAAGCTTATGCATGATTGACGCATACAGGAGATTCTAAGCAGCAACCGTAGCTGAGGAGGAGCGAGGAGCGTGCCTAGGACCTTTTGGAGATTACTCCTATATAGTTCTTTATATTTCCCTTTACGCCTTGTATCTTGTAAAAATTTAAATTCTTAGTGGATTTTGTAATGTTGTTCCTGTAGTTATTTCCTGTGGTTATTATGTTATGATCTTGGATATGTTCTTATGGATTGGACTTATGTTATAGAAATCTTCCCCGTAGGATCCTATGTAACACCCTGAATTTTTGCCAACCTGGGATTAGACGTCCTTAGGCAATGGGTCAACCAAAACACCTTGGTAACCTCTCAGAACCCAATTCCAAAGCCAAAGAAATCACTTAGGATTAATTCCTTTAGAAATTAAGCGTAAGTTAGCTAGTGCTATACTAGAGTGGCTGTGAAATTGTCCCTGATCACTTTAAATACGTTCTGCAAGATCCAAAACTTGTAGAAACAAGGACGCTACAATACCCTAAAATTCAGGATCAAACTCTAAACCCGTTTGCTCTTAGGAACCCTTTGAAACTTTGTATTGGATCTAGACCGTGTGTCGAAAGTCCGATACCGACAATCTTAGACCGTTATGACCACTTAGCTGGACTTGAGAATCGTTTCAAAAATCAAGCCCAACCGATGTACGGATGCTATTTCATTAAGCCTGGAGTGAAGAAAGTGAGAAATGGGTTAGATTTGAAAATTTTAATCCAAATCTGGCACTTGACTTGGCTCGTTATTATTAAGCGTTCTGACCGTCAGAATTCAACCAAATTACACCCTCGGATCAGGAAAAATTTCTCTTTCATATCATGAGACTTGTAGACCTGATTTAGGTGCGATGGCCGCTGAACTGAAACTGGACCGCCACATGTGATCTGGGAACTCTACAGGTCTAAAAACTTGATGTGTGCTAGATCTAGTATGCATGAACTTAAGTCCGACCGCGTTCGGCCAGGGGACCTCCCGAAATGCTCTTTTGGATCGGAACAGTCCCCGATTTGGTTATAACCCAAGCATACCTTTGTCCCAAGTCTGTTTTGGTGAAGTTTTAGCCTATATAAGGGCTTGAAACCCTCTCATATCTCTCTCATCCGAATTTACTTTAAACCCCAGATTGAGAGAGAGAAAGTGAGAGATTGTGAGTGAGTTGTGGGAGAGAATTCCCGCCACTTGCTGCAGCGTTTGCACGTATCGAAGCACCGCACTCCAATCACTTTCCCGGCAATTCCAACGCACTCCTAGGTAAGAAAAATCCTAACTACTTGTTGTTTTGGGGTTTCCTTCGATTCAATAGCGAAGTAGCTTATGTAACTTGTGCATTAGGTCGCCATAACGCCGTTAACGAAGCGTTGACGTTTGATTCGAATCGATACACTTCTACGACACAAGGTGAGGATTTTAGACGCTTTGATTGACTGATTTCAAAGCTTTCAATGTCGTTTAATAGTAGATTATCGACGGCAACACCGTTTGACATGTACAACATGCTGTCCGTTTTCCGTTTCGTAAACGTACGGTAAATATGAGATTTAGGGTATTTTAGGCATTTATAGAAAATACTGTATACGCCCGTATTTTGTTGAAATGCTTGACATGTAAATTTATCATGTTATGATATTAGAAATAAGTGTATGATCGGTTTGGAGAAGAGATTCGCCCTAATGCGCACTTTGAGTCGACATACGCTATGTGGACTAAAGTGTGTAGACTAAGTGTTTGTATAAATGTTTGTATTAGTATGTATTGAGTAAAATGGTATTTTGAATTAGTTTTGAGATTGAATTCTCAACTAATATACTGATGTATATGAATTCCATCATGTTGGCTATATGTATTGATTTCATTATATATATGAAATGCATGTATTGGAGGATTTACTTATGTGGTATGCTATAACATGTGTCAACATGCTTACAATGTTGTATTTCATTTCTGTTACTCACATATGCTTACTGATGTTGATACACAAATGCTTGGGGATATGACCTAGTCCATGCAGTCGGTAATGGATCGAATTCGTGGTTGGTTTTTATTTGCCACGAAGGACGCGTCGATGAACGCGAGTTGTGTTTGGGTTGGCGGCAGTGGTTAGGCCACACGAAGTGTTTCATGCACTTCATGTTGTTCAGCTTGAGATGCGCTCGTGCTAGTTGAGCCCGTCACGTAACCCGACTGGCCATTGTATATTCACCCTGTATGAGTCATAACTGCTTGAACCTAGGGTACTGAACTTACCATTGGAAACCCTGTTAACCATGGTACCTTGATCCATAAAGACTCATGAGTCGGGCATGGTGGTATAGGACACCGTGTTCGAGCTGTCGGCCTATGCTGGGGCCACAAACTTCCCCGTAGTGACCAGTGAGCACCCTACTCTGAGCAGATTATGGTGGTATGAGACACTATATTCTTGTTGTCGGCCTACACTGATCAGGTGACGAGCCCTTTGTAGTGACCTTGAGTTTATCCTGACACCGTATGGGGGCGACGAGTCCTGATGCAGTCTTAAGGATAATTAGGCCTGTATTGATAAGGTGATGGGGGGGAGGAGCAACGAGTGCATGCAACAGCCCTGATAGCCCTTGCAGCGACCTAAAAATTTAACATCTTATGAGATTACTAGGAGTGACGACCCTAGACAGGATCTTTGTTGGGATTGATATAAGCAAAGTATCCTAGTTTCCCAATACTGTCGTATGAAAAGGAATAATAACAACTTGGTAATCATATCCACATCACATTGCATGTGCCTGGAAGATGTGGAGCACTGAGAGGAACGTAAGTATGCTGCGGGCGTAAGATGGTGCCGTATGAGGGAGAATGTCGGTGAGGGCATCCATCATGTCATTTCATGCTTGCATTAACAACAGTATCTAGGATTGTTTGGTTGTTTTCTTTACTATTAATGCGTGATTGATTTGATAACATGCTAATCTTTACTTTATGATTTCACTGAGTTAATTACTCACTCCCATGTTACGGGACGGTGTTCCGGACACCCACCAGACCCTTTTGTAATTGCAGATGATGGTGCGGCCTGCGAGGCGGAGCCGGACTTGATGATGAGGAGGAGGATCCCTCCTTTATGCGTGTTCTGATCGACGGGATTATAGGGAGGTTGATTAGACGCCTTGACACTTGTCATTTTATATTTTTGGAGCACTCATGTATATTCTTTTCTTTCCATTTTTGGAGTATACATGTATTTAATTAACCTGGTAACATGTTCACACTCTGGAGACTTACAATCAATTATATATATTATGTATTTATCAGTCTTCCGCTTACTAATTTAACTGTCTCTGGAGTATGATATGTTGTTTTGGCTTAGTCTCAATCTTGTTTAATGTCATTCTACAGACAACATGCATTTATCATTATCTATGTTGCATAAGTGACGTTCTAGAACTCGGGAGTTGGGTTTCTACCTGACCCCCGATTTTTGGGGTGTTACATAAGATCGAGACCTGATGAATGGGTGCCAAGAGCCGAGAATAGGATACTACAGAGGTTGTCGGCGTAAAATTGGCTATCGGGATTCTTGTGAGTTTCGGTTACCAAATATGGGGCATAACATGATGTACACCTAGCTTACTTTCATTTTTTTTGGCTATCAGATAATCTCATGGAGCAAGCCAATTAACATATAATCAAGACCTACAATGATGTGCACCTAACTACCTATAAGACAACCTTATTAAGCAAGCTGAAGAACATGTCATCCAAACTTTGAACTCTCTAAATGTGCTCATGTGATTATTGCTTATACTCGGTCGATGGTGATCAAATCAAATAGTTCAAAATGTGCCACATGGCAACTATGTCACACGTGGTGTAGATGGACTTCATGAGGAGTAGTTAGAGACATACACATTTTGGAGCATTAAATCTAGAGTTACATAAAAAATAATTCTCTATAAAGAGTTCCATTAAAGCAAGTCTCTCTGTAGGCATTAAAAGCTAGTTTCATAAAAAAGTAACTTTGCAAAAAGAAAGATTTCAGACACATCAAGACTCTAACGAAGCATCCTTTGTATATTACTTTATTGGATTAGCAAGAGGCATTATGATCTCTTGTACACATGGCATGATACAATTGGCTACACTTACGTAAAGAATTTAAAAAAAAATTATACTATGGATGATCTAGATTCTCACGATGTGGAAACTTACACACAGCCATTACCCTTCTATAAGGAGCACCTGACGAAAAGCTCAGGGCACCAACCAAGCCATCACACACAATCTCTTACAGCGCAATAATGTCTTGTCTTAACTTTACATCCCTCCAATTCCATTCAACCTCGCTTTAAAACATCTGTAGTTTAACATAGTTTAGATCACAATTGTCCAATGTCATTATTGTAGTATACCTACGAATAGTGTATCCACAACCTACCATCTTCAGATCTCAATCAACTGAGTCTGTACTTGGAAGTCACACTGGTCACATCCTACTGACCATTCCCCTCTATTGTTTTCTATATAGGCAATCACATGTATTTATCTTTATTTCTCTCCTTATTTTACATTCTCTCTTATTCTACTTATCTTCATTATAAATTTTTTAAAAAAAATTGATGATTAGTTATTATTTTTACTTATTTTAATCCATTACTGTATTACTGAGAAACCTAAGGCTCGCAATCTATTAAGTGTGAAATATTGCATATTCACCCTTAATTGTGCATTGGTTTTGTATGAATAGATATGCTAAGTTGATTTAATTACATACATTTTGTTATGCGAGGTGATTTGAAGAGCTAAGATAAAAATAACGATTAAAGTAATGATTTAAATATCAAAGAATAATCAAGTGGAGCATTGGATATTTAAAAGATAGTATTGAAGAATTTAAAGTGTTAAAGATCCAATAAAACTAAGTACTAAAGATAGAGAAAAGTCTAGAAAATTATTTCAATAAAATAACGAAATTAACAAACTGTTTGGTCCCATCGAAGGTACGTTTGTTCCGACAGGAAGTGCCAAAAACAATCTAACAACAAATAGTGAATTTCATAGTAAATTCGGTTCGACTATTAGGTGTGATCGAAGTGATGTTTGGCGCCACCAAAGGTAGGTTGGATGCGACGAAAAGAGACAGAGAGTTCAGACATGTTTTGAAGAAATTCGACTAGAATCAGAAGGCACCTTCTACTCGATTCGATGCGAATTTGGTGTAACCAAAGGTGATCATCAGTGCGATCGAAGCATAACAAAAATGTAAAAAATTGAAGTCGATGCAAAGTTGGTATAGAATTTTTCTATTTAAATAGGTGATTTAAGTTATTCTAAATACGAATTAGGGTTTTGAAGAGAGAGGATGAGGTGGCAGATCTTCTAAGGAGCCATTCTTCTTCTTCAATCTTTCGGTTTTAAGTAATTTTTAGTGTTTTGTTTGAGTTTAGTTCAACTATGAAAATGGTTGACCAAATCTCTTAACTAGGGCTAAGAGGTGAAACTTGTAGTTATTTTTAATGTCTAGTATACTTTGATTCAAGTTTAATAGTTTGAATGTTTAATAATTCATTTATTTTAGTTTGAATAAAGAATTATTTTTAGTTTTCTTTGATCCATTGTCAACTCCGAGCACTTTGGATTTTTAGGAAGGGTAAGATTGTTGGCCTATCTATTTTGTAAGGGAATAATCTGTAAAATTCATGTACTTATCGTAGACTACAAGTATGATAGATACTTTAAATTTCATGTGATCAATAACTTCGAGCTTCATGTGTGAATTGAATTAATTGAAGTTCAAATCTTAACGACTCTATTATCTAGCTGAATAGGAAAGGACTTTGATTACAGTTGTGTTATCTAATTGGATCAAGTGAATTAGGCATTGAGAATGGCTAAAAGTGGATCATTAGCGCTTTAGTGTTTATTTTGTTGATTTTATTTCTATATTACTTAGATTTTCATTATTATTTCTTCTAATTCAAGTTTCATTGTTAGTTTTAATTTTTAGTTATAGTTATAAAGTGTTTCGAGAACGTACCAATACAAGTCTTTAAAGATTCAATCTTGGTCTTACCTAGTTAAAACTATATCATAACCCTCCACTAGGGGTTGTCATCCATTTGGATCGATTAAGTTTTTGGCGTTGTTACTAAAAAGCCCGAGCAAGGAGTCCTTAGGGGGGGGGGGGGTGTGAATAGGACTATTCCAAATTAAAATTTAAATGCGAAGAAATAAATAAAGATAGCACTTAACAATCCCACAATGCAGAAATGAATAGCAACCTCAAATTTACAAGTATTAAGAAATTGATACAAATGTTGTTCTAAGGACAACCTTACACCAAAAACCAATGGCTTATGGTAGTACAATTTGATTTCTAGAATGGTTTATGTATCAAAATCCTAAACCAATATAGAGGAGAATAAAAATAGCAAAGAAAGTAAACTAAGTTATTACAACATTCCCACACTTCCATAAAATAGATTACAACATTCTCCACAAAGGCTTAAAAAGAATTTACAACATTCACACAAAGCCACAATTAACCAGCTACCACTACACCAGATATTATGCTGGTTTGCTTATGTGTACACCAACTATTTAGAAAAACAGCCACACAACTACTCCACTCCCAATATCCTCTCCCTCGGGATATTGGCTTTCACTATGAAATAGATTTTTCAAGGCTCACCTAAAACCTTCACAATTATGTCTTTCAAGTGGGCTTACACAATTCAAAAATCCCACACTCCGAGATTTTCTGGATTACCTCGGACAAACCAAAAAGAGATTTTTCTGCCACAACCTCAAAAATCTAAAAGAGATTTATAAAAAAAATGTAAATACACTTATCTGGATATTCTCCTTTGATGAAGCCCGGTAGAACCAATTCGAAGTAGATGTTCAATGTCCACACTCACTTATCACTACGTGAAAAATGGAAAAAAAAAGACAGATTTTGAGACGGTCCTGGACTGTCTCTAAAATTGCTTGGTTTAAAGACGCTTTAGAGACGGCCATAAACCGTCTCTAAAATTTTAGACGGCCCCTAACCGTCCTTAATATTGTCTTAAAAAATTTTGAGTCCACAAATCGTTTAAGACGGTCGATGACCGTCTTATATGAAGCCATCTAAGACGGTCATTGGCCGTCTAAATTAGAGACGGTCACTGACCGTCTTTTACCTGTAATTTGAGACTGTTAAAGACCATCTTTATTAGAGACGGTCACTAACCGTCTTTTACCTGTAATTTGAGACGGTCTTAGATCGTCTCTATTAGAGACAGTCCTTAGTTGTCTTATAGACTGAGCAAAGATTCTCTATTAAAGACTGTCAATGACCGTCTTTATTAGAGACGGTCTAGGACCATCTCTATTGGAGACTGTCAACAACCGTCTCTATTAGAGACGGTCCTAAACCGTCTTCTAACCCTGTGAAAGACCGTCTCTATTAGTTGTCTCTAACACTCATGTCAAAAATTAAGAAGCTCAAAAAAATTATGAATTTCGCAAAAAAATAGTCGAGAAGCTTAGAAAAATAATTAACAATGTTTAAGAAAAATTAAAATTTTGAAAAAAAAAAACCTGTAATTTTATAAAAATCTAGATTTTGAAAAAAAAAAAATAAGAATTTTGAATAATGTTAATAATTTTGAAAAAAAAAATCGATAAAAAAATGATATTTTGAAAAAGAAATTTTAAAAAATTAAACAAAATTGTGAAAAAATTGACAAATTGTAAAAAAATATATTTTTTAAAAAAGAAAACCAAATTTTGTAAAAAAATGTTAAATTTATTTATAATAAAAATGATATTTAGTTAAAAGAGTAAAAAAAAATATACATTTTGAAAAAAAAAATGTTAAATTTATTTGTGAAAAATAAAATTACTAAATTATTAGGCACATCCACTAATTGAACCTTTAATCATTTTTGGTCAATCTAATCAGTTCAAATTGAAGAGTAAATAACTTCAAATGTTTAAATCAAATTTCACTGAAATTGTTGATCAATTGTATGCCCAATATCTTTCTCATATGTAGCCTGATTGAGGCGAATAACTAGTTAAATTGAGAGTATTGATAGTAAAATAGAGTGAATGGACTAGACATGTAAAATAGGCCAAATATTCTGGTTAAAATTGTGACCCAACTAATTACTGACCTTGCGAGAACCTAAGAATTAATGTTAGTAAGTTTTGTCGGCCCCATCATGATGTGTGTCGAACATCAACACTGTGGATTTGATGTGTCCCCTTTAAGTTATGAGATATCTCAAAAATCATTGGTAAATGAAACTCAAGTGGGCCATACCATTTAAAACTATGTGAAAACATCCTAAAAAATATAAAAGCACTTGGTGGAGCCCACATGAGTTTTGGATGCGGTTGAAACTTGGTTTGATCCCTCATCCAAGTGGGATACACATAATGAGTGGGTTAGATATGTGATCACATTTAGGCATGCCCAATATATGATTATGAATGTTTTAAGGAAACCTTTCTCCACTACGTTTAAGTGAGTTACTTGTTACCTTTACCAAAGTAAACTCTGTGGGGTTCACCATTATTTATTTTATCCACTCCATTCATCCATGTTAACAGATAATTTGAGGTCCAAAGAACAAAAAGGAAGCATATCCAAAGCTCAAGTGGACCACACCACAAGAAATAGTGTGATTGAACCTCTACCATTTAAAATTTCTTGGAGGCCATAAAGTTTTGGATCAAGCTGATGTTTGTGCTTTCTATTCATTTATATATTTTTGATATTATGAACAACCTTTAACTATTTTTGGACAATCTGATCAGTCCAAACATGACCAAATCAAGCTGATTTTTGTTTTTTCCCTTCATCTGGTCCTGTATGACCAAATCAAAAGATTTGATGTCAAATAAATAGTACAGTGGGCCTTAGGAGGATTTTAATAGTGGATATCCAATCAATATTGTTCTCATGTGGTGTGGACCACCTGAGATTTATATCCCTCTATTTTTTTACAAAAAGCTCTAAAATGATCTTTAAAAATGGATGAACGAAATGGATGAAACACGTACATCATGGTAGAAGCCCACAGAGCATCGTCAACGGTTTCATCCATGTCATCCATCTGTTCTTACAGATCATTTTATGGTATAAGTCAAAGAATGAGGTATATCCAAATCTTAAGTGGACCACATTACAGGAAACAGTGTTGAATGAGTGTCGACCATTAAAAACATTTTGGTAGCCTAAATCTATTGGATCAAGCTGATTTTTATTTTTTCCCTTCATCTGGTCCTGTATGACCAAATTAACAGATTTGATGCCAAATAAATAGTACAGTGGGCCTTAGGAGGATTTTAATAGTGGATATCCAATCACCATTGTTCTCATGTGGTGTGGACCACCTGAGATTTATATCCCTCTAATTTTTTGCAAAAAGCTCTAAAATGATCTTTAAAAATGGATGAACGGAATGGATGAAACACGTACATCATGGTAAGGCCCACAGAGCATCGTTGACGGTTTCATCCATGCCATCCATCTGTTTTTACAGATCATTTTACGGTATAACTCAAAGAATGAGGTATATCAAAATCTCAGGTGGACCACATTACAAGAAACAGTGTTGAATGAGCGTCGACCATTATAAACATTTTGGTAGCCTAAATCTATAGGATCAAGCTGATTTTTATTTTTTCCCTTCATCTAGTCCTGTATGACCAAATCAACAGATTTGATGTCAACTAAACAGTACAGTGGGCCTTAGGACGATTTTAATAGTGGATATCCAATCACTATTGTTCTCATGTGGTGTGGACCACCGGAGATTTATATCCCTCTAATTATTAGCAAAAAGCTCTAAAATGATCTTTAAAAATGGACGAACGGAATGGATGAAACACGTACATCATGGTAGGGCCCACAGAGCATCGTCGACGATTTCATCCATTCCATCCATCTATTTTTACAGATCATTTTGCGGTATAAGTCAAAGAATGAGGTATATCCAAATCTCAAGTAGACCACATTACAGGAAACAGTGTTGAATGAGCGTTGACCATTAAAAACATTTTGGTAGCCTAAATCTATAGGATCAAGCTGATTTTTATTTTTTCCCTTCATCTGGTCCTGTATGACCAAATTAACAGATTTGATGTCAAATAAACAGTACAGTGGTCCTTAGAACGATTTTAATAGTGGATATCCAATCACTATTGTTCTCATGTGGTGTGGACCACCTGAGATTTATATCCCTCTAATTTTTTGCAAAAATCTCTAAAATGATCTTTTAAAATGGATGAACGGAATGGATGAAACACGTACATCATGGTAGGGCCCACAGAGCATCGTCGACGGTTTCATCCATGCCATCCATCTATTTTTATAGATCATTTTACGGTATAAGTCAAAGAATGAGGTATATCCAAATCTCAAGTGGACCACATTTTAGGAAACAGTGTTGAATGATCGTCGACCATTAAAAACATTTTGAAGGCCATAAAAGTTTTGGATGAAGCTGATATTTATTTTTTTATCTTCATTTGGGTCTGTATAACCTAATCAATAGATTGGATGTCAAATAAACAGTATAGTAGTGGGCCATAGGAGGATTTTAATGGTTAATATCCAATCACTATTATTTTCATGTGGTGTGATCCACATGAGATTTGTATCCCTCTCACTTTTGGGATTAAGCAATAAAATGATCTGTTAAAATGGATGAAACACATACATCATGGTGGGGCCCACAGTGCTTTGCAATTCTCCTAGTTGTATTAGGAAATTTGTGAGTATAATCCATTGATCTAGACTATTTATTAGGTCCAACTCATATTTCATAAGCTATCATGAATAAATCATATTGATCTAACTAAAAATAAAATAAAATATTTGATCAATGGTCTTAAAATGGACAGTTAAGATCATTTTCAAAAAAGTAGGTCCCATCAACAATTTGATTCGTCAAATTTTTAGGGACCATCATGGATTGCTTATGAGTTTAAAGAATCACTTTTGTTAGCCAATTGAAAGCATCCTATCCATGTCTTGGAAAAAGGATGGTTAGAGAAAAAGGTCAAATTAATCATAGATTATATCACTTGTTCAGTTTAAATATTTTTCAAGGTAGTCCAGAAAATGTGTTCTGAACTTAATAGACGGTTGAGATCAACCGATTGGATGACATTATATAAAAATAAATGGACGACATGAATAAATCATGGGAACGGATTGGCTACTCCCCTTAACACCAACCATTGGCTGGTGGTCGGTGCTCTGTGGGGCCCACCATAATGTATGTGTATCATCTATGTCGTCCATCTATTTTTATATATCATTTTATGATATGATAAAAAAAATGAATTATATCTCAATCTCAAGTGGACCACATTATAGGAAATAGTGTTGAATGAATTTTAACCATTAAAAATGTTTTGGGGGCCATAAAAGTTTTGGATCAAGCTGATATTTATTTTTTCCCTTCATCTGGGTCTTTATGACCAAATCAACAGATTGGATGTCAAATAAATAGTACAATGGGCCTTAGGAGGATTTTAATTGTGAATATCTATTCATTATTTTTGTCCTATGGTGTGGCCCACCTAGGATTTATATAGCTATCGAGTCTTGGATTGACTTTATTTTTAAGCCCATTGCCCACCATGGAATGGTACATCTAATTGATGGGGCAGATCCAAAGTTCATGTGGACCCCATCATAGAAAAGAGTGGGATAGTGATCAAAAACTTCCATGGCCCAAAGAAGTTTTTAATGGTAGGCATACAACCTCACTGTTTTCTGTGGTGGGGTCCACTCAAACTTGATTTTATCCATGTTGTCCATCCATTTTGAAAGATAAATTTAGGGCTTAATCCCAAAACTTAGATCTAAATCCCTGGTGGACCACACCATGGGAAAACAGTTATGATTGGATTTCTACCATTTAAAATCTCCTAGGGCCCACTATAATGGTTATTTGACATCTAACCTGTTTATTAGGTCATACAGACTTGGATGAAGGGAAAATATATATATCAGCTTGATCCAAAACTTTTGTGGCCCCTAAAAATTTTTTAACGGTGGGAGTTCAATTAACACTGTGCGGTCCACTTGAGATTTGGATACAACTAATTTTTGGGATCATACCATAAAATTATCTGGAAGAATGGGTGGACAGCATGGATGAAACACACACATCATGGTGGGGCCCACAGAGCACCGACCACCAGCCATTGGCTAGTGGCAGGGTGAGTAGCCGATCCATTTCCCCCCATCTACGAAAAAAAGAGGGGCGATTTTTATTTTTCCTTGCGCGCCCTATCTCCCGCTCCCCCCAATCTTCTTCATCAGTAGCAGCCCCGACCAGCAAACCCTATCCCCAACACCCTGCAAACCTCGTCTTCCCCACGATATCAACCAATAAACATCTTGCAAACTCCTGTCTTCTCCAACTGCAGCTCCAAAATCCCAAACCCATCTTCTTCTGTGAGCTTAACAACATCTCCACCATTTCTGACAACTACATTCCCCAACCGCCATTGGTGATGAAACCCATCTCTAGCCACTGCCCCAAGTTCCAGATCCACAGTCGGACAAACGATTTCGGTTGTAGGAGCATCAAATTCGACCACGATTATCGCTGCCTCCCTCAACCCCAATGCCTAGAAGCCATCCACCACCACCATTTATGACCACAATATTGAATGTACTCTTAAGATTCTCTGATTTTTTTTCTATCCAACATTTCTATTTATTATTATTATTATTATTATTTTATAGATATGAGCATCTGTTTGGGATTTGGGATGAAATTGTATTTCTTTTGATTTATTTTTTTTGTTATTTTGAATAGAATCCTTTTTCTTTCTTTCTTTTCTCTTTTCTTTTTAGATTTTTTTCATGAAATGAGAACAAAACAGGTCTCATTTTTTTTCTTCCATAATAAATGCAGTTGTGCATGTTTAGACTTGGTTGTTTGGATCTCTGTACATCATCATTGTTATCTGAGTTGTTTGGATCTCTGTACATCATCATTGTTATCTAAGTTGTTTGGATCTCTGTACATCATCATTGTTATCTGAGTTGTTTGGATCTCTGTACATCATCATTGTTTAGGATGCCATGTCCAAAGAATAACCTCTTGGGTCTCAAAAATCAGTCCAACAACAACAACCACATTTTTTAGTTTCCAACAGCCACCAATGACATGGAGTTGAGGAATCTTTGGAAAACTTCCGAGGCTTTTCTCAAAGAATTTCTCTGTTCTAGTAATTATGGAAGGTGATTTCAGGAATGTCAAACTCACCATTTGTGAGGGTTGGAAATTGAGCTTTGGATTCAATAGTATCTGCAACCATGCCACTAGATTTAAAAATTTGCTTGTCAATGCAGGGAGTCATTTGCACAATTTCCACAACTTGATCTCTAAGTAGAAACTGCCAAATGGTAACCCAAATCAATTCTTGAAGGTCCTATTTCCATCAAAATGTGTAATTAGAAGTTCCCATTTCATTTTCTCAAATGGGTATGAATTCTTACTGATTTGAGCACTGATTTGCATGATGCTGAATTTGTTTAAACCTTATAATCCAGCATTCATTTGTATAGTATCCAATATGGTATTTTAAAACCTTATAATTCCACATTTATTTGCACCATGCCAATCTTGGTTTTAAACCTTACAACCTATTAAAAACAGGAATCTGGTTTGGTGGCCAGAAGCCTCAAGTTCTGCATGCATAATTTAAATCCTTCCAATCAGTAGTCTCTATAATCAATGGTATGCAATATATCTAAGTTTTAAAATGTTGAGATTCAACAAAGTATCTGCTATGGGATGCCAGTCCACTACTTTTACTACAAACACAGCTAACAACGAAGACCAATGAATGGATAGAGTGATGTAAGAAAGACATACCAAATTTGTTTCAAGGAAAGAATGTATTGTTCCAGTGACATCTTGAAGAAAATATAAATACCTTTATAGATTTGGAAGGAAAGAAATATAACTTTCAGAGGTGGTTATTTCATTCTCTTGGTAGATTTGGAAGGAAAACAGAAATACCAAATTTGGATGGTTTGGTCAAATGGGAAATAATTACCAATCTTTGAGAGGTGGTTATTTTGTTCCCTTGGTAGATTTGGAAGGAAAGAAATACAACTTCTAATAATAAATGAGGATACCTTAATAAACATCTGTTGGAAGCCACGCAGAAGCAGTTGGGATTCCAACCTAGGCAACCTACAAGAAGAATGTAAATTGAGTTATAGACAAATTTAAAAATCAGTTTTTCCATATTGTATTGTTCACCACTGATACCGAGTAGTATCACCTCTTATCATCCTTTATCAGGCCATTTCAGCTCTATATGGGCTGATATAGCTGTATCATTCATGGACAATTCCAGCACATATATCAGACCGGTTTTTTACAATACTTCAAAGCTTGGAGATACCCCATGTTTCCACATCATAGATAAAAGAAAAAAAAAATTGTGGAAATAAATAAATAAATATCACAATTTTATAGAAGGTTTACCCCCACCATGGATAGAAAGTGCCCAAAACATCTCCATTTGGACAATCCTAGCTTTTTAATTGGTGACCAGCAAATAGACAAATCTGAAAAGAAATTCTGGAACTATCAATACTCGACAGAAATGAAAGCCAAAGATTAGATAACCAAGATTGTCCAATCTAGAGGGGTTTAGGACATGGTCCATCCATAGTGGGCCACATGGATAAACTGTTTGGAACATTGGATCCCACATCTAAACTGAGATCCTGAGGATACTATGCATATCCTTATACAAACCGAGAGAACTTATATGCAACTCTCATATTACAAAAAGTGCTAGCACAAACAATCCATGTATTGAAACAAACCATTGTAAATAAATGTCATTTGATGTTGTATTCTAGTATATACCCATCCTATTCTCCAAAAACTATCATCGTAAACATCTAAAAGATGATGCAGACTAGTTCATAGGTCACTGCAAAGCAGTACACAGCACAAACTTTAAAAACTAAGGGAACGTACTTCATCTAAAAATGAATCCTTCAAGGATCCTCTAGCTTTCTTAATGATTTAGATGGCCTCTAAATTTGTACTTCCCTACCAAGAAAAGAGATGATGATTTAGAATAAAGCTGAAATTGAATTGTCACAACTAAAACAAACTAACAAGAAAAACATTATTACTAAAACAAACTTACACCAAAAAGGTAATTGATGTGAGTGCAATAGTGTAGCAAGCTAGCAGCAAATGCTAGTTTAGTTAGTTAAAATGGGAAAAATGGAAATTGGTTGGATCAAACCAGAGTGCTGCTTTGGAATCATAAGCAATGCAAAGTGGGATCTGTTTGATAGATTGTTCAAATTTTTTGTTGGATCTATTTCATTTATCCACTCAATCTTAAATGTCTATTTTTCATGCGATTGGAAGCTTATGTTCAATTGGTTGGTGTGATTTCTGTACCATGGCTTGTCTCTAGTTGTATGAAAGAATAGATGGTTCAATCAAATGCACCGGTAATAAAGAAAATCATTATGTGATGGTAATGTGGCGCACGCACAATAGCCCAAAATATGTATCATGAACTTACTTGTTCCTTCTTTTTTATTTTTTATTTATTTTTTTTATTTTAATAAAAACTCATCTTTATTTTTATTTTTCTTTTACTTCTAGAAATCTATTTTTTTAAAAAAATAATTTTTTTTTGTGGGTGGTGCATTTAAAGAATGTAATGATTTTGTGTTTCTTAAGTTTCTTTTGTTTGTAATTGCTAATGCATCTTTACACACAGGGAATTATTGAATTTGGCATTGGTTTGGCTGCCATGGTGAGAGTTTGAATTTAATCTTCCCACATCCTATAAATGTTCTATTTCATGTTTGCCTTTTGTGCTCCCGTAATGCAACTCTGGCATTTTCTGAATAGTTCAAAGCTTTCAAATGTTTTATTTTTGACTTTCTTTGTTTTTTATTTTTTCACAATAGGGGAATTGAGTGATTGTGGAAATTCAGTTTGCAGATTATATTTTCCCTGCCTTTGACCAGGCATGTTTCCTATCAAGTTTAAAATCTTTTCGCAGCTGTGATCCTTTTTTTCCCCTACTTCAATTTAGGAACTTATTCATTCCATGCCTTGCAGTGGTTTCTACTCTTGTTCTTGGTGTTTATTAAATTTCCTTGGGAATCTGAATCCAAATCTTGCTCTGTGTGTGTGTACGCATGTAACTCATTACTTGGATGTAGGAGCAGGAGAGGGTAAAATATCCATGTGCAGAAATTTTAGAAACTAAATGTTGAAAAACCATCACTTCTTAAAGCAGCAACAATTTATTGTTAGAAGTAATAAAGTCAATTAGATTTATGTTCTGCTACTTTGACTGTTTTACAATGCCGATTAGAAAAACATTTTTGGCATTTCTAACTCGTATCATCCTTCTTGTCACAATTAGTAAGAAATATAAGCTTGGTCAATCCCTGGACTGAATTTGGATTTTTAAATTCCTTAAATGCAATTTGCTACAAAATCAGCTACCAACTGCATCATGTTCGTGATTTTAAAGTAGAACTGAAACTTTGCACTGTGAAAAGTAATATTAACCATCTTACTTTCCCCGTTGAATTTGACGTCCAGGAAATGGACCTTTTCTAGAAAACCATGGATTTAAAACCATTAAATCCTTCTCAGAAATCTGAGTTTATTGGACTGAATTAAATTATTACAATTCAATTTTATTGAATATCCAAACGTAAGGTTTCCACAAATTAGCCAAATGAATTCATTCTAACCCATTTTGTTGAATATCCAAATGCAAAGATTTTATTTATTTATTTATTATTATTATTATTTTGTGATATGCAATAGCTTTTCAGAATTCATATGTAGGTGCATGCTTGTGCTCATTCACATGGACTTTGACTCTCTGTCTTAAATTTCTTTAGTTTTTCTAATTTTTGTATCTAATTTTGAATTTCTAAGCCCTAAAACAAGATGTCTACCCAAATGTGAATGATGTCTACCCAAATGCTTATGTTAATTTCTCATAGCATCATATTTTCAAATGCTGAAAGAACAAATAGTAAAATTTTGAGTTCTAACAGTTTCCCTTTAAATTTTGAAAATACATTTATAAATTATCTTCTTCTGTTCCTAAAGCCCAGTTTTCTCCTTTTGGTTTATTGGTTCTTAGCATATGATATGTATTGCGTATGACATGTGTTTTTGACATCATCCCCAACAACTTCCTCATCTCAAAGCTAGTTTCTATGTATTGTAAATTTGGTCATATTCATCACACCCACAAGGTGTTTGAAAAAACTCCCCACAGAAATATCTTCTCCTTTGATGCATGACCATTGCCTATTCTCCACATGCTAATATCAGGAGATGTAGTGGGGTTAATTTAGAAACTTATATTCTCTTGATATTGCGTATTATCCATTGATTTCCGTTTGGACTATGTCATCAAAACATTATTCCTTTTTATCATGCAAGCTTCTATATATTATCTATCTGCCAAATCTGTCTTGATGAATACTTCCCCATATTCGAACTATGTTGTTTTAGGTTTTACTTGTTGATACTCCAACATTAGTAATTACTATAACGCTTATTTTTCCATTCAACTCTTGTTCTCCATTCAATAGTTTGGGTTTTCAGTTCATACAAGTATAATTGACAGGATGGTTTCTCACCCTAGATGGCCCATGCACTAAAAATCTTTCATATTCAGATGATCAAGAATTGTTATATTTTTTAATGCCTTTTTTTAATATTAAAAAATTCAGTTTATATAAAAAAAAAATTCATTTGATTTTTTTTATGGATGCATCATGCATGGTTTTATGATAAAACACATATATAAAATAAATTATTTGTTCCAAATAGGACATTTATGATAAAATAAATTATTTATTCCAAACAAGACATTTATCAAAGGAGCACTATCAGGTGATATTTAAGATTTTCATTATAAATAGATTAAGAGCCAATGATAATTATAAGTAGACTTGTAGCTAAAAATAAAGAATTTTATTTTTTTCAAAACATGAAAAGACTAATTAGTCCTACTTCTTGTAACTTCAGCCACTGCCTCAAATGGATGGACTGCACAAAGATTTGGTTAGGGAGACTACTGATGGTGAACTAGCTGCTGCAATAAATATGAGAGTTACAAAGGTGAAAAGAAACATAAGGCGGTTGGTAAGATAAGATGCCTAATTTTCCTTTTCAACTGTTAGTCATAGATTGACAGTACTTGTTTCAATTTTCTTGGATGGATGATGAATGTATTTGGAAATGTAAATGAAAATAAAAAACTTATAATATATATATATATATATATATATATATATATATATATATATATATATATATATATATATGTTATCAATGGAGGATACCTTGTTTAGGGGGACATGAAATTCTTGTAGCTTATGGTATGGTGCCCCAATATTGGTTGTATGTTACTAATATGTAGTAGATAATAATAGGTTCAATAGTAGATAATACTAGATAATCCCTAAACCTAAACCTACACCTAATCTTAATCTACTCCTTAACCTAAACCTAAACTTGAAAACCCAAACATAAATCCGTACACAAACTCAAACCCGAACCCGATTTCCTAAACCTAAACCTTAACCTATTCTCAATTCCCTAAACCGTAACCTATAACCTATAACCTAACCTAAACCTAAACCTATAACCTAAACCTATAACCTTAACCTAAACGTAAAACTTAAACCTAAACCTAAACCCAAACCCGATCTCGAACCCAAATCTGAATCCCTAAACCCTTATCCTAAACCTAAAACCTAAACGTAAACCCGATCTCGAACCCGAACCTAATTTCCTATACCTAAACCTTAATGTATTCTCAAATCCCTAAACCTAAACCTACACCTAATCCTAATCTCAACTCCCAAACCTAAACCTAAACCCGAACCCGAACTTGATTTCTTAAACCTAAACCTTTACCTATTCTCAATTCCCTAAACCTATAGCTTATAACATAAACATAAACCTAAACTTATAACCTTAACCTAAACCAAAACCTATGACCTAAAACCTTAACCTATAACCTATAACCTAAACTTATAACCTATAACCTAAACCTTAACCTATAACCTAAACTTAAACCTAAAACTTAAATGTATTCTCAAATCTCTAAACCTAAACCTACACCTAATACTAATCTAAACTCCCTAACCTAAACATAAACCTAAACTTGAAAACCCAAACCTAAACCCGATCCCGAACCCCAACCCGATTTTCTAAACCTAAACTTTAACCTATTCTCAATTCCCTAAACCTAAAGCTTATAACTTAAACCTAAACCTTAACCTATAACCTAAACCTAAACCTAAAACCTAAATGTATTCTCAAATCCCTAAACCTAAACCTACATGTTCACTCCCCAAGTGCAGGGTTGTGATGTAATAATAACTCGGTAAGACTGAGGTCGAATCCCAAGGGACTGAAACTTGTACGTTATCTAAAATTATCTAGAACTAGAACTAGGCTAAGATGAAATCTAATCTGATTGAATTTGAAGGAATACTGGTGAAATAATTATCTAAACTTGAGAGAAATCAGGAGAAGGGAACTAGGGATCCAGAGGATCCACTTGTAGAGATCAGGGAGATCTTATGCATGTTTCATGAAAATTAACTGAACTGTCATTGATCTAGTTTTCAAGAGATGAAAGGTATATGAATTAGAATGGATTCCATCACCAAACCATGCCCAAAAGACTATGGCAAACAACAAAATTAAACTAATTACCACCCAATCACATGTATGAAAGTTAGGAAGGGTACCGTCATCCAACCATGCCCAGGAGACTATGGTGAACAACAGGATGTCCTGACGTCATAAACATAAAAGTAGAAGGACATGATCAAAGCCATTGCAGACCCATTGTAATTTTAGTCACAACAGACCATTAAAGACTAAAACATGCCATTAATTATAATTCAATTCATAAATTAAATAAAAAATTTATAAATTAAACTCTCCCATCTCACTACAAGATTCACCTCCTAGCCCTAGCTAGGAGGTTTAGCCCAACATGAATAGGCTAGATATCTCAAAATAAAATAAAAATAAAAGAAATAAATAAACTCAACTCTCTCTCTTGCAGACGTCTGACCTGAGCCTTCCTTCCCAACTCTGAATCTTCCTCCCAAGACCTGAATCTCTCCTCCCCACATCCAAAACCTCCTCATATAGCTACTGGAGTGGTGAAAATCGGATTTGAATCGGATTTGGAAAGCTATGCATGCCCATTGAAAGCTTTTTCGCAGCCAAGTTTGGTGCCTCGAAACACGCCACTTTTCTCGCTCAAATTCTAAAGAAACACCGTCCCTTAGGATTTTATTGGGTCCTCTACATGATAGACGGTTCAGATCTGCCATATGATCAAAGATGGTGGGCCAAAACCGTCTGAAAAAGTCGAATTTCACGGATGTGCGAAACCTTTCGCACCATTTCGCTGTTGTGATCGGTGGGCCCCACAGAAGCATTTTATGGAAAATTCACCCTGTCCATTGGATTCAGAATGAAATTTCAGTAAAGAATGGGTGGTTTTGAACATCCATTGACGTGGCCCAGAGAAGAAATCACAAAAGGATCAGTTTTGAACGTTGCAGGGCAGCCCTTTTATGGCCTCTGTATCTCACACGTGTGCATGCATGGGTGAAAAGTGACAATATGGTTTTAAAGTATTCAATGCCGTCTACACGGTGGACGGTTCGGATTGAGCTTACAGGGCACATGTGGGGCCCACTAGCTTCAGTAAAATGGCCAGCGGGCGTGCATTACGCGGCACGTAAGAGTGTTTTTTTTTTTTTCTTTCGGTCAGAGACAATCAAACCGTCTCTGACGCTTTCCGTGCACGGCTAGTGCATATATGCACTATGCACATTCTGTATATGTGGGGTCCACGATGATGTGTTTCTGAAATCTGATCCAGTCATTCATCTTCTCATATTATTTAAGCCGTCAATACCAAAGTTGAGGCAGTTCCATATATCAGGTGGGCCCAGAATCAACAGTTTATGGGCTGATCTATCAGTTGGCCCACTTCCCGAGATCTTTAATGGCTGAAATTTTATATGTACGGTTAATTTATGGCCCTCATCACGTGTATAAATTTTTGAGTCAATCGGATAGTGGGAACCATATGATCTTGCATTCTACACCAATTTCAGGCCATTTGCAAGTAAACGGCTGGAATTTCTCGGGTCCCTGGCATGCATATTTGTCAATTTTAGTCCCTGGAGTCCGTCCCTTGCCCTGGTGATTATCAGAACGTTAAATCTAAGCTTTTGGCATCCTTTTTCAGTCAACTCTCCTAATCACACCCTGCAACAAAACACGATTAAAACCGGGCGTTAAATGGTATTATGCTCATAAATCTAAGTAATAAATAGGGTATAATATGCACTATTTGACCCTCAACACAACCCCCAACCAGCATTTTTCTAGTCCCGAGCAAAATATGCAAAAAATAAGTTGAGACTTATATGAAAATTTTTGTAAAGCCGAATGATTTTTGAGAAATAATCCAGGCATTAGAATTCTACGATTCATGAATGTTGGGCATTACTTGCTCTTGGACTCAAGCGCATGGTAAACTTCCTAATAAAGTTCAAAGTATTAATCCATAAATCAGACAAATTCTGAACATTATGATCCATGAGTGTATAGTGGAATCTCAGCTAATCACATTAAGATTGAATTTGTTATTTCAGGATCTCATTGGTAACTAGCAAGAGAATTCATGATAACCAAACTTGCCTCATAAATTCCATCTTTTGATCTTTTGATCTTTTCAACTTTTTATTTTTCCATTAACAGTCATGCCAAAAAGAGGAATCAAATCCTTACCAATAGGGAGCAAACCTATGGTGAAGACCGTACTCCTAGACCTTTTTCACATATCATTCATGGGGAATTAACTCTACACCTATAGGGAGCAAACCTATTGTGAAGATTAATTATCCAACCTTTTCAATTTTTATACCATGATGGCAAGATATTTCAGGCTGGTTCCTTTCATGCTCAGTGATTACCAAGTTAATCCTTTGATATGGAACTGAAATCTAAATGTGTAGGCGAGACGTGACATGTGAAATCATGACTCAATCAATGTTTACAACTTCTACTCATGGATTAATAATTCAAACTCAACTGTGGAATCTATCAAGTAACTAAATCCAAGAGTCATAAATTACCAACATCACGTATCCCGTAATTCTAAATCAAAGATCGATATCAAAATCACATTGAATTCACAAGAATTGTCAGAAAAATTTTAAAAATTTTCACAATTTTTGCTCAAGACAAAAAAAATACTGATTAGGAAACCTAATCTCCCACCCCCAACCAAAAATCTACATTATCCTCAATGTAAAAGATATATGAGCATGCAATGCACATGGAACAATGAAAGTAAATGAGAAGTGATGGGAGGATAGTACCTGAATAACGAATCAAGAGAGATTTTTCAAGAGATCGCTAGGAGAGAGCAGATTAGCACAAGAGAGAAAACAAAATAAAAATAACAAAAATAAAATCCTATCTATGCCACTTTCGCAGGTGCTCTCGATTGCATTTAGCATATGCAACAAGCCTTTAAACCCCTAGGTTACCCCTAGTGGATGAGTTGTAGTCTCGTGAGGGTTTGCAGTAATGTTACCCACAAACATTGAATCGATCATGCCACAAGGTTCCCCTTCCGGCCAATATCTTGATAAGTCTCTCAGTAAGCTCCTCAATAAGATCATCCAAAAACCTTTTTTGCAATAGGCTTGGGCGCCCTGGAGCATGACTTTCCAGAGAGACTTATGTACCTCATAAAAAATCTTCCATTGAATTGCTTGAGGTATCCATAATTTATACGATTCACCTAAGACAGAAGAAGTTTCAACGTTAGTATTGCATAGTGAATCAAAGACTACAAGTAAATAAAGTTTAGAAAATTTCTTAAAAAGTAATGTAATCTCAACATATTCCGAAGCTCCAAACTTCAGTTTTAGATTCAGCTCCTCTTCCTTTACTAGTAGACGTTTAGGATCAGGGGAAGAGGGGGTTTCAGAATAAGGGTTCGTTCGGTTAGTGATGACTACCGAGATGTATCTCGCAAGGTATCCACTTTGTCTTTTAACATGGGATCGTTTGAAACCGCAAAGCGTTCCAGGCAATCCCACGAGTTAGGAAATTCAGATGAGCGTGACTCATTTTTGTGGCTTATGATGATCTGCGCAAAGAATCCATCATCCTTGAAAGTGGATGGAGGTACGCTCTCTTGCTCCAGTCCTGCACAGATAAATTGAAAATCAGTAAGTGAAGCATTGATGTGATCACTCTGTTCATTGAAATTACTCAATTGAGGCGTTGAATTCTCAATTGTTTGCAGCTCAGATGGTGGCCTCAACTGAGTGGTTTCAAATTCCAGAGTCGTAGCGAGCAACTCCTCCTCCCGAATCATATCATCATTCAATTCAAGGGAGTGGTCTAAACATGTCTCACAAGAGTTAGAAGAGTCGGTTGTAAGAAGTTCATTCTCCACATTTAAATTAGGCATGTCAGATGAGTGGAGTAGATCTTCCTAACCGATCACTTCGTGCACGTCTTGATCGTTGACCTGGACCAGATTTGAGATTGATTCAGGGAGAATTTGGGCTGCACATTCATGATCATCATCCTAATACGCATCATTGTCTAGTCCAGTGCAGTGCACATTTGGGATAAGATCACTTTCCTCACATTCTACACCTAACATGGGTTGAGGTTCGCATAAACTAACCTCTTCCTCATCATTGAAATCTTGTGTGCATGTAAGGAAACTGTGTCATCATCAATGTATTTAAAAGACAACCATGTATCTTCACCATTCTTTCGAACAGTCATCGAGATCGACTCCTCAAAAAATTGAACTATATGTTCATTAACAGAATCCAACTCCTCATTCCAAATTTCAGATTCTTTCAAAAGTGAGTGCGGATCACTTTCCTCGCATTGTATTTCTAGATTGGGTTGTGGTTGGGATGAGCAAGCCTCCTCTATCTTTTCAAGGCGCGACATGAGTGTTTCCACTGCGTTTCGAATTTCCTCAAGACAGGTCATGTCACTCTGATATGAATCCTCTTGGATCATTTTTGGTTGGATCTCAAAGGTAGGGGATCTAAGAGAATAATCATTATAACATGTTGTTGGTTCGTTTTCCCAATTTTTATGTTTCTACTGATTGTAGTCATACGGATCATAGGTGAGAGAATCTGGTGGTTGGTAATACTTATTATCACTCACGATACAATCACGCATTATTTTATCGGATGGGTGATAATAATTCTCACAACCATAGTTATGATAACCCCAACACTCACGTACTATTTTGTTAATCCATGGGGTGTAATTATTTTCCTGCATATAATCACATAAGGACTTCTTAACCGGTGGATTTTTATATTTTGATCGGTTCTCGATGATAGTTTCAGAAAAGTTTTGAGACATAGGTTGATTTATATCATCATCATCCCAAAATAAGTTATTCTTCTCAGCATACTGTTGTTGCCACTCGTGCATATACATTATAAAACCCTTAATCTGAATTTAATCCTAAGAAAAATAGAAGAAAAAAAATTCTACAACAATGTGGAAAGTAAGAGGAGGAGAAGTTAGAAAGAAGTTACCCGATTAAAGATTCCTACGTTAAAACCTGAAAAACAAAATAAAATGTTAGTATTTAAGAAATACGACCTAATCTAAAGAATAGAAAAGGTAGATAAATTCGGACAAAGTTACCACTTTAGACGATTTATTAAGGACCCTACAAAACAGTAAAGTTAGTTCTAAGAAAGAAAAATCTAAAACTAGAAATCCTAATCTTAAACTAATCCTAAAACTAGTTAATCTCAGAAAAATGTAGCCGTCAGTCCCCGGCAACGGCGCCAAAAACTTGTTCATTCCCCAAGTGCAGGGTTGTGATGTAGTAATAACTCGGTAAGACCGAGGTCGAATCCCAAGGGATTGAAACTTGTACGTTATCTAAAATTATCTAGAACTAGAACTAGGCTAAGATGAAATCTAATCTGATTGAATTTGAAGGAATACTGGCGAAATAATTATCTAAACTTGAGAGAAATCAGGAGAAGGGAACTAGGGATTCAGAGGATCCACTTGTAGAGATCAGGGAGATCTTATGCATGTTTCATGAAAATTAACTGAACTGTCATTGATCTAGTTTTCAAGAGATGAAAGGTATATGAATTAGAATGGATTCCATCACCAAACCGTGCACAAAAGACTATGACAAACAACAGAATTAAACTAATTACCACCCAATCACATGTATGAAAGTTAGGAAGGGTACCGTCATCCAACCATGCCCAGGAGACTATGGTGAACAACAGGACGTCCTGACGTCATAAATATAAAAGTAGAAGGACATGATCAAAACCATTGCAGACCCATTGTAATTTTAGTCATAACAGACCATTAAAGACTAAAACATGCCATTAATTAAACTAGCATCAACATTAATTCAATTCATAAATTAAATAAAAAATTCATAAATTAAACTCTCCCATCTCACTACAGCTTCACCTCCTAACCCTAGCTAGGAGGTTTAGCCCAACATGAATAGGCTAGATATCTCAAAATAAAATAAAAATAAAAGAAATAAATAAACTCAACTCTCTCTCTTGCAGACGTCTGACCTGAGCCTTCCTTCCCAGCTCTGAATCTTTCTCCCAAGACCTGAATCTCTCCTCCCCACGTCCAAAACCTCCTTATATAGCTGCTGGAGTGGTGAAAATCGGATTTGAATCGGATTTGGAAAGCTATGCATGCCCATTGAAAGCTTTTTCGTAGCCAAATTCGGTGCCTCGAAACATGCCACTTTTCTTGCTCAAATTCCAAAGAAACACCGTTTCTTAAGATTTTATTGGATCCTCTACATGATAGACGGTTCAGATCTGTCATATGATCAAAGATGATGGGCCAAAACTGCCTGAAAAAGTCAAATTTCGCGGATGTGCGAAACCTTTCGCACCATTTGGCTATTGTGATCAGTGGGCCCTACAGAAGCATTTTATGGAAAATCCACCCTGTCCATTGGATTCAGAACGAAATTTCAGTCAAGAATGGGTGGTTTTGAACGTCCATTGACGTGGCCCAGAGAAGAAATCACAAAAGGATCAGTTTTGAATGTTGCAGGGTAGCCCTTTTATGGCCTCTGTATCTCACACGTGTGCACACATGGGTGAAAAGTGACAATATGTTTTAAAGTATTCAATGCTGTCTACACGGTGGACGGTTCGGATTGAGCTTACAGGGCACGTGTGGGGCCCACTAGCTTCCGTAAAATGGCCAGTGGGCGTGCATTATGCGGCACGTAAGAGTGATTTTTTTTTTTTTTCTTTCGGTCAGAGACGGTCAAACCGTCTCTGACGCTTGCCGTGCACGGCTAGTGCATATATGCACTATGCACATTCTGTATATGTGGGGTCCACGATGATGTGTTTCTGAAATCTGATCCAGTCATTTATCTTCTCATATTATTTAAGCCGTCAATACCAAAGTTGAGGCAGTTCTAGATATCAAGTGGGCCCAAAATCAATGGTTTATGGGCTGATCTATTAGTTGGCCCACTTCTCAAGATCTTCAATGGCTGAAATTTTATATGTATGGTTAATTTATGGCCCTCATCACGTGTATAAATTTTTGAGTCAATCGGATAGCGGGAACCATGTGATCTTGCATTCTACACCAATTTCAGGCCATTTGCAAGTGAACGGCTGGAATTTCTCGGGTCCCTGGCATGCATATTTTTTGATTTTAATCCCTGGAGTCCGTCCCTTGCCCTGGTGATTATCAGAACGTTAAATCTAAGCTTTTGGCATCCTTTTTCAGTCAACTCTCCTAATCACACCCTGTAACAAAACACGATTAAAACCGGACGTTAAATGGTATTATGCTCGTAAATCTAAGTAATAAATGGGGTCTAATATGCACTATTTGACCCTCAACACTACACCTAATCCTAATCTCAACTCCCTAACCTAAACCTAAACCTAAACTTGAAAACCGAACCTAAACCCAATCCCGAACCCGAACCCGATTTCCTAAACCTAAACCTTAACCTATTCTCAATTCCCTAAACCTATAGCTTATAACCTAAACCTAAACCTAAACCTATAAACTTAACCTAAACCAAAACCTATGACCTATAACCTATAACCTAACCTTAACCTAAATATAAAACCTAAACCTTAACCTATAACCTAAAACCTAAACCTAAACCTAAAACCTAAATGTATTCTCAACTCCCTAAACATAAACCTATAACCTAACCTAAACCTAAACCTAGAACCTACACTTATAATCTAAACCTAAGCCTATAACCTAAACCTATGACCAAAAACCTAAATGTATTCTCAAATCCTTAAACCTAAACCTTCACCTAATCCTAATCTCAACTCTCTAACCTAAACCTAAACCTAAACCTAAACTTGAAAACCCAAACCTAAACCCGATCCCGAACCCGAACCTGATTTTTTAAACCTAAACCTAAACATATTCTCAATTTACTAAACCTATAGCTTATAACCGAAACCTAAACCTAAACCTAAACCTTAACCTATAACCTAAACCTAAACCTAAAACCTAAATGTATTCTCAAATCCCTAAACCTAAACCTACACCTAATCCTAATCTCAACTCCCTAACCTAAACCTAAACCTAAACTTGAAAACCCAAACCCAAACCCGATCTCGAACCTGAACCCGATTTTGAAAACCTAAACCTTAACCTATTCTTAATTCCCTAAACCTATAGCTTATAACTGAAACCTAAACCTTAACCTATAAATATTTATGTATCATAATGTATATATTTGTTAGTTTAAATATTTAAATTTTTAAAATTTTATGAATATTGCATATTTTGGGTTAAGCACGATCGGTTAAGTGCATACTCGACCAGTCGTGGCACGACCAATCGAGCATGTACTCGACCAGTCATGTAGTGTGGGTTGGTGCTTTATATGGGGGAAAAATTCCTTTTTCTTCATTTTGAATTTCTTCTCCAACAGGTCCTAGGTCGACTGGTCGAACCCATCTCCTATTTCTTCAAGGTTAGTACTTTATTTTCATTTTCCTTGTAGATTAAAGTTCTTAGCACTCTTTTTTCATCATTGGTGTGATTTATTTCTTGATTCATAGTGGTTTTTAGGGTTTTCTTCTCAAAAATCTGATCTAGTGAAATCCCACACTTCCTCTTTTGCAATCTCCAATTTTCTTATATTCCTTGCTGCAAATGGAAGGTAAAACTAGAAAGAAAAGTTCTTGTGGTCCTTCAACTTCTAGGTTGACTCCTATCACACTGCTCCACCTTCAGTCACCCAAAGATGATCCCTCTTATGTGCAGGATATTAGGTTGTGTAATGTTATAGTTGAACAACGTGTTCATGTTGATCATCTAGCTAAGTTTGATATCCTTCCTCTCCTCCAATCTGTAAGATGGGATAACATTCTATATTGGGGTGGGCCAGCATACTGGTCCATTGCGCAAGCTATGTATGCATGTATTTCTGATTTTTTTTATTAAAAATATGATGTTCATTATTGCAACTAGAGAATGTTCTGTTGAAATAGACCAACATCTTATTTTTGGTCTAATGGGCATACCTGTCAATGATGAAGGTATTCTCATTAGCACTCTAATGGCAAAACCATCTAAATCTGAGAAGCATATGCTTACTAGAGCTTTGTGCAATATAGATGTGGAATGGAATACTAATAGAAATGTAGTTGCCTTAAAGTATTTGTTACCTAGATACAGAGTCCTTCATAGTATATTCATTTCCAATGTTTATCCTTGTTCTGGTAAAAAAACCGAACTCACTACGTTCATGGTTCGAATTCTTCATTCCATCATCTCTGGTACCTCTGTATGTTTTCCTTCTTTGATTTGTCATTGCATCATTCAATTCCGTCTCCATCCAGGACACAGTGACATTCCCTTCGAGTATTTTATGACTGTGTTGGTCTCCCATATTTTAGTGGCTATGCCTATTAAAAAAGCTCTAATTCAACACCTAATCTTCAACAATTCCTAATCTTCAACAATTCTAATATAAATAAAATAAATCTGAGGTTGGCCGCAAGCTAAGTTAATGTGGGTATTGGTGGAGCTGATGCCACAAATGAAGAAGAAGGTGATTTACCACCCAATGACATCAATATGGACGATATTTTTGATGAGATCAAATCCGATTCAGTAGATGATCCTGATTATCAATTATCTGACTTTGATGCGCGGTTGTACTAACTTGAGGAGAAGGTAGAGAATATGAATGTGTCCTATGATTTGCAGTTCAAATATATGTGCAAATATCTTATGCGCCTTAACAAGGGACTTCGTCAACTTGATCCTACCATACCTGCTCCTTCGGGTTCTGATTAGTAGTTTCTCATATGGTTTGTAATAACTTTTTGGATACTTGACTTTCTTTTATTTTATGGGGTTGAACATGATTGAACTTGGTTGAACATGGTTGATCATGCTTGAACAATACTTGTGTTTAATATCTTGATCATTTATTTCTCATTACTCTTCTTATTCTTTCTTATTTAATCTACTTTCTATTCCTTTTGTTAGTTCCTTCCTTTGTCATATTGTGACAAAAGGGGAGAGAATTTTATCATGCTTGTGATATGTGGCGGCATGTAGATTGTGGATAGGTATACATTTTTTTATGTCCGGGGGAGTAAGGGGGAGTTTTGCTGGGGGAGTAGATGCGAATTGTCATGACCCATTGATAATTAATGCATGATTCTTTATTGTGCGTTTATTGTGCGTATAATGCTTATGTTATGATGTGTGTTTTGTCACAAATTTGACAAAGGGGGAGATTGTAAGTGCTATGATATATAGCTCCTATGATTGTCAAATTTTGTAGTGCTAAAACTTCTTGGAATTTGTGTCTTGTGTAGCGCATCTACATTTACAAGACAGTGTATCTCATGTACAAGGAAAAATATCTTTACTTTAAGAACTTCAAATGCAAGATTACATGTTCATGTTCAAGCACAACATCAAGTGTGATTTCAATCTTTCAAGCTTCAAAGTTCAAGTTTCCAAAGCTTCATCTAAGTTAAGACAATGATTCTTTACTTTGAACTTCAAGCTCAAGATTCAATGTTAGTCATATTCAAGCCTCAAAAGTCTCAAGCTTAAGATTCATCATATGACAAGATACCTAGTTTCATGAACTTCAAAGAATAACTATCAGCTGAAGAAAATGAAGATTTAATGTTCATACATTACTTATAAGGTATGAATGACCCTAGATTGACCATAGGGTAGGTCATTTTGAATACATAATTTAAATTGAGTCACTTTATAAGTGCATTGACTGTTTCTCAACTAGTCTTGGACTAAGTTTGACTAGTCCTAGCACTGGCTCGATAAGTCCAAGAATTCCTCAATCAGTCCTAAGTTTGTTACTGATTTTTGAAAATTCCTGTTAAAGCCTCGACCAGTCCTTGAGACTGCTCGACCGGTCGTATGAACAGTGCTCGACCTGTACTCGACCAGTCCTGTAGGCTCGACCCAAAGTCGAGCAACTAAATTGGGTCCCACATGACCAGTCGTGGATAGGACTCGACCGGTCGTGGAGGGCACTCGACTGGTCAAGCAGACCTTACAACCAGTCGTGGAACGGCCTTATCTTATCACGCCCAAACTTTCAAAAGTTTATTGGTCCTACGACCAGTCATGCCGACCTCAGGACCAGTCAAGAGTGAGATTTTTACAATTATAAATAGAGCATGAATTTCAGAGTTTGATATTCAATTCAAGTTAAATCAATATGCCACTCTAAAAGATAAGTTAGTGATATTCTTAAGCTATTTTGTGCTCATTTTATACTCTCTTTAATTAGCTTTTTGTATTTATTTTTGTATTCTGCTTTTCAATTTTATTTGAAAAAGGGATTGAAGTATTCTCATTTCTTGGAATCAAAATTAAAGCAGGCTAACATAAGGTGTTTAATTTAAAACCTATTTAGAACCTAGAACCATTTCATAAGAGAGTGTGAACATTGAACTTCTACTCTGAATTGGTTCTTCCTGCATCAAAAGGAGAATATCTAGGTAAGTATTTTATGTTTTTGTAAATTCATTATTTTATTTTCATTGAGATTGTGCCAGAAAAATCTCTTTATTTTGGTTTGTCTGAGGTGATCCAGAAAACTCAGAGTGTGGGATTTTTGAATTTTGTAACCCACTTGAAAGACACAATTGTGAGGGTTTTAGGTGAACCTTGAAAAAGCTATTTTCATGGTAAACACTAATATCCACTTTGTGAGGATATTAGGAGTGGAGTAGTTGTATGGCTATTTTTCTAAACAATTGGTGTACACACAAGAGAACCACTATAATTTTTGATCTTCTGGTTGATTGATTATTTCTTTTTATGGATGTTTGTAATTTTCCTTTTTGCATTTGTGAAAAATGTTGTAATTTCTTTTATACAAGTATGGGAATGTTGTAATAGCTTAGTTATTTCTTTTACTATTTATTTCTTTATTCCTCTGTATCAGTTTGAGTTTTTGATACACAGACCGTTCTAGGAATCAGGTTGTCCTACCATAAACCTTTAATTTTTTGTGTAAGGTTGTCCTTAGAACAACATCTGTATCAACCTCTCAATACTTGTACTCTTGAGGTTGTTTTACATTTCTGCATTATGGGATTGTTTATTGCTATCAGTATTTATATTTGTTTAAATTCCACTGTTAATTCCCCCCCCCCCCTTTTCCTCTAGGACTTAATAGCTCGGCCTGTTTAGACATATCTCTTTTGACTTTATACTCTAACACCTTAAAGGTGTGCTTGGCCTACTCTATCAATCTTGATGATGATATGATTCAGGAAATGGATGCCTCAATGCAATGTTAGTACTTAAAACTAATCGGTGGAAACCTCAATTTGAACCGTTATCATTAACTAACTCAAAGCCTCTACCATTTAGTGTTAAGGCACCAATGGTTGACCTAAAACCTTTGCTCGTTGAACTGAAATATAAATATTCGGGTCATGATGAGCCATATCCAGTGATGATTTCTTCCCACTTCAATAAAAAGCAAGAGAGTAGGTCGATTTCTACTCTCAAAGAGCATAAGAAAGCTCTTTGATGGACTATTGTGGACCTTAAAGGAATAAATTTGGTAATTTGAACTCACTATATTCACCTCAAAGATAATGAGAAAACATCTAGACAACCATAATACTATCTAAATCTAAACATGAAAAATGTGGTTAAGGCTGAAGTGTTAAAGCTTTTAGAAGTAGGTATTATCTACCATATATCTAATAGCCAATGGGTGAGTCCAACTTAGGTGATACCCAAGAAGTCCAGAATTACCATTATAGCCAACGCAAATAATGAACTCGTGTTAACTAGACTTACCACTGGTTGGAGACTACCGGAGGCTTAATATCGTCACGAGGAAGGACCACATTACTTTGCCCTTTGTTGATCAAATTTTGTAAAGGTTACTGGGTCACTCCTCTACTTTTGCTTCCTGGATAGGTACTCCATTTATAACTAGATAGAGATAACTATTAAGGATCAATAAAAGACTACATTTATGTCCCTTTAACACTTTCACCTATCAAAGGATGTCATTCGAATTGTATGATGCTCTAGCTACATTTCAGTGATGTATGTTGAGTATTTTTTTCTAACATGGTGGGGTAGGTTTTAGAGCTCTTCATGGACGACTTCTCCATCTTTGGTTGTTCTTTTAATGAGTGCCTTGAGCACTTGAAATTGGTAATGAAAATATCTAAAGAAAAGAACCCTATGTTGAATTGGAAAAAATGTCACTTTACGTTTCAAAAGGGAATAATCATCAGACACATCATATCGTCTAATGAAATTAAAGTGGATAAAGCCAAAATTGACTTAATTTTTAACTTACCACTACCCAAGAGCATATGCGTCAAGTAATCTTTCTTAGTACTTGCCAAAATTTACCAAATGTTTATAAAGGACTTTATCCTTATCTCTCATCCTTTATATAACATTCTTCAAAAGGAAACTCCTTTTGAGTAGAGCACGAATGACAAAAATCTTTCATTAAGCTCAAAGGCATATTGACCAGCGCTCCCATCATGCAACCACCCAATTGGAATATTCCTTTTGAAATCATGTGCAATGCAAACGATTATGCAATTGTGGCAGTGCTAGGCCAGAGAAGTGAAAAATCCCTAAATTATTTATTATGCATGTAGAACTCTAAACCCTGCTTAAGTGAACTCCTCCACTATAGAAAAAGAAATATTGAATGTAGTGTTCTCTTTGAAAAAGTTTAGGTCCTACTTGATCGGATACAAGATAATCATCATCACCGACCATGCGGCACTGAAGTATCTTCTTTCTAAGAAAGATGTTAAGTCACGTTTTCTAAGATGGATCATTTTACTCTAAGAGTTTGATTTAGAAATCCGTTATAAGAAAGAAGTAAAAAATGTAGTAGCTAACTATCTCTCACTACTTGTTATATGTGATTCCACGAAGATGATACCCATTAATGACATGTTTTGTGATGAACAGCTCTTTAAAGTTTTCCAATTACTTAGTACAATGACATTATCTTGCTACAGGTACGATTCATACTTATTGGATTGAGTAAGATAAGAAGAAATTTTTCACCAAGGTGCACAAGTTCTTCTAGGATGATCTTTATCTTTTTAAATATTACCTAGATCAGATTATAAGGATATGTGTTTCAGATCATAAGCAACATAATGTCATCTCCTTTTGTCACTTATATGCATATGGTGGCCACTTTTTAGCTAAAATGACTACTATAAAAATTCTTAGTGCGGCTTTTATTAGCTCACTATATTCAAGAATACCAATGGATTTTATAAAGCATGTGAGCAATGTTAGAAATTATGAAGAATATCCCATCAAAATATGTTGTAGCTAAATTATATTATAATCATAGAGGTATTTGATTATTGGGGCATCGATTTAATGGGACCATTTCCCATATCATTTAGAAATTCTTCTCATCAATTATGTTTCAAAATAGGTTGAGGCAACTCCATGTTAAAATAATAATCATCGAAAAATCATTAAGTTATTGAAAAAAAAAAATATCTTATCTAGGTTTGGAATGCCTCAATCCATTATTAGTTATAGAGGATCTCACTTTTGCAATAACCATTTAAAACGTTAATGAAGAAATATGGTATTACACATAAAGTGAGTACCCCTTACCACATGCAGATGACCAGTCAAGCTAAAATATCAAATAGGAAGATTAAACAAATCTTAGAGAAAACAGTGAACCAGGATTGCAAGGATTAGTTACTTCAACTAACTGATACGTTGTGGGCTTACTACATGGCCTATAAAACCCTTATTAGTATATAACCCTACAAACTTGTCTATGGGAAGGCTTGTCACTTGTCTATTGAGTTGGAGCACAAGGCATATTGGGTTATAAAGACTTTCAATTTTAACCTTGACAAAACTAGCTCGCTGCACAAATTCTAATTAAATGAAATTGAAGAAATTCGAAATGAGGTTTACGAGAACTTTAAAAAACAAGGGGAAATGATGAAGGTGTTCGATGATAAGAACATCCTTTGAAAAAAATTTGAACAACACTGGAAAGTCTTTCTGTATAATTCAAGACTTCATCTTTTCCCCCAAAAAATTGAGATTTTGTTGCCCCTTTGTAGTTAAAACAATTTATCCTCATGGGGTTGTTGAGATAGTAAATCAAGCAAATGATAACATCTTTAAAGAATAGATGGCGCCTTAAGCCATCTACAGAGAAGTTTGATTCAGCGGATGTGTTCATTCCTCTAAAATATCATACTTACTAAGACTGAATTTCTAGTCTGATGGAGGTCCCTCTCCCTATTTATTATATTCCTAGGTTATGCTAGAGTAGTTTATGCTTTTATTAGTTTGTTTTTGGTTTTCTTTTTTTCGCAACCTGAAAAACCCCATTAGTGGATATGGAGAATTCATGCAATCACTTTGATAATTCTCAAGTACTCTCTCTTACTCACGCCTCTTTTATTGTCATTGCCTCATATTATGATGCATTGTATATTTCTTTACATTGAGGACAATGTAGATTTTAGGTTGGGAGTGAGATTCAATGAAATTATCAATATCTTTGTGGTTTTTTAGTAAAATAATTTAAAAAATTCAATTCTTAGATTTCAAAACTCCTTTTGAAGATTGATTCTTTGTGTACCTCAGTGTTTAAGTATGGGATGGTACCTAGAATCTAGTTGATTAGTAAATTTTTAAACAAGTTCCTTTAATGAATTAATTGATAAGAAGTTTTAAACATCAATTGAGTCTAGCTCACAATTCACTCCTGATTCATAGTCCTTAATGACAACCTCAACTCGTCGCGTTTAACTTGATTATTACTTAGAAGTGTTAAGAACCAAGACTGGAGATCATTTTATACCTTGATATAAAAGGAAGAGAAAGGCCAACTAAAACAACTAGTGGAATCGAAAAGGGTTACTTATTGCATGTGCTAAAATGAAAAGAGAGAGAGAGAGAGAGAGAGAGAGAGAGAGAGAGAGAGTGAGTGAAAGTCGTCAATGAAAAATTAAAAGCAAGAAAAATAAGTAGAAAGGGACTATGGTTCGGAATCAGTGACTTAAGTTGATCTAACTGCTTTTGGGTAATCGTCACAGTTAGCCCTATGGTAGGAAGGTTGTCTTTTATTAATAATGAGTTAGATGTCATTGAACACATTAGGAACTTGATGTTTGAATGCATTCTATTAGTTAATTGATGCATGAGAACTTAGTTTAATTATTTGCTAGTCATATTAGGATTTAGACTAACAACATCTTATCTTTGTGTCTCTGAATTCTATCATTACAGATCCATTGGATTATGCAAAACATCATTATTTTAAAAGACATTTAGATTTTGGGATATGGATTTAGTTTTCGCATGTTTTGCTCGGGACTACTAAAATGCTAGTTAGAGGTGTGTTGAGTGTGAAATATTGCATATTTATAGGGGTGTACATGAACTAAGCTAGCTCTCGCTCGACTCAACTCAATAAAAGCTCGATTTGACTCGGTTCAAAGCTAAGTTTGATCTAAGTCGAGCTGATTTTTTTAGCTCAAAAATTAGTTCGAGGTGGCCCCATCTCGACTCGACTCAGATCCAATTCGGCTCGAATCGAACTCGGATCGAACCATTTCGGTGACTCAGTTGCTTTGCTATTGTTGTTACTCACCAAGTGTTTGATGAAATGACTCAACAAAGTGTGGCTGGTGGCAAGGAAGGTATGTACATGAAACAAATACCCTTTTTTTTCTCGATTTTGATGTTGCTTAAAAGGTGTTTGATAAAATACTTATAAAACCATTTCTTCTATTTTACAAACAATGGGATTTTGAAGGTGTAGTCTAGGTATTTGTGAAAATGCTATAATGGCAAACTCGGCTCCATCTTGGCTCGAACTTGGCTCGAACTAGCCCGAGCTGCTGACCGAACCGAGCCAAGCTGGCCAGTCAATCTCGAGGACCGAGTCGAGGTAAGTTCAAGCTAAGGTCAACTAATGACCAAGTCGAGACGAGCTGAAGCCAACTTAACTCGATGTACACCCCTACAAATTTAAATTTATCCTTAATTGTGTATTAGTTTTATAGGCATAGATTTTCTAAGTTGGTCTAACTATGTACGTTTTGCTATGCAATATGATCTGAAGAGTTAAGATGAAAAGGACAATAAAATTAATGATTTAAAGCTCAATGAATGATCAAATGGAGTATTGAATATTTTGAGGATAATATTGAAGAATTCAAATGTCAAAGATTTAAAAAAAAATAATAAGTGCTTAAGATGGAGAAAAGTTTAAAAATTTATTTTAGTTAAATAACAAAATTAATAGATTATTCGGTCCCAGCGAAAGAACGTTTGGTCCAAACGAAAGTGCCAAAAATAGTCCAGTAATAAATAGTAATTTTGAGAATAAATTTGACTCAATTATTAGGTGTGATTAAAGTGATGTTCAGTGCCACTGAAGGTAGGTTCGATACAACTAAAGCTAATTATCGTTGCGATTGGATCATAATAAAAGTGTAGAAAATTAAAGTCAATGCAAAAAATTTCTATTTAAATGGATGATTTAGGCTATTCTAAACACGAATTAGGGTTTGAGAGACAGAGAGAGGTGGCAGAGTTTTTATAAAGTTATTCTTCTTCCTCAATCTTTTTGTTTAGTTTACTTTAACTATGCAATGGTTGGCTAAATTTCCTACATATGGTTAAGAAGTGAAGATTGTAGTTATTTTTTATGTTCTATTTTACTTTGATTCAAGTTTGATGGTTTGAATGTTGACAAAATCATTGATTTTAGTTTGAATAAAGCTTTGGTTTTACTTTACTTTGTTCTATTGTCGATTTCGTGCACTTTGGATGCTTTGAAAGGCTAAGATGGTTGGTTTATCTATTTTGTAAGGGGTTGATCTGTAAAATTTAAAAATTATTGTAAACTACGGGCACGATAGATACTTTGAATTCCCTACGATCAATAACTTGGTGCTGCATGTGAAAACTGAATTAATTGAATTTTAAATTTGTATTGGGTTGTGAATTTTGAATTAATGGCTTTACTTTTCGCTGGATAGGATAGGACTTCTATTTTTGTTGTGTTATCTAATTGAATAAAATGAATTAGGTATTGAGAATGGCTATAAGTGTAAGTCTTTTATCTGGATGCGAAAATCCCAAGATCTCATGTGCACGGGTCATGAAGATCAAGGGGTCGGATAGCTTACCTAGCTGAGACGCCATAGATGCCAGATAGGAATACCAGAATACCAGTGTTGTAGTCTTCCTCTCCTTCACACCCTTTCTACAAAACAATAGATGGGACTTGAATTCTGCTGTGGTGTAGGATCGGGGACCCAACTCTCTTAAATAATGATTGAGGTGAAGAGAGTTTGAAACCCATCACAACTCTCTTCATTCGGCTCCACACTTTCACAATCCCAGCACAACACAAATTGTTTTCTGCATAATACATCAATAGCATTTCCATCCCATATACGCATACCTGTGCAGATACATTGCGCAGCAGATCATATGAAATAGGGCCCACTGGTTTACCCAATCATCCAGTCCAACAATAGGGCTATCTAGACCGTTGATCAATAAGGCCCACCTTATAGAGTTCTTACATTCTCCCACTTGGGCCTCTTTAAGCAATGTCAATGATTGTTGTATATAAAATAATTTTGAAAACAAGTTTTGATTTTAAGAAAAAACATCTAAATGTTAACCAATGAATTGTTAGACAATATGGGTTATGTTGTTCAGTCTGGTCCATCAAAGTTGTCAGTATCGAATCGTGGTAGTCGTCACAACATTTAATATAGGAGAAGTGAGGCTAAGCACGGTCATAAATATCAACAACCTTGACGACATAGATCTGATGCTAGGAAATGTGGTTAAGGATTACACACTCAGTGTGATAATATGTGTCAATCCTTAAGAGGTCCTGAAGCTTTTACATGTCTCCAATGGGACATGACTGAAGTTCTACTTACTTAAAATTTTACACACATATATATAGAGAAGTAGAAATAAATCTTTATATCAAAATCATCCAAAAATAAAATTTATAAAATGAGATCTCTAAATGTCTATGAAAATCAAAGTACGCTCAACTCCCACTAACTGAAAACATCTGTGGGATTAATGACTTCCATGGATGTCATATACTCCTGAAAGGCGTGATAAGGAGCCCTTTAGTGAGCGGATCTGCAATCATTTGCTTAGTGCTGATGAATTCCATGGACACTTGATGATTCTGAACTCTTTCCTTTACAACAAGATATTTGATGTCAATATATCTCGACCTTGATGAATGCTTGTTGTTACTAGAGAAGGAAATAACAGCCGAATTATCGCAAAGTATTCTCAATGGTTTCGGGATATGCTCCAGTACCAGCAAACCTGAGAAGAAACTCTGTAACCATAGTACCTGATTAGAGGCCTCATGGCAGGCAATAAATTCAGCTTCTATGGTGGATGAGGCTATGGTAGACTGTTTCACATTTTTCCAAGACACATCTCCTCCCACCATCATGAAGATGTATCCTGAAGTAGACTTCCTAGTGTCGACATAACTTGCGAAGTCTGCATCTGAATATCCGATCTGAATATCCGATCAACTCCAACTGATCTGATCTTTTGTATGTGAGTTTGAGGTCTTTCATTCTCTGTAAATACCATAATACTTTCTTTGTAGCTATCCAATGTTGCATTCCTGGATTAGACAGGTATCTTCCCAACATTCTAGTGACAAAGTCAATGTCCAGTTGCGTACAGACTGAAGCATACATGATCCTCCTTAGTACTGATGAGTACGGAAATTCTTTCATTCAATTTTTTCCTAAATCATTCTTTGGACACTGAAATAGGCCAAATTTGTCGCCCTTCACAATGCGCGACTGTCTGGAAGCACAATTTTTCATGTCATACCTTTCGAGTACCCTAGTAGTATATGCCCTCTATGACAGGCTGGGCAGTCCAAGTGATCTGTCACGGCGAATCTCAATGTCAATGACATAAGAAGCTTCACCAAGATCTTTCATTTTAAATATTTGAGATAAGAATTTCTTGGTGTCGCTCAACATCTTATGAAAGTGCACCTGCAAGTGCCCTGGTTTATCAATTACGGTGTAAGTTGAGTCAGTCAGACAACAGGGCCTAATAGGAAGATCAAATCAAGTGTTTTCCTCAAGTACATGTGTGGAAGCTTGCCACAGGTAAATCATAGCCTCACATCCCATGTCCCAAAATACCAGTGATTAAAACCCTTAAAACTAAGTAGAACACCTTAGGGTTTTAGTATAAGAAAACTTTTTACCAAACAGGCAAATCTTTGAAGTTTTTCTTACCCTGTCGATTATATCGATTCACCTTTCGATATGATCGACCTGCTCTGTGGATGCTCTCGGCATCTCAATCGATACAATCGAGTGAGGACAAAAAGCATCCAGCAATCAAACTTTCATCTAGACAATTTATCGATATATCGGAATCTCAATCGATATCATCGATATTCAAATATCGATCCCATCGAAAGTGGATCGATAATATCGACAGACAGTTTTTCGGCGTCCCTGTTTTTCTAAAGAAAACTACTATAAGCTTCGATATATCGATGACTGTTCGATTCAATCTGAACTCAAATATCGATCATATCGGTAGTCATTCGATCATATCGTTAGTAGACGCATATTTTCTCCAACATAAATTTTAGGGTGTTTTAAACGTTGATCGGGGGCCATTCAAGGAAATTGATATTCTAATGTCGATATCATCAAGTCCTGGTCGATTGGATCGAGTCTGGCACAAACTGACCAGCGTGCTTATAGGTAAATCTATATGATTTATCGATCCTATCGACAAGGTCTCGATATCATCGACATTCAAATTCTGATGACATCGGCTATTCCCCGATCATATCTTTAGAACCTGAAATTCTTCAAGGCTTATTTCTCTTGTTTTCACCTGTCGATAGATCGATCCATCTATCGATGGAATCGCAGTTTGATGTGTGTCTTGATCCCATCGACCAGCCGGCAAAAGGTTTCAAAAGCGAATGACATGAAGTTTGTACCATCGAGTGGATCATCGATACAATCATGAGTATACGCTCGATCATACCAACTATTGCTCGATGATATCGAACTCTATCATAAATGTGACTGTTTTATATCAGTTGGAACCTTTTGCCTATATATAGAGAGGTTAGTCTTTATTGCTGGTAGAGAAAGAAGAGAGTGCTTCTGAGTATTTTAAACTTCATATCATTTATCTTAAGCCCTTTCTCTTAGGGAGTTCATCCTCCAATCCTCCCTCATCATTGATATTCAATAGAGTGGATTTGGGATTGAACTTCCGCATTCAAGGATCCTCCAGCTACTACCTTAATGGTAAATCATTAAGCTGGGATGCTTTGAATGCATAGATGATTGGAATCACTCTATCTTCCTAATAGGAAAATCTTTAGAGAGTGGAATTCCATCATAACCTTGACCCGACCTGAAGCCTAGTATTAGTACATCTTTTGTGTTGTGGATCAAGGGAGCTAAAGGCTCTTCATCAACAAGAAGGAGATCTTCATCACTGCGCTAAAAGGGACTCATCAACTTATCTGTAAGTACTTAGAGTCCAGAGGACACTTGTGATCATTCTTTTTTAGGATTGGGTCGTAGGTATTTCTCACCCTTTGAAGTCCTCAAAGGAGGCCTCCGACAAGAGTGTACGTGTGGGTGCGTTGTGTGGACCCTTACTCTGTGTGGGCATAAACATCTGGTTAGGAGTGAACAAGTAAAACTCTGAGTTATGAGGTGAACCGTGTAAAACCTCTGTTAGGATCTTAGGGTAAGATTCTTGGCCAGTGTGCCTAAACCGGATGCTATGTGTTGACCCTTGCTCGTAAAAGCATAAACAGTCAGCCTCTGTGTAGGTTGTAAAGGTTGAAGGTGAACCTGATTTAAAACCTTAGGTTTGAGGTGAACCATGGGAAACCTCCTTAGTGAAATTCGGTACACTCAAGGGTTGAGTGTGACAGCCGGGAGTGGAGTAGACAAGTAGTCGAACCACTATAAAAATGATTGTGTCTGTAATTGATTCTTGTGCTTGAACATTTGTGTGATTATATTAATTGCATTCATATTTGCTCACACTTCACACACACAGTCACATCCATCATAGACTATAACTGCCTCATGCTTATTAAATTGAATAGTTTTGTGATTGGATCCTCTACTGGGCTTGGAAGCAAGTAGAGTTACATTTGAGTAATCCTGAAAATTGCATACCTGTTAGGATTAGAGTGATAGGATTTTTAATATAACTCATAAATCTTTAAAAAGTCCTATTCACCCCTCTCTAAGACATATTGGCATATTCCTACTTTAACTCAAGCGGTCTTCACCGCTATTTCAATTGGTATCAGAGCGGGTATCTCTTTAAGTGCTTCACCACCTAGAGAGTGATCTTGACTGCAGTTAAGGAATATGGATAAAGGAGAGGGCTCATCTGTCACTAGACCTCCAGTATTTGATGGTTCAAATTATGCTTACTGGAAGGCTAGAATGCATTACTTCCTAAGATCTTTGGATCATGATGTTTGGGATGTAGTTGAAAAGGGATATGTGGTACTATCTAAACAAATTGTACTTGAAAATGAAACCACAATCACTAAATATAAACCTAATGAAAAGTGGACGGCATTTGACAAAGAACAATGAACTGCTGAAGTAAAAGCAATGAACGCCATCTACTATGCCGTGTCTCAAGATATTTTCAATCAGATAAGTATGTGTGGGGCATCCAAGGAAGCATGGGATTTACTGGAAACAATTCATGAAGGCACAAGCACTGTGAAGAGGTCTAAACTACAACTTCTAACTTCACAGTTCGAAAATCTCTGGATGGAAGAGCATGAGACATTTATGGAGTTTTTCACTAAATTGAATATCATTTGTAATTCCATGGGTGGATTGGGAGAGAAGGTTCCGGTATCAAAAATATGTAGAAAAATTCTGAGGTCTCTACCGGAACGGTTCAATCCCAAAGTAACAACAATTGAGGAGTGTAGGAATATTGATGAGATGAAAGTAGAAGAATTAGTAGGTTCCCTACAAACTTTTGAACTACACTTCACACAACCCCAAAAATCCAAAAATACTGTCCTAAAAACTTCTAAGAAAACAAAATATGAGGGCAGTGAGAGTGAAAAGGAAGATGAAGATGAGGAAGTGGCTTTGCTGGCACAAAGATTCAGAAGATTCTTTCAAAGGAATCGTGGCCGCCTCTCTAGAGGTAGAAAGGTGGATGAAAAACCTCCTACAGGCAAATTTGGGAAAAGAACCAAAGAACCACAATGCTACGCATGTCAGGAGTATGGACACCTATCTACTGAATGCCCAAACAGAAAAACCAAGGGCAAGGCAATGGCTGCCACATGGGATGATACAGAAGAGTCAAACTTAAAAAATAGTGACTTATAAAGTGATGGAGATCAAAAATCCTTGAAAATACTCATGGTCTTCACTGCATCAATCATTCCAACTGAACCTGAGAAAGAACAACAAGCCATTGAATCATGTTCATTTGATAATGATGAGTCTGAAGAAGAAGAGGAAGAAGTCAAAAAGGATAAACTACAAGATGTTTATAATCAACTTTATATCCATAACATTAAAGTATTTAAACGACTTGGTATATCTAAAAACAAAAAGGAATTGCTGCAACTAGATTTGGATAAAAATTTAGATATCAATACTCATCTGATTAATGATTTACAGCAATCTCACTTAAATATTGATAGACTTGAAAGAATGAATTTCTTTCTCAAATTCGAGTCAGTAAAACTAAACAAGCAGTTTGAGCAATTAAGAGACAAGAACATGCCTCTACAAAATGAAAAACATACACTCCTGCTCGATCTAGAAGAATTTAGAAAAATTGTCAAAATAAACTGTAAATTTTTCCAGAGTGGTGAGAAATTAGAAAAACTGTTAGGTATGGAAAAATATGGAGAGGACAAAAAGGGATTAGGTTATGGTAAGACTAAAACAAAAACAAAATATGATGCACAACCATTTGAAAAAATCTCTTGCATCCAATAGTAACACCAAACTTATCCAAGTTCGTTACAAAAATGAGGAGTCAGTTTATGAGCTGAATAAAAGAAGTATACAATCACCACCACTCGAGCTAGTTAACAAGATGAAGGAGCAGTCAAGTCATGTGGACAAATCTGATAAGAAGAAAAAATCTACCACAAGTAAAACTCCTGTCACAAAGCAGGTGATTAAGGAAAAGACAAATTGCCTTGTTACTCACTCAGATCATTTATCAGGCAATAGGGCTAAATGGTACCTGGACAGTGGTTGCTCAAGACATGTCACAGGTGACAAGTCCCTCCTTTCAAACTGTAAGGATCTTCATAAAGGGATAGTCACCTACGAAGATGGAACCACTGCTGAAGTAAGTGGACAGGGAATCATAGAAGGAATCAATTTATTATTATTTAAAAAAAAAAAAAAAAAAAAGAGAATGCTTTTTGCATGAAAGGCTTGACACATAATCTACTAAGCATCTCTCAAATCTGTGATAATGGGCATGTGGTCAGATTCAACAAAGAAGAATGCGAGATCTTAGATCGATCAGGAAAATCAATTATGAAGGGTCTTCGCACAAACAACCACTACTACATTATTCTTGAAAAAGAATGAAGTAATATTGAGAGACACTAAGAGTGAAGAAACTAGTCTAGGTCATGCATCAAAAATCTGAATACCTGTTGAAATGATGCGATTTGGCTGAGCTTTCAAAGAAACAATCTGAGGCCTCTCACCTCACTTTTTGCTCATAAACATCCAAATGTTTATACTTTTCAATGTACAGAAGTTATACGAAATTTTGCTAATATTTTATGCTAGGAACTTCAATAAGATACTATTCTGTATATGAACAATTGTCAGACTGAAGAAAAACTTGAAAAGATCCACCTTTGATATGAGTGTCTATTGGACACTTACAAATGTCGATCACATCGACTGATAAATCGATATCATTGATGGCTCTCCGGGTAACTGAAACGTCAAAACTCTTAAAATCGAAAGATCTGGAATCTCATTTTGGAACTGTATCTCTCAGCATAGTTCTTTGTCAAAATGTCTAAAGCCAAAGGATCACTTCATCCACAACATGCATCAGTTGAAAGGAAGAAAGGTAAGCAGGATGCAAGCGCCTCCTCTTCTCTTTTTAACTTAAAACTTGTGGCAGAACGAACGGTTCATACAGAGAGTATTGAACCATTTAGGATCATCGATCTTCTGAAACAGTTCGGATGGGAAAATGTGGTGAATCTTGGGGAAACATTTCAACATAATCTGGTACATCAGTTTATGAACTTGATCTTCAATGTTGCTACCAATCCTCCAGTCATCTCAGTTGCGGTTGTCAATCGAGTCAAATACATCACACCCAAATTGATAAGTAGAATAGTTGACATAGGAATCACTGAAATATCTGTATCTGATCGAAATTTGAATGGACTCGGTGTATGGGGAGAAGTTACTCGAGCACTGTGTAATGGTACTACAATTCTCAGGAATTCAAAGAATATCCTCCATGTTAAGCATCTTGATCCTACCTACAAGATCCTTCACAGTATATTAAGCACAAATGTCTATCCTTGTGAAGTCTCGAGAAATTATCTCTCTCCATACATACTCAATATTTTGTATGATATTCATCTTGGAATTCCTCTATGCCTACCAACTCTTCTCCTACATAGTTAATCCGAGTGTCCACAGAAGAATCCATCACTACAATTCCATTTTCATGCCTTCTGTCTAAGCTTTTACGACAATTCGGTCTGCCACCAACTCATGATCTTCCACATCCATGTCTATGGTTCAATTATAAAGACATCCAGAGTCTAAATCTCTATGACAAAGTAACTTGTGTTGGAAAAACCAATCAGACCTCAGGCCTTGGGAATTCTCAAGCCATGGCAATTCAGGGTATCCAGGTGCAAGATAATTTACAAAGACTTCTGGATAGTCAATCCTACATGATGAAGAAACTTGATGACTGTGAAGCCTATCTTTCAGACGTCCGACAAAGATTGGAGTCTCTGCAACATGCTACGGAATAGATTTTGAACAGTCTACCTTCTCCATAAAGCTTGTCCAGGGACTCCTTCCATTTATCACACATTGACAATTCTTCTGAAATACTTTGGCATAAGGTTCTTTTTGAATGCCCTGTGATTATATTTATGTGTGTGATAACTTGCTAACTTACAGACTGCGACAAAGTGGCTTCTTGGCTGTCCATACCCCGTGTGGGTAGCTAATGTCATAAACTCTTATAACTTGAAGGTGTCTTGGTTTGTCTAGTTTGAACATGGGTTGCATTGCTAACTGCTTCATAGTTTCATCCCTGTTTATGTGATTTCTGTTTTCAAATGGTTTATAGATATATTGATTATGGAAGGGTATCACAATCTATCTTTTTTTCCCTATCTGATATGAAATGCATGTGTAACTATTGAATATTCTACCTGATATATAACTATGATACTTGTCTTTGTATGCATTCATATCCCATGAATAGTGTTGCCTGTTTTAAAATGAGTTCACCCTTGTTCATCTATATCTAATGGTTCTCCCATATGCTTAAACTCTTCAGTCAATATCACTTGCTATATCTTTATCAATGACTGACAAAAAGGGAGAGAAAAGTCAAAAACACCCCGTATGGAATTGTATATTTCTAGAATGGTGTTACAGGTGTTAGGGGGAGCAGCTGGAATAAGAAAGGAGGAGTTTTTGAAGAAAGGGGGAGCAATTACTGGTTGTGTACATGGGTGATTAGAATTTGTAAAATTGTGTTAATACATGTACACACAATTTAAGATGTGTCTGTCTTAGATATTATCCTAGGGTCTTTTGAGTATTTTGTCACATAATTGACAAAGGGGGATATTGAAAGTGCACCTACAAGTGCCCCGGTTTGTCAATTACGGTGTAAGTTGAGTAAGTCGGACAACAGCGGCTAATAGGAAGATCAAATCAAGTGTTTACCTCAACTAGGTGTGTGGAAGCTCGCCACAGGTAAATCATAGCCTCACATCCCATGTCCCAAAACACCAGGTGATTAAAACCCTTAAAACTAAGTAGAACACCTTAAGGTTTTAGTGTAAGAAAACTTTTTACCAAACAGGAAAATCTTCAAGTTTTTCTTACCCTGTCGATTATATCGATTCACCTTTCGATATGATCGACCTGCTCTGTGGATGCCCTCGGCATCTCAATCGATACAATCGAGTGAGGAAAAAAAGTGCCCAACAATCAAACATTCATCTGGACGATTTATTGATATATCGAAATCTCAATCGAGATCATCGATATTCGAATATCGATCCCATCGAAAGTGGATCGATAATATCAACAGATAGTTTTTCGGCGCTCTTATTTTTTTAAAGAAAATTACAATAAGCTTCGATATATCGATGACTGTCCGATTCAATCTGAACTCAAATATCGATCATATCGGTAGTCATTCGATCATATCGATAGTAGGCACATATTTTCTCCAGCATAAATTTTAGGGTGTTTTAAATATTGATCAGGGGCCATTCAAGGAAATCGATATTCTATTGTCGATATCATTGAGTCCTGGTCGATTGGATCGAGTCTGGCACAAACTGACCAGCGTGCTTATAGGTAAATCTATATGATTTATCAATCCTATCGATAAGGTCTCGATATCATCGACATTCAAATTTTGATGACATCGGCTGTTCCCCGATCATATCTTTAGAACTTGAAATTCTTCGAGGCTTGTCTCTCTTATTTTCACCTGTCGATAGATCGATCCATCTATCGATGGAATCGGAGTTTGAAATCTGATAACATCGATGTGTGTCTCGATCCCATCCAGCCGACAAAAGGTTTCAAAAGCGAATGACATGAAATTTGTACCATCGAGCGGATCATCGATACAATCGAGAGTATACGCTCGATCATATCGACTATTGCTCGATGATATCGAACTCTGTCATAAATGTGAACGTTTTATATCCGTTGGAACCTTTTATATATATATAGAGAGAGGTTAGTCTTTATTGCTGGTAGAGAAAGAAGAGAGTACTTTTGAGTGTTTTAAACTTCATATCATTTATCTTAAGCCCTTTCTCTCAGGGAGCTCATCTTTCAATCCACCCTCATCATTGATATTCAATAGAGTGGATTGGGGAATGAACTTCCACATTCAAGGATCCTCCAGCTATTACCTTAATGGAAAATCATTAAGCTGGGATGCCTTGAATGCATAGATGATTGGAATCACTCTATGTTCCTAATAGGAAAATCTTTAGAGAGTGGAATTCCATCCTAATAGGAAGCCTAGTATTGGTACATCTTTTGTGTTGCGTATCAAGGGAGCTGAAGACTCTTCATCAACAAGAAGGAGATCTTCATCACTGCACTAAAAGGGACTCGTCAACTTATCTATAAGTACTTAGAGTCCAGAGGACACTTGTGATCATTCCTTTTTAGGATTGGGTCGTAGGTGTTGCTCACCCTTTGAAATCCTCAAAGAAGGCCTCCGGCGGGAGTGTACGTGTGGGTGCGTTATGTGGACCCTTGCTCCGTGTGGGCATAAACATCTGGTTAGGAGTGAACCAGTAAAACTCTGGGTTATGAGGTGAACCGTGTAAAATCTCCATTAGGGTCTTAGGGTAAGATCCTTGGCCAGTGTGCCTAAACCGGGTGTTATGTGTTGACCCTTACTCGTGAGAGCATATACAGTCAGCCTCTGTGTAGGTTGTAAAGGTTGAAGGTGAACCTGATTTAAAACCTTGGGTTTGAGGTGAACCATGAGAAACCTCCTTAGTGAAATCTGGTACGCTCAAGGGTTGAGTGTGGTAGCCGGGAGTGGAGTAGACAAGTAGTCGAACCACTATAAAAACGACTGTGTCTGTGATTGATTCTTGTGCTTGAACATTTGTGTGATTATGTTAATTGCATTCATATTTTCTCACACTTCATACACACAGTCACATCCATCATAGACTATAACTGCCTCATGCTTATTAAATTGAATAATTTTACGATTGGATCCTCCATTGGGCTTGAAAGCAAGTAGAGTTACATTTGAGTAATCCTGAAAATTACATACCTGTTAGGATTAGAGTGATAGGATTTTTAATATAACTCATAAATCTTTAAAAAGTCCTATTCACCCCCCTCTAGGACATATTGGCATATTCCTGCTTCAACTCAAGCGGTCTTCACCGCTATTTTATCCTGGTATCACTGATAGTCAATAGAATGTCATCAATATATAAAATCATCATAACAAACTTACTCCCACTAATTTAAATGTAGATACATTCATCTGCAGTGTTTTCTATAAAGCCGTATGAGGAAATTACTTCATGAAACTTTAGATACCACTATTGCGATTCCTATTTTAACCCATAGATGGATTTCTTTAGTTTGCAAACCAAATGTTCTAACTCATTAGTTATAAACTTTTGGGTTGCAACATGTATACATTCTCATTCATATCCTCATTGAGAAACGTAGTCTTTACATCCATCTGATGTAACTCTAAATTCATATGAGCTATAAGAGCTATTATGATCCTGAATGAGTCTTTCTTAGATACTGGTGAGAAAGTCTCCTTAAAGTCAATGCCTTCACATTGGTTAAAATCTTTGTTAACAAGTCTGGCTTTATATCTTTTAACATTACTCTTGGAGTCCCTTTTAGTTTTAAATATTCATTTACAACCAATCAATCTTATTCTAGTGGATAACTCTACAAGATCTCATACTTTATTGTCCTTCATGGATTTCAACTCATCTTTCATGGAATCAAACTAATGAGAAGGATCAGCATTTTTTTTGACTTGTGTGAAGAATTCATGATCCTTTTCCACCCCTATGTTAAAATCGTGCTCTTATAAGTATATGATGTAATCGTCTCCATTTACAGGTCTTCTCTCTCTTTCAAATTTTCTCAATGGTTCAGCTTGTTGGTTCTGATCTTGATTTTTCTCATTAGTGGTTTATATATGAGGTTCTACGTGGCGTTTTATAGTGACTGCGAAATCGACTGCATCATTAATATCCACGTGATCTGGATCGACTATGATTGGAGTCACAGTCATTTTTTCCTCAAATATAAAATTTTTTATGTTCGTGCTCCCACTGTTTTCAGTGTCCTCAATAAATTTAGCATTTCCAGTCTTAACAATTTTGATAGAGTGGGAAAGATAGTAGAATCGATAGCCTTTTGATCTTTTTCGATATCCAATGAAGAAACAACTTACGATTATAAGATCAAGCTTCTTTTCATGCGGGTTATAAATTTTGGCCTCGGCAGGATAACCCCAAACATGTAGATATCGGAGACTTGGTTTTCTCTTATTTCACAACTCAAAAGGAGTTTTTCTTATTGCTTTATTGGGAACCTTGTTTAGTATATAAATTGCAGTTTCGATCGCATCACCCCACAGATATTTTGGTAATGTCGAATTGCTGACCATGCTTCGCACCATATCCATAAGGGTGGGATTGCGTCTCTCAGCCACTCCATTCTGATCTGGAGTACTAGACATAGTGTATTGAGCGACAATGCCACAATCCTACAGGTATCTAGCGAATGGCCCTGAATTGTATCCTGATTCAACATATCTGCCATAGTATTCACCACCACGATCAGATCTGACAACTTTAATCCTTTTATCGATTTGATTTTCAACTTCAGCTTTATAGATCTTAAAAGAATCCATGGCATCTGACTTCTCAGTAATAAGGTAGAGATACCCGAAACGAGAGTAGTCATCTATAAAGGTAATAAAATATTTGTGTCCACTCCATGATACTATAGGGAGTGATCCACAAATGTCTGTATATATCACCTCTAATAGACCTACACTCGTGGTTACACCTTTCTTTCTAGTTCTAGTATGTTTTCCTTTTATGTAATCAATGCATACTTTATAGTTAGAGAAGTATAGATAATGCAAAATTCCTTCTCACACAATCTTGTCTAATCTCTCACGAGATATATGACATAATCGATTGTGCCACAACATGGAGAAATTTTTATAGTCTAGCTTTCGCTCAGATCCCACTTTATTTCCATGCAAGATATTAACATTATAGACGTGAGAGGTAATCAAGTCTAGCCAGTATAAGTTGTTTACTATAGAGCCGGTTCCAACTTTAATTGAATTAAAGTAAATATTAAAACTTTTATTTTCAAAGTGGAATGAATATCCCAACTTATCCAAATAGGAAATTAAAACTAAATTGTGTCTTATAGACGACAAACAAAATGTATCTAATAAATCTAAAAAATAATTAGACTTCAACTTAAGCCTATAGAATCCTATTGCCTCCACATCTACCTTGACACCATTGCCTACGTATACTGAGCACACTACATCAGTTGGTGGCTTAGCCTGTAGTAATTCCTGTATAGAAGTGCATATGTGAATAGTAGTTCCTAAATCTATCCACCAGGAATCTGCTAACACATCGGTTAGATTAGATTCAAAACAGACAAGAACGGAATGATTACATTTCTTTATGAGCCAATTCTTAAACCCTTCGTAGTCTTTCTTTAGATGTCCCGCCTTTTTACAAAAGAAGCACAGTTTGCCTTTAACCCGTTTACATTTAGATTCATTTTCAGATTGATTCTCATGGTTTCCAGATGGAGGACCAAAGAATCCATTATTAGAACTTTATTTCCTTTTCACTTTACCTTTATTCCCTTGCCCGTGCCCATGACTGGAGGTCACCATATTAACATTTTGAACTTTAACCATCTGTCTGATCTTGTCTTCTTCTTAGACACACTGAGCGATAGTTCATCTAATATCTACATGTCCTTCAGAGTGTTATAGTTTACCAGGAACGTACCAAATTGGGGAGGTAGGTTGTACATGATCAAATGAACCAATTGATCATCAGTGAGTATAAGCCCTATAGAATGGATCATAAAAACAACTTCAATCTGCTCTACAATGTATTCACTGATATTGCCTTTTTCGTCGTAGGATGAGCGAGTCAATTTATTCAAAAGAATACCCACTTTAGACTTATCAGATTTCTCAAATCGTTTTCCTATTTCAGTTAGGAAAGTTTTGGCATTATCTATTTCAGACATGACACCCTTCATAGATTCAAAAATTGAATACTTATTTACTTTTAGGCATGTATCATTTGATCTAAATCATGCAACCTATCGATTACATTCAGGTTCAGTAGCATCATCAGATAGTTCTGGCAGTTCTGGTGTTATCAGGGCTAGATCTAATTAAAGACAGCCCAGTACAACTTCAATGGCATTCTTCCATTGAGCGTAATTAGATTCATTTAGGGTAGGGACTTGATTCTAATTAGTTGGAATTGAGACTGAAATAAAAGAGATGCACATATACTCACATTAGTTCGTAATTTCACAAAACAATTTCGTGAATATAAACAAATATCAAGCAAATTAAGTTAATCAATTCAGTTGTTAAGTGAGGCATCAACTGAATTATCCAAGATGAAAATAGACCCAACCATCATATCTTGGTAAGAATCTGTTACATCATCATCATTCCACCTGTGGGTGGTAATAATAACATGTCAGTGATCCTCCTAAACATGAAGCTAAGTGATGTCAATGATGTAAGTGTGAGACACTCAACACCTATGGGTGAGATGAGTCTTTCAACTTTACATTACTAGCACTATTTGTTTCACCCGTTCACGTGTATGTCAAACGGTAAATATCTGTGTTTTCATTACCGTACACATAAAAATGTGAACACAACTATATGCAATCCTCCTTATCCCAATGTTACAAGTCTGTACTTGTAAAATTTTCATCTATTGAGGTCACACTAACACAAAAGAATCCAACATTACAAATATAAACTTAGGATTGCGGTTATAATTCTGCCTCTCAATGGATTATATCTTAATTAGTATAATACGGCCCACAAGATGTTCAGTATTGATCATTGGAAAATATAGGAACCTTAAAGTGAAACATGTGGATAATTTTCACATTATATAATCCAATGGTCTATATTAACTATAAAAGGTGGGTAATGGGCTATAACTGAGTCAAATCAAGACTTCGCATAATAAATGAACATTACAAGTCTGACGCTTGACATTCAGAGATAGAACGTTGGTCATAAGAACATTATAAGTCTGTATTTGAATATTTATCTAGTGAATGAGTTGAAATTGTGAACATTCAATAGTTTGGACTTAAAATAGGATCTCTATATGTACAATCACCTTGCCTTGATTGGGCCCAAAGATTGCTGGAGTGTGCTCATAAATTTGATCTGAAATTGGTTAGCCCTCAAAATTTTGGGCCTAATTAAAGACTTACACCATAAGGTGATCAAACCCAAGATCCTGTACAGGTCCAAAGTCCAGCCCCATGTATACTCGAATAAGCCCTAATCGGGAAAATTGTGCAACTGAGGTGCACATGTATGGCCTTCAGATGAGGCCCACTATGTTTATAAGCACATTGTAGAATGGGCCCGTTCTACACTGGGCCCCATAGCCCAATAAAACAGGGCAGGGATCACGATATCAGGTCCAGAAGGCACCCGAATGGAATACAATCGGGTCCGCTTACCCATCACTTAAAACGGGAGAGAACCCGTTGATATCTTTTCAATAGGGAAATGAGCCCTAGGCTTGAGCTCATCTCTGAAAAATCTCTCACTGTAGGAGAGAGGGGGGGGGGGGGGGGAGAGAGAGAGAGAGAGAGAGAGAGAGAGAGAGAGAGAGAGAGAGAGAGAGAGAGCAAAGATGCTCTCCCTGTCTGCCCGACACATATTGAAGGAGATGAAGTCCCTCCGATCAGTTGTGTGTCTTGCAGTCGTAGAAACTGAAGACGACATCGGAAGCATTGGCTACAACCATGGCCGCGGCTGGGGAAGAACACTACCAATGTTTCAATGGAGCATTAGAGGGTTTGAAAGAGATTTGCACTCGCTCAACCATGAATGGAAGATGGTGGACACAAGGATCGACACGGCCATGAATGGAGGTTAGAACATTGGCTTTGTTGGAGTCAAAGATGATGTACAACTTCGACAGTCAATGGGACATCCACGGCTACCTCCATTGAAGGCACAGGTGAGGGTGGGGATCAAAACCCCTAACTGTGGATTTGGAGATTGAAATTTAAATCCCTAATTAGGCCGATTTGGGGTTTTTAATCCAAAATCCCTAATTATCTGAATCTAAGGATTTGGATTTCGAAATCCCTAATTACTAGTCTGAATTTGGGGTTTAATCCTGCAATCCCCAATATGAGATTTAGGGTTTCGAAAATCCCAAGAATCTAAAGTATGAAATTAGGGATTCGAAACCCCTAATGGCTGAATCTGGATTCAGGGTTTGACTCCAAAATCCCTAATTTATATTGCTGGATTAAGGGATTTAAGAATCCCTAATTAATTAAATGATTTGGGGTTGTAGAACTGAAATCCCCAATACTGGATTTGGGATTCGAAATCCCTAATGTAATTGATTTGGGGATTCTGAATATGAAATTCCTTATTTCCTGATTTTGAATATGAATCTTCAATGTATGAACCTGAATCTGATCAATTCATGCCTCTGCACAGTGGCTCTGATACTAACTGTAAGTCTTTTATCTAGATGCAAAAATCCCGAGATCTGCTGTGCATAGGTCATGAAGATCAAGGGGTCAGATAGCTTACCTAGCTAAGACGCCATAGATGTCAGATAGGAATACCAGAATACCAGTGTTGTAGTCTTTCTCTCATTCACACCCTTTCTACAAAACAATAGATGGAACTCGAATTCTGTCGTGGTGTAGGATCGGGGACCCAGCTCTCTTAAATAATGATTGAGGCGAAGAGAGTTTGAAACTCATCACAACTCTCTTCATCCGGCTCCACACTTTCATAATCCCAGCACAACACAAATTGTTGTCTGTGTAATACAACAACAACATTTCAACCCTTATACGCATACCTATGCAGATACACTGCGCAGCAGATCACATGAAATAGGGCCCACTGGTTTACCCAATCATCCAGTCCAACAATAGGACAATCCAGACTGCTGATCAATAAGGCCCACCTTATAGAGTTCTTACAATAAGTGGATCCTTAGAGCTTTAGTGTTTTATTTTATTGATTTTCTTTCTATATTACTTAGATTTTAATTATTATTTCTTTTAATTTAAGTATCATAGTATGTTGTAGTTTTAGTTTTAGTTTTAAAGTATTTTGAGAACGTACCAATATAAATTCATGAGGATTTAGTCTTAGTCTCACCGTCTTAAAACTACATCGTAGTCATGCAATTGTAGTTGTCATCCTTTCATATCAATCATGATCACTGTAATTAGAAGAAAAGTTCTTAACTCAAGGTAAAAATAACACATTCAAAGGGACTAACCATTTCATTTTAAATCGCCTAATCGTCACAAATTGATGGCTGCATAGTCAGATTAACCTTTACAGATCTGATCCTATGGGTGATTTGGCGCCTAATGTGGCAAGCATTCGATAAAATTTAAGTCGAATATTACTCTGGCATGCCCAACGGTTAATAATCTCACATGTTTGACCGAATACGGCTACGTATGGACCCATTTGCTACCCCACAACCTTCTACTTTTATGCAAACTACAAGTACAAGTTGCATGATGTAATCATTTGTTTGATCCAATCTCACAAGTGGACGCATGTGCCACCCCACAACCTTTCACTTTTATACAGAACTACAAATTTCTTGATTTGATCTCATTAGCACTTGTACCAAACAAAACCGCCCCACATATATCTGTTGACACAAATCACGCGTTCAGGATTGAGTCCTTTCCTTCTTCACGCACCCAGGTGAATTTTTTTGGCACCAAGCTCTGGCTATCATCCGATTAGGTGGGCCACGTATCAAAAAAAAGATGAAACACAATGGTACAATGTCCATGTACCACTTGGAATTTTTACTGGACCCGATAAATGAATATCCCAGATCTTGCACGCGTGTCCCAAGTGAGGTGTTTGTGTTAACTCGTGCAAAGAGTAATACCTTACCTGGTAAAAAAATAAAATAAAATAAAATAAAGCTTTTTTGGATGTGTATTCAACATCAATCCTTTTATGAAAGATCATGTCCCGGCTATAGTGCAAATACTGGAAAGGGATTCTAATGCTACTATCTAGAGTGGGATGGAGAAGGACCCTTGCTACACTCGTGCCAGAATGTCACACGTGAAAATCCTGGCCATTTTCAAGTGGGACATAACATAAACATGCACGGGTCCTGAAAACATGCTGGTTCGCAAATTAGGTGAGTCCCAAAGGTGTGCTGAATATGGACCAACCTCGTGTACGCTTCTCTTTCATTCGTAGTCTACATCTAATAAGTGGCTCAGATGTCTCACACATGTGCTATAATTAAGGTATTATGTACTGGAAACGGTAGCTGTAACAATCATCACAATTATCAATACAGACATTGGCCTTAACGACCAATATGGGAGTGTAACTGCCTTTATGACCATGCACAGTTGAAAATTTTATTTTACCCAAAAAATTTAAAATATATTTAAAAATTTCATTATATATATATATATATATATATATATATATATATATATATATATATATATATATATATAATTCAAATATATGTTCATGTTTTGTTTTGATTATGTTTATGGTAGTTTAATAATTTACTCTTTGATGAGAGTATTGCATGGTATTGTTTGGTGAATTTGTGAATATGATTATGTGTCTCTCATGTTTATACATCACAATTAGGCATTAGAACTAGAAATCATAAAAAAGTATAAATACTACTTTTTGAATACCTTGAAGAAAAAAAAGATTACCGGAGTTTCTATTTGCTCAAATCACTTTAATATATGATTTTAAACTTAAAATATGCAGTAAAGTAGTCGAAATCTATTATAAAATGACTTAAGAAAGTCTTTGAAATGACAAAAGTGAAAAAATGAAAGAACTTTAAATTTAAATAAAATAACAATAATAAGTGATTGTTTTTCGACTGTTAGAGAGCAACGATCATTATGCCCCGTAGTGGCCTCAACGATGCTAAAAAGTTAATTGGCCCATTTCACCCTGTATTACATGACAATTATGACCATTACCAATACATATTAACAAACATATCGTAATGAATACAGAATACTTTAGCTATAACCCTCCACCTCAGCTGTTCAAGGGTCATTATACCACTATATCCCATATAAAATATTAAGGCTGAAAGTTAAGCTGGTTCAACTTGACCAACCTGACATTGGGTTGGGCTTGGGCAGGATGTATCGGCTTCAGTCTCAGGTTTGGGTTGTACAAACACCAGCCCGATAAAACTTGGGTTAGGCTCGGGTTGAGGTCTTGGGTTGGCCGACCCAATCTGAACCGGATCAATATATAAATTATAAATTATAATTGAGTGTAAATCATCTATGTTGAAGGCATGGGAAATTTCCATGCCATCGGGTTTCATTGGTCCATGTCATTTCCAATGACTCAAAGCTAACGAGATACATAGGATTTCTCTCTACCAAATAGATTGTGTGCTACACAATATGACTTTTAAAGGAGTAGTGCTATATTTTAGTTTATTTGTACAAAATCATAGGTACAAAAAATAAGATGTGTATGAAAATATAATAAACTAATGTAATAATAAAAATATTAGCATGTATCCACCTGGCCAACCTAACCGCGCCTGTTTGGGTTGAGAATTCCCAACCCGAGGTTGGGTTGGGCTGAGGTACAGGAACCTTAGCTTGGGATAGGGTTGAGCAGCAACCAGGCTGATGTAGAGCGGGTCGCGGACAATTTCATGGCCAAGATGGATCAGAAAAGGCACGGTCGGCGACAGAAGTGATCCGGACCATCGGACCTTAGATCGGGCGTATCTGACAATCCGGAATGAGTTATCCGACGTAAAATATATGATTTTGGGGTAGAACGAGCTACTTTAGCCAACCAACCCGCTACGTCGGGTTGCGCAGCCCGGATTTGCGAAAAACCCCCTGATCGACGGTCGTTTTCTCGTTTTAATTTTATTTTTACTATAAATAGTAAGTTTTAGTTTGAGTGTAACTTTTCATCCGTTGGGCTTTAGGAGTTGTGTCCAACATGAAAAGTGCTTAGGATAATTAGGAGAACGGTTTGGTGAAGCCAAATAGGACACTTACTATTTTTGGCCGAAAACCTTGCGCACTAGTAGACATCGTGACCGTCTATAAATAGTAAGTTTACTATTTATAGTAAGTTGCGAATTCTAGGAGTTTTAGTTGTGGTATGAGTCTGATTTCTTTCATGTTGCTTGGTTCCCTTATTTAAAGGGATGTAAACTCGTTTTTATTTTTTTTATCAATTAATTTCGGATTTATTAGAGTTTATTCCTATTCCCTTGCTTTCTTTCCTCGTGGATTCGAGAAGTCTCTGTGAGGAGTCCAGAGAAGCTCCGTGGATTCGGAGTAGTTATCCTTGAGGAAGACGGTGTTTGACCTCATCACGTTCATCCCTACGTCACAGGCCTAACCCAACGAACTTTCAGCCCTGTACATAAAATATTTGGACGCATATCAAGCAAGAAAAAGCATCCACCAAATTCTACTTGCATTAATCTAAAGAAAGTGGTCAAGTACAAATGTTTGCACTGTATTATAGTGCAAATGGTTGTTGTTGGCCCCACCATGATGTGTTGATCACGTCCTTCCCTCACTTGGACCATGGGCCCTAAAAATTTTAGTAGGGACGCCTAAAAATGAGGTATTTCGTACATGATGGATGGAGTGGATGTGATTAACACATCATGGTGGAGCCCAAATCCTCATTTTTCCTATAATTCTAAATCAAATGTACTTGTTCATACAATGCCAGTAGGCAAGACGCTTTTACCGTACCATTAGCTTCACAATTACATGAAAATTTTAATATTAGAAGGATATTGGAAGCCATTTGATAAAAATACGTAATTTAGAGGTTTAGCCACTTGCCGACATACAATTGAGATTTTATCCTCAAAAGCTTGTCAATGGCTTAGAACCCACAAAAAGAGAGCGCATGAGACTCCATAGACCGCACGATCAATCTCTACGTGAGGTTTTGATAGGATACAATACTCATCGCATCACCGTTATCACATGGGGTAGGTTTCTACCCTTGGATTACATCTTAAACGGTGATCTACTCTGTTCATATATTGGATTCTATCCTACTGAGGCATCCTAAGAACGATTTGTTGAAAGGAACATCCTAAGAATGATTATCGATGAAGCATGTTATAGTTCTGAGTCTCTTGAAGGCACAAATGTTTTCACGAGAACATGAATGATTCATGTCATCATCTGCAGATGCAATCCAGGTGAAAACCCACCCATGCAGTATTGTGACATGGAGTACCATATCCCATCAAAACCCCACAGCACTCTGAGTGTATCTTGCACTCTACTATCCCACTACTAAGATGATCTCTCTCTCTCTCTCTCCCCGCACGTATAACCATGCCCTAATCTTAAATAGATAATGATAGGAAAGGATGGTTATAGAAAGTTTTCACTAACATTTTGTTACACACTTTTTTTTTTTGTTTTTTTTGTTTTGTTTTTTTTTTAATTTTAGTTTTTTACACACGCACACGCACCCCCACACACTCACGCTAGTAGAATTTCACCACCTATGGATACTCAAAACCCTTAATTGGGTGTTGAAACTCCTGACAGTCTACCACCCAAGCAAGGGTAAGGATCCAACATTTTTTTACACACTAAATCATATCCCACACTCACACTGCAATGGATTTTTACACAATGAGTACTCCAAACCATGACCTTTTATTGAAACTCTTAAAATCTATGGTTGGGGCATGAGTGCTAAATATTTGTAATTGAGATCCACAGGTCAAAACTCATTATTTGTATAATTTATTTTTGTTCACTGTATCTGCATGTACATTTTTATGGTGGTGTATCAACCATCTCAGTGTGCCAGAGTATCAATTCTCTCTCTCTCTCTTTGTGTGTGCACGCGCGTGCACGCATTTGAAGATAAATTAAGAGTAGAAGAGATGGCTTATATAATCAAATTAAATACCCTTTAACTTTGTAAAAATTTTACCATATCCTTCAAAAAATGCAAATATCTGCCTTCGAAAATTAATTGCCCCAGTAAAACTCTCCCTTGCTACCCTTGTGTGTGTGCGCGCGCGCGTGTGTGTAAGATTAAGATCTCATTAGATTTTGTGCATCAGTGATATAATGATGTGTGATCAAGTAAATGATTTTGTCAGCTGTTTGACGTGTATATATATATATATATATATATATATATATATATATATATATATATATAGTGAGAATGTCAGGTAAATTGTATAACATTCAAATATATTTTACAAGGAGAACTGCATACTCGCTTAGGTAGTTGCAGAACATTTGGACAGTCCAACCAACAATTCCGGGCATTCATTAGGTTTGGCATATAGTTCTTGTGGGCTCACATGAAAAATCACATTGATCAAATATTTTCAATCCATTTGTAAGTGGGCCTTCTCTTTTGTAGTTCTCCGAGGCCCTGGCCATGACTGGACGGTTAGGATTACCTGATAAAAGGGATGCCTTGAAACAAAAGCAATTAATGATTGTCCCTAAGCATCGACGGCTCAAATTGTTGGAGCTATTTTAGTTTAAACCATTGGCCATTTTAAGGCTCCTGACCACATACTTAGAATAAACAAGTCTTCGTGAATTTTGAATGGAGGTGCCTTACATGCATGCTGGACCTAATGGACGGCCCAGATCAATTCACGAGCACTATATAACTTATAATGGCGCAAGTGCACCGATATCTCATTGCTAAAGAGAATCATATGCTTTTTTTCTGGTATTAAAATGCACGTCTTTTCAAAATGTTTCTTGCTGTGTGTCTTGTTTTTAAAATACTTTGCTAGAGATATTGTGGGGCCGTTTGGATACTAAAGTGTGACTTGATTTTTAAGTGGGTGATTGATTGATGGTTGATGGATGGCCAAATGAAAACAATCAATAAGCCAAATTAAATAAATACTTATTAATTAGAGATTTAAAATATTAGATCAATTTCAAATTTAAAAAATAACTTATTTAATATGGGTCCTACAACTTCGATGGTTTGGTTAAGCTAATATACGCTAAGTGCACCGTTCAAAGCTCTGGATTATTTAAAAAATATTAGATCAATTTCAAATTTAAAAAATAACTTATTTAATATGGGTCCCACAACTTCGATGGTTTGGTTAAGCTAATATATGCTAAGTGCACCGTTCAAAGCTCCCACGTGGAAAATCTCATGCCATATTATCAAATGGATCTGGATTATTGACACTTCTCTCCCACATATGCTCGAAAGCCACTTTATCCCTCTGGGACATTGCATGTGCCATACCCACTAGTAACTAATAACTCACGTAATAGGTGGACCACCTGATCTTTTAGCTTATTGATCTAGGACGGACTCCACCCGAAGCTAGAATTGATTATTATCACAATTTTGTTATTAAATTAAAAAAGAGGGTATGGATTTTCAACACTCATCTCTCAATAGGGTTGCTCTCCGGTCGAGTACGTTGCATGTGACATCCCCACTAGTAACTAATAAATCATATAACATGTGGACCGCCAGATCTTAGCTTACTAATCGTGGGACCGATCCGAAGCTAGCATTGATTATTATCATAAAAAAACATTTTTTTATTAAATTTAAAGAGGGTCTGATTTAATTAATTATAATAGGGCCCTTGTGTTACATGCATTTTATTTTATTTTATTTTCTTATAATAATCCAGAAATGTATTTTTCTAGCTGGCTTTGATTGCATGAAGGACTAAATGATTGAGGAATCGTTTGTGGACTTTTAGGCTTTGTAGACAGATACGATTAGGGCATGGAGATACTGCCAATTGTAAAACTAAAAAAAATAAAAATAAAAAATGGTGGTGACTCTTCAATTGTTCACATGGCATAGTTGTAAGGCTATCCGAAGCGTCCAAACCTCTAACCCAATTGCCGATGAGGCATAACCCAAAAACTAGATTGAGAAGATGAAAATAATACTCTTATTTTTCCCTTCGAATTTGGACCACTCACTATTAAAATGGTTGTGAACTAAGAAGTCTAACCCAAAAATAAAATTATATTATTTTTTACAAGGTCTCAAGTCCAACCAATTGGATAATAAGTTAAGCTCCACCTAGAGGATAACTTCCACCTTTCGTACATCTAACCTCTCCAATGGATTGGACCTATAATGAAAATCACCTTGTGCAAAAATCAGTCATATCCTCTTATGTAGTGGAACAATCTTGTATTTTCTTATTTATCAATGACAAATATTTTTTTAAAGTGTGGCCTACCTGATAAGTAGATTTCAAAAAATTTGCAATAGGTGATCCTCATGATGGGGCCAACCTCTTGAAGGGTTGGATACCTACCACATGCACTTAATATGTTGGAAGTTATTAGCTGGGTGGACTATATCTTGTGGGCTAACCAGATGGAATTAAGACCTTCTAATTTATTTATTTGTTTATTTATTTATTTTTATTTATCTTTAATTCAAGTGGATGTGTGAATGGGTGGAAGAAACGACATGCTGTTTGTGTTGCAAGAATTGCCTGTGAAAGAGGCATTGGATTCGCTTTCTTTTATTTAGTGTTATTAAAATAAGTACTAAATTAAGGTGATCCTGTTTCACGGCTTTAAGATAGTGGTGAGTCATCCATGGTGCAAATTCCATACATGGACAGCAATCTAGACCGTAAAAACTGTAGGGTCCACTGTTGATGTGGAATATTTGGAAAACCATCTTGGTCTGACATTATCAACGGTTTGATTTCATCCAATAAATCTAAGGCTCTCACCAGTTTAATTTTAGGATGACCTCCAGTGGCTCATGCTCCATCCTCCATCGAGATGACATTTGGGTGGCTCAGATCACAGAATATGTATCTTACATGTGTGATTTTTTGTCACGACTATCTAAGGAATGGTGGTGAACTACCACTACAGCTTTGTTCTTAAAATAAAATAAGAAACAATAAAATGAAATATCAACCGTACGATGTAACATCATCTCTCCCGAACCCTACGCTACTCTTTCCTTAGTGGGGTGATTTTTTTAAACTAAGATAAAGCCTTCTTGCCACTTACTCAAAGATAAACCACTAATTTCCCACTGGTGTGATTTGTGGCGTACGGCCTGCCCGTTGTAGGGCCCATCAGATGAACCGTCCGATTTTGTATGTATATGCCATGTGTATAGATTATAGAGTCGGGATCCTCCGTCAGAGAATTCCTATTAGCCTAATGGGCTGGCGTCCGAAGCTATTTTTTATTTTCTTTAATTTTTTAGTGAGGGGTGACGTGAACCAATGAGGATTAGGGTACCAGGAATTCTCAGTTATCCTGATAACAGAGGATCCGGACTCTAGATTATATTGCTGGATGGGCAAGCAGAAAAGTGTGGCCGTAGGACAATCTTCCTTTGCTAGGGCTACACGCGCCTCTCCACCCGCACGTACAAACGTGATTAGGCACGGGCATCCATTCCGTACATGAGCTTGTTCCACTACGTCGATGAGCTGGACTAAAAATCAGATCGGTTTTGAGCGTGGATTAGGTACTGGCAGGTTAAATAGCGAGACTCACTAGAAGTGACGTCAAATAATGAGTTACATCAAAGCTCAAGTGGAATAGCAACGAAAACAGTGGGGCGGTGATGCCCACCATTAAAAGCTTTTTAAAGGCTACCAAAGTTTTAGGTGAAGTTGATATTTGTGTGTTTCCTTATTTGATGTCTTTTTTAACATCTGAACGGGTTGAATTTCAACTAAACATTACGGTAGGCCTTGGGATAGTTACAATGGTGGAAATCACTCTTTCCACTGTTTTTTGTAACGGGGTCTACTAAAGATTTTTTATCTGCCTTATTATTTGGCTCATGCTCGAAAACGATCTCTCCAAATGGACGGACGGTATGGATATAACACATCATAGTGGGGCACACAGAACTTTGCCACGTCACTTCAGTGGCCGACTCGCTACTCAACCTGTTAGTATCTAATCCGCGTCCGGTCAAGATGTCAGGTGGGCCACACATGTACAGAAATCTGCCAGCTGTCTGAGTTCAAGGTACACGTGTGACCTGCCTGATTGATGCACCGGCCTGACCACGTTATCTTCACCGTTGGTCCCACCTAATCCGTTTCTGCGGTTATCCTACACACGTGTCCCAGATGAACACCCACAGCCCGACTTCATACTACGGCGACATCTGGCTCCTGCAAAATGTGGGTCCCGCGCATTAAGGTCACCTGTCTTGGAAATGAGAGTAATCTGCTTATTAGATGGGCCATATCCGTAAGTTGGGCCCATTGATCGTCCAGCCACAGACTCCGACGGAATGTGCCATACAATGAAAAGACCAGCCTGACTTTTGCTCCAGGCAATCTTCATGGCGTGTCCCACCATTTGCATGGCTCAGATGTCCGCCTAAAGTGCCACGTAGAACGGAAACTTGGGGCTGCATTATAAGCTTCTATGCAGCCGACTGAAGATGGCCAGTTTCTCGTACTTGTGCACCTCGAATACATGGAAGAAATCTACATCGTTCATCGGGAGGACGGGGGCGTACCAAGGAAACCAATGGTCAACACTCAATGGACATAGTCCTCTGATCGCCTATGATGCCTGTTGTACTTTATTTCTTATGGTTATTAGAAACCTAATTTGAAAAAAATACACGTGTTACCTAGAGAGGAAGATACAGTATGATAAAGATTTTTTTTAAAAAAATGATCAGAGTGCATTTTAAAACTTAAGGAACATATTGAAGGATTTCAAAACAAATGACCAGTAGGCATGCACGAGGTCAACTAAGAGGGCCAAAATAAGGTAATCAGTTGACAGTCTTATGAAAGTGAAAAAAGTGGCTCATATGCATGAGTAGATTAAGCATACAAAAACTTTTGAATTGCGATCAAAACAGAAAAATACGGAGAGCAATTGAGTGGAACTCAAGTAAGTGACTAGCAAAAGAGATGCAGCCAATGCGTGAGTGATAATCAATTTACGACAAAAAATAGAGCCTAGTCAAGAGAAGATGAATAGTTAAAAAGAAGAAACATACTAAAAGAATAATATTGAAAAGAGAAGAATTTACAAAGACTTTTTCACTACTTTGTTTTACAGCCACTAAAAAATGGACACATGTAATTTTGTGAGAGTTGCGTGGTGTATTCAAGATCTGCGAAGATATTCAAAGAGGATTTTATGGGTATACAGTTTGTGTGTATCAAGTGGTGCCATGTCATCAACAAAGCAAGAGTGGTCAAGCGAAATGTGGTTGAGTCCGTAAGGAAGCTTGAATCAATTATCTGTATAGGTAACAAATTTAGAAGGAAGTCTGCAGGAAGTCATATAGTGCTGAAATGGTTATAACAATCTTTAGGACGTAGGAAACATTCAAATAATTAGTTTAAGGCTATAAATCGCAAGAAAATTCAGCAGAATAAAGGGTCTCATACCAAAACAAACCAAATTAAATATATCTTTTAATTACTTTATCAGTCATTTATATTTTTTAGTATAATCCTTAGCATTATCTGTCATTTACATTTCTTACTATAATCCGTAACGATAATCAAGTAGTTATTAAGTTAAGCTGTAATTTGAGTTTACGATCATACCCTAGATTCAGTTTGAGTATCGAGTAAATTCTCCATTCAGAGAGGCATTTTGCAGTCACTCTTCGTAATCGACTGTCAGAATTTTCTTTTCTTTTCTTGTTTATTATTATTATTTTTTATTTTTATTGAAAAAAGAAAAAAAAAAAAAAAAAAAAAAAAGTCCTTACATAAGAAAGGCAACGATGTAACCCATTTTTAGAGGACGAACCCCATCCTCTGATAATCGCCTAATCAACCAATCTTATTCGATTCTGGTAATATACGGTCGATTTCTAATGTATCTGCATATCTTGATGCTTGGGGTCGTAGTTGTTTGATTTGAATTAACCCACACATTCAATTATGACATACCTGTAGTAATCATATGATCAAAATTGAAATAATAACAATAATGTTTTTGGTATGCCTAGTGGGACCCTAATATGAGCTAGTATGAATATTCATATTGGTACAACATAAGTTACTATAAAAGTCAGGTGAAAGCAAAATGCCCAACATATCCTATTGAGATTATGTTAGTTGGAATGCTCGATATGCTAATCGGAATTTATCATATCTCCGAACAATCACAAGTTAATCCTGAAATTTTAGGCAGATGGATGGGCAGTCATACCGAAAATATGAATTGGATGATAGCTTTCTCTGCCAAAAGAACACTGGTGGTGCTGGCACCATAATCAACATTACAGGTAGCTCTTTCGCAATGGAATACACCTATTCTAGTACAGGAAGTGTGGAATCTTCTCGCATCTATTGAGTTTAGGCAATCAAAACAGGAAGTCAGGAATTAATGTTGTTCCTAAAGAAGGAAACCTAGGGGCAATCCTTTCTTGAAAATCTACCGTATCATGAAAGAAAAATCACTTAGGCCTTGAACCAACTTCAATGGTTAAATTATGCCATATGAATTGTGACCAAATTATTCAATGGTTCAAGAAGTAGTAGGTAAAATTCTTTATCGTAGTAATACTTTAGTCAACCATGATTTTTATTTGGAATGGATTGACCAACAATCTCCATTGTCATTGCAAAATTTATCGTTTCTTAATTAAGATGGCTGAATTTGCCGTTTTTCTGCTAACATAGCTGAATTCGACTAAGATGGCCGAATTTGTCATTTTTCGACTAAATCATTTGAATTCAACTAAAGATTACCAAAATTGTCATTTTTTTTACCAAGATAGTCGAATTCGACCAAAATGGCCAAATTTACCATTTTTCGACCAAGAATATTAAATTTTTATTTTTCAACTAAGATGTTCGAGTTCGGCCGAGTTGGTCAACTTTGATGTTTTTCAATCAAGATGGTTGAGTGTGACCAAGATGAACAAAATTGATGTTTTTGTATGACTGAGTAATCACATTTATTTTGCCAAATAACGAATTAATATCACTTTCACCATTTACCAAACGTGAAGTGGTGTGAGGGGCAATGTCATACCCTATTGCTGTCTGTTCTTGGAAAATTAATTGGAAATGACATGTGTTATAATAAGGACAAGATAAAGCATTTTAAAGATCTCTAAAGATGCTTAGAGTGCATTTTACGGAATTATAACTAATATGATAATAAGATAAGGAGCAATTGAAAGGAATTCAAAAGCAAACTAAGTAACCTATATGCATAAACGAGATTAACTAAGACAAAACCTTTTTCAATAAAGTGAAATAAGTGGTCGATAGCCGTACATAAGTGGAAAAAATGGTCAATAAGTGTCCATAAGTAAATTGAGTGGGCGACAAGCTTGCTTGAGCAGTTAAAATGGAAAGATGTGGATAACGATCGAGTAGAGTGTGAACAAGCGATCGACAAAAGAGATGCATCTGATGTGTGTTCGATGATCAATTACCGATAAAAAAAATAGAGCTTGGTCGAGAGAAGAAGAACAATCAGGAAGAAGAAATGTACTAAAAGAAGGATATAGAAAAAAGAAGAATCTAGAAAGGCTTTTATTATTATTATTATTATTGTTATTCTATCCTATTTCTATCTGTTCGTACGGGAGCCAATCAAGAATGAATATGTGTAAATTTGTGTGAGTTGCATGGTATATCCAAGATTTGCAGAGATACTCAAAAAGAATTTTATAAGTATACAGCTGATGTATATCGAGCAAGAGTGGCTGAGTGGAATGTAGTCAATTTAATAGGAAAGCTTTGAGCGATTATTTGTACAGATGACAAGTTTAGAATGAAGTTTCTAAAAAGGTCATGTACTGCTGAAATGATTATAGTAACAATATGGATATATGAAACATATAAATGTTCAATTTAAAGTTATAAATAGCAAAAAAAATATAGATGGATAATTTATGGTTATAAATAGCAAAGAAATTCTACGAAAAAAAGGCATCTCATTTCAACCAAACCAAATTAAATATATATTTTAATTACTTCATCAGTCATTTACATTCCTCAACGTAATTCTTAGTATTATTTGTTATTTACATTTCGATATATTAGATTCGGATCAAGTATTAAGTAAATTCACGTCCGAAGATGCATATTGTAATTGTTCTTCATAACCTCATATAACAAATTTTCCTTTTATCTTATTTATATTAAAAAATACTTTTTTTTTTCATTTTTTTACAAATTAGAGGTGTAACTCATTTTCATACTATCAACCTTATTTATTATTATTTTTTTATTATTGCATCAAGATATTTCTATAAAATGTTGTGCCAATGGCTAAATTGGAATTAGATGGATCACGATCACAAACAATGGATTTTCTTCGTATTCCGACCGTATGGGATGGTAGATGTTGAGTTTGAATTGATCTCCTCATTCAATGCCCGCCCTAATCAGTCACCAAAATTGAAACAACAACGTACACGTGCAACTGATGATCGACTCAAATCTCTCGTATGACTGATCGACTCAAATCTCGTCCACGTGTACCTCATGTACAGCTACTCTGGTAGATGACAGATTCTGTGCGTCGAGGACACGAAGACTGAAGTGTGGACTGAAAATAACACCCATCCCTCCTACTTTTGGTAATCGGATGTATGAAATATGTATGATTCTGTTTCAAAAGCAGAAAAAGATACATAATTTGTCACTAAAATTGGGTGTGTAATTGTCCACCGTGTCTGCTTGACGTACCATGGTAGAAAACGACATGCATGCTCATGTCTCGTTGCATATCTCAATGGAGGAAACTCATATGATAGAGCCATCGCTATCTTACCACCCACGTGAATAGTAAAACTTAAATCCAAACCGTTTATATTATGGGACCCATGAATTATTTCCAATAATTGAATTAATTTTATTTTTTTTCTGAAAATTATATTGTAACATTTAAATAGATGGATACTATATATAAGCCAAGGAAAATTAGAAATAAAAATTTATTTATATAAAAATATACTATTTGTAAAATACGTAATTATATAGACGGTCAAGATCTACATTTTACTTTCTTAGTTGGACGATGGAAATAGGATTTTGTATTATATGATGATCGAATTCGATCTACCGCATCATTTCTCCCAGAACCTGCATTTAAACCGGACTTTCTGTACGTATGGGTCTGTTCTGACATGGATCACGTTATTTTGACTGTTGACTACCGATATCGCGTGTTACGATATTCTGGCGCACGTGACATAGATCTAGCTCTGCAGTCTTTCTGAAGTCGAACGGGCCACATAAGGCGATTTGCGCGCGTAAATATTTAAGTAGTGATTCTCGGGTAAAACGCAAACTGATCCCACATGAGAAAGATCCAGTTCTTTCGTCAGATGCATCCCACAGTGATAGTTGCCTAAAGCGAAGAAAACATAATGTTCCATTTGTTAGGTTGGCCACATGTTCGGATTAAATATACACTATTAATTCATTTTATTAACTGTATATTGCTTTTTACAAATTTTCAATAGCATATTCAAAGTGGAGCCAACATCATAAGTTTCCCGATCTCATCGTTGGAGCATTACACCGAGTAGTCACGATCCTGCGGCATACCATGGTGGGCCATAACGATGAAGACATCCATCCACCTTCGTGGGTTTCGTACGTCGTGGGCCGCACGATGGATGTTGCAGGACATAAACCAAAAGAGAAAAACTTTGACAGTCTGGCAGTGCAATGGATGATACGCGGCACGCCTGTTTGAGACGGAAGATTAAATGGTATCGAATTGCATTTATGTGGAATTTGCTCCAGTGAAATTCTTTCTTTAGAAAAAATAAGTGAAACTGTTATTTTAACCGTTGGATTCCACATTTGATTCCAACATTCCATTGTCGCATTTAAGGGGCACATGTAGATAGATGGTGTGAATAAAATACATGTATCACCGTGGCCCACAAATATAGCGGATTTAGAAATTCATAAAAAAAATCTAGAGTAGATGAAGGATGACTGAAATAATCGAAACCTTTCCATCCTATGGATGGAATTTACGTTGGACCCAATGCAATTCCAATCCACCTAATCTCATACCTCACGGTTGTTTGGTTTTCCAACTACAATGGTAAATAGTGTTGCAAAAGGATGTCTTAAATCTTGTATTCACCGTCCTTCTCAACCGGTTGAGGGAGTGCTCAACTGGTCGAGGGGGCTACTTGACCAGTCGAGGATCAATTGACTTGAAGTCTAATGAACAAATTTTTTAGAGTTCCGTGGTGCTCGACCAATCGAGGGTTAGGCTCGACTGGTCGAAGGGGTCCTTCGACTAGTTGAGGCCCTCCTTCGACTGGTCGAGGGTAATGCAGATACAACATGATTCTCTGCGGACTGCGTAAATTTGAGACGGTTTCAAAACGGTGAGTAAGTAGAGTTTTCTAAACTATAAATACGTGTTTGTAGGGCTTTTTTAGGTAATGCTAAGACTTCGTAGAGTATTTTCAAGGGTTTCTAAAAGGATTTTAGGGTTTCTAAAGGGTGTAGTAAGGGTGTGATTTTAGGTTGTTCGAATTGGGTAAGTCCTTTCTCTTTGTAATTTGTATTTTCATAGTGGAATTCTATTGCTTTGTGCCGTAGTTTTTTTCGAAAGGATTTTTCATGTTAAATCTGTGTGTTCTCTTATGTATGCTTGGTGCTATTGGATTGTTATCTTAGATCGAGATTCATGTGATTCCATAACACAAATCTCAACAAGTAGTATTAAAGCAATCATTGGAGCACAGATCTAAATTTGTAGGATTAGCAATATTGAGAAGTATTATGTATGATATTGAGAAGTACTTAGGGAAAAATAACTTTGAGTTATGGAAAATTAAGATGATCAGTTCCTTAATCAAGCAGGGAGAAGATGGTGCTCTTGAGGAGCGAAAGTCTACTATGACTAATGATGGTTGGAATACTCTTGATAAGAAGGCCTTATCATCGATCTGTGTGTGTCTCACAGATGAGGTTCTCTATAACGTCATGAGGGAGAAAACTGCGGCTAAGTTATGAGCGAAGTTAGAAGATGTCTATGCAAAAAAATTCTCTGAAAATTGCCTACACTTGAAGTGGTAGTAGTATAACTTCAAGATGGCAGATGGTGGAGATCTGGAGGCTCATATCAGCAACCTTAATAAATTGGTTTGTAAATTGTTGGATATGGAAGAAGTGATGAAAGATAAGGAATAAGCATGTATGTTGCTGAATTCTCTTCCAGCGTCGTATGAGTTATTCAATGACACAATGTGCTTCATGAATAAAACCTTGAGTGTCGACATCGTTATCTCAGCTCTTCAAGGGAAAGCTATGAGAAAGCTTAACGTTGACATGGAGATATCTTCTGATGTATTACTTACAAGGGGTAGAAATTCTGAACAAGGTAAAGGTTCTTCAAGTTTTAAATCCAAATCCAAGGGGAAAGGCAAATGAATGGTAAAGGGCTGGAACTATGGGATGGAAGGACACATGAAGAAGGATTGTACAAACCATAAATCTAAAAGAGAAGAATCTAAAGCTTCATACAAGGAGGTAAATGCTGCCACGTCAAATGGATCGAGTGGATGCGATGGTAATGTTTTATTTGTGTCTACGATCAGACGCCATACAATGATCATAGGGACGAGTGGATTCTATACATAAGGGCATCCTTTCACATGAGTCCTTATCGGTCATGGTTCACCAGCTACAAGAAGTGTGATGGCGGGTAGGTATTTATGGGCAATGATAATGCCTGCAATGTGTTGTCTGTTGGTACGGTGCGCATCAAGATGTTTGATGGGGTAGAGCGTACCCTGACTGATGTGAGGTACCTTCCTGACATGAATATGAATATGATTTCTCTTGGAGTACTTGAGGCAATGGGCAGTAAGTATACAGGTATTGATGATGCTCTTAAAGTATGTAAGGGGGAAATGGTAATCATGAAAGCACAACGACTCGATAATGTTTACAAGTTAATTGAGAGCACTTCAAAAGGTGGAACTACAGTGGCTGTAGCGAATTTCACCTCTGCACATGTGTGGCATGCTGGGCATGGCCACATGAGCTGTCATGACATGAAGGCTGAGACGCACGTACAAAGATATAAAGCAGGTGGAGCAGTCATGTTCACTCCCCAAGTGCAGGGTTGTGATGTAGTAATAACTCGGTAAGACCGAGGTCGAATCCCAAGGGACTGAAACTTGTACGTTATCTAAAATTAAATAGAACTAGAACTACACTAAGATGCACTCTAAATCAAATAGAATTTTAAGAAATAATGATGGAATATTTATCTAAAATTTAGAAGAAATCAGAGAAAAGGAAACTAGGGATTCAGAGGATCCACTTGTAGAGATCAAGGAGATCTTACGCCTGTTTCAAAAATCATGAAATTAACTGAACTTCCGTTGATCTAGTTTTCAAAGAGATGAAAGGTGTATGAATTAGAATGGATTCCATCACCAACCCATGCCCACAGACTATGGCAAACAACAGAATTAAACTAATTACCAACCAATCATATGTATGAAGGTTAAGAAGGGTACCGACATCCAACCATGCCCAGGAGACTATGGTGAACAACAGGGCTTCCTGACGTCATAAACATAAAGGAGAAAAGGACATGCTCCAAGCCATTGCAGACCCATTGTAATTTTAGTCACAACAGACCATTAAAGACTAAACAAAACATGTCATTAATAATCAACTAAAATCAACGTTAATTCAAGAATTAAAATTAAATTAAAGACATAAAATAAAATCTCCCATCTCACCACAAGCTTCACCTCTTAGCCCTAGCTAGGAGGATTTAGCCTGCCATGGATGGGCTCAATCCAAATAAATAAAGAGAAAAAGAAAAGGAAAAGAAAAAACCAAGCTCCTCTCTCTCTCCTCTGCCCACGTTGAAACCCAAGCTTGAGCCCTCTGTTCTTCCTCCCAAGACCTTGAATGAATACTTCCCACGTCCAAAACCTCCTTATATAGCTGCTGGAGTGGTGAAAATCGGATTTGAATCGGATTTGGAAAGCTATGCATGCCCATTGAAAGCTTTTTCGCAGCCAAGTTCGGTGCCTCGAAACACGCCACTTTCCTTGCTCAAATTTCAAAGAAACACCGTCCCTTAGGATTTCATTGGGTCCTCTACATGATAGACGGTTCAGATCTGCCATATGATCAAAGATGGTGGCCCAAAACCGCCTGGAAAAATGGATTTTCGCGGATGTGCGAAACCTTTCGCACCATTTCGCTATTGTGATCGGTGGGCCCCACAGAAGAATTTTCTGGAAAATCCACCCCGTCCATTGGATTCAGAACGAAATTTCAGTCAAGAATGGGTAGTTTTGAACGTCCATTGACGTGGCCCAGAGAAGAAATCACAAAAGAATCAGTTTTGAACGCTACCGAGCAGCCCTTTTGTGGCCTCTGTATCTCATACGTGTGCACGCATGGGTAAAAAGTGATAACATGGTTTTATAGTGCTCGAAGCCCTCTACACGGTGGACGGATCGGATTGAGCTTATGGGGCACGTGTGGGGCCCACAACTGATCGCAAAAACGACCAGCGGCCGTGCGTCCGCTGCACGTTTTTTTTTTTTTTTTTTTGAGTTGTAGACGGAAACGTCGGTCAGCTGCGCTGACCGACTTTTGGAAAATTTGGTGCACGGCGAGTGCACATGTGCACTGTACACACTCATCTCATATGGGGTCCATTGCACTGTTTTGGAGAAATCTGCACCGTCCATCTGTTTTGACTCCTTATTTAAGGCGTCAATAATAATTTTGAGGCAGTTCCAGATATCAGGTGGGCCCAGAATCAACGGTTTATAGGCTGATCTGTCAGTTGGGGCACTTCCCGAGATCTTCAATGGCTGAAATTTTATATGTACGGTTAATTTATGGTCCTCAGGCGACGTATGAAGTTTCGAGCCGGACGGATGGTGGGAACCTCGTGATCTTGCATTCTGGACGTCCTTCAGGCCACTTGAGCTTCAATTTCTAACTTTTCTCGGATTTCTGACCGTGTATATTTGTCAATCTTGGTCCCCTGGAGTGTGTCCCTTGCCTTTGGCGTCATCAGATCGTTAAATCTCAACTTTTAACGTCTTTTTTCCATCCATGCTTATAAAATCACTTTGCCACACAAGAATGAGAAAACGAGCCATTAGACAGCATTATATTCGTAAATCCAGACAATATCTGGGGTCTAACATGCAATATTTGACCCTCAACACAACCCCCAACCAGCATTTTGCTAGTCCCGAGCAAAGTATGCGAAAAATAAGTTGAGAATTATAGGAGAACTTTCTATGAAATCAAGTGAGATTTTGAACAAAATACGAGAAATTTAATATTCATGAATGTTAGAAATTGTATTCTCCTGAGCTCAAGCGCACCGTAGACTTCATAATCAAGTGTAAAGCATTAATCCTTCAATTAGAAAAATTTTAAACATTGAGATCCATGGATGTATACTGTAATCTCAGCTAATCATATTAAGATTGAATTTGTTATTTCAGGATCTCATTGGTAACCAGCAAGAGAATTCATGATAACCAAACTTGCTTCATAAATTTCATGTTTTGATCTTTTCAACTTTTTATTTTTCCATTAATAGTCATGCCAAAAAGTGGAATCAAATCCTTACCAATAGGGAGCAAACCTATGGCAAAAGACCAATTACCTAAAAAATATATATATATATTTTTTTGAATGTTTAACCTTGGGGAATCAAACCTTCACCTGTAGGGAGCAAACCCATGGTGAAGATTAATTGCCCAACCTGTTCAATTTTTATACCCTGATGGCAAGATATTTCAGGCTGGTTCCTTTCGTGCTTAGTGATTACCAAATTAACCCTTCAATATCAGACTGAAGTCTTAATGTGCAAGCAAGACGTGTCCTGAAATCATGATTCAATCAATGTTTACAACTTCTAATCATGGATTAATAATTCACTTAACTATGAAATCTAACAGATACGGAATCCAAGAGTCATAAATCCACCATTATGTACCTTGAAAATCTAAATTAGGGATATCTATCAAAATCACTTCGAATTTGTAAAAATTTTTAGAAATTTTTTTTTTTAAAAAAAATTTCACAATTTTTGCTCAAGACCAAAAAAATACTGATTAGGAAACCTAATCTCCCACCCCCAACCTAAAATCTACATTGTCCTCAATGTAAAAGATATGAGCATGCAATGCACATGGGACAACGAAAGTAAATGAGAAGTGATGGGAAGATAGTACCTGAATAACGAATCAAGAGAGTTTCCAATAGATCACTGGGAGAGAGCAGGTTAGTACGAGAGAAAGAAAAACAAAAATAAAATCCTACCTATACCACTTTCGCAGGTGCTCTCGATTGCATTTAGCATATGCAACAAGCCTTTAAACCCCTAGGTTACCCCTAGTGGACGAGTTGTAGTCTCGTGAGGGTTTGCAGTAATGTTACCCACAAACATTGAATCGATCATGCCGTAAGGTTCCCCTTCCGGCCAATATCTTGATAAGTCTCTTAGTAAGCTCCTCAACAAGATCATCCAAAAACCTTTTTTGCAATAGGCTTGGGCGCCCTGGAGCATGACTTTCCAGAGAGACTTATGTACCTCATAAAAAATCTTCCATTGAATTGCTTGAGGTATCCATAATTTATACGATTCACCTAAGAGAGAAGAAGTTTCAACGTTAGTATTGCATGGTGAATCAAAGACTACAAGTAAATAAAGTTTAGAAAACTTCTTAAAAAGTAATGTAGTCTCAACATATTCCGAAGCTCCAAACTTCGATTTTAGATTCAGCTCCTCTTCCTTTACTAGTAGACGTTTAGGATCAAGGGAAGAGAGGGTTTCTAAATAAGCGTTCGTTCGGTCAGTGATGACTACCGAGATGTTGTCTCGTAAGGTATCCACTTTGTCTTTTAACATGAGATCGTTTGAAACCGCAAAGTGTGCCAAGCAATCCCACGAGTTGAGAAATTCAGATGCGCGTGACTCGTTTTTGTGGCTTGTGATGATCTGCGCAAAGAATCCATTATCCTTGAAAGTGGATGGAGGTACGTTCTCTTGCTCCAGTCCTGCACAGATAG